>CM051236.1:100440221-101826530 GCA_027917425.1 Gastrophryne carolinensis | reverse complement strand
GAGGCAGGGTGGGGCTTGGTTTGAGATCGGGCAGTCTGGCCAGACTGGCCCTTTAACCCTTCTAGTGCCAGCTACGTGACTCTCACGTAGCTGCCTCTCCAACAGTTAAGTGCCAGCTACATGAGAGTCACGTAGCTGACTTTAGAGCCCCATAAAAAGAAAAGATACAGACTTACCTGACCCCTCATTTGAACGTGCCAGCGATTCTGTACAAGAATCAAGTAGTAGATTTTCGCCCCCGGGCTTCTGATCTTCAGGAGGGGGGCCCCGGAAATTTTTTTTTTACTTAACCCTTTGTGAACTGGTAAGGGGTCCATGAGACCCCTTATACCAGTTCCCAAGGCTCTGGGTATGGCAGGTCACCTGCGGCAAGCGGGTGACTTGCCATAACCCCCAGCCCCCCATTACCTGCCTCCCCAACGGCCGGGGGGGGCAGAAGGGGCCCGGGCCACGTGGGCTAGTAGCCTGCAGGGCCAGGGGCCACCAACGCCGGCCCCTGCGCCCTGTTCTACAAGCCCCCATAGCTGGTCCGGGTCGGTAATGCTGGGTAAGGGGGACCATACGTCTTTTTTGGGGGGATTTTAAGGGTTTTTAACCCTTAAAATCCCCCCCAAAAAATGAGGTCCCTCTCCCTGGGAGGGGGGGACCCTACGTCTTTTTTTTTTTTTTTTTTTTTTTTTTTTTACGTTAACCCCTTACAACTATGCAATATGATTGCATAGTTGTATTGTATCTGAAATCTCCTAAACTGCTGTTTCAGTTTGGGGGAAGTTTCCTGGGCAGGAAATGGTACACATATGTGGTACCGTTGTAACCGGAGAAATAGGGCTTTCACACGCAATAATATTTTATTAATTTATTATTTTTTTATTAGAAAAAAACACTACAAATTGTAAAAAATAGTTTTTTTTTATTTTTTGCACATATTTCACCCAAGTATTGATTAATACACTAAAAAAAGGCCAAACAAGACATTTCATGTTGAAGCCCAGACTCAATATATAATTTTCCTGGAAAATCCCTGGAAATCCCTTCAAAAATCCAGGTTGAACACGTGTAGCGCGAAAACGTGAAAAGTAGTCCGGCAACAGAGTGTGACAAAAAATCTCGGTAGGCTGGCACTCAAAGGGTTAAAGTGGACCAACACCCACGGGTGATCGGCCCGGGAATCTATAAGATTCCCGGGCCGATCACCTCCCTCCCCGCGGGACATCCGAGATCGGGATGTCCCGCGGGGGTGAAACCCCCCCAAACCCCTTACCTTAGTTTCGCCGGCCGCCGCCGCCTCCCTTGCGCCCCTCTAGTCGTGCGCGCGCCCCGCGCCGGCCGTCTGTGAATGGCCGGCGCGGGCACGCGCGGGAGGCGGCGGCGGAGGAGCCGCTTGTCCGCGGCTTGTCCGTCGCCGCGGACAGAGGTGAGTTCGGGGGGGTTTCACACAGCGGGGCACCCCGATCGGGGGTGCCCCACCGAAGTGGACCAAGACCCAGGATAGTCAAAATCCTGGGTGTTGGTCCACTTTAAGTAAGGTATGAATGGATTGTGAACGCCAATGTGTCAAGGCATTACCAGAAGGTGAGTTTTTACAGGCAATCTATGGGGGAAACACAAAGCAGGGCATACAAACACAGGATGCCCTGTTGGAGGGTGGAACGACAACCGCGAGAACGAAAATCCTGGGTGCTGTACCTCTTTATCCTGGTCTGAAGAGACTCTTGAGGCCAGGGGACAGGAGGGGTTAGGTTAGGGTGGCTGTAGACCAGGATCCTTCCTGGAAAAGAGCTGAAAAGCAGATATGCATCACCCGGCAGATGTTGGCAACTGAAGAACTACGTTGGCAATTGTTACCAGGAAAGTTAGAAAAAATCTTGTGGATATTCATAGCGAGGCTTATAATTGGCAAAAGGACACTGCACTCCTGTGGTCAACGTGACCTATGGCAGATTATGCGGTTGGCTGGGAAGGTGTGTCTAGAGCTACATATACAGTTCCTAATAGTAAGTAAGTAACTGGTAAGCAATTACATGGTCGTTAAACTTCCCAGGGAGGGTCCTGAGAACCAGGACACTGGGCAGATTTGGCACCTACAGGACCCTGCTGTCAATTCATCCAAGAAAAAAAAGCCCCCAATTTACAAAAAAAAAAAAAAATCCATTTGCACAGGAGATATAGTTCAAAGTCATAGCACACTCTGTCACACTGCAGCTCCAATCTGCAGACAGCTCCTACTGTAGGTGCCAAAGAAAAAGAGGAAAGTGGTGCCGCATACAACATTTTCACTGTAATCCAGCTCCTGCCACCCAGAAAAACACAATATGCTGAGCCAGGGTCATCTAAACACAAGCTATAGACTGCAAAAGAGGAAGCACAGAACGTTCATAGCTCCACCCCCTTTCCCATGTAACCCTGCTCCTCCATGAATATGTAACGAATGAGGACATGCAAACTAGTCTCGTGCCGTGTCTCTTTCTGGCCAGGTCTTCCCCCAGGCTGCAGTTCTAGGAGAGCTTTGAGCCCTGCGCTATGTTTAATTGTCGCGGGTTGGGGGATCAGTTATAAACTGTAGCACTTACTGGGTTTTTGTGTAAATGAGCCATTTTATGTCAGGTTCAGTGCAGGAGATGGCACCTCAATTCTCTGTCCAGACACTTCTCACCAAGATCAGTTCATACCAGACCTGAAACAAAAAATGTACAGCCATTAGATTTCAGTCTGATAGTTCTAATGACTACCAAAATTAAACTATCCCCCCCCCCACCCCCCGCCATATGCTCACTTCCTACCCGTTCCTGCACAGGGCAAGGGTATTAGAGATGCCACAGGGTACTGTGACAAGGCAGAGCACACTGCTCATCATCCCGCTCCCTGTGCGCTGTGGAATCAATAGTCATATCATAGTGAATCAATTGTTCCACCCTACTTTTTTATGTCAAGGGAATCCCTCAGTCATATTTTTAATCATTGCTGCCAATGAATACCAATTTGGGATGCTCCTCTAGTTAAAGCGGACCTTCACCCTGAATAAGAGCCTATCTTATATGTTTCCCCCACCCTGTACATACAGATTGTTCACATTAAAAATCATCCTACCTGCATCTACTGCATTTTATGAGCCTTTAAAGATGGTGGCTCACGGGACATCAGGCAGCCTGCAAACAGGAAGTGCCTTCTGACTGTGCTGCTCTGCATTCTGGGATTGCTGACCTTTTCCCGACCCCTGCTCTGCTCTGTCTGAGCAAAGCACAGCTATAAGCCGCCCCCCCTGTACTTTATCCCGCTCTCCACAGTAAGTGTGATGATTCTGAGTCAAGATGGCGGCGCCTGTATCCTAAAGTCGTGAACAGAATTGTAGCCCAGTGGGGGAAAGAATAATAAGTGACTAAAAACTTTAAATACAATAATTTTAGATGCTGGGGAATCATTTTATAAGGGTTTGGGCTTTTCAATAAATCATGGTGAAGGTCCGGTTTAAAGTGGACCAACACCCAGGGGTGATCGGCCTCCCTCACCGCGGGACATCCGAGATCGGGATGTCCCGCGGGGTGAAACCCCCCCCCAAAACCTTACCTATCGGCGGCGGCAGCCACCTCCCCGCGCGCCCCTCTAGACGTGCGCGCGCCCGCGCCGGCCGTCTGTGAATGGCCGGCGCGGGCCCTGTAAGAGTGACGTGCGGAAGGCGGCAGCGGCGGACGGGCTGTCTTGTCCGTCGCCGTCACCCACTTGTCCATCGGCGGGGATTGGACGGCGCGGTCACGTGGGAGCGTGGTGAGGTGAGTTTTTGGGGCTTTCTGGGGGGTTTCACACAGCGGGGCACCCCCAATCGGGGTGTGCCCCCCCCCCCCCCCCCCCGAAGTGGACCTTTAAAGGTCCCTGGAAAAGGTCAAATTTGGCACACAGCTTGGTAAGACGGGGGTCAGGAATAAGCGGCACACAACAGCGAAGCTTCATGTGTGTGCAGCTGTTTCTTGCCACCCATCAGATGGCATTTTTCTTGGATTAGGCATCTCTCGAATGGAAGCCTGAGGGTGTGGATGAAGTTATTTAAAGTGACTGTCCAGTTTAACTAAAATAAAGCTTGCGCCTGTCACATCCACCCTAATGATGACAGCTCCCACCATGTGTCACAGTGATGCTGGCACACCGCCTCCCCTCCCCCATTCACATAAATCAGTGATTCTCCTTCCCTCCTAACTTGTAGTGTATTTACTTTTCATAAGCTCGACAATGAAAATCAATGTTACAATATCTGACTGCACAGTTAAAGCACAACAGCAGTCAAATATTAACTTCTGCATGTATGGGCATGTTAAATAAATCTGCACCTCTTTCTAAGGTGTAAATATGGCCCCTGATGTAAAGGGCAACAGTAACGCTCCTCTGGCGCAGAGACATCCAACTTCAAAACCTACACGTTTTGGAGATCTAGTCCCCTTCTGCCCCCCCCCCCAAGCACAGCAGAGGGAGAGCTCTGAGGGTGCACTTGGAATGTGCTCCTGCACAGAGAATAGAGAGGAAACCTCCAATCAATGTGACAACAGCAGGGGGCAGCATTCCAGCCATGGCTTTGTTCTTTGCAGATCACCAGCAAAATCGAAGCAACCACAGAGGTGTGGGAAGGTGGTACAAGTACAACGTTATTTATACAAAAGTTCTCAGAATTAGAGTTTACAGTCTGACTGCCTCACTGATTGGTGGAAAGCAAAGCTGAATGATCAGAAGGTATACTGAAGTAGAGCGTCCAATTGTCCCATTGTCTCGGGCTACACGTTGTCCTCAACTTCAACTTCAATCTGCTTTCTTTCTTAAGTTATCTTTAAAAAGTATTAGGGTCTATTCACACCTCACCGCTTGGCTGCATTGGGCAAAGCAGTCAACACCAGGGAAAATGCTGCCCATTATTTTTAATGGGCCAATTCACATTTACATGCTGCGTATATATGTGAACTGACCTATTAAAAATTATGGAAACAATTGCACATTAAATAGGATTCTAGAAATTCCCCAACATGTACCTCATGTAAATGGCCACACACCAACCAATAGTTAGTGATTAAAACTATAAAAATATATACATTTATTGAACAAACAAGCAATCACATAGTCCCACACAGACAAACAATAAAAGACAAGGTTAAAAAACAGAGACAAAGGCTGTGGGGATGACCAAAATTTGGCTATTCTAATATATAATTGATTGATCAAATCTCGAGTAAACACTTGATTGAATATGGGCAAGTAGGCTAAGACAAACTGCAAGTATACAATGAATAAGGTAGTAAAGAGTATAATTAATGTAATTAATGTGCAAAGTGTCAAAAGAATGCAATTGCAAGTAAATAAAGAGCCAAAGTGCTAATAGTGCAAAACAGCCTGCTATGCCAATTATTCGCTGCTGCGGGGGGGGGGGGGGGGGGGGGGGGGGGGCGCGTTATTTCATACTAGTGATGTACTCTGATTGATTTATAGCAAATAATTGGCATAGCAGGCTATTTTGCACTATTAGCACTTTATTTATTTGTCACTTTAGTTTGTAATTGAGTAGTCGATAGTTGCTGCATTTGCATCTTAGTCTATCAGTAATTCTATTGTTCTGGCAGTTTTTCACATTAATTATACTTTTTTCATTCATTTTTTCAATCAATTGTTTACTCGAGATTTGATCAATCAATTATATATTAGAATAGCCAAATTTTGGTCATCCCACACAGCCTTTGTCTTTTATTGTCTATTTTTTAACCTTGTCTTTTATTGTTTATTGTTTGTGTGGACTACGGTATGTGATTGCTTGTTTATTCAATAAATTTATATATTTTTATAATTTCATAAATCACTAACTATTGGTTGGTTGGTGCGACAATTTACATAGAGTACATGTTGGAGAATTTCTAGAACCCCATTTAATATGCAATTTTATCTGTGTTATCACCCCTTAAAGTGGACCAACACCCAGGGGTGATCGGCCCGGAAATCTATAAGATTCCCGGGCCGATCACCTCCCACCCCGCGGGACATCCGAGATCGGGATGTCCCGCGGGGTGAAACCCCCCAGAAACCCCAAAAAGATCTTACCTGATCCGCCGCCTGCCGCGCAGGAGGCGGCTTGTACGTTCCTGTCCCCCGCCTAGACGTTGGCGGGGATTGGCTGCGGCGTTCACGTGGGAGCAGGGAGAGGCGAGTTTTTTGGGGTTTCTGGGGGGTTTCACACATCGGGGCACCTCCAATCGGGGTGCCCCACCAAAGTGGACCAAAACCCAGGATAGTCAAAATCCTGGGTGTTGGTCCACTTTAAGCCTGCACCCTCACTATTTTGGGCTGTGCATATCCAAAACATAGGTTTTATTAAAAATTATGGGCAGCATTTTGCATTGTTACTGCATTGCCCAGCACAGTGCAGAGGTGTGAATAGAGCCTTAGAGCATTGGAGATGAAAAAAAAAAGAAACAGTGGGTGTGGCAACAGCAATGTGATGTAAGCACACTGATGAGTGTGAGAGGAGGTTGGAGTTTCAGAGCTGCAGAGAGAGGCAGACAATCGGGACATCTTGGCAAGGAATGGGGGGCGTTTCCGTTCTTGGTTCACTGAAGGTTTATTGAGATAGACCAGGTCAGCTGGGTATTGACTGAAAGCTGAGGAGGAAGTGATTATCCTCACTAAGGAGACATACAGCGGAGGAATCACAGAACCCCAGCCACTCAATGAAAGGTAAGCTACTGATATTTATTTATTTTTGACTTGCAAAACGCTAAGTTTATTGCCAGAAGGGGGCAACCAAGGAAGGATGGGTTTAGTGGTATTTATAAATGTACAAAGAGGTTTTAATGTGTGGGTACATTTTTATTTGAAGTCCCTTTCCAGACAGCAGTTTTAAAGCATCCCCAAATCTTTTTATATGCAAATCGCTTATGTGTTCTAAGTGCAGGTGCTTTCTTCTCAATTTCTGGGGTGAGGCTAAGCTGGGATGGGAGTGTGGTGGTTCATCTTCATGAGTACGCTCTGCTGTTGTCAGAGACAACTGTGGGGCCATCGTGGCTTGTTATGAGCTCCAAGGGGCTGTTAAACCACTTTTTTAGCATAGAACTAAGTTCTTCTACTGAGTGTCTAGACACCTTAAGACTTATGGTACATTTAAAAGAGGATGATTTACGAACAAAAAAAAAACACAGAAAGAACTGAGGTAGAGAGGAAGGGGTGGGGTTTTTACCTCTGTTCAGTTTGTGTTTCCTCCCAGGGGGTGTAGCCTCTCTGTGGGTTGTGCTGAAGAATTATTAGAGGAAAAAAAGTCATTAATAAGCATGAAAACCGCTGCATGCCTATTAATGTAATTTAGTCATCTTCCCCCAGAATTTAGAGTGCGCTTTAACACAGAGGACCACTAAAAAAAAAAAGTTTGGTTGAGGAGGCTAATAATTCAGGCTGTGGCCCCTATTCCTTTTAGCACCCTTTGCTGAGTTTGTGACCTGTATAGTGTTTTATGGTAGATGCAATAAATGTGCCACCATGAATTAATGGTGCATCTATGGTATATGTTTTAGTGCAGGGGCACATAGGTGAGCAGGTTGTCATATTGGGTGGGGGCAGCACTGGTGGTCCTATGAGGTTAGTACCCAGCAAGCTTGCAGACTTGTCTGTACCCCATCTATATTTTTAGCCCAATATATCAGCCCAACCTGATCTCCTTTATACGTACAAAACTCTATATAGGTGATTTAAACTGTTGATGTGTATTTTCTTGCAGTGCCTGCCTACAGCTGAGCTTAACCCGTGCATTGCTGATGGAGGTGCCCTGGACACCTGAGGACATCCTGTGACACATACTTTCAAAGATGCCATGCACATTAATGCAGAACAAACCCCAATACAGTGGACCAAAACCCAGCGTGATCCACCCAGAATCTATAAGATCAATAACAATCTTGGGGGGGTTGCTCTACCTCTTTGTGGGGCATCAGGAATCACCCACTCCAAAGTACCCGTGCTGTATCTCTGCACCACGGTTGCATCCCTGGCATAACTCAAGCTGAGGGTGCATCCACACCAGGCCTTTTTGATGGGGTGGGGATATCGGGGGCACTCGCTCAATTCAGATTTGCTTTGACACAGTCGGTGCGCCAAAAGAACTGACTGGCCCAAGGCCCCTGAGGCCCAAGTGTGAACCAACCAAGTTTCCTTGCAATCTCTGGGGATAAATGGGGCATCCCAAATGGGGATGCCCCACCACACAGAGGAACAAAATAAGACATTTAAAGTCTCTGGTTTTGTTCCCGGACCAATAGGCAATCACCCAGGTTGTAAATTATATAAACAGAAAATGTAAAGTAGTGCTTGATGGGGAAAGGTTGCATTAGGAGCTGTGGCCCACAGAAAAGCATCAGGCATTATGGTGGGGGGAGCAGATGCACCCCATTATCTATAGTTATCCAGAAGGGAGTAAAAGGAGATCATGCAGCGTGTGGACACACACAAGCAAAGCAATAAGCCCTCACATCAACACAATAACTTATTCATGGTGCCGCCTGTTGTACTAGGCCACACGGCCGCCATGTCCCGCGATACGGTTGAGGCAGCTCTATGAAGGAAGCTCTAACCAAACATAGCAAAATATAACATAAAAACATGATCCCGCCCCGCCGTATACCTGTTTATCGCCGACTTGCCTGCCTCGCATCCCACTTCTACGGCTGCTCCGGAACCTTTCCCCCCGACTTCCGGAAAGGAAAAGCATGCGCACTGAGCGTGCGTCCAAAAGACGCCGCCATCTTGCTACAGGCAGCCTAACGTATAGAAACTGCAGTCAACGACGATTAATTCGCGCAGATTTTGCTTAAATTTGTTGGGTAAATGTATTAATGCCATCTGAAGGGATTATTTAAACATTGATGTGCATGGAAATGTGATACATAGGGATTGTCCACACTCCCGGTGCCCCCCCCCCTGTCCGTCATAGTCCTTTTCCCGCGCTTGGTTTTACGGGCCAGGTTCAGGGTGGGGGGCTGTGACACAGATAAGCAGTTTTTTAAATATTTTTATATAATGGAATTAATCTTATTTCCCTTTTACATGTGTGCTGATGAAGTAGAGAGCAGCTGTTACCAAAAAGTTTTATTTGACTTCATCTACATTGCGTTAAGTTTTTTTTTTTTTTAAACCCTGCGTGTCACTGAATTAGAAATGCATTACTCTGGTTCCAATGACTTTTTTAATTTAAAAGTGTACTGTGAATCCTCTGTACCAGAAATGCACTTCCTAAAGCCCACACAACCATCATTTGCGCCCACCACTTCTGTCTATCTACCTACCTCTGAGACACCAACCTGAACCATTTCTGTGGGGTGATTTTTCTCCAGGCCTGACCATATTCCTGAACACATCTGGGCACAGCCAATAAACTGGCTTAGATAGGTCCAGGTGTGTTGAGGTAAATAGCGATTGCCTGCAGATAAGTCACCCTGCAGTTATGCATCAGGTTGGCATCCTTGCTACCTTTGCTCAGCTCACTTCTGCCCACCCTACTTCCCACCTCTGCCTGCCTCACCTTTACTTTTCCCACCTCAGTCCCACTCGCTTCTTTCCACTTCACCTATTCCTGCCGCACCTCTGCCCACTTCTTACAGCCTCACCTTTGGCAACTTCTTTCCACCTCACCCTTTACCCTAATTCATAAATCTTCCCACCACACCTCAGTCCACCCCAGCGTTTTCTGCCTCACTTATTGACCTCACTATTTCCAGCCCCACCTCTGCCCAATTCTTCCCTCCTCACTACCCATTTCTTTCCAGCTCATCTCACCCTGTCCCGCCTCACCTTTGCCCACTTCTTTCCACCTCTCCTTTTGCTACCTCACCTCCACCTGCCTCTTCCTTTTTCCTGCCTCACCTTTTGCTGCCTCAACTCTACCCACCTGTGTTGACTTCACCTTGTCCGCCTCGCCTTTGCCCACTTTTTCCCTCCTCACCTCTGCCCACTTCTTCCCACCTCACGTTTTGCTGGCTCACTGCTACCCACCTCTGTTCGCCTCACCTCATCCACCTCACGCCCACGTTTTTCCATCTCACCTTTTGCTGCCTTACCTCTGCCCACGTGTTCCCTACTCACCTCTGCTCACCTCACCTCACACACATATATATATATAATATATATATATATATGTGTATAAAAGCATATATAATGCTCTAAGGTTATGATTTGCATTCCAAAGTGCTGCAAGTTCTGCTTAAAGGGGAACGAAAATACAATGCATCTCTTTGTCTAAATCAGGTTGTGCCCCCCTGCTTTATACCAAAGCACCTTGCGGCATTCCCTGCTACTCTGGAAATACAGGCTCTGCCAGGCGCAGCGCACAGAAGTTGAGAGCTGCCCTACACATGCTCTGTGGAATCAAGGTCCAAGGTGAGTATATAATCAGCTTCTTTGGTCAGGCATATTAATGTGTGGCTGATGAAGCTGAATGGAGTCCTAGCTGCACTCATGATCGTCGTGCAGCACCCCCTGCATTCCTTGGCTGTGGGCGGCCATGCCAGCTGTTCAGCTACAGTGGGAACACAGAGCCTGAGACCTGAGGAGGGAGCAGCATGGGGCATGGAACACCTGGGGGGTTTCACATAGCGGGGCACCCCCGATCGGTGTGCCCCAGGGGAGTGGACCAAAACCCAGGATAGTCGAAATCCTGGGTTTTGGTCCACTTTAACTTCCTGGACCAGGAATCACCTCCCCCCCATGTGGCGCCTGGAAACCAATTGCTGACTGGGTGGGTGTCACCTGATGCAGGGAGTCCCTCTTATACATGAACTTTATTCCTTACTCCATCTGCTGGAACTGGTAAGTGTTGGTCCCCTACCTACCCCATAGCCTACCTGCCACAAAGAATTCCTATTATATGCTTTTTCCACCAGGAATTCACCCTGACATACAGATTTTGACACCTGGCAATGGTTTTGACTCCTGGCAATGGTTTTGGTCCACTTTAAAGTAGACAAAAAGTCCAATTTGGGATGCCTCACAACTTACTGGAAAATTCTCTCAGCTCCTGCTGCATATTTACTTATTTCCAGGATTCCTTGGTGGTCAAACCCCCTCCATTCTGTGTCAAATTTAAAGAAGACCAAAACCCTGTATTTTTACTATCCTAGGGTTTTGGTCCTTCCCCATGAAGCATCCTGATTTGGGATGCCCACTGCATGACCCCCGCCCCAGATTGCCCGATCTACATACATCGCCAATGATCCTACATGCAGGGGTGGCTCTCCCCCAATCAGCTTCTTTGGCATATTAATGTGTGGCTGATGATTCTGAATGGAGTCCTCATGATCGTCGTGCAGCACCCCCTGCATTCCTTGGCTGTGGGCGGCCATGCCAGCTGTTCAGCTGCCGTGGATGCACAGAGCCTGAGAAAGATGTGAGTGTTTCCACTGATGGCCCTGCATGCACTGTGGGCTCATTGGATAGGTAAGAAAATTGAGCGACTGGCAGGGTTTAGAAGGGCATCCAAAATGGGGATGCCCCAGGGGTTGTCTAACTGGACCTAGCATCTTATAAATGCTAGGTCTGGTTTTGGTCCACTTTAACTACTGTGAAATCACGGAAATAGGTATGAATGGTGAACAGGCTAGAAGTCGACCTTTGATTTGCTTTAAATGAATTTCATCCAAAATCGGGATGCCCCGCTTTGTGAAACCCCCCAGGTCGCCTGCTACACTTACCTTAATCCCGGTCCAACGGCGCATGCACGGGCCGCATCCTCGCTATTCGTATAGCAGGGCGCGTGCCCATGCCGGCCATTTGTGAATGGCGAGCGCGCTCCCTGTTAGAGAGAAGCGCAAGATGCGGCTGCCAGCGCGCTCGGAGCCGCTGAGCTAAGACGTCGTTTAGACGTGCATAGCTCAGCAGCTCCGAGTGCGCTGATTGGACGAGCGGCCGCGCATGCACCGTACATGCCCGATCCAGGTGAGTGGACCAAAACCCAGGATAGTCAAAATCCTCGGTTTTGGTCCACTTTAACTTCCTGGACCAGGAACCCCCTCCCCCCATGTGGCTCCTGGAAACCAATGGCTGACTGGGTGGGTGTCACCTTATGCAGGGAGTCCCTCTTATACATGAACTTTATTTCTTACTCCATCTGCTGGAACTGTTAAATGACCTACCCCATAGCCTACCTGCCACAAAGAATTCCTAGTATGTATGTAATTACTGACGAAATAAATCTGATGAGGTGAGACTAAGCCTCCCATAAAGGGTCAGAAGCAGCAATAAAACAACAACAACAAAATCTACAACACAAAAATCTTTAATTTGTTTTACATGGAAATCAAAACTGTGGTATCAATTATGACTGACCCTTCCTTGATTATGTTGCTCTGACATTCTCATCATCCTGTAGAATATCCACTTGCAAGTTATGCAATGTCTACAACCAGGGGTGTAGCTGGGGGGAGCAGGGGGGCAGCAGGTCAGGGGGGCCTGTGAACTGGTGGGAGGGGGGCTCCGTTTTGAATTGCCCAGGGTGCCAGAAAGCCCAGCTGTACCCATATGAAATTAAATTCACAGGTCCTCCGCCAGTCTTTCTATCTCATCCAAGAAAAAGTCAAGATCTTCTTTAGTCACATCTGGATTACCGGCAATCTGTTTGAAGAAATTGACTTTGTTTCCATGTGGCTGATATCCAACCATCATTGAGCCTTTTTTCATCATCCTCTCCTTTACTGCAGGAGCTACCTAGATAGAAACAGCATGTGTTTATTATAGTCTGGCTTTCCCTGTATTTATTAAATAGACAGATCTTGGTTATCCAGGGTAGAAACTAAATGCTAAAGTTGATGCCACAGCGGACCATCACTCATGTTTTGTAAAATGGATGTTGGTCCGGTTTAAGAGACCTTTTCTAACTAGGCTTGTTTATTTTCAACCCACAACAAATATAAATGGTTTTCTTAAACAAGACTTTGAGTTTGCTTTACTTTTGGACCCCAGACCCAGGACTACCATTGCAGCATGAGACCAGCCTGCTTCCCTGCAACTGCTTATATGGCGCTATCACAAGCCCAAGGGCTTGGTGGTCTTCATGCTGAGTCCCGCTCTTCCAGGTTTGGTCTCACTGGATGTCTAGAAACCAGATAGAGGAGCCCACAGAGAACAATGAGCCCCTCGAGTGAGGAAAGAAGATTTGTTGGGCAATGCTCCCAGGCCTTGGGCAAAGCTCCCAGCCCACGCCTACCTGGCATTTATTAGCTCATCAAGGAAGCAGAGGAAGAAATTCCCCTTCCTTTCTGTAACACAAGCAAAGTGACAGCATGGGACTGACACTGCATCAGGTAAGCTGCCAGGTAAATGATCTTAAAGGAGCAGTATCGCGAAATTTGCATTAAAAAAGATAAATAATTAAATAGCCACACAATAGCTTATAACATGTGTATAAATAATCTGGCAATAGAAAAAGAAAAAAATATATGCCTCTCTTTTAAATTGTATAATTACAATGGCTCAGTCCATTTACTGAATAGGGGGATCTGCTGGGTTGTTTTTAGTGAGCTGCTTCATTTAGCCCACTGGTCTCCTAGCAACACTTTACCTCAGAGGCTGACAAGGTAACGGCTGTGTGTGTGTGAGGTGCTGCTTTTGTTATGAGACCAGGTGACTCAAATGTGTAAAATCTATACAAAATAAACTAAACTGACTGAAAACGACTGAAATTCTTCTTTGAATAACTGTGCAGGAAAATCTAAAGGTATTAAAGTGGAACAAAACCCCATTCTAAATCAGGATGCCCCACTGTGTGAAATGACCCCTGGATAACCACAGATCCCCCCATTTTTCTGGCGCGCTCACGCAGATAGTCACTTAGACAGGCCGGGCGGCCAGGAAGGTTACTGCTCAGGCTCCCCATCTGCGTGCAAACAGAGCTGATTGGATGAGAGCCCGCACATGCGCTGTGGGACAGGGAAAGGTACGTTTTTCACAGGCGAACTTGGGTATTTCACATATCAGGGCATCCCAAGTTGGGATGACCCTAGGGGCACAAAAAACTCCAGATAGTGAAAATCCTGGGTTGGGCTTTGCTCAAAACACACAAAGCTGAAAGAAAGATCATCAAAATAAGAATATGAAAGAGAAAATGGTAAACTGAAAGATTCTGCAGCAGAGCCAACATGAAGGGAAAACTGTCAAAATCAGCTAAATGACTTCTAGAGCTTTTCTCTGTTTTATATATATAAGTTCTGGCCAGGCAATGTTGCAATGTTATCTGATGCTGGACGGCTGCCAGCACTGAACAGCTGAGACCGATACATTGTTTACCCCTCTCCTCAGCATGGAACTGATACATTTGTATCTCCCTCTCCTCAGTGTGGAACAGGCCAGAGTGTCGGCTCCTGACACTGACAAGACATAAACATGAGCTATTAGACTCCAGCTGTTCAACACACACATCATTTTTTTCTACATTTGTAATTCTTACTCCAACACTTACCTACATTCAAAGTACCATTTAAATATAAGTCACCAAGAAAAATTCGCGATACTGCTCCTTTAACTTTTGATAGACCCCTATAAAACCTCATCGATCTGCTGCCCCCCGCCGGCACTATTTACTCACCTCCCCCGGGGGATCCATCTTCTGGGTCCCTCGGATTCTGGAAGATCTTCCAACGAACGCCACCATGTTGCATCCCATCAGGAACTGCACACATCCCCTGCGCAGTGCCCATGAATGGGATGCAATGGAGCTGCCCTAAATCCTGCAAGACTTCGCTGAGCAGCGCACTTACAGACTGCTAAGCCAGCAGAGGATCGGGCTGATGTTCCTCTTTAAATGAAAGCCTTTTCACCTTTTAGTTTTGCCTCTCAGGCCTACTTAAACCTTAACCCTTTAAGTGCCAGCCTACCTAGATTTTTTGTCACACTCTGTTGCCAGACTACTTTTCACGTTTTTGCACTACACGTGTTCAACCTTGATTTTTGAAGGGATTTCCAGGGATTTTCCAGGAAAATTATATATTGTTTTTTCAGCAGAGTCTGGGCTTCAACATGAAATGTCTTGTTTGGCCTTTTTTTAGTGTATTCTCAATACTTTTGGGTGAAATATGTGCAAAGAAATAAAAAAGAAAATCTATTTTTTACAATTGTAGTGTTTTTTGTGATAAAAAAATGTAAGTTTGTTAATAAAATCTTATTGCCTGTGAAAACCCTATTTCTCCCGGTTACAACGGTACCACATATGTATTGGTATACACCCTTTCCTGCCCAGGAAACTCCCCCAAACTGAAACAGCAGTTTAGGAGATTTCAGATAGGATACAACTATGCAATATGATTGCATAGTTGTAAGGGGTTAACTTAAAAAAAAATGACATAGGGACCTCATTTTTTTTGGAATTTTAAGGGTTAAAACCCTTAAAATCCCCCCAAAAAATGACGTAGGGCCCCCCTTACCCAGCATTACCGACCCGGACCAGCTTTGGGGGCTTGTAGAACAGGGCGCAGGGGGGCCAGCGTTGGTGGCCCCTGGCCCTGCAGGCTACTAGCCCATATAGCCACTAAGTGGCCTGGGCCCTTCTGAACCCCCCCCCGGCCGTTGGGAAGGCAGGTAATGGAAGGGCTGGTGAACAGGTATAAGGGGTCTCGTGGACCCCTTACCAGTTCACAAATAGTTAAAAGTAAATAAAGACACAGACACAAAATATTTTATTATTCTTTTTTCTACTTATACTTCCCTCCCATCCAGTGTCCTGCGCCGCTGCAGATGACACTTGTCGGTAGTGATCGGAGCAGGGAGGGTGGGAGGCAGGGAGATCAGAGCCTCCCTGCCACCCTCCCTGCTCCGATTGCTACCTACAAGTGACAGTTGGAGCCCGGGTGCCGGTATAGAGGAGCGGGATGACGTCATCCCGCTCCTCCCACAAGTGGGTGGGGCTGGGGGGGCCAGCGCCGGACGAAGAGGACGGTGAGGGCCCGTTGCTGGGTCCTCACCCGAAGAGTGGTAAGTCCAGGGGGGGGGGGATCGGAGCCCCCCCTGGTGAAGAGAAGACCCGGAGAGAGCGATCGGGCTGCAAGGTGAGTTTGTGTCATTATTTTTTTTTTTTTCTTTCAGATGGCGCGGGGGGGGGGGGGGGGGGGCTATTCCGGGCCCGGGAGTGAAAATCAAGTTGCTGCTTATTGTAGAGAATCGCTGGCACTTTCAAACGAGGGGTCAGGTATGTCTGTATCTTTTTAACTTTTTTTTATGGGGCTCTAAAGTCAGCTACGTGGGTCTCACGTAGCTGGCACTTAACGGTTGGAGAGGCAGCTACGTGACACTCACGTAGCTGGCACTAGAAGGGTTAAACCAGCCATGGGCCTCACCCAGCTTCCCTTTCTAGCCAGACTCCAGGGCCATACAGAATGGCTTACTGGAAGCTCCTTAAAGGGAGCGGAATTGGGTAACAATAAAATTCCATATAAACACGTCGGCTAATGAGAGGAGGGGTCACTTATGCACCCAAATAGAATAAAACTCCCACCAAGCTTGTGGTTTATTCTCTCATGGTAGGAATAAAATCCAGGGGTGACAGGCCTAGTCTATCAGGGCTGACAGAGCCTGTCACCCCAGATTTCTTGCTTTCATTAAAATAAAAAAACAAGCCTGGTTGGATATTACTTGATGCTGGGTGTATAAGTGACCTCTCCTCCCGTCATCCAGCATATTTGTATGAATTTTTATCATTAGCTCTTTTTTCACGATAGTGCTCCTTTAAAGGAATTGTACACATTGGCACGTTACTGATGAACAGTTACACCTGTTTAAAGTGTTTTCTGCTATCTTGACGGGCAAGCGATCACATAGCTGGGAGCCTATAACAAGGTTATTGAAACATGAGATTACAAAAAGCAGGTGTGTATGTAAGGATTAGAGATGAGCAAACTGAACCGGTAGAACTTGGTTTAGACCTAAATTTAAGTAAAAGTTTGGTTTGCCGCAAACCGGAACTTCACATGGTTTGCAGCAAAACGCAGAAGATGAACCTGGCTGGATTTCACCAGCACCACCCCACAGGTCACGGCCAGCCACAGAGAAGCAGAGAAACAGGGTCACATGGTCACAGCTTAAGAGGTCAGGGTAGCTGGGCCAATCAGGAGGCGCTATTGCAGGAGACTATCCACTATTATCGAGCTGCTTGTTGCAGAGAGCAGTTAGAGCAGAGACAATTTAGCGACAGTTTAGGGCATTTTGAAACAAAGCTAGGAGAAAAGAAGGGACAGGAAAGGAAGTGGGCACAGTGGAACGCTGGGGATGGGGGTGAGCTGCCTGCGCTGGGATCTGCTGGTCATTGAAGTCCACCCTGTAAAGTCTAAAATCTCCAGTGAGGGTTTTTTTTAAATTTTTTGGCCATATCTGTTTTTGCTGGCCCCTGTCACTGGGGTACACAATGCCACAGTTGTTAAAAAAATCAATCTTTTTCACCAACCAAGCAATATTTTAGGGCACATCTATCTGTTTTAGCTGGGCTGTGCAAGTGTGTCATTTTGGTGTGTGAGCTGCTCTGAATATATATATATTTTTTAAATACTAAGTAAAATGTCTGGGAAAGGAAGGGATAGGAAAGGGGCGGTGCTACCACCAAAATGGGTAAATTATACAACACTTGTAAAAAGCCATTGCTTCTTTTCACTTTGCAGGAACGCAAACCCTGCTGCTTTTCCCCATTTTTTGTGTGCTTTAAACTATCAAAGACAACAGTTGCCTATTGAAATGCTAATTAGGTCACGTGTAGAGTGTAATAAAGGACTTTTAGGGCCGCCAGCCAAAGTTCGTCCCAAACTACCGAACTTTTTAGGAGATGTTTGGCGAACTGCTGAACCAAACTTTTGAAAAGTCTAATAAAAACTCAAAAAATCAAACATACCTTTGCAAGTTTATCCCAGAAGTCTGCGGAACATTCTTGATCGCGAAGGCTTGGTGGCACATACCAAAAACACACATTTACATACTCTGGCTAGATAAAAAATGCCATGGGATTTATTGTCAGAAGATCAGCAGAATTAAAATGGTAAACAATGCACATTTTGGAGAATGAAGAAGACAAAGTTTGTAGTTATTTGATTGGTTGTGATCTGCAAAATCATTAGAAAAATGCTTTTGTATGGCAGGGACAGACTGTGCGACTGCAGGTGGAATATTGGAGGCAGAGTGGAATCTTTATTTTGGTTTAGTGGTGTCTTCACTTTTATAGTGGAGAGAGTTAACAGCATCCACAATGCAGTTCTTTATGCTGGGGGAGGGGGAAGCCACAGACAGATACTCATGAACACTACAGTGCTCGGCTTAGGAGACTCTTAACTCCTCCTCTTCTTCTTACACACACCTCTGCCAGAGAAAGCCAGTTTTGGCAGTGTCCTATCAGGAAGTAGTGCACTACCGTGATCTGCTTATTTTAGGTTTTAATAGAGTTTTCAGAAACAAATAGTGGCAGTACAATAAACTGCATTTTAGACATGTGAAGACCAGTATAACATTTTGCCATTGTCATTGATTTCCATATGGTTTACATACTCAAACATATTGAATGTCTAGTAACGCACTGTCTGTCTATCATGTCTATTATTAGTTTATAGTACTACAATAACATGAACAGGTATAAAATAATCAAAAAGCAAACCGTAGAAGACTAGAAAGAAAAGAAAGTAATGAAGAATGTTATGATTGGAGATACAGTGAGTGAAGACACAACTCTATAGTTGTGTTAAATGCCTAGCATAGGCGCACCCTGCTAAAGGTCTATCAAGGAGTGTCTGATGCTTGAGCATGCGTCGTTGGCAGTGGAGTGCTTAACCACCACACAACCCATGCAATGGCATGAAGCCCCCCCTGTCCGGAGGCCCCCAGCTCTACAGAACTCATATTAGAAGTGGCAGCATCTTACTGCTTATACAAAAACTGTGTTTAATTCAGGCCCCCACACAAATGTAGAACATGGCATCCGGGACCAAGTATCCTCTAAAACATTTATTGTCAGATTCTGGAAAAGCCTTGGCAAGTCAGCACCACAGAATACGATGGTGCTTTAAAAATAAACAATAATAAATCTACTCAGGACAAAATACCAACTCAAACCCTCCCATTGTTGCAGCGTCCTTATCCCATTTATGTCCCTTTCCCATGCAAGCATATAAAGTAACTTACTGCAGATCTTGCGAAGACTGATAAATCTGGGATATACCTCTATATCCACCTTTACCCTGTATGCAGCACTTCTCCAGACTCCTTAACTTTAAGAAAATGCATCATTTGTCTGGTTCTAAAGATCCCATGAGAAGGTAATTGGAATATTTCTTTAAGTTGATCTGTAGAGTAAAACAAAGTGTGCTATTGTGTAGAGGGCTTTGTCTACCCACCAAGTGAGATCTCTAGGCCTTAAGAGAGGGTAGCGAAAAATCTGCATCAATATGGTCCCTTTTGAATATAGACCATGCCTCTTATTTTTGCTATCGCATCGTTTTAGAGTGGAGGATAATATAGGTTATTCTTAGTATACAGTACGTCCTGCTCCAGATAAGATTCTTTACTCTTGGATATTACTCCGTCAGATGGCGCTGGACTGCAGGGACCGCAAAATTGGCTCCTCCCGGCCCCTCAAATGCCCGGGACCTCCCACAAGTCCCCAGAATTTCTCTGCAGTCTGGACTGCGAAAGACAAGAAGATGGCTCTCTCTTCTTGCAGGTGAGCGGGGCTATTAGCCTGCGGCCCTGTAGGACTATTCCCACCCGTTCCATTATTAATGTGCCTCCCAGCTTTGTCTGCGCTGGTGCGGGTGATGGTAGGCAGCACCGCTGTCAGGTGCTTAGGAGCGCTGCTCCACCGGCATATGGTGAGCCTTATGGGATGCCCCTCCCCCGCTATTGCCCCTGTCTATCAGTGGGCCCTACGTTAAGTGGCCACTGCCCTCCCTCGCTCTCCCTTGTAGCTCTCGGGGGGGGGGGGTGCGTTGGTGCTTCACTTGGATGGTGTGGTTGTTGCTTTTTGTTCAGTCTCCGCACTGACTTTGGTTGCACTGGTTGCGGTTTGAATATGCTGCCGCGTGCGCGCGCTTCCACTGCGTTCCGCGGTTGACGGTGGCATTACCTCAGGTGCTGCTGCGCCTTCATTGGCTGCTTGTCACGTGTGCTGCTTTGCGCTCTTCGAGGGGGCGGGGCTGCGGATGGCGCGTTCTGCGTCACTGTCTCCGCGGCCCGCCCCTCGAGGTATACTCGGCGCCATTTTTTCTGGATTCTGTCTGCTGCGTGGCTGGCATCTACCTACCACGGTCCGTGAGTGCCCTCGCGGGCGGTTTTATTTTACCCTAATGTTGTTTATACATGTCGCTTATGGGGTTCTCTTCACTTATGTCTTTCAGGCGGGTCGAACTCCATTGGTTTCTCCCGGCCCTACCCCTCTTTTTAGTCTTTAAACTTGTGAGGCCTAGTGTGCAAATTACTCCCACTTCCCTAGCGGGCTATTGGGGCATCCCGGGTTGCTTTTATAGCGTGAATCCCTATCGGTCTATTGTGCCGCTATAATCACCATATGGAGGCGTCTCAAGATAATGTGCTCGAGGTTCCTTCGGGACAAGCCCGGCTGTGTGTAGTTTGTAGGGTGTCCCCTACTAGTGCTGACAATGTGCGGGTCTGTATACCTTGGGCCCAGCAGGTGCTTGCGCTGCAGCCTGGTTTACCAGCAGCTGCGCCTGCGCCACGTATGGCTTCACCTACTCCCCCAAGCTTAAATTTGACTCCCATTGAGCTGCATACCAGTGAGGAATCTCAGCCTGATGTGTCTGCTAGAATGGCTAGGGTTGAGAAGTTGCTTGCTAACACCATGGCGCGAAAGGCCTCTGCTAAGAGGCGGCACTTGACGCCTGATGTCACTCTTTTCCCTATGGAGGCTGAAGAGTTCTTTGAACGGTCTGGTTATACCCCCTTGGAAGAAGGGGAGTTGTTCTCTGACTCGGAGTCATCTGATGAGAGGCCCAGGGGTCATGATGATTCTGGCACTGACCCCTGGGCCCCAGATGATACTGATAGGCTGTTGGCTCAGATTTTTGAGGTACTGTCTATCTCTCCTCCGGTTGCAGCCCCTAGGCAGCAGGGGGAATTGTTTCATACTGCTAAGCCACGTTTAGAGTTTCCTGAGCAAGCCCATTTTAATAATCTCGTGCTCAAGGAATGGGAGCGTCCTAGCAGGCTCCCCGGAGTCCCTAAGAGTTGGGATAAGAGGTATCCCTTTCCTGCTGATGTGGTGAAGCATTTGTCATCCCCTCCAGAGGTGAATGCCCCAGTCCTAGGGTTGTCTAACACCTCTGTCATGCATTCCCCTGACTCTACTATGCTGTGGGATAGTGAGGACCGGCGTATAGATCAGCTGGCATCCCATGCCTTTGCCTGTGTGGGGACAGCGCTGCGCCCGCTTTGTGCCTCTGCCAATACAGCGGTGGCTATTTGGACGCTGCTTAGAAGTGTCCTAGATGGTGCTCCTGATGATGTGTCTAGTGAAGAGTTTAATGCACTCTATCGTTGTGAGGTTTTTGTGCCTTATGTCCTCTCTGCCTTGAATGATACCATTAGGATGTGTGGCAGAGCCTCTGCCCTAATGGTGGCTATACGCCGCTCGGTTTGGCTGCGCCAGTGGGCAGCGTACACCGCTGCCAAGAAAGCTCTCACTGGTTTTCCCTTCAAAGGACTACGCCTAATTGGGGACCGCCTGGACCTGTTTGCTAAGGGAGGCAGGTTACCCCAGCGCAGGAGGCATTCTCGGCTCTTTCGGGGCCCAGGCTCCTTTTCTTCCCCCTACCGTGGATCCAGACAGGGGAGGGGGGTCTCCTTTACTGGGGCCCGAGGAATGGGGGGGGACGGCTTCAGCATTTTGCTCACGTCTGGAGGCTTCATGTCTCAGACCGGTGGATTCAGGAGGTAGTGTCCTCCGGTTACAAGATAGAGTTTGCTGCCTGGCTGCCCCCAAGATTCATCAGATCCCGAATGTCTCAGGACCCCATGTCAGCTCAGGCTCTAATTCTGGTGGTGCAAAGCCTTCTGGAGCTGGGGGTCATCTGTCAGGTCCCCTTACGAGAAAGGGGCAAGGGGTTCTATTCCAACCTTTTCACCATGCCCAAAAGAGATGGGTCAGTCAGGCCCATCCTGGACTTGAAGATCCTCAACAAATTTGTCAGGTGCAGGCGCTTTCGCATGGAAACTCTGCGCTCTGCTATCAGTTGCCTGCGTCCAGGGGACTTCATGACCTCTGTGGACATCAAGGATGCTTACCTTCATATTCCGATTTTTCCAGGTCATCAAAGATTCCTCAGGTTCGCTCTGGAGGATCAGCACTACCAATTTGTGGCATTGCCCTTTGGTCTCACTTCAGTTCCCAGAGTGTTCACCAAGGTGCTGGCAGGAGTGATGGCTCTGCTCAGGTCTCAGGGCATTCGCGTGCTGCCCTATTCGAATGACATTCTCATCACTTCTCAGTCCCTCAAACAGGCAGAGCTGGATACTCAGCGAGTAGTGTCCACTCTGGAGTCATTTGGCTGGGTGATCAACCATCCCAAGTCTTCCCTGTCTCCCTCCTTGGTGACGCCATTCCTTGAAATGAATCTGGATACAGTTCAGGCAAGGATTTTTCTTCCTCAGCAGAAGGTGGACAGTCTGCTAGCACAGGTTCAGTCCCTGCTATCTTGCCCTCATCCCTCCATCAGGCAGGGAATGCAGCTGGTGGGTCTGATGGTTTCATGCTTTGAGGCGGTCCCTTATGCCCACTTTCACATGAGGCCTCTGCAACTCCACCTCTTGTCAGTTTGGGACAAGGATCCTGTGTCCCTGGACCAGGTCCTTGTTCTGTCCCCCCTAGCCAGGAGGTCTCTCTCGTGGTGGCTGGATTCCAGGAACCTGTTGGCGGGCAGATCATTTCTGGCCCCCTGCTGGGAGACGGTCACCACGGATGCCAGTCTGACGGGTTGGGGGGCTTCTGGAAGTCCCTACAGGAGGCCCACACGCCCATCAACATTCTGGAATTGAGGGCGATCAGGTTGGTTCTGGCTCACTTGACCCAGCACCTTCGGGGCCGGCCTGTTCAGGTAGGCTCGGACAGCCAGACGGCGGTTGCCTACATCAATCATCAGGGAGGGACCCGGAGCAAGGGTGCCCTCAAGGAAGTCTATGATCCTGTCCTGTGCGGAGGACAATGTTCCCTGCATCTCAGCTGTGTACATTCCAGGGGTGGAGAATCTGCAGGCAGACTTTCTGAGCAGGGGGACCTCTCGCCTGGGAGAATGGTCCTTCTGCAACAGGATGTTTCAGTCTCTGTGTCACCATTGGGGTCAACCAGATGTGGATCTGTTTGCGTCCCATTACAATCACAAGCTCCCGGCCTTTGTCTCCCTGTCCCAGGATCCTCTGGCCTTGGCCACAGATGCTCTAGCAATGTGATGCCAGGACTTTCAGCTCCTGTATGTCTTTCCCCCATTCCCTCTGTTTGGCAGGATTCTGCGCAAGATAGCTCAGTAGGGGGTGCCAGCTATCCTGGTGGCTCCCAGGTGGCCAAGAAGAGTGTGGTTCGCAGATGTAGTGCAGCTGGCAGTAGATCAGTACGCTCTGTCCAGGGTTCCAGACCTGCTCACTCAGGGTCATTTACGCCATCCCAGTTTACAAACTCTGGCTTTGACGGCCTGGCTGCTGAAACCTCCATCTTGATGGAAAATGGGCTGTCTGCCTCTGTTGTTGACACCATGATCAAGGCTAGAAAGAAGTCTAATTCTTCTATTTACTATAGGGTTTGGCGTGCCTACATTGACTGGTGTGAGTCTAGGTCTCTTCCCTGTCGTGTGTTCTCGATTCCCAGGATCCTGGAGTTCCTCCAGCATGGTGTGGATCTGGGGCTTCAACTCAGTACTCTGAAGGGTCATGTCTCTGCCCTGGCTGTTTTCTTCCAGAGGTCTTTTGCTCAGCATTCTCTGATCAGGACCTTTTTCTAGGGGGTCACTCATGTGCGTCCCCCACGTAAGCCTATGTTGCCTGTCTGGGATTTGAACTTGGTCCTGTCTGCCTTGCAGGATGCTCCCTTTGAACCTGTGCAGGAGGCTGCTTTGGCCATTCTTACTCTCAAGGTTGTCTTTTTGGTGGCTATCACTTCTGTTAGGCGTGTTTCTGAGTTGGCGATGCTTTCCATTCAGCCCCCCTACTTTGAGAGACACCAGGACAAGGTGGTGTTTCACTTCAAACCAGATTTTCTGCCTAAGGTCGTGTCTGCCTTTCATCTGAATCAGGACATTGTTCTTCCTTCCTTGTGCCCTAATCCTAGTAACGCTAAGGAGAAGGTTTTGCATTCCTTGGATGTGGTTAGGTGTCTGAAGTACTATCTGGTGGCTACTGCACCTTTCAGAAAAACTGATGCTCTTTTTGTGGTCCCTTCTGGTCCTAGGAAGGGTCTGGCTCCTGCTAAATCTACTATCAGTAAATGGATCCGTCAGGCTATGATTCAGGCCTACTTTGCTAAGGGGAAGATTCCTCCCTTCCACCTTACTGCTCATTCTACTCATGCTATTGGTGCCTCTTGGGCTTTTCAGCACCAGGCTTCTGTTGAACAAGTTTGCAAGGCCGCTATTTGGTCTTCTGTTCATACTTTTTCAAAGTTTTACAAGGTTGATGTTAGGGCCTCAGCTGATTCTGCTTTTGGCCGCAAGGTTCTGCAGGCGGCAGTGGTCTGACCTGTCTGTTGTTACCTTTGGGGATCCCACCCTATTTTATGGACACTGCTATTGGATGTCCCAAGAGTAAAGAATCTTATCTGGAGCAGGACGTACTGTATACTAAGAATAATACAATTCTGTGATTAATCACCTGTAGAATTGTTATTATGAGTATACAGTACGTCCTGCTCCACCCCACCCTTGGTTTTCATTATCCTTGGATCCCCTGTATGGTGATTGTTATCATTGTTATAGTTACTAGTTGGTTATGTTATCTTTCTCCCGGCTTCTTGTTAACTGCTTTTCAATACTGGGGATTTGTGGGAGGTCCCGGGTATTTGAGGGGCCGGGAGGAGCCAATTTTGCGGTCTCTGCAGTCCAGCGCCATTTGGCGGAGTAATACCCAAGAGTAAAGAATCTTATCTGGAGCAGGATGTACTGTATACTCATAATAACAATTCTACAGGTGAGTAATCACAGAATTGTATTTTTTAATTTCAGGACGATCTTTGGGATCCAAGCAACAGGGTAAGTACCCAGTATATGTTGATCTATCAGGACCCAAGTTGGTTTATGACAATAAACAAAACATTGTAGATAATTGTGCTATCCCTGATGCCTCAAAATATTGCCTAGGGTTAGGAACACCCAAACCCATTTATGTTCACCATTGCCGCACTTTATGCCCTTAATACTAACAATGCATCTAAGCATTTCTGCCAATGGCTCGGTAGCTAGAGACCTAGTGACAGAGGGCAAGCCTGTCTGGTCTTTCTTTTGCTGGCAAAAAATGGGCAAAAACCAAAAAAATCAACACAGTTGCTACTGAGTATATTTGTAGAGACGTATAGATAGTAACAGTTAAACTAAGTAAAATTCTATAAAAAGAGTAAGATGGAGCTGCCCATGGGACGTCCTTAATTTTACAATTACCGGTACATACATTTTATATGAGAGTGGGTGTGATGAAAATGTGGTCAATCCTCAAAAACCTGAAGTATGCTGAGGAGCAAAGGGTATAATCTTTAGCAGCGGGCTTGTTATTCCAAATATCAATCAGATCGATGTGTCTGCTAGAGTGGGGGATGCATTCATCTTAGAAATACTGGGATTTGATTTATCTAGTATAGGATCCAAACCTAAATTGGAGTCCCAAAGATTATAGTGCCCTTTAGTTTTTGTACTAGAGTAGTAAACATTTCTTTTAAAAAGTCAAGTGTGTTTTAGGCGTATAACAGACAATTATGGAAAGTCTGGATTCTCCAATGTCAACTTTTATCATGGGCCATGGGTGTCTCTAACCACTCCACAAACAGTAAATGGGACCCCACTGGAAATGCAAATAGGCACTCTTCCTCCTGTGGGGCTGCTGCCTCTCTTTTTCCTCGATTTAGCCATACACTGCTGCTCTGCTCCCTCCAGTGCTGTTCTAATGAGATAAACAATTGACAATATGCCAGCTCAAATTATGTCTGCTCACTTGAGTCCTACATAAAAATAGAATTGTACCAAGAGGTCTGAGGGAGAAAGTTGTTCCAGTTGAACATCTTAGGACTGATAGATTTCCTAAAGTGGACCAAAACCCAGGATAGTCAATAGTTTTGGTCCTTTTCCTGAGGGCACCCTGATTGGGGGTGCCCCGCTGTGTGAAACCCCCCAGAACGCCGAGCCCAGCTCACCTCTTCCTGGTCCCATGGCACATCAAAGAGCAGCAGGGCACCCCTCCAAAAGCAATGAGTTTGAGGTTTTCAAAAAAAATCCCTGGATTAGGAGGCCCATTATCACAGGGGTGGGAGGTCCAAAAGAAAGGATTGCTAAACACCTGGATGAGCACCTTAAACCTTTGGTCAAACTTATTCCATTGTTTGCCTTTGATAGTATGGATGTTTTGAGAAAAATCCGACAGGTCCCGGTAGAGGATAATTGGTTCTTGGTGAGTGTTGATGTGGAAGGATTATATACATCAATCCCGCACTCAGCAGACTTCGTGCTTCAGCATAATAACTGCCTAAAATTTGATGCCCAGTTCTACTGCCAAGTGAGGGGTACAGCTATGAGGCGGCATGTGCTCCATCTTACGTCTGCCTTTACCTTGGTAGGTGGGAGGAATTAGAGGTGTTGGCAGGTTTGTCTGGGGACAATGTATTTATTGCCTTGAAAGGGTCGAGAGAATAGTTTCAGTACTTTGTGGCCTCTCTGAACAAGAATAATCAAAATATTATCCTCACTTTTAAGATCCATTAAAAGGAGTTCCTTGACTTAAAAATCAAGAGGATTTCAGAGTTCCTGGATACTTCCATTTACTGCAAGCCGAGTGCAGGTAACACCTTACTCCACTTCTCTAATTTTTATCTGGTCCCACTAAAAAGATGCAACCCTACTGGTCAATTCCTTCGTAATAGGAGGAATTGTAGTTCATTGAAGCAATTAAAAAAGGGGATGAAGGAAATGAGTATTTGTTTTAAAGAAATGGGTTATCCGCATCAAATTATTTAATTAATTAAAAATTTAGGACCCTAATGAGCAAACTCTTAATCCCACGTCAGTCTAGACAGGTAACATCTCAGACCTTTGGGTCTCATTAAAGTGAAATTAATGAAATCCTTTCCCAGCATTGGCACCACCTCCAACTTGATTCTGAGTGTTGGTAGCTAGATGTGCACCCAACTTAAAGGACCAGCTAGTTAGTAATGCATTTTTCGCCCTCCCTCTTCGACCACTTGGCTTGGCAGTCTCAGATCATGAGGGATGTATAGCTGTGGCCACTGTAAAGTCTGCAGACTTGTAGCGAAAACCAAAACATTTTCTACCATATATCAAAACCAAGGACTTCATTACTTGTGCTGCTACAGGAGTGGTGTATCCAATTATGTGTCTGTGCCAGAAACAATACATTGGCAAGATTAAGTAGGAACTTCATACCCCCATTAACGAACATTTCTGTGGCATAAGAAATTTTTATATCCATCTAGCAGAGATTCCTTTCTCTCAAGAATTTGAGACCCAACAGTCCTGGTATTTTGGCGCCTATTAGACAGAGGGGAATCTCCAAAATCCAAAGAAGGACACTTCCGTACCTCCTGCCGGGGACCTTAAAAATGCTGAGCCTTAGTTTACTTAGCTAGTCAGTGATCCCACAGCTCTTGCATCTCCAGTCAGTTTCCTTAGCCATGTGTATTCATTAATGAAATATTGGTGTTTGCTTCCCACTGCTTGCCCCCTACTGTACCGAAAGGATGCTGGGGATGCCCCTCATGCTCTGTGGGATCGGAGAAGGGATAATTAAACTCAGTGCACTGAGAAATTTCACATATCAGAGCATCCATTGGGTTGCCCCACGGGTATTGTCCGGCCCAGGAGTCTTACAGACTTTAGGGTCGGTTTTGGTACAGTTTCTCAATTGTCAGTGGTGTGACCTTTTCTTTCTGAATATATGAGGTAGGTAGGAACACCTTTGCCAAACAAACGTTGATTTCTCTGCATGGGAAGTTACATATCTGCACAGCTATGAATATTCCTACTTTTTTCATTTCAAGTTCAGATAGCACAGTGTTTAATTCCATATTATGTTTTGACAATGTTTAATAAAACAAAGCTGTTACCCCACATACCACTGTAACTAGAGAGAATCCTTCTTTCCTCTTCATTTCTTGTACTAAGTACCTGAAACATAAAACATAACAAAAACAGGATACTGCTTTTAAAGCGGAACAAAACCCTTGGTGTCCAGCCGTGAAGTCTAAAAGATTCAAGGGCCAGCCGCTGGCCTTCCCCAGGCCCTTCCCAAATCAGCATGCCCCAATGTGTGAAACCCTGGGGGTCACCCACAAAGCTCACCTTTGCCATCCCCAGCATTCAGAGGCTAAAGGGAACTGGGGATGTGCACGCTCCTGTTTGTCGAGCTATGTGTAGACAGGGGAGTATGCCAATGATTAATATGCAAGGCACACAGTGCTAATTGGACGAGACCACATGCATGCGGCGTAGGACCAGAGAAAGGTACATTTTTATGGGCGATGGGGGGTTTCACTTAGCTTTTAGCTTAGGGGATGCCCCCGGGGCAAGAATCCAAACCCGGGATAGTCAAAATCACGGGTTTTGTTCTGCCTTAAAGCAGAATGGACTTTACTTCCTCTTTATGACCTGGACATATTAGCTCCAGTGGAGGCAAGGTAAGTATCCTCTTTTTCAGGGAGTCTATAGATAGCCTTTAAAGTGGACCAACACCCATGTGGCGAGGGTTTTTGTCTCCGTGGCAATATGACAGGCAGGGAGAGCATCCAGAACGATGGACCCCCCGCACATAACCCCTCCCAAATGCCTGTAAATCGTACCTTTCCCTCTGTCCCCCACTGGGAATCTAGTGCAGCGATTGGCCGTCCGGCGCCCATGTGGGTAGCGAGCAGCACCATTGTTCTGACTGCTGGAATTTGCTGCTCACCTGGGCATTGGCTGCCAATCGCGGAGCTGGATTTCTGGTGGGGGGCCAAGGGAAAGGTAAGATTTATGGGCATTCGGGGGAAGTTATGTGCAGGGGGGGGGATCCAGCACTCTCTCCCTACCGGTCATATAGTCGTGGAGACCAACACCCACACAGTGCAGGTGTTGGTTCGCTTTAAAATATAGTCAAACATCTTACCTGGCATTCTCCATTGCCCCATCGACTCGCTTCTCTAGTCCTTTAGTTCCAACTGCCTTCCACATAAGCCAAAGCTTCAGGCAGTCCACTCTGCGACCACACTGGATAGACTTATCTCCAGTGTCATATTGCAGGTTGTAGAATTTGTCAGTTTGAAATAAACAGGTGGCATAAGCAGCGTGGCACCTCTCTAGTAATTCCTGCAAGGCAAATACAAAACACACTCACTATCCATCATCACCATTTTACAGGAGAAGAGCAGGCATAGCATGGTGTAAACACAAATAGCCCAGTTTCAGCCAAACTGTAGTAATTTTAATTTAGGAAATTAGGACCAAAAGGTGGCAACTAGCACAAAATATGGTCCATGGAAAAATCATCTCTGTTCTGTCATATTCTCACTATTTGGTCACTCTAAACACAAAGTGATGCTAAATCTCCCAAAAAAGGTTACAGCAAAAAGAACACAAACCTTTCAATATTCCACAAATAGATGTGTGTCCCTATAGGTAAGCTGCAAATGGTTCCTCCAAAAAGAAATGCCAGTAGTGTTTGCTGCAGCTTCTGGCTTCCCAGTACAATGAAGATCTATCACTGGAGCAGTAAGTCAGCCAGTTTCATTGTTGAGTTAAACGATGTGGGCCTACACCGAGAGATTTCATGCAGAGGGACATCCTCAGGAAAGGCAATATGCAAGGGCAGGTCAGTAAAGCGGGTTTTGGTCCTTTTCAACTCTTCTCCCCCGTAGCTGCTTTGCTATACATAATATTCACATGGTGGCCCGATGTCTTGTACACAGAGGGTGTGCGCCAAAGCAGTGCCCGGCATTGCAGTGAATGCAGTGTGGTCCACTTCAATCACAGAGATGCCAACCTTGGAGACCAGTTTACAGGGTGATGGGTGTGGTGGGGTTGTGGTTTAGAGGTGTGGTTTATTTGCAAGATTTTTGAAGGTCAAGTGTTTATCACCACCATGACAATTTGTAGTTATTTAAGGGTCTTTTGATTTTGATTACATAGTAATACTGGCCATACTCTTCACTATTAAGTAACTGACACGAAAAAAACAAAGCAAGCTCTCATTGTCTTTAATTGGAGCCTCCATACTCAAAAGATCATCGTGTGAGGTTTCCTTGAAATCAACACGTCACACAATTCCTGACAAATCTAGCCAACCTGACACTTAGTCTGGGGCAGCTAAAAAAGGGAGGCCAGATGGCCAGCCAATCATTTAGTGGTGTCTGTGAGCTAATAGCAGACACTCACCTTCACCCGGAATCCAGAGGCATAGTCGGCAGTGAAGCAGCGATCGCCCGCTGCCATTTTCTTGAAGTTCCTGCCGGCAGCGGTGCATCAGTGCTCTCCACATCGCGAGCGCTAAATGCAGAGAGCGCCAGCAGCCGGCCGGGATGATCGCGGCGGCAGACGATCGCATCGCCATCTGCAGCACCACCGACTTAGCAGCTGGATTCCGGGTGAAGGTGAGTGTCTTTCCTTGATTACATAGACTTTATAGCTAATAGGAGGAGGCAGGGCAGGGGTATGGTATTAATTTACAAAGGAGCTGGAGTGGCCCAATTAAAAGTATTAAAACAACAACAAAAATAAGCATAATCTACTACCGAGAGCAGCTGAAAGAGGGGGGACCGGATGGCCAGTCAATGTGGGGCTTATTCCAAAGTAAAGTGAAAGTTTCCCTGTAAGTCACCTCTGTCCGACACTGACAGTGAAATTGATACTGGTGGGGTGTTGATTAGACATCTGGAAAAAAGGAGGACACAGGTCCCCCTCCTTCCATCCTGGCTTACCAGTCAAGAGTAGTGACAGATGCGGAGCCCCCACATGACTTACACTACACAGGAGGGGAGGGAGGGAGATGGGTTCCTGCTTTTAGCAGGAGAGAAATGCCGGTATGTAAAAACCCTGATTGCGCACAATCTAAATGACACTTTTTGAGCAGAATTATGTATGAGACCTGGTTCCTTGTGGAAATTAACTAAAAAAAAATGGCTCACCATTTTTCGGAGAAGAAAAGCTGAACACTGCAAACCAACACCAAGCAACTTATGGGGATTCCAGGTCACAGAATCAGCCCTGCAACAAAATCAATAACACTATGAACAGAAAGCTTAAAGCAGGCCAAAACCCACATTTTTAACTAGCATCCCCTGAATTGCTCCCCCCATGAGGATTACCTTTTGCCAATTTTCACTGCTCCAGCTTCAGTCTAATGCTAGATAATGGTGCCTGTTTTAGTTGTAAAATAATGCCTCCTCCATTTATTGCCACTGTTGTGTGTGGCAATGGCGTCATTTCCACACCTATATAATGACTGTTCTGCCATCTTACAGAAAGGAACAGCAAAAAATAAAGTGTTCCACAGTGATTTGAAAAGCAAAAATATTCATTTATAATTCTACACCCTAAGAAGGGAGTATTGGTTGGGGTTTTGGCCAAATGTTCAGTGGGTTTTGGTCCGCTTAAAATGGAAACTCCTGTATGATCAGACCCCCTGCTGCCACTTATTCCTCCTCCAACACTAGACTCAATTTGCCTATTTAAAGCAGAAAAAAAGAAGATCAGGATGCCCCACTGTGTGAACCCTCCCCGGTCCTAGCAAAACTCATCTCTTTTGCAGCATCTCTGGGCTAGTGCGCACTCCCGGGATATTGAAAATGTCAGTTTTTGATCCACTTTAATGTCATAGTTCCACTATACAGCATTCATAGTTCCAAATCACTAGAGGGCTCTGGGGGACTGTCCACCCCACACAGGCAGTATGGCGCAGGCAGGCGAATAACAGCACAGGGAGACCCCTGTGGCAAACAGTCACTACCGGGGTTTACTCTTTATAATTCCAGTGGATACACCACAATAGACCTCTTGTCCCAGTACAGTCCTTGTGACAACGATCCCAGCTTGGACACTATCTCATTCCCGAGCTAACGGCCTTCGGACAGGGGTACCCACACCTTATTGGAGTCCAGACACTACTTCAGCCTCACGGTCCCAATGGATCCTCTAACTCCTAAGGGCACCTTGTCCCTCTTATCTATGCCAGGACCCCCCCCCCCCCAAGATTCCTTTCCACCTGGGCTCTTTTCTCCTCGGCATAGACCCTCATTCACTTCTGGTCCAGTCTCATATCTCCCTCACCTCAAAACCACCTAACTCCAGACGGAGCATGCTCTGCCCCCCTTGCTGTCCTGGGATGCACGCAGCCCTGCACTGCTAAGACAGCCAGACTGAGGTAGAACTCCCGAGGCACCCCTGCGTGAGGAAGATGAGGAACCCACCCACCTCCTATGACCAGACCGACAGTTGTGGCCACAGAGATGGAGACCGAGGACTTACGTCCCCTACCAGGGTAAGCTACTCTCTCATTATTACCTTCCTATCAGCTTAGGGCGCCTATACACTTTCCTCCTACTAACCCTTCCCCCTCTCTATCTACAGACACGGACCGCCACCAACCTACATCAGATAGGGATGCCCAGGGATATCGCGGGTACCCCAGGATGGCAAGGGATATATGTCCAAAAGAAGGATCTACAGCTTTCTTGTTTAGGCTCACATTACCCTTTTAACACCCACCTGGTGCGTAAATTGGTTGCCTGGGTGGGACACTGGAACCATTTCCCAGTAACTAAATCCCTTTAATTTCCCTTGACATGCACCTGTATCCCTCCAGCTTTTCCCCTCCCAGGAAAGAAGACCCCAGTGGACCCCATTAATCCTGCGATACCTCTCTACCTCTGAACTTCCCCCCCAATAAATCCCTTTTTTAACCAAGCAAACTGTTGTGGGTGTCATTTATTATGGTTACAAGAGCTACAACTTTCCTTATAGGATTCCAGGATCACTTGACTAAACTGCTAATAGTGTAATAGCCCATTGAAGCCCTCTTACAAGGCCTGTCAGTAAGGACAACCAAGGCATCAGACTTTTTTCCTGTCCAAGTAAAACACCCTTACCACATCTAAGAGGTGCAGATGCTTCTAAGTAAAGCGCAAAGAAGTCAGGTAAGAAAAAGGAACTATCCTAAGGAAGTCCTAATGTGGAAGTCCGAAATTACCTTCAATAGGTAGCTTCAGGACAAAGAAACATAGAAACATAGAAGGTTGACGGCAGAAGGAGACCATACAGTCCATCTAGTCTGCCCTTATGTGTATACTGTATGTACTCTTTATCTTAGGATAGATGTGTGCTTATCCCAGGCATGTTTAAATTCAGTGACTGTTGATTTTTCAACTACCTCTGCTGGAAGTTTGTTCCAAGCATCTACTACTCTTTCTGTAAAATAATATTTTCTAACATTGCTCCTGATCTTCCCCCCGACTAGCTTCAGGTTGTGCCCCCTTGTTCTATCATTAAGTTTCTTCTTAAAAACACTTCCCTCCTGAACCTTATTCAATCCTTTCACATATTTAAAGGTCTCAATCATGTCCCCCCTCTCCCTTCTTTCCTCTAGACTGTACAAATTAAGTCTCTCCTGAAGTATTTAAGTTTAAGTCCTTCCACCATTTTCGTTGCCCGCCTTTGGACACGTTCTATTTGAATAATGTCTTTTTGCAGGTAAGGTCTCCAGAACTGCACACAGTATTCTAGCTGTGGCCTTACCAGGGCTCTATACAGCGGCATCACAACCTCCCTCTTCCTACTGGTGATGCCTCGAGCTATGCAGCCGAGCATCCTGCTTGGTTTTCCCACTGCCTGGCTACACTGTCCACTCATCTTGCAGCTATCAGTAATCAGTACCCCTAAATCTCTCTCCTCCGAGGTCCTGGCTAACACAGTGCTGCCCATACGGTACTCAGAGCAGGGATTCCTTCTACCCAAGTGCATGATTTTACATTTAGAGACATTAAACTCTAGTTTCCACAGTTTTAACCATCTATCCAATAAAGCTAAATCATTTTCCATGTTGCAGACACCTCCCGGAATATCCACTCTATTACTAACCTTTGTATCATCAGCAAACAGACAAACTTTTCCTACCAAGCCTTCTCCTATGTCACTTACAAATATATTAAAAAGAATGGGGCCCGGGACAGAGCCCTGCGGCACACCACTTGTAACTCACCTTTGTTCAGATTGCACACCATTTACAACAACACTCTGATACCGATCCCTCAGCCAACTGGAAATCCACTGAACTATCCAGGGATTGAGTCCTACCTTCAATAACTTATCTATGAGCTCCTTATGTGGTACAGTGTCAAAGGCTTTGCTAAAATCCAGATAGGCGATATCCACAGCACCACCTTCATCTAACACTTTAGTGACATTGTCAAAGAAATCAATAAGATTGGTTTGACATGATCTTCCCTCAGTAAATCTGTGCCGTTTTGGGTCCAATAGGTCATTAATTTTTAGATGGGAAATTATCTGTTTTTTTAAGAGTGTTTCCATTAAGATGTTAAACTAACTGGCCTGTAATTACTGGCTTCTTCTCTACTCCCCTTTTTATGGATTGGTACGACATTGGCCATTCTCCAATCATCTGGAACCTCACCAGTTGAAAGGGAATGGTTAAGTAAATCAGTCAGAGGGGCTGCAATCACAAACCTAAGTTCCCTTAGAACTCTGGGGTGGATTCCATCTGGACCCATCCCCTTACTTACCTTTAGATGTGCCAGCTCGGCTAAGACATCAGCTTCCAGAAACTCTGGAGCTGTGCCCTCCCAGCTGGATGCTGTGCTATGGCAATGCCTGCTACTATCTGAAAATACCGAACAAAAGTAGCTATTCAGATGGTCAGCCACAGCCTTATCTCCGTCAATATATTTATTTTCCCTATTTCAAAGACTGCCATATCACAATGGAGGACCATATGGAGAAGGATCAACTAATAATTTTGCCATCTCGGAAACATGCTGTACAATAGCCACCAAAAAAGCCACTTTTCTAGGAGATCTGTGCTGCGAGCAGAGCAAGGATGAGTCATAACAGCTGATGGCTTACTCCTGGCTAAAAAAAATGGATGATTGCACAGAGATTTGAGGCAACTTTGACTGTGGGACTGTAAAGAAAGATGACTGTTCCCATGCAGTTTAGAAGCACAGCATCTACATGCTATTCAAAAATATATGCATGTGATCAAGCCCTCTCAAGTAGCTTATGTAGAGCCATCACAAATGAGCCTTTGTTATTTAGACTTAATTCTGCCAGCAGAGGAGAGAAACAGGTGCAGACGGAGTTGTAACACTGTAGTACTGTTAACCATAACGAACCCTGCCAGCCTACTTTGTGCAAAAGATTCATCAAGAAATTGATGGGACATGGGACATGGAGGAAGTGGCACCTGACCAGGGAGGAAGTGGTATAAAAGGGGGAGAGAACCTGCTGGGAGCTCTCTTGCCCTGGGGATTGGAAGGAGGGAGAGTTGTGTCTGCTGCATGAAGAGAGTAGTTCCATGTGAGTAAATGTGAAGAATTAGAAGTCACCACAAAAAGGTTGCAAGCTAGAGGTTATTCAGACAAATCATTAGAGAAAGCGAATGAGACAGCTAAATTAGGAGATAGACAGACTATGCTGTGTAAAGCGAGTCAAAATCAAAAGAGAAAACAATATCATACACAGGTAAATCATGCCAGATTGAAAGGGGGTCAGAACAATTGTCTTACTTTAGTAACAACATTTAGTGAGGAGTTTTATGCGATCAAGGATATTGTTAATAAACATTTACCTATTCTTAATGATGATCCACAATTAAAACAAGTTATAAAGGAACGGTATTAGGATCGTCAGCCGCAGATCACCCACGCTGGGTCAGAAACTATCCCCGAGACTTTATATTAAACACAAAGATGTACCCTATACTTGGCTCACATTTTGTGGCTTCCACAAATGTGCAGGCCAACGATGTGGTCTTTGCAAATATGTTGTCTCAGGCAGGGAGTTTCAATCTGCGCTGACAAAAGAAAAGTTTCATATAAAAAGCTTTATCAATTGCAATTCATCCAACGTAGTGTGCCTTATAACAAGTGATTTGTGTCAGGTGCCATACCTTGGATGCGCAATTAGGCCTCTTAAACACAGGATTGCAGAACATATAGCGGCAGCCTCTCAAGATCGGCCCAATCAGTTGTCCAATGTAGGGCGCCATTTTAAAGAAACACATGCGGGAGATCTGTCACATCTTAAATGTGTCGCAATAGAAAAGGTCACTTTAGGACCCAGAGGAAGTGACTTCCTCTGACAGAGGTTTTTTTGAATATTTAAATTGAATACAAGCGTCCCCAGAGGGTTAAATCATCGGTGGGATGTTGATTTATTCCTTCGTAATTAAAGGAATCCTGACCGATTTTAGAATTGAAAATGCTGAAATAATGTTAATAAAAATGTAATTGAGAATCTATTTGTATTAGTTGACCAACTTATGTTTAATTGTGGCTGACCCCGGCAGATCGTGGGTAAAATCATATACTTCTGAATAAATTTTAAAAAATCCAGGGCAAAGTGGTAAATCAATAATTAAAACATTCATAATTATATATTAGGGGTGCCTTTATTTATGTCTGGGCTGAAAAGGAACAAATTATGAGAGGAGTCCACTTATTAGTTATGTAAATACTAATTTATTTTTATACTATACCCTGGTTTAAATACATGTGAGACAGGAGTAATTAACGGTTTAAAGGTATTAGATGTTATGGGCCTGTTAGCAAAAAGTCTGCACAAGGTATTTTAATGGGTGTCAGCCCAAAAATATGGATAAATGTCATGTGTTTATCATATGTTTAGAATATAGCATATATAAAGTCTTGATACACCGAATATATTTAATTCATGTTTGCAGCGATTTAAGAATAGTGGTACAAGTTATTATTAGTATCTATTGATTACATATCAGTGAGAATTCCTCTGTATCAATATATTAGGACTTTTGACAGTTTTAATAACAACTGCTTAACATAAAAGTATTCAGTTCTTTGTGCATTTTCCTCACATATTTATTATATTTGTGAGCGTAATATATGTGTTATATTTATCACACATATTTTCATTTTAGGAGTAAAATTATGTGTGTAATGTATTAAGGGTATAATCCATTAATATGAACTATAGGAAACCAAGATGAATTAGAGGATATTGTTAAGAATTTATTGATGGTCTCTATGGGATTGTTTATTCTCTTTTTATAAATTCTGTATAGGATATATCAGTGGCAAATATGAAGTACCCGGTGCAGTCTGTCTTGGGAAATGCTTGCCGCTTACGCGGCGATCACACCTGAGTTTACTTCCGCCCTTAGTCTGTCTCTCTATGGTTATATCCGTTTGCCCTTCTGCCGATGTCACTTCCGGCAGGGCATGCAATGATCGGAGCTGCTGTCCTTATGATTAGGGCGGAGGAGGTGAGGATGTCTTCATTCATTTGTATATCAACTAATTAGTTAATTGTAACCCGAGGCGGACTGCACGAGTGCGGCATCTGTTGCACTTATATTTAAATGTATGTTATGGGAGTAAGGCGGCATGTCATGAGTAAGGACTGAGTGTCCGAAGCGCGTAGGCATTAAGACCTGCTCCCTTATGCTTTTTACTCTGCCTGTATGGAATGTGAATGAAATTTTTAGGAATTTTTGAAAATAAACGTGGATGGAGAATCCTTTTAAGACAGATACTGGCTGGCTTTTGTTACTATTTGCTGATTGGAAGTGAGAGGAGCATTCACAGCCGTGCTATTTCCGTGATTTTTTGCAACCGGGAATCTTGGATTACACAGGTAGAGCTGATCTTATCTGTCTTTCTAGTTCTATGTGAATAACCGGTGGAAGAGACAGTCAGCTTTTCTCTGCCAGGTTTCTAAGGAGATCGGATGCAGCCAGCAATTGACTTCTGTACACCCCCCATCAGTGTGTTCTATCCCGGGATGATTCCCCATCTCAGCAAGGTTGTGAGTAATCTTAGCAGCAGCCAGGCCCTAGCAGCAAGGACTGTTTTATCAGAGACCGTGATTTACCCAGACACTAAGTGCCTGTTTGTATCTACAGCATTTATAGGGTGGCAGCCTATACAGTACAGTAGCTTACAGAAGTGTCTGATTAAGGCAGAATTGTAACATTCCATTGCTTAGAGACTGCCAGGAGTTAGTAACCAAGTTCATACTGATCTGTTCTCCTACACACAACCAGCTTCATTTGTTGTTGGAGGAATTGCTCAGAAGGACCTTCATAGTCACCTATCTAGTACTGGATGCTTAAAGGGGACAGCACAGCTAATGGTATAAGAGGGCCTGGATCTTAAAGTGGCAGTGCTTAGTGAAGGAGAAATACTAAAAACAGACAATTTGATGCCTTATCACAACAACAACAACAGTGAATCACAAATATACAAATAGGATATTGGAGGCCCTCCACTGTAGGACTTTTTTGGTTGGGGTTTTCCCCTCATTTGTTTGTTTTTACTCATGGATTTGGGTTTGGTTTTGCATGTTTTTGATGTGAGTTGCATAAATTCGGTTGATCTCAACGTATTGTTTTAGAGTGCATTGGTGTTGCAGTTTACAGATTTTGCCACCAGTACTGAAGTTTCTAAATGTTCCATATTGCTTATTAATGCCACTTCTCTTCCCACAGCTGGGTTTATCAATAAATCTTCAGTTGAATATACCTATTGTCTTTTTTTGGTGCTGGGATTCTGGGAGTCACCAAGCAGGGGTCAGATCCCAAGTTACACTTACGGGTGTGCTACACTTACCTTACTGACTGCTGGGGGGGGGGGGGGGGGACATCAGGGAAGTAATTTGGTCTGTTTTAATTTTTTGACTAGAGGTTCGCTTTAAGGTTTTTAAATTGCTGCATCTGGGCCAGAGTGCCAAGACCAAGAAAACAAAAACATCTGATGCATCAAAAGAATGCTGCACCCCCCCTCGCCCCAAGGCTTAGCAAGTGCATACATTCCAGCGGCCTGAGCTGTATCAGGTTACAGTACCATCAGCCGGCCCACCCTTCAGTTATATTGAAAAATACCAAAAATACCGCTCCTAATCACGTAGTAAAATCTAATTTATTGTTGCACAATGGGGAGCCTGATTTATCAAGCGCCAGTGACTGTTAATACCACTCAGCGCCAACATTTTTGCCTCAGCAGCACTCAGTGTTTGATCTAACAAACAAAAAAACAGGCAGCACCAATGTGGCCGCCAGCCTGCGTCTAATTTATCACTAACACCATATGGTTTGCAGCACCAGGAGCTCGTTTCTGCTGCACCAGTTTATAGTGGTGCTGTAGATTAAGATTCCACAGAGCACAATGAGCAGAACTGTATTGAATGGTTTCATACTTAATTAATATTACACACATGTTTTTGGACAGAACTTGCATTGTGACTTGTCAATAATGGAAACGCAGGTGTTATTTGTTTTTTTTTTTTATCATTTTTTTATGGCTTTCTTTCTTAGCAATGTGTAATTTGGACAACAACAACTAAATGCAGCCTAAACACACTGTAGTTTGTCCCCTTTGTTACCAGCAGTAGTATTATGTAACTGGAATGATGTTGACCAGCCCCAGAAAAATACAGTGGCAATCTTTCAACATGCCAAAAATGTATAAATACGCTGTGCAGCCCCTGGAAGATGACAGTACAAAGTGGCGCTCACTGTTGCTGTTCTAATTGGCAGTCGGGTCAAACAGGCGCTGACACAGGCTGGCCAATACTTAGTGCACGTGTAAGTCGTGCACCGGTAGGTCTCTCAAGGTACAGCAAAGCCACAGACAAGAAAGCGACAATGACACCAGCTTATGCAAAACACGTTTACTAAAACAGGCTTCTGAAAATACTTCAAATATATGCAGCAAACAGTGAAATAATAACAACAGTTTCCCTACCCCAAAGCTGACCCAAACTGCGTAGCAGGCACTGTTCCAGAGGGATGCACTGAGTAAAACTGCAGACAGCTCAGTGCACAACAGCCAATGTCTCCTGTAGCAAAGTTCCTGTGTAATCCGGAATCCAGAATCCAACAGCAGAGCAAAGCAAAGTCTTGGCCTGTGTAAAGTCTCTCTATCTAACTAACTAGCTAACAGGCAGTCTATAGCACGTGCATGTATTAATTAAAGTACTGACCCGGGCCTTTGGTAAACTCCAGCTGAACAGATCTCCTTCACAAAACGACCGGATGCACCACACAGCTCTTAGGAGTCTTTCAGGCAAAAATCCACAGCCTCTGATTCAGATCCAGTTGTCAGTCTTTCTTTATCTGTTGCACGCCAGGCCACCACTTGCTCACATGGCCTTTTTCTCTCTCTTTCAAGATGGTGCCCAGTCTGCTTGCTCCTTGCTCTAGCACACACAGCACATGTCATCTCCTGCTCCTTAAGATCAACAAGTCTCTGCAGAGAGTTAGCTGTGTGAACAGGGGAACCAGTGGCCCCTTGTGGCCAAACAGGACGGCAGTTTTTATAGAATAGTCCTGGTTTCACCCTCTTACATGCCACCCCACTAGAGGTTGTCGTCCTCGGCAACCCTCCCCAAACAAACTCCTCCTGAGCATAGCGTTGCGGGGGCACACCAGCATTGGATCTCGTTGACCTTCTCAGCACAATGGTTTCAGGGGTATCTGGTGCATTAGGCAGCTCTGCCAAGGGAGGGGCCACCACTCTGTCAGCATTCTCGCGGGGTGGCAGACCCGATCCCCCTGGGGCAACAGCGGGTATCTGGGCAGGGGCGACCCACCAATCTTCCTCATCGGCTGAGAGGCTCTCCTCTGTTCTGGGAGCGTGAGGGGGCATCTCTTCCTCATGCACCGGCTCATCAAAGTTACATTGTCTTAGCATGTTACGGTGCAAGTTTCGTGAGGGTCCCCCAGTCCCCACTGGTTCTACCTCATAGACCGGAATGTCAGGGTCCACTCTCCTTTTCACCATATATGGAACCGCCTCCCACCGCCCATCCAACTTCCCAGATGGTCGCTTAGCTCGGACCATCACTCTATCACCCGGGGAATAACTATCTCTCTGCACAGGTCCTGGGGCAGGGTGCACCACTTGTTCCAGGCGTTCCCCTACAACTTTGTGGATCGCTCTTAGACGGCGGCGGTGTTCTTGCATCCATGCAGTAGCACTTCTCGGTTGTGGTTCCTTTGGGTCAGGCATGTGGAGATCTTCCACCTCTCGTCCGGCTCTTCCAAACATGAGCATATGGGGGGAGTAGCCAGTGGTATTGTGTACCCTATTGTTATAGGCCCACATCAGTTCAGGTAGATATTCGGGCCACCTAGCCTTTTGTCCATTCTCCAATGTCCGTAACATCTGAATCAAAGTCCTATTAAAGCGCTCACAGGCCCCATTCCCTTGGGGATGGTACGGAGTGGTGCGGGATCGTTCAATCCCATACAATTGATACAGTTCATTCATCATATTTCCTTGAAAACATGCTCCTTGATCTGAGTGTATTCTCTGGGGGCACCCGAAGACTTGGATAAAGTGTTTGCAGACAGCCTCTGCAGCTGACTCAGCCGTCTGGTCTCTGGTGGGTACAGCCACCGCATACTTGGTGAAATGGTCGGTCATTACCAGACAATACGAGTGTCCTGAGGCAGAGTACCCAATCTGCACATAGTCAATCATAAGCAGTTCCAACGGGGCTGAAGTCTTGATTGTCTGGACGGGGGCCCGCTGTTCGGTGCTTTTACTCAGTCCACAAGATCGACACTTAAGACAGGCTTCGGCCACCATGTCGGCCAGATCTGGACAATACACAAATCGTTGGAGCCACTTAAACGTTTTCTCACTTCCAAAATGAGCACCCCTCTCGTGGGCTTCCCGCGCAGCCTCTGGGCCCAATGACATAGGGATTACAATCTGTTGCCGATGCTGCAGCTCTGTCTGTAGGTATATGGTCCGACACAGGAGGCCCTGGGTAACAGTCAGCTTATCCCACTGTCTCAGCAACTTTTGGCCCTCTGGAGTCAAACGGGCCCTTTCTTCCGGCCGAGGCCAGGTCTTGGTCCGGACCCATTCTCTCACTCTCCACAGATCAGGACAGCTGTTCTGGACTCTCTCCCAGTCGGTCAATGTCTTCCCCAACACCATGGGCATTCCGGACGCCACCCCACTTGCATGTGCCACGTCCTGGAGCACGGGTAATCGACCAAGGTCAGGAGTTTCAATGTCCTCTAACTCCTCATCACCCCTCTGCGGCGGTGCCCCCACGGGGACTCGGGAAAGTGCATCTGCATTGCTGTTCTCTTTACCAGACCGGAACTTGATGCGATACTTAAATTTAGAAAGGCGAGCCAACCACCTCTGCTCCAGGGCACCGAGCTTGGCATTCTCCAGATGAGCTAGGGGGTTGTTGTCTGTCATCACGGTCACTTCCGCGCCTGTCAGGTATTCTGCAAACTTTTCAGTCATGGCCCACACCAGAGCCAACAGTTCCAGCTTGAAGGAGCTATAGTTGTCGGGGTTGCGCTCGGATTCCCTCAGAGACCGGCTCCCATAGGCAATGACTCTCTCGCGCCCATCCTGGACTTGGGATAGCACAGCTCCCAACCCATGCAGACTCCCATCAGTGTACAGCAGGAATGGTATATCAAACTGCGCGTAAGCCAGGATCGGGGCACTGGTTAGCGACTACTTCACTGCCTCAAAGGCCTCTTGCTGCCGGGGCCCCCAACCAATGGGACGATTTTTCGGACCTCCTGCGGTGCCTCTCAGTAACTCGTTCAATGGGCCCACCAACTGAGCAAACTTGGGTATAAATCTCCTGTAGTAACTGGCCAGCCCCACGAATGCCCGTACTTCTCGTAATGTCACCGGCCGGGGCCACTGCTGGACGGCTTCCACCTTGCTGGGGGCGGGTTTTACACCCTCGGAGGTGACCACATGTCCCAAGTACTCTATCTGCTGTCGAAACAGTTGGCACTTCTTGGGCTTAATCTTGAGCCCATGATCTCGCAGTCGCCCAAGGACCTGTTTCAGCTTCTGAAGATGGTCCTCGAAGGAAGCTCCAAACACCACTATGTCATCCAAGTATATCAACACTGACTCGAAGTTGAGGTCCCCCAGACAGTGCTCCATTAACCGCTGAAATGTCCCTGGGGCATTGGTGAGGCCGAATGGCATTCGGTTAAATTCGTAAAGTCCCATGGGTAAAATGAAAGCCGTCTTCGCTTTGTCTTTCTGGGCTACCGGTACTTGCCAATATCCACTGGCCAGGTCAAGGGTCGAGAAGAATTTCGCCTGGCCCAGGGCTGACAATGACTCTTCAATCCGCGGGAGAGGATATGCATCCCGGACGGTCTGGGCATTCAACTTCCGATAGTCCACGCAGAACCGGAGACTCCCATCTTTCTTCCGCACCAAGACTACTGGGGCAGCCCACGGACTCTGACTCTCTTGAATCACCCGATTTTCCAGCATGCTGGCTACCATGTCCTTCACCTCTTGGTACATTTTGGGAGGGATTTGTCGGTAACGTTCTCTAATCGGTGCAGCATCGCCCGTGGGGATTTCGTGTTCAATAGCAGAAGCACACCCAAAGTCCTCGTCATGTCTTGAGAACGCCTCCTGAAATTCCCAGAGAGTATCTTCCAGCAACTTCTGTTGTCCTGGGGTCAGGGTCTTACAGTCCACTCCCAACTGGGCCATGATCACTCTCCCATTCCACTTCTCTGTCGGGATCTCCTTCTGCTGGACTTCCACAGCATAAGTCCAGGCCGACCTTCTATCAGGCTGTAACGTGAAGTGGCTCTTTCGGGGTATACCCCCTTCGGACACATAAACGTCTGCCAGGACAGCATTGCCAAGAACGGTTAGCTCACAGTCTTCAACGTTCAAGCAACGTACTGGTACACACCCATTTGTCACAATGGCAAGGGCCCGAGCTATCAATGGGCGAGCCTGGGGTTCCTCTTGCTGGGCTGGCTCAATCAGGACCTCCAATCCATTAAGTCGTCGCCCAGCCCCCACCGGCAGCATCAATACTCGTTCTTGTCGCGGTGGGATCTTTACCGGGGTCCCCCCTGGCACCTTCGCTCTTCCGACAGGCCGACCAGAGAGGTTACTCTTTTGCAGACTACAGCTTCTCACCATCTGTTGAAGAACCTTCTGAGTTGGCCGGTGAGTGGTGGCCCGTTGCCAATACTTTGGCCCTTCTCTGGCATAGAGCTGATGGTCTAGGTCTCTCAGCACATTCATACCCAGCGTCACGTCCATCCCGCTCCGAGAAGAGTGGTCCACCAGCACGACCCCCTTCTTGCCCACATCTTGCCCAAGCACTCGGACCCGCATCCAGACTATCCCTCGGACATCCATCTCCTTATTGTCGGCAGCCGTCAACCTGATGACACTTCCATCTTCCGGCTCCATCATATGTCCAAAGTGTCTTTCAAAGAACTGTAAGGGCATAAGGGTGCACTCTGATCCTGTATCAACCAGGCAGCGTACCTTCTGACCTTCCAACTCGGCTTCCATGACGGGGCTGCTGGCATACAAGTCATGATCCTTTCGCACAGGGCTTAGCTGTTGACATACCGCCGCAGGGCGCCCAGTTACTGCGGCGGTCGGCAGTTTAACGGTTGCTCAGATTCCATCCGTTCGGGGCATTCTCGGGCTATATGGCCGTACTGCCGACAACCCCAACAGAGGGGGCTTCTTCTGACAGGTCCCCGCACCTGACTTCTCATGCGTGGGGTGGTGTGGCGTGCTGGAGTCACTTCTGGGGGTTGGGAAGATTCTGTCTTCATCTGGGACACCTCCAACCGCAGTTCCCTTAATTCAGCTCGCAGGGCCTGGACCACTGTCTTTAGGGACTCGGATTCCTCAGATCCCGGGTGTTTCTTCATAGCATGAGAGCTGCTCACAACCCTCGCCTCCACAGGGACATGCTCCTCCTCCCTTTCCATGGCAGCTTGGTAGATACTATAAAATGACATGTCGGGTGCCACCCGGGTCATCTCTCGCAGCTTATCCTGCAGGAACTTGTTGGAGAGCCCCACTATGAACTGATCTCTCAGCAGTCGGTCCACTTCCCGGAAGGCTCCCATGCCACCTGGGTCTCGCCGCTGTATCTCATTGAGCATTTCTTGGAGGACATTGGAATACTGCATAAGAGTCTCATCTTCCTGCTGTGGGCGGTTAAAGAAGTGGCTCCTTAGCTGTACAACTTTAGCATGGCCCCCATGAGCTATCTCCAGAAGGGACAATATTTTCTCTAGAGTGTCTCTCTCAGATTCGGGCCTTACCATCACTGTCCGCCTGAAATCACCCTCTAGCGTTCCCAGTGCAACCTCTGCCTGCAGTTCGGGGGTCAGGTTACACATTCTGGCAGCACTCCGCACCCTCTCAGTCCAATCTTGCAAAGTCATGCTTTTCCCATCAAATTTTGGCAGATAGCGCAACAGCGCCCCCACCGGGATGTATGCTATTGGGGGAGACATGGTGCTACAGCCCGGCTGACCTTGGGCCGGCATACCCTGAGCTGGGTCCTGCTCCGGTGCCACTGGCGCCGGGGGAAGGTCTCCCGCCGCGTTCCCGTCCATAACGAATGCTGTACCCTGCCAGCTACGCCAAAATGTAAGTCGTGCACCGGTAGGTCTCTCAAGGTACAGCAAAGCCACAGACAAGAAAGCGACAATGACACCAGCTTATGCAAAACACGTTTACTAAAACAGGCTTCTGAAAATACTTCAAATATATGCAGCAAACAGTGAAATAATAACAACAGTTTCCCTACCCCAAAGCTGACCCAAACTGCGTAGCAGGCACTGTTCCAGAGGGATGCACTGAGTAAAACTGCAGACAGCTCAGTGCACAACAGCCAATGTCTCCTGTAGCAAAGTTCCTGTGTAATCCGGAATCCAGAATCCAACAGCAAAGCAAAGCAAAGTCTTGGCCTGTGTAAAGTCTCTCTATCTAACTAACTAGCTAACAGGCAGTCTATAGCACGTGCATGTATTAATTAAAGTACTGACCCGGGCCTTTGGTAAACTCCAGCTGAACAGATCTCCTTCACAAAACGACCGGATGCACCACACAGCTCTTAGGAGTCTTTCAGGCAAAAATCCACAGCCTCTGATTCAGATCCAGTTGTCAGTCTTTCTTTATCTGTTGCACGCCAGGCCACCACTTGCTCACATGGCCTTTTTCTCTCTCTTTCAAGATGGTGCCCAGTCTGCTTGCTCCTTGCTCTAGCACACACAGCACATGTCATCTCCTGCTCCTTAAGATCAACAAGTCTCTGCAGAGAGTTAGCTGTGTGAACAGGGGAACCAGTGGCCCCTTGTGGCCAAACAACAGGACGGCAGTTTTTATAGAATAGTCCTGGTTTCACCCTCTTACACACGAATCAAAGCTAATAAGTTAACATCCTGCTCTGTGACTTTCAGCGTCATTCTGTCCAAATAGCAATACCAAATAAGAAAAAGCTGCGGAAGCCACCAGTAAAGTTGTATGGTTAAGCTCGTAAGGGGGATAGTTAAACAACAAAAATGACTTACTAATAATTAATTGAAAAAACTCACCATATGTATGGCAAACCAAAAACACTGTGTTATTCTAGGACCTCCCATACTAATGGTAACCTAAGGAGGGTTCCTAGGGACTAGCTAAGGATCATCTGCACCCTCACCAGGTGCCCTCGGAGAGAGAAACAGTGCAATAACATGGTGCCAGTAGAATGGCCTGAAGCTTCAAAAAAATGGATGGGGGAATCTTCTCCTTCAGCAGCCAAGATACCTCTGGTATGGTTTCCCAGTACCTGTCCTAGCCCAGAAGGCTGGCATCTGTGGTCACTTCCACTGAGCCAGAAGCAACCCTGGTAGAGTTTATTAAAATACAGGCACTACCTTAAGCCCAGTTTGACTTGGCTTGGGGAGACAAAATCCTGTCAACACTGGACTGATTTTAAGAATCTAATCTGAATTTTCACGTGTCCAGGCTCTTGAGGTCCATGAGAGAACAAGCAGAACTATCATTTTGGGATCCACAAATAGATTGATGTAGAATATTAAATAGGAAAAAGCTATTTAGTACCAAAGAAAGCAAATCTGGACATTTTGTGCCATGACTGCTTCCATTAAAGGGGGGGGGGGGGGGGGATATGTTGCCCTTGCCTTTGGAAATATCATGGGAAGGCTTCTTGACCTCTCAGAATTTTTAGATCTCTAAGAGAAAGACATAAACTTGGAACTGGTGTACCAGGATTCTTGTTTATCTTGTGATTTACCTTAATAATGCTCTCCAGGCCTTTAACAAAGATCTTACATTCCTTGAAGGGTACTAATGCCTGAGTACTCTTGTAGGTTGCTATGACAGACTCTGCTATCCCCTTCTGGGATTCAGTTTTGGCCTTGCAGCATCAGATTGTGGCCCCGGCTATGGGGCATTTTATTACATAATAAAAAAGGCGTCAGATTTGAACAAGACCAGGTTCCAATCCCGGACGCTTGATGCAATTTGGCAATCGCTGATCCTGCCACTCAAACCCTAAAGAATCTGCCAGGTGGATGAAGGATGGGGGGATAGTAGTCGAAATATGAGCTTTGGTCCTTATTAAAAAGATAATTACATCATCCTGGAATGGTTACCAGATGTCAGAGGGGGGAGTTAATGCATTGTAAGCTGGAGCTAGACATGCATAGGGTGATTCCAATATGCACACACAGACTCTACATTTCTGTTACAGGAATACTGCCCAAGGGCCCTGTCCCTTCTGTGTTATATCCGAAACAGTATTCTGTAAAATAAATGAGACAATGGTTAGGAAGCTACTCCCTTAAAATTCCAGCTAGAAACTGCTGGTAGCAATAAAAAGTTAAGGGTCAAGTGAACAGCATATCCTTAAAGGCAGTAAAACAGGCCAAGGTTGGGGCAAGTAGTGTAGACTCATTATCAGTAACAGGCTAGGTCATATATGCAGAAGCATAAGAAGCAAGTTCAGCCATGCTGAGGGTTAAATAGCCAAAAATGATTAGATCTTCCAGCATGTGCCTTTACAAGTACTTTTATGAAGGCATTTTATGCAGACCACACACTACTGGGTCTTTGCAATACATATTTGTACATTGTATATGCATATTTTAATTTCCCTGGCAATAATTTGAAAGTCATACATTTGCAAGGACAAACAATTTGTCCTTGATATGGATGTGTCGATGCTGAATGGCAGGGGCCAAACAAAAATTGTGGCTTTAATTGCCCCGAACACAACACAGATAGGGCTACAAGACAGTGAAGAAGCCAGAAAGCACAAAGCCTTCAGAAATGTTATTACTATTTCAAGACCCTTTATTTACAGTTTCCTGCAGAGGGATGCCAATGCCAATCAAGTCCATTTTTGCTCTATTACATGAGCTATGCTTGGGAACCAAAACAGGAATTGAGGCAAGATCTGTCCAAGAGACAACATATGGTAAAAATAATATCAGAATTGTTACAATCCTATTCCCACTCTTAAAAATATATTTTGTTAGATTTGGACTTTTTAATACAAGCCACATACCGTATTTACTTGTGTTAATGGAATAACACCAAATTATAATGAGCTGCATAAAGTTAATGATGTCTTTTGCACTTACCTTTCAATTCCGTTGAGAAGATGTCTATGCTGTTTGGACAACAGAGCACTGCCTCCCCATGCGGCCTGTTGGTTTGCAAAACATTTATTATATCGTTTAATGTATAAAATCAAACATGTATTCTTAATGTAGCAAAGGTAGGTCCCAATGCATTACAATAATTGTTATATCTTCATACTGTAGAAAGAATAGAATGCTAAACTGCTAAATCAAGGAAAAGCGAAATGTACGTGCCACTAATCCATGATAACCCCCAAACTTTAGAGTGTACATTGATCAAAACTTTCAAATGAAACTCCAAAAATTACATGGAACAAATAGTTATTTGAAAAAGATAACAATTATGGTTATTTATTTATTCTGTGTGTGAGGAAGGATAATGTCCTCCATTCAGTAACAGTCCTCTTTGTCAGAGGCGTAGCTAGACTTTTCTGCACCCGGGGCAAATATTCAGAATAGCACCCACCTCCTGAATTGGGATGCCCCCCCTAGTTCGCACATAAAACTCACCTCTCCTCAGTCCAATGGTGCATGTGCGAGCCCTCGATGAATCAGGGCCCTTTGCCATGTTTACATCCTTTGGCAAAGGGCTCTGTTTGCAGAACCTGTTCAATCAGAAAAGCATGCTCTGTTTGCATCTTTGCCTGTGCGGCCCCAGCAACCGCACAATAAACAGCTTGGCTTGCCCTTCATGCTGCCCTCACACAGTGCTGCTGCCCTACAATCTAACTTGCCCTGGGGTCACCCCACTGACAACTCAGCGCCTGGGTCGGCTACCCTTTCCCCCACGCTATGCCCCTGCTCTTTGTACATCTCTTTGTCACCAGCATTCCATTAGGCTTACCAGAATAGCACCATTGGTATTTTTGCATGTCTAGAACCTGAAATAATTGAGTATAAGACTGTAAAATAAGAAAAAAGTTCAAAATCAAAAACGTACATCAACATGAAGCCATAGACCTTGTTCTTCACACACATCTGCGATGTCTGGAAGGGGATCAAATGCCCCTAAAACAGTTGTCCCACAGGTTGCACTGACAAGAAAAGGAACAGAGCCCTGCAATGAAACAAAAAAAACCTTGTACAATGTGACCTTAGGGTGAGATTAATTAACCGAACATAACTAACTTGGCAGATTCCCACTTGGCAGATTATCAGCTTCACCTACACAATTCCTTCATCTGCTGGTGGGACACAAGAGGGTCGATTCAAAGAAACATGTAACAGCTTTGATTTTGGTGCCGATCATCCTATTTTTCCCGTACGCTCGTGCGTTCGTATGAACTCGCGAGTGATTCTATAAGCAAATACGTTTCTATCCTAAAATGTACGTCCGTTCGTATGGCAGTTCGGGAATCAGACCTATGTCAGTTTCCATCCTGAATTTTCTGTTTCATTTCTTAGGTTGCAACATTGGTTTTGCCCTTTTTCCTTTTTTGTCTGGACGTAAATCCTTCTGATCTTGCGCCTGCGCACTACAAACTTACCTCATTAAAGTGCATTCTAAATATTTGGTCTTTTATTTTTCTTTATTTCATTCATTTTGTAGTAACCAACCATTAATGAATGCATTTGCATAAGTAAATCTTACTTTGTTTAATTTTTAGTTAACTTGCATTTTTTACTTGTGGATTTAATTTTAATATTTTGGCTTCAAATGGTACAACTTAAAATTTTGGGTGTGGTTACCCACACCCTCTACATACAGATTTGCTCTCAAAAATTAAAAAACACCCAGCAACTTCAGCATGTTATGAGCCTAGAAACAGCCAAGATGGCGGCTCAGGTATTCTCGGGCAGCCTGCAAACAGAAAGGGCCTTGTGACTGTGTTGCTCTGCATTCTTTGATTTCTGACCTTTCCGTGCCCCCAGCTCTGCTGTGTCTGTGCAAAATACAGCAGTAAACCACATCCTGCACTTTATCCCGCTCTCCTCTCCTCAGTAAGTGTTATGCATCTGACCAAAGATGTGCTTAAATAATTAAACAAAGCAAAGGTAAACAACTACACCAATAAATGCAATCTAAAAATATTATTCTAGTACATCAATTTAAAAATAAATAACAAAGGACATAAGTTTCTTTAATTAACGCAAATATATTGCAAAATAAAGGTTTACATGCAAAGGACTAATTAAGGTCCACATTAAAATGCTTTTATAAGGCATACATGAATCAGGTATGCATTGCCATACAATTTATGGCCTCGGCCATGCTGATACATGCAGTTCATTGGAGCTCAAGACGCGCAGACTCCTCCACATAGCCAAAAAACCTGTTCAAGAACAGCAATACGACTGCTAAAAGGTGTCGGCAGTGGCTTTCTTTTAAAACGTATTTAGAGGTTGGAAAACTGTTCTCTGAATCACACCTAAACACATCCGATTATCCTAAGTTTTACGTTTTGATCCTAAGTTTTACGTTTTGATCCTAAGTTTTACGTTTTGATCCTAAGTTTTACGTTTTGATCCTAAAATTTAGGAACGAACTTCCGATGATCGTAAGAGCATATACGCATTCGTACGTAGGCTCGTGCGAGTCGGAAATGGCCAAAAAAACATGAAAAAATGACTAACACCCACCCAAACTTACGATTCTCGATCCGAAATCAATTAACTTTTGCTCTTTGAATCGAGGGGAAGATGTTGACACTTTTATCACAAGCACCTGCTGCTTAAATAGAGGGCAGCACCCATAGAACACATTGCAATGGTCATTGGGGGGCATGGCAATTACATCTCTACTGGCAATTATTTTTGTGTCTAGTAGGATCTAGATCCTAGAGAAGGACTAGATATGAAGGACCAGAGGCTTCCAGGTCTGGGGATCTATATATATATATATATATATATATATATATATACCGTGTTTCCCCGAAAGTAAGACACCGTCTTACTTTCTTTTTATCCCCAAAAGCCCCACTACGTCTTACTTTCGGGGTATGTCTTATATTGGAAAAATGACAAGCTCACCCCATAGGGTGATCATGATAGTACATGAGCCCCTAGATCTCCCCAGAGGAGTCAAAGACAGATAAAGGGTTGTAACCCTGCCCACATCTAAGTGGACCTAATTCAAACTGATCAGCTCTGGCTGGGGTTCCGCTTTAAATGTTGGAGCCTTTGCTTGTCCTGTCTGTGCAAGATGGCCACCACAAAGATTCCACAGTCAGACTGTAAAGTAGGGATCACCCAGATGCTGTAGAACTACAATTCCCAGTATGCCTTGCCTTTACAGAGGATAAACAAGGCATGCTGGGACTTGTAGTACTGCAGCATCTGTGTGGGTCAGACAAGTAAGGGTGCTGCAGTGGTTTACAGATGACACGAGGGCAGCATGGAGGAAGCCCCCGGCCCAAGCTGCCCCCCTCGTCATACCCCCTGCGTCCCCCTCACATCACCCACCTGCGAGTTCCGCTGTGTATCCGGCTTCTCCCCCCGCCCACTGACAGCACAGCACCAGCAGAGGGTCAGCCTGGCCCCCTGATGCCGTTCTCTCTCACACACACACACGCGCACTTACCGGCACTTCCTGGGTGTTGCGCGTTGGTCGGTGGGCGTGCCCCATGTGGCCGGCGTCCAATGAAAACAATGGACGCCGGCCACTGACACTCACCGTCCAGAGCGCAACACCCAGCAAGTGCTGGTAAGCGCGTATGTGTGTGTGCGAGCGGCGGCGGCAGGCCGGCCACCCCAAACCCACCAGCATCTTTTCCACTGGCCTTCGCTGGGACCGGCCTACCGGGATTTTGCCCGGTATGCCCTATGGCTGTGAGCGGCGGTGCCGGCCGCCGCGGACTTCACTGGCCTATCGTATGCGCGGAGATGATCACCACGTCAGGCTCCTCGCAGCGCCCGCAGCTCACCTCCGGTCACGGCTGCTCCCGCTCTGTGCTGCAGTGAGAGCCTCTGCACCCGGCGCCGCTCGTCTTCTGCGGGTCACCCGCGGTCTCTGGGACACAGGAGGGGGGAGACCGCCCGGCAAAGCAGCAGCAACAGCGTACAGATGCCCCGGCCTCAGCAGATGGCGGCCGTGCCTCAGCTCCTGCGCTCGCAGCCCCGGATCCACCGCCGCCTCTCCTCCTCTCAGGTAGGTCCCGTCGGCGCAGGGGGATACACGCCGGGGGGGGGGGGGGCTATATCACTTCCCTCAGCCCTGTTCGACAACAATGTTATTTCCCCGAAAGTAAGACATATGTCTTACTTTCGGGGTACGGCTTATATTAGGCGAACCCTCTGAAACTCCCCATACGTCTTACAATCGGGGGTGTCTTACTTTCGGGGAAACACGGTATATATATCTTTGTATAGGCAGGTTGAAGGGACCACTCAGTAAAGCACTCTTTATGAGCAGCATTTACCTTTGTTCTGTATGTGTAGCCTAGATGCCTAGGTGCTGATGTGGAGGTGGATTTGGGGTTTAAAATAAAAAAAACAGCCCCTGGTGCCTAGCAGCCGGCTGCTCCCTGTGGGGCAAATCCACCTCTGCACCAAATGGGGAGGGGGCGGGGCAAAAGACATCCACTCCTCCGCTTTAAAGCACATTTTGCCCTTCTGTTATTTAAATACCCTTAAGTATCTTAAATCCTTATATCTAATAACCAACAATTAAAGCCAATTTGCATCTGGGGAGTGGGAGAAACAGTTTTCATGAAGCTGCTGTGGATTTATGTGGGAAAGCATCAGCTTTAAAACATCTGTAATCCCAACATACTGAACTTGAAATTTAAAATAAGTCTTGCAGATTGATATGCTTTAAATTTAAGTTAAATAAAACACCAACTGAGAAAATCGGATAAAAACTGAGAAGCACTAAAACCTAAATCAGATCTATACTCAAAACTTCGTTCAGAGCCAACAGCTCTGCGGTTAAAAAACCTCAACTTTTCCATGCTGGATCCTTTTCAGTCTAGGGTGTAAAAGTATTTTAAAGCAGAGCCTATCCATTTATACACTGTACTCTAAACCAACTGAATCATTGATCATTTAGCGTTCTATCCCCCCGGGGAACGTTCTTGGGTACATTAGTGGCACGGGATGATGCAGGGTGCTCGGCTTCCCCATTCTGCTCACGAAGGTCTGAGCGCGTGGCGGGCTGCCGAGGCCATCTCCCTCGTTCCTCGTGGCTTTGCTAGTGGGCATGCGCCGCTGACAACGGAGTTTGCTCTGAGGAGGCGCTTCGTCGTCAGTGGCAGGCGGCACAGCCTCCAGGGCAGTTGAGGGTAATCAGGGGCTGGTCATCCTTACTGGCCAGAGCTGACTAGGCCTTGGAAATAGTATGGCCAATCCGGCCAGGGATCCACCACCAAATAGGGGCTTTTCTATAGGCAGAAGCAGCCGCAGAGATTGGGGGTTGCCAGTTCATCTGAAGGCTGGTGTTCCGCGCTGCATTACATCTATATTATCACTAATTGTTAATAGTCTAGTTTGGTTATTAATCCTTTCACTCTTGACACATCATGAGGCATCTATATCTAGTAGGTGCTGGTTGAGTATTCTGCACATTACTCCACATGAAAACATATATGCTAATTATATACAGGTAGTCCTCGACTTACGACGTTGATCCGTTCCTACGCGGCGTCGTAAACCGAATTTCGGCGTATGTCGGATCATACGTTCATACAGTACTGTACCATAATAACAGTACAGTACTGCAAACACTTAGCCTATCCAAACACCTATCCTAACACAGTACCCTACATAATTATCAATAAACACACGTACAGTAAAATATTGTGCAGTATAGTACGTTTAATAATGAAATACTGTACTGTAAGTGCTGTAAGTGCTGTAACAGTAATAAACAGTGTACTGTAATAAACAAAGATACAGTACTGTAACAATTCCAAAGAGAACAGGCTTACTTATTGGGAGGAAGCTGCAGAAGGTGCTGGAGATACTGGGGCAGGTGAGTCAAGAGGGGCAGCTGAGGTAGAGGGTACAGGATCTGTTGCAGGATTTGTTGCAGGCCCCTCTAACTTCTTGAAGTACTGCTGCAGGTTAGTTTGGAAGGAGACCATCTTCTTCTCCTCCAAGATCTCCTTGTAACAGCTAAGGGAATCCATGACTCCTCTGGCAACCCTAGTGTACCTTTCCATGTTGGGATCCTCAGCCTCAAACCTTGACAACCCTTCCTGTATCAGGGCAAAACCTGCTGCCAAGCCCTGCCTTGTAAATCTCTTAGGTTCTGGGGTTGGTGTGTCTTCCTCTTCCTCTATCATCTGCTTCTCCAGTTGAATAAGGTCCTCAGCAGATAACTCCTCTCCATGAGATGCCAGTAGCTCTGTGACATCATCCTCCTCCACCTCCAGATTCATTGTCTTACTCATATCAACAACATTCTTTATGACGCTAGTCACTGACTCTTGGACCTCTGTGACATCATTCACAAACTGGTGACACAGTTTTTTCCACACACCATTCATAGTGGTCTGCTTAACCTCATCCCAGGAATCAGCAATGTTATTCACAGCATCAAGGATGTTGTATGTTTTCCAAAAGTCCTTGAGAGTTAAGTCCTTATCCTTTTCAGTTGCTGCTAAAGCATTACCAATGACCCTTCGGAGGTAGTAGGCCTTGAATGTAGCAATGACTCCTTGGTCCATAGGCTGTATTAGGGCAGTGGTATTAGGTGGAAGGTAAACCACCTTGACATTAGGGTTAAAGTCATCCAGATGAGCAGGGTGTCCAGGGGCATTGTCCAGAATTAGCAACACCTTAAAGGGGATATCCTTGGAGGTACAATACCGCTTCACGTCTGGCACAAAATGTTTGGTGAACCAGTCATCAAACACTGCAAGTGTCACCCATGCCTTCCTATTAGACTTCCAGATGACTGGTAGATGATCTTTTGGAATACCCTTGAGTGCCCTTGGATTCTCAGCCTGATATACCAGCATGGGCTTCAGTTTGTAGTCGCCAGCAGCATTGCCCCCAAGAAGCAAAGTCAGTCTTTCCTTGCCGACTTTATGACCTGGTGCTGTCTTCTCCTCCTTGGCGATGTACGTACGGTTAGGCAAACGTTTCCAGAACAAGCCTGTCTCATCCACGTTGAACACTTGTTGAGCACAGTAACCACCCTCCTCAATTATCTTAGCCAATTCTTTAGGAAACTCAGTTGCTGCTTTCTCATCAGCACTAGCAATTTCACCTTGCACTTTAATGTTATGGAAATTGGCACGATCCTTAAACCTCATAAACCAACCCCTACTCGCCACAAATTCTTCACTTTGACTTCCTTCCCCCTTTTCTCTTTTCAAAGCCTCAAACAGTCGCCTAGCCTTCTCCTGAATAAAACTCACAGGGATACGGCGTTGATTTTGGTCTTCCAACCAAAGCACCAATAATCTTTCCATCTCAATAATAAGCCCACTACGCTGCTTTGTTATTACTGTTGCTTTCATAGGAGCAGATCCTTTCACATGTTCAAGGATACGATCTTTATCCTTGATAATCGTAGCAACAGTCGAACGACTAAGTCCTAATGACCTGCCAATTTCTGTTGCTGTTTCCCCCTTCTCAGATTGCCTTATGATATCCACTTTCACCTCCATGGTGATGGCCTTCCTTTTCTTTGGTGCACTGGTATCAGATGAGCCTACCTTTCGTTTGGGAGCCATAATGAAGGGTGTTATGGTGTGCAGGAGACTCGTTTTTCTCATGTACAGTAACCGGGTACAGTGTGCAGTACTCTATGGCTTCCGGCGCACGTACAGTTCGACTTACGATGCAAAACCGCGTAAGTCGGGATGAGCCGCCGTATAAAGCGTCGTAACCACGAAACGACGTAACTCGAGACCGTCGTAACCCGAGGACTACCTGTACTAATATTTTATCATTTGTATGCATGCACATTTTACACATTCCACAGTCATATAAATTAGGAATCTCAAATATGTTTCTTCTATATTTTTCTTCAAATATGTTTCTTCTATATGGCTACCACTTCATCCCCAGTGTTATGTAAGAACAAATGATGAACAGCACAACTAAAGTATACATAGACAAGATGAATACATTGAGAAATCACTGATTTGAAAGTGTACACTATTCAGTATAAATTAAACCACCTCTAATTTGGCTTTTTGTATTTTGTGTTTCAGGTCTTCTGGTTCCATTTTTCCCCTGTAATTAACAATGAATATTGGTTTATAGGGTAATTCATCTGGAGAGACTTTCCAAATTTAAATCTCAGTACAATGGTATTTATTCAAGATATCAACACCTTTCTAATACAACACACATTTGCCTAAAAATCATGAAAAATATTTCCTCTGCTCCTTTTTTAGATTCTCCAGGTGAGATGCAGAAATTGTTCAGTGCATCTGGGTACCTACCCATCTATCTGCCTACCCACCTACCTGACTACCCCAACCTACCTACCCATCTTTCTACCTGCCTACCCACATAAATGCCTACTTACCTATTTATCTACCCACTCACCTATATGCCTGCCTGTCCACCCACCTTTCTACGTTAACATACCTACCTAGGAGATACAGGGTGGTCATCTCTTTTTGGTGGGTGGGGTCCACACACACACACTGTACACAGCACAGATGTACAGCACTAGGTAGAGAGGTTTTGAACATGAGTACAGCTTATTCACTCATAGTAGAAATTGGCTTGTGCGTTGTTTCTTAATGAAGTTTCTTAATGGAGTTGGTTACTGATATGTGTATACATTGGTCTAATAGCGCGCAGAGTTGTGATCATTAGAGTGATTGGAACAAGGAGAAAAAAATTGTCTTGCAGTTTTACAGGGGGGGGGGGCATGTTTTATCCACCCAGTGTGTAAAGCGATGGGGTGGGTAAAGCCCCAGCATGCCTGCTCCATCACAGTAAATGGAGTGGGGGTGATTGCATCACTGTGACAGATGACAGAAACGCCTTACCTCTCCCTTAATTCAGTAATTCGGGCACAGGCGATGGCCACACAAAGAGTGGCACCCCCTCACTATGCACGCACCTGCCCACCCATGTAAGAATGGGGACGCGCACAGAGCGGGGGATGTTGCTCTGTGCATTCTCTTCAAGATGGCTGTACCCATTGCCCAAGACCGCTCGAGAAACGGTACTGCATCCCACCCGTTTATTTTTTTTTTGTAACCCCTCCTGTCCTGCCTCAGCGCCAGGGGAAGGAATCCAGAGTGGGAGGTTATGAAGCCTCCATCAGATTTTCTGCCCAGGGGCCTTCCCCACACTTAATCCAGCCCTGATTACATTATTTTTATAATAGATAGCACTTTTTTTGTTAGTCTAACATTCCAATTCACAAAAGTAGTGGTGTTCAGGCAAAAGGTCAGTCCAGGCAATGATCAAAATGGAAGTTTAGACAGGCAGCTGTTAGCAACAGATACACAGACGTGTACCATGGATGAGCCTCAATGCCATAGGCCAAAGTGATTTCCTGAGCACACCCCCAGCATATCGGCTGATGTGGCACAATGGCCTGGGTGCCAAACAGCAGCATTGTACCAAACAATAGCATCACCATAGAAATCATATATACATAAAGATACATCCCATTCCTAATGTCTCCTTGTTTCATAGCATTTACTTTATACACTGTGGCATCTTGATTGTAATCAGTGGGGACTGGGGCCCAAAATCAGCCCAGGATTGTACCAGCCCCTAGCCTGCCCATGACCAGCCAGTGGCATCTCTGCTGCTTCCTGGCCAGTCAACCAGCGTGCTCTAAGTCTGAGGCTAAATAATTAGGGGGGGGAAATGGGCTGGGGTTGCTTGGGTGAAGAGGTAGGGTGAGGAAGGGGAGCTGGGGGGAGACAGGGATTGGATGCAATTGTTAGTAAAGGTAGCAGCCCAGACTGCCCCAAGCAGTGCGGCCCTCCGGGTATTTGCCCAGGTCTCCCTATGTCCGCCCCTGATTGTAATAGTCATGTATTGGATGCTTTGCTCTGTTCTAATTACTACTTTGTACAACGCCACGAAAGAAATGTCGCTATAAAAATAAAGAAAAAACAAGAATACCTGTTGTCTGCCTTAACTAGGATGACATTATCAGTCCCAATCCCAAGAAATGCTGCACCTTTCTTGATAGAATAATGACTCTGCATAAAATGAAATGGATATATATTAAAACACATTTTATGTACACTGTAGAGCTATTTCAGTTTTTATTTTTTTTATAGTTATAATATTCCTTGTCACTTACATTAATACCTCTAAAGAACTTATAAGTCCCTACCATATATATCTAAGAAAAAGTATCCCCCAAAACATCAGTTGGAGATCATGTAGACCCTTAGATTACAGGGCTGGGCTGCTAACCATTGAAACTATGTGTTATGGTGTACATATATAATTCTGCTTAAAGTGGATCTATCACTAGGATTTTCACTAACCTGGTGATAGGTCAGTTTATCAGGGGCATCCTGATTTGGGATGCCCTGCTCTGTGAAAATCCACAGATCACCCACACAACTCACCTTTCTGCGGTTCCCATGGCACATGTGCAGGCTCTTGTACAATCAGCGATTTATACCGTGCATACTAATGTACGTCATGAAGTGTTGTTTTGAACAGTGGCCGGCAGGCTCCTGCCTTCAGCCTATCAGCGTGGCCTGGCACAGGAGCATGCCTCAGCTGCAGGGATGCCATGGATGCGGCCGCAGCGTGGGACCGCTGAAATGTTCAGTGATTGTGGGCCTGCATGGAGGGGAGGGTGTTCACACATTGGGGAGAATCCGGATGCCCCAGGGGTACTTAGTCTCCAGGGATGGCACAGGAGAGGTAAATTGGCTGTATACACTTGATACACTTAAATCTGAGGGGCTAGATATACTCCATATCTAGCTCCTCAGATTTTTAAAAATGCAATGTCATCTTGCCCAGTATGATTCATTAATTCCAATCCCCCTCCCCCCCCCCCCCCAGAGGATATAACCGCCAGTAATAAACAACTGGCTAGTACCTGAAAAAAGAAGATAGTTAACATAACACACGTTTTTTAATAAAACCAACAATATAACTTATAATAGGGTGAGAAGATTTGGATAACTAGTAAAACGTTTTTCTTTTACCATTCCTTGTTGTTCAGATTTGACAACTTGGAATCGTCCTGCTCTGAAATTGCGGCGGAGAGTGGCAGGAACGCCAGGGAATGTACAGTAAGTTTTTTTTTATTGTTTGGTTTTCAGGGTATGCTGCACACTGCCTGTATTGGGGATGCCCGCACACTGCCTGTATTGGTGATGCCCGCACACTGCCTGTATTGGGGATGCCAGCACACTGCCTGTTGTGGGGATGCCAGCACACTGCCTGTATTGGGGATGACAGCACACTGCCTGTATTGGGGATGCCAGCACACTGCCTGTATTGGGGATGCCAGCACACTGCCTGTATTGGTGATGCCCGCACACTGCCTGTTGTGGGGATGCCAGCAGACTGCCTGTATTGGGGATGCCAGCACACTGCCTGTATTGGGGATGCCCGCACACTGCCTATATTGGGGATGCCAGCACACTGCCTGTATTGGGGATGCCAGCACACTGCCTATATTGGGGATGTCAGCACACTGCCTGTATTGGGGATGCCCGCACACTGCCTGTATTGGGGATACCAGCACACTGCCTTATTTGGGATGACAGCACACTGCCTTATTTGGGATGACAGCACACTGCCTATATTGGGGATGCCAGCACACTGCCTGTATTGGGGATGCCTGCACACTGCCTGTATTGGGGATGCCAGCACACTGCCTGTATTGGGGATACCAGCACACTGCCTTATTTGGGATGACAGCACACTGCCTTATTTGGGATGACAGCACACTGCCTGTATTGGGGATACCCACACACTGTCTGTATTGGGGATGCCAGCACACTGCCTGTATTGGGGATGCCAGCACACTGCCTGTATTGGGGATGCCAGCACACTGCCTGTATTGGGGATGCCAGCACACTGCCTGTATTGGGGATGCCAGCACACTGCCTGTATTGGGGATGCCAGCACACTGCCTGTATTGGGGATGCCAGCACACTGCCTGTATTGGGGATGCCCGCACACTGCCTGTATTGGGGATGCCAGCACACTGCCTGTACTGGGGATGCTCGCACACTGCCTTATTTGGGATGACAGCACACTGCCTGTATTGGGGATACCCACACACTGCCTGTATTGGGGATGCCCACACACTGCCTTATTTGGGATGACAGCACACTGCCTGTATTGGGGATGTCAGCACACTGCCTGTATTGGAGATGCCCACAAACTGCCTGTATTTGGGATGCCCGCACACTGCCTGTATTGGGGATGCCCGCACACTGCCTGTATTGGGGATGCCAGCACCCTGCCTATATTTTGGATGCCAGCACCCTGCCTGTATTTTGGATGCCAGCACACTGCCTGTATTTGGAATGCCCCTCACTGCCTTTAATTTGGAATATCGTAGCACACCATTTGGTTCAGAATATTTTTTTTCAAATTTTTCTCCTTCAAATACAGGGCAGGTGCGTCTTATAGGGGCTAAAAAATAATGTGTGTGTGTGTGTGTGTGTGTGTGTGTGTGTGTGTGTGTGTGTATATATATATATATATATATATATATATATATTGTGGTAAGGTGCAAGGTGCCGTCATTGACGGTAGGTATGTGGCACCAAGGTACCTGGCCTTGGTGCAGTAAAGCTGTGTAGTTTTCTCCAGCATCAGCTGCTAATGGCAGTCTGCTGCTAAAATTTTAGTATACCCAGGTCTGGGTTTTGCGGGCCGCATAAATAGCCTGGGGAGTCAGCTGTGCACTGGCTGTGTCTAGAGCTCACTTGTGGAGTGAGACTCTGTGTGCCTGGCTGGAAGCTCTTATACAGGCTATTTCATGTGGACCCGAGGTGGATTCGGCTACAAGTGTGCAAGCTTGGACAAAAACTAAAAAGGGCCGTTGCCTGTCTGATGCAATTCTGTGGCATTTTTCCTGTGTAACCCAAAAAGGATATTTTGTGTTATGGACTTTTTGTGTGAATAAACACGGACTTTAAGTTGAACTTTTCGCCTCTGAGCCTCTATACTGCTAATATCCTGCTGTCTACCAGAGCTGATCCTCACAATATATATATTAGCGTTACAGTTTCCAGTCACTGTGCATGTCAGTTATGTCAGTTGAATTCAGGCAGCACCACGGCTAATATGCTAGAAAAGGAAGCTCCAAAATGGCCAGTACCAGAAGAAAATCTGTAGCGAGTGGATGCAAGAGCAAATGTAAATGCTGACAGTGATTCAGTATCATGCATGCAGAGGGGGCAAGTGAGTTTTGGTGGGGGTTTCTTTAGCAACTGTGCCAGGCTATTGGTCCTGTTTAAAGGTTTTTTTCTGGCAAGCAAAGGATGGAGATGGTAGCACCGACGATGGCGTCATCAGCCCTGACCATATTGGTGGCATACTCGAAGCACTACTGCACCGGGCAGATGTCCTTCATGGAGGCCCACTCATTGGTGGTGAAGTGCTGTTGGTCTACTCACCCAAACATTGTGGAGCTATAACTCCACTATTACATGCTGCTGCTGCAGCTGCTAACAAAGCCTTTCCAGCATATACAACGTAGAATTCCACCTGGTGGCCAAGTCAAATATGAGTCAGTGGTTGGGAAGTCCAATGTTTCTCTGCAGTGCATTCAGGCAAGCGTCAGCAGGGTGGGATCATCGAAAGTGCGTGTACACGTTACGGACATTGTGCAGGAGCTCCGGCATATCCGGAAAATGGACCAGGAAGCTCTGCACCACCAAATTGAGCACATGCACCAGACAAGGGATGTGCATGGACCTGGCTCATCCCGAGGCTGCTACAAGGTTACGCCCATTGTCGCACACCACCTTGCCAGGCGTCAGGTGCAACAGCAGCAGCCACTCATCTGTCTGGTCCTGGATGCTGGTCCACAGCTGCTGGGTGGCGTGGGGTCTTTCACCCAGACAGATTTTCAGCACCGTATGCTGCAGTTTCCTCATGGCAGTCCTCATTGGTGGGGCTGCGCTGACTGCTTGAGGGGGAAGCATTGGAGGCAGCAGAGTAGGAGAAAGAGGCAACAAAAGGAAGTGACTGATTTCCAGCAAACCTGGGTGGGGGAAGGATCTGCTCCACACTGTTTCCCACCTCAGTCCAAGCCGCCACTACCTTGACCTAGTGGGCAGTTAAAGAGATGTAACATCCCTGCCCATAATGACTTGTCCATGTGTCATTGGTGAGGTGGACACTGGAACTGATGACATTGCCCAGTGCACATCTTGTTTTTTCTACAACCTGTTGTTGTAGGGCAGGGATGGCTTGGTGATTATAGTAGTAGCGGCTAGGAACAGTATATTGTGGGACAGCCACCATAATGAGATCTTTGAGAACTGTCCATCTCCACCAGGCACAATGGGAGCATTTCAAAGGCCAGCAATTTAGAAATGATTGCATTCAGGGACAGGGCTTGTGGGTGGAATGGGTCAGACTTTCTCTCCAAAGTTTGCGGGATGGAAATCTGAACACTTCCCTGTGATCATGTGGACTGGCTTGATGATGGTGGTGCTGCTGCTGAAAGTGGTGGTGGAGGTGGTGGTCTCAGATCCTCCCTTTGGGGAAAAACAGGTGGCCTTGTCGTTGGGGAGGTGGTGGTAGCGGCTGAGTCAACTGAAACAGCAGTGGGAGCCTCAGGTGTTTCTATGGTTTTTAGTTGTTTCTGCCATTGCAGCTTGTGTTTATCTTGCAGTTGCCTGATCATGGACCTGGTCCTGAGATTATTATGAATTTTCACTTGCTTTAGGCACTGGTGGCACAGCTTGCAAATAGCCTCTGTATTGTCCACTTTGGACCAATTGAAAAAATGCCATGCTGGTGAGATCTGTCTTGGCACTCTCAGTCCCTGGGTGTGGTGGGAAGTAGCAGCAATGGGCTGACTGCTAACTGTTGGCATCCTTCTCTCTCTTCTGCTGACTACCTGGGGCTGTGTGATCACACTCCGAACTCTGATGGCTTGATTCCACATTGGGTCTAGGATCTTGTCATCCTCCCTGGCATCCTTTTACAGGGACTCCTCCCTGCTAGTCTCCCTCTTAGCCTCAACATTGCAGAAAGCTGCAGCAGTCAGCACTAGGGTTTCATCATCATCAAGGGTGTCCTGTGATGGTCCGGTGGCCACGTCCCCATCTTCCAACATAAATTGTTGGTCATCTGGGAACCCTCGGTCTGCAACTGGGGAAGGGGTAGGTAGAGGGCCCAGCTAGGAGTGTCATTGTAGAGCATTAACAATTCCATGACTTGTGGCTGGGATGGCCTTGCTGATTTTAAGGGGGGTGAAGACAAATCCATGGAACTGGTACCACTGGTACCACTGTGTGCCATATAATCAATGGATGGCTCAACTTGTTCTGGCCTCACTACTCTGCCAGCAGTATTGGGGCCTACCAAAATGTGCTCCAAGCCCTGCTTGCTATGTCTGCTTGGGATAAGTAGGCGCTAACAAACAGGTGCCTCCAACTTTTGGTATAAGTGAGCAGTAACACACAGGTGCCATCAAGTACTGATATAAGTGAGCAGTAACAAACACGTGGCTTCTAGTATTGGTATTGATTAGTACCAACAAACAGGTGCCTTAAGCTTTTGGTATAGGTGAGCACTAACAAGCACGTGCCTTCTACTTTTGGTATAAGTGAGCAGTAACACACAGGTGCCAAAACAGAGCTGCCTCCTGGGTACTCACAACTCTCGGGGTCCTCTTCTATGGCAGCCTATAAGCCTGGCCAGCGCTAACAGACTCTGCTGACGGCCAATGCTGATAGGCTCAACTGCTGCAGCCTATCAGCCAGTGGCCGAGCCTGTCAGCGCTGGCCGGCGCTGTACATGGAGGCTAATAGACTGCTCCACGGGAGCCATAGACGAGAATCACAAAAGTGAGGCGTATCCAGGTGACCGGTGGTTTGTTATACTGGTGCGATGCACTGCCCCACTACTTCATATTAAAGAGGGACTATGGTCAGTATTGACCATAGTTCCTCTTTAATGTGTCTATAAATGTGTAGGAATAATTATTATAACTCTAGATATATATCAGCTTCTATGCATTGCAGAAATATTCTTCTCACCTCTTGTGATGTAAACACTGTCAGTCTGGGTAAGGAATGTAGACCTTTCTCTTTGCAATGTGGAAAATGCTGAAATCGTGCAACATTCATGGCATACATATTAGATATGGAGCCCCCTGCGACAGAAAGATTTTAGGTTTTGGGGTCATCTAAAAATGGCATGATTTAAAATGTGACGACAGCAGAAATTCAGATTGTGAAGCAGTTAGAACAGACTCTTCAAGGACTAAACCTTTTGAGCTTTGCCTTTCCCACATGAAAATGTACCTTTTCTATGGCTGGCTGCATCAAATGACCCAAGTTGGAGAAATGTAAAGTAGAAATATATGTTGTCATTTTAAACTGTGGTGGAAATGGTCTACATGCAACAAGTTATATACTTGGCTAACAATGCCATTCCTTGGTCAGAGACAGATATACGCAGGAAATAAAGTCTGTATATAGTTTTAAAAAAGTCAAGCAGGAGGTAAATACTTAACAAACAACAAGATGTTTATTTTGTTTTAGTGTGTTACTGGATGTTATAATTATTTCACATTGATTTACATTTTTTGTGTTTCCATGTATGGTCCTTTTCATATCAAGGTTTGCTACACCATCACAACACAAATTGAGTTGTACATCCTTACATTCCAGTACCTATTATGTTGATGCCCACTGATAAGATGGCAGCTCCACCTCATTTAGGTGCATAAAGAAAACATTTTGCTTGGCTATTAAGCAGACCAGGATTGATATATCAAAGTAACATCTAGCTGTAGTCAAAGAAAATTGATTCAACTGTCCGAACTGAAGAGGAGCTCCCTGAATAATCATCTGAAATCCATCACCAAAGATAAGCATTAGAGATGAGCGAGTAGTATTCGACCGAGTCGGTATTCGATCGAATACTACGCTATTCGTCATACTCGATTTCGATCGAGTACAGCGGCGATGGCGCACTCACAATTCGTTTCCCCTCCCACCTTCCCTGGCGCGTTTTTTACACCAATCACCATGCAGGGGGGGTGGGACAGGTCCTGGGAGGACGCTGGCATCGCGAGAACGGCGTCTACACGCATTGGCTGGAAAAACCATGTGACCTCGAATCCACAAAACTCAGCCCTTCCTCTTCGTCAGCATTAGCAGCTTGAACTTAGTGAGGGATAGACGCTCACAGCAGGGAAAGACAGGCTGTAGCTCGCAGGGCCCCAGAAGCTCGGGATATCGCATTTACCACCATATATACCAGCTACCAGAAGACAAGAGAGTCATTAAGAGCCCTTATTAGGGCTACTATGCTGAACGGTATATAGCTCCTATGTAGGCAGGCAGGGCCCCAGAAGCTCGGAATATCGCATTTACCACCATATATACCAGCTACCAGAAGACAAGAGAGTCATTAAGAGCCCTTATTAGGGCTACTATGTTGAACAGTATATAGCTCTTATGTAGGTAGGCAGGGCCCCAGAAGCTCAGAATATCGTTTTTACCACCATATATACCAGCTACCAGAAGACAAGAGAGTCATTGAGAGCCCTTATTAGGGCTACTATGCTGAACAGTATATAGCTCATTCTAGCTATATACACACTGCACACAACGGCTGCTTTAGTGAGGGGTAGCTGCTGCTGGAATAGGGACAGAAAGACTTCAGTGGTGTATTAGCACCTATATACAAAACTATATACACTCTGCACAAAACGGCTGCTTTAGTGAGGGGTAGCTGCTGCTGCTGCTGGAATAGGGACAGAAAGACTTCAGTGGTGTATTAGCACCTATATACAAAACTATATTTTGCACTACTGTTTTGTGTCCTCTGTGCCAACAAAACACTGTTTTATACCCATTGCGTATAGGCACCATTTCACCTTCTGGCAGTATACGGCTGTATAGCCAGGTGTTCTCCTAAAAAATATATTTATATTTGGCACTACTGTTTTGTGTCCTCTTTACCAACAAAACCCTGTTATATACCCCGTTGCGTATAGGCACCATTTCACCTTCTGGCAGTATACGGCTGTATAGCCAGGTGTTCTCCTAAAAAATATATTTATATTTGGCACTACTGTTTTGTGTCCTCTTTACCAACAAAACCCTGTTATATACCCAGTGCGTATTAGGCACCATTTCACCTTCTGGCAGTATACGGCTGTATAGCCAGGTGTTCTCCTTAAAAATATATTTATATTTGGCTCTACTGTTTTGTGTCCTCTGTACCAACAAAAGACTGTTATATACCCGGTGCGTATAGGCACCATTTCACCTTCTGGCAGTATACGGCTGTATAGCCAGGTGTTCTCCTTAAAAATATATTTATATTTGGCTCTACTGTTTTGTGTCCTCTGTGCCAACAAAACACTGTTATATACCCAGTGCGTATTAGGCACCATTTCACCTTCTGGCAGTATACGGCTGTATAGCCAGGTGTTCTCCTAAACAATATATTTATATTTGGCTCTACTGTTTTGTGTCCTCTGTGCCAACAAAACCCTGTTATATACCCAGTGCGTATTAGGCACCATTTCACCTTCTGGCAGTATACGGCTGTATAGCCAGGTGTTCTCCTTAAAAATATATTTATATTTGGCTCTACTGTTTTGTGTCCTCTGTGCCAACAAAAGACTGTTATATACCTGGTGCGTATAGGCACCATTTCACCTTCTGGCAGTATACGGCTGTATAGCCAGGTGTTCTCCTAAAAAATAACGCGTGGCCAAAAAAGTAAAACGTCTGAAATGCGGAGGGCTAGCGCAAAGGGACGTGGACGAGGACGGGGGCGCGGAAATGCTGGTGGGGGCACAAACCGCATTGAAGCCAGTGGGGATACAATGCGTGCTGGTGAGGGGCAGCCAGCATTACGCTCATCCAGCTTCCCTGCCTTTATGGGACAGTTATGCGGGGGGCGGGGTACACCTCTGTTGAGGCCTGAGCAGCGTGAACAGGTGGTGCAATGGATGGCCGATAACGCTTCCAGTCACTTGTCCACCACCCAGTCATCCACACAGTCTCACTCTGACCCTCCTTCCTCCCAACCTGGCCAACAGAGTCAGCCCACCCTTGACCCCTCCCAGGACCTCTTTTCGGGTCCTTTTCCAGATGTGCTGCAAGAATCCCAGGAGCTAGCAGAGGAATTTGTTTGTAGTGATGCCCAAACACTTGAGTATCTGCCATCTCCTAGTGATGTGGACCCGGAACCAGCATCTGCTATCATGAGCGATGATGATGAGACGCAGTTGCCATCAAGGGAGGCTGTTGGAATGTCCAGTGGGCAGGAGGAGGAGCAGAGAGAGGAAGTGGAAGAGGAGGTGGTGGACGGCGAAATGACCGACCCCACTTGGACAGGGGTGATGTCCAGCGGGGAAAGCAGTGGAGATGCGGTCTGCGCATCACCGAATAAGGCAGCAAGAGGCAGAGGACAGTCCAGAGGCAGAGGACAGTCCAGACAGAGAAGGCAGGCTACAGCCAGCAGGGCCGAAGCTCTTCCCGGCAGCAGGCAGTCGCGCGAAGCTCCCCCATCGAGGCCTCGTACTTCTGTGGTGTGGAGATTTTTTAATGTTTGCGCGGACGACAAACTGAGCGCGGTTTGCGCAATCTGCCACTCAAAACTGAGTAGGGGCTCTGAGAAGAGCAATCTGACCACCTCAGGCATGCGCCGTCACTTGGAAGTCAAGCACTGGGCTGAGTGGGAGAGAGCAAACGCAATACAACCTGCGCCCGGTCTTGCTGCCACTGCCTCTTCCCCTTTGTTGTGTGCTGCCACTGCGGTCCAGACCTCCAGACAGGACACCTCCACATCTGCCTCTGCCTCGGCTACTTTGGGGCCTTCTCCTTCAGCCCCCCCTTCTCCCGCATCTTCGTCTGCACCTTCCATCTCCTCGTCCCATCAACTGTCCATCTCACAGGCGTTCAACCGCAGGCGGAAGTACGCCTCCAGTCACCCCCAAGCCCAAGCCTTAACCTGCCTCATCTCCAAACTGCTGGCCCTGGAGATGTTGCCGTTTAGGCTTGTGGAGACGCAGGCCTTCCGCGACCTGATGGCGGCTGCCGCACCTCGCTATTCCGTCCCTAGCCGCCACTATTTTTCCCGGTGTGGCGTCCCCGCCCTGCACCAGCACGTGTCGCGTAACATCAGGCGGGCCCTGAGGTACGCAGTCAGCGCAAAGGTCCACTTGACCACCGACTCGTGGACAAGCGCTTGCGGCCAAGGACGCTACATCTCTTTGACGGCACACTGGGTGAATGTTGTGGAAGCGGGGACGGGGTCGCAAACAGGGACGGCCTACATACCACCCCCGCCCAAGATTGCCAGCACGGGTTCTGATAGACCCCCCTCCTCTTCTTCCTCCTCCTCCTCCTCCTCCTCCGCCTTAACATCGCCCTCAGCCCCTAGCTGGAAGCGTTGCAGCACTGGCGCGGGGAGACGTCAGCAGGCGGTGCTTAAGCTCATCAGCTTGGGCGACAGGAAGCACAGCGCCGCAGAGGTGAGGCACGCCATATTGCAGCAGACAGAGATGTGGCTGTCGCCGCTGCAGCTAGGACCAGGCATGGTCGTGTGCGATAACGGCCGTAACCTGGTGGCGGCTCTGGAGCTTGCAGAACTCAATCACGTACCATGCCTGGCCCACGTTTTTAATTTGGTAGTACAAAAGTTTCTAAAGACTTACCCCAACCTGGCAGAGCTATTGGTCAAAGTGCGGCGCTTGTGCGCTCACTTTCGGAAGTCAACTGTAGCTGCTGCTAGCTTAAAAAAAATCCAGCAACGCCTCCATTTGCCTCAACATCGGCTGTTGTGTGACCTGCCCACTCGCTGGAATTCCACCTATTGCATGTTGGCCAGGGTGTGTGAGCAGCAGAGAGCATTGATGGAGTACCAGATGATGCATCCACGCGTGCATCCAACTCAGCTCCCTCAGTTTGCCAACCACGAGTGGCCATGGATGGCAGACATATGCGATGTATTGCGTATCTTTGAGGAGTCCACTAAGAAGGTCAGCTGCGTCCTTAAAGAATCGCTCATCGCAATAAGGGAGAACGCATTGCACACAGAGGAGACGGGGGTAGGAGGAGACGCAACGCAGGTAGACAGTCAGACCACACTTTTGTCTGCTGCTCGGTGGCAGTTGCAGGAGGAGGAGGATGAGGAGGAGGAGGACAACGTGGAGGTGGCTGTGGAAGAGGATGCTGGCGGCGAGGGTAGCAGTCAGGCTGTGTGCGTCCCATTGGTTCAGCGCGGATGGGGCGGAGAGGAGGAGGAAGAGGAGGAAATGGAAAATGATCCTTCTGGTGGGGGCAGTGACGTCATGCCTACTCAGAGTCTGGCACACATGGCTGACTTCATGCTGGGCTGCTTTTCCCGGGACATACGTGTTGTCCGGATATTGGAGAACAAACTATACTGGGTCTTCGCACTCCTGGACCCCCGGTATAAAGATAACTTCTCCTCTTTTATTCCGGTAGAGGAGAGGACGAATCGATTACTGGAATACCAGAGGGAACTCTTGCAGAACATGATGCAGATTTTCCCAGCCAGCATCGCTGGCGGCAGAGAGGAGAGTGTCTCCCAGAGTCTGACAACATCGATCAGGCCCACAGCCACCAGGGGAACACTCTCCAAGGTGTGGGACACGTTCATGTCACCCCCTCGTGCAACTTCCATCACTGCGGGGCCCGCTATCAGCAGGAGGGACAAGTATCGGCGGATGTTGCGGGACTACCTGGCAGACCACACCCCTGTCCTCCCCGATCCCTCGGCGCCCTACACTTACTGGGTCTCCAAGTTGGACACGTGGCTGGAACTGTCCCTGTACGCCTTGGAGGTGCTTGCCTGCCCTGCCGCCAGCGTGCTATCAGAAAGGGTGTTCAGCGCAGCCGGGGGCATTATAACCGATAAGCGCAGCCGCCTGTCAACCGACAGTGCCGACAGGCTGACGCTAATCAAAATGAACAGCAAGTGGATTGACCCGGACTTTGCTTGTACAACAGTGGAAAGCAGCCAAGAGTGAAGTGCCATCTGTATGAAGTGCCATTTCCTCCTCCTCCTCCTCCTCCTCCTTAACCGCCGTAGAATTGCTGTATTAATAAAAAAAATTATGGCTCACCTCTTGGGCTTAATACAATCAATTTTTAAGAGGTCTCAGCTCTTGGGCCTCCACACAATGTTTGAGAGGTCTCAGCTCTTGGGACTCCACACAATTTTTAAGAGGTCTCAGCTCTTGGGCCTCCACACAATTTTTAAGAGGTCTCAGCTCTTGGGCCTCCACACAATTTTTAAGAGGTCTCAGCTCTTGGGCCTCCACACAATTTTTAAGAGGTCTTAGCTCTTGGGCCTCCACACAATGTTTGAGAGGTCTCAGCTCTTGGGACTCCACACAATTTTTAAAAGGTCTCAGCTCTTGGGCCTCCACACAATTTTTAAGAGGTCTCAGCTCTTGGGACTCCACACAATTTTTAAGAGGTCTCAGCTCTTGGGCCTCCACACAATTTTTAAGAGGTCTCAGCTCTTGGGACTCCACATAATTTTTACGAGGTCTCAGCTCTTGGGACTCCACACAATTTTCAAGAGGTCTCAGCTCTTGGGCCTCCACACAATGTTTGAGAGGTCTCAGCTCTTGGGACTCCACACAATTTTTAAAAGGTCTCAGCTCTTGGGCCTCCACACAATTTTTAAGAGGTCTCAGCTCTTGGGACTCCACACAATTTTTAAGAGGTCTCAGCTCTTGGGCCTCCACACAATTTTTAAGAGGTCTCAGCTCTTGGGCCTCCACACAATTTTTAAGAGGTCTCAGCTCTTGGGACTCCACACAATTTTTAAGAGGTCTCAGCTCTAAGCTTCCCTTACTGCTGGGGTGACACACTGTAACAAACCTCCTCCTGTAAGCTTCCCTGACTGCTGGGGTAACACACTGTAACAAACCTCCTCCTGTAAGCTTCCCTGACTGCTGGGGTGACACACTGTAACAAACCTCCTCCTGTAAGCTTCCCTTACTGCTGGGGTGACACAATGTAACAAACCTCCTCCTGTAAGCTTCCCTGACTGCTGGGGTGACACAATGTAACAAACCTCCTCCTGTAAGCTTCCCTTACTGCTGGGGTGACACAATGTAACAAACCTCCTCCTGTAAGCTTCCCTGACTGCTGGGGTGACACAATGTAACAAACCTCCTCCTTTAAGCTTCCCTTACTGCTGGCATAACACACTGTAACAAACCTCCTCCTGTAAGCTTTCCTGACTGCTGGGGTGACACACTGTAACAAACCTCCTCCTGTAAGCTTCCCCGACTGCTGGGGTGACACACTGTAACAAACCTCCTCCTGTAAGCTTCCCTGACTGCTGGGGTGACACACTGTAACAAACCTCCTCCTGTAAGCTTCCCTTACTGCTGGGGTGACACACTGTAACAAACCTCCTCCTGTAAGCTTCCCTTACTGCTGGGGTAACACACTGTAACATACCTCCTCCTTTAAGCTTCCCTTACTGCTGGGGTGACACAATGACACAAGAGGACATGTCTGACCACATCTCACACACACACACACACACACAATGACAATTAGGGGTGGGGTCTATTTATTTTCCCCCTTGCCTATGCCATCTGTGGTTGTCATTAGGCAACGTGATTTTAAGGGGTGCAGAATTTTGTTCTTCTTTTTTGTACAGTTTGGCTTGGGGTCCATGGCAATGTAGAGGAAAGAAGGTTTCCTTGTCTTGTCTCACTTTACGTAGAAGTTATATTGTGTTTGGAGTGTATTGTTGAGTGGCTGTGATAGTGGCGTAATAGTGCGACTTGGGCGCGTTATATGCACCCAGACATGCTTCCCCTGCTGTCCCAGTTGCATTCCAGCAGTGTTGGCATCATTTTCTGATGTTTCAGGGTGGACTTGGTGACCTCCAAGTGGTCGAATTGAGATTTCCAAGTGGCGAGCATTTTTTTCCCATAGACTATAATGGGATTCGATAATCGGTCGAGTAGTCGAGTAACGCGGTCTATTCGAATCGAAATTCGAAATTTCGAATATTTCACTACTCGCTCATCTCTAATAAGCATAATAAACCTTCCTATGTTTCGATAAACTGAGTGTGAAAGTAATTTATTACTCAGTATTCCAATATAAAAAAATCAAATGTAAATCAATGTGTGGCCCTTCTGGCATTAGGAAAGACTTGTCTAGCAGCGATTTTTCTTAAAAACTTTTTTGTCAACTAACAATGCAGGGCTTCAAGGAGAGGAAACAGGTATGTTGTATCACTGAACTCAGTGGAGGAGACCCATACTGGGTCACTTGAAAGTTGTATGGATGTTGGGAGGAAATTTCTTTTTTTTTTTAAATACATCCCTGTTGTAAGGTTGTTTGTTATGTTGTCCTGTGTACAAATTTTGCTAGCCACAAGCTCTCTGGAAGTCTCCTTTTAAAAGCTATTGAGTATAGTTCTACTTTAACATGCTAGCATATATGATAAATGTAAGAACAGCTGAATGTGTGGATATGTAAGAGCTGGCATTGTACCAATGGTTGCACATAGTACCTGGGCAGAAAATACCATCTCCTGTATTCCAGCCTATGAAACTTCTCATTGCCCTGAGCACTTCGTCCTCCATTAGGACAAACACTGGAGAAATCTCATAGGTGTATCTGCAGAAAGAAAAATGGACAGCAATTAATTGCCAGTAGTTCATAAGGATATGTTGGGCCTCAACTACTGAAAGGGTTTGTTCAGTCAAAAAAAACAGCTATACTGATCTTTGGTTCAACACAGATCCACTGGCCACACCTACTCATGTTATTGAGACTGTAAAACGAGCACCCCATCTATCTTCTGTGGTCCCAAATTGGTGGCAGTGCAGCGAAGGAAGTGTGCCGAGATGGACCCTCATGACACTTGAGCCTTGACACTGCCCCCTCCATTGAAAGAATAGTGTGGGCATGCTATGAGGCGTAAACTAGGCTCAACCACGGCTGCCATCTTGGAAAGTAGATATATACCAAACATAGATGAAATGATGCTCCTGCACCAAATAAGGTGGTCTGATCATCCAATAAATACATAAAAAGAATATTACTTGTGTAGTGGTTGCATACTAAAGGGTAATAGCTGTCAAGACACATGTTAAAAACATGTCTTGTCAAACCTATAGCTGATTTGTATCTATATATTTTAGTTATATTCAGCTTTACAGACCTAGGAAAAACTCATAATGAGAACTTGTTTCATACCAGTAAATCACAAACCACTGCATGCAGATGGATTTGATGGAGCAGCATTTAGGAAACCAGCATTTTTTAAGACATAGGTCAGCAATGGTCAGAACAAAACTGTGAAAAAAAGCTCAACGGGCACCTATACAGTTCGTTCACTATCCCTCTTCCCCCTATCCTGACTTGGTTCACTCGATTCTCTCTCCCTGACTTGCAACTGACTTAGCCCACTCTCCCCTGGACTTGATACTCACCCTGACATGGTTCTCTCTCCCCCAGATGCCTAACCTCGGACATGGACCCCTTCCTCCAGACATGGACCACTGCCAGAAATGTAGAGATGATCCATCACCCCCAAGCATATGCATCCTCTGTCTTTGACTGGGCCCCCTACAGCATTAAGTCAAAGCTGCTGTTGTCTTTGGAAACCTCTACACCTTCCCATCACTTCTACCCTGACAATCCAGTATCCTTAGTAGCCCACACTTTGTCTCAATTCAATAAGTAGTACCCTAGAATGTCTGTTTGGACTTCTCTTACATGGAGAGTTCCCCCTAACCAAGTAACTTATCCCTTTGTACTGTAATGTACTTAATGTAGATCTGTCTGTGTATATGCCTCCATGACAAAAGGTTTTCCTTTGTAAAACATATATGTACATTACTGATTATGTTTCATACAAAGCAAATGTAGTGGTTGAACTCACGGGCTGGTGTTCAGCGTCTCTGTTATGATTCGTCCAGTCAGAGCATAGCGATCCAACCCTGAAAAGAGTTGGTTGAAGAAGCGAGGGTGTCCTAAAGGAATACATCTTACGGTCACTGAATGGAAGGTTAATTTACTGTACATGCCAGAACAGAACAACATAGGCTGATAGAGGACCTGTTTTAACACTTAACCGAATTATATCTCTGCAGTATCCCAACAACACTTCTTGCGACTCTCCGTTACTCCGTAGATTGAAATCAAGAACTTTCTTTAATTCATCTGGTTCCAACCATTCACATACCTAAAGTTTACCAGATTGTAGACATAGAAAACAATAATGGTAATAAAATAAGTGAGTGTAGGTTTTTTAATACATATTTTGCCTAGACAGGTCTTTTAGTCCTATATATCATGTGATTATGAACATATACAGCAAACAAAAATAATATGTTAACACAGTTTAGAGGGAATTACATGAATGTGATCCTGATATCTGTTAATAATATCACTAGTAGTGTTGGACGAACCTGTAGAAGTTGGTGGCCCAAAAAATGGTTATAAAATTGAGGTAGTAAGCGGTAGAGGGCTGCAAATTGCCCTGCAAAAAAATAGATAGGGACAGTACTAATATTATGTATGTATGTACTTTAGTAAAAAATAATAAGAGCCCCCATAACTGTATACCAGGCTGCGTGACAGAATCCCCCCCATCAACCCATAGCAGGCTGTGTGGCAGAATCCCCCCTCACCCCCATAGCAGGCTGCGTGACAGAATCCCCCATCACCCTCATAACAGGCTGTGTGGCAGAATTCCCCCATCATCCCCCATAGCAGACTGTGTGACAGAATCCCCCATCACCCCCATAGTAGGCTGTGTGGCAGAACCCCCCCATAACAGGCTGTGTGGCTAAGCCATGCCCGCTGGCCGTGCTGGGTGCTGTAGTCAGCGCCAACTTGTGGTCATGCATCGCTGAGGCCATCCCCACCTATGCCACGCCTGCTTCCCTTCCTGTTTGGTTGGGGGGTCCGGGCGGGGGCGGCAAGATTGCCGGCCTGCTAGCCGTTCATGAATGGGTGAGGGGAGGGCTAAAAGCTGGTTGATATGGTGCTCAGAATGGACTTCTTTTGGTTCAGGTTCGCCCAACACTAATCATCACTCCTATGTGTTCACTGCCTTCACATGCTTTTAAAGCCCATTTGTTGTTCTGGCAGACATTTTAAGGGTGCAGTAACACATTATATGGCTCATCTGCTAAAGAATTTAATTGAACGCTCTACCAAATTAAATTTCCCCGTGTCACCCACTTTATGGTTTCTATCGGTGCCATTTTGTACCCCCTCCTCCATAATTATTTTGAAAGCCTTTTGAAGGAATTCTTCTGTGTTGTTATCCGGAGTAAAGGAACCTTCTCCTGCTGACATGGTCTGAACTGGAGACTCCCGATATGTAGACTCCTGAGTTAAAATCACTCTTCTTGGCTCTGGAAAGGGGATATGGCAATTAGCAGAAGAATATTTCAAATAAATGGGAATTCAGCAACAGAGTAGCCCTGGAAACAGTATTAGCTTCACTGTAATGAAAAAGGTCAGAAATCATAGAGTGACCAAGCAATCTTTGAGATGCTTATTCTCAGTTAAAATGGGTAATTGGTGGGTTCCCAGAGTGGCAGCCTTTGCAAAAGAAAAAAGATCCAATGATTCTAACTGTTCTGGAACTAGTACACTTGTTCATGGTGTGCTTGTGTTACTAGGTTTCAATCAATGTGTTTCTCTGCATGAAGTTTGCTTGTCCAACTTGTTATGGGTTCTTTAAATTATCGCAGAATGATACATTTTGCAGATTAGCATTTAGCTGGAGGCAAAGTGTGGGTTGCATTACCATGACTAGAGCTGTTTGGTGTTATTAAGTTGTCTCGGTGGAGATGTAAAAACAGCTTTGTATGTGTTAAAGATCAATTCCATTTCAGATGACATTTTTAAGTGTTCATTATTATGTGCCAAAATGATGTCATCAAGGTGCTGAGTTTCACTAGAAACAAAAACAGTTTCTTTTGAAACATAGAGTTGCATACAAGTTACTAAAGAAAAAGAACAACTATACACAAACTGGTGTGTTTGGTGTATGGAACAGAGACTTCCTGACTCTGATTAGCTGAGGCAGAGATGGTGCTTCACACTGAGCTCACAGGTTTAACCCATCCTTCTCTAATTCAGGCTCTTTGGGTGAGGGGATCAAATGAGAAGAGACTGTTGTTAATGCTGCCTGATTTTTCCGAGCTCTGCTATGTGTGTGTGGGGGGGGGGGGGGGGGAGAGACAGTGAAAGGATTCTGGAATTTGTAGCCAAAATCTACAATGTGGTTTGTCGGGTTTAAGGCCATTTCTCCATCCAGAGTTATTAGGATGTTTTTTTCTCAAACGAGCTTTGCCTGGTGGGGGAAGGATCTAGCCATAGGATATCCCTCTTTTTTGCTTAGAGCAGCTGTTTTCTTGTCATAACATGGATCATAGGATTAACAGCGTTTATCCTAACATTGGATTAAATAATTTGCTGAGTTGTTGAGTTTTAGCAGTGAAACTCCAAAGGGTTTGGGCATATCTGTACTCCCACCATATATTCTGAATTGTTGCCATCTCTGGCTTGTACCACCGGAAATTAAACACTTGTATTTGCTTTTTATAATCAACCATTAAAGCCGACCAACAGTCAAAAATTACTTAAACCAGACCAACATAACAAACAGTGCTCATATGCATCCCTCCCCAAGGCAATTTAGATTGCTGCACATAGAAATTAATTTACATTTTTCTAACACCTGTTGTAGTAAATTTTAAGAACAAAATGGTGATGCATGCATATGCAAACAGGAAGTGCTGCTGGGCTTCCTGTTACTGTGCATTGTCAGTTATGTCAGTTGAATAAAGGCAGCAGCATGGCTGAGATGCTGGGATAGGAAGCTCTAAAATGGACGGTACCTTTCTTTTCCAAATGTGCCAGGCTGTTGGTCCAGTTTAAACAGATCTGTTAAATTAATTTCAAACATAAAATTATATGTTAAAATAGTTTAGGTATACTATATATAATAGCTTAAATATCCCAGGTCTTGTTGCCTGTCACCTGATGCCTGACCCATTTGCCTCTCCTCCAATTCCTGCAGCACTGAGTAGAAGCCCTAGCAGGGCTCCAATGTTTGCTCTCCTTTCAACTTCATTTCTCCAGGACCACGCAATTGCTCCGTTTATACATTTTACTGTAAAACTTGTGGAATTCCTGTACAAATCTTTGCCATTGCTTACATGGATTTCTGTTGTTTACTATTAACTATTAATTATGATAATTAATGTTTTCAGGATCTGGGGCCAATGGCAATGACTCTGAAGACAGTTCTTAGTCAAATAATAGGAGATTTATTGAAAACAAAGTCCAACAGGCAATACCTCTTAACTTCAGAGTATGATGCAGGATACAATGCAGTACAGCAAGCGGTTACCTCACCAACTTTAGCAATGTCCAGTTTAGGATAATTACAGCGTATTGCAAGTCCTTGTTATCACAGGTCCTCTTTCAGGGCATACAAGTCCAGGCTGTTAATCCACAGGTTCCAAGAACAGATAACACATAAAGTCCTTCGGATGCAATTCAGCACTGTCAGTATTGGATGCAGCAAGACCCAGGCTCCTCATCCCAGCCTCTCCATCTCCACTCTGAAAGCCTCAGCAACTCATTTTATAGGGCTTCCTTCAATTAGTCTCATCACATGGGAAGACCTCTGAGTAGGGAAAAAACACATAGAGGACCCGGGATGTGGATTCGATCTCTGATATCCCGGCATGGATTGTGCCTGCCTGAAAAACTCATGGGAAAAATAGACCCCATCTACCACTTTTCCATACACTGTACCACAATGTATATGCGTTATTTACCTGATTATAACAAGTTATGTATTTCTCTCCTATATGAATGGTACTCCATAAATCGACAAAAATTAGAGTGGACATGCATATAAGCATACCTACCTCTAAAAAAGGAGCACCAGCACTACATAACAAGTAAATTTGTACAAACATATTTTATTATTGAAAATGCAATACAAAAATGAAAGATTAAAACCACATGAACCACAGACAAGACAATTAAAAACAACAACCGATCCTGACCAATATAACCTGTAATTGATGCCCACTGGGTATATCCAATTGATTAATACCCCAGGGTAATATGACCCATCATTTGTCACCCTTTGATAAAGTATTTTGTGCCGGCACAAAAAAATGAATCAATATCCTCCAGTCAATGTTCCTTATCCACCCACCACCCACTTTCCCACTACTGTTGTTTCTGGGTAAACCCGTTGGTCTCCCATTCACCTCCCCTTCCCGTTTCCACCCTCCCTTTAGCTGAAATCAACAGGAAGGTAGTCGAGACATTCTTCAAAACACACAGCAGCAGCAATCTCTCTGAGCCCCAAGGCCTTTGAAAGCCAGTGGAAGAGGTTAGGAGCAGCAGCATTACCAGCAGAAGTAGTCTCATTGAGTCCCTAAGGCCAGTAGAGTGTTGGTAAAAGCAGCAGCCGTCTTATTGAGCCCCTAAAGGCCAGTGCAGCAGCAGTCTCTCTGAGTTCCTATAGGCCTGTGACAGCCAGTGAAGGGGGCATCGTCTGTCTCTTTGAGCCTCTAAAGGCCTGTGAAAACCAGTGGAGTTGGGTATGGCATCAGCAGCCTCTCTGACCCCCTAATAGTCTGTGAAAGCTAGTGGAGGTGGCTAACAGCAGTAGTCTCTATGAGCCCCTAAAGGCCTGTGAAAGCCAGTGGAAATGGGTAACAGCAGCAGCAGTCTTATTGAGCCCCTAAAGGCTGGTGAAAGTCTGTGGAGGTGGGTAACAGCAGCAGCAGTCTCTTTTTGAGCCCCTAAAGACCTGTCAAAGTCAGTGCAGAGAGGTAGCTGAAACAGTCTTATAGAACCCCTAAGGGCCTGTAAAGGGGGTACCAGCAGTCTATTTGAGCCACTAAAGGCCTGTGAAAGCCAGTGGTGGGGGTTATATCAGTCTCGTTTAGCTCCTAAAGGCCTGTGAAAGCCAGTGCAAGGGGGTAACAGCAGTCTCTTTGAGCCCATAAAGGCCTGTGAAAGCCAATGCAGGGGGGTAACAGCAGTCTCTTGGAGCCCCTAAAGGCCTATGAAAGCCAGTGGAAGTAGTTAACAGCAGCAGCAGCAGCAGCAGCAGTCTTGTTGAGTCCCAAAAGGCCTGTCAAAGCCAGGGTAGAGGGTTGCAGAAGCAGTTGTATTTAGCCCCTGGCTGTGAAATCCAGTAGAAGAGGTTAGGAGCAGCATCGGTACCAGTAGCAACAGGCTTCTTAAGCCCCCAAAAGTCTGTGAAAGCCAGTGGAGGGGGGCAGCAGAAGCCTCATAGAGTCCCTAATGCCGCAGAAGCCAGTGGAGGTGGGTAGCAACAACCACATAGCATTCCTAAGGCCTGTAACAACCAGTAAAGGGTGTCAACAACAGCCTCATAAGGCCTGTCAAAGCCAGTGCATGGGGGTAGCAGCAACCTCAGTGTCCCTAATTCCTGTGAAAGCCAGTTTAGTTGGGTAGCAGCAGCAGCTCCAGCAGCAGTCTCTCAGGTTGCTCCCATACTTGGAGATCAATGTTATAGCATTAGCATCAGGGACAGGGATGGTGAGATCTGGCATTTTCCATGTGAGGATTTCCACATTTTGGCACAGGAGCAAAGTTCTCCATGGCGTCTCAATAGCTTTCACCACACTAAATACCACCTTGAATGCCACACTGCTGCTAGGGCATGACAGCATGGAAATGGCTAATTCTGCCAGTTGTACCAGATGTCCAGTGTGCCGGGCCAGAAATCCACATTGTCATAGGACGGGGGGACTTCAGATATGCCACCACTTGGTGGTTTGGCTGCTGCTGAATGGTGGCATCATCTATGTAGGTTTCACTACCATTGCTGTCTCCATCAGCTCCCTGGCACAAGGTTCCCCTGGGTCCACCTGAATTGGCCCCTCTCCATCTCTCATAAGGAGTGCTTTGAGGCCTTGCGATCTTCTCGAGGTGACAACTTCTTTATCAGTGAACAGTGGTTGAGAGTAAGAGGCGAAGCTTGCCAATTACTCTACACCAGATAGTGCAGCAAAGGAGAGAGGCAAATTCAGAGCAGAGGAGGGCCCAGAGAAATGTGGCTGCCCTTGCCATGGAATGGTAGTGTCTAAGTTACCACCTGATGCCCGGCTAACATCACCACCAGTTCTTCTGAAACTGCTTCTCCCCCTTGGGCTGTTAGTTCGGCCACTGCCACTCCCACTGGACATACAGCCAGAACCCTTATGGTTTGGCATTGTGAGTTCCTTTAAAGAAAATAGGAGTACACAGTGGGTTTTATTTATTTTATTTTTTTTAAAGAAAGACTGTTACTGGAGTGTGAGGTAGGTGCCTCACAGTAAGTGAGAGGAAGGTAAGTGAGAGGAAGGTAGCTCAGTGTCAACAGTACAATAAGCAGACCCAATTCAAAGGCGTTGGGTTAACTTGATAAACGTTTTTTTTTCTTGTAATAAGACAGCCCTTGGTGCCACACCACCCCAAAGAAAAGTGAGCAGTAGATAGGTGACACCCTTAAAAATACCCCTCTCACAGCTTTTCCTATTTCTCACTATGCTCCTGATGATAGCAATCTGGAAGCAGCAATGCCCGGAGTTTGCATTTGATCTCAGTTTTATACTAGCTGGGCATGGTGTGACATCAAAGGGGGGTGACTAGCATTGGATTAGATTGCATTATCCAGGACTCCTGCATCTTCTGCTTCCTGTGTCTTTGTGCACTCAGCATGCATCCCAATTTGAAATGCCCCCAGGGGAGGGAACAAAACCAGGGATAGTTAAATCCCAGGTTTTGTTCTGCTTTAAGTCTTTAATTTCCGCTGATAGGTTTTGAAAGAATAGGGCTAGATCTTCCATAGTAATAGCCAGAGGGCCAGACCCAGTTTTCTGAGTTTCATTCTTATCTTCGTTGTCTTTTCATGTATCCTCCAAATAGGTGGTCCAGGATCTATGGGCTTATTTATCTGTGTGTTTCCCTTCAATCAATGTCAGGGCATTTATTTGATCTTATTGTGCGATTATGTCACAAACCTAGTTCAATCTTTTAGCCGGGGTGTATGCGCCTGCCTCGCCCCACCTGTGCTCTGCCCAACAAATCATGAGGAAGAGTAGGCAGGGCCAGATCGCGATAGGGGGCGTCCGCAAGCTGGGACGACAGAGTCCAGCCCAGCCAGCAAGCAGGCAAGCGCACACAGCACTATGCCTGCTAAGATGGGTGCTCTGTTACAGTCTACTATGGGGGTGATGGGGGGATTCTGTCAGACTGCTATGGGGATGATAGGGTTAGTTCTGACACGATGGCTGCTATGGGGATGATGGGGGTCGTTCTCCCACACTGTTTGCTATGCGGATGATGTGTATGTTCTGCCACACAGTCTGCTATGGGGATGTTGAGGGTTGTTCTGCCACACAGTCTGCTATGGGGGTGATGGGGGTTGTTCTGCAACACAGCCTGCTATGGGGCCGATGGGCATTTTGTCACACAATCTGCTATGGGGGCAATGGGGGATTCTGTCACACAGTCTGCTATGGGGGGATGATGGGGGTTGTTCTGCCATGTAGTCTGCTATGCAGATCATGTGTATGTTCTGCCACACAATCTGCTATGGGGGCTGTTCTGCCACACACAGTCTGCTATGGCAGTGCTGGGGGATTCTGTCACATGGTCTGCTATGGCAGTGCTGGGGGATTCTGTCACATGGTCTGCTATGGCAGTGCTGGGGGATTCTGTCACATGGTCTGCTATGGCAGTGCTGGGGGATTCTGTCACATGGTCTGCTATGGCAGTGCTGGGGGATTCTGTCACATAGTCTGCTATGGCAGTGTTGGGGGATTCTGTCACACAGTCTGCTATGGCTGTGCTGGGGGATTCTGTCGCATGGTCTGCTATGGCAGTGTTGGGGGATTCTGTCACACAGTCTGCTATAGGGGTGATGGGGGATGTCCTGCCAAACAGTCTGCTAGGGGGGTGATGGGGGTTGTTCTGCCACACACTCTGCTATGGGGGATGATGGGGGTTGAGTGAGAGCGTTAAAGGACAACTATCCTTTGCCAGGTCTTCTGGCTTCTGGCTAAATATATTTTCTCTGCCTCTCTGCTGATAAATCTGTTACATTCTCCTACTGCAGCTGGCAGTTAATTTGTGATACACTGTAACATTTTTTTATAACCATCAATGTATCTCAATGTAACTAGTTCACACTGCAGCAGGAGAAAGTAACAGATTTATCAGCTGAGAGGCAGAGAAGAGCCTTTGATGAAAATACATACAGCCAAGTCACAAGACCAGCTGGCAAATGTTATCTTTTAAGTGTGGGGATATACTTTTTCCAGAAAATTCACCTGTACTTGCGATGGGGCATTTTTACAGGTGAGGTACATATATTCAATAAGGTAAGGATGTTTTTTTTAAAGTTTGGAAATAACAACACCCTATGGGCTATGGTAAGAAATGTGGTACATATTTCTGCATTGCCCATAGGGTGCTGCTGTTTGCAAACTAAAACAACATATATATCCTTTCCCCTTAGACAAAATGATGTACATAACCTGTAAAAATGCCCTATCACAGGTACAGGTAATTTGGAGGGGAAAAAGGTTGATTAAACTTTTTTTGCACTTTTTTGTGTCTAAATGCAAATAAAGCTCACCGCGATGCAGGTTGCAATCCACACCACAATGCACACTGAAAGTCACACTGGCTGCACCAAAGCATTAGCATGACCCCCAATGTTAACCCTCTGTACCTAGTGGGACTCCAGGGCTAGCCCACCAATCGGTCCACAAACATAAGTTGCACACTACTATATCTTAAATACAGTTTATTACAGCATAGAGTATTAACACATGATACTACATACAAACAACACTTAATACAGACAGTTAAAAAACATATAATAAAACCCCAAAAAGTGGGGAGGAGCTTGGGGGCTATGAATGTAACCAATTAATAATCAATAAATTATACATCCAGTTAGTAATAATAAAATACATACATCCTGATGTGCAAAGGCGCTTATGGGAAGTGCTGAGTGCATAAAGTGCCTAGTGCCTAATATATATGTGTCCTGTCCAACAAGTGATAACAAGCACTGCTAAGAACTTGCAGTGCTAACATCAATACAACCCGTGCATAACCTGCAAAACTGGTAACTCTAAAGTAAAGTGGCAAGTGCAAAAAGTGGTGCTTCTACCCTATGACTAAACCTATACGGTGCTGCTATTGTGTCCAATAAGCGCCATCCACATACAGTGTCTCACTTATAAATATCATATCTCCATATGCAATTTCCCTGTACAATTACCAAATCAAGCCCACTGTCCTCCCCACTTACCTCACCGATGCGCTGCGTGGTCCTCCACCACTTCGCTAGGGTGTCTCTCCAATGTTAGCCAGTAAGGTGAAGCAGGCCACCTAGGAATGTCAGCCAGTAAAGTGAAGCCGGCCAATCAGGTCAGACTTGGTGTCAAAATAATTTAGTGCTATGCCCCAAGACAGGGCAGCCACTGTCAGGACACGCTTAACCCCTTCCAGTCACAGAAAGAGTCTGGATTATATTAGTTTGAATGGCTCTAAGGGGACTATATGTCAGAAACCCCCCAAACAAGACTCCTTAAAATTGCACCCTTCAACAGTAAGTTTATTAAACCTTTAGCTGCTTCACGAAAATTAAAACAATAGTGTTGATTCAGTACCGTATTTTTTTACTCAAGTTTTTTGAAAAACGTTTTTCTCATGAGTGTCTTCCTTTGTACAATGTAGCACCATATTTAAATGGGCAATTTTATGGTGCTGAATTGTACCAAGAAAAAAAAAACATGAAAAAAAAAATGCGAATACATAAAATACAGTGCTGAATCAACACAATTAGTAGCAAGCGCCATTCAAACATGACATAATAGTACATATTGGCCTCGATTCAATAAAGGTAGAAAAAAATTCTCATGGTAGTAAAAAATTCAATTCATGAGAAAAAGCCTGAGAATGTCACTGTTGCTGAATCACCAGCTAAGAAAACAATGAAAGTCAATGGCACTTTTTTACTACTTAGAAAAGTAGAGAACTGTTTAATCCTTTCTACACTGTAGTTAAAGCTGCCATTGACTTTCATTGTATTTTTATCTAGTGATTCCGTAACAGTGACATTCTCAGGCTTTTTTCTCATGAATTGAATTTTTTACTACCATGAGAATTTTTTTCTACCTTTATTGAATCGAGGCTGAAATGTCAGGAAAGGGTTAAGGAGGTCAAAAAGCTAGAAATACATGGCTCTCAATTCCTCACAAGGTGCCCCAGCTGCAGCGCTGAGCGAATCCCTCTGATGGCGAGCAGGCAAGTCCAGTTAGAGGAGGTTTAGCAATCGGTAATGCTGGTGGGTCAGATCAATGGGAGAGGTTGTTCTGGGTCTTGGTACGGGTTAATGGAGGCAGTGCGGTATCAACAACAGTGTTCTTCAGTATGCGGGGAGAGAGAGGATAACAGCCTTGCAGCATGAGGGTGTCCTCTCTTTATGTCATCACCTTTTCACGTCAGAGGTCATCCAAGGCAGAGGTAAGGGCCTATCCCAAGGATAGTTAAGATCCACCCACAAGTGTGCTACACCTCTTTCTCCCACTCACTTTTTTTCATCTTTTCCCACCTTTTCCACCCCCCTACTATCCTCTCCCACATCACTTAAAGTGGACCAACACCCAGGGGGGATCGGCCCGGGAATCTATAAGATTCCCGGGCCGATCAGATCCCTCCCTGTGGGGCATCCGAAATCGGGATGTCCCGCGGGGTGAAACCCCCCAGGATGCCCACAAACCTTACCTTAACCCATTTCCAACGGCGCATGTGCGGGCCGCGGCCGCGTCTCGCGCTTCCCTTTAGCAGGGCGCGGGCGCGCTCCCTGTTAGAAGGAAGCGCGAGACGCGGCCTCCAGCGCTCAGAGCCGCTGTGGTTGGAAGCCGCTTGTACGTGCATACCACAGCGGCTCTGAGCTCTCTGATTGGACGAGCGCACGCGTAGGAGCATGGGGAGGTGAGTGTTTACGGGCGTTCTGGGGGGTTTCACACAGCGAAGTGGACCAAAACCCAGGGTAGTCAAAATCCTGGGTGTTGGTCCACTTTAAAGTGCACCAAAACCCACATTTTTAGGTAGCACCCCCTGAATAGTTTCCACCATGAAGAGTACATTTGGCCAATTTTCACTGCTCCTACTTTAATCTAATCCCAGATATTGCCACCAGTTTTAGCTGTAAAGCTCTGCCTCCTCTATCCATTACCACTGTTGTGTGTGGCAATGATGTAATTGCCACACCTATGCAATGACTGATCGCCTGCCATCTTACAGAGAGGGGCAGCCAAAAAAGTGTTCCAGGTTAAAATAAAAAAATTAAATTCAATGCTCACGTTTTGCCCCCACAGCTGCTTCATCCTACACTGGCCTTCTGAAGACTGTCAGGCTGATTCATTACTAATGCCAGGTAGCGACAGCTGAGCGTCTGTAGAGCGGATTTCAGAGTGACCGCTTATAGTTGCTGTGGTTGGTCATGGTTCGTTGTTACAGAGCGCCTCAGTCGCTGGCCGGCATTGTTGAATACGTTATGTGATTCGCAGTACTACGCTGTATGGGAGCGAATGGTAGCACCAGCTCAGTGCGACTGACTCACAAAACACTCATCAAAAAAAACACCTCAAACAGTTCCGGCGCTCAAAATCGGGTCGCTGTAGTCCACAGCGCCAGAGGCTGTTTGATTAAAGTCTGATTTTGAACATGTATCCACTAGTATCAAAGCGAAAACATATGGAATTACATTGTTATTACATTGTAACATGAACATTTTAATACCAGCCATGTAAGGACAAATCTGCATAAAAATATTATTAATCAAAAAAGTTTTCAAAAATGTCATTTTTTGCCCAGGATACAGGATGTCAGAAGGTTTGTGGGTGTTTTTAGGAAAAAAAAAATTGGGATCAGGAAAGGGATTTAAGGATCGTCCATAGAAATGTATGGGAGAGCGGCAGGTAGCGAGAGGTAATACGTGGCGCTCTGCAAGGCTGAACGCTGGCTCTGTACTCTGAGGCTGGGATAATGATGAATCGGACGCTACATGGCGTTGTTCTAGTCACTAGCCAGATTTTGCTTCATAAATGTGTAATTGTGTGCCGTCTCCGGTGTTCACCTGATGCTACTTGCCGCTGTACAGGCACTACCTGATGCTATCTCTCCATGAATAAGGCCCTAAGTAAGTTTTCGTAGGATGAAGTACTGGGGTAGAGCAATGGACAGTGTGGGAGGCAGGTAAGCAGCGAGCCTTGTGCACTCTACTACTACCTTATTTGAGGTGTGTGGGAAAGCCCAAATAGCCCTTAAAAAGCATCCATTTCTATGTAACAGTCTTTGCAGCTATCTTGACCAAAAAGCTGACACTTTTTTAACTTACCTTGGCGGCAGCAACAAAGCCATTGGAGCCATGTGTAAGATTTCACAATGGTGCCCCAAGCACACACATCTCTCCATTATCCTCCAACTCCAGGGAATGGGAAGGAGAAATGGAGGTAATGTGAAGTTAGGGAATGTGGGAAAGAAAGTAGGGAGGATGGTGAAAATCAATAAGGAGGATGTAAAAAGAGAGTAAGAAAAGGAGGGAATATAGAAAAGATAGGAAGGAGAATTAAAATGTTAAAAAAGTTAATTAAAAAATTAAAAATGGGTGGATGAAGGAAAAATGAGGGGGAAAAGTAGAAAAGATAAAAGGGGGGAATGTGGAATAAGAGAAAGGAGGGAATGTAAAAAAAGGGAGACATATGGAGGGAAATGAGTGAAAGATGGAGGGAATGTTGGAAGGGAAAAAGGAATAACAGAGATAATATGAAAAGTAGATAATTATATGTGTAAAAGAAAAAGACAGGAGACAAAGTGGAATAAAGAAGGAATGGAATAGAGATATAAATATTTGTATTCTCTAGCAGCACCCATAGGTTGACAGGGAATCCCTGCAGGATTGCTGAACCAGAAGAGAGCTGTCTCCTAAAAAGAACAATGGCTGATTCCCTTATCCTGGGGCATCCTAATTGTCCTACTGTGTGAAACCCCAGAAATCACATGGTGCATGCACAGGCTATGGCCCCCTATACCTTTAGCTAGGAATGTACACAGCTAGAGGTGAGAGGGCATGTGGCACGCTCCCTGAATGGAGCCAGTGCACTATTCCTGCGCCATGGGAATGCTGATTTGTTAGACTACCGTTTTTATTGATCCTTAAAGTGGACCAACACCCACGGGTGATCGGCCCGGGAATCTATAAGATTCCCGGGCCGATCACCCCCCACCCCGCGGGACATCCGAGATCGGGATGTCCCGCGGGGTGAAACCCCCCCCAAACACCCCAACTCACCTACCTTATCTCCGCCGCCTCCCTCGCGCCCCTGTAGGCGTGCGCGCCTCCGCGCCGGCCGTCTGCGAATGACCGGTGCGGGCGCGCGCGCGTCAAAAGTGACGCGAGGGAGGCGGCGGCGGCCGCCGCCGCTTAGACGTTCCAGATCTTCCCTTGTACGTCGGCGCTGGGAGCGGGGAGAGGTGAGTTTTTCGGGGGGTTTCACACAGCGGGGCACCCCGATCGGGGGTGCCCCACCAAAGTGGACCAAGACCCAGGATAGTCAAAATCCTGGGTGTTGGTCCACTTTAAGACACGCATGACAGGGTTTAGAGGAGGAAAATAAGAAAAAAAAATATTCTGATCCAAATGATGTTCTAAAATACCCCCCCTCCCTTAATCGCCCCATTACAGGCAGTGCGCAGAATCTCCGAATCACAGACAGTTTGTGGCAGCCCCGAATTAGAGGCAGTGTGCAGCATCCTCCATTGCAGGCAGTGTGTGGCACCCCCATTACAGGCAGTGTGCGCAATACCCCATTACAGGCAGTGTGCGCAATCCCCCCTTTACAGACAGTTTGTAGCATTCCCCATTACAGCCAGTGTGCGGCAACCCCCATCACATGTGTGAGGAGGGAGTGCAATGAACGACTGGCAGGCAGGAACCAGTTATACTTACTCTTGCTATCTTGTAAGTATAGACACACACAGACGCATATACACCACCATACCTTACAGCACTCATGCCGCTGACCATGTGACTTCTTCCATCAGTGGGCGGAACTTATTTATGGGCAGCATTTCATGGATGGAAATCAACTGTGCATAGGCTATGCCCACCTGCCGGAGCAATGAGCTTGATCATTGCCATGGTGCAGGAATGCTGTAAGGTATGGCGGTGTGTGTGCCGTTGGGCATTGGAGGACGACCTGGATACAGTGTAGGAATTCATTGGAAGACGACTTGAATACAGTGTGGGTATGCTGTAAGGTATGGCGGTGTGTGTGTGCCGTTGGGCATTGGAGGACGATTTGGATACAGTGCGGGAATTCATTGGAGGATGACTTGTATATAGTGTGGGAATGCTGTAAGGTATGGCCGTGTGTGTGTGTGCCGTTGGGCATTGGAGGATGACTTGGATACAGTAAATCCAAGCCGTATTATTAAGGAATAGTCAATATTATGAAACCAATAGATAATAATGATAACATTGCTCTTCCATATGCAGAGATAATTAGTTGATAGTAGTTTTATATTATTTATCACATTTGCCTGAGAATAGCTCACATACAGATTTGCAATCCTTACCTTGTCCTCCTATGTGGACTTCGGCGGGCGTGGCTTCTGTGGGAGCCACCTCCCCGTCTGCCTGGCAGGGCTTGCGGCTGGCTGCGGTGCTCGATAGGGCCCGTAAAAGGAGGGACAAGGTAAGTGATTTCTACCCCTAGAGAACTTGTGGGAGCACAGCGGACAGCACGGGCCAGCGGGCACATCCACCTGAGCCTATAATCTCTTATCGGCGGTATTTTGTATTGTGGTAGAGAAGGAGAAAGAGAGAGAAATTGACAGTTGAATAGGGCTATAAAAATAAAGGGGAGAATTAGGAATGCAGAGTAATAAAAAGAGGGCTAGAGCAAAAGAAGTAGAAAAAAGAAAGAGAGGAAGAAAGAAACTGAAAAAGAGAGATGGTATGAGGGTAAAAATGGAAGAAGATGTGAAGAAGCAGAAAAGAGAGACGAGAAGACGGTGACAATGTGGAAATGACATGAAAAATAGAGGGATAATTAAATAAAAGAGAAAGCAGGAGAAAGGGAAATCCAAGATGAAGGAAACGGGTAAATGAGAATTATAAACTTATAGAAAAAAAGAAAACAAATGGCATATTTTGGGAGCGAGACCTGCTGGTGCAGTTGGGAGCTCTTGGCGCCCCTTACAGAGAGGTTGGGATGGCGTCCTGTGCGACACACCCTAAAGCAGTGGTTCTCAACCTTTCTAATGCCGTGACCCCGCAATACAGTTCCTCATGTTGCGGTGACCCCAAACCAAAAAATAATTTTGGTGGCTACTTCAAAACTGTAATTTTGCTACAGTTATTATTCGGAATGTAAATACCTGATATGCATTATGTATTCTCATTGCTACAAATCAAACATAATTTAAACATAGCGATTAATCACAAAAACAATATTTATTTATATGTTGAGAAATATTTATTACTAATTCCAATAAATAACATTTCACCATGGCATAGCATGTGTCGGAAACTGTCATTTCTCCACTCTCTTCCACAAAATCCGCCGCACTCACAATGAAATCAATAGGAGGTGGATTCAATGCCGGAAAACGCTGATTTCAGCAGTTTCTTCATTCAGAATATGGGAAAATAGTGGGAGATATGGGAGATAATTATACATTGGGGAACATTGAAAACTACATCTTATAGTGGTCTCTTATAGTATAAGACACTGTGTAAATGTATGGTGCTTTGTGTAAGTGTAAGCTGCTTTGTGTACTGTGTACATGATTACACACAAAGCACCTTACACTTACACAGTATTGTGTGTATGGTATGCGCATGCGCGCAGGCATTTGGTTTGGAACGCGCATCCATAACGGTGTGCGTTCCAGCTGAATAGCGCTGCTGCAGACGGTAGCGCAACCTCTCAGCGGCTAAAGCCATAGGAAATGTGTATTTTCCTATGGCTTTAGGCGACCCCCGTGTTTTGGTCGTTCGACCCCCGCCAGGGTCCCGACCCACAGGTTGAGAACCGCTGCCCTAAAGGATGTCTATGTCTGCACTAGTTAGGTGTCATGGGCCAGCAGCTGTTGTGGCTTCTCTGGTGGTCATGTGGGCTTTACAGACCAATAAAGTGAACCACCTGACTACCAGGTAGGAGCAGCTGTTTGAATTCTTATTGATTAAATCTAATTGGCAGGGATGAGTCGGGTCATCTGGATTAGACCCTCTTTTTTTTTATTTTTTATTTTTTATTTTTTTTCTTGATGGCATCCATTTAACATAAACCTCAAGCAAGTCAAGATTTTCTTATCCACAAGAAGTGAGTGTGGTTTGTGCATTGTGCACATGGTCTGGGGTGTGACTTACATACTGTGTAATATCTGTAATTACATTTTTGCCTCACCAAGAAAAGTGTCACAAATGGGGCTTGGCTGAAATATTAATAGCTTCATACATTGACATAGAAGTCATAGCATACATTGCTTGTTGAGAAAATGAAAATGCAAGAGTCTAAAAAAACTGGTGTTTCTCACCTTACTTCATCTCTGAGTGCCTTGAAATATGTATTGGGAATGACAGATTAAGGTGCGGCCAGTGAGGCGTATTCTATTCAGGAAGATATGAATGGTTTGCGAGCACTGTTTGTGTTGTGGATTACCAGAAGGTGAGTTTTTAAACTGGACCAAAACTAACATTTTTAACTAGCATCCCATGAATTGCTTCCCCCATGAAGAATGCCATTTGCCAATTTTCACTGCTTTTGCTTCAATCTAATCCTAGATAATGCTGTCTGTTTTAGCTGTAAAGCTTCGCCCCCTCCATTCATTGCCACCGTTGTGTGTGGCAATGATGTCATTGCCACACCTATGCAATGTCTGATTGCCTGCCATTTTACAGAGGGACAGCAAAAAAAGTATTCCAGGGTGATTCGAAAAGCAAAAATATCTATCAGGCTGATTCATCACTAACGCCAGGTAGCGACAGATGAGCGTCTGTAGCAGGCATTTCAGAGCACCCGCTAGTAGTCGCTGTGTTCGTCCGTGGGTCGCTAGTTCATAGCGACTCAGTCGCTGTGCAGCAATGATGAATACATTGTGAGGAGTCGCTATTTGACCAGTACAGCGCTGTATGGGAGCGCATGTTAGCGACTGGTCAATGCGACCGACTCACAACATATTCATTAAAAAAACAGCCTCACACAACTCCGGCGCTGAAAAATGCTTATCTGAAGCCCAGAGCGCAGGAGGCGGTGTGTTTAAAGTCTGTTTTTCAGCATGTATCCACCAGTAACAAAGCGAAAACATATGGAATTACATTGTTATTACATTGTAACATGAACACTTTAATGCCAGACCTGTAATGTCATTTCTTCAGAAATATATAAAACATAAAAAATATTTGAAAAAATGGCTTTTTCTATTCTAAAGAGAAGAAAAGGATCGTCCATTGAAATGTATGGGAGAGCGACAGGTAGCGAGAGGTCATACCTGGCGCTGTGCAAGGCTGAACGCCTGCGATGTTTGCTGAGGCTGGGATAATGATGAATCGGACGCTACATGGCGTTATCCCAGTCACTCAACAGATTCTGCTTGATAAATGTTTAATTGCGTTCCGTGTCCGGCGTTAACCTGTCGCTACCTCTCATTTACAAGGCACTACCTGACTCTATCCCTTCATGAATAAGGGCCTATGTCTAGTTTTACACCCTAAGAAGGAAGTATAGACAGGGGCTTTGGCCAAATGTATTTAACAAGTTTCATGAGTTTTGGTTCGCTTTAAAGGCAATCCTCAAGGAAACACACATCACAGCATCCGAAATCAAGATGCCTTGCTGAAGGGGAACACGCAGGAGAATGAATATCCTAGCTGTTTGTCCTCTTTGATTGCGCTGATTGTGTTGTGGATTACCAGAAGGTGAGTTTTAACAGACAATACCCAGGGAAACACAATCAGGGCATCCCAGGCCTTTTAATTGTATTTTTTCAGTTTTAAGTGTTTTACTAAATGCGGATTTTAAATGCATCTCATTTCACATTGAACATTTTTTTATGTTTTTATCTAATGAAGAATAGCCCGGATTTTATTTTTATAATAGTATTTTTAGTTCAATATCTTTTTTATTAAGTTTTACAACAAGAGTAAAATAGTACAACGAATAGAACCAAGGAAGTATAGAAGGGATATATTCATGACAAAGTCCGGTCCCAAGGCATACAAAAGTTAACAACATGACTTGCATAATGACCCTCCCCACCCAGCCCCGCCCACCTGTGAAGGATCTGATTAGATCAATTATAGGAACCTCGCCACTCCCATTAGCCACAACGGGCCCGGTGTCCAGCCCCCCCCCCCGGACCAGGCCCCCAAGCACGACCGGCCAACCAAATGACCGGGGCCTGGGGCCCAAGACCACAGGAGGCGAGACCACCCAGGCACCAACCCTACAACCCAGAGAGGAGGCGACCACCAAGAGCGGAGGGGAGGCTAGAACCCCTTGGGGACTAGGGACGTCAGGACATGAATAAGAAGTAAAGAACCTGAGGGAATAGAGGGGCAGGGACAGCGAAGGAAAAGAGGCAGGGGAAAGCAAGAGGTAGTTAGAGGGAAGAGCAATAGCAAAGGCACGGAGGCTGCAGGGGCAGGGGCAGAGGCACGCCAACCCATGGCACCATGAGTCTACACCTGTAGGCAGTTATCTCTATAGTCCATCCAGCCTACCCACGTTGTATAGTGTCTCTCCCATGTGTCCTCTGATTCCGAGATCATCTCCTCCATACGGCGAATGGTCTCGACCTCTTGCGCCCATTCAGCGAATGATGGTGGCACAGTGGAGTTCCAATGTCTAGGGATGACAGCTCTTAATGCTGTCAGGAAATGTCTCAGTACCCCTTTTTTGCCGTGGGAGAGAGAGCCCGGAATAAGTGACAACAGAGCCAGTTGTGGAGAGTTCTGTACTGCCTCTCCTGTGATGTTATTGTAGATTGACAGGACTTTTTCCCACAGTGCCTTAATTGGTGGACAGCCCCACCAAATGTGGGCCATATTCCCAGTTCCTTCAAGGCATCTCCAGCATCTATCTGAGCGAGAGGCATCAAACATACTCAAATCAGCTGGACATCTATACCATCGTGATAAGACCTTGAAATTCCTCTCCTGAGCTATGCACGGAACTGCTGATTTGTGAGTGTACAGATAAATCTTGGCAAGGTCTTCCCCAGACACAGTTATCCCAAGCTCGTCCTCCCATTTCCTGATGAATCCCGGTGGGGAATCATGCGAAGCCTCCAGTAGGGTCCTGTAAAGGACAGAGACTGCGTGCGAGCTGGGGGGAGACTGAACAAGGATGCGCTCCAGTCGCGTTAAGGGTAACCTGCCTTGGTTCACCAGGTCCTGTTTCATTACAAATGCTTTCAATTGCCCGTAGAGGAACCACGAGATATGCTGTCCCGGAGCCCCTTCCCTTATTTCGTCTAACGTTGGAAGCCCGTCTGTGCGCAAAATACTGCCTATTGTAATATTGGATGAAGCTTCCCAAACCAGAAATTTTCTGGCCCGCACTCCTGGCTCAAAGGCGAGAGGTGTTAAGGGGCCTGGCCTGTTGACCACGGCCTTCTTCCTGGCTAACCCGTCCCAAGCCATCAAAAACTGTCCCACCAGATAAGGAAGCGCCTCCCTCACCTGTCTGGGGAGTGTTCCCCCCCCATGGCAGAGACACAAGACTAATTGGGGTAATCGCCTTCTCCAATCTGACCCACTGCTTCCCTTCCTCCCTCTGGGTCCAGTCCAATATACGAAGCGTAATAACCGCATTATGATAGGTTTTTAGATCAGGAAGGCCAACCCCCCCATCCGATTTAAGCCTGGTTAGAGTGCTGAATCTTACCCGGGGCTTCCCTGTACCCCACACAAACCTCAAAAAGGCCGTCTTTATCTTCTGAAAGAAACTGTTAGGTAGGTGAATAGGCACTGTTTGGAAAATATATAAAAATTTAGGAAGGATATCCATTTTTATCACATTGATCCTTCCAAACCATGTAAAATGCCGTTTATCGTAAGCAGTCAGCTCGGTCATGGACTTTAGGAGCAAGGGGTAGTAGTTTAGCTCGTATAGACGTGAAAGATCAGAGGGGATCTGCACCCCAAGGTATTTAATCGAGTGGGGTTGCCACTTAAACGCGAAATTTGCTTTAAGCTGTTCCACCAACTGGTTAGAGAGGGAAATGTTAAGCGCTTCTGATTTATTGTAGTTGATTTTAAAATTGCTCACTTGCCCGAATCTCTCAAACTCTTTGAGGGCCGCTGGGAAGGAGGTCAGTGGGGCAGTCAAGTGTAAGAGCAGATCATCTGCATATAATGAAGCTTTATATTCCTGTCCCCCTGCCACTATACCCCTTATATCCGGATTCTGTCTTATGGCCACAGCAAGATGCTCCATTGTAATAACGTAAAGTAGTGGAGACAATGGGCAACCCTGTCGCGTGCCATTGCTAATCCTAAGGGAAGAGGAGAGGAGACCGTTGACCCTCACCTTCGCCGTTGGCTCAGAATATAGCGCCAGGATCCTGGACAGGAGCAGCGGACCAACACCAAGCTGCTGCAGAGACCCCTTGAGAAACATCCAGTCGACTCTATCAAATGCCTTCTCCGCATCACATGCGAGAAGGCACATCTGGGCTCTCTCTTTCTTAGCATGAGCTATCAAGTCAAAGAGCTTGTTGGTGTTATCCCGCGCCTCCCGCCCAGGAACAAAGCCAGCCTGGTCCTGATCTATCAGGCCCGGGAGAATAGATTTAAGCCGAGAAGACAAAATCTTGGCATATAGCTTGATGTCTACATTTATGAGGGAAATCGGCCTATAGCTGCTACATAATGAGAGGTCCTTCCCTGGCTTTGGGAGAACTGAGATTATCGCTTCTAGGGACTGCCTAGGGAACCCACATTCTGGCCCAATAGAGTTGAAGACCCTGGTCAGGAAGGGTACCAACTGCGTTCCAAATTGCTTGTAAAATTTAGGGGTGAAGCCATCCGCCCCCGGGCTCTTTCCCTGAGGTGTTTCTTTAATTGCCTTAGCAACCTCCTGCACAGAAAAGGGGGCCTCCAAAGCCTCAGCCTCCTCCCCAGGTATCGCAGGGAGTGGTGTATCGTGTATATAATCTGTGACCGACTCTGGCGGCTCCGTTTCCATGATGGTGCTGCCATCTTGTCGCAGGTTGTATAAGGATTGATAATAATCTCTAAAGCTATTTACAATTTGGGAGGGGATTTCAGCTAGCTCTCCCTGGGGCCCCCTGATGTGGGGAATATATGTGGCTGCAAGCCTGGGGTGCAATGCCCTGGCGAGCAGCCGTCCGCATTTATCCGCAGACTTGTAGAAAAGCACCTTCTGTCTCTCCCTAAATCTCAAGTACGCTTGATTATATAAACCCTGCAATTTGTCTCTGGCCTTCATCAGATCCACGGCGCCAGATGGGCTTTTTTTATGGTCACGCTCCAAGGTCTGGATCATCTGTACTGTCTGGGTTATCAGGGAAGCTCTTTCTCTTTTTAATCTGGTTCCATGTTTAATGAGTTCACCCCTGATCACACATTTCAACGCTTCCCATTGATACGGGAGGGGCGTGGTATCCTGCTCGTGGTTCCCTAGAAATTCGGTCAAGACTTCCTTTACCCCTGACAGGCATGCGGCATCCCCCAGCAAGTTATTATTAAGCCTCCAACTCCAATTTTTAGAGTAAAGGCCGGGCAATGCCACCGACAGAAAGATTGGAGCATGGTCCGACCATAATATCTGGCCGATCCATGCACGTGGTGCCCACTCCATAGCATGATGATTAAGGAAAAGATAGTCAATCCTGCTATATGAATTCCTTGCGGCAGAGAAAAACGAGAAGTCTTTATCGCGTCCATGCAACACCCGCCAAGAATCCACCAACTGCATATCTGTGAGCAGTTTCTTCAGCCTATTTCTCCTACTCAGGGACACCGCAGACCCGCCCGAGGAAGTGTCTAACTCGGGTTGCATAGGAATGTTAAAATCACCCCCCACAAAAAGCGTACCTTCAGAAAATTCCGCTAGCATCCCAAGCGTCTTCATGCAAAAGCTAACTTGCTCAGTATTTGGGGCGTAAATATTGGCTATCGTATACTTTCTAGTAAACAATTCGACTTTCAAGAATATAAACCGCCCGTTGGGGTCCACCTTAAGATCCAGCACCTTATGGGGGAAAGATTTGTGTATGGCAACTGAGACTCCTGTAGCCTTACTATTAGGGTTGGGAGCGTGATGCCAGGAGGAGTAGTAGCGGTTATTAATAACAGGGACATGGCCCGCTTTAAAATGCGTCTCCTGAAGAAGTAGGATAGCCACTCTCTGTTTATGCATGTCATATAGCACCTGTGACCGTTTTTCCGAGATATTTAGCCCCTTGACATTAAAGGAGCCTAATATTAGTTCCCCCATGGCCTGCGCGCCCCCGCCCCCACCACCAGAGAGAACAAAGGGGAACGCTAAGCAAGAGGAGGGAGGTGACAGAAGGGGACAATTAAGGGGTTAAGGGATAGAAGATTAGAGGAGAAGAGAGAAAGGAGAGAAGGGAAAGAAAATATACGAAGAATATACAAGAAAAAAGGGGGGGAAGCGCAAATGCTAATGTTCGCTGATTCCTCCGAAAGGAGTGAGCGAACCGGCCTACTGGGGGGAAAGTGGAAGGCTACGGTCGGGGACCTGGAGATGCACTCTCCTGCACATACATTATAGGCAACCAACCGCACCTCCTACCCGCAACCATTATCAAGCATATCCAAAAACTTAACATGTAAATGTAATAACATAAACCGCCCAACATATGCCCAGATGCCTCTCTGTCGGCAGCAAGGAAATCCCATCGAACCCGCCCCCCACTGCACAGGCATAACTACACTGTGGGAAGGGCCCGGGGCGAACCGCACCGCCGACAGACCGAAGGAAGAGTCATATCAGTCTGTCCGCACGGCACGACCCCCCGGGACCGCCCCCAACGCCAACTATCTCGGACCCCCCCCGGCCCGCCCCCGAACAGGAATCCGAGCTCCAGTGCCCCCCCCCGCCGGGCGCCCAATGCAGCGCCTCCTTACCGACCAGATGGCTGAAACCCGTCGCCCAGAGCACATCACTAGGCCGAGGAGATCACACCAAGGGACCAGACCCTAGGCGAGGCAGACGGAGCTCGCACTCCAACACCCCCATCCCTCCAACAAGACTGGAAAACCCCCCGTCACACCCCTGACCACTTTTCGGCCCTCAAATTGGCAATCCCAGGGCCGGTGACAACTGCCACGAGGGAAGGCCGACCAAACAAATCACGTCGGCCCAACCCACCAGCGCCGCCCCAGCAACGACCGGGCCGCCTTAACAAGTGCAACTGTCAGATGGTTGCGCAGTTTTGAGGGGACTCCAACGTAGACCCAGGTTTCCGATCCGTGTGTCCGGGAGGAGCGGCAAGATTATTCCACAGGGCTCAGGTCCAGTCCCGGGAGAAGCGCCAGCCACTCAAAATCACTGGGGGTGCTTCAGTGTAGGCCACAAGAGAGCCACTCAGCCTCGGAGGCCGAGCGTCCGAGCCCTAGAGCACCCCAATGGGAAGGGCACTCAAAGAGGGGGGCAAGGGAGGCAGGCAGGGGAGAAGAAAAAAAAAAGGGCGAGAAAAAGCTGGGCTCCTCACGTCTGCACGATCCACGTCATGCCGCGGGGAAGAAGTCAAATATAAATGGCAAACAACAAAACAAGAGATTCCGCAATTCCTCATGAAGGCCACACATGGCGGATAGTCACAAACTAGTCATCCAGGATGCATCCAGGCATTACTGGGCTGCTTGACGCCGCCCCTAGCCCTGGCTCTTTGAAGCCGAGGCTCTCCAAGACGAGGACGCGGGCCTGGCTCCACGAAATCCCCCAGCGCAGGAGACATCCAGTCCTCCAGCTGTATCTCTGGGATTCCCAGGAAGTGGAAGAGGTCCGAGAGCTGTGCATGGGACCGCAGAACGAACGGTCGACCCCTCTTCTTGACCACCAAATGGAAGGGGTGTCCCCATCTGTAAGTTGCACCGCTGGATTTGATAGCTTCAAGCAATGGCTTCATGACTCGGCGCATCTGGAGGGTGCGTCTGGCCAGGTCAGGCAACAGGGTTATTTGCGATCCTTTGTAGAGGATAGGCCCTTTTTCCCAAGCTTTCCGCATGATCTCTTCCTTAACTCGGTAGAAATGCACTCGACATACCACATCTCTGCGCACGTGGACTCTCCCTGGGCGTCATCACTAGGGTGGCCCCGGTAGATCGCTGGCCGACGCTCCTGCGCACGTGGACTCTCCCTGGGCGTCATCACTAGGGTGGCCCCGGTAGATCGCTGGCCGACGCTCCTGCGCCTGGGTGCCCTGTCAGGAGATCCACATGCCGGTCTGCCCGGGGGAAGCTCTTGCAAGCTCCCCTCTGCATCAGAGAAATATAATTCGCCGCTGTGGGGTGGGGCGTGCAGCTCCGCCATCACGACCAGTCTGGATTGCCTATCAGGGGACCCCTCAATCCATTCAGCACCTCCCTCTTGACGATACCCCATATCCACTAAGCTGGGGGCACTCTTCTGGTTGTCTGTGCTCTGGACAGCCTTTTGCGTTTTCCCCTGGGGCTCCTCCATATCCAACTGCCCCTTATGGAGATCGTGTTCCCCACAGCACCCCCCTCCGCTGCTGTAATGCTGCAATCTCGCCCCCACCAGGTCTTCTCCCAGGTTCCGTTTGCCCAGTACTTCCCCTGCTTCCCTCCTCTTGACATTGCCGCTGAACGGGGCACTATCGGGCTCCTCTCTCCCCTGCCCTGGAGATGGTAGGGCCCGCACACCGGGTGATGATGTCCCGCTCCCCTCTCCCCCCCCCTCGCTCCGCCGGGTACCTCGCGGCCGCCGCCGGCGGGAGCGGCAGGGTCCTCCCGACGCGCTGCTGTACTCCTCCGCTCTCCCTTCTCAGCGCGCGCCTCGGCTTGTGGTAGTGTGATGCTTGGCCTCTGCTGGCCTAAGGGGGCAAGCTCCCCAGCCTCTAATCTCTCCGGGCTGCGCAAGGGGTCAGAGTCCTCCCCCGCCTGTCGTCTGCGCGTCGCTCCTGTCCCGTCCGCCATCTTGGGACCTGCCCTCTCGGTGCTGTTCTTCTGTTTGCCAGTGAAGAAGGAGTCAATCTTGCCTGGATGGCTATTCCTCGCCACTGGCCGGCTCTTCCTGTGCCTGGACATCCTGAAAAATCCTGGATCTGGAGTGCGGATCACCTTCTTTCAGCTTCTGGTAGGTGCAGAGCTCCAACACAAACGTGTTCACGCCGCCATAACCAAGCCACGCCCCCCCATAATAGTATTTTTTCACTTTTAAATGTTTTACTAAATGCAGCTTTTAAATGCCTTCCAATTCAACATGACTGCCTGCGAGTTTATATTTTTATATTTTTTTTAATTAATTTCCCTTGTTTTATTGAATGCTACTTAACTGGCATTCTTTAAAGCTGGGAAAGTGACATCGGTGATCTAGGGGCCTTATTTATCAAGGAATAGCGACAGATAGCGACAGGGGAGCCGGCCAGTAAAGCCAGGTACCGCAACTAGAACGCCGGCTCCCCTCCACAGTCACACATTTATCAAGCCGATACTGCTTAGCGACTGAGATAGCGCCACCTAGCAACTCATTCATCATTATCCCAGCCTCATCCCACAGCGCCAGCGAACATCCTTGAACAGCGACAGGTATGACCTCTCGCTACCTGGTGCTCTCCAATGCATTTCAATGGCAGAATGTATTTTAATTAATAATTATTTTTTAATATATATTTTTTTTTAAATTTCACAAAAAAAATCTGTGACCACTTCTTCCTTTGAAAATGTATTTTTTGGGGATTTTTAATTTTTTTTTTTTTTTTTGGCAGAATTGATATTACAGGTCTGATTTTAAACTATTCAGGTTTGAATATTATTTCAAAATCATTCCATTTTTTTTTTTGGGGTGGTTAGGGGGTTAAAAAACTACTTTTAACACATCGCCTACTGCGCTCTGGGATTTAAACATGCATTTCACAGCGCTAGGAATTTTAAGGCTGATTTTTTAATGAATATGGGGGGTGCCGGTCGCTATGTCCAGTCGCTATCATGTGCTCCCATACAACAGCGAACCTGTCAAATAGCGACTCAGCATCTTGTATTCATCATTACGGCACACCGACTGAGTCGCTATCATCCACCGAACAATGGCCAAGCACAGCGACTACTAGCGGTTGCTGTCAAAATACCGCTACAGTCGCTCAACAGTCGCTATCTGTCGCTATCTGTCGCTATTAATGAATCAGCCTCCCCGTTTTTTCTTACAAGCCTTTATGCCCTTTGGTATCGGCTCAGGGCTCCCCCGGAAGAAGCCCATGCCCACACCACTGGGCATGGGCTCTTCCGCACCCACGATGCCCCAAATGGGTGTGTGGGTAATGTGTAATTTTACCCGCATGGTACCCCTGAGCCCAGCAGGTGCCGGCTCCTAACCATAGTGAACTGGTACAGGGTGCCCCTGGACCCCTTACCAGTTTGCCCCAACTGAAAAAGAAATAGACTCCACACAATGTTTTGCTGAAAAAATACACTTAAACAATAAAAAGTCAGGTTATTCTTTATTAGATAAAAATTTTATCTAACCAAAATCGCCCAAAAAAATACCCAAAAAAATAAAAAAAAATAGTTTAATGTAAAATGGGATGCATTTAAAAGCGCCATTCAGTAAAACACATAAAACTGAAAAAATAAAATTAATAAATAAAAAGACAGCCTATTGTTGGTTAGATGAAAATTGTATCTAACAAAAAACGCCAAAAAATATAAAAAAAATGCACCTGTAGACAGTTTCAATGTAAAAATGGGATGCATTTAAAAGCCGCATTTAGTAAAACACTTCAAAGTGAAAAAATACAATTTAAAAAAATAAAAATTCTTTATTAGATAAAAAGTGTATCTAAATAAAAATGCCAAAAATATAAAAAAATAAACCTGCAGGCAGTTTCAATGTGAAATTGGATGCATTTAAAAGACACATTCAGTAAAACACTTAAAACTGGAAAAATACAATTAAAAAATAAAAAAGAAAGCCTATTGTTGGTTAGATAAAAATTATATCTAACCAAAAATGGCAAAAAAATTTACCTGCAGACAGTTTCAATTTGAAATGGGATGCATCCAGTGGAAAAATAATTAAAACTAATAATAATAATAATAATACCAATCGAAGAAAGTTGCTTGCTGTGGGATTTTGTCCACTGAGCAGACAATTTCTTTGACTGCATTTGTAAGGGGATAGTCCCCTGGCTAGAGGTGCACTTGGAATGGGGGTTCCCTGTAGAATGGGGGGATACCCTGGGTGGGGGGTGGATTAGATTAAGCTATAGATTTAGTGGTTAGAGTAGAGTAGCTGTAGTTACGTTAGGAGGCACTAGATGCCCCCATAGGATAAGGAATAGAATAAGATAGTTTAGTGAGAGGCTTCCTTGCACACAGGGGTTAACTGGAGTACAGGCCACTCCCCTAATTGGTTACTTTTGGGAGGGGATAGGAGGAAGAGGGGGTGGGGCTTGGTGGTTCCAGAGAGTTCTAGTCAAGTTGAGCTGACAGATGTCAGAGGAAGGATCGCTGATGTTCGGTTGTAAGAAATGGGCCCAGGTGAGAGCAGCCTGATGTAGCTGGGGACCTGGAGTGGGGTACCAGACCGGCCAGCAGCCTGTTCAATATCCTGCTCCCCACCCATGAATACTTGGAGTTGGGGACCTAAGGGAGATGCGTAAGCGTAACAAAGTCATTTGTGATGCAAGGATGAACTGCCTGTCGGTGCCTGAATAAAGGGAGGGGCATCCCTCAGTTGAAACTGCACTTGGCCCATGTTTGAGCTCCTTCTCCTGCCTGCTTGAGTCAAGAGTGACCACCAGTGACCACTACAAGTGTGAGTACTTTGCCCCGTCTCTGGGAAACCCCCTGAGCCCACTTTGGAGGGTTTGGACAGATGTCATCGGGCATCCAAGCGCATGCACCAAACCCCACGTGGTGTTTGCAAATGTTACATGCATCTTTAGTGGAAACTTGGCGAAAGATATATGCACTCAATAAAGTGAAACTCAAGATAACAAAACGTTGGCTTTGTTTTAATACAGAGATGGTCCCATTTGGGAGACTAACCCTGACCTTAGATAAAACATTTCAGTTTGTAATTGAGGATAGCAGGGTTATTGTCAATATACTGATATTATTGCAGTCTGTTCATACTTGGGAATTCTGCCTTGGGACAGGCAAAGTCCTTGTCTCATCAGGACTAAAAGGTGTTAAACAGCCCAAAGTATGGATATGGACCATGGCATTTTAAAACCCTTTAATATACTATTCAAAATTAAAAAAAACATTTAAATAAAACAGAAGACAGCGTTAAACATACTGTCATTACAGAACCATATCTACCTGACTGTATTGATGTTGATCACATTAAAGCTATTGGTTTGGCTAGCACCCATGCTGGGTAAAATGAGGCATAACTAAATGTGTCCTGGCACGGACATAAAACTGAGCCCCTTAATGGCTCATTCAGTTACCTTTTTCCTTTTTATTTGAATTTGAATGCACTTGGATACAACTAGACAACTAAAGACTGAACCATCAGGGACAAATGATGACTCTTTTCATACATCATACCATGTGAGCACAAATCTGATAAATAAGGTGGATGGGCCACAATAACAGGGCCCCCTGACCATATAGGCCCCAGGGCAGTCGCTACCCATGCACCCCCATAGTTGTGCCCCTGGTCAGACTAAGCCTCCCAAATAGTATGAGGAGCAGAAAAAAACAACTACAACTCCAAAAGCTTTTTCTTGACTTGTTTCATGTGGTGTCAGTTATGACTGGCATTTCCTTAGTGGTGTTGCCATGACAATCTCATCATCCTGTGAAATTTACACTTGCAAGTAGGGTCGCCACCTGGCCGGTATATTTTTTTTATTTTACTGGCCACTGGCCTAGTGGTGCCGGTATTTCTGGTAATTGTAATTTGCGGGTATACTTTTCCCATCCTCAGTTACCTTTAAAAAATCAAATACCGGCACCACCAGGCCAGTAGCCAGTAAAGTAACAAGAAAAATACCAGCCAGTTAGGAACCCTACTTGCAAGTTGTGTAATGTCTACACCCAAGATGAAATACAATACTAAAATTCACAGGTCTTCCGCCAGTCTTTCTATCTCATCCAAAAAAAAGTCAAGATCTTCTTTAATGACATCAGGATTACCAGGAATTTGCCTGAAGAAGTTGACTTTGTTTCCATGTGGCTGATATCCAACCATCATTGAGCCTTTTTTCATCATCCTCTCCTTTACTGCAGGAGCTACCTAGATAGAAACAGCATGTTTATTATAGTCTGGCTATATATATATATATATATATATATATATATATATATATATAGGCAACCCTGCTTATCTGCAACTGCTTCCATGGTGTCTATAATGCACCCGGGAGCCGAGCTTCTTGGTGGCCTTCATACCAAGTCCAGCCCTTCCATGTTTGGTCTCACTGGAAGTGTATAAGGGGAGTTACCAGAAAACGTGCCAATAGGGAATAATGGGCCCCTTGGTCTGTTCCTGTAATTAGATTATTTTATCCTAATTACTTAAGGTCATTGTCACAGTAATCCCATTATGTAGGGCTGCAAATGGCAATGCTCTAATTTATTTCCATTTTTGCCAGAGTCATTCTAAATAGTTTGAACTCATGTTCTTCATGTCCCCTGTGATTGAAGTGGCAAGGCTGAGTGATGAAAGCACATTGCTCACAGCATCGCATTGCAGTGCCCTGGGACTGACTGACTGACAGTGTGGGGAGCTCCATTCTAGCCTATCACTATTAGAGGGGGTGTCAACCTAACACGAGCCACGGGATTAGATTTGTGGTCTGGATCAGGGGGCTGGAGGCAGATGAAGAGGAAAGAGAAATTCCCCTTTCTTTCTGTGACCAGAGCAAAGAGACAGCGTAGAACTGACACTGCATCAGGTAAGCTGCCAAGAAAATTATTTTAAAGTTTGACTGGTCAATCCCTTTATATAAAAGGCTATTTACATATTCATTTTGCCTCTCGTGCCTACTTATAACTTATAACCAGTCCTGGGCCACAGTTTGGAAATGGACATATTCGCCAACTTTTGTCAGAGCCTCTCGCTCTAAGGCTCCCGGCTGCTTTCCTGCTACTCAGCAGCACCTTTGGGGCACTTTTACCTTAGTATTGGTCACGCCATGCTAAAATGCACATTTGACTACCATCATCTCTACAGCCAGTTCTAGGCGCCTGCAGTGGACAGCACTGTTTTGGTTTAATTGGTTTTATCATCACAAAGTTGGTTCTTAAAGTGGACCAACACCCAGGATTTTGACTATCCTGGGTTTTGGTCCACTTCGGCGGGGCACCCCGATCGGGGGTGCCCCGCTGTGTGAAACCCCCCAGAAACCCCTAAAAACTCACCTCTCCTCGCTCCCACGTGACCGCCGCTGCCAATCCCCGCCGACGGACAAGAGAGCGCGCCCGCCGCCGCCGCCTCCCGCGCGTCACTCTAACAGGGTGCGCGCCCGCGCCAGCCATTCACAATCGGCCGGCGCGGGTGCGCGTCCTGCTAGAGGGGTGCGCGGGTAGGTAGGGATTTAGGGGTTTCTGGGGGGTTTCACACAGCGGGCGCGGTGCCCCGCAGTCAGGGGTCTGATCGGTCCGGGAATCTTATAGATTCCCGGGCCGATCATGGGAGGGTGTTGGTCCACTTTAACAAAGTTGGGAGCCAATAAAAACAAGGCTATTGAAACACACAATTATGAATTGTTGGTGTCTATATAAGGAGAGATGTGAAGAGATTAAACATACCTTTGCAAGTTTATCCCAGAAGTCTGCGGAACGTTCTTGATTGCGGAGGCTTGGTGGCATATACCAAAAACACACATTTACATATTCTGGCTAGATATAAAATATAAAGAGATTACATGTCAGGAGATCAGCAGAATTCAAACAGTAACCTGGGGAGATTTTAAAGAATGCTGTACAAAACAAAGTTTTCATTTTGATTAAATGGTCTGCAAAATCATTAGAGAAATGTTTTTTATTGGGAGGGGCAGGCTTACAGCCTGATGAATATGGGAGGGCAGAGTTCAGTCCTTCTAGGACAGTGGTCCCCAACCCCTGGGCCGCAAACCGCTACCGGTCCTTGGCTCAAATGGTACCGAGCCCTGAGGCGGGATCCCCCCATGTCCCGCCCCTTTAAGAGATGTCCTGGCTGCCCCCGCTGTGGAGTGGTGTGCCCGGGGCCAGGGTAATAACGCGCTGTGCGGCGGCATCAGCAGAACTGGAGGAGGTGCTTTGTAGAGGCTGAGGGAGGCCCAATCACGGCTGGGCCAATGATGGAGGAGTGGGCGAGGCACAATTGCGGTGTGCCCGGGCTCTGCCGAAGACAGGGAAGATAAGGTAAAAATAAAAAAGCTTCAGAGCTCCCACCAGCCGTCGGAGACTTTTGTTAATCATCTCTGACTGGTCGGGAGCAGATTGACCTCTACCTGCCCCCCCCCCCTCCCCTGACTGTCAGTTCCACAAAACTGCACAGGGGAGGGGGCTTGCCGAGTGAGGCTGTTCTCGCCCGCCCCGCTCTGCGATCATCCGTGTCCTGGAGGTGTCAGACTGGCAGGACACAACAGTAAAGGAGAGAAAAGACAAGTCCCACCCATGATGTGTTAGTTGTGGCCAGTCTGCCTCATTCTCTATTCTGTGTTTCCTTTCCATTCTCTGTCTTTTTCTCCCTCTCTCACTTTATCACTGTCCTTTTTTTCATCCTTCCTTCCCCATCTCTGTCTCTCTTTCTCCCTGCTTTATTTTTTTGTCCTCTCTTGCTTCTTTTATTTGTTCCTTCCTTCCCTTTTTCTCTTCCTCTATCTTTCTCCCTGTGTCCTTCTCTTTTTCTTTTTTTCTCCCTTCTTCTCTCTCTCTCTCTCTCTCTCTCTCTCTCTCTCTCTCTCTCTCTCTCTCTCTCTCTCTCTCTCTCTCTCTCTCTCCCACACTTTATTATATCTCTTTCTCAACTTTCCATCTCTCTTTCTCTTGTTCTCTTTCCTTCATCCTTTCCCTCACTCCTTCCTTTCATCCATCCCTCTCTCCTATCCTTTCTGCATTTCCTCTCTTTTTTTCTTCTCCCACTCCTTCCTTCCATCCTCTTTTTCTCACCTTTTCTTTCTTCCTTAAATTCTTCCCTTTCTGCCTTTCACTCTCTTTCTCCCTCACTCCCATACTGCCTTCTTCCTTCCTTTTGCTCTTTCACTCCCCCTTCCTCATCTTTCTTCTCACTTCCTTCTCTCCCTCCTTCCCTTCACTCCCTGTTTCTCTTACTCCATTCCTCCTCTCCTCTTTCCATCCTGTCTTCTTCCTGTCTCTTTACTCTCTCTTTTTTTATTTATTTCTCCCTCCCCCTCTTTTTTCCTTTCTTCTTCCCTATTTTCTTTTCTTTCACTCACTATTGCTATACATTCTCTCTTTTTTTCATTACCTCCCCCACTTCTGTTTTCCCTCTCTTCCTTGCTTCACTCGCTTCCTTCTTTTTATTTTCCCTTCTCTCTATTTCTCACCTTTTTTTCTCTTCTCTTCTTTCTTTACTCTTCTTCCCAACCTCCTAACTTTCTCCTTTTTTTTCTCTTACTTTCTTTTTCTCTGTTCCCCACCCTATGTTCCCTCTCTTTTTTTCTTCCTCCATTTTCTCCTTGCACCGCCCCCAACCACACCCCAGCCCCGCCCCCAGTCAGCCCCCCCAGTGCCCCACCAGGCCATGGTAAAATGACCAAATCCTGAACCGGTCCACGGTGAAAAAAAGGTTGGGGACCACTGCTCTAGGAGACCAGCTGTGGTCCATTTTTGAGTGGCTCTCCACTTTAGTCGCAATGAGAAATAGTAAGCGAGCTGCCTTTGTTACTCCTGCTTTTCCTTCCTTTTTTCCTTTCTTAAAGGACACTCTTCATTGGCTTTCCCTTGGTTCTAACTTTCTTGCCATCTGCCATTCTGTTCAGTCCTGACCTTGATAACTTGTCGCAGAGCGGTGTACTTTCTGGTCAGTACACTTGAGATGAAGCCTTATTGGCAGTGGTGAGAAAGGGACATGGGACATAGTGATCTACAATCACCCCAATGGTGATATTGGATTTAAAATCTAAACATAAAACCTTTTACCTATTCAATAGGGGTTTATCACAGCACATGGCAATGTCCTTTCTTCCTGTAGGTATGGAGTTGGGCACCCAAGGGTTGTCTGTTGGTTTCTAAAGATGTAATCTTGGGATGATACTGCTTGTCACAAACTGACATAAACAATTTTGCAGTGGGTATGAGGGACGAAGCAGAGGAAGAGCTAAATCTATTTTTATATGATTAAATCACTGGTGAGGGCATGTTTAGATTTTAGCTTTGTTTTTCATCCAGTATTACTGTTTCAAATTGAAGAGGTCTCACAGAAAAATAAATAGGTATGGGTATTATCAGCCATTAAATAAAATATTTAACTCCTGTTAACATTTCCTTCCATCCTCCTGCATAATTAAAAATGGCGGAAAGGCTGGAAGCTCTATGAATGACATGGTTATTCCTCTTGCCAGGTGCTTGTTATCTGTTATGCGTTTGTGTATTCTCATAACCTACCCAGTGTCCTTAGTGGTGTAGTAGGCCAGCCCTCTTTTTCTAAGAAGTAATTATATAGCAGCCGCAAGCTATGCTTCCTTAATAGAGATGAGCAAACCCCCCAGAGTTCGAGTTAGGCAAGTTCGGAAGAACCTTGAATAAAGGTTTGGGGACCTGAACCTGGTCCCCCATTGAAACCAATAGGAACATTAACTTTGGGGGGCGGTTCTGGCTTTGGGTGCCCCTCCCCCCCCCACTCCTCACCAATTTGAGCACCACCTCTCAAGGGATCAGGGAGTTCAGCTAAGTTCACACTCTAGGTGAACCAGCTTTCCCGTGTTCAGGCAGAATGCCGAACTCGACCGCGGACTTCTGGCTGAAGTCGGTGCTCTGGCTTGGGAACCCGAACTCGCAAAGTTCAGTATGAACCTGAACTTTGCGGTTTGGATCTCTATTTCTAACACAATCCATCACTATCCTCTTGCTTCATCCTCACAATAGCAAAGCTGAGTCCTTCTACCCCTTAGATTTAGTGTTCCCAACCCTAATTAGCCACTATTAAATTATCTTTTGCAGATCTCCACAAAGATGTCCAGATAAAGTAACTAGCGCTTATATAGAGCCAGCCATAGCCAGCTACTGGGAGAGCCTCAAAACATTACATATTGGCGACCCTGAAAGACAAGACGAAAAATTGCCTTAGATCAATTCTTATTAGATAGCACCGATATTTTGCAACCAATGTATGTCTGTGTTAGCAGTCAGGCACCATGTTCCCAGTTGTGGTTCATGCAAGTGTCCTACTGCTTAGTTAGAGGTGTTGAGCATCCTGACACAGCCATTGCCCTTCATTCTTCGGAACAGTCATATTTAATCATAATTAATTATTAGATGTACTACTTAAAACACTCATAAAGCATTTTAAAGTATGAGGTCCAAACATATCTTGAACAAGCCTTCATAGAAAAAATGAGTTTTGTTTGATTTAAAGCAGGTGGCAGTTCAAATGGATGCTCTACCTCCCTTCCCTTGTGACTGAGGTGGAGGGGGTTCCAAAACTAAGCCTTACCTTGCCTGGGATCCATCCCTATTCTTCTGGAACTTGTGGTCTTAGGAGCGTCCATCTTCAATCCAGGGCACAAAGTGGCAACCCCCACTCTGTGTGCGGCCCCGCTGCTGCTGCTCTGTGCATTCTCAGAAGTTGTCAACCGGTGACAGTGCTGGAGCATCTTTTCTTCGTTTGTAAACCCCTCCTCGCCTATCCTGCCTCAGCACCAGTGGAGGGGCGTGATATACTTCTTGTAATAAATCAAAGGAACTGGACACAGCAGACATGGGCCAAAAACTGATCACTCCTAAAAGACATATATTTTATAGACTTAAAGTGGGTTTTTACTGGGTGTGAACACCCAGTACACTTAGTTTACTTAGCGATCCAGGAATCCCATGGTGCATGCACAGATTCTCCCTAAATCTGATTTATTAAGATTTCTTTGATATTAGTTACATAGTTAATACGGTTGAAAAAAGACATATGTCCATCAAGTTCAACCAAGGGTGTTGGGGTAGGGGAAGTTATTTTTTATTTTATAGGGGAAGCTATTTATTTTATTTTTGGTTTTTATTTTTATTTTTTTACTGATAACCGCTTATAGTAACTGTTAATGTTATTTTCTTCTAAATAAGCATCTAATCCTTTTTTGAAGCTGTCAGCGGTTGATGCTGTAACAAGCTTCTGTGGGCGGCTATTCCATAGATTTATAGTTCTTATGGTAAAAAACGATTGTCGCCTACAGAGACTAAATTTATTTTATTCCAATCGAAGGCAGTGCCCCCTTGTCCTTAGAGAGGATTTTACATGAAATAGTGTTCCCCCATATTTTTTGTATGGTCCATTTATATATTTATACAAGTTAATCATGTCCACCCTCAATCGCCTCCTCTCAAGACTAAACAGATTTAATTCTCGTAATCTTTCCTCATAACTAAGATCTTTCATTCCCTTTATTAGTTTTGTGGCTCTCCTCTGCACCCTTTCCATAGTCAGAGCGTCCTTTCTATGAATGGGTGCTCAGAACTGGAGGGCATATTCCAGGTGAGGGCGCACCAGGGCCTTGTAAAGAGGCAAAATCTCTATCCCGTGATTCCATGCCTCTTTTAATGCATGATAGTATCTTGGTGGCCTTGGAAGCAGCTGCTTGCCATTGCATGCTGTTATTTAGTTTGTGATCTACGAGTACCCCCAGATCCTTCTCAACAAGTGACTCTACCAGTTTTAGTCCCCCGAGGACATATGTGGCCTTCAGGTTATTAGACCCCAAGTGCATGACTTTGCATTTTTCCAGATTGAACTTCATTTGCCAAATGGATGCCCAGACACTCAATGTGTCCAAGTCAGCCTGAAGCTTGTGAACATCTTCAATAGACTGAACTGTGCTACATATCTTTGTGTCATCTGCAAAAATAGAGACAGTGCTTTTAATTCCATCTTCTATGTCGTTTATAAACAAGTTGAATAATAGTGGGCCCAGCACTGAACCCTGGGGTACACCGCTTACAACTGGTAACCATTCGGAGTAGGTATCTTTAACCACAACTCTCTGCACACGATCCTTCAGCCAGATTTCAATCCAGTTACAAACTGCGTTTTCTAATCCTGAAGATCTCAATTTCCCCAATAAGCATCTATGGGGGACAGTGTCAAATGCTTTTGCAAAATCCAGAAAAACTATATCCACCGCCGCCCCTCTGTCCAGGCTTCTACTCACCTCCTCATAGAAGCCAATCAGGTTAGTCTGGCAGCTTCTGTCCTTAGTAAAACCGTGTTGGTTGTCACTTATATATATATTTATGGATAGTTACACATTCGTGTATGTTGTCCCTTAAGTCCCTCAAGCAATTTCCCCACAATGGATGTTAAGCTAACAGGTCTGTAATTGCCCGGAGAAGACCTAGAGCCCTTTTTAAAAATGGGCACCACATTTGCCTTGCGCCAGTCCCTTGGCACTATACCAGTTGCTAGTGAGTCTTTAAAGATCAACAACAGAGGTGACGAGATAACGGAACTGAATTCTTTGAGAACTCTTGGGTGAAGTCCATCTGGTCCTCCAGTCTTATTCACATTTAAATTATTTACCGGTAGTTTTTCTTGGATGATATCCAAGTTTAGCTTGTTAATTATACTTGGGCTATTGCTATCAGTGGCATCTCCTGTGCTTGCTCCTTGCTCTTCTCTTGTGTACACAGAGCTAAAGAATCCATTTAACAGCTCTGCCTTATCTTCATCCCCAGTGACCATTTCCCCGTTTATCCGAATTAGGGCACCTACCTGTTCTGATTTAGTTTTCTTCGAACTAATATATTTAAAGAATCATTTAGGGTTTGTTTTGCTTTCTTTGGCCACATTTCTTTCATTTTGTGCTTTTGCCAACCTTATTTCTTTCTTACACATTTTATTTACTAGTTTATACTTCTCAAGTGTTACTGCTGAGAGTTCAGCCTTGTAATGTTTAAATGCCCCAGTCAATGTCCTTGAGTGCAGCTCTGAGCCTGGGGAAGGTGCCTTTCTAAAATGTAATGTTTTTGCCTTCCCAGACAGAAAATCTTTCTTACAGTTTATGTTAAATACAATTATATTGTGGTCACTGTTACAAAGATTTTCACGGACTGTTACTGTCCCTATTAGGTCATCATTATTTGATATTACAAGATCTAGAATAGCCTCACCCCTAGTAGGTGCCTCCACGAACTGATTCATATAATTATTGTTAGGCGCCGGACACCCTTCTCTCTTAAGCCAGGTAATCCCCAATCTCCACCGCCTCTTCTGCCTTTAGACAAGTCCCCGCTCGCAGGAGACGCGGATTATGCCTCTCCAGACTCGGTTACCCCCAGGACTTAGTTGGCGCAAAGATTACCAGCTTAAGGTGGAGACGGATGAACGGCGGGGTATCCCGAATATGGATGCCGGGATGTAGATAGGATACAAGTGGAGAATCAATCAGAAAGGTCCAGAAACAAGCCGAGGTCAAGCCGAGTGGTCACAGAGCGCGGTTTCCAAGGGATCAAGCGAAGAATAGTCAAAACGAGCCGAGGTCAAACCAGGTGAGCACCAAAACGCGGTAACAGAGGGATCAGGCACAAGCGGAGTCAGGACAGGCAAAAAGGTCAGGGCGGGCAGCAGACAAGGATGGAGACGAAGCCGAGTTGAAAACAATAAACGCAGACTAGAACGCACACCCTATTAACCAGAGGCTATAATGGGCACTGGACAATGGGGCAGCAGGGTAATAAAGGGAAGACTGGCCTATGGGAAGGGGGGAAAAGGAAAGGAGAGGGAAGTGTGGTGATTGGTGCGACTAACCCGATGGGAGCGGTCCCAGGAACTGGACCTGCCCAGGCCAGACGGGTAATCCAGTCCCTGGGCCCGTCTCCCACCAGGACAGAATTTACACTGATTAGAAACTCGCCCCCCGGCGGATGTGCTGGGGGCATATACTGAGTGTGCTCGCGCGCGAGCACGTGAATGGCTGGGCGCGCTCCCGGCCGGGAGAAGCACAGCCGCGCCAGCCTGTGATTGCCTAGGGCCGCCTGCCCCCGCCGCACAGCCCGCAGCGAGGCCGCCACAACCCGCCGCCGCCATGCCGGCCTCAGAGTGGCGGCGAGGAACAGCAGCAGGACGGGGCTGTGACGCGCCGCGGGACCGAGGCCGAGAAGCAGGTAAGATCCTTACATTACCCCCCCCCCCCCCCGAGGAGGGGCCACCTGACCCTCCAAGCTGGGTTTCTGAGGATTCTCCCTATGGAATTTTCTCACCAATCTCTGAGCATTAACCTCCCTAGCCGGAACCCATGACCTTTCCTCAGGACCATAACCCTTCCAATCAATCAAATACTGAAGGGAATTTCGAAAAAAGCGAGAATCCAAGACCCGAGCAACCTCAAATTCCTGTTGCCCGTCAACTAGAATGGGATCCGGAAGATTATCAGGTTCAAAGTTTCTGGCAGGTTTCAAAAGGGAGACGTGGAATGAGTTACAAATCCTCATAGAAGGCGGGAGATCCAGGCGATAGGTAACCCGATTGATTCTCTGCAGTATGGGGAAGGGACCAATAAATCTCGGACCCAACTTGGCAGAGGGCTGGCGTAAGGCCAGATTTTTGGTCAAAAGACAAACCAAATCGCCGACCAAATAATCAGGATTATTATATCGCCTACGATCAGCAAAATTTTTTTGTTGGAGCACAGCCTTAGACAGGTGTTGCTGAATCTTATCCCATAACTTCGGCCACTGGGACATCCATTCATCGAGAGAAGGCACTCTAGAAGGCTGGTCCGACAAGGCCGAAAATTTCAAATCTTTTCCGTAAACACAACGAAACGGAGATACCCCGGTGGAGGAATGTGTGGCATTATTAAGGGCAAATACAGCAAATGGAAGAAACAACACCCAATCCGTCTGGACATCAGAAATGAAACAGCGTAAATATTGCTCCAGGGATTGGTTCGTTCTTTCCGTTTGCCCATTGGACTGAGGATGAAACGCAGATGATAGGGAGACAGTGAACCCCAACTTGACACAAAAAGCCCTCCAAAAACGGGAAACAAACTGGACCCCCCTATCCGAGACAACATCCTCTGGATACCATGGATTTTAAATATGTGTGTCACAAAAAGTTGGGCCAGGACCTGAGCAGTAGGTAGCTTTTTTAATGGAATGAAGTGAGCCATCTTACTAAACCGATCTACCACCACCCAGACGACAGTGCACCCTTGGGAAGGTGGAAGATCGGTGATAAAGTCCATGGCCAGATGGGTCCAGGGGCGGGAGGGAATGGGCAATGGAAGTAAAGAACCCTCAGGAGAGTGTCTTAATGATTTACTCCGGGCACAAATTTTACAGGCTCGCACGTACTCTTGTGCGTCTTTTCTAAGGGACGGCCACCAGACCTGGCGAGACAGCAAGGAGATGGTTTTCTTGACACCAGGATGACCCGCCGTCTTAGAGTCATGGAACTGATGTAAAACCACAGCCCGTTAGGCAGCGGGCACAAATTGGGCATAACTGGGTTTTTCGGGCGGAGCTTCAGACTGGAACTGGGTTAAATCAGGAAGCTCTGGCTGGATAGCAGCTACTACCAGAGCCTGGGGCAAAATGGGCAAATTTTTCCCTTCGGGTACAGTAGAAGAGGAAAAACTACGTGACAAGGCATCAGCCTTCACATTCTTGGACCCCGGTTTGTAAGTAATGGAAAAATTGAACCGAGAGAAGAACAGAGACCAGCGAGCCTGCCTTGGGGTCAATCTTTTAGCGGATTGAATATACTCTAAATTCTTGTGGTCAGTAAAGACAGTAACGGGAAATTGAGCCCCTTCCAGCCAATGTCTCCATTCTTGAAACGCCAATTTAACTGCCAATAGTTCTCGATTCCCAATATCGTAATTTCTCTCGGCAGAGGTAAATTTTTGGGAGAAGAAGGCACAGGGATGAAGGCGCTCAGAAGAACCGCTATATTGCGAAAGCACTGCTCCTACACCGAGTTCGGAGGCATCAACTTCCACAATAAAGGGTAATTGGCAGTCCGGGTGCACTAACACAGGGGCGGAACTAAAAACTTCTTTTAATTCCCTGAAAGCAAAGACGGATTGCTCTGGCCAAACAGCAGGATACCCCCCTTTCTTAGTGAGATTAGTGAGGGGGGCTACCAGGGTGGAACATTTTTTAATGAATCTTCTATAGAAGTTGGCGAACCCCAAAAATCTTTGTAAACCCTTTAGATCTTTGGGTTGTTCCCACTCTAGTACCGCTTTAACCTTGGATTGATCCATGGAAAGGCCGGTTTTAGAAATGATGTAACCCAAAAAGGAAACTTCAGTAACCTCAAATTGACATTTTTTCAGTTTGGCAAATAAATGATTCTCCCTGAGCTTCTGTAAAACCAGACGAACATGTTTACGATGTTCTGATAGCGAGGAGGAAAAAATCAGAATATCATCCAAGTAAACTACAACAAAACGACCCAGGTATTCTCTAAAGATTTCATTCACAAAATCCTGAAAGACTGCGGGAGCATTACACAAGCCAAATGGCATTACCAGGTACTCATAATGCCCCTCGTGGGTATTAAAAGCTGTTTTCCATTCATCTCCCTGCCGAATCCTAATGAGATTATAGGCCCCGCGGAGATCTAATTTGGAAAACACTTGGGCCCCAACCACCTGAGTAAACAGCCCATCAAATAAAGGTAGGGGATACTAATTTTTAACCGTTATTTTGTTCAAACCCCGGTAATCGATACAGGACCGGAGTCCCCCATCTTTTTTCTCGACAAAGAAAAACCCTGCTCCTGTCGGAGAAGAGGACGCTCGTATAAAACCCTTCTTTAGGTTTTCTGCGATATACTCCCGCATGGCAAGATTTTCGGCTCGTGTTAAATTGTAGATTTTCCCCCTAGGCGGCATAGTACCCGGGAGAAGCTCGATGGGGCAATCCCAAGGTCTATGGGGGGGAAGTTTATCAGCCGCTTTTTCAGAGAATACATCAGAAAAATTTAGATATGGGCTAGGCACTTCTTCAGGGGATAATTGAGTGGCTCGCACTGGAAGTTCCAGACAGGAATGAAAGCACTGAGGGCCCCATTTAACAATTTGCCTAGTTACCCAATCGATTTGGGGATTATGTTTCTGTAGCCAAGGTAACCCAAGGACTAGAGGGGTTGAAGGCATTTTTAGAACTAAAAGGGAAATTAATTCAGAATGCCCCGCTCCCACCCTAAGCAAGACTGGTGAGGTTTTATATTGAACGAGCCCCCCCCGCAATTGGTGTGTCATCAATGGCAGAGACCCGAATGGCTACAGGAAGGGACTGGAGCGGAATTACTAGGCTTTGAGCTAAATCAAAGTCAAGGAAGTTCCCCGCTGCACCACAATCTAAGAGAGCTTCCAGATTAATACATTCTAGGTCAAGTTTCACCTGGACCGGAATCATAAATGGAGACAATACACGAGGAGATACCTTACAGCCTAGGTGGGTCCCCTCGATTCCCCCTAGGCTCTGAAGTTTCCTGACGGCTTCTTGGGGCAGGCTCTGACCATGTGACCTATTCCGCCACAGTAAAGGCAGAGACCTTCTGACAAGCGTCGACGTCTCTCAGCTTCAGTGAGCCTGGTAGCACCCAGCTGCATGGGCTCCTCAGAGGAAGGCAAGGCTGGGATTTCGGCTCTCAAGCTGGAGTCGGGATGTGACCCTTTTTCCAGGCGTCTCTCCCGCAGACGTCGGTCAATGCGAATGGCCAAATGCATAGTTTCGTCCAAGGTCTGAGGAACTGGATAGTTCACTAGAGTGTCCTTAATGGAGTCAGACAAGCCTAGCCTGAACTGACCGCATAGCGCCGGATCGTTCCAACGTGAATCGACCCCCCATCGTCGAAACTCTGAACAGTATTCCTCGGCTGGCCGACGTCCTTGACGTAAGGTGCGAAGCTTTGCGTCTGCTGTGGCCCCTCTGTCAGGATCATCATATAAAATCTCCATAGCTGAGAAGAAACTATCCACGGAAAGACGAGCCGGATCCTGGGGCGACAGACTAAAGGCCCATGATTGTGGATCCCCTTGGAGGAGGGAAATACGCGCTGCTCCTGAGACCCGGACGAGGCTGGTCGAAGATGAAAGTAGAGCTTGCACGAATCTTTGGCTCTGTCTCCAGAGAACTTATCTGGAAGTGGAATTTTGGGTTCCACTGATGATGCGGCCGAAGCCCCTTGAGGGCTGGTGTTGATAGGAGCTGGGCGGTTCTCCTGGGCCGCCACGCGATGGGCCAGGTGCTCAACGGCCGCGGTTAAGGCCTGCACCTGCTCCAATATCTGGTCCATTCTTCTGGCCCGTTATACTGTTAGGCGCCGGACACCCTTCTCTCTTAAGCCAGGTAGACAAGTCCCTGCCTTTAGACAAGTCCCCACTCGCAGGAGACGCGGATTATGCCTCTCCAGACTCTGTTACCCCCAGGACTTAGTTGGCGCAAAGATTACCAGCTTAAGGTGGAGACGGATGAACGGCGGGGTATCCTGAATATGGATGCCGGGATGTAGATAGGATACAAGTGGAGAATCAATCAGAAAGGTCCAGAAACAAGCCGAGGTCAAGCCGAGTGGTCACAGAGCGCGGTTTCCAAGGGATCAAGCGAAGAATAGTCAAAACGAGCCGAGGTCAAACCAGGTGAGCACCAAAACGCGGTAACAGAGGGATCAGGCACAAGCGGAGGCAGGACAGGCAAAAAGGTCAGGGCGGGCAGCAGACAAGGATGGTCAGAGACGAAGCCGAGTTGAAAACAATAAACGCAGACTAGAACGCACACCCTATTAACCAGAGGCTATAACGGGCACTGGACAATGGGGCAGCAGGGTAATAAAGGGAAGACTGGCCTATGGGAAGGGGGGAAAAGGAAAGGAGAGGGAAGTGTGGTGATTGGTGCGACTAACCCGATGGGAGCGGTCCCAGGAACTGGACCTGCCCAGGCCAGACGGGTAATCCAGTCCCTGGGCCCGTCTCCCACCAGGACAGAATTTACACTGATTAGAAACTCGCCCCCCGGCGGATGTGCTGGGAGCAGCGCCGCCTGGGGGCATATACTGAGCGACGTGAATGGCTGGGCGCGCTCCCGGCCGGGAGAAGCACTGCCGTGCCAGCCTGTGATTGCCTGGGGCCGCCTGCCCCCGCCACACAGCCCGCAGCGAGGCCGCCATGCCGGCCTCAGAGTGGCGGCGAGGAACAGCAGCAGGACGGGGCTGTGACGCGCTGCGGGACCGAGGCCGAGAAGCAGGTAAGATCCTTACAATTATCTTGTAGCAAGCTGAGGAATGCTCTCTTGTAGTGGAAGCCGAACCATGTCTCCAGTCGATTCCTGGATAGTTGAAGTCCCCCATCACCACCACTGTACCAGCCTGTGACGCCCGCTCTATCTGTTTATGCAGTTGACCCTCTATTTCCTCAGTTATATTTGGGGCCTATAGATTACAAAGGAGGGGTGGCAGCCGCTCAGACCATTTTATAACTAACCTGGGAGGTGCACGTTAGCAGGGCAATTAGGATACAAAAGTCTTAAAGGAGCCACAAACTGGCCAGCAAGCTAACCGTTTGAGTGCTGTGGCTCCTTTAAGACTTTTGTGGCCTATAGATTACACCAAACTGTATTTTAGCATTGTTTACATCGCCCCCTACTTCTACCCACAAGAATTCTACATCTTCTGCTAGTATTCCCTCATTAATATATGCTTTGAGTTCTTGCTTTACATAAAGACACACTCCACCCCCTTTCCATTTTGCTCTCTTTCCCGAAAAAGAGCAAAACCTTGTTGATTGACAGTCCAGTCATGTGTGGAATCCAGCCATGTCTCAGCCACACCAACAACATCAATATTCTCTGCCAGCACCAGAGCCTCAAGCTCCCCCACTTTACTTGCCCGACTTTTGGCATTTGTGAACATACACTTTATGTTCCTATCTAGTTTGACACATTGTGGTATGGTACTTGTTCCTGCAGTAATGCATCCGTCTAATTTTTGTACTGCTGGTTTGCAACACATGGATCTCCTTATCCATCATAGCAGTCCTCCCCCCTTCTAATTTTCCACTCACCATCATGTGCTGTCCCCTAAGTAACTTGTCTTCACTTTTGTTTTCACTCTTGCCCTCCCCCCTCATCTTTAGTTTAAATAACTCTCCACCCCCTCTAGTATCCTCTCACCCAGCACAGCAGCCCCCCTTCCATTCAGGTGCAAATTATCTGTGGAATACAGTTTGTACCCCAATGAAAAGTCAGCCCAGTACTCTAGGAACCCAAATCCCTCTGCCCTGCACCAGGACTTGAGCCATGCGTTTAACTCTCTAAGCTCCCGCTGTCTTTCATGTGTAGTGCTTGACACTGGCAGTATTCCAGAGAATACAACCTTGGAGGTCCTTCCCTTCAACTTGGTGCCTAATTCCTTAAATGTATTCTTAAGGATCCTCCATTTTCCATTAATTCTGTCATTAGTCCCCACATGGACCACGACAGCTGGGTCATCCCCAGTCCCTCCCAGTAATTTGTCCACCCTTTCCACCACATGCCGAACCCTGACACCAGGGAGACAGCAAACCATTTGGTTGAGGCGGTCTTGGTGACAAATTATTCTATCAGTCCGCCTGATAATAGCATCCCCTATGACCACTAACTGTCTAGTCCTACCTGCAGTCCCAACCACCCGCTCACTAGCTGGGCTGTTCTCCCGACTGTTAGGGAGAACGGTGTCCGCTAGGGCTGCCATTTCTGAAACTGACACTCTTGCATCATTACCCAACTTGGCAATTTTGCTAGGGTGCGCAGAGACAGGAATGGCCTTCCTTTTCTGTGCACCTTTTCTACTCCCTCTATCTACATTTACCCAGCTACTTATCTGCTCCTCCTGACCCATTTCTCCACCCTCTGTATCTACCCCATTTACTACCTGCTCAGTGAGCAGAAAACTCTTTTCCATATTGTCAATCCTCCTCAGTCTTGCATTTTGCTCCTCCAGATCTCTAACCCGAGCTTCCAGGTTTGCAATTTGCTCACATTTACCACAGCAGTATTCACCCGGGAACTGCTGCTCCTGAAGTGTACATATGACAAACTGTGCACTGAAGTAGACCTCCAATATTGCTAGCCATTATCCTAGTTACAATACAGCAGTAAAAACAATTTTAGTGCTCACAGTTGCAGCAACTCTGGCTTTTACCTTCTTATTTTAGTATTTTAGCACATAGGCAATAAGAACACTTAAGTCCCAAAATAAAGTCCCTTAATGAAAAGTCCCCTCACTTATAATACAACCTCACTTGAAAATACAACTGGAACTCGCAAAAGCTCCTGAACTCGCTTAACAATCTTATTTATATAAAGCAATACTTCCCTTCCAAATGGCAGTCTCTGTCTGGCAAAATATATGTGTTCACTTCCTGCTGGCGGCTCCCCTCTGGGGATGGCCATACATGCTCTGTGGGATTGCCAGAGTGGTAATTAAGTATAGTGAGCTGGGGAATTTCACACATCAGGACATCCAAAATCAGGATGCCCACAGGCATAGACTTTCGGGATGGTTTTGGTACACTTTTATTCTCTCCTTTTCTTTCTAAATATATGAAGTAGGAACACCATTGCCAAACAAATGCAGATTTCTCTGTATGGGAAGTTACAGGTCTGCACACCTATGCATATTTCTACATTTTTCATCTTCAAGTTCAGCTAGCACAGTGTTTACTTCCATATTATGATTTTCTAATGTTTAATAAAATAAAGCTGTTACCCCACATACCTCTGTAACTAGAAAGAATCCTTCTTTCCTCTTCATTTCTTGTACTAAGTACCTGAAACACAAAACATAACAAAAACAGGATAGTGCCCTTAAAGCGGAAGAGTAGTCAGCATAGAATTAACATTGGCTTACACTGACAGCATAGAGCATCCCAAATCGTGATACCCCACTATGCAGTGCCGCCCGTTAGGCCTGGGCACTGGTTCCTGGGATGAGGGAACTAAATTCTTTCATGTTCCAGCATCTGTGTGACTGCCACCGACCAATTAGAATCACCAGACACATTGGGGCCTAATGACATGCCCACCCAGTGTTTCTAAATGGACAGCAGGAGGCCCTCGTTTCGGGATGCCGACAGTCTAAATGTTATGGATTAGATTTGTTTGCCAGATTTGTTTGATTAATTATGCTTAATTACATTACATACTAAAGATGTATTCATTTGTATGTATTTTTCTATTTTTTCCCACAAAATTGAGGGTAAAATGTCAGTGTGTCTTCTTGGGCGTATGTAAAAAAAAAAAAAAAAGGAAAAAAAATGTATACTTCCAAGAACCTCGCTCTGCGGCCACCGGGAGACCAGCCGGTGAAAGAGTGACAGACAGGGTAACTGAACCCCGTCCGCTGTCCCTGCTCCGGCCAGTGCAGGCACCGCCGCTTCTTCTCAGGGTGCGTGCACACACTCGGACCCATGCAGACGGGGCGCGGATGCAGGCCACACCCACCAGCTGCATGGACTGGTTACTGAATTCTGCTGACTTAGCAAGTTTTAAGTGGAAAAAAAAGTGCAGAAGGAAAGATTTTTGTAAAATAAAGTATATGATAAAAGTCTGATAAAAATATTTCTTTTTCAGTGGTCTTTAATATTAGAATATAACAGTTTCATAGTTTTCATAGGTTTCCAGATTGTTGCACGCATGGTCAGATTAGAAGAGCCAGCAGGTCTGTGCATGAGAACAGGAGCCTAATCACCCAAATAGATAAATTTCAATTAAAGTGAACTGGGTGGAACAGCTGCAAGGTAGACAAGGTGAGTATTTTATTTATCCCTATTTATCGTAAACCACCTTACCTGGCATTCTCCATTGCCTTATCCACCCGCTTCTCTAGTCCTTTAGTTCCAACTGCCTTCCACATAAGCCAAAGCTTCAGGCAGTCCACTCTGCGGCCACATTGGATAGACTTATCTCCAGTGTCATATTGCAGGTTGTAGAATTTGTCAGTTTGAAATAAATAGGTGGCATTAGCAGCGTGGCACCTCTCCAATAATCCCTGCAAGGAAAATACAAAACTCACTATGTATAAAAAGTGTCACTTCCTATACATAGGCAAACCTAGACAACAGCAAGAAGCTGCACCATCAGTCTTACATAAAGAGAGAAGGCATGACGTAAACTCAAATAGCCCAGTTCCAGCCAAAATGTTTAGTTTAGGATTAAAAGGTGGTGACTTCTAGCACAAATTCTGGTCCCTGTAACAGCAGTTGCTGTTCTGTCATAGGCTTGCTATTTGGACAGAAAGTGATGCTAAATATCCCAAAAATGGTTTAAGTGAAAAAACACAAACCTTTCCATTTTTATCAAAAGTGTTTGATTGGAGTTGGACTATATAAGCAATAGACTGAATTAAAAAAATAGATGTTTATAGGTCTTGCTGTCAATGCCGACTCCAAAAAGATATTCCGGCAGTGTGTGTTGCAGCTTCTTGCTCTCCAGTATAATAAAGACCAGCCACTGGAGCAGTGAGTCAGCCAGCTTCCTTTGATGAGTCAAACGCTGTGGACCTAGCTGTATAAGGCGAGACTGAGAGGTTTCACACCGAGGGCCATTGCTTGTAAAGGCAAGGATTGCATCCCATGCCGCATCCTGCACCGCGCTAGCCCAAACAGGGGTTGGAATCGATGGCGTGTCAGAATCGCGCTTGCACGGTCAGTAAAAAGAACTCTGCCCGGCCCTCTACTTTAATTGAAATGCCAACGTCTGACACTCCCCCTCCAATATATTGAATAGTAGTGGTATCGCAACTGTGACTGATGTCGTTGGCGTGATCTAGACGCAGAAGTGCAGCCGACTGCTATTTGGGCCCAGGTGGGGTGGAATGCGATCCAGCAATCCGGTAAATTGGTGACCGGCGGAGTCAAACTAAACAGCTACAGGGGACAAAAGCTTAAGCCTAAACAGTAACAGACACTCCTTGAGGTATGGGTAAAACTTACAGAATCTTTTATATAGGTATTGGGTTTATTAACAAATATATTAAAGAGAGGGGGGGACCAAGATAGAAACATACATGGCCTGCCATTCGTGAGCTGTGATAACAGGAAGTGACTGATGTCCATGGCAAGAGCAAGACACTGAAGTGCCACCGACTGCTATTCGGGCCCCAGGTGGCGTGGCATGCGATCGGGTATGTTGGTGACCGCTGGAGTCGAACTAAAGAGCTGCAGGGGTCAAAAGGTGAGTGCTCTTTTGTTTTTGCCCAGGCAACCACCCCACCCTTATCCTCTTAGACCAGTTAGGAGTATTAAAACAAATGAAAAAAATCTGCATAATTTACCACCACATGCCTGGGTATCTTAAATGTGTTTGGTAAATAACACATGAAATCTATTTAGGATATGATAATAAAAACAAAATGTATGAGTAAATCTACTCTACAATGCTCACCGTTGTGTCTCGGAGAAGAAAAGCTGAACACTGCAAACCAACACCAAGCAACTTATGGGGATTCCATGTCACAGAATCGGCCCTGTAACAAAATCGATAACACATGAATGGAAACTTCTGCATGATGAGCCTCCCTACAGGACACCAATTGCTTCCCCAGCCCTCAACCCTAACTTTTTATAGTGTGGCAGGTTCTGGCCACTTCTGTGTTTTCGATATTTTCTGTTTACCATTGCCAGGATCTAGCCTTACTTACGATTTGGTCACCAGAGACAGAAAGTTCATTTAGTAGACAATAAATAGGTGTTGTAGGGACAATGACATTCAATACGTGTAAAAAAGTGCAAAATCTTGGAGCTACAGGCAGTGTCAGCTGACCTCAATCTACCAATCATGTACACCTCTGCACACCTAGTTTGCTAAAGGGGCAAGTTACAACTTTCCTTATAGGATTCCATGACAGCTTATCTAAGCCAACTGCTAATGGGGGAACAGCCAGTTGCTGCCCTGTTTGCAGGACCTGTAAGATGAGCAGAACTACCAATTTAGGAAACACAAGATTGACATGGAATGTTAAATAATAAAAAGCAACTTACTAGCGAAAAAAAACAAAACCCTATGTCACAATATGTCTAAGGCCCTTATTCATCAAGCGATAGCGCCAGGTAGTGTCTGACGAGCGCCAGGTAGCGGCAGATAACGGCGACTACCGACTCAAGTACGCCCGGCGGCGGTCACAATGACGCATTTATCAAGCTAAATGAGGCTAGCGCCGGCGAGAGCGACGGCTAGCGCGGCATTCATCATGAAGCCGGCTGGCCCGAACAGCGCCGCTGCAAATTCCTTCACAGCGACACGTATTACCTGGCGCTACCTGCCGCTCTCCCATACATTTCAATGGCAGACGCTGCAATGATTGTTTTTAGTGGTTTTGGGGTTTTTTTCTTTGGTACAAAATTCAACACATGTTTATATTGATATGTTTTATGAATCTGGCTGGTTATTTATCTGTATTAGATTTTTTTTTTATTTTTCACAATGTAATGTTGTGAGTGACATGGGAATTGCATCTCCTCCACCCAAACTCATTGGCATCAAAATCGCTGGTTTTCCACACAAACGGGGCTTGTAAAGCTATTTTGTAGCCTGTCAGGTTGGGCGGTCACGTTCGCTCTTAGAAATTGTCAGCGCCCAAGCTATTCGGCAGCCCTGTCCTTGATGAATCTGTGTTGGTCAGTGTTTGTGCAGTCGCTGTTTGAATTCGCTATGTGGCGGCGCGAGCGTCGCTGTGCCTCGCTGCGCTGCGTTGTGCGGCGCTGTGCTGTTCATACATGTGCCCTTCTGCCATTTGCAAGGAATTCACTTCCCGCGACCCCAGTCGTTGTTAATGAATACACTGTAGTTGTGAGCGTGCCTGGCCACATATTGCAGGATTAACATTCAGTCGTACCAGCTCATAACAACCCGTTATGCATTCTCATGTGTGCCACATTTTCAGGTAGTTGTCTAGTTAGATTGTGTGATGACTTTGTGAAGCAATAAGATCTGTATATTTAAGCACAACGGTGTATGCTTTAGAAGGACCTATGCATTACAGTATGTAGAATCCCCTGCTAAATCAAGCTAATAATTCGTTGCGCCTTTGGCCCTAGCTTGTTTTGAAGCGTCCTTTTAATGTTTTTCCGCCACTTAGCGTGCACATAGCTGATATTAGCTTGTCCCTGTTGCGCGCATGTTTGTTTTTGAATTTTGAAGCACAGTTGCTTGCGTCATATCCGGTTCCGGGATCCTCCTTTGCGTTTCAACGCCACCTTAAGGTAAAAATGTCTAGCGCTTATGCCAATAGCTTGTTTTGCAGCGTCATTTTAATGTTTTTCCGCCACTTAGCTTGCACATAGCTGATATTAGCTTGTCCCTGCTGCGCGCATGTTTGTGTTTGAATTTTGAAGCACAGTTGCTAGCGTCATATCCGGTTCCGGGATCCTCCTTTGCGTTTCAACGCCACCTTAAGGTAAAACTGTCTTGCGCTTATGCCACTAGCTTGTTTTCAAGCGTCATTTTAGTTTTTCCGCCACTTAGCTTGCACATAGCTGAGAATAGCTTGTTGCTGGGGCGCGGTGCGTATTTTTGTTAGGTTTGGTTTTTTTTTGGTCTAATGTCGCTAGCGTCATTTCCGGTTCCTGTTTCCTCCTTAGCGTTTCCAATATGGCTCCAAAACGCAGAGTAATGCGCCTCCCCAGCTCCTCCTCAGATTCCGGACCCACCACCCCTCCCCCACATCCCCCACCTACCTCACCTTCCCCAAATACCACCCCTCCCACCCATTCCCCTCCTGGGCCAAGGAAACAAAGGCGCACCCGGGTGGATAGCCGTGTAAATGGCCAGGTTGTGAAAGTGAGTATTTTAGTTATGTATTTTTAGCTTAAAAATTGATAAACACACAGGGGGGATAGGGGCAGAATTTGTATTGTTTTTAGGCCAAAATTTAACACTCCACATGGGGCATCCCCATTGTGGATGTCCTGCTGGGATGCCCCCCCCCCCCTGGAGGGCCCTAAAAATTACCTCTGCCCCGTCCCATCTGTGCATGCGTGAGTTGCGGATGCCTATTGCGCTTACCTCTAGCAGGGTGTACCCCTGCGCCATACATATTTTCATTTTGTGTGCAGGCGCACTCCCTGTTAGAGTCAAACGCCACATGCGTACTTTGCCGTGCAGACACAGCTGAGCTGGTATGCACCTCCCAAGGGCCTTGGATGCGCATACCACACCGGCGTGGAGCGCTGTGTTTGGCTTGCGGAGTGACGTGGGAGTGTCCTCAGCGGTGTATTTGGGGCCTTCCAAGGGGGTTGCAGACAGTGGGCCACCCACAATAGTTGTGGCCCACAAAAGTGCACCCAAACCCAGAATAATGTAAATCCTGGGTGTGGGTCCACTTTGATCTTGTCTCTGTATAACTGTTTATGACATTGTTCTGAGGTCATGTATTTATTTTTTTTTTTGTTTTTTTTTTTTTTCATAGGACTTCTGCCTGGCCGAATACGACTATGCCCGAGGAGCTAAAAAACGCCTTGCCATGGAGGTGAAGGCCACTGTGTCCCGGCGCTTCCAGACCGACCTGACCATCCGGGCCATCCTGCAAAAATGGTCTGATTTCAAGCGCCGGGACCCAGAAGGCGTGTACCGCCTATATGATGCCTACGCATCAGGTAAGTTAAAGCTTATGTTCTTTTTTGCCTTTGTGCAGAATCATCTGCTAAGCTGTGTCCTTTTTTGCTCTTTATATTAATTATTTGCTTTCACCCCCTCCACACAGATAAGCGTCCTCCCCTGGGGAAACGTGGGAAGGGATTCCTCCCCCGAACCAGGCAGGCGGACTCGGGGGAGTCATCGGGGGAGGGTCCCTCCCGCGGGTCCTATTTAGAGGACCCAGGGGAGGAAGGGGATGACGCCCCAGAGGAGTGTGCTGCTGGGGGGCAGGCTGGATCAAGCCTCAGCTCCTCACACTCTGAGTCTGAGGACTCTCACCAGGCAAGGGGCCACTCTCAAGCAGGGAGTGAGAGGGAGGAGGGTGGCCCTTTGCCTGGTGGATCTTCTGAGCAGAGTGTGAGGAGCCGAGGCTCCCCGCCTCCTCCTCAGAGCCCTCCCTGGGCTTCAAGTGGCGCTTCATCCCCTGGTGAGTTTACATGTTTTAATTGTTAGTCTGTGACAGGTTTCATCTGACCATTTGTGCTTAGCCCTTGCCATTCCTCTGTAATTTGCAGGGCATCATATAGGCGGCACCTCCATGGAATTTTGGCGTCAAATCCTCCTCGGGCATAGTCGTGGTAAGTGTATGTTGTTAGCCAGCTCATTTTGGAATTTATGTCATTCCTTAAAGTGGACCCACAAACATTGATGATATTGCTTGGATTCTGGCGCCTTCCCTGCCCAATCACATCCCTCACCCAGGGCCACCCCCCAACAAAACACCACAAACTACTTCCCTCTTTGGGGGTGGCAGAAGCCATTGTCCCCGCCTCCTGTGTGGCACTCGAGATGTGTGTGCGCCTGCGCTCTGTTTCATACTGGCATGCGCGTGCGCACACACTGGAGGAGTGATGTGCGGAAGGCAGGGGCGGTGGCGGACTAAAATTGTGTTGCTCTGCCAAAGTAGACTAAAACACTGAATATTAACAATCCTGGGTCTTGGACCACTTTTAACAGACACGTTTCCTGGTCCATTGTCTCAGCTGGTTTGCTAATGTACATTAACATCACAAACCACACTACAGTGCTAGCCAACTGGCAACCACCCCTATGTTTCTGGCCACACCATGATGTGTGCTAGCAATAGTTAATTTACGTGAAGTAGTTAGGCCAAACACATGTTGCACACTGGTAACATTAGCCATTAAATTGGTAATGAGTCATTTACATTGCAATGTAAAGGTTAGTGCCAGATTTTCATAATGGATACATGTGGCAACCATAAACACTTCACATTAACTAATGGACCAGGAATATAGCAAATATCGTTTAACATGTATGTAAACAAGTTTTTTTTTTTTGAGGTAAGACTCAATAACCAGATTGATGTCAAATCTTCGGGTGTCATAGCTCCACTAAATGTTGTTTTGTATTTTGTTTTTTTATGGACAGATGTTGCTACGCAGACGGAGGCAGAATTCCTCCTCCCCACACCAGCTCCAGGGACGGCCAGCAGCATGGGCCACCGCCACAGCTGCGATGGTGAGTACATCCAAATTCATATGGGTAAATACTTGTGAAACCTTTCTCTTCTAGTTACATTTGTAGAAATTTTTAATTTACCAATGTGTGAATTTCACACACATCTAGGTTAAATGTGTTTGTACAATAATCCAACATGCCAGTCACCATCCTTGATAGTTGCCTCACATTCTTGTTACGGACACATACGGACTATTTGTGGCGTATAGACAACCAAATGGGGCTGATTAGGTGTTTACCCATAACATTATAGGGCAAACTTCCATCATCCTTAGGCCCTGATGTTTGGCTGGGACTAAAGACATAAATGTCCTTACTTGGCCATAAACATTATTACATTTGCAAGAGTTAACCTGGCCCAACACCAAGGGTGTTTAACCCTTTAAGTGCCAGCCTACCTGCAGCATTTCCCACTCCCTGTTGCCAGACTGAGTTTCACTGTTTCGCGCTACACATGTTCAACTGTCATTTTTGAAAGGATTTCCAGGGATTTCCCAGGAAAATTATATATTGTTTTTTTCAACAGAGTCTGGGCTTTAACATGAAATGTCTTGTTTGTATTTTTTAGGTGTATTCTCAACATTTTTGGGTGAAATGTGTGAAAAAAATTAAAAAAAATATATTTTTTTACAATTTGTAGAGTTTTTTTGTAATAAAAAATGTAAGTTTGTCAATAAAATCTTATTGCGTGAGAAACCCCAATTTCTCCCGGTTACAGCGATACCACATATGTATAGGTAGACACCCTTTCCTGCCCAGAAGCCTTTTATAGCTGCTGGATGACAAATGGTTAATTAAAAAAAAAAAATGACATAGGGTCCCCCTTCCCGGGGAGGGGGACCCCATTTTTTTTTGGATTTTTAAGGGTTAAAAACCCTTAAAAATCCAAAAAAAAAAATGACGTGGGGTCCCCCTTACCCAAAGTAACCAGCCCGGGACCAGCTATGGGGGCTTGTAGGCACAGAGTGGGGGGGCCAGCTTTGGTGGCCCCCCCACCCTGCAGCCTACGAGCCCACATAGCCTATGTGGGCCCGGGCTCTTCTGCCCCCCCCTGGCCTTTGGGGAGGCAGGTAATGGGGGTGCGGGGGTTAATGGCAAGCCACCCGCTAGGGCAGGTGACTTGCCACCCCCCCAGCCTTGTGAACTGGTATAAGGGGTCTCATGGACCCCTTACCAGCTCACAAAGGGTTAATGTGAAATAAAAACACCACACAATAATAAAAAGTATTTTATTCAAAAAAAAAAAAAATTTTTTAACTGTACTTACCTTCGATTGCAAGCTCTTGTCCCTCGCCGCTCAGCTGACAGATGCCTGTGATCGGCATCCAGAGAAGGAGAAGGCAGGAGATCAGAGGATCTCCTGTCACCTCCTTCCAGGGCACCGATCACCGGCATCTGAGAAGCTGAGAAAGCTGAAGCCGGTGATCGGGACCGGGATGACGTCATAAGCCCCGCCCCCAAGGGGGCGGGGCTTAGAGGCAAGATGGCTGCCACCATCGTGAAGAAGAGAGGAGAGAGCCTCCCAGGCTCTCTCCTGAAGATCGGTAAGTCCTGGGGGGGGATCGGAGGCCCCCCAGGTGAAGAGGAGGGACAGCGGGAGCCAGCGCACACACAGGTAAGTGAATGTCATTTTTATTTTTTATTTTTTTTTACAGTTAGCAGCTGCTGCTGCAGAAGCGGGGGGGGGGGCGGCCTATTCCGGGGGCTCTCCTGGAGCCATCCGACCCCCCACGGGGGATCGGATGGCACCAAATTAAAGAGGAGACCCGGCCGGATCCAACAAGGGGTCAGGTGAGTATTTTTGATTTTTATTTTTTAAACTAGAAGCGAGGAAAGTCAAGCACGTAACACCTACGGGCTTGGCACTTAAGGCCCAGCCAAGCCAGCACGTAGGTGTTACGTGCTTGGCAACAAAAGGGTTAATGTGCATTAAACATTTAATTTGCCAACAACTAACAACTAACACCCCGCGGAACATACGATAAGTGCATGTACCGCGGGTCAAACCCACCAAGCAAACCCCTAATTATCGGAACTTATCTTCCACTGGCTCCCGCGCACCACTCCAGACGTGCATTTTTCCGCCCTGGGCCTCTGTGAATGGCCGCCGGGTCCCCATGAGCAGCCAGAGAGTGACATGCGTGAAGAGGCGGCGGAAGAGGATTGTACATTCCTGTTCCCTGCATAGACGTTAGCGTGCGTTTTTTGTGCCAATCACGTTGGAGCATGGAGAGGTGAGTGGCTATGGATTACTGTGTGTATACACACATCAGGGAAAAAACAGATCTGTGAGCAACAACAAAGTGGCCCAAAACCCATGATAAACTATATTGTGGGTGTTGGTCCACTTTAAGAGTAAAGGTATGTGGTCCTAACATGTTTTCAAGCCAATATTAAACCTTTAATTTAAAATGTTAAGGGCACATTGTTCACCAATGTTAATGTGAGTGTTAGCAAGTTAGAAACACTGACATTACATTGCTACATCTGTGTATGTTGAGTTCCCAATCAAATTCTAACATATTATTTTTAATCACATCTCTACAGCTTGTATACGCCAGCATCGCAGACTGTGGCGGGCCTTCCGACAGATGAAAGGGATGCTGCTGGCCATGAAGAGGCGTCGGAGACGTTAGGGTGGGGGGGATGGCTGCCATTTCAATTGTTTGTGGCTTTGTTGGCCTATGTTGGCCGTGTTGGGCCAATTTGTTTAAATACAATTTTTTGTACGAATAACTGTGTTGTTCCTTGACCAGCATAGGTTTAGATTCCCAAAAACCATTATGTCTAAAATTAGGCAGCCATTTTGAGCCAGTACATGTTTACACCATAGTAAGCAATGTTAACTAATGTGGCACATAAATGGTGGCATAATATTAGAGATGATTGAGCAAATCATCCATGACTGTGTATTTCGCTTTCACATGTATGGATAAACACAATTTAGAGGTGGTTTTCAAAAATATATTTACATAAATCATAAGAAAAAGGTTTACAAATTAATATTCTTGGCTGGGTGGCCGGGGAGGTTGGGAGTCATTGCTAGGGGCGGTGTTGGGGGACAACAGTGCAGTAAAAAATATAGACTGCTGTTGTATGAGCTGTTGTAGCAACAACAAAGTTTGGTCCTGCCGCTGTATTGCTTCTGCCTGGCGCTGTATTGCTTCTTCCTGGCGCTGTACAGATTGCTCGATAACATTTGCCAGCCGACCAAGGTCCTGGTTCTGTAGTCGGTTTTGCCGTAACTGGTCCACCTGGCGCTGCAGGGCCTCATTTTGTTGCTGACACATCAGCACCTGATTTTCCAACGCCACAATGCGCTCATTAGTTCCATCACGCGGCTGTTGGCGACTGTAGTCCTCCAGCATCCGGACCCCTAGCTCGTAGAAATCGGCACTGGTTGGTGCCACACCTCCTCTTGCTGTGGTTTGAGGCTAAACAAATAGTAAACCACATTTTAGTCAAACAGAACCAATGCAGTTATGCCCCTCCAAAAAGTTACCATAAACACTCACTATACAACTTACCCTTGTCTGAGCCTCTGAAGCTTGGCCACATGGGACTTGGGAAGAGGTCCCAGCTTGGGGTTCTGGTTCCGCCTCCTGCCAAAACAACAATGAAAGGAAATGTGACATGTTGCTTCTTCCACTACCCACGAATATGCCAATGTGTTTCGAGGTCGTCTACATCAGCCATGTTACCTGCGTGTCCTCCGGCACAGGTAGGCTCGAGGTATCGCTGCCAGAGAGTCGCAATTCAACATCCGAGATGTCGGGCAAGTTGGCATATGCTAAACAGGAAAATCAGGTTAGTAGGTCTGTGGGCCAAACTCTAATGTAACCTGGTTAGGCTATCGAGGCCATACCTCTAAAAAGTTCAAAAATACACACTAGACCAAAGGTCTCTGTTAAACTCAGATTGTTAACATGTATGTTACAGGACTAAGACGCACTAATTTCTGCAAATCTCATCATAAACATTGCTTAAATTAAACATACCCCCAATATCCCAGATGTCTGGAGTGGGGTCCTCACTCGAGCTTGGACCTTGAAAATACATGTGGACACACAAGTTGCCAGAAGCAAGTGGCACAAAATTAGAGCCAAAATACAGACTAGAGCAAGGCCAAACCACTTACCCTCATCTCTGGCAGCTGGAACTTGAGGGGCCCTTTCTGGACAGCCACTTCCGATATTCGGGTCAACTAAAAAAAAAAAAGAATGTCTCTAAATAATCAGCAAACTACTACAGGGAATGTTTGGCTAAAAATATGTCCGCAAATATACATTGCTATCACTCAAATAACTAATAGACTGACCCTGGGGAGGCAACCAGCACTCCCAAGAGGCATCTTCAAGTTTACCAAGCAAACATGTAGCTTAGTAGACTAACCAAATTGAACCAGTGTAACATAAACAGCATAAAGGATACATTATGTATTGCTCTACACACCAACAGGGTCCTGTTGACCGGCAACATCGGAAGTGGGGTCCAAAGATGAACCAGTCACTTGGCCTACCAAGAAAAAAGAGGAATGAGACACATGCACTTGAGTAAAAGTGGATCAAGCAAGGTGAACACATGCACTTACCGACATCCAAAGAGTAGGTGGGATCCGGAGGAGATGCTGGGGCCAAGGGCATGGGAGCTAGGCCAAAATAAAACCAACATTGAGCCATAGCTAATGTGCGTTGCAAAATACAACATGCATTAAGGTGTGTGAGCAGCTCTTTCACTAATATTGACTAATCAAGCCAAGTGTGGCTCCCACATTGATATGCCGATATATGGCTACACATCTCTGGCGTCCTACATATCTACACATGTTAGGGCCTTGTTAGTTACTTGCTGTGAGTGTTACAGTGGGCGTGCAATTAGGGCGCAGGCACATATTATTAATACTCAACAGGGCAAACCTTGATTGTTTGAGCTGCTCCCACACCCATTTGTTTATAAAAAAACCAGCAACCAAATTATGGGTAAATACCTTCAATGGCAGACTGGGGTAGCCTTGAGGTTGCTGGAAGGGCAGGAGCTTGGGTGTCCTGAGGCACATCCCGGACAGCAGCATGTGCACCTATGCATAAAGCAACAGACAGAAAAGTTACAAATGTTTGAGCTGTAATGTAATACTTCACAGGTCCTACTGTTAGTTGGTCAGAATGTAAAAATGCAAATCACATACATTAACATTAGGTTATTGTAAAAGCCAGAAAATATGTACCTTCTGCCCAACCGGTGGTGTCATCCCCAGGATCCACACCCTGCAGCCGAGCCAGTGGGATTTTGGCCTTCAGCATCTCCTCATACGGCCTGTAGGTACTCTTTGGAGCCTGGATGAACCCACTGTCCACATCAAGATCGTGATTCATCTTTTTCATAAGGGCCCCTCGCAAAGTGTAGAAGCGTTTCCTGCAGGATGGGCCACTACGTGGGTGTTGAGCTGTGCTACTAAGCTCCACACCAATGGCATCCCACAGTTTGCTTCTTTCTTGTTTGCCTATGGACTTGCTTTGGGAGCCAAATATCAGCTCCCATTTAGCAAGTGTCAGGCGCACAAGATGATTATTCTCAGCCAAATTAAATTCAGGCTCCCTCTTGGCACCTGGGCGCTTAGCCTGGGGTGCTGCCCCACCTTCAGGCTGTGCCCTTTTCCGTAAGGGAGGTCTGCGCACAGCACCCACCAAACTCCTACTCGGGCCTGCTGTGGCCGGCAGATGTCCTGAATTTGGCTCCATCCTGTAGCTGCACACACACACAAATACACACCCCACAAGCACGCATGCACACTACAGAATGGCATCGCAATCTCTTAGGCTTGGGCAGGTTTTATGTGCTCTAACAGCCAATCCCAAAGCAGCCCACTTAATTGATTCACACATACAGCCCAGTTCCTTCTAGGCACACCTCCACTGCACTGACAGAAGCATGTGTGTTAGCCAATTAACTCATTACAGACCTCATTAAACAAACAACACACACCCAAATCCAACAATGGACTGATGTATCTCAAACCCTTGTGACATGTGCTTAGCCTAACGGCTATTTAAAAAAACATCAGCTTCCCTTTCATTGGTCCACCCCTGATTTTTGGGCCATGTCCGTTAATGCACGCAAGTTACGGCTCAAGTACGCTAGTAGCGCTACTAGCGTGCGCGTGCGCACTCTGTTTTACGCACACCTGGGTCGGCTAATTGGCGCCCGGAAATAGCAGAGCGACGCAAAAGGCGGCAAAGCGGACCTGTCACTTTAGAAAATGAAGTATAAAAGGAAGGAATGTTCTAGCTTCTGCTATTCTTACACTGTGGCAAAGGCTGTGGTGTGGTGCTGTGCTCGCTTCCCTTAGCTCATTTGAGCCTCTGTCTGGTTTCTGTCCTCACTCTCTGTGGCTTGTTGGGTGATTTCTGACATCAGTGCTGTTTCTTTAGGAGCTTGGTTTGGGTGGCATCTGCAAATATTGTGTAGCATACAGCAAGTGAGGCTTGATTTTGGGGCCTTTTGTGGGCTGTGCAGCAACTCCCCTCTTGGTTGTGCTTAACTTAGAAAGCTGGTTTTCAGCAGGCTGGTGGTTTGGACCACTATAGTTCTGGTTTTGTGGTGAGCTGCATTGTAGCGGGTGTGTGTGGAGTGTGATTGTTTGTGTGTGTGTTGTGTGTTAGTGGTTTTTTTTGTTTATTTTTGTTTTTGTATATATCTTTAGTGTGTGTGATGGATAAGAGGGTGATGTATGGTGTCTGGGTGGATGGATGTATGTGTATGCTGAAAGAGCAGGAGGAAAGGGAGCGGGGTGTTGTGAGGCTTAGGGCACCCCGCTCCTTTGCAATCCGCCTTTCAGTATGGGACTTAAGTGACGAGCAGATCAGGAGCCGCTTCCGTCTGAATCGTGCTGCACTACAGTCCCTATATGATCAGATTAAGACCAAGATCGAGCCATCCACCAAACGCACTCATTCCATTCCAGGCATAGTACGCCTGTGTGCCACTCTTAATGTTTTGGCACGAGGGACCTTCCAGGCAACCTCAGCCCTCCTCAGCGGGATAAGCCAGGCTACTATGAGCCGCATACTAATCCAGGTAGTTCTGGCAATTTGTGATTTAATCCCAATTTACATCAAGTTTCCTGAGGATGAGGAAGAGGTTGCCAAAATAAAACATGCTTTCTATCTGATGGGAGGGATCCCGAATGTGCTAGGGTGCGTTGATGGTACACATATCCCTTTCCGCCCTCCCCGTGCACAGGAGCTGTCCTACAGAAACCGGAAGCAGTTCCATTCGCTTAATATCATGGTGGTCTGTGACCCAGACATGAGGCTGCGGGCGGTGAGATCGGGGTTCCCCGGCTCATGCCACGATTCTTACGTCTTGCAGCGGACAGTCCTGTGCCGGAAGTTTGATAACAACGAAATGCCAGCTGGCTGGCTACTGGGTAATAAATTAACCATGTCTATGTATTTTGCTAATATGTGGCCTAGTAAGCCAATTTTAACCAAACTACCACCAAAAAACATGTACTAGTACTAATTGCTGTCTCTCTCCTTGTGTTTTTTCTACAGCGGACAAGGGATATGGGCAGAGAACGTGGGTCATGACTCCGGTCAGGAACCCACGGACCTCTGCCCATGAACGCTACAATGCAGCGCATCGCAAGACCAGAAGCATTGTGGAAAGAACCATCGGCCTGCTGAAAGCACGCTTTCTCTGTTTGGCACGGCCAGGAGGAGAGATGCTCTACAGCCCACAGAAGGTTTCCAAGATCATCCTTGCCTGCTGTGTGCTACACAACATTTGCATTTGTCACCGAATCCAAGCCCCCGAGGAGACAGCACTGGTGCCAGAAATCCCCAACCTGCCCGCAGATAGAAGTGAGGACACCCAGACTGGCGATGAGCTAAGGGAAAGGCTGATCACTTCTTTTTTTGCGGTAAGCTAACTACCCTTCACTCTAATGCAAGTACTGCACTACTGTTTAAATGTATTTGAACTCCCATCAAAAAGAGCAAAAAAACGCACTAAGGGGGGTGTAAGATGACCCAAACCACTCTAAGGGGGGGTGTAAGATGACCAAAACCACTCTAAGGGGGGTGTAAGATGACCCAAACCACTCTAAGGGGGGGTGTAAGATGACCAAAACCACTCTAAGGGGGGTGTAAGATGACCCAAACCACTCTAAGGGGGGGTGTAAGATGACCAAAACCACTCTAAGCGGGGTGTAAGATGACCCAAACCACTTTAAGGGGGGTGTAAGATGACCAAAACCACTCTAAGGGGGGTGTAAGATGACCAAAACCACTCTAAGGGGGGTGTAAGATGACCAAAAACACTTTAAGGGGGGTGTAAGATGACCAAAAACACTCTAAGGGGGGGTGTAAGATGACCAAAACCACTCTAAGAGGGGTGTAAGATGACCAAAACCACTCTAAGGGGGGTGTAAGACGCCAATGTTGGTTATCAAGTTATGCATTTTTTTTTTTGGCAACGACAAAACAACTTTAAAGATATATACTAACTGCACTTTTCTTATTTTTTCAGGCACAAAGAGATGCACCCTGATCCCTAATTTCCATTTCAAAAACTTTCCTGCACTTTACTTTGCTTTAGAATTTCTGTTGGACTTTTCATTTTCAATTTCATTTGTTTTATTATTATTTTTTTGTTAGAGTAAAAATAAAAAAAAATATATATATATACATGTGGCTATGTGTTTAATTCTGTTGTAAGTTTTCTTTTCATTCTAATTCCTATTTTAATTTTCCTTTTCTTTCTCTGTTCTGTTTTTATTTTCCTTTTCTATTTTCCTTTTCTTTCTCAGTTCTGTTTTTATTTTCCTTTTCTTTCTCAGTTCTGTTTTTATTTTCCTTTTCTTTCTCAGTTCTGTTTTTATTTTCCTTTTCTTTCTCAGTTCTGTTTTTATTTTCCTTTTCTTTCTCAGTTCTGTTTTTATTTTCCTTTTCTATTTTCCTTTTCATTCTAATTCCTATTTTAATATTCCTTTTCTTTCTCAGTTCTGTTTTTATTTTCCTTTTCTATTTTCCTTTTCTTTCTCAGTTCTGTTTTTATTTTCCTTTTCTATTTTCCTTTTCTTTCTCAGTTCTGTTTTTATTTTCCTTTTCTTTCTCAGTTCTGTTTTTATTTTCCTTTTCTTTCTCAGTTCTGTTTTTATTTTCCTTTTCTATTTTCCTTTCCTTTCTCATTTCTGTTTTTATTTACTTTTTCGATTTTCCTTTCTCTTTTCTGTTTTTCTTTTCTTTTTCGATTTTCCATTTTTCTCTGTTCTGTTTTTCTTTTCATTTTCTTTCTCATTGGTGGTTTAATTGTATTTCCTTTTTATTTAACAAATAAAAAAAAAAAAAAAATTGTGGCTATGTGTTTAATTATGTTTTATTTTGCATTTATATTAGAATATCTGGTTGAATTTAATTTCATTTTCAACACAAAATAAAAACTCTTTAAATTTTTAACAAATGTGGCAATGTGTTTTATTCAGAAGGTACTGGATGGCCAGGACACAGCAAAGCTAACAGGCGCTGTGTAGAATAGCGTGGTCACACTGACTGACAGCGCCTACAAAGCTGAGGGCCAACATCATATTCAGCAATGTAGGCGTTGTTCGCAACAACGCCAGGTAGCGACTGAGGAGGCCTGCTATAGCGAATCGCTACCGCCCGCGGCTGACGCTAGCGGCGCTCTTAGCGCCATACTTCAGTCGCTCATCTGTCGCTACCTGGCGCTATTGATGAATCGGCCTCCCAGTATCTTGCAACTGAGCCTCCAAAAGCTGTGAAATGGCCTGCAGAATTACTATTTAATTAAAAGCTAGAAGTGTTCTTTAGACTGTTTGTGCCATGCTTCCCTTGAAGGAGGATTTGTTGCTCTTTTTAAATAGCATAGGGACGCTTCTTGACCCCTCAGACTGTTTACTTGTGCATCCTGTGATTTCCTTTATGATGCTCTCCAGAATCTTCTACAAGGATCATCTCTTCCTTGTAGTGTAGTAATGGGTGATGAGCAAACCCGTAGAAGTTTGGGTTTGTCTCCTTCGGCTAAACTTGCTGCCAAGGTTCTGTTTGGTTACCCGGACTTGACCCAAACCCGAACCACATTGAAATCAATAGGGACCCAAACGTGGCTGTAAAATGGGGGTAGCATGGGCTAGAGGGCTGCAAATAGGGGGAGGAGTGCACCAGGGCGATTGCCCGGCACAAGATGTGGTAGGGAAAGTACTCAAAATAACAACAGAAAACAAAAAAATTAAATAACAACATAAATATGGCAAATCTTGGGGTAACACCAGGGTGTTTGCCCTGCACAAAATGGAGTAGTACTCCAAACAATCACTAAAAACAAAAACAAAATGTAAAAAATATATAAATAAATAAAATAAGGGATGGTGTGGTTTGGCATGCGAGACAGATAAGTGCCTAAATCCAGAGCTCTGACCAACATCGCTCCAGAGCAACAGTTTGTGGGTCGAATTGGCCTATATTTTATGATGTTGAGATTGGAGAACTCATCTAGAACCCCCCTGGAATCCAGCACCCAGTTGGGGATAAACATACTGGATGCAGAGACTGGAGGAGCTCAGCACAGCTGTATCCAATATGGAGCTGGCGGAGCGTGGAGATTCAGACAGCTGCTGACGAGAGCGAATTTGACACAGATAGCAACGGACTATCAACTATATTGATCTCAGAAGCCCTGTCTCACATAAGGAGTGAGATGCAGGGGCTGTCAGCATGCCTAGATAAGGGGGAATATGCAGCAGCTGCCCACTGGAGAGCCATCCTGATGCTGGACGAGACCTCAGCTCTTCTTACAGACACATGATCTCCAGGCACCCTGAAGACCTAGATAATCGAGGCAGACAGTGCAACATCAGGGTAAGAGGTATCACCAAATCCGTTGCCCCAGACCAAATCAAAGACGCCCTCAGAGCTGGTTTTAATAATCTGCTGAATCACCCCACTGAATCCCCAATTGACAGGGGCCACAGAGCTTTGCGACCCCAAAGCATATCTGAAACTGTCGCAAATGAGCACGTATCATAAATAGGGGCATCCCAACTGACAATTTCAAATAAATGAAAATCCCTGTCAGATTGCCCCCCACCTGATAGCACCCTCCTCACTACTGGTTCTTGCTTATATGGGTTCCTGGGTTTATATGTGGCACTACTGAGGTGCCAGTGCAGGGTCTGGTCTATACTGCTCTCCCAAGGCCTATGTGATACAAAGGAGACACATCCCTACCCCTTTAGGATACGGTGCAAAGTTAGCAAGCACCCCTGTATTTCATGGGGCCCACTGTCCTGGATTGGGCAGGCTCAGCTTTACGTTCCCCAAATTTCAGCCTACATGACCACTTATGACACAAACCTATTTAACAAATAGTGTTCCATTATCCTTTTGAATCACTTATAGAATGAGAATAATAGACCCACTACCTGCACAGGCTAATGTATAGCAGTATTTTATGTATCTTAGGTTCAAAGCAGAGTGTTCCCTTTCCGGGCTGGTTGTGACTTCGGACATGCTAAGAATTAGGTGTAGCACCCTGGTGTGATACGAGACAAATTTATAGTTTTGTATATTTATCTATATTTCAAAACAGGGTTTGAAATCCCTCCGAAGAAGACTGGCATGGTTTTATCCCCCCCCCCCCCCCCATCTATCAAGCAGGAGCATGACAAGGTCAATTCTTGCTGATCACAACTCTAGCCCCACCCCTCTTGGCGCCTGGCCATGAAAAGTCTTGGACGCCCCCAATTAAATAGGAGGCTACATCCCTCAGAGGTCCACTGGCTGCGGACCAGTTTGTGACTCTACCCATCCCAGAGTAGCTGTAAGCCCTCCTTACTAGACATCGGGAACCCCTTGTGCCTCAGATCCCGCTTGGGTGTTTTTTCCCCTTTTTTACTGTTTTACTGTTCTCCTATTTCTTTTTGTTCCTCTCACTGCTCGCTCTACTACCTCTTTCACCTCTTCTGACATCTCTCTACTATCATGTTCTACTCTCCGACCCATCTCAGACGGGGTCTCCACTCTCTCCCCTAGGGGCCCCTGCTACATATGGTGCTGCTGACTGAGGCCCAATCCTTGTGACCCATTCACTTGATTAATGACATCATTCTTACAATGGCACAGCCAATGGGAGTGCCTGTTAAAGTCCTATCATTCAATGTGAATGGGCTCAACAGCCCAAGGAAGATATCCATACTATTTCCAGAAGTAAAGAAACAAAAAGCACAAATCATGTTACAAGAGACACTTCCCTAGCAATAAAATCCGCAAATTAGAGAAGAAGAAATTTCCCCTACAGTGGTATGCCACCTCCTCCAAATGGAGTAAGGACATATCATTTCAGTTTACAGACACTCTGTCTAATCCTGAAGGTCAATTTACAAACTGTCTAATCCTGAAGGACAAATTAACAACACTCCCATTACCTTGGCTAACTTCTATGCTTCCAACATGGGACAGATGAATTTTATTTGGCCCTCCCTGAATAAGCTCGCTGCTATTAAAATGGAGAAAGAATTGAAACGCTTTTTAAAGAAAATAACTCCCCCCTCCATTAGCCCGATGGTGATATGGGAAGCACATAAGCACAACACAAAAAATCATTGCTAGAGAAACATATGGTAGAGTTTATAGATGCCAGATAGAAACTATTGAAACTTGTGGAATACAAACCCACCCTTTTGTCCTTAGAAATAGCCTATTCTATGAATTTGGCAACAAAAGTGGGGCTCTGCTTGTTAGACATCTTAGGAAACAAATAGCTAAGGCTCAGGTGCATGCTATTAGGGATTCTGACAATGTAACTCACCAGACGCAAAGTGGAATTGCAGAACAGTTCAAAAAGTACTACTAGGGGTTTTATAACCTCCCTAACCCGGACAGGGGGAGACTGCAGGAAATTAATGAATATCTGATAGCCTCTAACATGCCTAAGTTAGATAAGGTCATGCTAGTGGTCCTTGAGTCGCCTATCACGACTGAGGAATTCTTCAATGCCCTTAAGCAAACAAAACCACAAAAAGCTTCTGGCCCAGATGGTTATTTAACACAGTACTACAGGGCATTTTCTGGTCTGCACACACCTCACTTTTTCAGGGCCTTTAAAGCAGCGGGTTCCTCCGGTTCCCTTCCTATCTCCTCAGGTGCACCTCACTGTAATACATAAAGAGGGAAAAGACGACTACTGCCAGAACGACAGACCTATTAATCTACTACTAAACTTTACCCCAAAATTTTAGCTAATAGATTTTTTAAAGCTTTACCTTATTTGTTTGCAAAACATCAAGTTGGTTTTATACCTGGAAGAGAAGCCGGGATAATACTATTAAGGTGATAAACCTGCACCTCTGGGCCAAGGAATCAAAAATTGAGTGCATGTTTCTGTCCACTGATGCGGAAAGAGTGGGGTGGAGCTGGAGGAAACAGGTCCTACATCAAATTGGCCTTAAGCATAAAATATGGAGCTGAGTCACAGCATTATACTCAAACCCTCGGCTAAGGTAAAAGTTAATGACACACTGACACTTTTCGAATTAGTAATGGAACAAGACAAGGGTGTCCTCTTAATCTAATTATATTTGGGCTAACCTTAGAGCCCTTCATCCGATCAGTGAAACAGCTCCAAGATATACATGGCACAATGGTTGGGAAGAGAGTACAAAGTCGCTGCTTACATAGATGATCTATTGTTTTTCATCGCCCAATCCTTAGTGTCAATCCAGGTTCTTATTTCAGAACTTAGTAAGTTTGGAAATTTGACTAACCTGAAAAGAACACACAAAATCTGTAGCTATCAATATTTCCTTGCCTACATCAGTAGCAAAACATCTGGAAAGTGTGCTTTAATTTGAATGGCACTTCAGATATCTAAAATCTGGGAAATCTGCTACCCACAAACATTGATGACCTTTTTACATTAAATTTTCCCCCTACTTGCTTCGTTCATGGGTAGTCTTAACAACTGGTGGGTGGTTGTCCTGGTTTGAGAGAATTGCGGTTCTAAAAATTAATTTATTGCCACAGCTAATGTACCAGATGCAAGCTATTCCGATCCATCTACCACAAAGTTATATTGCCAAACTACATAAGATGTTAAGTGAGTTTATATGCGGCTGCAAACCTCCCAGAATACATCACACTAATTCCAAAATGGGAGACCGCCTAGGAGCACCAGACATAGAGAAACTCAGGTCATAGTAAGCATGCTCTGTGATATTTAGCTGACACAGAGTAGATTAACATTTGCCTACTGGCTCAGAAATGTTCGATTAGTTCAAGCACCCAGGAACTTAATTATCTTAACTTAGTCATCCACAGAATATTCCCAGGAACTCCAAACACGTGTTGGAAATGTGTTGCAGCCTCAGGGGATCTTCCACATATTTGGTGGTCCTGTCCGGGTATTCACTCCTTTTGGGCAGGAGTACAACAGGTTCTGAAAAAGTGGACGACCTTGTAACTCCCTTAAACCTTACATGGGTCCTACTCCAGCATCATCAGACATTAAACCTGTCTTAAAGAGCCACTCTCACCATACACCTGCTTAATGCAGGCAAAGCTCTCATTCTTAGGCTGCCGAAAAGCAACCAGACACCCATGATCTCCCAATGGTTTACGCAGATAGATCACATTTCCGAGCTAGAGAAAATCTTTTACACAAAGAAGGATAAGATAGTAAAGGTCACGTCTCTTTGGCTACCCTGGTTTAGGTTCAATTAGGAACAGTACAGTACATCTAATTTTGCGCACCTCGGGTCTGTGGGGGGGGGGGGTTAGGGCGGAGACCCTTGACCCTCTTCTCCTCCCCCCCACTGTCCACTTGCTTACGTTTCAACCTCTCCAGCTCCATCTGACCTGAGTCTTGCGGCGCACTCAGGTCATCAGCAGAGCGTTGTTTAGCATAATACAAAAGGTTACGACAGAAATGTAGGGGGGTTGACAACCAAAATATTGCATCATACATTAGGTTTAACGCAACTCTAATCTAATCTAATAGACGCTGTTCAGTAGAATATGGATATGGCGTTGAAATAAAATAGTTTCACCACAAGTATTGTTACTCATGACTATTTCTATGTAAAAGATTGTATGTTTATCACTGACGGCTGTAAGAATTATCGCAATATTGTATGGAACCTGTTACTGATCATTTCTTCTCTCAATAGCATTTTATTGATAAAAAATGGGTGTCAGAGCCGAAATCGGGAGGAGGGGAACACAAAATGGGGAAGGGAAAGTAGTCTAAATAATCATAGAATCAAAATAAAATACACTTAAATACATTAAATTACATAAATTAAAAAATATGTTTCTTCCATAGCAGGCTGTGACAGAGCCCCCCATCATCTTCCATAGCAGACTGTGACAGAGCCCTCCATCATCTTCCATATCAGACTGTGACAGACCCCCCCCCATCATCTTCCATAGCAGACTGTGACAGAGCCCTCCATCATCTTCCATAGCAGACTGTGACAGAGCCCTCCATCATCTTCCATAGCAGACTGTGACAGAGCCCTCCATCATCTTCCATACCAGACTGTGACAGAGCCCTCCATCATCTTCCATACCAGACTGTGACAGACCCCCCCATCATCTTCCATAGCAGACTGTGACAGAGCCCTCCATCATCTTCCATAGCAGACTGTGACAGAGCCCTCCATCATCTTCCATAGCAGACTGTGACAGAGCCCTCCATCATCTTCCATACCAGACTGTGACAGACCCCCCCCATCATCTTCCATAGCAGACTGTGACAGAGCCCCCCATCATCTTCCATAGCAGACTGTGACAGACCCCCCCCATCATCTTCCATAGCAGACTGTGACAGACCCCCCCATCATCTTCCATAGCAGACTGTGACAGATCCCACCATCATTTTCCATAGCAGACTGTCACAGAGCTCCTCATCATCTTCTATAGTAGACTGTGCCATAGCCCCTCATTATCTTCCATAGCACACTGTGACAGAACCCTCCATCATCCCATAGCAGACTGTGTCAAAGCCTCTCCCATCGCCCCATAGCAGACTGTGACATAGCCCCTCATTATCTTCCATAGCACACTGTGACAGAACCCTCCATCATCCCATAGCAGACTGTGTCAAAGCCTCTCCCATCGCCCCATAGCAGACTGTGTCAAAGCCTCTCCCATCGCCCCATAGCAGACTGTGACATAGCCCCTCATTATCTTCCATAGCACACTGTGACTGCCCCCCCATCATCCCATATCAGACTGTGACAGAGCGCCAATCATCTTCCATAGCAGACTGTGACAGAGCACCCCCTTCATCACCCCCACTCGCAAATTTCAGCTTAACCCTAGTAGTGATGACTTAGCCCTCTTCGGGGTTGCATTTCCAGAGAAACCACTAAAAGTGGAAAGGCTAAAACTCTGGAATACTGTAAATCTGAGGTAAGAAATCTGAGGTAAGACTGTGTAAAATCAGCTTCATCCATGACCAGAGCTGAGGCAAAGATCTGCCCCTGCAGACAAATTAAGCTGCTTAAACTCTCAAGATACTCTCAAGATACTATGACTCTGCTATGGGAATTACTTTCTGGGATTAGGTTTGGGCCTTACAAAAGCAGACCACAAGTAAAAAAAACAAGTTTAGTAAATTGCACCCCTAAAGCTCCTCTCTGGCAATCGGTGACATAAACTATTTGAGAGGGCTTAGCTCCATGCAGATGTTATGGAATAGCAGGAAGATTCTATGCTGCATAACTGCATGGCAGTGGCCATCTTGCCACATGAGTCCAGCTTATACAAAAACCCAATCCCAAAGTCAAATTTGTCTCACATCAGTGTAATTCTCCTTTATTTCTAGTTAAAAGCCATCAGCTGTGAGGACTCTGTCTGAATGGTCTGCGGTAAATTATAAGTCCGCACTGAACAGTGATAAAGAAACATTGTTGCAGGTTTCCCTTCACACACACAATTTCTCTAACAGCTGGTTATTCCGTGTGTGTGTGTGTGTGTTTAAATAACATAATACACAAGTTGCCGTGATTCTGATGCATTTTTCTCTCTGGTGTGGGCTGCTGCTGGCACAGCTCCTCAATCAGCCTGTTATTCCAGAACATCTGCATGGAGTTGGGCCCTCTCAAATAGTTTTTGCCAAAGGTGGCTTTAGGGGAGCAATTTACTAAACATTCTTTTTTTTACTTTAAAGGCAACAACACAACTAGGGCAGAAAAATGCTTCTTAAAGCAGAAAAAACAATGCAGCAGGCCACTGGCCTTCCCCTGTGGCATCCCAAATTATTGTGTGACACTGTGTGAACCCCCCCCCCCATGGCTCAGCAAAAAAATTTACATATGCACAGCAAACAGCTTTGATTGGATGAGAGCCCACACGCACATATGGCGTAGGACCAGGGAAAGGTGATTTGTGTGATCTGGCGGGTTTTTCACAATGGAGCATCCCAAATCAGGATGCCCCAGGGAACAAAACCTGGGGCTAATAGGTTCCTGCAATACATATGTAACATAGTAACATAGTAACATAGTATGTAAGGCTGAATAAAGACTTTAGTCCATCCAGTTCAGCCTGTTTAACTCCTTTCAGTGGTCTAGTAGCCATAGCCGGAAATGTTATTACATGCCAGGAAGGCATCAAGGCCACTTTTGAACATTTTTAATGTATCCCTCATTACTACCTCCTCTGGCAGCGAGTTCCATAGTCTCACTGCTCTTACAGAGAAGAATCCCCTCCTATGTCGGTGGAGAAAGCACCTTTCCTCTAACCTTAGTGGATGCCCCCGGGTTATGGTTACACTCCGGGGTATAAATAGATTGTGGGACAGATCCTTGTATTGTCCCCGAATATATTTATACATAGTTATTAGATCACCCCTCAATCGTCTTTTTTCTAGACTAAATAAACCTAACTTGGACAATCTTTCCGGGTACTCTAGCCCCCGCACTCCTTTTATTAACTTTGTTGCCCTTCTTTGAACGCGCTCCAGTTCTGATATGTCCTTTTTAAGCACAGGTGCCCAGAACTGTACACAGTATTCCATATGGGGTCTGACCAGTGACTTGTACAGGGGTAAAATGATGTTCTGGTCATGAGCACCTATGCCCCTCCTGATGCACCCCATGATCCTATTTGCCTTGGCAGCAGCTGCCTGGCATTGATTACTACAGTTGAGCTTATTGTCAACTAAAACCCCTAGGTCCTTTTCCATTGTTGTTTTACCAAGTGTTTCTTTATTTAGTGTGTAATCATGACACAGATTTCTCCTTCCCATGTGCATAACCTTACATTTATCTGTGTTAAACTTCATTTGCCATTTAACTGCCCATGCTTCCAATTTATCTAAATCTGTTTGTAGTTGCCTGTTGTCCTCCATTGTTTTAATTACTTTACTCAGCTTAGTATCATCTGCAAAGATTGAGACTTTACTGTTTAATCCATACCCAATGTCATTTATATATATATTGAAGAGAATTGGTCCCAGAACTGACCCTTGTGGTACTCCACTAGTAACAGTGACCCAATCTGAGTGTGTACCATTGATAACCACCCTCTGCTTCCGATCACTAAGCCAATTTCCCACCCATCTGCACACGTTTTCCCCCAGTCCAAGCATTCGCATCTTTTGTACCAGCCTTTTATGTGGCACAGTATCAAATGCTTTAGAAAAGTCAAGATATATGATATCCAATGACTCCCCCTGATCCAATCTTGAACTTACCTCCTCATAAAAGCTGATCAGGTTTGTCTGGCAGGAGCGATTCCTCATAAATCCATGCTGATATGGAGTAATAAGGTCATTTTCCCCAAGGTGCTCCAGGATAGTATCCCTTAAGAAACCTTCAAACAGCTTGCCCACCACAGATGTTAAGCTTACCGGTCTGTAGTTCCCAGGTTCCCCCCTAGATCCCTTTTTGAATATTGGCACCACATTTGCCAAGCGCCAATCCATCGGAACAAACCCTGTAGTTATGGAATCCACAAATATTAGAAATAACGGCTTGTCTATTACTGTACATAACTCCCTTAAAACACGAGGATGTATGTCATCTGGTCCCGGTGATTTATCGATTTTCATCTGCTTGAGACGGTGCCGGACTTCTTCCTTGGTTAGACCAGTGACATTTAATGGAGGGTTTCGGTTATTCCCCTGCATTTCACTCGGCATGTCAAATTCTTTTGTGAATATAGAAGCAAAGAAGTTGTTAAGCAAATTAGCTTTCTCCTCATTTCCCTCTATAGGGGTCCCATCCTTGCTTTTCAGGGGGCCCACACCCTCAGGTTTGTACCTTTTACGGTTTATGTAGCTAAAGAATAATTTAGGGTTAGTTTTACTCTCTTTCGCGACCAGTCTTTCTGTCTCCAGCTTAGCTGCCCTTATCTGTTGTTTACATTGTTTATTTTCTTCTTTATAGTTTTTTAACGCTTCCGCTGTCCCTTCCTGCTTTAAACGTTTAAATGCCTTTTTTTTGTTGTTTATTGCCCCCGTAACCTTTTTATTTAGCCACATCAGTTTACATGTGTGTCTAATAGTTTTATTCCTGTAAGGTATATATCTGTCACACTGAAAATTAAGTATTCCTTTGAAAGTATCCCATTTAGCGTCCATGCTTTTGTTCTTAAGGACATTTTCCCAGTCAATGCAGTGTAGGGCATCTCTAAGTTGGTCAAACTTTGCCTTTTTGAAGTCCCGCGTTTTTGTGGTATATTATATTTGCACATGGTCATTTGCCTAGCAATAACCTTTATATGTTGTTGTATGTTTTCAAGGACAAACAATTTTTCCTTGATATCCATGACAAAATATGGCAAAAACAACACCAGAATGGTTACAATCCTACTTCCACTCTATCAGAAACTAAAATAAATTTGGTTGTATTTGGGCTTTAATACAAGCCACATATTTATAGTACCTCCTTGTGTTGCTGGAATTATAAAACCAACTTCTAATGAGCTGCATAAAGCTAGTAAAGTGTTTTGCACTTACCTTTCAATTCCACTGAGAAGATGCCGATGCTGTTTGGATAATAGAGCACTGCCTCCCCATGCGGCCTGTTGGATTTCAAAACATAGATTGTATAGTTTAATAGCTAGTATAATCATACTACTTGTATAAAATACATACTTGTATAAAATCATACATGTATTCCTAAATGTAGCAAATATAGGTCATAGTACATTACAGTAAAGGTTAGACCTTCATTTTCTGGTTATCAGATAGAATAGAATGCTAAACAGTTGTAAGGTCTATGTAAAGCAAAATGTACATGCCACTAATCCAGGATAGTCCTGGGACTTTACAGTGTACACCGATCAAAACTTACATCAACATGTAGCCATAGACCATGTTCTTCGCACACGATTGCAATGTCTGAAAGGGGATCAAATGCCCCTAAAACAGTTGTCCCACAGGTTGCACTGACGAGAAAAGGAACAAAGCCCTATAACAAAATAAAAACTAGATGATGATCTTTGGGCTGGATTAATTATAGGAATATAACTAACTGGGCAGATCCCCACTTCACATCGGATTATCAGCATCACGTAGGCACATAGGCAATACTTTCATCTGCTGGTGGGAAACTTATGTTGACACACAAGTACCTGCAGCTTCAAAATGGGGCTGCACTTATAAAACATATTGCACCGGTCATTGGGTGCATGCCAGTGACATCTCTACTGGCAATGATGTTTGTGTCTAATGGGGTCTAGGTCCTAGAGAAACAAAGGACCTGATGCTTTCTGGTCTGGGGAATTCACATTCTGTGTATAGGCAGCCTGCATGAGTGAAGGAACCAGTACGTTGAGATCAGACTAGATCCTGAAAAACGAATGCACACTTGACCTGAATTTAGATGAAAATAAAAAAAACTGCCCTTGGAAGAGTACCTAGCCAGGCATTCAGTGCAGCAGCTACTCCCGGTGGGGGAATGGGCAACCCACATTGGTAAGGTAAGCTTCATTTTAATCCCCAAATCGACCTCAGCAACAAACAGGGGAAAGAGGGATCAACACCAGAGTCTTGCTTTAAAGGGTAAGTAGTCTACTTTCTATGGAATTTTTGAAAGTGTGATAGGGATAAACAGCACAACTAAAGTATACATAGACAAGATAAATACAATGCCAGATCACTGATTTGAATATGTACACTATTTAGCTTAAATTAAACAATACCTCTGATTTGGCCTTTTGTATTTTGTGTTTCAAGTCTTCTGGTTCCATTTTTCCCCTGTAATGAATTATGAAGCACACTTTTTGGGCAATTCATTAACAATTGGAGAGGCTTTACTAGTTTTTTTCCAAAGAGTCTATTAAACCTCAGTATAACGGTATTCATTCAAGATTTCAGACCCCTTCCCACTCAACACACAGGTGGCAAAAAATCTTTAGACATTGTCCAATGCATCAGCTAATGGTTACATTCTAGGACAGTGAGCAAAGAATGACAGATAAGGCTGAAGGATGACCAAGACAAAACAGACTGCAGGTAAAATCCAGTAAAAAGCTAGAGGCCTGATTTATCAAGCACTTCTGCCAGACAGTGCCACATTGTTGCAAATTAGAGTAGTGAAAAATATCATTTATAATTTTTTTGCACCCTTGTGCATGTTACTGCACCGCAAGAAACACATCTACTAGAACATTAGCGCTGTAATGCTGAAAAATGTATAACTCTTATTTTGCACTACTCTAATTTCATTGAAATGGCATTGTCTGCCAGAAGTGCTTGATAAATCAGGCCCTAGATCATATAAAGTTAAAGTCCAGTAAGGGATTATTACACTCAAAATGGAACAGAAGTGCACAGCAGAGCATCCAAATCAGGGTCAGCGCTGCTTCCTGGGAGGGCAGTATGCAGTGAGGGATCCAAATCAGGATTAGTTGTTGCAGGGTTTCTGGGTGGGTGGTATTCAGTGGGGCATCCAAATTGAGGATACTGGTTGTATGGTATCCAGCTTCCTGGGTGGGCAGTATGCAGTGAGGGATCCAAATCAGGATTAGTTGTTGCAGGGTTTCTGGGTGGGTGGTATTCAGTGGGGCATCCAAATTGAGGATACTGGTTGTATGGTATCCAGCTTCCTGGGTGGGCAGTATGCAGTGAGGGATCCAAATCAGGATTAGTTGTTGCAGGGTTTCTGGGTGGGTGGTATTCAGTGGGGCATCCAAATTGAGGATACTGGTTGTATGGTATCCAGCTTCCTGGGTGGGCAGTATGCAGTGAGGGATCCAAATCAGGATTAGTTGTTGCAGGGTTTCTGGGTGGGTGGTATTCAGTGGGGCATCCAAATTGAGGATACTGGTTGTATGGTATCCAGCTTCCTGGGTGGGCAATGTGCAGCAGGACATCCAAATTATGATTAGCAGTTGCTTCCTGGGTGTACGATGTGCAGTGGGGCATCCAAAAAGGGATACTCTCATGGTGCTAGGGGGGTAACACCTACAGCTCTCTTTAATTGACTGCACAAACCAGTAAAAAGCAGGGAGAATAACCATAGCAACTAATTAGACAACAAGCTTCAGGGGATCATACACTACAGTGGCTATGTTTGACATACACGCTAACTCTAAAAGGAGTTCTATAGCAGATAATGAACTAATAATATAAATCTGGAAAAACACAGTGAGAGAAATGTTTACTGCTCAGCTGGTCTTTTCCCATTGTCTAGCTCAGGGCAAAAACAGAGATGAGCAGTTCACCCTGTAAATGTTGCTCAAACACATATCAGGGTCAAGCACCAGGTAAGAAAAGTAACTATTTGTAGGAGAGAAAACTGCCATTCACTTTCATTGGCTCCCTTGGGGCTGATTCAGCACCAGGTGAAAATTTACATCCAGGTGCTAAATAAACCCCAAGGTAGACAATTGAAAATAATATCTCTCCTAAAAAGTAGTGACTTTTCTCACCTGATGTTTAATCCTCATTATCTTTTCTTACAATAAAGGAAAAATATACGTTTGGTGAGATGTTCTCCTACATGGTGCATAAGCAACACCCCCTTTTGCTATCTAGCATGAATACATGGATTTTTAATTTTACATTATTTTTGTGATAATTTAGGCTCCTTTGTAATTCTAATTCTCAAAAGTAGTGTTCTTTATTGAAAAGGTCATATATAAATAAAGATACCTCCTTCTCTTTTTGTATCCTCGGTTGTAATAATTTATGTACTGTACTGTATGTTTTGTCCGCAACAGAATTAGTGCTATTAAATAAAGTAAAATATAATAATACCTGTTGTCTGTCTTCACTAGGATCACATTATCAGTCCCAATTCCAAGAAATGCTGCCCCTTTCTTGATAGAATAATGACTCTACAGAAATAAAAAGTATATATATATATTTTATAGCTACGATAAAGGACACATTGATACCTACAAAAAATTAACATATAAGAGTCCCTACCATAGATATATAAATATACCCCAAAACATCAGTTGGAGATCAAGTCATGCCTGACAGGCATGGGCTACTAACCATTATAGTTACTAACATATTCAAAAGACAAGGTCGTTGAAGACTTAACTTGTAGATATAAATACTAAATCTTTATTAAATCATGCAAACCTACATAAATGGTGGCAATACATATATAACAGTGTGTTATATGGTTGAAAACTGCTGCACCCCCCCCCCCCCCCCCACATACACGCACACACATAAACGCAGCATACCCATATTCACACTGCCGAACATTATTTTGAAGGAGCTAGTATGTGGGGCCGATTAGAGTAATGATAAATGAGAAAGATTAAACCCTATCATATTGGAAGCCATAAGAGATACTTCATTTAGTTGGTTAGTACTGTACCTAAAGATTACAATGGGAAAAGGCAGTAGGTAGTTATATTGTAATTCAGACACTAGTTGGCAGTGGAGAGTATCCCCTACAGAAAAGAATAGACCCAAACACTACAGTGGAAGATAATGGGGGTAATTCATCAAGGGATAGCGCCAGGTAGTGCCTCGTAGCGGCAGGCAGTGTCTGGTGAGCGCTGGGCGCTGTATGCAACACCACATTTATGAAAAGGAATCTGGTGAGCATCTCTAACAGCGCCATGTAGCGTCCGATTCATCATTGAAGGTGGCTCAGTGTATAGCGAAGGTGCTCTAGCTTCCAGAGCGCCAAGTATTACCTGTCGCTCTCCCATACATTTCAATGGACGTTCCTTTCTTCTGTTTAAACAGGGTTTATTTTTTTAATTATTTTCTCTCAAATAATTGTGTCACCTCTCCTGGCCTAGAAAAAGTCATTTTTAAAAACTTTTTTGATTTTTTGTTTTTTTTATGCAGAATTGTCATTACAGGTCTGGCACTAAAGTGTTAATGTCACAGTGATATAACAATGTAATTCCATGTGTTTTCGCTTTGTTACAGGTGTATATGTGTTCAAAACCAGACTTTAATCACACAGCGTCTGGTGCTCTATGCTATATAGCAACCAGATTTATAGCGCCGCACTTTGCGTGTGTACTTTTTTGATAAGTGTGGTGTGAAGTGCCGAGAGTCGGTCGCACTGAGCTGGCGCTACCTTTCACTCCCTGCTCCCCTGTACTGGTGATACAGCACCAACATACATCACATTCATCAATGCGGGCCAGGTTACTACAGCGACCGAGACGCTCTGTTACAGCGCCCGATACCCACACATGAGCGTCTACTAGTGGTCGCTTTAAGCGCCGCTATACAGACGCTAAACTGCTGATACCTGGCGTTAGTAATGAATCAGCCTCCACTTAGAGACTGATAGTAACAACAACTCACACTGAACACGTGGGGATTCACGGTGAGCATGGGCGTGGTCTTGGGAGGTCCTGTCAGCAGAAGGAAACATCTTGGAGTTTATTTAAGGGAAACCCTGCCCTAGGTCCAGTGTTCTTAGGTTCTAGAAGTTGCCTAGATGGGTTTAATAATGTTAACTGAGGAGATGTGAAAGTAACAGCAGTATGAATCCAGCTAATACCAGCAAGAGCACAAGAGAGTGGAGTCATGGCCATCAAACCAGCAAGACTAAAAGCTTTATATCGAGTGAATGTTCTGAAGGGAGCTGTGGATTATTAATGTGTCTGAAACATCTGCTGTATAATGCTGCTGAATATGTTTAAGCTGAAATAATAAAGATAATTGTGATTCAAATCAACTGGAGACTTTTCTGGAAAATATCTGTTAAGGGTTTTTTAAAAAGCATCCCCCCCAGAGAGTGGAGGCTCCACACATTTAAAAACATATTTAAGGGTTTAACCATTGATAGAGCACATAGTAGTTGTATTTTATTTGAAAATCTCATAAAACACTCTTTTCAGTTTATGGTCCCTCCTAGGCAGGAACGGTCTACTAATACATATGTGGTACTGTTGTAATGGGGAGTAATCAGGCTTTTACATGCAATACGATTTTCTCAAAAAACATACATTTTTTATTTTAAGAAAAGCAACACAATTAAAAAAAAGATATGTTTTTTTAATTTTTTTCACATATTTCACCTAGAAATATTGAGAAAGCACTGAAAAATTTACAAACAAGACATTTTATGTTAAAGCCCAAACTCTGCTTAAATTACAGCAAAAATCACAGTTAAACATATCAAAACACTGAAAACTGGCCTGGCAACAGAGGGTTGCTAGTAGTCTGGCAGTTATAGGGTTAAAAAAATTATGTTCACCAGAAAACCTAAACAGTTAACCTGCTGAAATATTTCCTCTCATCTACACTTAAACCCCTTCCCGCATTATCCAAAACAAACTTTTTTCCAAGTCATCCTTTAGCATGACCACACGAAGAGTACTAGGTGGTTAGGCTGAAGGATTCCTAAAAAATATGTTACCGTCTAATGTTGGTTTTTCCAAGTCATCCTTCAGCATGACACCTAGTACTCTCCATGTGGTCATGAAGAAGTATTCCTAGAAAATCTGTTACCGGTAAGTCTAATAGTGTTTTTTTTTTTGCCTTGTTAAAGGAAAACTTTTTTTTGCCAGGTATATTCTTTTCTTCTTCTGGAATGTGCTGCCCAAGTGGAAGTGGTTTTCCCGGTCTTAGATATGCCTTTATGGCAATGTATAACCTTTATGGTAATGTATTTCATTTTTACATTATTTCCTTTTCTGTGAAATGACATAATATATCTTTTCTGTATTATTCATGTTAGATTATGTCTGTCCAACTGGGCACTGAGGAAGCCTAATACGGCGAAACTAGTCTGCCCGACAAGACACTGCATTATGTGACTAACTTCTCTCAAATAACATTGGGAGTTTTTTGGCTCTATGGATTGTGTATCATGTTTTTAAGATGAAATTTTTTGTGTATAGACATACACCAGCATTTTAATGTCTAATCTCAAATAAAAGGTTCTGTTAATTTTTATCCATGTGATGTTTTGCATATTACGGCGAGGTTGGCCTATCTTGGTGAGCCCCATTTTGCTGGACCAGAGAGAAGGTCCAAAACTTCTTTGCCCAATCAATAGTATTTCAATTGCAGGGACCACCCAGGCAAGCAGCCTTATCCCCTAACAGGGTTCCATTTCTCAAACCACTCCACAATAAAACTTACTATTAATCACTGGTCGGTCGGTTATCTTGGGATTTTGCCCCCTTCTGTGGGGCTAAAACCCAGTATATCTTAGATATGCCTGCCGTAGGTGCACACAATGGATTGAGGAGCGCAGGGGATGCCAGTGGGGAATGCTTGTGGGATTACCGGATCAAGGCGCACAGCGGCAGAACCGCAGTTTCACACAGAGGGATGCTTTGGCATAGCTTGTAATAAGGTCCTCTCACTCCCCCACAGAGGAATACCAATTTGGCTTGTCCTACCAGTTAGACCCCCCTTCCGGGGTAAGTCTGCGGTGGTGACCGAGGATTTCTTACTAAATCCCCAATTGGGATGCCCTGCTAGTGGAGATGACCTACATTAGTCTTGGGTTTCCAACCACTTTAAGTATCAAAAAGGCTGGAAATTCAACATGAAAAAGTTAATAAAGCCTCCTCTAGATGGCAGTAATGCTTATGGAAAGGAAACCCACAGATGAAGTGTGTCCATTGTGCAGCCAAAGTCGAATATCTTTATGAAAAAATAACTATTACTGTGATTAGGTAGTTACTAGTACACAGAGTACTTTTATTATTTGAATATCAAACAGCTTCCAGGCATTCAAAATCCACTTTGCTTACATAGCATTATACCTAAAGTGGAACGTGCCAATTAGCAATCACTTCTACTGTGAGTAAAATACACCACATGAAGTTGTTATTGTGAACATTTTAATTTTTAAAATAAAAAATATTGAAATACTGAATCATGGTTTGCTGGATGGTTTCCTGCAGCATTCATATACCACCACCTCTCCAGTGATGTGACATGTGAATAATGAAAAGTAATACCAGGTTATACTGTATATACACACAGGGCTGGCTTTTAGGTGTCATTTTTCATTTTAAGGATTGCGGGAATAAGGGAGGATAAGGAATTAACTCAAAGCTGTAATATCAGTGGAGCAATCAGTGCTTAAACCGGACCTTCAGCGTGATTTAATGAAAAGCCCAAAACCTTAAAAAAAACTATTCCCCAGCATCTAAAATTAATATATTTAAAGTTTTTAGTCATATACTTATTATTCTTTCCCCCACTGGCCTGCAACTCTGTTCAGGACTTTAGGATACGGGCACCGCCATCTTGACATCACACATACTGAGGAGAGGAGAGCGGGGTAAAGTACAGGGGGCGGGGGGTATAGCTGTGCTTTGCACAGACAGAGCAGAGCTGGGGTCAGGTAAAGGACAGCAATCCCAGAAGGCAGAGCAGCACAGTCAGAAGACACTTCCTGTTTGCAGGAGAGCCTGTGGCATTTGTCCAATTGTCTTCAATGTCGAAGATTGAGTATTCTTGTTATTTTGCCCCCAGTTGATAGTTAATACAACTGGTGCATGGTCCGATATACTGATTGGTGTTATATCAATTTTACAGATCCCCTGTAACTGTTGTTGTTTAATATAAAAGTAATATAATAGTAATGTAATAGCAAACCAGATAGTATTGCCGTCTTCCTAAGGCCGGTGGCTGGGCAACTCGTGCTAGGACAGGCCTGCGGTTTGCCCCAATTGGGCTTTCTTGTGACAGCTACAGTGGGCCTTTCATTGAAATGATGGAGTCCTGATGGCAATATTATGCTGTCAGAACAACACCAACATGAATTAGAGGAAGGCACAAAAAGGAGGTTGAGTTATAAAGAGGATCCACTTCTGAGTGAAAAAAAGAACACATTAGCTTGGCCCAAGAAGGGGTTATAAAAGTTGTATAGACGGATGCTTTAGGAATGACATTCATGTAATCACTAAAATTCTATCACTAAAATTCTATCACTGTATACACATTCCAATTGTATGAAATTATGTTTTGCCAAGCTCCCCATGGAGCACACAACACAATCCCTTGGATTTCATAGGAATTGCTCGGAGACATCAGATTGTTAGTCAGTAACCACCTGAGCAAAGGTTTACTTTACTGATGTTTTGTTTCTCACCTACTATTTGCTTAGAATTACCTAATCGGAAGTAGCACAAAATTCTTCACAGCTGGGTCCATGGTAAACAACTTGGCAAATGTAGGGTTTTGCTTCCCTAAGTATTTTCCCAATTTCCATAAGGCCCACAGATAGGTGACACCATAATAGCTAGCTGACTCTACAGAGAGCCTTCAAAGTATTTTCATGCTGCCACCATGCGCTTGTCCCAACAGAACAGTCATGGAGCTTTTGGTCCGGTTTGTAGGATTCCTAGGGGCCATCCCGATTTAACATGTCTAACAGTAGGAACTATCCGAGCCACAATAATTTAAAGGGAAAGTCTACTCTCAATGGCATTTTCATTTTCATTTCAAGTTTATTTTTTGTGTGCTAAAAGGCTGTCCTAAAGGTGCTCAGCTTTATCTATTATTTTTGTTTTTTTTTCTTATGTTAGAAAGTCCTGGGTGCTGCGTAGTCAATTCAGATAGACATTTGTGAAGGAACATGAACTGGCTTTACTGGAACATGAAATCAGTAGGAGAAAATTACCTTTCATAGCGAATAACACAGACAGCAAAAGAAATCAATGAGTTCACCTCAACATACCTCAATATACAGGAAATACAACACATCATAGAAAGACTACATATAAGTAAAAGTAATAGCAACATAGAAACATAGGAACATAGAAGGTTGGCGGCAGAAGGAGACCATACGGTCCATCTAGTCTGCCCTTATGTGTATACTGTATGTACTCTTTATCTTAGGATAGATGTGTGCTTATCCCAGACATGTTTAAATTCAGTGACTGTTGATTTTTCAACTACCTCTGCTGGAAGTTTGTTCCAAGCATCTACTACTCTTTCTGTAAAATAATATTTTCTAACATTGCTCCTGATCTTCCCCCCGACTAGCTTCAGGTTGTGCCCCCTTGTTCTATCATTAAGTTTCTTCTTAAAAACACTTCCCTCCTGAACCTTATTCAATCCTTTCACATATTTAAAGGTCTCAATCATGTTCCCCCTCTCCCTTCTTTCCTCCAGACTGTACAAATTAAGTTCTCCTGATAAGTTTTAAGTTTAAGTCCTTCCACCATTTTCGTTGCCCGCCTTTGGACACGTTCTATTTGAATAATGTCTTTTTGCAGGTAAAGTCTCCAGAACTGCACACAATATTCTAGCTGTGGCCTTACCAGGGCTCTATACAGCGGCATCACAACCTCCCTCTTCCTACTGGTGATGCCTCGAGCTATGCAGCCGAGCATCCTGCTTGCTTTTCCCACTGCCTGGCTACACTGTCCACTCATCTTGCAGCTATCAGTAATCAGTACCCCTAAATCTCTCTCCTCCGAGGTCCTGGCTAACACAGTGCTGCCCATACGGTATTCAGAGCAGGGCTTCCTTCTACCCAAGTGCATGATTTTACATTTAGAGACATTAAACTCTAGTTTCCACAGTTTTGACCATCTATCCAGTAAAGCTAAATCATTTTCCATGTTGCAGACACCTCCAGGAATATCCACCCTATTACTAACCTTTGTATCATCAGCAAACAGACAAACTTTTCCTACCAAGCCTTCTCCTATGTCACTTACAAATATATTAAAAAGAATGGGGCCCAGGACAGAGCCTTGCGGCACACCACTTGTTAACGTGGAAGTTCTAAAACCAGACTGCAGCAGCAGGTTGTGAGATCAAGTCTGACTTTAATGTCTATAAATGTGTAGGAAAATTGTTATAGCTCTAAGTATACTCCAAATATTCTTCTCACCTCTTGTGATGTGAACACTGTCAGTCTGGGTAAGGAATGTAGACCTTTCTCTTTGCAATGTGGAAAATGGTGGAATCGTGCAACATTCATGGCATACATATTCGATATGGAGCCCCCTACGACAGAAAGATTTTTTATCTGTAGTCATGTAATAATTGCAGGATTTAATCCGGACCTTTACTCTGAATAAGAGATCTTGTATGCCCCCCATGTACATACAGATTACCCGCATAAACAATCATCCTACCTGCAGTATGTGTGTTTTCTGAGCCTTTAAACATCCAAGATGGCAGCCCGTGGAGGGTTAAAAAAATAGAAACAGCGGGGAGAATGGTTGACATGGATATCCCTGAGGACCCAGCCCTATGCCAATCCCAACTAATCCCAACTAAACGGTACAAGAAATCCGTGTTGTGCCACCTGCTAAACGCGGCGAAAGCCTGCATTCCCCAAATGTGGAAAAAAGCTGATCCTCCCTCTATAGCCATGTGGGTACTAAAGGTCAATGAGATTATGCGGTTCGAGAGCATGATTCTTGCTAAGGACAACAGGCGGGAAAGCTTTACGCGTACATGGTATAGCTGGAATGAGTTCTCCGAATCTAATGAATGCAAGATGGTGCTTGGAAACACCTAGGTCTCCCCTAGTTCCCCCCCTGCGCACTTCCCTCCCTTCCTCCCCCCCCCCCCCCCCCCCAGGTTGTTCCCCTCCTCTGGTGAAATGAGATGTACAATTGGATGGTTTGCTGATTAGTTTTCTATTTTTTTTTGGTCAACATTAAGATGTGCCTTTTTTCACTTGAAATCTGATCTGTAATGTCCAAAACACTGTGCTTTCTGTTTAATCACCAGCTGGAGCCACTGTTGTATTTGCTATGTCATGATGTCTGTTTTTCTTGTATGGATAAAAAGTTATATAAATAAAGAATATATAAAAAAAAAACAATAGAAACACTTTGAATAGGCAAATGAATCAATTATTGGTGAAGATCTGCATGTTACACCTCAAAGAGGGACAAATAGAAACAGCGAGGGACAGGGGGACATGCACTCAAAAGAGGGACAGTCTCTCCAAATCTCCAAATTTGGGAGATATGGGAAATACTTAGGCCCGGGCTTATATGGGAGAACATTCTAGAAAAGTAATTCGAAATGGTTAATGGTTAGAGCAGGATGTAGAGCAGCAATAGTGTAACAAAAGAGAGGCTAGCCACTGGTTAGAAGGTCCAGCACATGTTTGTGAGCATGTGCTGTTCTAGGAGCTCTCTTAAAGCGGTCCTTCACTCTGAATAAGAGTCTATCTTATATGTTTCCCACACCCTGTACATACAGATTGTTCACATTAAAAATCATCCTACCCGCATCTACTGCATGTAATGAGCCTTTTAACATCCAAGATGGCGGCTCATGGAGCTTCAGGCTGCCTGCAAACAGGAAGTATCTTCTGACTGTGCCGCTTTGCATTCTGGGATTGCTATCCTTCTCCTGACCCCAGCTCTGCTCTGTCTGTGCAAAGTACCACTATAACCTGCCCCCTGCACTTTTGTCCCCCTCTCCTCTCCTCAGGACGTGATGTTACTGAGCTAAGATGGCGGTGCCCGTATCCTAAATTGCTTAACAGAGTTGGAGGCCAGTGGGGGAAAGAATAATAAGTAAGTGACTAAAAATTTAAAATATATTAATTTTAGATGCGGGGGAATCAGTTTATATGGGTTTGGGCTTTTCAATAAATCATGGTGAAGGTCCGGGTTAAGGTTATATAAGCGAGAGAGACCCTGTAACCATTGTTCCATATCACTGATTCTCAACCTTTTTACACCAAGTACCCCCTAGCGACAATAAGTTCCAAACAAGGATTAATTATAAATGATACCAAGATAAGTAGGCCACAGGCGTTGTGGCACTTTTGAAGCAGGAAACAATTAGGTTTCGCTTTTAAAATAATAAAGTATTGCAGACCAGTCAGACAGCCCCTGAAGGTTTGCCTTGGAACCCCCTGCAGTACATGTAGCGCAGGTTTAGAAACCACTTGAATTATAGTGGAGCAGTACTGAAAGAGAAAGCAGCGTCTATCACAGAGATCTTGGTCCAGTAAGTGCGCAGTTGCTACCTGTAGGAATCTAGTGAAGGAAGGTCCAGGTTGTCCATAGACGGGGAGTAAGACCAGCTGGCTAATACTTGACCGTGGAAGGAACAGGCTGCATATGCAGAATTCTGTACTGCGACTGTACCATGTGTCATCTTGAAGACATTAATAAAAATATCCTCTGTTTATGTGCACAGTAATGACATCCCTTGTGGTAAAGCTGCAACACCCAAACGATCACACTTGAAGCACCATGTGCCCAGATGAACCTGCTCCCTGACATCCTTATCAAACACCAGATGTGTGAGCACAACATTGGGCTTTTCATTAAATTATACTGAAGGTCCGGTTTAAATGTGAAAGTAGCTGTAGTGATTTTCAAATTGTGAAGCAGAATTAGAACAGACTCTTAGTCAAAACCTTTGGAACTTTGCATACTTCACATGAAAATAGACATTAACTATGCTCAAGGTGAATACATGTAATAAAAATGTGTTTATTATGTTCTAGCTATATATAGTCTTTAAGAGGGAAACATTTAACAGGCGTTGGGTGCCCGGAGAGCAGTCGGGGGCGAGGTGCTCCTGAGCACTTCAGTCATATCTTGGCCAGGAATTGAACCCGCCACCCTCTGGTCACAAAAGTGATTCCCTAACCACTAGGCCACCCTCTGGTCACAAAAATTATTCCCTAACCACTAGGCCACCCTCTGGTCACAAAAGTGATTCCCTAACCACTAGGCCACCCTCTGGTCACAAAAATGATTCCCTAACCACTAGGCTACCCTCAGGTCACAAACGTGATTCCCTAACCACTAGGCCACCCTCTGGTCACAAAAGTGATTCCCTAACCACTAGGCCACCCTCTGGTCACAAAAGTGATTCCCTAACCACTAGGCCACCCTCTGGTCACAAAAGTGATTACCTAACCACTAGGCCACCCTCTGGTCACAAAAGTTATTCCCTAGCCACTAGGCCACCCTCTGGTCACAAAAGTGATTCCCTAACCACTAGGCCACCCTCTGGTCACAAAAGTGATTCCCTAACCACTAGGCCACCCTCTGGTCACAAAAGTGATTCCCTAACCACTAGGCCACCCTCTGGTCACAAAAGTGATTCCCTAGCCACTAGGCCACCCTCTGGTCACAAAAGTGATTCCCTAACCACTAGGCCACCCTCTGGTCACAAAAGTGATTCCCTAACCACTAGGCCACCCTCTGGTCACAAACGTGATTCCCTAACCACTAGGCCACCCTCTGGTCACAAAAGTGATTCCCTAACCACTAGGCCACCCTCTGGTCACAAAAGTGATTCCCTAACCACTAGGCCACCCTCTGGTCACAAAAGTGATTCCCTAACCACTAGGCCACCCTCTGGTCACAAAAGTGATTCCCTAACCACTAGGCCACCCTCTGGTCACAAAAATGATTCCCTAACCACTAGGCTACCCTCAGGTCACAAACGTGATTCCCTAACCACTAGGCCACCCTCTGGTCACAAAAGTGATTCCCTAACCACTAGGCCACCCTCTGGTCACAAAAGTGATTCCCTAACCACTAGGCCACCCTCTGGTCACAAAAGTGATTACCTAACCACTAGGCCACCCTCTGGTCACAAAAGTTATTCCCTAGCCACTAGGCCACCCTCTGGTCACAAAAGTGATTCCCTAACCACTAGGCCACCCTCTGGTCACAAAAGTGATTCCCTAACCACTAGGCCACCCTCTGGTCACAAAAGTGATTCCCTAACCACTAGGCCACCCTCTGGTCACAAAAGTGATTCCCTAGCCACTAGGCCACCCTCTGGTCACAAAAGTGATTCCCTAACCACTAGGCCACCCTCTGGTCACAAAAGTGATTCCCTAACCACTAGGCCACCCTCTGGTCACAAAAGTGATTCCCTAACCACTAGGCCACCCTCTGGTCACAAAAGTGATTCCTTAACCACTAGGCCACCCTCTGGTCACAAACATGATTCCCTAACCACTAGGCCACCCTCTGGTCACAAAAGTGATTCCCTAACCACTTGGCCACCCTCTGGTCACAAAAGTGATTCCCTAGCCACTAGGCCACCCTCTGGTCACAAAAGTGATTCCCTAACCACTAGGCCATCCTCTGGTCACAAAAGTGATTCCCTAACCACTAGGCCACCCTCTGGTCACAAAAGTGATTCCCTAGCCACTAGGCCACCCTCTGGTCACAAAAGTGATTCCCTAACCACTAGGCCACCATCTGGTCACAAAAATGTTTCCCTAACCACTAGGCCACCCTCTGGTCGCAAAAGTGATTCCCTAACCATTAGGCCACCCTCTGGTCACAAAAATGATTCCCTAACCACTAGGCCACCCTCGGGTCACAAAAGTGATTCCCTAACCACTAGGCCACCCTCTGGTCACAAAAATGATTCCCTAACCACTAGGCCACCCTCTGGTCACAAAAGTGATTCCCTAGTCACTAGGCCACCCTCTGGTCACAAAAGTGATTCCCTAACCACTAGGCCACCATCTGGTCACAAAAATGTTTCCCTAACCACTTGGTCACCCTCTGGTCACAAAAATGATTCCCTAACCACTAGGCCACCCTCGGGTCACAAAAGTGATTCCCTAACCACTAGGCCACCCCCTGGTCACAAAAGTGATTCCCTAGCCACTAGGCCACCCTCTGGTGACAAAAGTGATTCCCTAACCACTAGGCCACCTTCTGGTGACAAAAGTGATTCCCTAACCACTAGGCCACCCTCTGGTGACAAAAGTGATTCCCTAACCACTAGGCCACCCTCGGGTCACAAAAGTGATTCCCTAACCACTAGGCCACCCTCTGGTCACAAAAGTGATTCCCTAACCACTAGGCCAAGAATGCGCCCATTTGTAACCAGAACAGCATGGTAAGCAGTGGCATTTTTATTTTTTATTTTTAATGTGTTACTGAATGTTATTATTATTTGCTAATTATTCATTTTAGCTTACATGTACAGTAACAATGGTTTTATCAATTTATGTGTAATGTGTATATATATATATATATATATATATATATATATATATATATATATTAGTTTTATTATACAATGGCCTCGATTCAGGTGAGTAAATGGCACTTTTTACTACAAAAAGGAGTAAATAGTTCACTACTTGGCTTAGGAGTAAAAAAAGTGCAATTGACTTCCTAAATGGAGATTCAGCAACAGTGAAATTCTCATGCTATTTTCTCATATAGTGAATTTTTACTACCATGAGAATTTTTTTTTTTATCTCTTACTCAACCGAGCCAATTGTTTTGATAGGAATGTACATATCCTTATTTTTTGTGTTTCCATGTATGTTACTTTTCCATATCAGTGTTTTCTACTGGTATTGAGTGACCCCAAACTGCACTGTTTGGGTCGTGCCGAACATTGCAGGTTCAGGTCCCGAACCCGAATACAGACTTCACCCAGAAGTTCACCCAGCTTTTAGCCCTCCCCTTGTCCAATCACAATCGGCAGGACGGGCAGGCAGCGTCAGCCAGCAGGCCGGCGAATCTCACCACCACTAGCCTACCCAGACCCACCCACCAACCAGCAAGAGGAGCAGGTGTGACACGGTGGGACTGGTCGCAACGGCAGACTATATTGTGGCCAGTAAGGGGGAAGAGGGAAAGCGGGGGTGAGCATGAGGGGTTCTGCCACACAGCCTAGTATGGGGCGATGGAGGGGGTTTTGCACACTGCCTGTTTGGGGAGGGGGCAGATTATTTATTTATTTTATTTTTATTTTATTTTTATTATATATATTTATTATATATTTTTTATTTTATAATAGTTTAAGTACTTTCCCTACCCCATTATTTGCAGGGAAGTTGCCCTCCGCAATTTTGCAGCCCTCTACCACTTACTACAATTTTACAGATATTTTTGGGACATCAAGTTCGAAGCGAAATGTTGTTGAACTACGGGTTCGCAGAAACTGGAATATGAGCCTATCTTATATGTTTCCCTCACCCTGTACATACAGATTTCCCGCATCAAAAATCACCCTACCTGCATCTGCTGCAATTTATGAGACTTTAGACATCCAAGATGGTGGTCCATGGAGTCTCAGGCTGCCTGCAAATGGGAAATATCTTCTGACTGTGCTGCTCTGCATTCTGAGATTGCTGCCCTTTTCCTGACCCCCAGCTCTGCTCTGTCTGTGCAAAGCACACCTATAACCCCACTGCCTGTTTGGGGAGGGGGCAGATTATTTATTTATTTTATTTTTATTTTATTTTTATTATATATTATTTTTTATTTTATAATAGTTACTACTTTCCCTACCCCATTATTTGCAGGGAAGTTGCCCTCCGCAATTTTGCAGCCCTCTACCACTTTTTACAGATATTTTTGGGTCATCAAGTTCGAAGCGAAATGTTGTTGAACTACGGGTTCGCAGAAACTGGAATATGAGCCTTTAGACATCCAAGATGGTGGTCCATGGAGTCTCAGGCTGCCTGCAAATGGGAAATATCTTCTGACTGTGCTGCTCTGCATTCTGGGATTGCTGCCCTTTTCCTGACCCCCAGCTCTGCTCTGTCTGTGCAAAGCACACCTATAACCCCGGCCTCTGCACTTTTCACCCCTCTATTCTCCTCAGTTAGTACTGCTTCTGAGGCAAGATGGTGGCGCCTGTATCCTAGAGTCCTGAACAGAGTTGCAGCCCAGTGGGGGAAAGAATAAAGAGTAAGCGACTAAAAATGTAAAATATATTAATTTAGTTTTTTTTTAGAATAGTTTTTTTAAGGGTTTGGGATTTTCATTAAATGATGCTGAAGGTCCGGTTGAACACTATTTGCTACACCATCATAACGCAACTTGTGTTGTAAAGCATTACATACCAGATGCCCACTGAGAGGACATACTGTAGGCCCGAGAGCTCATTTAAGAGTATAAAGAAACCATATATTTTGGACTGTCATTCGAAATACATCACCAAAGCTAAGTATAATAAACTTTTTATATAAACTTAGTGTGCAAGTCCTTCATTATTCAGCATTCCAATATAAATAATTCTGTAATAAATCAGTGTAATCCTTGGAAAACTGAATCAGTCAATCAGTCTAGCAATCATTGGTTGCCATGCAAGGCTTCAAGAGATGGAAACAGTTATGAGTGCAAGGCCTCCTGCAGAAATCATATCACTGTAGTCAATTGAGGAGCCTTGGACTGGATATGTGCTCACAGACCAGCTCCCCAGAACATCATGGTCATCAGCTGCAAAAGACACACTTAAAAATTGCTGGAGTTTGGGAGGAATTTATTTTTTACCCATACCAGTTTGCTTGTTGTGTATAAATCTTGCAAGGCACAAGCTTTTGGAAGTCTCCCTTTTGGTTTGGGGTATAGTTCTAATTTGACATTTTGAAACTGGCAGATATGTTCAATTCAAGGACAGCTAAATTAGGTAACAACAGCCAGCGTGGTACCTTTGGCTGCACTTACCTGGGCAGAAAATGCCATCTCCTGTATTCCAGCCTATGAAACTTCGCATTGTCCTTAGCACTTCATCCTCCATTAGGACAAAAACTGGAGCAACTTCATAGGTGTATCTGCAGTAAAAAAAAGGATATGTTGGGCCTCAACTACTTAAAAAAAACAGCTATACTGCGCAGCTTCACCACCTGGACCCGCTGGTGTCAACCTCCTGTCGACCTTCCGAGCCCAAGAAGGCACCTGTGCAAATGAAGGTAAGTGAACCTGCATGTCCCTCGCATTGGGGGGTGAAGCTGCATTGGACAAATATACTGTAGCTGCCCTAGCGTCCCCTAGGCATACACATCCCCACCTTGACCTAGAGCATCATGTACAAGCTGCACTGAAAATCTCTGCACCTCCCCATCACTTAGCCACAGGTCAATGATTTCAAAATCTCTTCAACTTTGACCAACCAGTTTCCTTAATAGCCTTACACTTTGTCCCCATGTTAGGAACTCAGACAACTAGTTTAAAAAATAGATAATTTCCCTAAAATATAAAATTTAAATTAAGTTTTAAAATATCTAAATTAGATCTCCAGGTAGCTTCATGGTATTTGAGTATCTTAGGTGCTAATTTGGCATCCATCCACACCGAGACATATCTTGGCTGCGGTGTGGTGGACACAATAGTTTTGGGTGTATAAAGGATTCTTAACTATGTAATATAAATGAAGTCAATTCCTGGCCATGAATTCCTTTTGTTAGTAGATTGGCTGGCTAAAGGGAGGGGCTAGTCCTTCTCAACAGGAAGTGAGGTGTCCTGGAAAGATTTTGGGAAATATTTGGGTAGTTGGGAGGGGACCATGGAAGGAGAAAGGGCATGTGGGCACAAGGGCCCTGTATTAGTAACTAAGAGCAGGTAATTTTAGACCTATATGGCAACTGGAAATTGTAAATATTAAAGCTATTCATTTTACGAATTGTTTTATGTAACTGTTTGATCTCTGTGATATCTATATTGTCAATGTAACTGTTTAGTCCCTAATTTTATATAGTATTGAGTTATTTTTACGTATGAGCAACTGTCCGGTATCATAAGTCTGTGCAAAATATAATCTTTTATACACAATCACTGATGTGATTCCTTTCGTCACCCACAACCTAGAACCTACAGTGAGCAGTTATTGTTAATCATTCATTTAATCGCCTTAGAATGTCTGCTTTGGCTCCTCTTACATAAAGAGTTGTATCTCATACTCTCTGTATAAATGTACATTTCTGATTCATATAAAGCAAATGTAGTGGTTGAACTCACTGGCTGGTGTTTAGCGTTTCCGTCATGATTCGTCCAGTCAGAGCATAGCGATCCAACCCCGAAAAGAGTTGGTTGAAAAAGTGAGGGTGTCCTAAAGGAATATATTTTAGAGTCACTGAATGGAAGGTTCATTTATTGCACATGCCAGAATAAAAGAACATAGGTTGATAGAGAACCTGTTTTAACACTCAACCTAATGATGTCTCTGCAGTATCCCAATAACACATCTTGCGACTCTCCGTTATTCCGTAGATTGAAATCAAGAACTTTCTTTAATTCTTCTGGTTCCAGCCATTCACATACCTAAAATGCATTATACCATTAGAAAGCAAAGATGGGGCTTAAATGCTGAGTAATATACAAAACAAGAACACAATGCAGACTCATATCTAACATACAGATACTCATATCTAACAACAGCAAACAATCCACTATAATCAAATACAGTATTAGGGGGCCTAATCGGCTAGACGGATCGGTTTGTAAAGCCGGACACCACATCAGATGCTATATGGAGAATATGTAGGTGTAGGCTTTTTTAATGTATATTTTGCCTAGACAGGTATTTTAGTCTAATATACCAATATATCATATGATCATTCACCAAGTATATGAACATATGCAGAACAGATAATAATATGCTACTACAGTTTAGATATTTTGCTTTTCTGGTACAGTAATGCATAAATGGCAATACTTTAAAGTTCAAAACAGATGAAGACTTTTTATAAACATTCCCCAATCCAATGAACAATCTTCAATTACTGTATTACCAGATGCACTCACCTTTTGGTTTCTATCAGTGGCATTCTGTACTCCCTCCTCCATAATTATTTTAAAAGCCTTTTGTAGGAATTCTGTGTTGTCATTCAGAGTAAAGGTACCTTCTACTGCAGACATGGTCCAAACATGTAACTCCTTTGTTAAAATGACTGTTCTTGTGTCTGTAAAGAGTATATGGCAATCAGCTGAAGATTAGGATATTTTAACACCCATGGAAACAGTATTAGTATTAGAGTGACTCATTGTCAGTAAAACTGGCTAATTGGTGGGTTCTGAGAATGATAGCCTTTGCAAAAGAAAAAACAGGTCCAGTGATTCAAACAGTTCTGGAACTAGTACGCTTGAGTACTAGGGTTCCTTTGTTTCAATCAATGTTCTCTGCCTAAACTTTGCTTGTCCAACTTATTTATCGTTTTTCGGTTCTTAAAAAAAATAAGTATCGTATTGTGTCCCGGTAAATCATACAGATTAACTGGAGGTAAAGGGTTGGTGCATTAGTATGACTAGAGCTATTAGGTATTATTAAACCGGACCTTCAGCGTGATTTAATGAAAAGCCCAAACTCTTAAAAAACGGTTCACCAGCATCTAAAATTAATATATTTTTGTTTTTAGTCACTAACTTATTATTCTTTCCCCCACTGGGCTGCAACTCTGTTTAGGAATTTAGGATACGGGCGCCGCTATCTTGACTCAGAAGCATCACAATTACTGAGGAGAGGAGAGTGGGATAAAGTACAGGGGACGGGTTATAGCTGTGCTTTGCTCAGACAGAGCAGAGCTGGGGTCAGGTAAAGGTCAGCTGTCCCAGAATGCAGAGCAGCACAGTCAGGAGGCACTTCCTGTTTGCAGGCTGCCTGATAAGATGGTGGCTTCCATAAGCCGCCATCTTGGATGTTTAAAGGCTCATAACATGCAGTAGATGCAGGTAGGATGATTTTTAATGTGAGCAATCTGTATGTACAGGGTGGGGGAAACATATAAGATAGGCTCTTATTCAGAGTGAAGGACCGCTTTAAGCTGTCTTGGTAGATGTGTTAAAGTAGTTTTGTATGTGTTAATAAAACCTCATAGCTTCAAAACGTGTAGCCTGATTATGAGGCCCTGTGGAACACCCACCTTTGAGTGCGCTGGAAAGCCCCAATCTCCACCGCTGCTTCTGCCTATAGACAAGCCCCAATTGCCGGGACGCTAGATACGCCTCACCGGACATGGTTTCCCCTAGGAGTTAGGTAGCGCAAAGGATGCCAGCTTAAAGGTGAAGGCATGTAAACCTAGGGCACACAGGAGGATGGTCAGAAAGCTGGGATCGTACACGGGATATCAGTCCAATGAACATCACAGCACAGGGATGGAGTGGATGGATGGTCAAGGATAGCCAGAAGTCAAACCGGGGAGTCAGAGATCACAAGGTGTGCAAGGGGTTAAGCAAATTCGTAGTCAGATGGAGCAGAGGTCGGTTCAGGCAACAGACAGGGATGGTCAGATGGAGCAGAGTCAGCAACAAATAGCAGTTCATAAAATACACAGCACACACTTACCATGGAAAACTATCACAGGCATTGTGGCTCAGGCCTTATTCCTATTTAGAGAGAAACTGGCCAGTAGGGAGCTGTGGGTGGGCAGACTGTCAGGGGAGTGATTGTCCAACTCAGGATCCCTGGCTAGATTGGCCATAATATTCCCAGGGGCTGGTCAGCTCTGGCTATAAGGCTGACCATCCACTGATTACTCTCAGCTGTCCTGGAGGCTGCACCACTTGCCATTGGCGGTGCAGCGTCTCCTTATAGCAAAGTCTGCTGTCACCCACACAACCAAAGAGCAGCAAAGGAGACGGCCAGGGAGGCCCGTAGCCCGTGCTGTGACCTGACCTGAGCCCAAACCTTATTGAAATATATTGGGCCCCGAACTTGTTGACCCAAAATTGGCACAGAAATGCATATGAGGGGCAACTGGCGGGTGGGTGTCAAGGGACCCCCAGAGCCAAACCACTTACGTGCCAGTGTCCATACTCATGGGGGCAGCCATCTTATTGTAGCCCCGGCCATGGACATTCTGTGAGAGAAAAAAATGCCAACCCTGATCGCTGGCTTGGGTAAGTGTACAGTTGCTTCCTATCTGCTGTACACTCTGTATTATGTTAAATGGCACCTCCATCTCATCACCATGGGCTAAAAGCTGGTTGATGGGCTGTTGTACTGAATTCTGAACCTGTGAATTTAGGCACAGACTGTAATTCTGCTGTTTGGGTTCACTCATCATTGTACATAGGCCGTATGTGGTGACCAACAGAGTCCTGACTGCTCCCAGCTTAACTTCCCAAAATCTTTAATGAGCCATTGAAGGTGAAGGAAACCTCCAAAACCTGTGCTATACAAAGACTGGCATCCTTTCTGCAGGCCAATCTGTCGCTGGTCCACTCCATGAAGGTTTCCACCTTCCTGTTGTGTCTGAACTCAAACAGTCCAATCTGGAGCACTCTATAAGAGGTACAGGTTGGGGCTGGGATTCATCTGCTGCAAATCTACCAAACATATCAAAATTCTACGGAACTGACTGATTACGGTTTTGAGTGCAAAGTTTTGAAGCTGACAATTTATCAGATTCAACTCTGACATCCAATCAAGATGACTGACATGCATCCAGAGAATTTTCTGACCCCTGTGTCCTGGGAGAGGGGGCATCCTGATTTGAGATGCCCCCTTCCAGCTACATTATAAAAAGAAAAAGCTAGCCTGATATCAGGCAAAAGTATTTTTTGGGACTGTCACTATTGCAATGAACTCTTTAGTGGAGGTTCCAGGAAACAGTTACTTTTTCTAGGGAAATAAGGCTAAAATATTTTAAAAGTGTCTAGTGAATAAACATAATACCAGCCAAAGCACTGCATGACATTCCAGACCACAAATGTGACAGGCTCTGAGTACTATATTGTTTAACTGTCAAATGTAACAAATAACATGTTTTAAGTGAAAAGGCTTTACCTTAATGTGGAAATGGAAGTTTATTCGTATGCTCCAGATAGAATGTGCAGCTGGCAGAGAGACAGGAGCAAAGTACAGGCACTGTAAATAGAGTCCAGAAGGGCATAATGTCTTACAGGATTTTATGCTGGACTCACACCTTGTGCATGTACTACCATATATGTCAATGGAAATGCCTAAAGGAAAACTCCTTTGTTTTCTGTGTCCTGCCTTAGTGTTTTTTTTTTCGCTTTTGGAATGTAACATAACAACACAACATTTGTGTTAGGCAGGGCTGTTTTTAGGGGAGGGCGAGCAGGGCGGTCGCCCTGGAAGCCAAAGCCAATGGGGTGCATTTATGCCAGCCACTCTATTGTCTGCAGATTAGTCAAGCCTACCTCCCAACTGTCCCTGATTTGGAGGGACTGTACCTCTTTTGAGTCCATGTCCCCCTGCCCCTTGTTGTTCTCACTAGTTCCTCTTTGAGGTGTAACGTGCAGATTTGCATTAATAAATGATTCATGTGCCTATTTAAAGTGTTTCTATTGTTTTAACTGTTACACCCTATCTCTTATCCATCCCTCAATGAGGGGTGTGGCTTCATTTAACAATTGTTTCTCACCCTGAAAAGTTGGAAGGTATGGTCAGGGCCAGTGTTAGTGGTGCAAGCCATAAGACATCTTCCCATATTGAGCTCAGTCATGGGGAGGGGCACCGCCTACTGCTATGGTAGAGGCACAGCACGGCACATACCAATATGGGACAGCAGCATCATAGGATGGGTGTGGTGGACACAATAGTTTTGGGTGTATATAGGATTCTTAACTATGTCATATAAATGAAGTCAATGCCTGGCCATGACTTCCTTTTGTTAGTAGATTGGCTGGCTAAAGGGAGGGGCTAGTCATTCTCAACAGGAAGTAAGGTGTCCTGGAAAGATTTTGGGAAACATTTGGGTAGTTGGGAGGGGACCATGGAAGGAGAAAGGACATGTGGGCACAAGGGCCCTGTATTAGTAACTAAGAGCAGGTAATTTTAGACCTATATGGCAACTGGAAATTGTAAATATTAAAGCCTTTAGGTAATTTTACGAATTGTTTTATGTAACTGTTTGATCTCTGTGATATCTATATTGTCAATGTAACTGTTTAGTCCCTAATTTTATATATGTATTGAGTTATTTTTACATATGAGCAACTGTCCGGTATCATAAGTCTGTGCAAAATATAATCTTTTATACACAATCACTGATGTGATTCCTTTCGTTACCCACAACCTAGAACCTACAGTGAACAGTTATTGTTAATCATTCATTTAATCGCCTTAGAATGTCTGCTTTGGCTCCTCTTACATAAAGAGTTGTATCTCATACTCTCTGTATAAATGTACATTTCTGATTCATATAAAGCAAATGTAGTGGTTGAACTCACTGGCTGGTGTTTAGCGTTTCCGTCATGATTCGTCCAGTCTGACCAGTGACTTGTACAAGGGTTAAACGTACATAAGCCTCGATTCAAAGACACATTCGTCCGGACTTCCGTAGCTGTCTGTGAAAGTTTTAGTGGGTGTTAGTCTTTTTTTTGCTTTTTTTCATTCATTTTTCATTCGTACGAACGTTGTGTATATGTATATGCGCTTTCGATGAACGGAAGCAAATCGGATCATTTCCGTTAGTTCGGATCATTTTCCAAACAAAATCTGATATTTTTCGTTCGTTCAGATAACTTACGTTGTTGGGATGGGCTTACGTCTGATTCAGAGAGCTGATTTCCGACGGACCACCCCCCTATAAATCCGTTTCATTTCCGATCCACTTACGGGACCTTTGAGGGCTCGGATTGCTATTGTTGAACATGTTTTGCGGCTATGTGGAGGAGTCTGCGCGCCTTTAGCACCAAGGCATTGCATGTATCAGCATGGCCGAGGCCATAAATTGTATAGCAATGCATACCTGAATCAATACATTTCATGTATGCCTTATAGATGCATTTTAATGCTGACCTTAATTAGTCCTTAGCATGTAAACATTTATTTTCCCACACATCCATATAATTGCTATATTTTTTTAGACTTATGTCCTTTGTGAATTATATTTGGATTGTTGAACTTGAATCTTAATTTGTTGTAGGAGTTATTGTTTTAGTCGGTTACCTTTGCTTTGTGTAATTATTTTATATTTGGTTGCAGGAACCGCAAGATGTGCCACTCACACAACATAAAAGCAGTGATTGGTCCAGCTATGCGATTCCTCAGTGTTCTTGCAGGGCATCCAGGGTCGTCCCATGATGCTTATATATTACAGAGTTCCGGCTTATTTCGTCAGTTTGAGTCAGGAGAATTATCTGGTGGATGGCTCCAGGGTAAGTTTGCTCACATTGAATCCATTTTCACTGTATGGCAATGAATATAGTTGATGACTCATGTCTTAACCTATGGCTGTTTTTAGCCCATGTTAAACAATATTGTAGCTTAGAATGTGTATTTTATGTTAGTATTTTTAAATTCTTTCAGGGGATTCTGGATATCCACTCCTGCCCTTGCTCCTGATGCCCGTTCTTTGCCTGCAGAATGCGGGCCAGGGGTTCTCTAATCGGGCACTATGCAAAACCCGGGCCGTGGTGGCAAGGGCCCTCTGGCTTTTGAAGTCCAGATTTAGGTGTTTGGACCATACGGGGGGGGCGGGCACTGCAGTATGACCCCAACAAGGTTATACCAATATTTTAATTTAAGTTTTTTAACAGGGAGCACACGTGCCAGAGTGGCACAACTGAGTGTCAGGGTCCTTCAGTTGGTGGGCGAGATGCAGGAGCTGCGCAACTCGTTGGGGACCACATATGAAGAATAATGTTCTGTGGCCTGCCATTGCTATGTATTTTGTTTTTTATAGTTGTAAAAATTTGAAATTACCTACATTTTTTCAGATTTTATATTTTATGATGGAATAAAAAAAAAAAACGTTACAGTGTCATTTCATTTACAAAATACATTAACACAAAATTAATGGGCCCAGAAATATTTAAAGATGAATATTCACAAGACTGAGAAGTGATTTGGGTAAGTTTTAGGGGGTTAAAATTGAAGAAGAACCTAACCGCGAAGTGGTTTGGGTGAGCTTTAAGGGTCCAAAAGGGAAGATGGAGGATAGTGCTAAGTGGTTTGGGTGAGCTTTAAGGGTCCAAAAGGGAAGATGGAGGATAGTGCTAAGTGATTTAGCAAAATATTGTAGTAGAAGTGAGGGTGGCAAATATGTAGGCGAGCACTTTAATGAGTTAAGTTTGTAGTGCGCAGGCGCAAGATCGTAAGGATTTCCGTCTGGACAAATATTTATTGAAAAAAGGAAACAGGGGGGGCGTGTCCTGGGTGTGGAGCCGTGAGGAGGCAATTTCCCTGAGCTCCCACATCGATGGCCACCAAATCGTATATAGCATATAGCAAGCCTAATTTAAAGTATATGGCGAGGAGGAAGAACGCACGGAGGAGCAGTGGGGGTCTGCGGAAGGGGACTCAGCACCCCCAGAGTGCGGACCAGAGGAGAAGGAGGACGGAATCCCGGTGCGACAAAATGGCGCGGAACATGCTGGGAGTAGGGGGAAGAGGTGAAGGGGCCAGAAGAAACGTCAATGCCCCCCGGACTTCTGAGAGCTGCGGCCGGTGAGGAAAAGCGGCGCCCACCGGGGGTGAGAGAGAGGTCTGCGGAGCATGGAGGGGAGGCTCCTGCAGCTAGGACGGAGCTGCGGCAAATGGCGGTCGACGGAGAGAGCGGAGGGAGGAGCAGTCACTCACCCCAGACAAGCCTGTCCCGCGATCCGGAGCCGCTGGAGAGAGCGGCGCAGAGCGAGGCGAGGGCGCAAGACCTGCCGGCCGGCGGGCAATGGGAGGCAGCGGAGCCGTCTGCGGATGTCGGGAGGTGTTCCAAGATGGCGGAGGCATCTAGGCACATTGCAGCTGAGAGCACTAAGATGGCGGCCGGCCGCAGATGGGAGCACACGGCTGGGAGGCAGAGGGACGGAGACTGTGACGTCAGTGGAGACAACCCTGATCAGCTACGGGGGCTGAGAGAGCTAAGGTGCAGCAGCTCAGAGCCAGAGGTGGTGAGTGCACAGGGATCTGTGGGGATGGGCAAAAGCGTCATGTCTGCTGCCAATGTCCCTCGAGGCCTCATTGTAAACATGCCCGACAGGCAGACTGCACCTCCCCCCCCGACATAACGTCGTGGTAGCGTGGACGATGGCCACCGCACTCCCAGGAACGCGGATTCTCGCTCCCCTGGCACCAGTGAGAGGGCTCCCCGAGAGACCACAACGGGGCAAGGCGGTTTGGGGAAGGGTGCTGTTGCCAACCTGCACTTAGAAAGGTTTGCCTTCCTGCCAAGACAGGGAGAAGTGGGGCACAAAAAGACCCCGGGAGCCAGTCAGCCACCAAGCGGGGCACACCCCCTGCGGGATTGCCACAGAGAGCGCCAAAATTTCGCTACCCCCTCCCCCTGGAGCCTGAGGTTGTGATCCGGCAGAGGATTCCCGAACCCCCGAGCCCCCCAACTTCCCCCTTATTGCAGTCACCGGAGGTATCATGGCCAGCGGAAGGAGCCACCCCAACGCCAATGTCGCCATCCCAACCCTGTTTCTCCCCGGAACAGGTGGAAGAGCCATGGGGCCCGTGGGCGCCCAATCCTGCTAGTGAAGCTCAGCGGGCTGCCTCGACCCCTTTGCCGCATGGGAGGGCTAGTGACCCCAAGTCCCCCCGTGGGGTAAATATACACTTGGAAACAATCTCGCTGCTGAGGGGTCTGCCCTCCAGGGCTGACATCGAAGGGCTCATAGCGAAGTACGAGGAGGCCTACAAGCGGGAACTGGGAGAGGTCAAGCAGCAAGTGGCAGCAGTCGAGGCAAGAGTTGCTGCGCTGGAATCGGAGTCCCCCGTAACCTCAAGCCATCTTGAAGCGCTAGAGGAGAGGTGTAATTTGCAGGAGGCGCTGCTTCAGAGCCAGATGTTACACATAGATGACATTGAAAACCGTAGTCGTAGGAATAACCTGCGGCTGCGGGGTATTCCCGAGGCCTCGGCTGGTGGAGACTTGAAACGTGTCACGACGGTCATATTTAATACAGTGCTAGACAGAGATCCAGCCACCCCAATCGAGCTGGATAGAGTCCACAGAGCATTGTGCCCTCCTGGCCCAGATCCGTCAAGACCGAGGGATGTGGTCTGCAGGGTGCACAGCTACACTCTGAAGGAGGACATTTCACGCAGCGCATGGAGAAAGGGGAGCGTCGATTTTGACGGAGCCAGCGTCCAGATCCTGCTGATGCGAAGAGCTCTGAAGCCACTGCTGGAGGTTGTAACGCGCAGTGGAGTCACATACAGGTGGGGATACCCCTTCCACTTAATTGTTAAGAGAAATCGGGAAACCTTCCTGCTAAAATCGCCTAAGGACCTGGCGGCCTTCTTTGTCTTCCTTCAGAGCGACCCGATAGAGGTCCCGGATTGGCTGGCGACAAAGGTGGCGCTTCCTCCCTCCCATCCCAGGGGCAACCACCAGCAGGGTCCTGGAGGCCCTAGAGGCCCTGGAAGACAACGGCGGGCAAGAAGACAGGCCAGACCGTACTATGCAGAAACATGAGCCAACCAGACGTGGAGGCTGGCCCGGCCGCCTTTGCCCCTCCTGCGGGGACCCCGGCCGCCCTCGGAAGCCTTGGGGTAAAACAGCTTGTGCGCTGGGACCCATTGGGTGGCTGGGTGCCCCTCCTGCGCAGGGATATACCCTGGGCAGGTCCAAATTCTTTCTGGTGTTGTTACATTGCTTGTTTGATGCCATAGGTTTGCTGTTCATTTGCCAGGTTCATGTTGATCGGTTGGCTGGCCCGGTGTGGGGGGGAGTGGTTTTACTTGCGGCCAGTTCCGACAGACGCTGTACCCCACATTAGGGCCAACCCCCCGGGTACACCAGTCCCGTGGGGTTTTGTATTTGTCCGTATAGGATATTTAGTTGTTTTTTTTGTATATATTGTTAGTGGTTTAATTGTTTTGTTGATATCTGTTTCTGTTGTGTTCTTTGGTTTTCCTTAGATGCCCCCCCTTTTTCTTTTCTTTCCCCCTTCCTACCCTCCCCCACAGGGGTTAGTACTCGACTCTCCGGTGTGACTGACCGTGTCCCTCTGCGTGGGATTGGCGGTTGGGGTCTCCAGGGTAGGGCCAAGATGGCGGGGACCAAAATTGTGTCCTTAAATGCCAAAGGCATGAACAGCCCTGAAAAGAGATCATTAATTCTAAGGAACCTGAGAGTCCTTGGTGCTCAGATAGGCTTTCTTCAGGAAACCCATTTTAAGGCGTCAAACCCCCCCTCGTTGGGAGACAGGAATTTGCCCAGGGCCTATCACAGTTACTCTCCTGACTCTAGATCCTGAGGGGTCAGTATTACGATCTCAAAATCCCTTGCCTGGGAACTTGTAGATTACAAAGCAGATGGAGATGGCAGCGCCTTAGGAGAATCCTTAACTCGTTTCAACTGGTGGGCCCCTGGAAAGTCCAACATCCGAGCACTCGGGACTTTACATTCTTCTCACATCCACATAACTCATCTGACCAGAGTGGACGATAACACAATAGGCAACATCACCCTGTCTGACCATGCCCCTATCGCCATTACGATTAGAAATCTTAATCCCACCCCCAGAAGCTGGTCCTGGAGGTTGAATAATTCGTTATTGGAGGACCAGAGAGTGCTTGAAGTGGTCCAAAACGAACTTAAAAACTACTTTGAATTAAATGCTGGACCGGATGTGGCTCCTGGGATCTTAAGGGAGGCCCACAAGTGCTTCATTAGAGGGGTTCTGATAGGACAGGGGGCCCGAATCAAGAAAGAGAAGTCAGAACGCATCGTGGGTCTCCTTAAAGAGATAGAGGGATTAGAAGCCTTGCACAAGAAATCTCTGTCAGCAGCCCATATATCGACCCTTACTGCGTTAAAGTGGACCAACACCCAGGGGGGATCGGCCCGGAAATCTATAAGATTCCCGGACCGATCAGATCCCTCCCCGCGGGGCATCCGAAATCGGGATGTCCCGCGGGGAGGAACCCCCCAGGAGGCCCACAAACTTTACCTCAGCCCCGTTCCATCGGCGCATGCGCGAGCCGCGTCTCGCGCTTCCCTCTAGCAGGGCGCGCACCCGCGCCGGCCGTTTCTGAATGGCCGGTGCAGGCGCGCTCCCTGTTAGAGGGAAGCGCGAGATGCGGCCTCCAGTGCTCAGAGCCAGCTGAGCTGGTATGCGCATCCAGGCGGCCTTGGACGCGCATACCACAGCGGCTCTGAGCGCTGTGATTGGCTGGCGCGGTCACGTGGGAGCGGGGAGAGGTGAGTTTTTTTGGGCTTTCTGGGGGGTTTCAGACAGCGGGGCACCCCCGATCGGGGTGCCCCACCGAAGTGGACCAAAACCCAGGATAGTCAAAATCCTGGGTGTTGGTCCACTTTAAGGGAAAAACTAAAAACGGTCTGTTATGATAGATTGAAAGCGCAGATGGTTAGATGCAAACAGGCTTTCTACGAGTCCGGGGATAAATGCGGCAGAATGCTAGCCAGGGCTCTGAGGGAGGAAAGGGCCACAACTTACGTACCCAAAATAACAGGCGCCGGGGGGAAATTGGTGCACAGGGTAGAGGACATAGCCGAGGAGATTTGCAAGTTTTATAAGGCTTTGTATAACTTACCTGCGCCTCAGGAGGGTGGCTTTAGGTGGAAATGCATGCAGTACATAGTGGGTTCGGGCATGCCCAAGCTCCCGGAACAGGCCGTTGCGGAATTGGAGAGCCCTATCTCGATGCTGGAGCTGCAGAATGCACTAGCCAACACAGCCACAGGCAAGACGCCAGGGCTTGATGGGCTGCACCTTCAGTATTACAAAAAATTGTTCCCTATACTGGCCCAGAGGCTTTTCCAGATGATGAACGCCATCGTTAAGGGGACCCCCCTCCCCGTAGACACATTAAGGGCGCATATAGTATTGATCCCTAAAGGAGGGAAAGATCCAAACCTGTGTGCAAGTTTTAGGCCAATTTCCCTGCTCAATGCAGACATTAAACTCTTTGGTAAAATTCTGGCTTCCAGAATTGCCCCGCACCTGCACTCAGTGATAGGTCCCGACCAGGTGGGTTTCATGCCTCTTAGAGAGGCCAGAGACAACACCACTAAGGTGTTGAACCTGATACACTTGGCGCAGAAGCAGAACCCGCCCGCCCTTTTGCTCTCAACCGACGCCGAGAAAGCATTTGACAGGGTAAACTGGCACTTCATGAGATCGGTGCTCAGCCACGTTGGACTGGGCCCAAATATGCTGAGGTGGATAGGGAGCCTGTATAGCTCTCCCTCGGCGTCGGTGAGAGTAAACGGTTGCCTGTCGGGATCTTTTGAGATCTCAAACGGGACAAGACAGGGGTGTCCTTTATCGCCGCTGATTTTTGTTCCGACTCTTGAACCTTTCCTTTGCAGGGTGCGGGGTAACCCAGACGTCAAAGGGGTGGAGAGCGCCTCGGGGCACTACAAGGTCGCGGCTTACGCTGATGATTTAATTTTCTCCTTGTCCTGCCCCGAGGTCTCTCTGCCAAACCTTCTGAGGGAGCTTAGAGAATATGGGGGTCTCTCGAGCTATAAGATTAACTTTCAGAAGTCCGAAGCTCAAAATATTTACATCCCCCTTCACAGGTTTGAGAGAATTAAAAATGCCTTCCCATTCCGATGGGCACGTGAGAGCATAAAATACCTGGGGACTAACATTAGCAGTGACCTCCTAAAAATTTACGCCCTCAACTTCCCCCCCGCTGCTAAAAAATTTTGAGACGGAGACAGCCAGATGGAGCAAGGGGAAGCTCTCCTGGTTTGGGAGATGTGGCGTGGTCAAAATGACGCTCCTCCCCCGCCTTCTCTATCTCCTTCAGGCACTCCCGGTGTCCATCCCACGCTCCTTTCTCCGGAGGGTTCGCTCGGTCTTCATTAGCTTTATCTGGGCCAGAAAGAAGCCTAGACTGAAGAGGGAGATCCTGACCAGAGTTAAGGAGCGGGGGGGTGTGGGTGTACCAGACCCAATACTGTACCACTCTGCTACACATCTTTGCAGGGTGGTCGATTGGTCCGAACAAACAGTGGGTTGAGCTGGAGCAGAGTTTCCTTGAAATTCCGGTAAGGGGGGCACCCTGGGTGCCAAACGAAGGGGACGAAATTGGGAGACAACACCCCACCATAGGTCCCACGCTTCGGATCTGTGAGGCCACGTTTCAGTGTCGGGGATCTCCCCCTCCCCCATGTACCCTGTTCTGGGAAACCCGCGCTTTATGCCAGGGTGCAGAGGCCACCAGGTAAGAGCTTGGATGGCAGCAAATATATACAGATGGAGTCACTTTGCCTCAGTGGATGGACGGGCAGACCTAGGTGAGTTGGCTCAGAGAGCAGGGACCCCTAGATGGTCCAGATGGCAGTGTATGCAACTGGGACACTTCCTCGCTTCCCTGCAGAGGAACAAAGGGGGTGGGCGGGTACTTACGATTTTCGAGGAGATGTGTCAGAACAATGAAACGGAGAGACATGCCCTCTCGATGATATACAAACTGCTCGTGGCCCCCCCAAACGCAGAGGACCCGCCATACCTGGGAAAATGGGAAAGAGATCTAAATTTAACTTGGACACCTGAGCAACGCCAGAAGATATTGGCGCTCCCACATAAGTCCTCAATATGTACTCGACTCCAGGAATGCGGGTATAAACTACTCTCCAGATGGTATAGAGTCCCAACGGACCTTAACAGTTGGTTCCCAGGGACCCCACCAAACTGCTGGAGATGTGATGAGGAGAGGGGAGATTTGCTACATGTCTTTTGGTCTTGCCCCAAGTTGAATGAATTTTGGACCCAGGTTAGGCGGGTCGCGGAGAAGGTCTCAGGTGCAACGGTCCCTAACGACCCGGCCTTCTGTCTCCTCCATGTGTCGGAAATGAAACGTTACCGAAATTCCATAACGTGTCACCTCTTGAATGCAGCAAAAGCCTGCATTCCGCAGATGTGGAAGAGCAGGGAACCCCCCTCCATTAGTAACTGGTGTCAGAGGGTAAAATATATCATGAGGTTTGAGGATCTCATGTCCTCACGTGATGACACTTATGAAAAGTCCCCAGAGGGCAAAGAATCCCCAGATGGCTTACATGGAGTCCCCAGAGGGCTGGGGTCTCAGCCCCCCTGGGACCCTTCCCCCTTGCATGAGACAGTTGTGCGATGTACATGAAAGGCCCCCTTCCCTCGGGGTCTTGAGTTGAGGATCCCCCCCCGCCTCTTTCCTTCACCCTTTCCCCTCTCCCCATACTCCTTCCCCCCCCTTTTTTCTGTGTGTGTGTTCAGCTTCAGCTTACATTTCTTTACTGTTAGTTGTTCGAGCAAGCCGGTAAACCAAGTGTTATGAAACGATATAACAACGAATACATGCTGCCAGTTAGAAATGTCTTTAACGGGTGAGCAGTTTGTAGGTGTGGACTCGAGAAGAAGATCCCTCCATTACCCTCCCCCCCCCTCCTTTTTTCCCCTACCTTTCCCCCTCTCCCCTCACTTTTTCTCCTCTTTTGTTTGCTTTTTCCTTTTTCTTCGTGTTTAATTCCAGTTCTGATTGCTTGTATATCTTTGATGTTAATTGCCCGAGCACTATGGAAGGCCACGCGGTTTAAAATAAAGTTTGAACACGTGCACACAACAACGAACACCGGTGGCAGGTTAGAAATGTCTTTATTGATTTGCATTTCTGGAAAACAATTGACATTGTATGCTTTGTATTTGTCGCATGCTGGACCTGTTATAATGTTCTTATTTCTGAAAATCTTCAATAAATAAAGAATTTAAAAAAAAAAAAGAAAAAGGGAAACAGAATCTAACGGGAAACGTAAAGGATTCGTGGGAGGATACGATGGGAAAAGGGCAAAAACGAAAGCCTACGTTGTACCATGTGAAAATGAAACGGAAAAGTCAAGCTGGAAAATGACATACTCGTATTCGTAATCTGCCGTAAGAACGGGCGGAAACTTTACAGAAGGATAGCAAGATTGCAATGCATGCATAGAATCGCTCGCACACTCATACGAGAGCGGAAACATTAAAAAAAAAAAACAGATCGGCACTAAAACTGAAGTTTTTTTTGTCTCTCTGAATTGAGCCTATACTGCAAATTGGTGCAAAATAGCGTGACAGAAGAGTGGCAAATTTGCAAGTAGGCTGGAAAATCAAGAGTTAAAAGTACCTATGCATGTTAGGCATTGTTCTGTTTGGGGGATCTTGCAGTTTCAGCGTTTAGCGTGTTTTTTCTTTTTCATAGTAACATAGTATGTAAGGCTAAATAATGACTTTAGTCCATCCAGTTCAGCCTATTTATCTCCTTGAGCCTGATTATTTCCTTCATATAGATATTTTAAGAAAATTATGTTTTTATTCAGCTTTTTTTCATTTTTTTTATTTTTTAGGGAAACGCTGTGCAACCAGTGAATTCCTCGAGAGTTTGCGTCCAGAAAACTGCGCCCAAGACAACAAGCCTGGTACACATAGAAAGCTTGAGGTGTGTATCTAGTTTGTGGGGGGGGGGGGTATTTCAAATGTTAAGAATAGTTTTTCTGGAAAAACTGCAAGTTGTGTAAAGAATAGTTGTATTTGTATTTGTAGTTGTATCTTCCTCTTCAGTTTTGGGGGAGTCTCCTGGGCAGTAAAGGGTGTCTAGTGATACATATGTGGTATTGTTGTAAGCAGGAGGTATGGGGCTTTTACAATCAATATTCTCACTAATGCTTACTAAAAAAATGACAAACAAGACATTTTATGTTGAAGCCCAGACTCCCTGCAAATTCCTTTAAAAATCACAGTTAAACATGTATAGCGCAAAATAGTGAAAAATTATAACATACATATCCATCATATAAAAAGGATACATTGAGACCAAGTTCGGTGGAACTGCAGCTCTGCATAACCCCAGGATTATAGTAAACCTTCCCAAAAAGGACAAAGCATATAGATATGCAACAAGGATGCAACAAGGAGGCCGGCTACACTGTCAGCTGTTCAAACCAGCTTCCGCCGCCCGCTGACAGTGCAGCCGGCCTCCCCCGCTCCCACCATACCGGCATGTAGCACACACTTACCTACATGCCGTTATGGTGGGAGTGGAGGAAGCTGGCCGCACTGTCAGCGGGCGGCAGAAGCCAGGTTGCACAGCTGACAGTGTGGCCGGCTTCCCCGCTCCCACCATGCCGGCATGTACACACTATAAAAACACTAGAAAATAAACTAAAATACCTGGAATAGAGGGATACGTTTCCAAAAGTCCTCTACAATAGTGTGGATTGTTGCCGCTGTTCTGAATGTATCTTCTCAGTGTAGAACGACGCTGGTTTCTTCAAGAACGTCTTCCGGTTCAATTAGTTTGTTCAGGTGGGTTGTGTGCTGAATTAATAGAAAGGCAGAGGATCATGGGAGGCGTAGTTCTCTGCTTGTAGTTTCCAGAGAGCAGCTAATTAGTCATCAGCTGGGCGTGCTGTCAGCGAGTCTGTTGTGAATTAACGGGGCTGATGCAGTGGCTCTGTTTATCAGTCTCAACTGAGCTGCTCTTCCTGTTTGCGGATTAGTTTCTTGTTAAGATAAGTGTTTGCTTGGAGTATGTTTTTCCTCAGGCGTGAAGGAATAAGCATAAAATAATTAGATAAACATTAAAAGAATGAATGAACAGTTAAAAATGTATTCACATATTTAAATAAAAAATCAAACATTGAAAGAATGAATGAGCATTGTAAAGAGTTTCAAGATGGTGCCAGGAGGCTGTGCTGTTGCACAGAGCTCGTTCTCAGGCTTGTTACAATGTATTTACCTGGGAAAAGGCAGTATGTATATGTAACAGATTATTATACAAATGTCACAAGGTATTGTAATTAAGTGTTCAGCTGTACACCCAACTCTTCTGCAGAGATTCTGCGAATATAAAAGTATTGTGTTTGTACTCTATTTTGGATCCTGCTTAGAAACATAGAAACATAGAAGGTTGACGGCAGAAGGAGACCATACGGTCCATCTAGTCTGCCCTTATGTGTATACTGTATGTACTCTTTATCTTAGGATAGATGTGTGCTTATCCCAGGCATGTTTAAATTCAGTGACTGTTGATTTTTCAACTACCTCTGCTGGAAGTTTGTTCCAAGCATCTACTACTCTTTCTGTAAATTAATATTTTCTAACATTGCTCCTGATCTTCCCCCCGATCTTGTGTATGGAAAAAGGGGAACCATGTTTATAAATTCCGTATATAAATAGAAGTGTTATATTTGTGTGAGGGAACTTAGATTTAAATATATATATATATATATATATATATATATATATATATATATATTTATTAAATATGAATAAATGGTAAAAACCTAAAAAGGTTATATTGGGTTTGTGTGAAAAGGTTATACTGGGTTTGTGTGAAGGACAAAATAAGTGTATATGTATTTAAAAAGAGGTAAATGTTATACAAAGTTATACATTATATATAGGATGCTGGGTTTGTGTGAAGGACAAATAAAGCGTGTACATATTAAAAAAGGTAAATGTTATCTAAAATATAAAAACAAACAAAATTATAGAATTACAAGCATAGGATAAATAAAATAGAATAATAATAGATATATAGATAAATAAATTAGATTAATCAGATATATAGATAGATTAGTTAGATATATAGATCGATTAGTTAGATATATAGATAGATTAGTTAGATATATAGATCGATTAATTAGATGTATAGATTAATTAGATATATAGATAGATATATAGATAGATAGATTAATTAGAAAGATAGATTAATTAGAAAGATAGATTAATTAGATATATAGATAGATTAATTAGATATATAGATAGATTAATTAGATTTATAGATAGTACAAGTTGGTTTTGAGGATAAAGCGCAATTGGATAATATGAGCGGCTCCTACAGCAGGAAAACCTGTGATTCCCAGGAAAAATTGTGGTGTGTTAATCAATTTCAATTTAGGTGTAGCCCTAGAAGGAAAAAGATTGGTGTAGGCGCGCTGTGGATACACAAGGGTTGGTTGAATCATTACATGTGATAGAATGTATTATCACAGATTAAAAGTAGTAGGATGATAACTTATCATGGAAAAAAAAATAAAGAAGTACCAATATGATATACTGAATATAGTGGAACATCTTAAATAATTGTAGATAATATAAATTAATAGTGGATAGTATAAATGAATGATTAAATAATAACTTATTGATCTAATAAATAAACAATAATTATATATATATATATATATATATATATAACTATAAATATAAATGAGTATAAAATTGGTATTCAATAGTAATAACTAGTAATACAATTATATAAAAATTAATATAAGCAGTGGTCAGTAGATGGAGTTATATTAAATTGATATGAAAGAGATATATGTGTATATAATTGTACTGGTGATATCATTGATGGTAATGCTCATAGAAAGGTAGCAATAAATTGATGAGTCTAGAGGCAGAGCCGTAGCAGCCATGAGGCGAATGAGGCACTTGCCTCGGGCGCAGCTACAGCTGCATGCAAGGGGGCGCAGCCGGGCTACATTTTTTTTTTTCCTTCCCAGTTCAGCTTGAGGGGCCTGTGCTCGCAGGAGCGCCAGCACCCCCACAGCCAGCAGATCCCCATGCCTCCCAACTGTCCCGATTCCTCTGGGATTGCACTGATATTCCCCAGTGATCCCGCGGTCACGGCGCCCTGCGCTGTGGCCAGTCACTTAGTCAGCCTGTGCGGTCGCGCACTGCCTCCTGTCACATCATAGCCGTGCAGCACAGCAGAAGCAGCCGGGTTGAGACTGATCTTGGGTTGTGATATTGCTCTGAATATCCCTGCCAGGAGTGAGATAAAGATCAGTCAGCAACTTGCACAGAGGCATTATTTGTGGAAGTCTGGCATTAGCAAACAGCATTTCTAGCCAGATGCCAGCCAGGGACTTTTTCTTGTGTTTCAGGCACATTGATCTGTTCTTTTTAGCAGCCTCAGAGCTCTCCCCTGCCTGTCTAATACGATCATGAAGGGGAGGGGCGGGGCCAGCTACAGCGCGGCATTGCAGGGAGACAGAGCAGAGAATGGCTCTTCATTCTGCAGACAGCTCGTGTGGAGAAGATATAGAGAGACAGCCCCTGCCAGCCAGACACAGCAGAATTTCCTGACTCCAGGGATGAAAGGTCAGGCTGAGCAAACAAAAAAACATTTGTGTCTGTAGTAGTGCCTAGTGTAAACTCGTTATAGTAGTTCCATTGAGTTGAAGTTTAGATTGCAGTTTGGTAGCACCACCTAGTCTCTCCTTTTACAGTTAGCTCCAAGTCCTGACATTTATGCCACAAGAGGCTATTAACAGGTGGTCATGCCTCCCGGTCTGACTGACTTCTGACCTTATATAGCTTATATTGGTTGCATTAGTCTGCATTACAGAGGTATCCCAATTTTGGATTCCCCCTGTCTGGGAAACCGCCAGATAAGCTGTTTACCTACCTTGATCCCCACTATCACAGCACATGCACAGACTCTCATCCATTCAGAAGAGAGTGCAGTGCATATTGGCTGGCAGTCTATAATGAATGAACAGATGGCTGAGTGCCACTGGCTGCTCTCCTCGCTCACACATCAGCAATGCATACCTGGGGATTATAAAGAGATCAAGGGGAATATAGGGGTGGTCCAAGGAGTTTCTCACAGTGGGGGCATCCCAATCCAAAATGCATTTAGGGTGGACCACTGTTATGATACATAAAGGTGCCCTGCCACTGGCTGCACACTTGCAGATATCTTTTACAATAAGTTTGGCACTGCTGTGCGGTGTCCTAGGGGAAAGAACCAAAACCCAGGATAGTCAAAATCCTGGGTTTTGGTCCACTTTAAAATAAGATCAATGGCGTTTGAGCTGCTGTGGGATTTCCAGGTTAAGTAATAATTGTCATTCCGAGGGGGTTTCACACAGCGGGGCATCCCGAATCAGGATACCATACTGGAGAGGAACCATCAACAGGATAGTAAAATAACTGGGGGTTGCTCCTTTTGTGTACAGTCTGTCAATTAAAGTTAAATATATGTTTAGAAATGTCTAGTAAAAACTTTATTTTTTTATTTATTTTTATTATTTTTTTCTAAGGAAAGGAGCTCCTCAGGTTCAGATGTGCATTTGTGTCAATGGTTTGGAAATATGGCATAGTTGGGGGCGTGGTAGGGTGGGTGACCGGGGGCATGACTTGTCCCGCTTCCATATCTTCAGAAGTTGGGAGGTATGGATCCCGCTCCCTTTGAATAATAGCCCCGCCCATCCCCTCCCCGCTGTCTGGCCGGCCTGCGTCCAGCCATTGGTTTTGGGTCCCGCCTTCCCCCCGAACCAGCCCCGACCGTACCAGCCCCGCCCTGCCGTCTGGGCGGCCAGCCTCCAGCCATTGGTTTGCAGTAGGGCCGACGCAGGCCCACCTGCTCACCGTCTACCATGTGACTAGGGGCGGCTGGGTTCATCACTCCCTCAGACAAGTGAAAGGTACTGTAGGAGTAGGTAGGGATTCGTGGACCTGTCACGATTGCTTTGTGTTTGTAGTATTTTATTTTATTTTTAAATATATATTTTTGGAAAAAATAGATCTCCATTTGGAATGCCCTGGGGGGGGGGGGGGAGGTCACCCATAGACACTCACCCCTTTTCCCAGTCCAACGGCGCATGTGCAGGCTATGGTCCAATGAGTGCTGCATGGTGTCACTACGTAATTTACCTAGTTACAGCTGGCGGCTCTCATTGCACCATAGCCTGCACATGCGCCATTGGACCGGGAAAAGAGGTGAGTGTCTATGGGTGACCTGGGGGATCCCCCCCCCCCCCCCCCCCCAGGGCATTCCAAATGGAGATCTATTTTTTCCACAAATATATATTTTAAAAAAAATAAAAATACTACAATTTGGAATGCCCTGGGGGAGGGGGGGTCACCCATAGACACTCACCTCTTTTCCCGGTCCAACGGCGCATGTGCAGGCTATGGTGCAATGAGAGCCGCCAGCTGTAACTAGGTGAATTACGTAGTGACGCCATGCAGCACTCATTGGACCAGAGCCTGCACATGCACCGTTGGAGCCAGGGAAGGTAAGTGGTTACAGGACTTTCTGGGGGGTTACACAGCGGGGTATTCGGCGAATATCCTGGAGTCGAAAAGACTCTAGGGTCATTCGACTTCCACTCCTTGGGGCATCCCAAACTAGGATGCCCCGCTGTCTAAAACCCCCAGAAGCCCCGTTTCACAGAAAAATGAGGGAGATTTATCAAAATGTGTGCAAAGGAAAAGTTGCATATTATATTACCTTAATTGCATATTAACATGTTAAGTTACATACCTTCTTGAATCTCATGTAGCTGAAAAATTAAACAGTTCTATTCTACATTCTTTATGCCTATTTTCCTTAATGCCTCTCAAAATAATCCAGTAAACAAGAAACAAAACAAAAAGAAAAGATATATATATATATATATTTTTTTTTGCGCGGGGGGGGCGCGATTCTCTGGGCTTGCCTCGGGCGCAAAAGAAGCTAGCTACAGCTCTGTCTAGAGGTAATAATTTAAATTCACTTTATATAATTCATATATATATATATATATATATATATATATAACCTCTCACTATCGATTTTTTCTGGCATATTCATATTCTCAAACGAATTAATTTTAAATCAATCTTAAACCAATTTCATAAAACAATTTCAAGGTGGGGGCGGGAATGCCCTTGCTGTCTTTTTGAACCAGGTCTTTCCCAGTGCTTGCTGGGAAATGTAGTTGTAGGCAGTAGTTCTATTGTCGGCTTTTCTTTGATAGCTCTATTGCCGGCTCTTCTTTATTAGTTCAATTGTCGGCTTTTCCTTATAAAAAGCATAAAAAAACTTGGTAATGTTTTGTAGTGGAAATAGGACAAACCTTATGTATTTATTACTTAATTAATTGATGATTAAAATTAAATTGATGATTGAAAATAAAATGAAAGTCAAATGGAAAGGAATATAAGTTTTGGGGACTTGATTGTGGTCTGATTTATTTAGTTGATTAGCGGGAATTTGTTTTGTTTAGTTAATTAATAGAGTATGAATTTAATGGATGATAATGGAGAATGAATTTGGCGGATTATAATAGAGTATGAATTTGGAGGATGATAATAGAGTATGAATTTGGAGGATGATAGAGTATGAATTTGGAGGATGATAATAGAGTATGAATTTGGAGGATGATAGAGTATGAATTTAATGAATGATAATAGAGAATGAATTTGGTGGATGATAATAGAGTATGAATTTAATGGATGATAATAGAGAATGAATTTGGAGGATGATAATAGAGTATGAATTTAATGGATGATAATAGAGAATGAATTTGGCGGATGATAATAGAGTATGAATTTGGAGGATGATAATAGAGTATGAATTTAATGGATGATAATAGAGAATGAATTTGGAGGATGATAATAGAGTATGAATTTAATGGATGATAATAGAGTGTGAGCCTGGCGGATGATAATAGAGTATGAATTTAATGGATGATAGTAGAGAATGAATTTGGTGGATGATAATAAAGTATGAATTTAATGGATGATAATAGAGAATGAATTTGGTGGATGATAATAGAGTATGAATTTAATGGATGACAGTAGAGAATTAATTTGGTGGATGATAATAGAGTATGAATTTAATGGATGATAATAGAGAATGAATTTGGTGGATGATAATAGAGTATGAATTTAATGGATGATAATAGAGTATGAATTTGGAGGATGATAATAGAGTATGAATTTAATGGATGATAATAGAGTGTGAGCCTGGCGGATGATAATAGAGTATGAATTTTGTGGATGATACTATGAGTATGAATTTTGCGGATGATAATATGAGTATGAATTTTGTGGATGATAATAGAGTATGAATTTAATGGATGATAGTAGAGAATGAATTTGGTGGATGATAATAGAGTATGAATTTAATGGATGATAATAGAGAATGAATTTGGTGGATGATAATAGAGTATGAATTTAATGGATGATAATAGAGAATGAATTTGGCGGATGATAATAGAGTATGAATTTGGAGGATGGTAATAGAGTATGAATTTAATGGATGAGAATAGAGAATGAATTTGGTGGATGATAATAGAGTATGAATTTAATGGATGATAATCGAGAATGAATTTGGCGGATGATAATAGAGTATGAATTTGGAGGATGATAATAGAGTATGAATTTAATGGATGATAATAGAGAATGAATTTGGCGGATGATAATAGAGTATGAATTTGTAGGAGGATAATAGAGTATGAATTTAATGGATGATAATAGAGAATGAATTTGGTGGATGATAATAGAGTATGAATTTTGCGGATGACAATAGAATATGAATTTTGCGGATGATAATATGAGTATGAATTTTGCGGATGATAATAGAGTATGAATTTAATGGATGATAAGAGAGAATGAATTTGGTGGATGATAATAGAGTATAAATTTAATGGATGATAATAGAGAATGAATTTTGTGGATGATAACAGAGTATAAGCCTGGCGGGTGACAATAGAGTATGAATTTGGCGGGTGATAATAGAGTATGAATTTGGCGAATGATAATAGATAGATGAATTAAATACATACATACATACATAGCTAGATAGATGAATTACATAGATACATACATAGATAGATAGAATTAAATAGATACATACAAAGATAGATAGATAGATAGATAGATAGATAGATAGATAGATAGATAGATAAAATAGATACATACATAGATACATAGATAGATAGATGAATAAAATAGATAGATAGATAGATAGATAGATAGATAGATAGATAGATAGATTAGATTAATTAGATATCAAGATTAATTAGATATATCGATAGATTAATTAGATATATAAATAGATTAATAATTAGATAGATAGAAAGATAGATAGATTAGATTAATTAGATATCTAGATTAATTAGATATATAGATAGATTAATTAGATATATAGATAGATAGATTAATTAGAAAGATAGATTAAATGGATATATAGATAAATTAATTTGATAGATAAATAGAATAATTAGATAGATAGATAGATAGATAGATAGATAGATTAATTAATTAGATAAATAGATTAATTGGATAGATAAATAGATACATTCGATAGATAGGTAGATAGAGAGATAGAATGATTAATTAGATATATAAATATATATTAATTAGATAAATAGACTATTGAAAAGCCGAATTACCGGCTTTTCCCTCCAGCCTTTTCCCTCTAATTTATCTATCTATCTATCTATCTATCTATCTATCTATCTATCTATCTAATTTTTCTATCTATCTAATTAATTAATCTATATATCTATTTATCTAATTAATTGATCTATCTATCTATCTATCTATCTATCTATCTATCTAATTACAGGATGGGATGGGACTGAGCCGGGAAAAGAGAGATGGGATGGGACAGAGCTGGGAATAGAGAGATGGGATGGGACAGAGCTGGGAAAAGAGAGATGGGATGGGGCAGAGCTGGGAAAAGAGAGATGGGATGGGACAGAGCTGGGAAAAGACAGATGGGATGGGACAGAGCTGGGAAAAGACAGATGGGATGGGACTGAGCTGGGAAAAGAGATATGGGATGAGACAGAGCTGGGAATAGAGAGATGGGGTGGGACAGAGCTGGGAAAAGAGAGATGGGATGGGACAGAGCTGGGAAAAGACAGATGGGATGGGACAGAGCTGGGAAAAGACAGATGGGATGGGACTGAGCTGGGAAAAGAGAGATGGGATGAGACAGAGCTGGGAATAGAGAGATGGGATGGGACTGAGCTGGGAAAAGAGATATGGGATGAGACAGAGCTGGGAATAGAGAGATGGGATGGGACAGAGCTGGGAAAATAGAGATGGGATGAGACAGAGCTGGGAAAAGAGAAATGGGATGGGACAGAGCTGGGAATAGAGAGATGGGATGGGACAGAGCTGGGAAAAGAGAGATGGGATGGGGCAGAGCTGGGAAAAGAGAGATGGGATGGGACAGAGCTGGGAAAAGAGAGATGGGATGGGGCAGAGCTGGGAAAAGAGAGATGGGATGGGACTGAGCTGGGAATAGAGAGATGGGATGGGACAGAGCTGGGAAAAGAGAGATGGGGTGGGACAGAGCTGGGAATAGAGAGATGGGATGGGGCAGAGCTGGGAAAAGACAGATGGGATGGGGCATAGCTGGGAAAAGACAGATGGGATGGGGCAGAGCTGGGAAAAGACAGATGGGATGGGGCAGAGCTGGGAGAAGACAGATGGGATGGGACTGAGCTGGGAATAGAGAGATGGGATGGGGCAGAGCTGGGAAAAGACATATGGGATGGGGCAGAGCTGGGAAAAGACAGATGGGATGGGGAAGAGCTGGGAAAAGAGAGATGGGATGGGACAGAGCTGGGAATAGAGAGATGGGATGGGACTGAGCTGGAAATAGAGAGATAGGATGGGACAAAGCTGGGAAAAGACAGATGGGATGGGCAGAGCTGGGAAAAGACAGATGGGATGGGCAGAGCTGGGAAAAGACAGATGTGATGGGCAGAGCTGGGAAAAGAGAGATGGGATGGGACTGAGCTGGGAATAGAGAGATGGGATGGGACAGAGTTGGGAAAAGAGAGATGGGATGGGACTGAGCTGGGAATAGAGAGATGGGATGGGACAGAGCTGGGAAAAGAGATGGAATGGGACAGAGCTGGGAATAGAGAGATGGGATGGGACAGAGCTGGGAAAAGAGAGATGGAATGGGACAGAGCTGGGAATAGAGAGATGGGATGGGACTGAGCTGGGAAAAGAGAGATGGAATGGGACAGAGCTGGGAATAGAGAGATGGGATGGGACAGGGCTGGGAAAAGAGAGATGGAATGGGACAGAGCTGGGAGAAGAGAGATGGGATGGGACAGAGCTTGGAAAAGAGAGATGGGATGAGACAGAGCTGGGAATAGAGAGATGGGATGGGACAGAGCTGGGAAAAGAGAGATGGGATGGGGCAGAGCTGGGAGAAGAGAGATGGGATGGGACAGAGCTGGGAAAAGAGAGATGGGATGAGACGGAGCTGGGAAAAGAGAGATGGGATGAGACGGAGCTGGGAAAAGAGAGATGGGATGGGGCAGAGCTGGGAAAAGACAGATGGGGCAGAGCTGGGAAAAGAGAGATGGGATGGGACAGAGCTGGGAATAGAGAGATGGGATGGGACAGAGCTGGGAATAGAGAGATGGGATGGGACAGAGCTGGGAAAAGAGAGATCGGATGGGACAGAGCTGGGAAAAGAGAGATGGGATGGGACAGAGCTGGGAATAGAGAGATGGGATGGGACAGAGCTGGGAATAGAGAGATGGGATGGGACAGAGCTGGGAAAAGAGAGATGGGATGGGACAGAGCTGGGAAAAGAGAGATGGGATGGGACAGAGCTGGGAATAGAGAGATGGGATGGGACAGAGCTGGGAAAAGAGAGATGGGATGGGACAGAGCTGGGAAAAGACAGATGGGATGGGACAGAGCTGGGAAAAGACAGATGGGATGGGGCTGGGAAAGGTGAGTTTTTACAGGTGCCCTGGAGAAGCGGGGTTCACACAGCGGGGGCATCCCGAATCAGAATGCCTCAGGGAAAAGCCAGCGGCCAGCCCTGGAATCTTTTAGATCTTTTAGATTCCAGGCCAGCCGCTGGTGGGTTCCACTTTAAAGGTATCCCAAACCCCTGCAATCTTCCCCAGATTAACTAAACATTCAGTTTTCGCCCCCCCCAATCATTGACAGTCAGCAGTCAGCTTTTACCTTTTTCACGCGCACTTCCTTCAAGCTCGGCCGCCCCGCCCCCTATCTTTCAGCTCGCCGCGCATGCTCTTTCCAAGCTGTCATTCCTCCCTACCGCCCCGCCCATTTTCTTTCCAAGCTGTCATTCCTCCCTCCCGCCTGCCCAACTTTGCGGCTGGGCTTTTTTTTTTCAAATGACAGAAAATCGGGGGGGGGGGGCTTTTCCGGGGGCTTTCCTGGGGCCATCCGAGCCCCTAGGGGGGATCGGATGGCACCAAATGAAAGAGGATATCCGGCCAATTCGATAGAGGGGTCAGGTGAGTATTTTTGTACAGTTATTTTTTTACTAGCAGGGGGGAAAGTCAAGGGTGGTTAATAGCGATTCGCCGCGAATAAATTCGGATCGAAACGATTTTTGTCAGAAAATTTGTCGAATCAGACGAATCAAATTTTTCAAAACTTCGCTCATCTCTAATGCCTGCCCTAGAACATATTATGGTCAAAACAGGAATTTATTCTGTTCATTTCAGATTATATATGCCCATACATGTTTGTTTATTCCACAATCCAAAGTTTTGAATTAACATGAACTTGCTCCCACACTCCAGCCTCTCTTTTTTGTAGCCTGAATTCCAACTGGATTAGCCAGACTGCGGCCTGCACTGGACTATTTTTTTGTTTTAAAATGAACCAAAACCCTCTAGGTTGTTGTGGGTTGTGGGTCAGAAGATGGGGAAGCAGGTTTAGTGAGAGTTGAGGGTCAGCAGCTGTGGAGGGCAGGTTTTGTTAAAGTCATGGGTCAGCTATTGGGTACTGGGGTTTGGTGAGGACTGTGGGTCAGCAGCTGGAGAGAGGGGTTCGTTGAGAGTTGTGGACCAGTCAGGAGCGGGGTGTTGTCTCTCACACATTAACACGCCTACAGACATATAAAGTCTGGTTATTATTTTGTAAATGTGTGAAAAGAGACTATGTGTGGATCTGGTCTTCAGGTGCCTGGTGGTGTAAAGCCTACAATGGGCCCATAGCCTGTGTTTGAGTGTAAGGCTGTCACTACCATCTGGCAAAACCACTTGCCAGTGGAGGAACTTGCTGTTGCCACACCCCTATATGTTGCTGAGAAATAACATTTTATGGTTTTGACCACATGCAAAATAATTAAATCCTTATTGGTTGACTTGGATACATTTAAAGAGAAACATCAGACCTTTTCTGATGTTCCTCTCAGATAATCCCCCTCCCCACCTGCGCTTTGGATGTCAGCGTTATTTTAAACGCTGACATCCTGCTGAATTAAACTCCCTCCCCACCCTTAGCCGTCCCTCAGCCATCGTTTAGTGATGGCAGGATACTCACCTGTTCACCGGCCACTGTTTGAATCCTGCACACTGCTCCTCAAATTTCGTGTACGTCTGTGTCCAGTGTCATTGTAGCCTATTGCGGTGCAGTGTTTGTTGGGAAGCCTTCTGCCTCCTTCGCTGCCCTATGGAGCATGGCGAAGAAGCAGAGGGTTGCTGAGCACAATGTGACTGGAAAGGTAGGTTTTTAATAGCTAAGTGCAGGGGGGCTGGAAAAGCCAGGTTTGTGGAGTTTTTCTTAACATCCCAAGACCTGTAATGTTCCTCTTTATCATAAAAAGATACCACTCCTGGGAGGAAATAAAACAGAAGACAAAAAGAACCTTCCTTATGAAAATGCATATGCAGTAGTTTTGAAGAGATGGGACATCTGTAAAATCTGATGAAATTGGAATCTCTCCATATCAAACTGTCCTTACCCTTCTCCTAACCAATTAAATAAAGCACCCATCATAAGTGGGGTCATGGTTAAGTCCCTCAAGAGTCTATGACCTACTGAATCTTGCTGATATCCTTTCAGCACACTACTGTGAACTTCAGTCAAGTTCAACTGATCATTAACCACTATTAGATTCTAATATGTTTCCCCAAATACAATAATTTACCTTTAATCCAGATTATAATGCCTGTTTACCCTGGATGCACAGCAATTACTGTTAACCACCTGTGATAGGTAGATAAGTAGTTAGTAACATTAGAGAACATAGGTCTATACAGTAGAATCAGGGATCTTCTTAGCTTTTTAGAGATAGTAGCCAAAATGGCCAGAACTCTAGTTTAAAGTGATATTAAGGGCAAAGTTAATTGTTACATCATTGCGTCGGAGTACATTTGGCAGTGTCCTAAAGTATTTTCCGTTTTTAAATTGAATAAGAAATGGCCGAGATATAGAGGTCTACAGTTTCATCATATGATTTCTCTTCTGAAAAAGTGGGTGTGTCCCTTGGAGCTGTGATGCTGCTTAATAATCAGCATAATGGGCGGGGTCTGTAAGAGCTTGAAATCCTGCTTCAGATACCCTGGCCGCGCTTTATCCTTCTCTCCTGTTTGCTTGGCGACATTGGACGCCTAGACCCACATTCCCAAACATATGCATGCACTCCGAAACACATGCACACACTCCCAGACCCCAAACATATACAAGCACTACCAAACACATGCATGTGCTCCCGAACACATGCCTGCACCCCACACTCCCAAACACATGCACGCACTCCCGAAACATGCATGCACTCCCAAACACATGCACACATTCCCACACTCCCAAACACATGCACTTCCAAAACACATGCACGCACTATGCACTCCCAAACTTCTCCCGTTTGCTTGGCGACTTTGGACGCCTAGACCCACACTCCGAAACACATGCACACACTTCCAAACACATGAACACAACCACACACTCCCAAACACATGCACACACTTCCAAACACATGCACACACCCCGACACTCCCAAACACATGCACATACCCCGACACTCCCAAACACATGCGCACAACCACACACTCCCAAACACATGCACACACCCAGACACTCCCAAACACACACACACACTCCCAAACACATGCACACACCCCGACACTCCCAATCACATGAGCACAACCACACACTCCCAAACACATGCACACACCCCGACACTCCCAAACACATACACACACTCCCGAACACATGAACGCACTGCCATACTTCTAAACACATGCATGGACTCCCAAGCACATGCACACACATCCAAACAGGGTAGGTGGGCAGGCTGGAGCGCATGCGGTACTGAACAGGTGTAAACAAACCCTCAGCATGTGAAAAGTGGTTAGAAGTGGTCTGACTCACCACCTGTGTTATGGGAGGACACTAGCATTCAGTAAATTAGTTTAGCATTAGCTCATCTTTATTATAGAAGTGGCGTGCAGTACAAGAAACTGAACAGAAAGGAGGCATCAGCAGATGAGAGCGGGGAAAGCAAACCTTTCACCATGGTGCTTGTAGAGAAAGGCCCAAGTGACCATTAAGGGACAGGATACCGCAGCAGCTACCTTGTTACTAGTGGGGTACAAGATCGGTTTACTGTGGATAATAACTGTTGATTACCAGTATGGATTACAATTGTGGATTGAACTGCTAATAAAGTGAGTACCTCTTTGTTTTAAGAGACTGTCTCCTGAACTTTGCCAGTGTCCGGAGGACTGTCAGCATCCCTACCCCACATAACTACCACAAGGCCCGCAAAGCCCAGCATTACCAAACTCAATCCTCACACGCCTGAGTGTAAACCCCTTAGACTTATGTGTACTACTGTATACACCCACAGGTTACATTTATTTTTCTCATAAATGTGTTATTGTCACTATATAATAAAAAGCATTAAAAAGCAAATGAAGCAAAATTGAGTAAGTCTCTTAATATAAGGAGGGCAACTACCGCATGTTACTGGTGCATAGACATGGAACCATGTGCTATCAGACACTTTCCTAAATATATAAACCATCTAATTGGTTTCTACCTAAAGCCTCAACAAAAAACAGCCAAAGCTGTCATATCAGGAAGACTAAGGAACACAAAGCTAGAAAGGCCTTCAACCCCCCATCCAAGGTCAACAAAGGCCAGTGAAGCATGGTTACCGTACTTTTGGCACCAAGTGAATGAAAGAGAGACCAAACTCCCTGTTTTGACTGGGTATTTAGGATTCTCCATGTTTATGATTGCAAACAACTCTTGACCTAGCTGGCCAACTAACTATTGCTAAGTCATAAAAAACTTCCTGCAAAATTGATTTATTTGTTTAGGTTTTTATTTTGGATGTACGTGGCATTTTTTGAACTGATAGCTCTTAAGTTATTGCAGCATCCTTTTTCTGAACAACCATGCTTCGTAGTCTGTGTGTTTTATGTGAGATCATTGACTTCAAAGGAATTTGAATCTTTTCCAAATATGTCACCACTTACAACATTCTTTTCTCTTCTAGAGAATATGGTCCTGGCCACAAAGTGAAGAAATATGCAAACCAATATTACAGAACATGATGTTCAACAAATCAATGTTATATCTGCCAAAAACCAGGCACCACCCCTCAGTGCATAAAAAAAAAAAAAAAATTATTGGAAACACATTGTCGCCAGAACGCAGTAGCATACTTCTCAACTGTCCCTGATTCGGAGGGACTGCCTTTTGAGTCCATGTCCTCCGGTCCCTTGTTCACCGTTGTCCCTCTTTGAGGTGTAACACCCAGATTTGCATCAGTAAATGATTAATTTGCTTATTAACCCCATAACTGGCCTGTGGTCCTTCTAGATGCAGACCAGCCGTGTTGGGCAAGAGATTGGGGGGGAGTGACATCAGGGGGAGGGAAAGTATAAAGGGGACTGTCGCCTCCCTTCCTCTTTGAACCCCCAATCTCATTCTGGACAAGCAATAATGTCGTCCAGTGCCCAGCAAACAATGGAGGACCCGAGGCCGGATCTGTGACAGGCGGCCGAGCAGCAAGGCCGGGACTGGGTGAGAAGCTTTATAGCGCATCCCCCGCCTTGCCGCCTCCTCCTCCCGGACACCCCATTGTCCTGGCTGGGTTGTCAGCCAGCTAAGCCCATCCACTCCCTACCATTCGGACCGGCAGGGGGTGATCCCTGCCCTTGTTGCCAAGCCTCCCCCAGTAGCGGGGGGGTTTATTGCTCCTTCCTCCCAGCAGTGCTCCCACTCCAGCCACGATGCAGCTGCGCAAACCGAAGAGTGGCGCAGGAGACCCTTGGTATTGTGTTGGCCTCCCTGCTGTACTCTGTGGGGGGAACCGACTCTATGTTCCTGCCACCGTCCCCACCTGCCCCCCCCTTTGCAGTGCGCTCCCTATGCCCCCATCCTGCCACCATTCTTCATACCAGCTCACGTGCAGGAGTGGCCATTCGACCTAGCAGCCCCCCATCCTGGCCTGCTCCTGGTGAACCTGGCAGCCCCCCCGGCGCCTCAGCGCTACACCCAAGTTCGTGGGGCATGGTGTTTCCTGCAAGTGCCTGCTCCTCACCTCAGATCAGATCGGAGTCGCGGTCGGAATCAGCTAATCGGCGTTCCCAATTTCACGTCGCAATAGTTTCTCGCCAGTTCCACACCAGCTCAAGCTCAGGAGTTTCATTAATGGGGTGAGGGAACAGTTAGCCCAAAGGGAGGCAGCAGGGAGTGTTGTCTGGGATCCAGCAGCATTGGCTATGGGGGTAGTGAATGGGGCACCAGCAAGCGGCACCAGTGGTGCAACGGATCAGGCAGTGATGGTGCCGCACAGGGATTTTGAGTAAGGATCCGGATACCGGTTCAGAGAAGCGTGCAGAGAAGTCCATGCCCATTTTGGATTTAGCCAAGGGGCACTAGTATCTTTGTTTTAAGGGTTCCTTGGGGGGGCATCTTAAGACGGAAGTTAGGGAGAAGATATGGTAGTGGGAATAAGTGGATCTTTATGCTGCTGCTTATTGAGCACTTTGGAATCAAGAATTGGGTAAAGGGCAAAGAGCAATGGAAGGAGGAGGATGAGGATAGAAGGCATTTTTGGCTGATCCCTAGGACATTTGGGATTTGGCTTCAGGCTTTATTTATATTGGCAAATGTGATTAGGAAGAAGAATCAGGAAAATTGCTCAACTCTATTTTGTTAGCTGTATGCCATGTGAGAAGCCCATCGGGTATATGGTGGTTCTGTTATGAGGAGCAATTCCAGCAGTGTATTTCAGTCTGGGATGGGATAATAGTGATATTGGTATCTGGCTTTGGGTGATGAACTCGTGGGCGGGAGTGTAACTACCACCAGCAGCTTCTTGCCTTTTCAGGCCGGCGGGTCAGTGGTGGCGGAGTCAGCAATAAGGGGTTTGTGCCGGGCAATCAATGATTCCCATGTCAATGTGCAAATTTCATGTATGAGAAATCATCCTGGAAACCATGCTCAAGATATTTCAGGCATTCAGAGTACCGGTAGCTCATGATAAAATGGAGGGTCCAACCACAACAAGTTTTTTGGGATCGAAATTAACGTGGTTGAAAGGGTTTGCAAGTTGCCAAGGGACAAGGTTCAGCAGCTTCATTCAGTGCTCGGCAAGTTAAATATTGCATGTTGCATATTGCCTATGGAACAAATTTTTATACAGTGGTTGTCCTTAGTGTCAGCGGGAATCCGGGAGTCGAATAATTTCATTAGATTGACTGCAGTCGTAGAGGAGGACATAAGGAGGTCTTTAGTTCCCAGGTTCCCCCCCCCCCCCCGGATCCCTTTTTGAATAATTGCACCACATTTGCCAAGTGCCCTGTAACTATTGAATTCACAAATATTAGAAATTGCGGCTTGTCTATTACTGTACATAACTCCCTTAAAACACAAGGATGTATGCCACCTGGTCCCGGTGATTTATCGATTTTTATCTGCTTGAGACGGCGCTGGACTTCTTCCTTGGTTAGACCAGTGACATTTAATGGAGGGTTTGGGTTATTGCCCTGCATTTCACTCGGCATGTCACAAAGAAGTTATTTAGTAAATTTGCTTTTTCCTCATTTCCCTCAATAGCTGTCCCCTCCTTGCTTTTTAGGGTGCCCACACCCTCAGGTTTGTATATTTTAATGTTTATGTAGCTAAAGAATAATTTGGGGTTAGTTTTACTCTCTTTATCAGTCTTTCTTTTTTTTTTTTTTTTTCTCCCTCCATGTATTTCTACCTATACAGACTCCACATGGTCATTTCCCTCTCATATATCCTCCCGCAGAGCGGGCTGTAGAGAGGTTTTTACAATTTAGCAAACTCCACCCCTTTGCGTTTTTTACGGTCCCTCCTAAACAGGTCCGTTTCACCATCTACGTGGGGGTGTTATTCAAAAGTGTGGCAACGCTAGTTTGGGCTGGAGGAGGAATTTGGGGTGCCCCTCCAAAGAGGGGGGACAGGCATTATCTGTTTTTATGGTACATGGGTGAACTGGCGCAGGGAACGCAAGATGTTGGAAAGCAGATGGCTGATCTCCTGGAAGAATCTGTGTGGGATCATGCGAGTGGGGCGCTGCAAGTGGTGGAGCTGATTAGCCTCAAGAGGCAGGTGCCAACAGGTTTGCATGTCGAGGATGTTGTTTTTTCAGGGGAGGGGGGGGTTGAGAAGAATTTGGGTGTCCAAGACGGGTCACATGGGGCAAGGGGTTAGCATTTTCCTGGGTCACTTGGGGTCTTGCATATACTGCCCGGTTGCTGCGCTTAGTGAGTTCCAGGATGTTAGGCCAGCGGGAGCGGTGGCATTGCTCATGCAGGGATGGGTCATTTCTTCTCATTTTTAGTTTCTGGTGGTATTCAGGAAATGCCTGGCAGAGATGGGATTGTCCAGCAGGGAATACAGTACACACTTCTTTCACATAGGAGCGGCGATGGAGTCAGCAAAGCTAGGTTTGCCCACAGACTCATTTGTACATTTGCCCGGATATGATCGAGCAAGCTTTCAGGGGGTGGTGCTCATTTGGTCGGTTAATCCCCCCAGTTACGAGTAGAGGCATGCAAGAGATCCCGCGGCCATCAAGAAGGTGCGTATAAAGGTTAACAAGGCGATTGCATGTTTTGTGTGGTTGAATGTGCTTGTCATATGGACATTGAAGGTATTAGGGGGTTTTATCATTCCGACAGGGTGTTCGCTGTTCAGCTATGTCAGTTCCCATCTTGAGTTATGAGTCTGAGATTGCAGGTCAATTGGTAAGCAGAGGATTGGAGTATGCAGCTGTTTTGACGGAAACCGGCCAGGAGGGAGAAAGGTTTTGCTTGCATTTGGGAAGGGGCTGGCAAGGGGAGGGTAATTTTGATCCCAGCGATTAGCCCAGTTAAGCTCTAGGCCTGGGAGGGACACGGACAGGATTAAATCGGCTTCCGCTTTTGCCTGGATCGAGAGGCATTTTTTGAACCTTCCTCCCCTTTTGTCTAGTCTAACTTTGGATTGAATTTTTTGGGATGGGATTCACACCCTGAATCAAGAGGTGGATATGACTTTGCTTGTATTTACGGTTATTTATGTTGAAGCTGTGGCCGAATTAAATTATCATTCCAAAGATGTGGTTGTCCAGTTGTTTATTTGGGAAGGGACGTGTCCATTGGCAGAGGTATATGGAGCACAAGCCAAGTCATGAATAGGCACCCTTCCTTGAGCAAACTGTAAAAAAATACATGAAATATGGGGCATGACATAGTTAATTATCTTATTAATATGCTGTATGATTTAACCAGGTTACATATCTGGGATCAGACATGAAGGAGTCACAAATGTAAATAGTCATCGTTTCTAAATGAAGTGTGAAGTTGTGCTGTGTGTAGCCATACATTTCATGGTCAAGCATTGCTCTGTGTAGTTGATAGTCTGATCGTGAGCTTATCAGTGCTAGGTAAGATCCGGATGCCAGCAGCAGTGTGTGTGGTCCTAAGAACCTAATCTGTTAGGTGGTGATGATGTTACCTTGAATCTGTGTGCCTGCGTGCAAGTGCAGTGGACTAGAAGATCAAAAATGCATTAGCACCTACCAAGCTCAGATAGTGAATAGCAATGGAAGACATGTTTCACTTCACATCACAGGTGGTGACTACATGGCTTTAAAAATAAAATGAATGAAAAAATACAATTCTGTGAGTACTCACCTGTAGAATTGATTTTGTAGTATACAGCATGTCCTGTTTCACAAATATTCTTTACGCTTGGGAAATCTGCCACAAGGTGGCGCAGTGGACTGCAGAAGAGACTTGTGGCGTCTCCCGGCCCTATAAAAGGACAAGAACCTCCCACAAATTCCCAGTGTTACAAAGCAGTTAGACAAGAAGCCGGGAGAATAAAAATGAAGGAACCCCAACCAAAGATTTGAACAAATCACCATACAGAGGTAACCGAGAAAAATGATAACAAGGGAGGGGTGAAACAGGACGTGCTGTATACTACAAAATCAATCCTACAGGTGAGTACTCACAGAATTGTATTTTTCCAAGTATACAGCACGTCCTGTTTCACAAATATTCTTTACGCTTGGGACGTCCAAAAGCAGTGTCCGTAAAGTAGGGTGGGATCCCCAAGAACAATAGCGGGCAGTTTAAACCACTGCCGCCTGAGGAACTTTGCGGCCAAAAGCAGCATCAGCTGAGGCCCTAACATCAACCTTGTAAAACTTGGAAAAAGTATGAACAGAAGACCAAGTTGCGGTCTTACAAACTTGTTCAACAGAAGCTTGGTGCTGAAATGCCCAAGAGGCCCCAATAGCACGAGTAGAATGAGCAGTAAGGCGGAAGGGAGGTTCCTTCCCCTTAGCAGAATAGGCTTGCACCACCGCCTGACCACTATTAATAGTTGTGCCTTTGTGGCCTTGAAGATTAGAGTCTGTCATTATGGCGGCTTCAATTCTGTTTTATCAGAAGAATATGATTTGTTTTCCGCCTTGGTTGTTTTGATGAGATAAGATATTAGTATAAGTGTAAAACCGCTAATTTGCTTTGATTAAGCTATTTTAGCATTGGCGGTTTGACAGGGGCGGAGGTTTAGTGTCCATTATAGGGGCGTCTGCAGAGTAGGTTATACCTCCCTCTTGTTTGAATATTCAATGGATTGACGCAGATTGCGTCATTGTTATGGGCGGGGTTACTTGCCCTCGCTTTCAGGATAAGCCGGTATAAATACCGGTCTTGCCGCCGCGCCGAGCATCCTAGTTAAAGTCGCCCACGAGCGACGAAACGCATTGGAGGCTCGGGCTTCCTTTATGTTTGGAGGCACTTCTTACTTGCAAGTATACCAGTCGGGAGCGGTGAGAGCTGTTCGCGGTTTTTAACCTTTTACACGCTGAATGATTTTATCTGTTTGTGAGTGCATCTTTGTTGGTATTAAAATGGGTTGTCTTTACATCTAGCAATGTTGCACTAGTCTTTCCTTTTTATATTTTGTTACATGTGATTGGAGTTCTTTCTGGCCCTTATGGAATTGTGGCATTGAAGTTTAAGCCACATATTTACATTAAAGGAGAATTGAAGTCATTTTCAACTGGTTTTCCCTAATTTGAGAGGAATCATCATTCATTCTCTCTGGAGGAGTTTGCACCTACATATTTAATGCACTAATCATGTTATGATCTGGTAAGAGTTTTGTGATACCGGTGACGGGCACGCAACGGTGGATACCACATATGTATTTTTTGGGACATTTCACCAATTGATTCACTTAATTAGCTCTGTGTTTATATATATTTTTTTGATAAATATGTGGTACCGTTCTAATCAGTAGAAATGGGGCTTTCACATGCAATATGATTTTCCTTAATAAAATACGTTTTTTATTTAAAATAAAGGAGTCAATTTTCTAAAAATGTTTTTATTTATTTAATAATATTGTTAAAAACAAAATAAAATTTACAAACAAGACATTTCATGTTAAAGCCTAAACTCTGCTGCAAAAAAATATAAATATAATTTTCCTGAAAATTACAGCAAAAATGGCGCAAAACATGGCGCAAAATGGGGAAAAATGACCTGTCAACAGAGGGTGACAAAATCTCATGTAGGCTGGCAATTAAAAGGGTTAATAGTACCTCTGCATGTTGGGTATTGTTCTGTTCGGGAGACCTTGCGCTTTCAGACTTAGCTTGTTTTTTTCTGGTTTGCATATTTATATTTTAGGAAAAGGTGTTTTTTATTCAGCTTTTTTATACATTTTTTAGGGAAACCCTGCGCAACCAAAGAATTCTTTGAGGAATTAATTCCAGAAAGATGAGCCCACTACAACAAGCTGGGTACGCTTAGAAAGCTTAACATGTGTACTTTCAGGGAATATATGGTTTATGGGGAATATTCCAAATGCAAAGGGTTGTTTTGGTTGAAAAATCGCAAGGTGCGCACTTTGTCTGCAGAACTGAAATTTTCAAGTAAAATTACCGTTACGCACATGCTTTACTTTGGGGTGTTTGGCAACTCTTCCCTTGACAGTAGCTATGCATGTTGGGTGTTGTTCTGTTCGGGGAATGTTGCTTTTTCAGATCAAACTTGTTTTTTCTTGTTTGTATATCGTTTTTTTAGGAAAATGTGGCTTTGATTCTGCTTTTTTATCCTTTTTTTTGGGAAACTCTTTGCAACCAAAGAATACATTGAGGAATTACTGCCAGAAAACTATGGGCACATCAACAAGCCTGGTACACCTAGAAAGCTTGAGGTGTGTACTTCCAGAGAATATATAGTTTGTTGGGGGTATTTCAAATGTAAAGGGTTGTTTTTCTGGTAAAACTGCAAGGTGCGCATAGCGCATATCACAGTTGTATTTTTTCTGAAAATCCCCTAAAGCGCTGTTTCAGTTTGGGGGAGTCTCCTGGGCAGGAAAGGGTGTCTACCTATACATATGTGGTATCACTGTAACCGGGAGAAATTGGGATTTCACACGCAATAAGATTTTATTGACAAACTTACATTTTTTATTACAAAAAAACACTACAAATTGTAAAAAAATATATATTTTTTTTATTTTTTTTCACATATTTCACCCAAAAATATTGAAAATACACCGAAAAATTACAAACAAGACATTTCATGTTAAAGCCCAGACTCTGCTGAAAAAAAACAATATATCATTTTTCTGGGAAATCCCTGGAAATCCTTTCAAAAATGACAGTTGAACATGTGTAGCGCAAAATAGTGAAACATGGTCTGGCAACAGGGAGTGGCAAATGCTGCAGGTAGGCTGGCACTGAAAGGGTTAAACACCACCTTGTCCTGGTGTCGCTCAAAATAAGGAGGTTTTATGGAGAGCGCCGCCAACTCAGAAACACACCTGAAAGAAGTAATGGCCACCAAAAATGCTACCTTAAGTGTCAAATTGGGCAAAGCGGCCTCACGGAGAGTTTCAAAAGGACGACCCTGCAAAGCAGACAACACCAGATTCAAATCCCAAACTGGTAACATAGGTTTACGTGGCGGACGCACATGAGAAACCCCCTGGAAAAAAGTCTTAACTAAACGGTGACTGGCAAAAGATCTTTGGAAAAAAATTGCCAGAGCTGAAACATGACCTTTGAGGGTACTAAGTTGAAGGCCCAAATCCAAACCATGTTGCAAGAATTCCAGAATACTGGGAACAGAAAACACCCTACAGGGAAGAGATTTGGACTCACACCAGGCAATGTAAGCATGCCAGACCCTGTAGTAGATAAAGGACGAGGACTTCTTCCTAGCCCTAATCATGGTATCAACAACAGAGGCAGGCAAACCCTTTTCCATCAAGATGGAGGTTTCAGCAGCCAAGCCGTCAAAGCCAGCATTTTGTAAATTGGGATGGCACAGCTGCCCCTGAGTGAGCAGATCTGGATCCTTGGGCAGGACGTACTGATCTACTGCCAACTGCACGATGTCTGCGAACCACACCCTTCTTGGCCAACAGGGGGCCACCAGGATGGTTGGCACCCCTTCCTGGGCTACCTTGCGCTACCGAGCGGACCTGAACAGCCCAACCCCGAAGGTGCGGAGTCAACTGGAAAAAAAACAACCTTATCGCCCACAGTTCCAGAATGTTGATAGGGGTGTGAGCCTCCTGAGGGCCCCACTCACCCTGGAACTTCAGAGACTTCCAAAAGCCCCCCCCAACCTGTCAGACTGGCATCTGTGGTGACAGTCTCCCAGCAAGGAGGCAGAAAGGTCCTGCCCACTAGGAGATTCCTGGAGTCCAGGCACCACGAGAGGGACTGACCAGAGGGGACAGAACAAAGGACTGATCCAGGGACACGGGGTCCCAATCCCAAACTGACAAGAGGTGCAACTGAAGAGGTCTCATGTGAAACTGAGCATAGGGAACCGCCTCGAAGCATGACACCATCAGGCCCACCAGCTGCATCCCCTGCCGGATGGAGGGATGAGAGCAAGAAATCAGAGACCGTGCCTGCATCTGCAGGCCTTCCACCTTCTGCTGAGGCAGAAAAACCTTGACCTGAGATGTATCCAGTCATGCCCAGAAAGGACGTCCCCAAGGATGGAGACAGAGAAGACTTGGGTAGTTGATCACCCAACCGAAGGACTCGAGCGTGGCGACCACCATCTGGGTATCCAGCTCGGCCTGATGGAAGGACTGAGATGCAATCAGAATGTCATCCAGATAAGGAAGGATGCGAATGCCCTGAGATCTCAACAGAGCCATCACCCCCGCCAGCACCTTGGTGAAGACCCGAGGGGCTGAGGTAAGACCGAAAGGTAAGGCCACAAATTGGTAGTGCTGATCCTCCAGAGCGAACCTGAGAAATCTCTGATGACCTGGAAAGATAGGAACATGAAGGTAAGCATCTTTGATGTCCACAGAAGTCATGAAGTCGCCCGGGCGCAAGGTACTGACCGCCAAGCGCAGGGTCTCCATGCGAAAATGCCTGAACCGGACAAACTTGTTGAGGCGCTTTAAATCCAGGATGGGCCTCAGGGACCCATCCTTTTTGGGAACAGTGAACAGATTGGAATAGAAACCTCTGCCCCTTTCCTGGAGGGGCACCAGGCAAATCACCCCCAAATCCAAAAGGCTTTGGACCGCAAGGTGCAAGCCCTGAACTGACAAGGGATTTTGAGCCATCCGGGATCTGATGAATCTTGGGGGCGGCCAGGCTGCAAACTCTAGCTTGTACCTGGAGGACACCACCTCCTGAATCCACCGGTCTGAGACGCGCAGTCTCCAAACGTGAGCAAAGAGCCGCAACCGTCCCCCCACCCGGATGGGTGAGGGCGTCTCCTCATGCCTGAGGGGGCTTGGGGGAAGATTTGGACTTGGGACCCCATGAGAAACCGGGGCGACCACAGCCTCTACCCCGGCCCCAAGGGTCTCTACGTGCCCCCCGACCAGACCTGGGAGCTCGGAAGGAGGGGAGGGAAGAATCAGCCCCCGAAAGGGCCGCGGCTGCCTCCTGCATTGAGGCAGCCTACCATCCTTGGCAAACAAATCCAGACGCTCCCCAAAGAGCCGTAGCCCAGTAAAGGGAAAGCCAGTGAGAGCCTTCTTAGCAGCATTATCAGCCGCCCACTGGCGCAGCCAAACAGAGCGTTGTATAGCCACCAAAAGGGCAGAAGTCTTACCACACATCCTGACCGCATTATCCATAGCAGAAAGAATAAATGCCACAAATTCATAGCAAAGCAGGAGGGATCTATGCTCCTCCCCCTTATTGGCATCCAAGGCATTATCCATAAGGTACTTAAGTAACCCTTTAAGAGCAAGAGCCGTGATGGCAGAAGCGCACACAGGGCGCAGCGCAGTCCCTGCACAAGCAAATACGTGACAGGCCAGCTAATCAACACGCCGGTCCTCACCATCCCTCAGAGTAGGTGTCAGGGGAATGCATGACCGAGGTATTGGACAACCCAAGCACGGGAGCATCCACCTCGGGGGGACACGACCAGCGCTTAACAACATCAGCAGGAAATGGATACCTCCTGTCCCAACTCTTACGCACCACAAGCAATCTGCTAGGACATTCCCACTCTTTGAGCACCAAATTATTGAAGTGGATCTGCTCAGGGAACTCCAAGCGTTGTTTAACAGAGTGAAAAAGCTCACCCTGCTGCCTTTTAGCCGGGACAGGAGGTGTAATACACAGTACTTAATACAAAAATGTGAGCCAACAACCTGTCAGTATCCTCAGGAGACCATGGGTCTTCTCCAAAAGGAGACCCAGTACCACCATAAGCCTCCTGCTGCTCCTCAGAAGACTCAGAATCAGAGAAAAGTCCCCCCTCTTCTAGGGGGTACAGGCCAGGGAAAGAAAACTGTCCCTCATCCTCCTCAGGAAAGAGGGAAACAGCGGGAGTTAAATGCCGCTTCTTGCAAGAAGCCTTACGGGGGACCGGCCCAGCCATATGCCTTTCCAGGCTGGCCACCCGCAAGGCCATGTCATAGTTTGATTCCCCACTAGCATGTCCCTCACTAGGGGCCAAATGCCGGCGCGGGGGGGGGGTTAGGTGATGTAGAGGGGGCGCAGAGCTGGGCAGCGTAGCAGGCAATCCAGACTGCAGCGCAAGTACCTTCTGGGCGCAGGGCACACATACCCTGACACCGTCACTCACAGGGGATACCCCACACGCGACACACAGCTGGGCTTGTCCCGAAGGAACCCCAAGCACATTATCCCCGGAAGCCTCCATATGGTGATTAGAGTGGGCACACTGGCCAGTATAAGATTAAGGCTAACAAGAGCCACCCGGGATGCCCCAAAACCCACTAGGGACGGTGGGAGATGCAAAAGGGAAGAGGGCCGAGAGAAACCACAGTCACGTGGAGCGAATCGCGCTCCACGTGACCCCCCAGCGCCAATGACAGCACAGCAACACATGAGGCGAATGTCGACCCAGCCGCGGAGTGCTGTACAAGACGGCGCGGCGGCGAGCGCGCACGATACAAGTAATAAACAGATAAAATACAATGTGCAACCACACCGCCTACCCCCCAGGGAAAGGCCCACAATAAGGCAGGAAGGGGCGTCCCATAAGCTTGAACCACCTACCCTTGCAGGTACAGGGATTGCGGTTGGAGCAGCGCTCCTCCAGCACCTGACCCTGGTGCTGTTCTACCTTCACCCGAACCAGGCAGCCGAGGCTGGGAGGCAGTGGGTCCAGAACGGGTGGGAATAATCCTGCAGGGCCGCAGGCTGGTAAGGAACATTTCCGTTAGTTCGGATCATTTTCCAAACAAAATCGGAACATTTCCGTTAGTTCGGATCATTTTCCAAAGAAAATCAGAAATTTTCCGTTCGTTCAGATAACTTCCATTGTTGGGATGGGTTTCCGTCTGATTCAGAGAGTTGATTTCCGACGGACCACCCCCCTATAAATCCGTTTCATTTCCGATCCACTTACGGGACCTTTGAGGGCTCGGATTGCTATTGTTGAACATGTTTTGCGGCTATGTGGAGGAGTCTGCTTGCCTTTAGCACCAAGGCATTGCATGTATCAGCATGGCCGAGGCCATAAATTGTATAGCAATGCATACCTGAATCAATACATTTCATGTATGCCTTATAGATGCATTTTAATGCTGACCTAAATTAGTCCTTAGCATGTAAACCTTTATTTTCCCACACATCCATATAATTGCTATATTTTTTTAGACTTATGTCCTTTGTGAATTATATTTGGATTGTTGAACTTGAATCTTAATTTGTTGTAGGAGTTATTGTTTTAGTTGGTTACCTTTGCTTTGTGTAATTATTTTATATTTGGTTGCAGGAACTGCAAGATGTGCCACTCCTGCCCTTGCTCCTGATGCCCGTTCTTTGCCTGCAGAATGCGGGCCAAGGGTTCTCTAATCGGGCACTATGCAAAACCCGGCCTGTGGTGGCGAGGGCCCTCTGGCTTTTGAAGTCCAGATTTAGGTGTTTGGACCATACAGGGGGGGGAGGGGGCACTGCAGCATGACCCCAACAAGGTTATACCAATATTTTAATTTACCTTTTTTTAACAGGGACACGTGCCAGAATGGCACAACTGAGTGTCAGGGTCCTTCAGTTGGTGGGCGAGATGCAGGAGCTGCGCAACTCGTTGGGGACCACAGATGAAGAATAATGTTCAGTGGCCTGCCATTGCTATGTATTTTGTTTTTTATAGTTAGTTTGAAATGTTCAAAATTTTTAACAATTTTATATTTTATGATGGAATAAAAAAAAAATGTTACATTGTCATTTCATTTACAAAATACATTAACACAAAACTAATGGGCCCAGAAATATTTAAAGATGAATATTCACATGACGAGAAGTGATTTGGGTAAGTTTTAGGGGGCTAAAATGGAAGACGAACCTAACCGAGAAGTGGTTTGGGTGAGCTTTAAGGGTCCAAAAGGGAAGATGGAGGATAGTGCTAAGTGGTTTGGGTGAGCTTTAAGGGTCCAAAATGGAAGATGGAGGACAGTGCTAAGTGATTTAGCTAAACATTGTAGTAGAAGTGAGAGTGGCAAATATGTAGGCGAGCACTTTAATGAGTTAAGTTTGTAGTGCGCAGGCGCAAGATCGTAAGGATTTCCGTCTGGACGATTATTTATTGAAAAAGGGAAACAGAAACTAACAGGAAACGTAAAGGATTCGTTGGAGGATACGATGGGAAAAGGGCAAAAACGAAAGCCTACGTTGTAACATGTGAAAATGAAATGGAAAAATCTGGATGGAAAATGACATCCTCGTATTCGTAATCTGCCGTACGAACGGACGGAAATTTTACAGAAGGTTTTCAATGCATGCATAGAATCGCTTGTACGCTCATACGAGAACGGAAACATTTCCAAAAAGAAACGGATCGGAGCTAAAACGGAAGTTTTTTTTTGTCTCTCTGAATTGAGCTTATAATCCCTGATTTATGAGATTATCTATATGGCACAGCATTATTTTTAACCGTTGGATTATTGGATTTTATTGGATTTTTAACCACGCATCTTGGCTAGTTGGCTACATCCATATATTAGATCATATTGCCCTATGTAGAAGAAAGAAAAACAGGGCAGTGGGCCTGAACACACACCAGTAAGTGAACAACATCTTGGTTATAGACAAACAAAGTTGAGGTAATGGGCGCGTCCATCCCAACTCCATTACCTCAATCCCATAGGGGGAACTGATGGGGTGAAATGTGATTTATTAGGCAAAACACAAGAACTGTGGCACATAATCCAAGCGTCCTGGACTGAAATACCTGTTTAGAGGTGGTAAAAGTAAAGTCAACACAGATGTCAAGCAGGTTTCAATGCTTTTGCCACTTAATATAAGTTCATTAAAAAGCTTTTTTTCTCCAAACCATAAACTGATAATAGCAGGATGATGCAGCTTTTAATGTAAACATGATCTCTTACTTCCATCTTTATTGAATGTGTATGAATACATGCTAAATAGCCCTACTTGGTGATTGCCTATAGCAGGTGGGAAGCTTTTCCCTGATAGGTTGCTGTGGGGGTAAGATGGAGGATGTCCCTACCATGTAGCCAGTATCTTAGCTGCATGCTAGTCACAAAGGCTATATGTGTTCAGTTTCCATGTGGATGACTTTCATCTTGTGTTTTTAATCTTAAAGAAGTAAACATTATACATACATTTTAAATAACCTGGTTTGGCACATTATTCTCAGTTTGGTGCAGAACCCTCCCATATTAGGCAACCGGAAAAGTGAGCTGTGAATATTTTCCTTTGCATTTGTTCTGTAATTCTAAGTAAAGTGAAACCTGGAGTTTATATATTGAAGATATTCAGCAGGCAAAAAAAAAACAAAAAGGGTATTTACTGCCTTCTACCCCCGCCACTGATCGGGGGCTAGTCTGGGCAACACCCCCGCCATCAGTCACAGCTCCATCTGTAAATCTGTGCTGATTTACTTTAAATCTTTGAGTTTTTAAAGCTGACTAAAATCTGCCCTATTACTCCCTCCCCTGGGGCTTCCCAAACTGGGACGCCCCACTGTGTGAAGCTCCCTAGGGTGCCCGATATTCCTACCTTTCCCGCAAGCCCAGGGCGCATGCACAGCTGGCATCACTCATCTCCCTTCTTGGCTGAGTAAGAACTCACTCACAGCATTGGGGATTTAACACGAGATGTCTTGTTTTAATTATCTCATTGCTTTCTCAATATTTTAGGGTGAACTTTGTGGGGAAAAAATAAATGTCTCCCACCCCTAGCAATTCAGATAGGCTGGGGGTGGGAGCATGCCTGCTTCTGGGGGTGCGTCCGTTTTTGCTCCTGATTGCCATAAACAGAGCTGTTTAGCAAAGCTTTAATTTGCAAGTCATACGGCTCTGATTGCACATGAGTCTGCGCATTTGCTGTAGTATTGGGGAAAGGTGAGTTTATGTGGGTGATCGGGGGGAGTTACACAGCGGGGCATCCCAAAACGGGAGGCTCCCTGGGCAGGGTACAAGACCCAGGACAGCCAACAACAAACTTTTTAGATCATTTTATTCTCATATTTCTTTTAACCAAGCTGCATATTCTCACATCTGATTAAAAAAGGTGTCAGTCAGAGGACCTGGTGGTGGTTTTCCATAACCTCATGAAACTTTTTTCCTACTCCTTTGGTTAATCAGTTTGATATCGCAAGAGGCAACATTAAAATGGAGACAGTGTAGCAAAGGATTTTTACTTTATTGAGAACAGTGCAATGGGATACCAAAGACAGAAAATTCCGGCGTGTCATTTTGTGATTTTTTTTTGTAATGTCAGTTTGCAAAGTCTGTGCCATGATTGCCTACAGAGCACACATATAAACATATACATAGTTTCAATTAGGGCCAAGAACAAAAAAAAAAGTTAGTTTATAGCCAAAAGGGGTAAAATGTTCATGGACACAATATTTCATGGCTAGATTCTACAATGAGTTTTTTTTCTCTATACATACTGTGCACCAGACATTATATTACTGAGCTCCTTTGCAGATATGATCACAATTATTAGGTTCCCTGATGCGCAAGGTACCATCTTTAACTGATTGGGTTTTTCTGTAACTGGGTTTTTGCTGAACTGCAGAGAATGTCCAGTCCATCCATCGGAAAATAGCTTCTGCTCACTTGATTTTGTAGCGGTTTCCCAAACGAATGGTAAGTATGGAGTGACATATTGATCATTTGGACAACTGTCTATTATTTATCCATCACAAGCGACAAGACCATGAGCGAGGGGTAACCAGTCCCCAAAATGTTTTCTGTATAAAGGGAATAACAGTTAAAAGTGATTTGTCTTAATAAATATGTATTTCAGTTACACCAGTGGTCTCAAACTCAAGTACACAGTGAGCCAAAATTAAAACATTGGACAAAGTAACAAGCTAACCTTTATACAGCAGGACTTCCAAAACGATTAAGTGCATCTCTGCACCTAAACGCCTCTAGTGGGGCCCCAGTGAGTGATACAGGTGTACTTTGTGGTTCTTCTTTTAGAACCATGGAAGAAAGTGGTCAGTAAAATAATCTATAGATGTTATCACCTTGAGGGACCCTAAAGGGGCCTGTCAGCTCACTCCAAAAAGAGAAAGCGCAGGTAGCCATCAATACCTACTTGTGTACATGTGTTTGGGGCTACTAGCCTTTGTCAACACAAGGCTGGGAGTAATGGCTGTATGGTAGATAAGGCATGAGAGCAACGTAACAGAGTGGATTAGAGACTTAGAGACCCACATGGTCTAAAAGAGACCACAGAATGAATATAAAAAGCACAATGTATTTACATGTATTTCATTAGCCAAGGTACAAGGTTGTTTGACAGGGAAAATAGAGGAAAGTTAAGCATACCTCTTTTAGCGGACAGTGGATCTGTGCATACCATTCCTGGCAATACAGACAAAGCTGAATGCCCTGACCAATGAACAAAAACGTCCATACCATCACATTATATACTGGGCTTGTCCTTTTATCATTGATAAGAAAATTAAAAAAGACTGGAAGACAAAATTAGCAAGACAAGTGAAGACATATCAAATGTAAAAAAATATCATTACTTGTCACATATATCCACAAATCAGAAAACACTACTTCCATTATTTCCAGGAAAGCATAAGTGACAATTGGTGTGTTGGGCGAACACCTTTAAGTTTGGGTTCGGCTGAACCTTAAACAGAAGTTTTTTTCGGGTTTGCGAACCAGTCACATCAATAGGGACCCGAACTTTGGGACCCAGAAATGACAGGGAATTCTCCAATTTCCCCTGTCCCTTATACTTGGTATCTTCATGTGGTTTCCAAGGCCCTTAGTTACAATACCTGAAACTTACCTTAACATTCCTATATTGTCCAAGCAGAAACAAGTCTATGCTTAGCATAGCTCTTCCGTGCAGGTCCGTTGTTCCCCCCAGCAGCTATTTCATCCAGTGGCAGCATCTTCATACTTACCAATGGTGGGAAGCCAGCGATTCTGGCGTCCATGGAGCCTTGTTTACGACCCCACAAGCCTACTCCAATAATTGCATTGGAGGGGGTGTCCCAAACCAGGGTTATCATGCCTGGCCTCGGCACATCCCCTCCACTCCAGTAAATGGAGTAGGAGTGTTAGGGAATATAAAGCCATATTGATCGACACCACCATGTCTGCCCAGTAATGGAGAATAGAATCTCTCATTCTCCCTCATTGATAAGTATGAAGATACTGGCGCTGCACGGAGGAGCTGTGAGCGAAAAAAGGTGAGTGTATATCTTTTTATGTTATTGCCTGGAAAAAAGCTTTAAAGGACCATTCCAGGCAATGGGTTACATAAGCCTGTTTTTTGCTCTCTTCATTCTGAATGTGAGGAGCTGCATCTTTTATTCAGCCTGCTATATATTTTTTTATAAGACCCAGTGTACTCCCTCCCTCCTGCCTCGTCACTGTGAGCAAGCACGTCCCCTCTCCATTCACTGCAATGGAAAGGGGCATGTTAGGTCTTCACATGCCGCTTTCCATTGCAGTGAATTGAGGGGGCGTGCTCTCTCACAGTGACGAGCTGGGAGGCGACGCGTGATCAGGTGTGCAGCGTGAGCCGGAGATCCAGCAGGTAAGATCTGCAGTGCCGCACTATCACTGACAGTCTGCGTGGGACACATGGTCAGTATAGCCTTTTTCTTTTTTGGACTGAAAATGTTCTTTAAGTTAATTGTTCAGAAATTATATTCTAATGAAAATGCTTTATCTTGTATCCAAGTAGCCTTATTATATTATGGTGAGAAAAAGCCTGATGTTACCGTTTTACTGCGAATTACTAATTACTGGCCATATATGAATAAATCAGAGCCAGGTCCTGATAAAATTGAGGAGTCAGGCTTTGGCTGACCAACTCCACAGCCCTGGTACTTGAAATCCAAGTGGTACTCAACAAAGCTGCAGATTGACCTGTACCCCATTTTGATCTGCTGCCATATATATATATCACAAAACAGAATGTAAAAAACAAATGCTATATGACAGGATATGAAAACATTTGACCAGTGTATTTTATTAACAAAAATCTTCCCCTCCCCTGACAAAGGGAGGAGGGCAGCATTTGTCTGCTCAAAAAGATTTCACAGTACATGGTCTTCAGACATACAAAGCCCATCATAAGTTTTATTTGTATGCCCGTCATTTCCTATGATTGGGTCACAGCTATGTTTTTGTGTCAGAAAAGAATTTGTGTTTCTATATAGAAAAAAATACCGGTGCCTGCGTTGTGGTGCCTCACACAGAAATCTCATTAAAAATGTGCTACAATGTATGCTCTATTAACCCAGATACCTCTCTGTAGCATTGTGAAATACAATTCTTTGATTCTCACCTGTAGAATTGTTTTCTCTCTTCTTCCACTCCAGGGCGTCAGCGAATCAACTACGAATGAGTTAACTCTCGTCCGAAGGGCAAGGACTGCAAAATAAAAAGGTGTGGTTCCTCCTGGCCTATATGTACCTCTGGCTGCTCGCCGCAATCTAGTAATTGAAAAGCAGTAGACCCAGCCAGCCAGGAAGTTAGGGCATCCTAAGGAGTCCCTCTATTTTCCTTTTCTTTTTTTATGCTGATTAATTATTTACATATTTACAAGCTCCTCTAGGACTATGGCACCCAGGGAATGGATATAGTAGCCTAGCAGATAGGGTGGGTCTGACACCCTGGAGTGGAAGAAGAGAGAAAACAATTCTACAGTTGAGAATCACGGAATTGTAGTTTCTCTAATATTCCGCTCCAAGGTGTCAGCAAATCAGATACAAATGGGACCTCCAAAAGCAGTGCCCTTGATTCAGGGTGGGATTCCAAGTATTGATCTTATTCATCTAATGTGAGAAGTAAGCCAGTACAAAAATCAAACCGTAGCTGAAGAGCTTACTACCGTCTGTAATACTTTTCTACCAAAGGCGGCATCTGCCAAGGCTCTAACGTCTGCCTTATAAAATGTAGTAAATGTATGAACTGAAGACCAGGTAGTGGACTTGCACACCTGCTCTACCAAAGCCTGGTGCTGAAAAGCCCAGGAAGCTCTAATAGCCCTTGTAAAATGGGCCATAACACGAAAAGAAGGATTCTTCCCATCAAATATGAATAAGGATTCAGTCTTACGAAAGGTTTGCATAGCAGAGATATAATATTTCAGTGCTCTCACTATGTCAGGATGGCTTTGTCCTTATGTGGGACTAAGTAAGGAGTCTTAACAGATAAGACTGCTAACTCAGAAACCTGTCACCACTAGGAAGATGACCTTAAGCTTCATCAATCCTAAAGAAACCACTGCCATTGGTTCAAAGGGAGGACCCTGAAGGGCCGATAAAACTAAATTCAAGTCCCAGACAGGCAGAAGAGGCTTACTGGGAGGTCGTGCATGGGTGACTCCCTGCAAAAACGTTTTTATAACTTTATTTTCCGCAATAGGTTTCTGAAAAAAAGATGGATACGGCAGATATAGAGTGCTCAATTAAAGACCTTCATTGAGACCTTTTCCAGAATTCTGGAGACAGGAAAGGTTCTACAAGTGAAACCTCTAGATTTGCTACGTTCGATAAAAACCCGCCAGATAAATCATTGATGAAGTCTGCTTTTAGGTTGGATCATTGTCTGAATCACTCAAGCAGCTCAGCAGATAAGCCTTTCTCTGCCAGGATGGAGGTTTCAATAGCCAGGCCGTCAAAGCCAGAACTTGTAAATTGGGGTGCCGTAGAGGCCCCTGTGTGAGGAGATCTGGATTGTCAGGTAGCGGTCAATGCTCGCCCTTCGACATCCTTACTATGTTTGAAAACCAGCTTCTCCTAAGTCAACGGGGTGCCATCTTCAGATTGTGGCGTGAAGCAAAGAGGTCCATGCCTGGAAGCCCCCAAAGCATGCATAGGGCTCCAAAGATCCCCTGACTGAGAGACCATTCTCCCTGATCAAAAGTTGCTCTGTTTAGATGATTGGCCTGCACGTTTTCCACTCCAGTATGTGGATCGCCGAGATGCATGAAACATGCTTCTCGGCCCAGAGTAAGGCCCGGCTCACCTCCTTGAGAGCTCTCCTGCTTCTGGTGCCCACCTGGTGATTGATATATGCCGCTACCATCGACAGGTTGTCTATTTGAACCCTGACGTGATGACATTCTCAATTCCAAGATATTTATGGGTAGACTGCTCTCCCCGGTCCCCACTGACCCTGGATCATTTGTGACCCCATGACACCCCCCCAACCCACTGGGCTGGCATCTGTGGTGACAGTTTTCCACTGTACCAGAAGAAATAATTTGCCCACCTGTAGAAGCTGGGGACCCAGCCACCAGGCTAGGGACTGTCTTGTTGAGTGTGTCATGTAAAAGGGGTGATCCAGCATTTCCATGGTTCGATCCCTGATCGAGTGCAATTCCAACTGCAGGGGCCTCGTGTGGAACTGTGTAAAAGGCACCGCCCTGAAGCAAGACACCATCAACACCAACAGACGCATTCCCTGACAAATTGTAGGATGAGGGTAAGACAATTGTGCCTGTACCCTAGCCTGAAGTCAGAGTCTCTTTTGTTCTGGAAGAAAGGTTCTGGCCTGAGCCGTATCTTATGTCATTCCCTGAAAAGACATGAGGGAATGATATGTGACTTTGTATAGTTGACACTCCAGCCAAAATGTTCAGTCTTTATTTCTTTCAAGGCCTCCTGAAACGATGGTGGCCTTGAGTAACATATCGTCTATGGGACCTGACAGAACCTTGGTAAAAACCCCTGGATCTGAAAACAGGCCAAACGGTAGAGCCACAAACTGAACCATCTACTGCAAAATGCAGATATTTTTGATGGCCAGGAAAAATAGGGTTATGTAAGTAGGCATCCTTTATATCCACTGTGGCCATAAAATCCCCTGACTGAAGTGTCACCAATGTGAATCTTAGAGATTCCATGAGAAATCTCCAAAGTTGGACAAAACTGTTGAGGCCCTTTAGGTCTAATATTGGGAGCACAGAACCGTCCTTTTTATAGATTACAAATAAATTGGAGTAGAATCTGCGCCCTCTCTCTGAGAAGGGAACTGGGTGAACTACTCCCAGCTGCAACAGGTGAGCTACAGCGGCTCTCAACAATTCTGCCTTTCCCGGAGTCTGGGATATCCCCGACAAAATGAACCTCCAAGGAGGTCTGGCTCTCAGTTTGATCTTGCAACCTGAAGAAATGATCTCCTGTATCCAAGCATCTGTTACATGGCGCCTCCAAATAGAGGCAAAATGCTGCGTGAGGTGCCCCCCCCCCCCCCAAACAGTGCGTTCCCACCTCCCTCCATGCGCAAAGTACTGTGGAAAGGTAAAAGGGGAAAATTTTCCCCCATGCTCCCCCCCCCCCCGCCCCCGTAGGCTCACCAGACAAAATCTGTGCCTGGGACCCTTGAGGGTCAGCTTCTAAATGTAAGGTGACACCATGCAGTGCTCATAGGACCCTGGCCCTTACCCTTAAATCACCCTTATTGGGTTTAACCGAATCCAGGAGGTGGGTCCACAGGACAGTGGGACAGTAAAGACCTGGAAGACAATGAAGCTTATATACACCGCTTCCCAAATAAAATATAAGTGAAGGAGAGGAAAATAAATCCAGGCACAACCTTCGCAGTCCAGTCCAACTGCAAGAATGAAACTGGATTGCAGAGAGCAGCCAGAATTATACATAGACTGGTAGGAACCACACCTTTTTATCTTGCAGACTCGCCCTTCGGACGAGAGTTTACCTATTCGTATCTGAGTGGAATATGTGAGAAAGTCCTGCTTGCTACATTTCCATCACTTCGCATTGCATCTGGTGCCCAGCCTCAGCACCAATACATAGGAGCATTTTTTATTGTTTTTTAAGCAAAAAGCAAATCATTGAAATGTCATTGATGTGGGGGTCTCCAAATATAGGGGCTGGTATCCCCACTGTTCAGAAGCCCCTATGTCCTGGCTTGTGCACACATGAGATTTTTTTCTTGACATTTAACCCATCTGTCCATTGAGACAGTGCACATGCCCAGACCGGTAAGCTGCTCTATAAATGGCACACGGGGAGCAGTTGGGGGTTAGATGCCTTGCTCACGAGCACTTCAGTCATATCCTGGCGGGGAATCCCTCCAGTCGCAAGGCTGCTTCCTTACCCACTAGGCCATAACTGCCCCTTGTTTGTAGGACTGAACAGCAATGCACAGGTATGCACTTGCCCTCAAACCGATATATAATGATGGAGCATGCACATAATTTCGTAACATCAATCCTGAGCCCTCCCCCATTTATTATTTATTAAAGATTTGGTGTCTGCTATAATGGGTGTTTTGGGGTTTGGATGTTTTGAGCTACCGATGGTTATGTCTATAAAACAAAGGTTTTTACCTCCAAAAACTGCAAAGAGACAAAACATGACGGGGTAAAAATAACCAAACGACAAAGTCATGGCATATTCATGCACAGAGGCCGAAATAAGAAACACGACCAGCGTCACTCCAGTTCGACACCTTTGGTTCATCAGCTGAAAATACATTTAAAAAGACAGGGTTTTTTTTTTAGATCCTTTTTAAAGTAGACCAAAAGTCTATGAGACTCCAGGGCAGGCATACTGGCTCCCTCCGGGGCATCCCAATCGGGGGTGCCCTGCTGTGTGAAATCCCCCAGGTTGCCCGAAAGCTCATCTTCGTTACCGGTCCAATGTCGCATGTGCGAGTAGCAGCCACATTCCCGCCATCCCTTTAGCAGAGCGCGTCCCCGCCGGCGTGGGCACGCTCCCTGTTAAAGGGTATCAGGGGATGCATCCACCAGTACGCTCAGATCCGCTCGCATTAGACGAGCTCCTGGATGAAGGGGCTCGGGCGAATCCGAGCGTGCTGATTGGATGAGAGGGCTGCGCATGCGCCATAGGACCTGGGAAGGGTAAGTGAAATTGGGCGACCTGGAGAGTTTCACATAGCGGGGCACCCTTGATCAGGGTGACCGGGGGCAGAGACCAAAACCTATTTTCCTTCTCTAACTTCTTACCCATAAAAGGTCTTGGTACACATAATAAAACAGCCAGTCATGGACAACCACATTCCATGTCCGGTAGTAGTTTGAAAATGAAGTAGAATTCCACCAGTCCTGTGAAAAAGCGAAACTGCTATAATTTATTGCAGACAAAAACAAGAAAATGGTAATTTCTGTTATTCAGCAAGCTAGATACTAGGATGATGATGTATTTCTGAAGACTTTCCCAACTTAAAAAGGAGCAGGCAATAACATCACTGATACAGACAGGACCAATAAGAGGGAAAAGGGGGATAAAGAGAAAGAGAGAGCAAGAAAGAGGAGTAGAAGTCACTTAGTATGAAGAAGTTTAGTATATTGTAGTTTGTAAATTGTGGTGTGGAAAAAGCTCAGACCCTAAACGTTCAATTACAGCCAAAATGTTTAGTTTAGTTTTAAGGTGGAGTGGGAAATGGTTGGAATCACCCCAATAAAAGCAGAAACCGGTATATACAACAAATGTTGATTGAAGGCAACCAGGGCTCTGTGGGGGAGGCCCCCTAGGCATAAAGGCTGGTCAAAGTCTCTTAAACAGTTTTTTTTTTCCCCCTTAAAGTAAAAGGCCAAGCTTTTTGTAACCCCCAGTCATCCCTCCCTCTCCGTGTCAAGCCTGATTTTGAGTGTCAATTGCAGCAATCCTTCCCTGATGCCGGGGCTCTGCATGGCAGCCATGAACTTGAGTAATAGTTGGACCTGAGGGACAGACCAGTTCAGTAACACTGAACAGGACTCAAGGTCCCAGCTTCAGCCTCGGTGCAGATTGCCAAACACAGTGACTTCTTGTTTTATGCTATTGCCCAAATTAGGCATATCACAGGGAGGGAAGGGTGGGTGGAATGTTAAAAAATGCTTGGACTTTAGGTAACTGCAGAGTCCAGTCCAGTAACAGCATAACAGTTTTAGAGTTAAGCCATTAAAAAAAAAAATTGAATCCCCCTACCAGCCTGACCCCAGCGGTCCACCCAATTGGGGGTTTAACAAAATAACTCACCTGCTCGGTAATCCCATGCACACATTTACTGCAGCAACCTCGCTGATCAGGACTGACTAGACAGCCAATCACTGTGCTGCAGCTGCTGCACAGATTGGCTGACAGTGCTGGTAACGCTGATGTGCTCTGCTCTTGGTGATGGATTGGCCTTCTGACTGTGTGAGGTTGATTTGTTTTTTTTTAAACTACTTTTGATAGCAGTGTGGGAGCCCATTCCTTTGGCATCCTCATTTCAGTTGTTGAGACGGTGAAAGGACAATTGAATGGGAATAGACACTGACCACCACATGAGACCCAGTGAAAGAGTGAGGGAGCTATAAGTACCAGCTACCAGAAAACAGGCTTGCAGGAGGTTATGCACTGAGAACAATTTTGTATAAATAATTCTTCTCCACTTCCCCAACTGTTTCACTGTGTTTTTTTTTCTTTACCAGGGTGTTACTACTTAGCAACATAAATATACTCCCTCATTTGTCATGGAGGTGCCTCTTCTCAAATGCTGTATTCTGGTCACCAAGGAAGGTGGTTACTAGTGGAGGCCTCGGGGTAAAAGCCCCATATGCCTATTGTATAACCCTGCCCTGCAGGCAACACAAATATATTGCATGATCTGCACAGTATGATTTAACTTTTACAGAAGATGTCACCTTGTAAAACATGCGATCTGCAAAGCGAAGCATCTCAGCAAAGGCATTCAACCAGCAATGTAAAAGGCCAAAGAATGACAAGAGCAGCACAAGGGTACCTGTAAAAAACAATAACCTTATAAATGTGTACTTCTACAACTACTACAAAAAAATACCATTTTGTGAGTACTCACCTGTAAAATGGATATTGTCAGTGTGTCACACACCCCGCTTCCCCTTTAATTCTTACGATCGGGTTACTCCACCAGCAGGTGGCGACGTTGCAGAGAGAAGTCTTGAAAACGAGCCCCTTCCGGCCTATATATACCTGGGACCTCCCACTTAACACCCAGTGAATTCAAAAGCAGAAAGACAAGGTACCAGGAAATCCAATGGTAACCTCAAAATAAAGAAAAGCTTCACCATATAAAGGATCCAGGATACCAAAAAGGGCGGGTGAAGCGGGGTGTGTGACACACTGACAATATCCATTTTACAGGTGAGTACTCACAAAATGGTATTATTCTCAGTGTGTCACACACCCTGCTTCCCCTTTAATTCTTACGATCGGGACATCCAAAAGCAGTGTCCACAAGGGATGGGTATCCGAAGGTAAAAATGAAGCATAACTAAAATGACTGCAGTCTGCAGAACCTTGCGGCCAAACACAGGATCCGCTGAGGCCCACACATCAACCTTGTAAAACTTAGAAAAAGTATGAACAGAAGACCAGGTTGCAGCCTTACAAACTTGTTCAACAGAAGCTTGGTGCTGAAAAGCCCAAGGCGCTCCAACAGCGCGAGTAGAATGAGCAGTGATACGAAAAGGGGGAACTTTCCCCCTAGCAGAATAGGCTCCAATAACGGCCTGACGTATCCATTTGCTAATGGAAGATTTGGCCGGAGCCAAACCCTTCCTAGGCCCACAGGGCAAAACAAAAAAGGCATCAGTTTTACGAAAAGGAGAAGTAGTAATCAAATAGTACTTAACACAGCGTACTACATCCAAACAATGCAAAACCCTCTCCTTGTCATTCTTAGGCTTAGGACACAAGGAGGGAAGAACAATATCCTGATTCAAATGAAAAGCAGAAACAACCTTAGGAAGAAAGTCCGGTTTGAACCGAAAGACCACCGTATCCTGATTCCTCTCAAAGTAGGGCGCCTGAATCGACAAGGCCGCCAACTCCGAGACACGCCGAACCGAAGTGATAGCTACCAAGAAGGCAGTCTTCTGAGTCAAGGTAGACAAAGCAATATCCTGCAAGGGCTCAAAGGGAGGAGCCTGAAGAGCAGAGAGAACCAAGTTCAAGTCCCAAACAGGGAGTAATGGTTTCCTGGGAGGCCGCACATGCGTAATCCCGCAAAACGCTTCTGGAAAAAGTACTCAGCTGAAGACCAGAGTCCAGCCCTGATTGCAAAAACTCCAGAATCCTGGAGACCGAAAAAACCCTACAAGGCAAAGATCTAATCTCAAACCAAGCGATATAGGCTTTCCAAGTCCTATAGTAGACGATAGAGGAAGAACTCATCCGGGCACCGATCAGAGTCTTAACAACCGAGTCAGAAAGACCCTCCTCCTTCAAGATGGAGGTTTCAGCAGCCAAGCCGTCAAACCCAGCGTTGGTAAATTGGGGTAACACAGCCGACCCTGAGTGAGCAGATCGGGCCGAAGAGGCAGAACGAACTGATCCACTGCCAGCCGAACGATGTCTGTGAACCATACTCGCCTTGGCCATCTTGGAGCCACGAGAATGGCGGACACCCTTTCCAGAGCCAGCTTCCGTACCACCCTACCTAGCATGGGTATCGGAGGAAACAGGTACAGAAACCCCAGATCCCCCCAGCTCAGGGACATGGGGTCCACCGCCAGAGCCAGAGGATCCTGGGAGAGCGACACGAAGGTCGGAAGCCTGCAATTGTGACGAGGCAAACAGGTCCACCTCCGGTGTCCCCCACCGGAGACACAGAGACCAAAAAACTTGAGGATGGAGAGCCCATTCTCCCAGACGGGAAGAGCACCTGCTCAACAGATCCGCTTCGCTGTTTTCCACACCCGGAATGTAAACTGCCGAGAGACAAGGAACATGGGCCTCCACCCAGGTCAGGATCAGGGACACCTCTCTGAGGGCACCCAGACTGCGAGTCCCTCCCTGATGATTGATGTAAGCAACCGCTGTTCGATTATCCGAGCGAACCTGAACCGGAAGGCCCAGAACATGTTGAGTCAAAAGAACAAGAACCAGACGGATGGCTCTCAGTTCCAGAATATTGATGGGCAAGTGGGCCTCTCGAGGTCCCCACTGGCCCCGGAACTGAAGATCCTTCCAGAATCCCCCCCATCCCGAAAGACTGGCGTCTGTGGTGACAATTTCCCAAAGAGGAGTCAGGAAAGACCTGCCCCTCAAGAGATTAGTCGAGACCAACCACCATTGAAGGGACTGCCGGACCCGGGAGGACAACTGGAAGGGCCGACCCAACGACCGTGGTCGCCGGTCCCAGGACGCCAACAGACGAAGCTGAAGCGTCCTCGTGTGAAATTGAGCGAAAGGAACTGCCTCGAACGAGGCAACCATCAACCCTACCAGCCTCATCCCCAGACGGATGGACGGCCGAGGATTGGAAAGGAGGACCCGAGCCAACTCCTGAATCAGACAAATTTTGGACTGAGGCAGAAACACCCTGTGTTGACAAGAATCCAACCGCATTCCCAGAAAGGACACCACCCTGGCCGGAGCGAGGGAGGACTTGGGAAAGTTGATCACCCAAACGAAGCTTTCCAGTGTGGAGACCACCGTCCTGGTGTCTGTCTCCGATTGATTGAGGGAAGGAGCCATGATGAGAAGGTCATCCAGATAAGGTACGACACGAATGCCCTGAGATCTGAGAATGGCCATCACCCCTGCCAGCACCTTGGTGAACACTCTTGGAGCCGAGGTAAGGCCAAACGGAAGTGCCACGAATTGAAAATGCAGATTCTTCATCACGAACCGAAGAAAACGCTGATGAGCCTGGCAGATGGGAACATGAAGGTAAGCATCCTTGATGTCTATGGACATCATGAAGTCCCCTTGCCGCAGAGAACCGATGGCCGAGCGCAGAGTTTCCATGCGAAACTTCCGAGTACGGATGAACCTGTTGAGGAACTTCAGATCCACGATGGGGCGAACCGACCTGTCCTTCTTGGGGACTGTGAAAAGATTGGAGTAAAAACCGAGGCCCACCTCTAAGCGCGGCACCGGCCGGATGACCGCCATTTCCAGAAGATTCCTTACCGACGCCAGGAACCGCAGCACGGCCAAAGGATCGGTGGGGACCCGAGACCGGAAAAACCGTGAAGGAGGGCGAGACTCGAACTCCAGTTTGTAACCGGACGACACCACCTCCCGGGTCCATCTGTCCGGAACCTCCTGGTCCCAAACCAGGGAGAAGTGTCGCAATCTTCAACCCACCCGCACGGGTGAGGGCAGCCCCTCATTGCTGAGCGGGCTTACCAGTAGGCTTGGGCTTGGCGCCCCAGGACTGACCGGGACGGCCACGGCCCCTCCCCCGGGTCCAACCTGCACCCCTGGTAGCGGGAAAGGAAGCCCCTCTGTCCACTCTGGCTCCCCGAAAGGAGGGACTAAAGGAACTCGCACCCCGAAAGGAGCGACGAGGCCTCTTGCGTTGAGGCAATTTACCATCCTTGGTAACTGAATCCAATTTATCGCCAAACAGGCGCAAACCTAAAAAAGGTAGCGCTGTAAGCGCCCTCTTAGAGTTAAAGTCCGCCGTCCACTGGCGCAGCCACACTGACCGACGAATAGCAACCAGCAGAGCCGCTGTCCTGCTACTCATCGCAACAGCATCGTCCTGGGCAGTCAAGACAAAGGAAATAAACGACTCACACTGCTTGAGAGAACTAAACTCATCACAAGCGGGATCAAGACCTGCGTACAGATTCCTAATAATGGACCTAACTGCCAACAGAAGAAGCGCCGAAGCACACACCGGCCGCAGTGTCGATCCGGCACTGATAAAACCATGGCGAGCCAATTGATCAATCCGACGATCCTCACCATCTTTAATGGTAGTAGTGTCAGAGGAGTGCAACACAGCCGTGTTAGACAGCCCTAACACAGGGGTATCGACGTCAGGGGGAACTGACCAAAGCTTCACCAAATCCTCCGGAAAGGGATAACATTTATCCCAACTAGGAGGAATTCCAGCCAGGCGCGTGGGTTGTTGCCTGGGAAACACCAAACGCGGCTGGGGTACATCAAACAACTCGCGGGGGGACCACCCCGGGCGGATCCAAAACCAAAATTTCAAACATTTGAGCCAAAATGGAAGGAGTGTCAAGGGACACCCCCACAGCCTGATCGCCAGCAGTGTCAACCAATAGCTGGTCTGCAGGCTCATCCGACTCCCCAAGGAGTTCCCCCTCCTCATCAGGGGGACAATCGGACCAATCCAATATTTCAAACACCTCATCCTCTGAAACAGGCGCTGCCGGAGAAAGGTGCTTCCGCTTCGCCGTAGCCTTCTGAGCTACCGTGGCGGAAATTATCTTCTCGAGGTTGGCCAATCGCGCACACACCTCGGATTGCGAATCCCCACTTTTGACAATGTCACAAGGGGTCCGGAATAAGGGAGGGGAAGTTGCGAGGAGCCAGAAGCCGGAGCGATGGACTGGCGCGCAATATTCTGCTTTGCACATGGAACGCATAATATGACATCATTGCCTGGGAGCGGAGCCCCACAACCCCCACACAGCCTGGATAGCCCCGAAGAGCCATTTTCGGTAACGTCGGAAGCCTCCATATGGTGAAATTATGGTATTCACAACAACCCAGGGTTTTACGCATTAAGCAACCCGGGATGCCCCTTTATAATTAAAGTCCCGGGAGTAGGAGGATTTTTTTTTTTTTTTTTTAAACCTAGGAAAAATCCCAATTTGGAGACTAAGACTAGCCAGGTATATCAGAACGGGGAGAGCCACTGCAGTGAGGGGATCCCAGGATCTGTAGGAGAAAAGAGACCACAGTCAGTCCCCCAGGAAAAATAGCCAGCATGTATCACACTCATACATTCAAAAATAATGGTAAACCATATATAGGCAGAATATACATCATAAATACAAATATATATATATATATATATATCTCAAGTGATAAGTGTCTCCAGGAGTAATGCTAAAGTGCCAGAGAAAACTTCAAACATAAATAACACACAATCACAACGAGCGTGAGGTGGGGACCGCTACCTGTTGCCGCTGCAGAGGACAGCCACCGCACTCCTGGACGCGCACTTTTCCCCCAGCTCAGCAGCACCTGTCTCTGTAATGAGACAGAGGAAGTGAGGCGGGCCCGAGCTCAGCGAGCGACGCGCTCCGGCCACGCCCCCTGCCAGTGAGTCACCAAGCGAGGGCCAACAGAGAACTCGGCCCCGCCCCCAGGATACGAGTAACACGGCTCGCCCAATGGCGGCGCCGCGTGCAAACACGGGGGGAAATTTAAAAAGTAAAAGAGACAGAGCCCCAGCAGCTCAGGCCACACGCTGCACACCGCGGCGCTGACCCTGCGTCTGCCAGCGTGAGAAGACGGCCAAGGGGAACATCGGGACAGGGGCATCCCAAATCCGGATCACCATGCCGGATAGCCAGGGGTCAAGCGGAGGAGATAAGCTCCTAGGCACTATATAGTGCCATCTACCATTGCCCAGCCAGCAGCCTGTGCTGGGAGGCTTCCATTAACCGTCTAGGCAAGTAAACAATTGAACTGGGCAGAAATAGACCAAAAGGGGGTGCCGGGGTTTGACCCCGGCTACCTGCAAGCAGGAGACTTCTTTCTTCTGTCTTGTCGCATCTTGCAGAGAGAAAACACTGGGTGTTAAGTGGGAGGTCCCAGGTATATATAGGCCGGAAGGGGCTCGTTTTCAAGACTTCTCTCTGCAACGTCGCCACCTGCTGGTGGAGTAACCCGATCGTAAGAATTAAAGGGGAAGCGGGGTGTGTGACACACTGAGAATACATATCTGCAAGTACAATACCTATACAGTAGTGACAAGAAGCAGAGTATGTGCAATAGTGCTATAGATAAGCTTAGATCAATGTATGAGAGAAGCATATTGCAACAGAGGACCATCAGCTGACAGGTACTAGACCTGTATTGTTACCACAACTTGCAATACATCTTGTTCCATGCAGTAAACAGACAAATGAAACAAGCAGGGCTCACTCACCTGGTAGGCTAGCATGGAAGATGGACAGCACCAAAGTTTTTGTATTGAATGGCTGTTTGCTCATATTGGTGAACACTGGAGTACACAGAGTTACCATGATATAGTATATGAAAAACACGCAGCCTAAGAACTAGAAATGACAAAATGATTATTGCAAAACCCCTTACACCCAATACCAGGAAAAAAATAAACGCAAATATTGAAGTATTAAAAGTACTTCACCTCGGGAGTAGGGCTGCTGTAAATACGACTGACTGGAGTGCTATCTGAGGCACGAGATGAACCCTCTACCTGTTTAACACAGCAACCAGAATCTCTGCATCTCCTGGCATTTCTGCCTCCATAGGGGTGTGTGCACAGTGTACAGAGGCAGACTGAGGTACCCAATATTATTCTCACTAGCTAGGCCCCATACTCCCCTGTAGCCTTCTGGCCAATCGGAAGTCGGAATATGGAGCGCACACCATGGCAGGCAATGGGTGAAGAATGGCCGGTATGAGGGTCTATCTTTTGCCTCAAAGGTCACTCCTGATCTGCGGTTTATGGAGAAAGGTCAGAAAGTAGAAATTCCAACAGATAAACCTTGCTAAAGAAAAGTGACTGACAAACCAGTCAATAATAAGGCAATGAGCACCTCACCGGATGCCTGTCCCATATTAATATGAAGAGAATATTAACTTTGAAGAGAAAAAATACTGTGCAGATAATAATTGTACCCAAAAAGGATATGTGAGCACTGTGCATGAATGCCTTCACTGAGGAAGATCAAAATACACTGGCCACAAATACACTGTGATACATATGTAATTAAGGAAGGTATTACATCACCGTTTAGTATATCATCTGTAGCCAGGGGTCCCCCATACTGTCAGCCTGCCGACGCGTTGCGTGGATGAACCACTTCACCAGGGCGGGATGGCTGTTCTTTTCCCTCACTTTCCCTCCTCTCTTGTGCCCCCCGCTGTGCCCCACGCTGCGCTGACGTGCGGCTGCCGCCGCCCCCACCCCCACACGTGCACCCCGCCCGGCCAGTCAAAGACTCGCCGTAAGGGTAAACACTGGGAGGCGGCGGGAAGCGCCGACAGCACGCAACACCGCTCTGCTCTATAGTGTTTGAGGAAGGTGTGGGGTGAACCTTTAAAGATTTCATCTATAGAAGCACCAGTTCTTTCTGCCAAGATGTGGTCATTGCCCTTGTGGAGTGAGCGGAGACTTCAGGGGGAGGCACTCCTATAACCGAATAAGTCTTGCAATAGTCTGTTTTATCCATCTAGCAATAGTAGATTTAGAGGCTGCTAAACCTTTATTTTTCCCATTAAAGTTTACTAGTAACTGTTTTGCCAATCGCCAGTCTCTAGACCTTTCCCAGTAAATAATTAGGGCTCTTCTGACATCAGGCAGCGAGAGGTCGTCCTCCTTTCCTACTGCATCTGGCAGTGTTGGAACAACTATCTCTTGCCACCTGTTATCTGAAGTCACTATTTTTGGCAAAAATAATAGATTGGGTCTAAGAATAACCTTGTCTGGGAGTATAGCACAGTATGGTTTTTTGATTGACAATGCTTGAAGCTCACTCACGCTCCTTGCAGATGTAACGACTAACAAACAACAACATTTCATAAATAACCAATTTTCTGAAACCTCTTCTAACGGCTCAAAGGGAGGATCCATTAAATCTTTTAGTACAATTGATAAGTCCCAGGTAGGGAAGCCCTTGAACGGAGCTGGTCTCTTACGTAGGATTGATTTAAAGTGGACCAACACCCAGGATTTTGACTATCATGGGTTTTGGTCCACTTCGGGGGTGTCCCGCTCTCTGAAACCCCCCAGAAACCCCAAAAAACTCACCTCTCCCCGCTCCCACGTGACCGCGCCGTCCAATCCCCGCCGACGTCCAAGCGGGTGTCAGCGGCGTCCAGGACAGCGCGTCTGCCGCCGCCTCCCGAGCGTCACTTTCGGCGTGCGCGCGCCCGCGCCGGCCATTCACAGACGGCCGGCGCGGGCACGTCTAGAGGGGCGCGCGGGAGGCGGCGGCGGCGGAAGCGGTGGCGGATCAGGTAAGGAGTTTGGGGGTTTTCTGGGGGGTGTCACCCCGCGGGACATCCCAATCTCGGATGTCCCGCGGTGAGTGAGGTGATCGGCCCGGGAATCTTATAGATTCCCGGGCCGATCACCCCTGGGTGTTGGTCCACTTTAAAGAAACGATTAACAAGTTCATTTTGTCTACGTTTACGTTCCAGGAAAACTGATAACGAGGAGGCTTGAGTTTTCAGGGTACTTACAGCCAGTCCCTTATCCAAACCTTCCTGCAGAAATTCTAGCACTGATCATGAGTAACAACCCCCCTCTGGGCATTCTCAATAGAAGCTAACTGCTGCTTGAGATGAGGGACCATTCCCCCAGACGAGACATCCCCCTGCTCAGGGAGTCCGCCTCCTGGTTCTCCACCCCCGGAATGTAGACCGCTGAGATGCAGGGAACATGCTGCTCCGCCCAAGACAGAATCTGGAACACTTCTTTGAAAGCTCGCTTGCTCCGAGTACCTCCCTGATGATTGATGTAGGCAACCGTCGTCTGGTTGTCTGAGTGGATCTGACTAGCCGACCCTGAAGGTGGGTGGTCAGGTGAGAAAGAACCAACCTGATCGCCCTCAGTTCCAGTACGTTGATGGAAGCATGGGCCTCCTGAGGGTCCCACCGACCCTGGAACCTCAGAGACTTCCAGAAGCCTCCCCAACCTGTCAGACTGGCATCTGTGGTGACCGTCTCCCAGCAGGGGGGCAGGAAGGTCCTGCCCCCCAGAAGGTTCCTTGAGTCCAGCCACCACGAGAGGGACTGCCTGGCCAAAGGAGACAGAGCAAATTCCTGATCCAAGAACACAGGGTCCCCATCCCAAACTGACAAGAGGTGCAACTGGAGATGTCTCATGTGAAACTGAGCAAAGGGGACTGCCTCGAAGCAGGACACCATCAGGCCCACCAACTGCATCCCCTGCTGGATGGAGGGATGAGGACACGATAGCAGAGCCCGAGCCTGCTTCTGAAGACCCTCCACCTTCTGCTGAGGAAGGAATACCCTGACCTGAGAGGTATGCCCAGAAAGGACCTCACCAAGGACGGGGACAGAGAAGACTTGGGATAGTTGATCACCCAGCCGAAGGACTGTAGAGTGGAGGTCACCATCTGACTGTCCTGCTCGGCCTGAGGAAAGGATTGGGCCACAATCAGGATGTAGTCCAGGTAAGGAATGATGCGGATGCCCTTGTTCCTGAGCAGAGCCATCACTCCCGCCAGCATCTTGGTTAACACCCGAGGTGCCGAGGTGATCCTGAAGGGTAGAGCCACAAACTGGTAATGCTGATCCTCCAGTGCGAACCTTAGAAATCTCTGATGACCTAGGAGATAAGCATCTTTGATGTCCACAGTGGTCATGAAGTCGCCCTGGCGAAGGGTACTGACAGCAGAGCGTAGCGTCTCCATGCGAAAATGCTTGAATCTGACAAATTTGTTGAGAATGGGCCTTAGAGAGCCATCCTTTTTGGGGACCATGAAAAGATTGGAATAGTACCCCTGACCCCGTTTTTTAGGGGGCACTGGACAAATGACTCCTGACTCTAACAGGCATTGAACCGCCAGACGCAACCCTTGTGCATACAGGGGGTTTAACAACATCCTGGATCTGACGAATCTTGGGGGGGGGGGGGCAGACTGTAAACTCTAACTTGTAACCAGAGGACACTATCTCCTGTATCCACCGGTCTGAGACGTGAAGTCTCCAGACGTGAGCAAAAAACCGAAGCCGTCCCCCCACCCTGATGGGTGAAGGCGCCCCTTCTTGTCTGAGGGGGCTTAGGGGAGGGATTGGGTTTGGAGTTCCAGGAGAGACCGGGATGACCACGGGGTTTACCATGGCCCCAAGCATCTCTACGGCCACTGGGGAGGAGAGAGCCCCGGCCTCCTCTGGGAACACGAAAGGAAGGGAGGGGGGCAGAGGACCCACGAAATGGCTGAGACTGCCTCCTATGCTGAGGCAGGCTGCCATCCTTAGCAAGAACATCAAGACGCTCCCCAAAAAGCCACAGCCCTGCGAAGAGGAGACCAGTGAGAACTTTCTTAGCAGCAGCATCAGCAGCCCATTGGCGCGGAGGCCCTGGCACTTAGCCGCACAGCATCATCCATAGCAGCAAGAATAAAGGCCACAAAATCAGAGCAAACCAGGAGAGTCCTAAACTCCTCCCCCTCTCCACGAGCTGAAGTGCCATCCATGAGGTGCTTGAGCAGAGACTTAAGATAGCCGTAATAGCTGCGGCACAGGTCGGGTGCAATCCAGCCCCCACACAGGTAAAGGCATGACAGGCCAACTGGTCCATGCGCCTGTCCTCACCGTCCCTCAGAGTGGTAGTGTCCGGGGAAGGCATGACCGAAGTGTTGGACAAGCCCAGCGCGGAAGCATCCCCACAGGTGGAACTGACCACCTCCTAACAAGATCAGCAGAAAAGGGATACCTCTTATCCAAACTTTTGGACACAGCAGGTAGCTTGTTAGGACGTTCCCATTCTTTAAGTACCATAGAGTTGAAATGACCTTGCTCAGGAAATTCCAGACGCTGTTTAACAGGACGAAACATCTCACCCTGTTTCCTTTTGGCCTCCACAGGAGGGGCAATGTGTAGGTTTTCAAAAATATGAGACAGTAAATTACCAGTGTCCTCAGGAAACTCAGAGTCACAGTCTCAACCCTCCTGCTGGTCTCCCGAGGAGTCAGAATCCGGAGGCAATTCTCCTTCCTCAAGAGAAAAACGTCCAGCAGTGACATCCAATTTCCCCTACTCGTCAGTAGAGCGTGAAGGAGTTGAAGTCAGGTGCTGCTTCTTGCCAGAGGCCTTCCTGGGAACAGACTTGGCAAGCTGCCTCTTAATACTGGCCACCCGCAGAGCCAAATCAGAGTGTGACTTCCTGCTGACGTCCCCCTCACTGGGGCCCAGTCGCAGGAGCAGGGGGATACATAAGAAAAAGGACACATGAGCATCCCGCAGCACATACACCCTTCAATAAAAAACACCCCAAGGGGGACTCACGGACCAAAGACAACGCAGCGTCACTCAGGCACAGCCACAGAAGAAGCGACACACAGGAGGAGCAGCCAGGAAGGGAGAAATCCAGACGTGCAGCACACTCAAAATGGCGCCAGCAGAGGTACCTCGAGGGGCGGGCCGCGGGTAGACAAAGAGCGCTCACGTGACCCGGCCGGCGCCATGACAAAGCAAAATCACCTCAGGTTATAGTGCCCACAGCCGCGGAGCGTAGTACAAAGCGACACAGCAGCTAAAAAAACAATAAACACACAAAAAGCGTCAAAACACCACAGATATCACTCCTCGCCGCTGCCCCCCCCGAACAAGTCAGAGGGGGGGGGAGGAAAGGGACAAGGAGGCAGCGGCGAGCAGCCATGGCCAGGGGGGGGAGGGACCCCAAAGGGAAAAGAAGGGGACACAGTCCCCAACAACTCACCCCCTCAGAAGTTAGGGCAGGAACTCCGCATTCCAAGAAGTCTCACCATAAAGCCTATGGCCGGCTACCCTTTGTGGCACAAGGTCTGTGACTTGGAGCTGCGCTCCAGGAGCACTTGACCCTAGTGCTCTTCTACCTTCACCCGATCTGTCAGCCAAGGCTGGGAAGCAGTTAGGGTCCAAAAACGGATGAAAATAGACATGCAGGGCTGCAGACTTGGTTGTCCCGCTCACCTGCGCAAGAGAGATAGCCATCTTCTAACTTCGCAGTGTTACTGCAGAGACAGCACTGGGAACTTGTTGGTTAATCCCAAATTTATAGGGAGCCGGGAGCTGTCACAGCTTTCTGCACACCTTGTGGCAGAATAACCCATCAGTTATGAATACCGAAGCGGGCCGTGCCATGCATTAAAGAAAATATGAGGGAATAGCCCCAGGTGTATCCAGCTCCCAGCAGTGACTCCTGTGGTTAATGTCCGGTACAGCTGGCTAACTCCAAACAAACTAAAACAACAAACTAGCCGTAGTCTAACATCAGGTACATTCTGTCCCAAGGTTTCACAGGGAGAAAACACAAAGAACTGAGGTGGGGAGGAAGGGGTGGGGCTTTTAACCTCTGTTCCTGTTTTGTGTTTCCTCCCAGGGGGTAGAGCATAATATCTCCACATGGTCAAGCTGAAGGATGACTTGGAAAAATAATGAGTATATTTTTAAGTGAGCTCTCAAGAATAGCTACCATATTTTTCGCCATATAAGACGCTCCCCTCAAGTGGGGGGGGGGGGGGGATATCCATGCTTATCGAGTAAGTGTGTGTGTCTGTATGTGCGGAGGAAGAGCAAAATGGAGGACAGGTGGGCAGGAAGCATTTCAACTTCCTGTAATGGGGTGATTCGGGGGAGGATTCTACACACTTCCTGTAATATGGTGATTAGGAGGGGGGGGGGTTTAGCACACAATTTGATCCAGAATATTTTTTTCTTATTTTCCTCCTCTAAACCCTGGTTACATCTTATGGTCAGGTGCATCTTATGGTGTGAAAGATATGGTAGTTCTCTTCCTCAGACATGCATCATGTCTGACGAAGAGAACTAAGAATTCTTGAAAGCGAAGCTTAAAATATAGTCAAACAACAAAAGCTATTGCCTTATTTCTTCACTTTTCTACAATGTATGCTTATGCACACAAAGGGATTTAAACCCATCCGTGCAAATGTAAACACACTAGTGAACACCACCAGTGAACACGCTAAGGGGCTGCCTTAGCCACTGTGCCCCAAGAAGTTGGGGGTTAGGTGCTTTGAGCACTTTAAGAGCATTTCAGTCATGCCCCAGCCAAAACCCCACTAACCAATATATATATATATATATATATATATATATATATATATATGTTTACAAAATAAAAAGTGCATACGGTAATTTACAGCTTGTGTAAAATGTCTGTACCCTCAGTGCCCCACCCAACCTATTGAGGTACTGTGCAGATTGCTTTTGAATACTGATCACTTGAAGGTGCCAAGGCTCAATGTTTTAGTAAAGAAGCCAATTGTGACATAACCCCTCTGTTGATATATTTAAAAAATGTTCATGGCATACCTGGGCGAAGTTCTTGATTACATATTTCCATCTGATGTATGGTGTCCTGCATGAAGACAGAATGAATAGCGATATATAAATATTTTAATATAGAAACACTTTTACGTATTTGCTATGGGGATCTGTGCAAGATTTAAAAAGTCTTCAGTAAAGCAGACTGAATATCTTTGTGATCTCCTACCTGGGATAACTGTCTCTATAGATAAGTGTTGGACAGAAGAGAAAGTACAAGTAACTGGAAAGTTGTGGCAGTTGAACATCTTTCTCTGTAACAGGAAACATATAATAATAGTCAAACAGCTTTCTCAGTTCCATATAACTTGTAAAAAAACACCTTGGTGTATATTGAGTGTAATCTAGTCAGCATAACCTAGTTACCATATTTACTATGGTCACATACATTGGAATAAAGTGTTATGTCGATTTATATGACTGTACCTCTGTAACAGGATGACGCAATAGCATCTAATAGAGTAGCTATTAAGGTTTTAGGTGAGAAAAACAGCCATTTATAAGAAGGTGAGGGTTTTTGGCTGCAGTAAGGGGATGTGGACACTAGATGTCTACATTAGCAAAAAGTGGTAGGGCCCAGCGAATAAAAAGCCAGTCACAACTAGGTGGCTGGCTCCAGCGCCAGCAGCCGCTCACACCAATTTATAACAAACCTGGGACGTTAGTTATCGCCTTTCTGGCACTACTGCTGGCACAGTGAAATAAACTTAGTATAGAATCTAAAGACACTATCATGGTGCCCATAATAGTATTAAGGAAGGGTGAAAGAACAAGGACAAAAGCAGTCCTGTAAAATACTCACATAGTCTACAACTGGATCAATATGTCCTTTGTTAGTTTTATAAAGCAGATAATTCAGGAAAGTGAAATTTAGGTTATTAAAATTATTTTTTCATGATTTATACATTTTGCATAACTAATAAAAAATGCTTAAAAGACCCAGAATAGAGACCATAACCAAGAACAGAAACCATACTGCAGACATGTTTGGACCCCCACCAACGTATACATACTCTCCTTCTGTAGGACATTTGGGATCTCCTCTCTAAGGAAAGCATAACTCTTCATGATAAATCGAACCTGGATTAGGAAACAAATAATTCTAAATTTAAAAAAAAAATGGTACTAAACATTGAATGGGTTATTAAACATAGGATAGACCTAAACTGGCCTTAAAGTGGTCCTTCACTCCGAATAAGAGTTTATCTTATATGTTTGCCACACCCTGTACATACAGATTGCTCACATTAAAAATCATCCTACCTGCATCTACTGCTTGTTATGAGCCTTTAAACATCCAAGATGGCGGCTCATGGAACATCAGGCAGCCTGCAAACAGGAAGTGCCTTCTGACTGTGCTGCTCTGCATTCTGGGACTGCTGACCTTTTCCTGACCCCAGTTCTGCTCTGTCTGAGCAAAGCACAGCTGTAACCTGCCCCCTGTACTTTATCCCGCTCTCCTCTCCTCAGTAAGTGTGATGCTTCTGAGTCAAGATGGCAGCACCCATATCCTAAAGTCCTTAACAGAGTTGCAGCCCAGTGGGGGAAAGAATAATAAGTAAGTGACTAAAAACTTAAAATATATTAATTTTAGATGCTGGGGAATCATTTTTTAAGGGTTTGGGCTTTTCAATAAATCATGGCGAAGGTCCGGTTTAAAGCCACAGTTCAGACAAAAAACAAAAACAAAGTATATATACCTTTTTAGGTGAGAAAACCGCCATTCACTTTCATTGTCTACCTTGGGGCTGGTTCAACAACTGGGTGTACATTTTCATCTGGTGTTGAATCAGCCCCAAGGTAGTCAATGAAAGTTAAAGGAGCGCTATTGTGAAAAGTGGCCCAATAATAAAAATCCATATAAATATGCTGGATGATGAGTGGAGGGGTCACTTATACACCTTGCATCAGGAAATATCCAGACAGGCTTGTTGTTTTTATTTTAATGGAAGAGAAAGGAAGTCACGGGTGACAGGCTCTGTCTGTAGACTAAACCTATCACCCCGGGATGTTATTCCTACCAGGAGAAGAAAACAACAAACTTAGTGGAAGTTTTATTCTGTTCCGGTGTAAAAAGGACCCCTACCCTCAATATCCAAGGTGTTTATATGGATTTTTAATATTAAACAATTTTGCGATTGTGTTCCTAAAAAGGCAGTTTTCTCTACTAAAAAGGAAGTTTTCTCTACTAAAAAGGAGTGAGTTTGCTCGCCTGGCTCTGAATCCACCCCATTGTCAGCTATGCCTATATGGCCTTCCTAAATAGAACTTGCCAACCCTCACATATACAATTTAGGGCATTTTTAAGTAATAGCCAAATGTATGTCCTGTCTAATCACAAATCTAATCTTTCACCAGCACTGACTTCATAACCCTGCCATAACACACTATCCTTTGCCCTGGACTCGCCTCCCTCTCCTACAGCCACCCTTGCCATACAAACAGACAACCATGGCACAATACAGATACTGCCTGATTGAAAAGGCACTCTAGAGTCACTAAAAGGAAATTATCAGAAGACCAAAAGCAATGGTGACTTCCTGTCATACAAACATGCCCTTAATGAACTTGGGACTGCATTTTCCTGCTCAAAACCCCAAACAACTCTTTGACACATTCAACACTCTACTCCACCCACAACTCCCTCCTCACACCTCCTTAATCACAACAGAGTAATTTCTGTTTCTCTTTCTTTAAGGATAGAATTGACAATAATACCATTTTGAGTACTCACCTTTAAAATGGGTATTATGAGTGTGTCATACACCCCGCTTCCACCATTCATGACATCTGGGTAGTCTCCAGTAGAGGGCGAACTTCTGCAGAGATGAATGCAAAAATAAGCTCCTCCCGGTCCATAAATATCTGGGACCTCCCACTAATCCCCCAGTGTATGATAGCAGTAAGAGGACCAGGAAGAACCAATAAAACAACAAAAATAAAAAAGGTTCACCATATAAAGGATCCGGAATACAACAAGGGTGGGGTGAAGCGGAGTGTATGACACACTCATAATAGCCATTTTAAAGGTGAGTACTCACAAAATGGTATTGTTCTAAGTGTGTCATACACCCTGCTTCCACCATTCATGACATCTGGGACATCCAATAGCAGTGTCTGTCATGGGTGGGAACCGACAAAAAACAGGAAAAAAAATGCACCAACTTAAATAACTGCAGCTTGCAGATCCTTGCGGCAAAAACAGCATCCACTGAGGCCCGCACATCAACCTTGTAAAACTTGGAAAAAGTATGAACGGAAGACCAAGTAGCAGCCTTACAAACTTGTTCAACAGAAGCCTGGTGCTGAAAAGCCCAGGACGCACCAACAGCACGAGTAGAATGCGCAGTGATCTTAAAAGGGGGAGTCCTCCCCTTAGCAGAATAGGCCCCAACAATGGCCTGATGAATCCATTTACTAATGGTAGTCTTGGCGGGCGCCAAACCCTTTCTGGGCCTGCAAGGCACCACGAAAAAAGCATCCGTCTTGCAGAAGGGAGAAGTAGCCACCAAATAGTACTTCACACAACGAACCACATCCAAAGAATGCAAAACCCTCTCCTCGTCATTGCTAGGTTTAGGACACAAGGAAGGGAGAACATCCTGATTGAGGTGAAAAGAAGAAACCACCTTTGAAGAAAATCTGGTTTAAAATGGAAAACCACCTTGTCCTGGTGTTTCTCAAAGTAAGGCGCCTGAATAGACAAGGCCGCCAACTCCGAAACACGCCGTACAGAGGTAATGGCTACCAAAAAGGCAACCTTTTGAGTGAAAACAGAAAGAGCAATATCCTGAAGCGGCTCAAAAGGAGGCCCCTGGAGACCCAAAAGAACCAGATTCAAATCCCAAACAGGAACCAGAGCCTTCCTAGGAGGCCGAACATGAGTAACCCCCTGGAAAAAAAGGCTTAACCAGAGGGTGCAAAGCAAAAGACCTTTGGAAGAAAACAGCCAGGGCAGAGACCTGCCCTTTCAAGGTACTAAGCTGGAACCCCAGATCCAGACCGTGTTGAAGAAACTCCAAAATCCTAGGGGTAGAAAACACCCTACAAGGTAAGGCCCTAGCCTCACACCAGTCAATATAGGACCGCCAAGTCCTATAGTAAATACCAGAGGAAGACCTCTTCCTAGTTCTAATCAAAGTCTTAAAGACAGCCTAAGACAAACCTTCCTCCTTCAGAATGAAGGTTTCAGCAGCCAAGCCGTCAAAGCCAGCGTTTGTAAATTGGGTTAAAGTAGTTGACCCTGAGATATCAGGTCCAGAACCAGGGGCAGCCTGTTCTGCTCTACCTTCTTACGATGTCTGCGTACCAAACCTGTCTTGGCCACATTGGGGCCGCCAGAACTGCTGGCGCCCCTTCCAGAACCAGCTTGCGAACTACCTTGCCCACCATGGAGAAGGGGGGAAACAGATACAGGAAGCCTAGATCCCTCCAGGCAAGAGACAAGGCATCCACCGCCAGAGCCAGAGGATCCTGAGATAGAGACACAAAGGATGGAAGCTTGCCGTGAGGCAAAGAGATCCACCTCCGGAGTCCCCCACTTGTGACACAGGGACCGAAAAATCCAGAGATTAAGAGACCACTCCCCTCGGCGAGAGAAACCCCTGCTCAGGGCATCCGTCTCCCGTGTTCTCCACTCCCGGAATGTAAACTGCCGAAATGCAAGGGACATTGCCCTCCACCCAAGTCAAGATCAGAGAGACTTCCCTGAGGGCACTCCTGCTGCGAGTCCCTCCTTGGTGATTGATGTAGGCCACCGCCGTTCGATTGTCTGATCGAACCTGAACCGGCAACCCCTGTAAGTGAGGTGTCAGCCTTGACAGGACAAGTCGGATGGCTCTGAGCCATCCGAACTGATGACTCTTCCAGATACGGCACAATGCGAATTCCCTGGGCCCTGAACAGGGCCTTTATGCCCGCCAGGACCTTGGTGAAAACCCTTGGTGCTGAGGTCAGCCCAAATGGGAGGGCCACAAACTGAAAATGAAGATCCTCCACCGCAAACCTGAGAAATCTCTGGTGCGCTGGGAAGATTGGAACATGCAGGTAAGCATCCTTGATGTCTACGGACGTCATAAAATCCCCTTGATGAAGGGAATGGATGGCAGAGCGCAGAGTCTCCATGCGAAACTTCTTGGTTCTGATTAACCTGTTGAGAATTTTTAGATCCAGAATGGGTCTTATGGATCCATCCTTTTTGGGGACCGTGAAAAGATTGGAGTAGTAGCCCCTACCTCTCTCCGAGGGAGGCACAGGACATATGACTCCCATGTCCCGAAGATTTTGGACTGCCAACAGGAGCCCCTGTGCAGCCTGAGAGTCCGTGGGCACCCAAGACCTTAAGAATCTTGGAGGGGGCCAGTACTCGAACTTCAGTTTGTACCCGGACGAGACCACTTCCAGAATCCATCTGTCTGTGACCTCCTGGGCCCAGACCTGGAAGAAGAGCCGCAGCCGTCCCCCCACCCATACGGGTAAGGGTGCCCCCTCATTGCTGCGTTGGTTTGGCAGGGGGCTTAGGTTTGGAGCCCCAGGCAGATGCTGGACGGACCCGTCCTCTGCCTCTGACCCAGGAGGAACCTCTGACGCCTGAGTAGGCGAAACCTCTGACGGCTCTGGCACCTCGAAAGGAAGGGTTGAAGGAGCTTGCCCCCCGAAAGGAGCGACGCTGCTTCTTAAGCTGGGGTAGCTTACCACCCTTAGCCACCACATCCAACTTATCTCCAAACAGCCGCGTACCCAGGAAGGGAAGAGCCTTTACCGCATCAACCGGGAAGGGATACTTCCTATCCCATCCTTGAGGAACGCCGGGAAGCCGACTCGGTTTCTCCCATTTCCTAAGGATCAATGCATCAAAATGACTTTGCGTAGGAAACTCCAAGCGGGGCTTAGAGGACCCGAAAAATTCCCCTTTTTGTCCAAAACCTCCAGGAGATGGGCCAGAACTTTAGAAGTGTCAACGGCATTCCCCAGCACCTGCCCAACACCATTATCACACAACTGCACATCGTCAGATTCTGATTCCTCAAACAACTCCCCCTCCTCTAACGGGGAATAATCTGACCACTCATCCTCATCAAAATCCAAAGCCGGCCATACCGGGGAGGGGTAGGCGATGAAGCGGGCGGTGCTGGCCCAGAAGCCTGGGAAGCAGACTGCCGCGATATGGCCTTTTGTGCACATGGAATACAAATTAGCACATTCTCCCCCATAAGGGATACCCCACAACCCACACACGGCCGGGATTGTCCCGAAGGAAGCCCAAGCCCAGTATCCTGCGGAGCTTCCATATGGTGATATTTTGGGGTAGTCGCAATGACCCTAGGGAATTAAGCTGCTAAGCAACCCTGGGATGCCCCTTTAAAGTCCCAGTGGGAGGATTTGAAAAAGGTGTAATTTAAAGCTAGGGACTCTAGGACCGGGAGAACCCCCTAACATGCAAAACACAGGGAGTCCTCCTGAAAGACACAAATGAAAGGGGACCCATCAGCCAACACTCATACACATTACCTAATACTATAATATATATATAGCTATATAGATACATCTATATACACAATATGTACAATAAGGACAGCGCAGCCCCCTGCGGAGAGGGGTGCTGCCATAACAGGAAGAGAGGGGGCCCACAGGGCACTCACAAAACAGCGGAGTCTGCAGCAGCAACAGGAACAAGATGGCCACGGAGCCCAGCACAGCCTTGCCTGGAGGGAGTGAAGAGAAGAAGAGGGGCGGGTCAGCGCAGAACGCGCGCTCGTTAGGCCACGCCCCCCTCCTGCAAGTCCAGCAACGCGGATCCAGGCTGTGGGCTGAGCCTCAGCAAGGCGCCAAAACGAGGGGGAGGGGCGGGCCGCGCCGAGGGCCCGGCCCCGCCCCCCCAACACGCAGCCTGAGGGGGAAAAGCTCCTTCTGCTAAAAGCTGCACAGCATGGTGCAGACCCACAGCAAAGTGACAGTACACCGCAACATGCGCACACACACACACACACACACACTGTAAGCACCCACACAATAAAGAAATGTGAGGGACAAGCCTACCACCCCCCCCCCCCCCCAGCTGGAGGGTTAAGGAAGGGACCCGGAAGGTGGGGGATCCGGAACCAGAGTCTGGTGTCTGGTGGACGGATACGGCAGAAGGGACAGGGCATCCCAAACCGGGGTCACCAACCCGGACACCGCCTACCCCTTGCAATGGGGTCTCACGGAGGAGCAATGCTCCTTAAACACCTACAAAGGTGTTGCCTACCCTCACCAGGACCTACAGCCAAGGCTGGGAGGCTCATACGGTACAATGGAATAAGGTCCAGGCAGAAATAGGGGCAAGAACGGCCGGGCTTACCTGCAAGGAATAGAAGCCTTTATCTTCTGACTTGCTCGTCGCTCTTGCAGAGAAGGAACTGGGGATTAGTGGGAGGTCCCAGGTATTTATGGACCGGGAGAAGCTTCTTTTTTGCATTCACCTCTACTGGAGACTACCCAGATGTCATGAATGGTGGAAGCGGGGTGTATGACACACTTAGAATATCCGTGCAGACTTTGCCTCCCAAATCCACCCACCCTACTCAACTCTGCCTCTGTCCACTCCCCTATCCCAGTTCCCTCTGCCCTGTGAACAGCAGCTATCCTCCCCCATATGCCTCACTACTTGCTCCCTTGATCCTATTCCTTCCCACCTAATCAAGCAAATGTCCTCCTCCCTCACATCCCCCTTTACCCTCCCTATCAACAGGCATCTGCCCATCACTGTTCAAGTATGCAGTTGTAACCCCATTACTCAAAAAACCCTCTCTAGACCCCTCTGTCCTCACCAACTACTGCCCGATCTCACTGCTTCCTTTAACATCCAAACTCCTAGAAAAGCTCGTCCACTCAGAACTCACACACCACATCTCTGATAACTCTTACTAGATCTCTTCTAGTCTGGTTTCCGCTCTAATCACTTCACTGAATCTGCCCTCACCAAAGTCACTAATGATCTACTAACCACAACATCCAAGGGCCACTTCTCCATTCTCATCCTTGTTGAAGTATCCTCTGCATTTGACACTGTCAACCACTCACTTCTACTCCAAATACTAACCTCCCTTGGAATCCAAAACCTTGCTCTTTCATGGCTCTCCTCTTACCTCTCAGATTACACTTTTAGCGCTTCCCACGCTGACATGGTATCCTCTCCTCACCCTTTATCCGTTGGGGTACCACAAGGATCTGTCCTCGGTCCCCTACTCTTTTCAATCTATACCTATGCCCTTGGACAAACAGTTTTGGATTCCAACAGCATTCTATGCGGCTGACACCCAATCCACCTCTCAGGTCCTGAACTCTCCTCCCTCCTACCTCAGCCTCTTAAACTGAACATGAACAAAACAGAACACTATCCAATATCCAATTCTGCTCCCATCTCCAACATCAATATATTTGTCAGTGACCTCTCTATCACGGCAGCCCCCGCAAGTTTGGCTTAATACTGGACTCCTCCCTTTCATTTACACCTCACATTTAGTCACTAGGCATTTCCTTTCGCCCCCAAGTCAAAAATATCTCCCGTATCTGCCCCTTCCTCTCACCTGATACCATTAAAATTCGATTGCATGCCCTGATTATCCCCCGTCTAAACTACTGCAACACCCTCCTGAGTGGTCAATAGACTGCCACCCCTGCAATCAATTCTCAACTCTGCTACCCGTCTCATCTACGTATCCTCTTGCTCTTCCTCTGTTGCTCCTCTCTGTTGGTCACTCCACTGGCTCCTACTTTCTGAAAGAATTCAGTTTAAATTACTAACCCTAACCTACACGGCTCTCTACAACCATGCCCGCCCATACATTTCATCACTAGCACAAAAATAATAACTCAGACACAGTCTCTGCTCTGCTTACAACCTCATCCTGTCTTCTACCTTGATGACTTCCTCCCACTCTCCAGGATTTCACACATGCTGATCCACTCCTCTGGAATACCCTTCCTCATACAATTTGTCACTCCCCTTCCCATAAAACCTTCAAAATTGCACTTAAAACCCATCTACTAAGACCATATCCTCTGATTTAACCCACCCATCTTAAGGTCTTATCCCTCAGAACACTGGGCACCTGCTTAGTACATACCCTTTGTGACCTGGCCTATTGTCTCATCCCCTTTCCCTTTAGAACATATTATTTATAATATTGTGTGTTTTATATGTATTGTTGTCATTGTTGTTTTATAAGTATCTACATATCTTACCTCTGTACTTGTACAGCGCCACAGAATACAATGGCGCTTTATATACGATAACAATTATCACAAGCCACCATGTGGAGATACTCATGTTAGGCTTAGAGCCTTATTTAATATTATTTTCTGCAGGCGCCAGATGAGCGTCTCACACAAGCCGCTATCTGCGCTCGCACTGGTCAGTGGCGGGGAACAAGGCAGCGCTATGCCTGTGCTCGCTCCCAGCCAGCGCTGAAAAGGAGCCGCATCCATTAAAAAAAAAGGCGCTGTCAGAAGGGGGTTCCAGGCGCCCTGCCCTGCAGCAAACATCTTTTTAAAAATCAAAAGCACTGGGAACTGTATTGGGGGCACATGAAAAACAGGAAACATGATTTGCATGGTCAAAATCACAAGTTCGCAGCACAACACAAAAGTGCATAAAATACATCCAAAAAACAATTCCAAACAGCCCGTGGCACATGCACCAGCCAAAAAAAGTTCAAATAAATTACAAAAAGTGGCCTAAATATTTATTACCATTCCAGTCCATTGAAATGTATGTGATAAGGCCACACAGTGTAGGTTGAGTGCCTGGTCTTATCTGGTGCTGTAGGGAACTCAGTGTTGGCACTCATCCCATCGCCGGTGCTGATAATAGATGGGACACTACCTGACACTATCAGAGCCTTGATAAATACACCTTTTGCACTGGGACCTGACATTCACCTGACACTCATCTGGTACTATGTAGCCTTAGCATTTCTTAAATAAACCCCCTTAAATAAACCCCTTAGGCTCTTTTCCTTTCCTAATGCACTTTTCCACTCTGTGTATCCAGGCTATTTGACATCACCTATGAAACATGTACGATTATCTGTACTGCATTGTTGACAACATTTACCTGTTCCAGGAGGACAATGAAACTTGAGGCTGGAGGTAGGTGATAATGTTTTACCACATAGATGGGGAAAACACCAAGAAAACAGATTTGACTAAAAATCAGAAACGTGCCCACAGTGACAGACAGCAGAATTTTGTGTTTGGATGTGGTATACGAAGATCCCCAAAACAGCAGGGCTTTATAAGGCACCAACAGGGTATAAATCAACATGCAGAGCCAGGACCATGCAGTTATGTGAAGCTTCCCAAAGGCAAAAACAAGCAAGTCAAACTCCATATTAATCCTGGAGAGAAAAAACAGGCACAGTAAGGTTATTGGCATTCAACGTATATTAAAATCTGGCCTTGCTTTCTAGATCTTAAAAAAGGGACTTTGTTTAATACAAACTGAATGGGGCCAAGATATAGTAACTAGCACAGCGTATAGGGGTTATGTGGCACCTATTACTATTCTGTTATGTCACTGCAAAGTAGGGTTAGATCTCCATAAACGTGTTGTGGGCAGCAAAAACAACATTCATGTTGTTCCAACTCTTCCTCGCTCTATTTAATACTACAAAGAATGAAATGCCTGTAGTCCCGTAGTGGTGCCCAGCTGTGCACAAGATTCACCCTTGATTAGTTTTAACGGACATCTGCCTTGTTTGGACTTCTGCTTTGCCTCTAGACATCCTCCTGGCTTCTCATTTGGACCACAGTGGGAGCAATGCCTGTCCATGTACTGTATGATTGATTAAGGATGTCTAACAATCTGGGGCGGGCTGGCCATAGGGCAAACCGGGACTTTTCCCGGTGGGCCGCGCCTACCCCACACTGTCATTTGCCAGCACACGCTGCGAGGAAGAGAGTTGGGACGTCCAGCCCACATGACAAAAAAACAACACCCAGGGGGGATCAGCCCGGACCATGCGGCTAAAGTGGACCAAAACCAGGATAGGGAAAATCCTGGGTGTTGGTCCACTTTAAAGCCTCTCTGTTACTTTGGGGGATGTTAATAAAGACCCCCCCTGTATATGATGCATACCTCCCAACTTCTGAAAATATGAAAGAGGGACAAGCCACGCCCCCGACCCCACCCATGCCACACCCTTGACCCCACCCATACCACGCCCCCGACTCCACCCCCTGTTGCGCCCCCCGACCACGCCATATTTCCCACACATTGAACCTGAGGAGCTTCTTTCCTTAGAAAAAATTATTAAAAAAATAAAGAATAAAGTATTTACTAGACATTTCTAAATGTATATTTAACATTGATTGTCAGACTGTACACTTTTAAAAAGGACCCACCCCCCAGTTTTTTCACTCTCCAGTGTGGTATCCTGATTTGGGATGCCCCGGGGGGGCGGGAATAGATCGCCCTGGGAACAATCGATTTCCTCCCCCCCCCCGAGGCATCCAAAATCGGGATGCCCTGCTGTGTGGGGCATCCCGGCGTGGGTTTTAGTAGGGGTGTAGGTCAGCAGGTAGAGAGGGGGCAAAGGGTGCGGATTGGAGGCTAGGGAAAGGGTTTAGGTGGGGGTGCAGATTGGAAGGCAGGGTGGGGGTATTAAAGTGGACCAACACCCAGGAGGATCGGCCCAGGAATCTCCCAGGCCGATCCGATCCCTCCCTGCGGGGCATTCAAAATCGGGATGCCCCGCTGTGTGAAATCCCCCAGGACGCCCAGAAACCTTACCTTACTCCTGGTCCAACAGCGCATGCACGGGCCGCATCTCGTGTTAGAAGCGTGAGATGCGGCCACCAGCACGCTCGAAGCCGCTGTGGTTGGACGCGCATACCACAGCGGCTCTGAGGGTGCTGACTGGACGAGCGGCCGCGCATGTGCCGTAGGACCGCAGTCAGGTGAGTTGATATGAGCGATCTGGGGGGTTTCATCCCCGATCAGGGTGCCCCGGGGAAGTGGACCAAAACCCAGGATAGTGAAAATCCTGGGTGTTGGTCCACTTTAAGGTGAGGGTGTGGAGGGGGGTAAGGGGGTGCAGATTGATGATATAACTGTGTAATATAACAGTGTACATGTATAAAAGACAGAAGAACACACAGGGGATCATACTTGCTATCCAGGTGATGGAGGATGGATGATCTGGGCTACGTGCCAGGCTGCAGCCTCACTATGCAGCTCAGCCCCTCCCCGTCCTATTCCATCACTCCCAGCACAGCCCCCCTAAGGGGTCTCAGCCTATCTGGGAGTAGGGGGCGGGGCAGACGTCTTTCTGGGCGGGGTCTAGACTAAATCTAAATCTGCCTGCACAATGGACTCCGCCCATAAGAATGACTGCCCCGCCCCACTGCTCGCAGATCCTCCAGCAATGTGATGTCTGCTGCCTTCAGACCTGCAAGCCTGCAGTAAGTTAACCCAGCCGACCTACGCCCCCCCCCCCCCCCACGTGCGCTGTCATTGTCAGGCAACGGCCATTGTTTAATCACCTGCCGGACAGTGTAAACTAATTAGAAGGCGCCGGCCGTGTCGTGGCCCTGGGCACACCGCAGTGCGTCCGGGACATCACACTAACATCCAGGACCGCGGGATTTGGGAAAATAATCGTGACAATCCCGCGAAAATCGAGACAGTTGGGAGGTATGTATGATGTGTGGGGGTGGTGATGCACTGCCCCGCCCCCAAGAGGGCGAGCAGTCAGCTGATCTGTGATCACTTTCATGCTGCCAGACTCTGTGTCCCCTCTGTGAGGCTCAGGCAGATGACATCAGCCGAGCTGTCACGTGACACCAGGTTGTTTCAGAGCGCAGAGGACAGAACAGAAGCTGGCAGCATGTGAGTGTAATGACTTTTTTTTTTTTTACTGCCCACAGGAACGCGCCCCCTCCTCTGGCCTGTACACACAGAGGGGTGGCTGGATGCTTTTCATTTTACAGCCCCCTTGTTAGCAAGTTGAAGTGGCCAGAGTTCTATTTCCCTCCATGTCCCCTCACTGCAGCACGCATATGGAGTGAGGGTGGATTGTAGAGGAATCAGGTTTCTCACTATCTTGGGTTTTGTTTCTCACTCTTATATCAGGCAGACCCCATTCATTTAGCATCATGTCCTCTACTCAAGCACAACTTTAAAGAGTAATGTCGGCCAGTCCTGGTGTCTGTTTCTGATTTGGGATGCCCCACCACATGAAACCCCTGGGATCTCCTGTAATTATCTGAACTGCAGTCTCATGGCACATACACATGATCTTCTGCCAGTGCACTGCTGATGTATCTTCATTCATGGTTCCTAAGCAACGCTGCTTAGAAAACATAAATGAAGGTACAGCCATGTTGATTGGTGGAGAGCCTGCACATGTGCCATGTGAATCGGGATGCCCCCTACTGGAGAGGAACAGACACCAGGACTGGTTGAAGTTACTGTACTGTGCCTCAAGTCCTTTATGACTGAAGGTCCTCTTTATTTACTGGATCTGGGGGTCTGCTGACACTCTGCATAATAATGTTTGGATCTGCAGGGGTCTATATTTGCTCTGCATATTCATGTCTGGGGTGGGATGTGCTGGTTTTGGGGGGGGGGGGGGGGGGCTTTTCTCTGCATATTATTTTGGGATCTACAGAGAGTTCTAATACAAGGCTCATACAACAATCTTTTAACTCTTAAGTTGGATGCAGATAGACAGCTAGACTGAAACAACAGAGACAAATGAGGCTTCCTTTCTCTAAATTATGACAAATGAGCACAAATATGAGAATGGATGGGTGTGGGAGCGCACACATCAGCAGGAATACTGGGGAGCCTTTTAGACTCCAGGGCCTTCCATGGTGGCGACTGGTCCAGTTTAAAGAGGAAGATTCACCTGGGCAGCCATGGGGTCTAAAAGATCACCTAAAATACACGCGGGCAACTTACAACCCCCGGGGCATCCCTATTAGGGATGTTCTACTGTGTGAAACACCCTAGGAACCCCCACAAATACCTTTCCGTGAATCCACGCCAGATTCATGGGTCTCGGCATATCCTTGGCCTCCCTGCAGTCTGTGGTGCGCTCCCACGCTCAGGCACGGCCTAAATCACAAGTTTGCAGCGCAACACAAAAGTACAAAAAAATACTTCCAAAAACAATTCCAAGCAGCCCAGGAATCATGTGGCACATGCACCAGCCAAAAAAAAAATTAACAAAAGTGGCCAAAATAATTATAGCAATCCCAGCCCATTGAAATGTATGGGATAAGGCCACACAGTGCAGGGTAAGCGCCTGGTCTGACACTGTAGGGAACTCAGCAATGGCACTGATGATAGATGGGACACTACCTGGCACTATCACAGGTGCTCTGGATTTTTGATTTGATAAATACATCTTTTGCACTGGGACCTGACATTCACCTGACACCTGGCACTAAGTGGCCCTAGCGTTTCTTAAAGTGATTCCCTCCCCCAGGGGCATCCAAAATCGGGATGCCCCGCTGTGTGAAACCCCCCAGGTCGCCCCATACACTTACCTTGTTTCCCGGTCCAACGGCGCATGCACGAGCCGCGACCACATCCCCGCTATCCCTCTAGCATGGGCGTGTTCCAGGCATTTGTGAATGGCCAGCGCGGGCACGCTCCCTGTTAGAGGGAAACGGGGGATGCGGCCGCCAGCGTGCACGGAGCCTCTGGCATTGGACGAAGACTTAGACAAGGTGGCGTCAGCGGCTCCGAGCACGCTGATTGGATGAGCGGCTGTGCATATGCTGTAGGACCGGGAAGAAGTGAGTTGGCATCGGCGATCTGGAGGGGGTTTTACATAGCGGGGCACCGATCGGGGTGCCCCAGGGGAAAGAACCAAAACCCAGTATAGTAAAAATCCTGGGTTTTGGGTCACTTTAACCCCTAAATGTTTTTTTAATATTTTGGGATGGTCATTTTTCTGTCTGCTATATTTATGTTGTCATGGCGTTAGGTATTATTTTTTACATTTTTACATCACTTACATTTATCAAGTTGTGCAGCGGCATGCAATGTGGTAAATAAAACATTGCACATGTTACTGCACATGATTTATTTTATATAAATGTTTTTGCTAATATGTGTATATTAAATATATATATTAATTACATATAATAAATATAATAATATTATTATATTAAATATAATAATACATTTTACACAATTTCATGTTCATTGGCCTCCTTATGGTGCACTATGCAGGTATAGTGAATAGAAGGAATCCGTAGTGGAAGTCAGAAAACAGACTTTTCTCCTCCTGAAAGCTGCTGTAAAAAATTTGTGTGAAACACTTGAATTTAATTCATGTGGGGAGCCAATCCATGGCACCTGAATCACTAGAATTGTTTTTCGCTTGTAAATTCCACATAAATTATTTTCGCAAATCGAATTATTTTCGAGTGCTTTTTCTCTCACTCTAATTAAATTAGCAAAAACGAAAGTAAAACTTTGTTGAATCGTGCGTAGAATTTTCGCGCGCAAAATCGCACCTTTTTCTCAAAAAAACATGCAAAAATTTTAATTCGATCTTTAATGAATCAAGCCTAACATGTCTGACAAATGCATGGTGCTGGGCGTCACTTCATCAGGCTCCACTAGGCCCAGTACATCAGGGCCGGTAATGTCCCGGGCCAACTTTTGGCCCCAGTCTGCCTCTGCTCAAAACCTATTATGGGGGGTTCTGCCCCGTAGCCTCTGAGGTGGGGGGTTTCTGCACACTGTCATTTATGGGGGGGGGGGGGGGGCATGGATACCGGGGCCGGACACAGTGCAGAAGGGCCGGTGTGACCAGAAAAGTCCCGGGTCGTTTTTTAACTAATGCTAACAATGATAGCCATGTTGCTGGTTTCCTTCTAACCTTCTAATTATCTCCTCCATCTTGAATATTTTTCACAATAATTGTAGAAACAATTACTTGTAGGACATATTTATCCTGAGAAAAATATGCTAATTTACGGTTATATCCCAGGATCTTCTGTTTTAACAACTGTCCATGAGCCTAACTTTAGAAGCAGAAATATTAAGTCTCGGGGGAACTAGGCTTGAAGCTGTTAACCATTAAAACTAACCAACACCACTGTGTAAGTTTGCAGACCAACATTTTAGGTGAAGATGCCACTTACCTCCCTTGGTCAATAATATCAACAGCTACTGTACTAATCACAAAAACACAAAGTATAGCCACAAACATGTGGTAAATGGTTCGGAAATGTTTCAACTCCATCAGGTCACTGTAGATAAAGAACAGATTATGTCTTTGTATATGACATTTGAAAGTGTACTGATCTGTTAAGCTGGTATATGGTCCCTGCAAGAGTAGCCCAGGCCTTGCCAGGTACACCCGCATTATTTGATCCATACATATCCCATTTCCCCAAAAATAAGATGGGGGTCATATTAATTTTTGCTCCTAAGGATGCGTTTTTGAGGGATCATATTTTTCTATAAACAACAATTGCCACTATGAGCTGTCAGGTTACTTTGGCATTCCAGCTGCTCCCTTTGGAGTTCCACTGCCCCACAAGTGTAGCGGTTTGCTCCCCCTGGTGACCGGAAGCAGTCAACGCTCTGGGGAGGAGTGACGCCAGAGGGACTACCTGATCTATTTGTGAGACCTTTATTGTTTTTAAGTGTGATTCTTTTGGGAGTGTCTGCTTTTCTTGGTGAAGGCTCTATTCTATTGTCAACAGATTTTACTTTATGTAATGCTGCCTGAGCAGCATTACATAAATCTCTTCTTTATGAACTGTAAGTAGGTCATATATTTGGACAAGGGCTTATATTTCAAGCATCTTCAAAAATCCTGAAAAATCATACTAGGGTTTATTATAAGGGTTGGTATTATTTTAGGGCAAACTGGGTAGTAATAAAATAGTGAAGTGAAATATGGTATCTAAATTGGTTAAGGAGGTGTTAAAGTTGACCTCCTCTTCTCCCCTGCGGATGCTTCGAACTGTAGAAACTTCAAAATTTCCAAAGTGATCAGGAAGTTTTTCATTCATATGCTTTTAGTGGGCAAAAACCTGGAAACTTACTTGGATTATAACCAATGAAAAACTTGCCAATATTTTGCTAGACGAAGATAGTATTTTGAGAAAGTTTGGATACTCTGGATAGCCTATATAAAAAGGGGTGCTGGAGGCTGGAGATTAACAAATTACATATACTGGAAATTACTGTATACCATGGGGAGGGCACCTTTCTTCATATTACTCCCCCCCCCCCTTTCCCTCTCACTGACTCTCCTCTTGTTTTTAATCTGATTATTTCTTAATCTCCATGCACCCTTGTTTCTAAGGTGACTAGTTAGCGCTTCCATTTGTTTTTTCTATTATTTCTATAACAAAAGTTAATGTGAGAATTGGAATACAAGTGGTACAATGTTCTTATTCAATGCTTATTCAAGATACAGTACAATGTCGATAATGTCGACAATGTCGATAAGATAGGTGGTGGAAGTGTTCACGCTGACTGTACATGCCACAATGCTGCAGAAAACCAGACTGACATTGTAGAATTTAAAATGATACACACTGTATGTACTATTATGTATGTAGCTTACTATTGCTGAATAAAAAGTTATTGAAACATAAAATGTATATATTTAGTATCTATAAGTAGGTTGCAAATACATGCTGGCTAAGCTCTATAGGTGATCAGAGGCTGTTATATTTGGTGCAAGCAGAAATATTCAATTCCTTCCAACCTCTCTGCCAGAGCTGGATGGGGACATGGTCTAGAGCAGGGATTCACAACCATTAGTACCACCTTCTATTCTCTGATTATGTATAGTACCACCTTGGTGGTGCGAGGATGTTGTCAGTCACCTAAAACCATAATCGAATCACACACAGCAGCCATTTAAAGTAAATGAATCACACAAATAGGGGGGCGTTTTTTGCTTATGGTGCAAATCAGGCTTAAATGAAGTCTCGATGTCAGCTGGGTGTAGTTTGGGTACAGGTCAGCCTTGTCAAGTACATCTTGATAGGGTCTCGAGTACCACCTGTTGGGAAACCCTGGTCTAGAGCACTGTTTCTCAACCTGCGGTATGCTTACCCCCTTACTTGGCAACGTGCACCTACAAGGGTAGCCTAAAAGCTCTTGATATAAAATTTTATCAGTAAAACATTATTCTTTCTTGTGTCAAAATGTGCTATAAGGCCCCTGACCTACTTATTTTGGTAACATTAGTAATTGATCTCCTACTTGGGAGTACTTGGTGGTAATTGATTAATTGATTGACGTAAAAATGTTGAGTACCCCTTGCCCAGAGCACACAGGCTCGACCTCATCTGGTGTGGCCCCTGACTTGCTGTGGGGGAAGTGGGAGAGGGTAAATAAAACTGATGTGTAAAGGTCTTTAAATATGGGCACAAAAAGTGATACAGAAGGGCGCATTGGCAAATAGAAGAACACAGCAGCATGGATTGTACAACATCACCATGTGGGGATTGTTACATATGAATTTAGGGGTGTGGTGGAAGGACATATGAGAGGTGTTTGTGGAGACAGTGGGTATCCTGAAAAATGGAAACATTATAACCCTAATCATTGTGACCTGCAACCAGGTTCCAAATCATTTAAGTGGCCCCTGCTTGTCAAACGGTTGACCTAGAGGAACAAGGACCCCATTTTTAGATTTCTGAGCCTTATACAATCTCAATGACAAATGCCCTACCCATTAGCCATCTTTAGTATTTTGTCCCATCTGAATTAGCTGTAAATTTAGTCAAGGGTCCACATCCCTGGTATCAGTTCAGATCTCTATTTGCTATTATTAAGTCATATGCCCCATCCATTAGCATCAATACACCTCATTGGCAACCAAGACCTAACATCAGTTACTGCAGTATTCCGCTTTACTATGCCTCAGCACCCCCCTACATCCCTGCTATTGCAATTGTGCAGGGAGGAGGGAACCCCGCCCCGGCATGCTCTGCCAGATGGGCCAAGCCAGGATGCCACGATCTAGCGTACCATGCGACTATATATACTGCCTCACAGTCAAAACTCTATACATCATATCTTCTCTCCACAATCTCCTCTTATCCGCATCACATCTCTATGCACTATGCTATCTCACTACTTACCATGGCTGAAAAAATATGCCTATGTAGCCTTTTATGTGTCAACATAATCTAACAGTGGTTCCCAACCTGCGGTATGCGTACCCTAGGTGGTACTGTTCAAGAGCGCACCAACAAGCGTGGGGTCTAACAGATCCGGTAAATACTTTTAACAGTAACACATATTCTTTTTTTGTGTCAAATAGTGCTACAATGCCTATGACCTACTTATTTTGGTGAGTTAGTAATTGATCTCTTCGAGGGTACTTGGTTGTAATTGCTTGCCACTAGGTGGTGCTTGACATAAAAAGGTTGGGAGCCGCTGATTTAAGAAACAACTGTAGTTTTGTATGGCTTTTAATTGAGGTACTAACTTGTTTAGCCAGAAGATGGCACCTTTTATTTTCTCGCAAATATTGCTAGTGTGGATCTACAGCATACAAAATTGCTGACAGAGGATTATGCAAAAACTTTACACTTACTCTAACACTGAAGCACGATGCAGAAATACTTTCTTCCTTTCAGACACTGGGTCCTGTGGTCTAAATAAATAAAAAGTGTGTTTAAGTAGTAGCAGAAGGTGTAATATTTACATGCATAGCACGCCAAACATCCATACCCATTACAGCAAAAATGCACAACCTGCGGCCCGAAATATCCTTAGTTGTGGCCCCTGGCACCCCTACCGTATATTTCAGAATAATTGTAAAGCTGAGATTGCCTTGCTTACAGTGCACAATGCTTTTCACTAGAGACAGTGTAGAGCTAATTCCTGAAACAGGACCCCCCTCAGCTCTTTCTCTCCCCCCTTCACCTCTACTTTTACTTACCTCTCCCCACCTCACCTCTGTTTAGCTTTTCAAATCACCTCTGATCACATCACTTTGGCTCACCTCGCCCTTGCCTACCTCTATCCACCTCTTCCCTTCTCTTCTTACTCGTTTTGCCTCATCTCTTCCCAGCTCACCTTTTCCAACTCATCCCTGCCCAATTCTTCCCACCTCATCTCTGCTGACTTCCTCTCACCCATCTCACATCTGCCTACCTCTGCTCACCTCTTACCACTTCTGCTCACCTCACCTTTTCCTACTTTACACCTTGCCCACTTCTTCATTCTGCCTCATCTCTGCATATACATAAATTAGATATAATGCTTTAAGCTTGCAGCTTTCCTGCATTAAACTGTGTTTTCTCTGCTTCCATTATATTGCATGACCAAAAAAGGTTGCGCACCCCTGCATTACAGTAACATGCTGCTTTTACTTAGTTCTGGTCAGTGCCAGACTGGGATGTACAGGGCCTACCAGGATAGCGAACTCCGGGGACCCACCTTAAAGCAACAAGCAAATATTACTAGCTTATTTTAGGGCTCTTGCACCTAGGCATTAAACCTAACTTTAGTGTGTGTAAGTGAATAACCTTTTCCTTTCTGCCATAGAACAGTGATCCTACAATAATAGACAGCACAGTATTTGCAATATATTGCAGTTCCCCTTTTGGAGATGGGTGCCCCTAAGGGTTCCCTCCGATTAGGGGCCTACCAGGAATCCCTAGGTAACCTGGTAGGCCAGCCCAAACCTGGTTCTGGCAAACACCAGTCATAATATCCCAAGGCAGGTAATGGGGTTCCTGTATGTGTGGCTGCTCTGTTGTACTAGACAACACTACCCACCCAACCCCTGGCTACTAATTCCTGCTAAGTTGTGCTGGCTGGTGAATGAATCAGATTTGCAGCAAAAACCACACTAAATGCATAAATAAACTATACAGAGTGGAGGCACAGAAATAAGCCAACTCTGTTATGAGAGCTAGTATGCAGCACCAGGGGGCAGCCTACTGAAACCTCAATACAAACTCCCCACACAAAAGCGTGTGCACCACTGCCTAAAACTGGACAAAACCCACCAGCAGCCGGCCAGGAATCTAAAAAATTACAGGGCTGGACACTGGCTTTCTGCTGTGGCATCTCGCATAGGGATGCCTTGTTCTGTGAAACCCCCTAGGATGCCCGTACACACTCACCTTTCACCGGTCTGTCTGTGCATGCACTAGCTCTAGTCCAATGAGAGCCGTCTGCTGATCTGATGTAATTCGACAAGTGGCTCTCATTGTTGCTGACTGGGAGCGCAAGCTGCTGCATCCCCAGTTTCGTGCACATGCTCCTGACCAAGCCATTCTCATAGGACACTTTCCCCATTAAAGGTCAATGACAGCCGTTTCCAAAAGATGTAAACATAGCAAACGGCTCTGATTGGCTGAGCACCCACGCATGCACCGTTGGACCAAGGAGAGGTGCATTTATCTGGGCGAACTGGAGGGTTTCACACAGGGATGACAGGTTTAGTGTATCAATCAAAAGACAAACTGGACACTCTGGTATATCCAACACATGCACCTAAAGTAGTCCGCACTCCACCCTGTTTAATAAATACCAATTCAACCAGGTGAAGTGGTACATCCACGCAGCGCGTCGGCGGTTGTTTTGTGCGGTGTGTGGGGGCGTTTGGCAGGCATTCCAGGATTACGGTGATGTACAAATTACTGGTTAACATGATTTCAATGCATTGAATAACTAATTGTATCGTGCTGTTCAGCAAGCCAGACTTTACTCATGTTGCACAGACTATTTCTGGACGTTCTGTCATCACGCACTACTTAACACATACTGTGTATCTGCTTTTCACTGCTCTCTCTGCTCACAGCTTCAGCCCTGATCTTTCAAAGGGCTTTATGCTTCTTCTCGGTTGCACATCTTTTTGCACACCTTTGGTCAATACTCTGGCTTGGTGACAACACAAATATTGTCATGTTTTTTATGACTTAATATGAATTTACTATTTCTGTGATTTGGGATTACTTTATTGCCCAGCCAAACCCCCCCCCCCTCCCCCACAATTTTGGACTTTTTGTCTTTTTAAATTGTCTTCTATGTGTTTTTAACCGTATATTTTCTATTTGAATAAAACTGTATATTATACTAGTTTGGTATTAATTGGTATTTATTAAACAGGGTGGAGTGCGGACTACTTTAGGTGCATGTGTTGGATATACCAGAGTGTCCAGTTTGTCTTTTGATTGATTAGATTTTACATGCACGGGTTCTCTTTGCACCCCCTGTTTTGTATCAACATTTGACTTTGACCGTGATCATTGTGCATTTGGCTGTGCTTATCCACTTTCTATTTGTATAGGTTTAGTGTATCAGGCGTGACAGAAACATTCACTCCTGATTTCCTATTCCTTCCATTAAAATAAAAAAATGTAAGATGTAAAAAAATACAATTCTGTGATTACTCACCTGTAGAATTGGTATTATTAGTACCGTAGTATATTAGTATATATATATTAGTATAGTAATTGGTATTAGTATACAGTACGTCCTGCTCCAGAGAGAATACTTACACTCGGGGTACTACTCCGCCAGATGGCGCTGGACTGCAGAGACATCGAAAATAGGCTCCTCTTGGCCCCTTAAATACCCAGGGACCTCCCACAATCCCCAGAATTGAAAAGCAGTTAACGAGAAGCCGGGAGAATTAAACAACTCAAACTAGCAACTTTAACAATGATAACAATCACCATACAAGGGATCCAAGATAATGCAAAAAACCAAGGGTGGGGTGGAGCAGGATGTACTGTATATTCATAATACCAATTCTACAGGTGAGTAATCACAGAATTGTATTATTCTTAGTATACAGTACGTCCTGCTCCAGAGAGAATACTTGGGACATCCAATAGCAGTGTCCATAAAGTAGGGTGGGATCCCCAAAAAGGTAACAGCTGACAGTTTAAATCACTGCCGCCTGCAAAACCTTGCGGCCAAAAACAGCATCAGCTGAGGCCCTAACATCAACCTTGTAAAACTTTGAAAAGGTATGAACAGAAGACCAAGTAGCGGCCTTGCAAACTTGTTCAACAGAAGCCTGGTGCTGAAAAGCCCAAGAGGCACCAATAGCATGAGTAGAATGAGCAGTAAGGCGGAAGGGAGGATTCTTCCCCTTAGCAGAGTAGGCCTGAATAACAGCCTGACGGATCCATTTGCTGATAGTAGACTTGGCAGGAGCCAAACCCTTACTAGGACCGGAAGGGACCACAAAAAGAGCATCAGTTTTTCTGAAAGGCGCCGTAGCCACCAGATACTTCAGACACCTAGCCACATCCAAAGAATGCAAAACCCTCTCCTTAGCATTACTAGGATTAGGGCACAATGAAGGAAGAACAATGTCCTGATTCAAATGAAAGGCAGACACTACCTTAGGCAGAAAATCTGGATTGAAGCGGAACACCACCTTGTCCTGGTGTCTCTCATAGTAGGGGGGCTGAATGGAAAGCGCCGCCAACTCAGACACACGCCTAACAGAGGTGATAGCAACCAAAAAGGCAACTTTGAGAGTAAGAATGGCCAGGGCAGCATCCTGCACAGGTTCAAAGGGAGCACCCTGCAAGGCTGACAAAACCAAGTTCAAATCCCAAACAGGCACCATAGGCTTACGAGGAGGACGCACATGAGTAACTCCCTGGAAAAAAGTCCTGATCAGAGGATGCTGAGCAAAGGATTTCTGGAAGAAAACAGGCAGGGCAGAAACCTGACCCTTCAGAGTACTGAGTTGGAGCCCCATCTCCAACCCATGCTGCAGGAACTCCAGAATCCTGGGAATAGAGAACACACGACAGGGAAGAGACTTAGACTCACACCAGTCAATGTAGGCACGCCAAACCCTGTAATAAATGGAAGAAGAAGACTTCTTCCTAGCCTTTATCATGGTATCAACAACCGAGGTAGACAGCCCCTTCTCCATCAAGATGGAGGTTTCAGCAGCCAGGCCGTCAAAGCCAGAGTTTGTAAATTGGGATGGCGTAAGGGGCCCTGAGTGAGCAGATCTGGCACCCTGGGCAGAACGTACTGATCTACTGCCAGCTGCACCACGTCTGCGAACCACACTCTTCTTGGCCACCTGGGGGCCACCAGAATTGCTGGCACCCCTTCCAGAGCAATCTTGCGCAGAACCCTGCCTAGTAGGGGGAATGGAGGGAAGACATACAGGAACATACAGTGCTGCCATGACATTGCTAGGGCATCCATGGTCAAGGCCAGAGGATCCTGGGACAGTCAGACAAAGGCCGGGAGCTTGTGATTGTGACGGGACGCAAACAGATCCATATCTGGTTGACCCCAGCGGTGACACAGTGATTGGAAAACCCTGTTGCAGAGGGACCATTCTCCCTGGCGAGAGGTCCCCCTGCTCAGAGAATCTGTCAGGAGATTTTCTGCCCCGGGATGTACACAGCTGGTATGCAGGGAACATTGGCCTCCGCCCAGGTCAGAATCAGAGACACTTCCTGGAGGGCCCTCTTGCTCCGGGTCCCTCCCTGATGATTGATGTAGGCAACTGCCGTCTGGTTGTCCAAGCGTACCTGAACAGGCAGGCCCCGAAGGTGAGGAGTCAACTGAGCCAGAACTTACCTGATCGCCCGCAGCTCCAAGACGTTGATAGGTGTGTGGGCCTCCTGAGGGCCCCACCTCCCATGGAACCACAGGGACTTCCAGAACCCCCCCCCCCCCCCCCCAACCTGACAGACTGGAATCCGTGGTGACTGTCTCCCAGGAGGGAATCAGAAAGGATCTGCCCCCCAGCAGGTTCCTGGAGTCCAGCCACCACAAGAGGGACCGCTTGACCAGGGGGGAAAGCGCACAGACCCGGTCCAGGGACGCTGGGTCATTGTCCCATACTGACAAGTGGTGGAGTTGCAGAGGCCTCAAGTGGAACTGAGCATAAGGGATGATGACAAGATAGCAGGAACTGGACCTGTGCAATAAGATTGTCCACCTTCTGTTGAGGAAGAAAAATCCTTGCCTGAACTGTATCCAGATTCATTCCCAGGAATGGAGTCACCAAGGAGGGGGACAGAGAGGACTTGGGGTGGTTGATCACCCATCCAAATGACTCCAGGGTGGACACCACCAGCTGAGTATCCAATTCTGCCTGATGTAGAGACTGAGAGGTGATGAGAATGTCGTCCAGATAAGGCAGCACGCGGATGCCCTGAAACCTTAGCAGAGACATCACTCCAGCCAGCACCTTGGTGAACACCCTGGGAGCTGAAGTGAGACCAAAGGGCAATGCCGCAAATTGGTAGTGTTGATCCTCCAGAGCGAACCTGAGGAACCTTTGATGGCCTGGAAATACAGGAATATGAAGGTAAGCATCTTTGATGTCCACAGATGTCATGAAGTCCCCTGGGCGCAGGGAACTGACTGACAAATTTGTTGAGGATCTTCAAGTCCAGGATGGGCCTGACTGACCCATCTTTTTTGGGCACTGTGAAGAGGTTGGAATAGAAGCCCTTGCATTTTTCTCTTAAGGGGACCTTGCAGATGACCCCCAGCTCCAGGAGGCTTTGCACTGCCTGCACTAGATCCTGAGCTGACACAGGGTCCTGAGGAATCCGGGATCTGATGAATCTTGGGGGCGGCCAGGCAGCAAACTCTATCTTGTAACCGGAGGACACCTGAATCCACCGGTCTGAGACATGAAGCCTCCAGACGGGAGCAAAGTGTTGAAGCCATCCTCCCACCCGGATGGGTGAGGGCGCCCCATCATGCCTGAGGGGGCTTGGGAGAGGACTTAAGCTTTGGGCCCCAGTAGGAGCCAGGACGTCCACGTCCTCTGCCCCTACCCCAGAAGTCTCCCCGGGCCCCAGTAAAGGAAACCGCCCTCCCTTGTCTAGCACCACGGTAGGGGGAGGAAAGGAGCTCTGACCCCGAAAGGGCCGAGACTGCTGCCTGCGCTGGGGTAACCTGCCTCCCTTAGCAAAAAAGGTCCAGGCGGTCCCCAAACAGGCATAGTTCTTTGAAGGGAAACCCAGTGAGGGCCTTCTTGGCAGCGTTGTCAGCAGCCCACTGGCGCAGCCAAACCGAGCGGCGTATAGCCACCACAAGGGCAGATGTTCTGGCACACATTCTAATGGTGCCATCCAGGGCAGAGAGGACAAAATTCACAAAAACATCACAACTAGAGAGTGCATTAAACACCTCACAAGCCAAATCATCAGGGGCACTATCAAGGATATTTCTAAGCAGGGTCCTAATAGCCACAGCCATAATGGCAGAGGCACAGACTGGGCGCAGCGCAGTCCCCACACATGCAAAGGCATGGGACGCCAGCTGGTCAATGCGCCGGTCCTCAGCATCCAGCAGGGTAGTAGAGTCAGGGGAGTGCATGACAGAGGTGTTAGATAACCCTAGGACCGGGGCATCCACTTCGGGAGGGGATGACCAACACTTTACCACCTCAGCAGGAAAGGGATACTTCCTATCCCAACATCCCAAGCGTGACTTAGCAGTATGAAAAAGTTCCCCCCTTTGCCTGGGAGCCGCAACAGGGGGAGAAATGGACAGAACCTCAAAAATCTGGGCCAGCAATCTATCAGTATCATCCGGGGCCCAGGGGTCAGAGCCAGAATCGTCATGACCCCTGGGCCTCTCATCAGATGACCCTGAGTCGGAGAATAGCTCCCCTTCGTCCGAAGGGGTATAGCCACATAAATGCAAAAACTCATCAGTTTCCATAGGGAAAAGAGTGACATCAGGCGTTAAGTGCCGCTTTTTTGCAGGAGCCTTACACGCCAAAGTATTACCAATTGACTTCTCAACACTAGCCAGTCTAGAAGACACATCAGGCTGAGAATCCCCACTTGTATGCAACTCATTGGGAGCGAGATTTAAGCTTGGGGAAGTAGGTGAAGTGAAACGAGGCGCAGGCCCAGCCACTGGAAGGCCAGATTGCAGCGCAAGCACATGCTGGGCACAAGGTACACAGACCCGTGCATTGTAAGCGCTAATAGGGGACACCCCACAAGCTACACACAGCCGGGCTTGTGCCGAAGGAACCCCGGTCACATTATCCTGAGATGCCTCCATATGGTGATTATAGCAGAAGCCAATGGGTTCGCCCGTCTGAAAGACATAATCAAAGGTAGCCGTAAGCAAACAATAATAAAAGAACCGTAATAAAGCTGCCCGCGAGGGCACTTACGGACCGCGGTAGGTAGAAGCCCGTCACGCAGAAGCTGATAACAAGCAGACAAAATGGCGTCGGTATACCTCAAGGAGCGGGCCTGCACGAGCAATGACGCGGAACGCGCCAGAGACAGCCCCTCCCCCCCCCCCGAAGAGTGCGAAGCCAACATATGACAAGCAACCAATGACGGGGCACCGGCGCCTGAGGTAACACCGCCGCCAAGCGCGGAACACTGGAAAAAAAAACGCATGCGGCTGCAATTTCAAATATAATACAAGTAATACAAGGCAGCGCGGCGGCTGACACAAGGCATAATGTAATAAATCATAAGCCAATACACGTATATACACACACACACCCCTTTTTCCCCCCTGAATGCTACAGGGAGAATGAGGGAGGACAGCGGCCACTTAACATAGGACCCACCGATAGACAGGGGCAAGGGGCACTAGTGTGGGAGGGGCATCCCATAGAGGCTCACCATAAGCCTGTACCGCCTACCCTTTGGTGGGGGATTGCGGTGGAGGATGCACTCCTAAGCACCTAACAGCGGTGCTGCCTACCATCACCCGACCAGCGCAGCAAAGCCTGGGAGGCACATTACTAATGGAACGGGTGGGAATAGTCCTACAGGGCCGCAGGCTAATAGCCCCGCTCACCTGCGAGAAGAGAGAGCCATCTTCTTGTCCTTCGCAGTCCAGACTGCAGAGAAAATCTGGGGATTGTGGGAGGTCCCTGGGTATTTGAGGGGCCGGGAGGAGCCTATTTTCGATGTCTCTGCAGTCCAGCGCCATCTGGCGGAGTAGTACCCCGAGTGTAAGTATCCTCTCTGGAGCAGGATGTACTGTATACTAAGAATAAAAGCCTGGCTGAATATTTCTTGATGCCGGGGGAATAAGTGACCCCTCCTCCTGCCATCCAGCATATTTATATGTTTTTTTTTTTATCATTGGGCCATTTTTCATGATAGTGCTCCTTTAATGCATGAATACAGGTCAAAAAATGTCCCTCACGTGTCCCTTTCTGTTCTCTCTTTAAGGTGTAACATGTAGATCTACATCAATAAATTATTCATTTGCCTATTCAAAGTGTTTATATTGTTGAAAGTGTTACAACCATTCTCCTATCTATTCCTCAATGAGGGGGTGTGGTTAATTAAAAAATTGTCCCTCTTTCCGACCCTGAAAGTTGGAAGGTATGGAATACTGTATATGCTTTAAAGGACCCTAAAGCAAACTAAAGGGCAAAATAAAAGACAAATACTCATATTTTCTCCCTGCAGCAGCTATCTCCTAGTCCGGTACTGTAAAACTAACCTGTTACTGAGCTCTGGTGCCCGGTGATCCAGGGTTTGCAAGCAAACTGTTGGGCGGAACTCTACCCCCCCAACCCCCGATCACAGTGAAAGTGGTATTGCCTATCGGGTAAGAAATATTAACTGGGTTTAACAAGAATAAACCTGTTTACCTTTAATATACAGAAAAAAGGGGGGAAGTGCCCGCCAAAACCCCTATAGAAGCCTACCAGAGATTTAACGCACACACCTATGAATTATATATAAAAATATAAATTTATGAAATCAATCCAACAAGTACATATCACATATAAGACATTTTTTTAAAAAACATAAAAGACAGCCTAATTAAATTTCTGCCACAAGAGGGGGCTGTTGTAATGCATTCTGATAGACATCACTGTTATTCCTAGTATTACTTATATCAAAAACCACCTAATTGTTGTGCTTAAATGATTCAATAAATAACCACACTATTTAAAATACAAAATGCTTACAACTAAAGTGCATCAATCACATAGTGAAGATATAACATAAGCCATATCCAAGGATTATAACCAAGCAAGGGGATGTGCAGAAGGAAACAAACAATGAAAACTATATACAGTGCCACTTATCTGAGTGTGATGTCAATCAGTCAGCGCGCCCCCCCGCCCCCTTTTCTTCCTCCAAAACCCACGCGTTCTGAGACAATGTCTCTTTCTCAAGGCAGAGTGCTCAGCGGAAGGGTGCCATCAGTTCCCCCTTTTTATACCCACCCACCTCCGTTCCCCCGCTGCTCTGAGTGGAGTCCGGTGTGCGGCGGACGCACTCCGGCCGGAAGTGCGTCACGTCGCCCAGAGCCGGATGTGACGTCTGCCGCGCTCCACGCTGGAACGTGGAAATACGTCCAAGATGACACTCCTGGCGAGGCGGGCCATACCTCTCCCTGCAACAGGGAGAAATGCACCGCCCGCATACACAGCGCAGGACTGGGAGCGGGGGGGATGAGCATCGCCCGGCTGAACCTGACACCCACTAAACATTTTAAACAGCCAAGACAACAAATCTATACATCATTAACACAGATTAGTACAATATCAAAACCATATCCTATCTACAGAATATAAATAATAAATAACCCCCCTAACCCCCGATCACAGTGAAAGTGGTATTGCCTATCTGGTGAGAAATATTAACTGGGTTTCACAAGAATAAACCTGTTTACCTTTAATATTATACAAGCCTGCTTATGTGATCCATTGTATTCCTTCTTTCATGTGTTTTGCAAAATGTGCCATCAAAAAGAGATAATACTGATCCATTAATTTTACCTTTTCTTCACTACAGATTTTGCGTTTTTATCACCATTTTGGTATGATTGTACTGCTTCTGTCAAGGCTTTATCAAGAAGAATTCTTAAATGACCACTCAGATCCTCCACAAGTTCTTCCTTTACTTCCTGAGTACAAATATACAGTATTTTATCTTGGTGAACAATACATTGTAACTGCAATTAAAGTTGTAAATATTTAAAGTCATTGTCACAGGCACAATTAAAAGTATCACAGCATTGTGAAAGGAGCCAAGTTGTCACGCTCTGGTAACTCCAGCCCTCTAGGTAAGCCCTCAACCCCCAATCTCCGCAGCCAGCTTCACCTGTAGGAGCCCCCGCTTGCCGGGACGCAGAATACGCCTGCCCGGGATCGGTTGCCCCCAGGACTTCAATGGCTCAAAGGATGAGAGCTTTCAGGTATAGAGGTCTGAAGAACCAATGGCTAAGAGAGAGAGTAGCGGAAGTCTAGAAACAAGCCAGAGGTTGACACGGGGAGTCAGAGTTCACAGCGGTACAGAGGGGAGAGACAGCTCGAGGTCAAGGTACAAGGCAGAGGTCGGCAACGGAGATCAGATCGAGAATGGTCGGTTCAGGCAGGGGTCGGCAACGGAGATCAGATCGAGAATGGTCGGTTCAGGCAGAGGTCGGCAACGGAGATCAGGATAGTCGGTTCAGGCAGAGGTCGGCAACGGAGATCAGATTGAGAGTAGTCGATTCAGGCAGAGGTCGGCAACGGAGATCAGATCAAGGTATATCACGAGTCAAAGCAAGGTACAAGGCGCTATAACAGGCAATTCCCAACTGGGGGGGAATTGCTTTTATAGGGACAGACAGGGGAGGGGAAGTGTATGTGATTGGTGCACTTTTGGGACAACACCCAGGATTGGACTGCAGGCTGAGAGGGCGCCTCCCTAAACTCCTAGGGCTCAATGGCCCTTTAATTAAAACTTCCTTGATCCTCCGGCGGGCGCGCACAGTACAGCGCCGCCGGAGGGCATAGCTACTACGTGCTCGCGCCCGCGTGCGAGCACGTCCAGAGGACGAGGAAGCGGGGGGCGTGGCCGAGCTGAGCGCCGCTCGAGCCGACGCCGCCGGATCCGCCGCACACCGACAGCCGGGGCCGGACGCCTGGAGACGGCACTGGACCGGGGGCCAGGTAGGTGATTCCTGACACAAGTGCTCCGAAACATGGGCTACTTGTTGCGACCACTATCTATATTCTGCTGGTAATTCTAAGCTTTTCATTATAAATACTGTACACGTCATGATTACTATGCTCTATTATACTATTTACTTGTGATCACTAGTCTCTCTTTCTGGTATGATACAATCTGTGCTTAGCACTACTGACCAGGAATCATTTACATATCTGATATATTGTATGGCTTGCTCTGAAGCTATTTTTCTTATCTCTGTGCATACTGGTCAGCTGTCTTATGGTTCCACTCCTCAGGACTGTCTCAGAACCACCTCATAGACTCATATGGTAACATTTTACCCTCTTATAGTCTAACTATGTGTGATAAAGCTATGTTACATTATACATTTTTTTCATTGAAGTGGCCGATGATCCTGGTGTGCATATCTCTACATCCTGAGCCTACAATTTGTATCCTTTTTTGCTATATGGGCACATTGTACCTATTTTCATATGTATAATAAGTTCCAATATACTTTTTTAATTGCAACTCAATTATTTGTGTGGTGTGCATTGATCTGTATCCTTTTCTAGCATGACCATTTGAGATGCATAGTTGGGAGACACCTTGGGCCTCAACTGCACCCACTTAGTACAGTATCCTACTTATTACTCATGGTGTGCCAATACCTATTGATGATCTATTGATTACACTTAAAAGTATCCCCGTTGTGTAGAGCAAAAAGTGGCATTGTTCTAATTGTATTTTTTTTTTTTTAAATAAGGCTATATTGCCAGAGTAATTATAAAACACAGTTTCACCTTGGTTTGTGCTGTTCTTTGTAATGTAATGGGAGGACTAAGTTTTGCAGTAAGCTGGGATTGACGGGCACTGTGAAGGGCGGCATTCTAGCCTATCTATATGCCTATGGATTACATTTGTGGTCAAGATCAGGGAGGAGGTGCTGGAGGTAGAAAAGAGGAAGAAAACATCCTCCTACCTTTCTGTGACAAGAGCAAGGAGACAGCATGGAATTGACACTGGCTCAGGTAAGCTGCCAGGTAAATTCTTTTTAACTGGTCAATCACTTTATAGGTTGTAGCAACATTAAGCCAGCAATATGTAGTTATTCCAAGTATGTCACACACCCCGCTTCCAATATTCATGACATATGGGTTATAACCAGTAGAGGGCGAACTTCTGCAGAGATGACAGGAAAAAAAGAAGCCCCTCCCGGTCCATAAATACCGGGGACCTCCCACACATTACCCAGTAATCGTCTCTGCAGACGACGAGCAAGTCAGAAGTCTCCTTGTTTGCAGGTAAGCCGGGTTCGCACCCGGACAATTTTGCCTATTTCTGCCCGGACCTGTTTAATTATACCCCTATGCCTCCCAGCCTTGGCTGTAGGTCTGGGCGATGGTAGGTTACATCTCAACAGGTGTACTTATGGGAGCCATGCTCCCCCGTGAGACCCCATATTAAGGGGAAGGCGGTTTTGCCAGGTATGGTGATCCTGGTTCGGGATGCCCCGTCCCTGTTTCCCCTTAACTACCCTGTAGCATGGGATCCCCCCCTTCCGTGTCTCCCTGTTCCCCTCAGCCCCCCCCCCCCCCCCTCCCCTCTTCTTAGGTTGTTGTTATAAAACCTTGAAGAAGGTTTTAGTCTTCCTGCAATATGAACCCCTGACCAATTTGACATACACTAGTGGGTATTGTATGACGCATCAGAATGTTATGGTAGCCCTTTTAGTACAGTGTGCCAGTCACCTTGTGTTTCCAAACATCAACAAGTTTGACATTAGGTGTCACAAACTGAGATGATGATGGACAAAAACCCTGCAGGATATACCAAAGATGTAATTCATCCATAATACATTTTTTACATTTTGCAATCTTACTAGTGGCTTTCTTAATGATATTTGAGCTATCAAACCTGCAGATAGAAGCCGAATCTGCACAGTTAAAATGGAAACGTATTTAGCTGTGCTTGGGGATTTGCTGTGCTGTGAGGTGCCAACCATGCTAACTGCTGACTCTCTAAAACTTGTTATCTGATTTTGTAGTGGCCATTAGTCTGATAGACCATCTCATGTTAGCGTTTCCTCCAGTTTCCAAGTACCTTTTAATGATATAAGAAACTGTACTTACTGCCAACCTGGCTTTCTTAGAAACCTATCTGTAATAAAAACCAACACTTAGTGATAATATTACCCATTTGTCTTGTCATGGTCCTTTTGCCTTTCAATGTGCTCTGTCCTAAAGAGCAGATCTGCCCTAGAGGGGGTGGGCCATGCAATCTGTTTTAAAGCTGGTTTTCTAGAATCAGAGGGTTTGAAAGTAGTCTCGAAAAGTTAGGACACCTGTAGGGCTAGTTTACATCCAGCTGTAAACCATAATTTGCCTTATGTGCCGAAGAGCCGAAGAGTTCTTGATGTCTTCCCAGTAAAATACACTTTGGTTAAAATCACTTTCCCACAAGCCCGGTATCTGAAGCTGGGTGCTACATTTCAGAGTTCTGGCTGGCCAAAAGTATGTGGCCATGTACCAAGCTCAGATGAGGTATAATGGACACCTCATTCTGGCCCTGCACATGAAAGTGTGCCACCCGGCTGGATGAAGACAAACAGGGGGGACCTTAATTCTCTCAGGCAGGCCTTGATCATGTGTCAAAAGATGGACCATCCATTTATTTTGGTCCTGCAAAGCAGCTGCCTTGGGGTCTGGTTCTGCAAGACCTGTCTTGGAGAAGGGGGCTTGCAACATGTTTGCAGGCCCACATCACCTCATAGAAAGAGAGGGGGTCAGAGAATGCCCCGTCTGTTACAAGAATAGAATCGTGCCTTCCCATTGACTGAGATGGTAGATTTATTGGATCAGAGTTGCTTGTAAACTGGTGGACAGCCAACCACAGAATAAACAGAGTAAACATGCTCTTGCACGTAGTTATCAAAAAACAGGTTTTACAGCTCTGGACTTATTGGAAGCTGCAGGTGAGGGGAAAAGGCTTTCTTATTCTTTTTCCAGGCAGTTCCTTTAACAGAGGTTTTTAAAAGAAGCACATCACCAGGCCTCCTCACCATCTTCTGGATCCCTGTGCTGCTCTGGCAATTGTAAGCCAGCCAGACTCTGGATGCCTGAACCAGCACTGACTTACACATATATACCATACAGGTGCTAAGACTTTACCATAGCCACCATCAGCAGTAGCAGCAACCCCCACCCGAAGATACTCACTGGGCCGGAATCAGCTGGAGGAGGCGGCAAGGGAGGCGACAACATGCAACGACAAGGGATGCATGTGTGCGGCATATGCACAGCGACTGTGAGGGAATTGCTGGTCCATAGAAGAATCCAGCGGCATGGCTTCTTAGGGGAGTATGGAGTTGGGAGGGGGCGTATATTCTAAAGCAGTAGTGCAGGTAGCTCGCACTGGGCTCCCTTTCCTACGGGCCAGGGGGCATGTGTCTGCACTGCCTCTATGGTATGAACGCCCCCAATTTAAGCTTAGTGCAGAACCTTTTCTACCACAAATAAGGTCCAAAAATCAGAAAGCATTAGTATTTGATTTCACACAGATGTTTATTTAGAGGACTTACCTCTAAATGTCTTTTCCATTGAATAGGGCCAGAATCAGAAACACCGCCTACCAAAACAAGATACAGAACATGACATGACTTAATACATGTAGTACTAACATAAATACACTTACAGAGAAAGTGCTGCAGGGCTGAATCATCTGACTCCCTCTAGTCTGCTTACATGAAAACGTATTTTTATAGTTTATTTAGAAAGCACCATCACCTTCCGTTCTGCTGTACAAGGCAAGTTATTATATAGTAGAATGTGCAGTGTATGGAATAACCAGCATACTACAGGTCAAACATTACATACTTTGTATTGGTATACATATAGCAAATGAAGTGATAGAAGAGGAGAAGGTCAATAAGGGGTTATAGACAATATATGACTAGCCCAACAAAGTACCAGAGGATATTCTAGTGGTCTCCAAGCTCTAACACAGGGCCACCATTATGTCAGTAGAAGCCATTCTAGACTAACTCTGTTATTCAAGTTTGCCTTAAGTGTTCTGTGTTTTTTTTCTTTGTCTAACAAGTTACATTGGTTATTTGGTCAATAAAGATTGTAATTTTATACTAGTCAACAAAATCTAATTGTGTTTTAGCTGCGGGGGGGGGGGGGGGGGTGTTCCTCTGGTGGACCCAAGGTCCTTAAGTCCGACACAGGTTATATAGAAGTCCAGGCAGGAAGAGATAAGAGTCATTCACATCAGCTCCCCTCCCCCAAAGTAGCTTGTAATCTTAATATTACTACACGGAGCTAGAGTTAGGACAAAAATTTACCCACCAGTGTTTGTGCAGGGTGGCAGGGGAAACTGGGGAACCCACCTAAAGATCAGAGAAACATACATACTGCCTTTGAAAGGCAGAACCTTTGATTTCTAAAGATAGGGAGCTCAGGTCTTACAAAAATATTTTGTAGTAGATTTTGGACTGCAAAAAGAACCTTTATGTCACACCCTATGCCGCAGTACCTTGCAGCATTCCCGGCTACACCCCAACATGCGCCTTGGCACAAAGAAAGGATTGGCTGGGGCCAAGTTTCGCATGTTGCGTATGTTTTTTTTCGTCCACTTTAAATTACATCCAGGGATTATAAGTCACTTAAAGTGTCCCCTCCCTGGCTAATTCTGACTTTAGAATACAGTCTATTTGCCAAGTACATCAGAAATGTACAGTTAATTCCTTTTGGCTCTTTACAATAGATATAAGTTTAAACATTAAAGTAGAAAAGTTAAAAGCAATACGATGGAAATAAGAAGGAAGCTTCCTTACAATATATTTAGTGCATGGCCAAAAGGTAAAAGCTATTTTTAAATCTGAATGTTCCACAGTATAGCACCCTGAATCGGCCATATGACAGCCACTGGAATTATGCAAAGTATCCTCTCTGCCTAGACTTTGGTTCTTTTTTGGTACAAGTGCCATTAAGCGGGCAAATCTGTGAATCAGTTTTTTGTATTCTTATCTGGTTCCTCTATTTTCCTCTCTGGTTCCTCTATAAACTCACAACTGACATAATTACCACACTCACGGGCATAAATTGCCCTCTTAAGGGCCCCATCAGGAATCCCCCACCAGGTCCCAGACCTTGAGGGGGTAAGGGGACTTTAGAAAGGCAGGGGAAGCGTGCACAGGGGCAGGGCGGGACAGACACTCACTAGCTAGTGCCCAGACAGGGTCAGGCCTGTGCCTGTGAGGAGCATGAACAGAGGCGGAGGAGGCATGCATGGGGGCGTGGTGAACATTCACCAGCCAGGACCCAGACAGAGTCAGGCCGTGCATGTATGCAGGGGGAGAGGCCTGCATTTTCTGAGATAGGGAAAGTGTGAACATGTGAACAGGGATGGACATTCAACTGCAGGTAGCATGTATCTGCAGGAGAAGCTTACATGGGGGTAGAACAGGGTGGGGCGTGACAGGCCTTCAGAACACACCCATTTTATGCAAAATTCGAATTGTTTTTTGCACAGGGGGCATCCTGATTTCTGATGCTTAGCCACCTATACACTCCCTTCAAGTGCTGTCCCCCTTTCACCTTAATTTCGCCTTGCACCTTAGGCAATACTAGGCTATGCAATTGGCCTCTGGTGGTTATGTGGCAACTCTTGCAAAATTCAATCCAAAATTCAACTGACAGACCTTGGATCAAGTTCTATTTAAGTGCTGCTGCCTTGAGAGTAGCAGTGATGTGTTTCTTCCATTTAGGATTGTCAGAGATGGTAACACTCAAAAACTTGAGAAACTATTCTGCCCCATAGATAGAGCTGGAGGGGGGGGGGGGTAGTTGGAATCAGTGCATCATGATTGAGAAGTTTACCAGCAGATTATTCTTACTGCACTATCGGCTTGGTTTCTCTATCTCCACTAGTTAAAAAAAAAAATACTCACTTGCTGCCAGAATTGCATCCGGTAGCTTCAACTGCCACAAGTTTGACCCTGGGGGATCATTCGAGATCCACTAGCAGTAGCTGATTATGCTGCAAATCTGCAATTTTTACTTTTGTTTCACATGCACATTGGGGGTTGAGTGAGGGGGACTTGGGAATGTTAAAACATAAATATCAATTTAACAGATAATCCAAGCCATCGCCACTCGATTTAGCGCTACAAAGTTTTACAAGGTTAAGGTTCTGACAGTTCACAACATAATCATGTCTCATTTTTTATAGCCACTGCTTCCTGGCGTTTCTTGGATCAAAATTTAATTGAAGGGGTTATAAAATGTCTGTCTTATTGCACCATAGGTGAGATAAACAGGACCAAGAATTTTTATGTCACTGCTTTGACACCCCAATGCCTCCCTTCTGTGTAGATATAAAAATAAGTAATTTAATTGATTGACGAGATAGAAACATATTAAAGTAGCAATAAGTTTCCTGATACAGGGAATGGGCCATGCTTGTCGGTTCTGGGCTAGTTAAAGTCCCTGTCCACGCACGCACCTCGACCCTGCTCCAGAAAAGTCCTGCGGTTGACCGCCGAGTGGTCATGTGGGCCTTTTCCTGTGCAGGTTCGAGGTGAAAGTAAGAATATCGGGAGTTCTGGGGGGGTCCAGCTTCTGGATGCCCCCCAAGCTTGTTTTTATGTGCTGCCAGCAGGACCAACACCCGTTGGGAAAAAAAACGTTGTTAAGAGCACTGCAGTCATTTGTGAACTATCCAATTACCAGTAACAATAGGTACCATTTCCCCCTTGCACTGTAAAGTGGATAGGTTTGAACTGAGCTTAAAGGGATAGTTCAGGCTATGTGCTATATAGGGGCTCCAAAGTTTTTCCTCCATTCCTTTCCATCTTTCTATGGCTGTCCCTGTACCTCAGTGCTCCCACAGTAAGCAATACCAGCAAATGTGTGTGTGGTGAGGAAATGAGGGACAGACATTGGAGACCTGATGGGGGAAAATGGCACTGGACAGAGTGCTAAGCTTAGGATATCAAGGACAGGGGGCACACAGGGAGAAGATAGCAGGAACTGGGCACAAGGTTGGTACAATGTTATAGAACTTAGGGTCCCACTTTAATTGTGTATTGTGCGATAATCCCACTTGATTGCATGGGTAGCAAATGTTTGGCCAGGTTTTAACATCAGGAATAAAACCTAAATTCTATATTCAACACACTATTTTCAAGTCCAATACAAACATAATGCACTAGTCCTAACAGAAAAAATCAAAACAGTGATTACCTTTCTGCTCGGTGTGATCGTGGTCCTTGATGGGATCACTTTTCCGCTGACGCACAGTAGTGTTAGATGCTTGCTCATTAGATGCCATAGTCTTTCACTGCAGAGAAGGAGTCCACAGACACACTTTCATAGTAACAAACTAGACAATGTCCCCTGAACTCTTTTTAATTAATGGCAAGTAATTCTGGTCAACCCTTGTCCTATTTGCATGCCCTGTGATTAATCTTTATCTCTTCCCCCAGAAAGAGTCCTGCTAAACAAATCCTGCAGTCATTTCAAATCTAACCTTTGCAACTGAAGAGAACTTTGATCGGTCTATCAAAATTATCTGACAGCTAGAAAAAGATATACTTGTGGGTCAGGCTGGCCCTTAAATACATATCTTATCTGATCATTGGCTTATAGATTTAACTTTCTATTTTCCACTTATCAAACTTGGAGATAGCATTTGACCTTGCACTGCTTACTAACCATATTATGCACAAGTATATTATACATGCAATGACATACTTAAAAAAAAAATTGGGACACTGTGTAAAATGTATGGAAAACAAGAGACCAGTTGTTTGATATTTGATCTGATATAACCATATTTTAGATACAATAGAATATAGGCTACATATCGTAAGGTGAAAATTAGCCATTTCCCCCATTTTATTAAATTAAAACAAAACACAGGATTTTTTTTTTTTTTTTTTTTGGGGGGGGGGGGGTATAGATGGCCATTGTATGCTTGTGCACACATAAGAATTCTTCTTCCACATTTACCCGGAGAGGAGGGCTGCCCTTATTTTGACGCCCGGGGAGCAGTTTGGGGGTTAGGTGCTTTGCTCAAGCCCTTCGGTATGGGTTTGGAGGTGGATGAACCCAGTGCCCATACCAATGGGAACCGGGCTTCCCAAATGGGGTTCAGGTAATCAGGCAGGATAGTGGCATGTCCCCAGGCCTCTTTTTACAGTGAGAGACAAAGCATTTCTGGGATCTACCTCACATGACAACTTACATCACAGGAGGGGAGGGGCATGAAGGGGGTTTCCCCAGGAATTCCAGGGCTCAAGGTCTGAACTGCTGGCCCTGCCCATTATCAGCCCCTGGTCTATGGGACCCCTTACCGGTTACCAGTTTACCACTAAAGGTAAAATGAAATAAAAAAACACACAGCACGGTTTTCAAAAAGAATTTTATTTTCCTAATTAACTTATACCTCTCCCATCCAGTGTCCAGCACTGCATCAGTTAAATATATGTCAGTGTGGGCTGTAATGCCGTCATGCCGACATTTGGGGAACACAGGTTCTCCTCCTATCATTCCGGCTCCTGACCAGGGACTTCATAACAAGCCACGATAAGTGGCCTTTTATAATGAGAGACGGGGCCTTTCAGGGATCTCCCCCCACATGACTTACACGTCACAGGAGGGGGGGCATGGAGTTTGTTGGGGAAACCCCAAGCCCCTCCTGTCACATATGTAGTAACGTGGGGGAGATCCCAAGGAGGCTCTCTGTGTAAAGGGCGGCTCAGCCTTTGCTGGGAGGCAGTCCCTTGCTGAGAGGATGAAAGAAGGGGCAACCCTTTGTCCACCCATCCTCCATTGGGCGGCGGCCACCGTAACTACTGACGGCTCCCACCGTAACCCATAGAGGGCGACCGAAAAGCATTGAAGAGCCCCGAAGATACAGAGGAGAACGGAACGGGACACAGGTAGATCTGGCGTACCAGAGGAGAACGTCACATGGAATGGAATAGAAGCAAGAGCTAACTTGGAGTGAATTGGTAAGGGGTCCAGGGAACCCCTTTAGCAGTTCACCATGTTAGGGGGCTGGCATGTTAACCAACTGCATTGGCGGGTGACATGTCACTACCCAGCCGGATTACCCGTACCCCCATTTGGGTGGCCAGGGGTTCAGAAGAGGCCGGTGCCCATCAGTATAGGTTCGGAGCTCTTTCAGAGGTGCCGTGGTCATGTGGTTTTTATGAATGAAAACCTTTAAAATTCGCTGACTGAGATTCACTAAACTGTGAGTCATGTGAGTTGTAAATTCTCAGATAGAAGTGAGAATTCTCTCAATGAATTATCAGTTCCTTCGGTACGACTGAAAGCATCTCTTTGAATCATGCAAGAATTGCTGAAGAGTTTGCTTTTGCTCCCCATGGAGTTTTTCCTCCAGGGCTCTGAATTGAGCCTTACGTATAGCTTACTAAACGTTTTTGTAAATGGCTCATCGGTCATCCATTCAGTCAGATGGCCCCAAGCATCGGAAAAAACAGCACAGCTCCACTTAGCATAAGAACTACTCAATTCCAGCTCCAAGGGTCCTCTTAAAATGCTAAAGTTCATTCCAAATGTTTAAAATATGCTCTCCCTTAGTCATACAATCTCACTCATAAAATGAATTAAACCATCAAACGTCACATCAAGCACAGCGAGGCCAATGGACACAACAGCCTCCTCGGATTGGGCCAAGGAGGAAGGGGTATAAGCCAAGTGCTGTAGTCCATCTCCTGTGGGAGACGCAATGAGTCAGCACCATCAGTACATCGGTGGCGATTGGCTCTAAGCTCATACATCTTGCTCCTTCGCCCAATCCGAGAAGGGCATTGTGTCCAGTGCACAATAGACCGGATGCCCTGCACGCAACGAGATGTTTGGTGGTGAGTCTATTTACTTAATTTTACCCTCCGAAATGCATCAATCAATATAAATTTGTGGAGCACTGAGGAGCTGCAAGTATTTTAAACATTTGGAATAAACTATGACATCATAAGAGGACCCTTGGAGCTGGAATTGAGTAATTCTTCTACACATACATCATAGTTTGGCAAAAGTTCAGTGTGCATGTGCAGATAAATTTTGCATGCTGATAAGCCCAGACATTGGCCTTGATTGAGTGGAAGAAAATTCTCAAGGTAGTAAAAAAATTCACTTTATGAGAGCAAAAACATGAGCATTTTACTGTTGCTGAATCACCAGCTAGACAATGATAGTCAATTGTAATGTTTTACTCTTAGGAAAAGTAGCTAAATTGTTTCACATCTTCTGAGCTGGTGATTCAGCAACAGTGAAAATATCAGGTTTTTTTCTCATAAAATTATTTTTTTACTATCATGAGAATGTGTTTAAACCTTTACTGACCAAGGTCATTGTGTAGATCCACTATAAAGTGATCCAACACCTATTTTATACAAAATAGTTGTCAATCGCAGCCTGGCACATCATGGGGGGCTGCCCAGTTGGTCTTTTGGGATGGAAACCTGGAGAAGGACTTTGGAACACGTGAGTGCTGCCGGCCACTTTCGTGGCCCAGTCTCGCAGAGGGATTGAGAAGCAGAAAAAAGAAAAGGGGAGCTGGGGCATCAGAAATCTGGATACTGCCTGCTCTGCAACCAACACCCATTTTCCATTACTGCACGGGGCAATCAGACAGCAGGATCATTTAACCCTTTGCCAGGAATGTTCCTATCAGGTGCAGTCATGATTTATATCAGCTATTTTTAGTATACAGTACGTCCTGCTCCAAATCGAATACTTACATTTGGGATATACTCCGCCAGATGGCGCTGGACTGCAGAGACATCGAAAATACGCTCCTCCCGGCCCCTCAAATACCCGGCGACCTCCCACAAATCCCCAGAATTTCTCTGAAGTCTGGCTGCGAAGGACGAGAAATGGCTCTCTACTCGCAGGTGAGCGGGGCTATTAGCCTGCGGCCCTGTAGGACTATTCCCACCCGTTCCACTAGTAATATGCCTCCCAGCCTTAGCTGCGCTGGTCGGGTGAATGTAGGCAGCACCGCTGTTAGGTGCTTAGGAGCGCTGCTCCACCGTAATCCCCCACCAAAGGGTAGGAGGTTCAGGCTTATAGTGAGCCTTTATGGGATGCCCCTCCCGCACTAGTGCCCCTTGCCCCTGCCCATCGGTGGGCCCTGTTTAAGTGGCCGCTGTCCTCCCTCATCCTCCTTGTAGCCTTCGGGGAAAAAGAGGGGGGGGGATGTAAATGTGTATGCTATGCATTCTGTGTTTTACACTCTTTTTCTATTCTGTTTAGTCTTGTGTCAGCCGCCGCGCTGACTTGCCTTTTTAAAAAATTGCCGCCGCTGCGCTGACTTGGTTCCGCGCTTGGCGGCGGCATTACCTCAGGCGCTGGTGCGCGGTCATTGGCTGCTTGCACGTTCTGGCTTCGTGCTCTTCGGGGAGGGGCGGGGCCCGTCTATGGCGCGCTCCGCGTCATCGCTGATACCGGCCCGCCCCTCGAGGTATACCGACGCCATCTTTAACCTGCTTAGTTGGCCCATGCGCGACGGACCCCTACCTACCGCGGTCCGTAAGTGCCCTCGCAGGCGGCTTTATAGCTTTCACTTTTGTTACTGTGTGCTTACAGGTCTTGTCTGCTTATGTCTTTCAGGCGGGGCGAACCCTTTTGGCTTCTCCTGGCCCTGTATTAGTATATAACTTGTAGACCTTGTAAAAATAATACTCCCACTTCCCAAGCGGGTTATTGGGGCATCCGGGGTTGCTATATAGCGTTATTCCCTATCGGCGTATAGTGCCGCTATAATCACCATATGGAGGCATCTCAGGATAATGTAACCGGGGTCCCTTCGGGACAAGACCGGCTGTGTGTAGCATGTGGGCAGCCTCATGCTGACGCTGACAAGGCGCGGGTCTGTGTACCCTGTGCTGAGCAGGTGCTTGCATTGCAATCTGGCCTGCCAGTGGCTGCACCTCGTTTCGCCTCACCTATTCCTCCAAGCTTAAACCTCACTCCTACTGAGTTGCATACTAGTGGGGATTCTCAGCCTGATGTGTCCTGCTAAGAAGCGGCACTTGACGCCTAATGTCACTGTTTTCCTTATGGGAACTGAAGAGTTTTAGAATCTTTGTGGCTATACCCCGTCTGATGAAGGGGAGCTCTTTTCTGATTCAGGCTCATCTGATGAGAGAACAAGGGGTCATGACGATTCTGGCTCTGGCTCTGACCCCTGGGCCCCGGATGACACTGACAGATTATTGACCCAGATTTTTGAGGTTCTGTCCATCTCTCTCCCTGTTGCGGCTCCCAGGCAAAGAAGGGAGCTTTTCCATACGGCAAAATCACGTTTGGAATTTCACGAACAGGCACATTTCTATAATCTTGTTCTCAAGGAATGGGAGCGCCCCAGTAAACTTCCCGGGGTACCTAAAAGTTGGGATAGGAAGTATCCCTTTCCTGCTGAGGTGGTTAAATGTTGGTCACCCCCCCCCCCCCCGAGGTGGATGCCCCGATCCTAGGGCTATCTAACACCTCTGTCATGCATTCCCCTGACTCCACTACCCTGCGGGATGCTGAGGACCGGCGCATTGACCAGCTGGCATCCAACGCCTTTGCATGTGCGGGGACGGCGCTGCGCCCGGTCTGTGCCTCTGCCATTACTGCTGTGGCCACTAGAACCCTTATCAGAAATATGCTTGATAGTACCCCTGATGATTTGCCTTGTGAGGTGTTTAATGCACTCTCCAGTTGTGATGTTTTTGTAAATTTTGTCCTCTCAGCATTGGATGACACCATCAGAATGTGTGCCAGAACTTCTGCCCTCGTGGTGGCTATACGCCGCTCGGTTTGGCTGCGCCAGTGGGCTGCTGACAACGCTGCCAAAAAGGCCCTCACTGGGTTCCCCTTTAAAGGACTGCGCCTGTTTGGGGACTGCCTGGACCTTTTTGCTAAGGGAGGCAGGCTACCCCAGAGCAGGCGTCAATCTAGGCCCTTTCGGGGTCAGGGTTCCTTCTCCTCCCCTTACCGTGGTGCCAGACAGGGGAGGGGGGTTTCCTTTCCTGGGACCCGGGGAGATTTCTGGGGCAGGGGCAGAGGGGTCCCAAAGCAAAATCTTTCCCCAAGCCCCCTCAGGCATGATGGGGCGCCCTCACCCATCCGGGTGGGGGGACGGCTGCAGCACTTCGCTCACATCTGGAGGCTTCATGTCTCAGACCGATGGATTCAGGAGGTAGTGTCCTCCGGTTACAAGATAGAGTTTGTTGCCTGTCCCCCTCCAAGATTCATCAGATCCCGGATTCCTCAGGACCCTGTGTCAGCTCAAGAGCTAGTGCAAGCAGTGCAAGGCCTCCTGGAGCTGGGGGTCATCTGCCAGGTCCCCTTAAGAGAAAAAGGCAAGGGCTTTTATTCCAACCTATTCACAGTACCCAAAAAAGATGGTTCAGTCAGGCCCATCCTGGACTTGAAGATCCTCAACAAGTTTGTCAGGGGCAGGCGCTTTCGCGTGGAAACTCTGCGCTCTGCCATCAGTTCCCTGCGCCAAGGGGATTTCATAACTTCTGTGGACATCAAAGATGCTTATCTTGATATTCCTGTGTGTCCAGGTCATCAAAGGTTCCTCAGGTTTGCTCTGATGGACCAACACTACCAGTTTGTGGCCTTGCCCTTTGGCCTCACTTCAGCTCCCAGGGTGTTCACCAAGGTGCTGGCCGGCGTGATGTCTCTGCTCAGGTGTCAGGGCGTCCGCGTGCTTCCCTATCTGGACGACATCCTCATCACTTCCCAGTCTCTACATCAGGCAGAGTTGGATACTCAGCTGGTGGTGTCCACTCTGGAGTCATTTGGATGGGTGATCAACCACCCCAAGCCCTCACTGTCCCCTTCCTTGGTAACTCCATTCCTAGGAATGAATCTGGATACAGTTCAGGCAAGGATCTTCCTTCCTCAACAGAAGGTGGACAGTCTAATTGCACAGGCTCAGTCCCTCCTAGCTTGTCCCCATCCCTCCATCAGGCAGGGGATGCAGCTGGTGGGCCTGATGGTGGCATGCTTCGAAGCGGTCCCTTATGCTCAGTTTCATTTGAGGCCTCTGCAACTTCACCTATTGTCAGTATGGGACAAGGACCCAGCGTCCCTGAACAGGGTCTGTGTGCTCTCCCCCCTGGTCAGGAGGTCCCTCTCGTGGTGGATGGACTCAAGGAACCTGTTGGGGGGCAGATTCTTTCTTGCCCCTTCCTGGGAGACGGTCACCACAGATGCCAGTCTGTCAGGTTGGGGGGGGTTTCTGGAAGTCCCTGCGGTTCCAGGGGAGGTGGGGCCCTCAGGAGGCCCACACACCTATCAATGTCTTGGAACTGTGGGTGATCAGGCTAGTTCTGGCTCACTTGACTACTCACCTTCGGGGCCTGCCTGTTCAGGTGCGCTCGGACAACCAGACGGCAGTTGCCTACATCAATCATCGGGGGGGACCCGGAGCAAGGGGGCCCTCCAGGAAGCATCTCTGATCCTGACTTGGGCGGAGGCCAATGTCCCCTGAATATCAACTGTGTACATCCCGGGGGTGGAAAATCGCCTGGCGGACTCTCTGAGCAGGGGGACCTCTAGCCAGGGAGAATGGTCTCTATGCAGCAGGGTGTTTCAATCTCTGTGTCACCGTTGGGGCCAACCAGATGTGGATCTGTTTCCGTCCCGCCACAATCACAAGCTCCCAGCTTTTGTCTTTCTGTCCCAGGATCCTCTGGCCTTGACCATGGATGCGCTAGCAATGTCATGGCAGGACTTTCAGTTCCTGTATGTCTTCCCTCCAATCCCCCTGCTGGGCAGGGTTCTGCGCAAGATTGCTCTGGAATGGGTGCCAGCAATTCTGGTGGCCCCCAGGTGGCCAAGAAGAGTGTGGTTCGCAGACGTGGTGCAACTGGCAGTAGATCAGTACGCTCTGCCCTTGGTGCCAGATCTGCTCACTCAGGACTCACTTCACCATCCCAATTTACAAACTCTGGCTTTGATGGCTTGGCTGCTGAAACCTCCATCTTGATGGAGAAGGGGCTGTCTTCCTCGGTTGTGGATACTTTGATTAAACCTAGGAAGAAGTCTTCTTCTTCCATTTATTACAGGGTTTGGCATGCCTACATTGACCGGTGTGAGTCTAAGTCTCTTCCCTGTCGTGTGTTCTCTATTCCCAGGATTCTGGAGTTCCTGCAGCATGGGTTGGAGATGGGACTCCAGCTCAGTACTCTGAAGGGTCAGGTTTCTGCCCTGGCTATTTTCTTCCAGAAGTCCTTTGCTCAGCACCCTCTGATCAGGACTTTTTTCCAGGGGGTCACTCATGTGCGCCCTCCCACGTAAGCCTATGGTACCTGTTTGGGATCTGAACTTGGTTCTGTCAGCCTTGCAGGGCGCTCCCTTTGAACCTGTGCAGGATGCTGCCTTGGCCATTCTTACGCTCAAGATTGTATTTCTGGTGGCTGTCACTTCGGTCAGGCATGTGTCTGAGTTGGCGGCGCTTTCCATTCAGGTGGTGTTTCGTTTCAAACCTGACTTTCTGCCTAAGGTAGTGTCTGCCTTTCATTTGAATCAGGATATTGTTCTTCCTTCTTTGTGCCCTAATCCTAGCAACGTTAAGGAGAGGGTTTTGCACTCTTTGAATGTGGTTAGGTGTCTGAAGTACTATCTGGTGGCTACTGCACCTTTCAGGAAAACTGATGCTCTTTTTGTGGTCCCTTCTGGTCCTAGAAAGGGTTTGGCTCCTGCCAAGTCTACTATCAGCAAGTGGATTCGTCAGGCAGTGATTCAGGCCTACTCTGCAGGCGGCAGTGGTTTAAACTGTCTGCTGCTGATTTTTCTTGGGGATCCCACCCTACTTTATGGACACTGCTATTGGATGTCCCAACTGTAAGTATTAGATTTGGAGCAGGACGTACTGTATACTAAGAATAATACAATTCTGTGAATACTCACCTGTAGAATTGGTATTATGAGTATAAAGTACGTCCTGCTCCAACCCACCCTTGTTTTACATTATCTTGGATCCCCTGTATGGTGATTGTTATCATTGTTATAGTTGATAGTTTGGATTGTTTAATTCTCCCCCGGCTTCTCATTAACTGATTTTCAATGCTGGGGATTTGTGGGAGGTCGCCGGGTATTTGAGGGGCCTGGAGGAGCCTATTTTCGATGTCTCTGCAGTCCAGCACCATCTGGCGGAGTATATCCCAATTGTAAGTATTAGATTTGGAGCAGGACGTACTGTATACTCATAATACCAATTCTACAGGTGAGTAATTACAGAATTGTATTTTTGTGCCCTTTGTAAACTAACAGCAATAAACACAGGTAAAAACAGGGCATCTGCTATACATAGAAATATATATCTATTGGTTACAAGATAATATTGACATGTCAGCACCTGACCTCATTTGACCGTTCCTCCAGCTATATGAATGGCCTTTTTCTCTGGTAGATTATCCCGGCACAGTCTCTGTACACAAACATAGATTTTGTCAGCATTTATTTAGGTAGTCAGCAAAATAAATTGCACAGTGCAAGTCACAAACAGAAGACCAAGTGATCTGCCACTGGCACAAAATAACTGCAGACTATGATATCAGCAATGACCTTACCCAGTGTCCGACTAGGATGCCTGGGGCCCACCAGTAGAACTGACTCTGGGGGCCCACCCCACAATTAGATGCAAGTATTACCAGCTCACACTCAGGGCCCATGCACAGAATCATTCTGCAAGACTCTAAGGCTGATTCAGTATCATGAGAATTTTTTGTTTTGGTCATAGAAGCCCTTAATGGGTCCCTGAGACCAGGGGCTCACCGGGGGATTTCTTGGTAACTCTGTGGGCCAATAAGAACCTGATCTTACCACCTCATTTTAAATGACATGCCACCATGCTGGCCAAGGAAAGATGAGCCATATGTACCATGACATGTTTACATCTTCGGTTGAGAAAAAAATGACTGGCTATAGTACAGTTTCAAAGAGTACAGTTTGTGGAGCTATATACCTTAAAGTGGACCAAAACCTAGGATTTTGACTATCCTGGGTTTTGGTCCACTCCCCCGGGGAGGGAATGGATCGTCCCGGGAATCTTATAGATCCCAATCCAAGATGCCCCAAGGAGTGGAACTCTGATGGCCCTGGAGTCTTTTAGAATATGTGATTACAGGCAGGAGTCATTGGTACTTTTAAAGAGCGAGGAAGAAAAAAAGACTTGCAGACAAAGAGGGAAGATGGAGGCTGAGCACCCTCCGAGCGAGATAGGTGCCTTGCTGTTTCCACCTTGATTGAGTAGTGGATCCAGTGCTAGGGCCCCATGGGGGTCGTGCTAAAGATTCGGTTGATGCTTTTCTTTGTGTTTGGAAAGGACAACACCCTATGGGCTTTGCAGATAATTTTCAAAAACGGTATGGAGTCCCTGCTCGCTGGGGGTGTGCCTGTTTTCAGAAATTCCGAGAGCAAGTATGTGCCTAGCTAAAGGTATGGCGGGGCCATACCCGACACATGCACCATGGAATTGGTGGCTATGCGAGTGGAACAAAATCAAACTTGGCTGGGCCAGGAATATAAAAGTCTCCAAGGCTGGCCACTGGCCTAGATCCCAAATCAGGATGATCTTTATTTTGACCTCCCCTAGGGTCGCTGCAAAACTTACCTTTTCCGGCTGCTCCTTTGGCAATGTAAACAATCAGGAGCGATAGCAGGCGAATCCCCAGCATTTCTGGGCTTAGCCACGCTACCGCGCCCAGCCATTTAGATAGGCTAGGGACAGAAGATCACCTGTATCTGTGGATGCAGCCGCTCTCGCTTCCAATTGCCTTAAACAAAGCGAAGCATTGATATACTTGGCAAATGGCTTTGATTGAATAAGAGCCCACATATGTGCCATAGAACCAGGGGAAGGTGAGTTAGTATAGGCGATCAGGGACTTTCCCACAGTGGGGCATCCCAAATCCCAGATTTTGTTCCGCTTTGATGCAGTGATCACAGGATGCCATAGGGAGAGGGAATTAGACTTTTAGACTCCGGGGCTTTTGGTCCACTTTAAATGCACTGGTACACTGGACTTACACTTGAAGATCTAAACCCAGAGCAGTGTGCTGCACAGGAGGAAAAGTGAGTATAGATTATTTTCTTTTCATGTTGGCAGCTCACTTTTCAGTTAATTGCCCCAAAGACAGGATGATTGCCAACAACAGCTCAAAGGTTGATCACTCAGAGGCACTAGGAATTATAGTAAATATTCCCTAGTGCCTCTTAGTTTTCAGCCCCTTATTGGTCATAAATAAATTAATAAATTACCTTGTGTAGGTAAGGTGTGCTGTGGGATTACCTGTGAGGTGGTTTGGGGTTTTCATACAGCTGGACATCCCAAATTGAGATACCCCAGGAAATAGGCTGTTTAAGTTCCTTTTAAAAGAGTGCTCTTCATTGCTACAGCATATTTGCTCTGTGACCTGACTGAAGGATTTCTGTTAGTTCTTTAGTGTAATCACCATTGACCAGTTAAGTTTGTGGGGCTAGCTTGCACAGTGGCATGAGTCCATCCAGCGAAAATCCCTATGGTTGCCACTGGTCACGTGGAGGAACCATGCAGAAACCAGAGCAGGGGAACAAGGAGGATGGCAAGTATCTGTGTCCGGTATTGGTCTTTTAGCGGTGGTAAGCTAGGCAGGGCTTCCCTATAAGCTGTGTCCTATTTATTGCACAGGCCTTTTGTGATGGATTTTAGCTATGCTAGAGAAGGAAAGCGTTATTATTAGTGTTGGGTGAACCCCTAGAGGTTTGGGTTCGGAAAGTTTGGCCAAACTCTGAACAAAAGTTTGGCTCGGGTACCCAAACATTGGGGGGCAAGTCTGTTTCTGGGGGCCCTTCCAACTGCCCCCACTACTCACCTACCGGGTGGAGGGGGCCCGTCTGTCAAGAGGCCCCCAGATGCAAAATCGTGACCGGGACTTTGAAAAAAAAAATGATGTCCGTGTTCAGGAACCCAAACTCACAGTTCTGTACAAACCCTAACTTTGTGGTACGGGTTCACCCAACACTACTTATTGTAAATTTGCTGATGTGTGTTCATTCTTTTACCCATTGTGCAATGCTTTGGATAGTTATCTGAGTAGTTAATGCTACTGTAGGGCTGTTTTGAGGGGGTGATGGTAAACACTAGGGGTGTCAGAAAAAATAGTTTCGCCTAAATATCACAATATTTTATTGGGCGATATTGGATCGATTCAAAAAATGGCCGAATTGATTTTTTACTAACTGTGAAAGGCACGCTCTCCAGCTCTCGTCCTCCAGATGGTGGGCTGGCACTTCGGCCAGACGGAGCAATGAGCCCCATCTAGAGTGTAAGCTTTGCAACACCCAGGCACCTATCAGAGGACACCTAGTGCACGAATCACTTGTTGCTGGGCAGATTTGCCCGGCCGGACGACGTTAGCTGCATCCACCCCTCTCGTGTGCGGGAGGGTGGCGGAGGTAGCGGCCGACATGTGGGAGGGTGGCGGAGGTAGTGGCTGGCATGCCAGACGGAGTCAGGTGAGAGGCTGAAAGGTGGGAGCCGGGAGGGAGGCCGATGTGAGGGAGTGCGGCAGGCTCGTATCTGCCGACGCGCGGGAGGGCGGCAAGTGATCATCTGAGGTGAGAGATGGCGGCTGGTGAACATATGAGGTGCGGGGGGGCGGCTGGGGTAGTGGCCGATGTGCAGAAGGGCGGGTGGTGGCAGCAGCCAATAGGAGTTCCTTCAATTCAGAGAGTACGCTTGGTGTGAGGTTGGGAGCAGAGGCCAGTGCCCCGGCTAACTTTGCATCTCCAGGGTAAGATGTCTGGTGCATGGAGCTGGGCAGAGATGGGGGGCAGCGTGGAGTGAGGCAGAGATGGGGTACAGTGTGGAGTGGGGCAGAGATGGGGTTCAGGGTGGAGCTGGGCAGAGATGGGGGCAGTTTGGAGCTGGGCAGAGATGGGGGGCAGCTTGGAGCTGGGCAGAGATGGGGGGCAGCTTGGAGCTGGGCAGAGATGCGGGGCAACTTGGAGCTGGGCAGAGATGCAGGGCAGCTTGGAGCTGGGCAGAGATGCAGGGCAGCTTGGAGCTGGGCAGAGATAGGGAGCAGCTTGGAGCTGGGCAGAGATGGGGGCAGCTTGGAGCTGGGCAGAGATAGGGGGCAGCTTGGAGCTGGTAAGAGATGGGGTACAATGTGGAGTGGAGCAGAGATGGGGTGCAGCGTGGAGCTGGGCAGAGATGGGGTGCAGTATGGAGCTGGACAGAGATGGGGGGCAGCGTGGAGCTGGGCAGATATGGGGGCAGCATGTAGCTGGGCAGAGATAGTGGGCAGAGATGGGGGCAGCGTAGAGCTGGGCAGAGATGGAGGGCAGCATGGAGCGGGGTAGGGTGGAGTGGGGCAGAGATGGGGTGCAGCGTGGATGTGTAGATTAGGGTTTGCAAAGCTATATTCATTATAAAATCGCTATATCGTCTTTTAGACAGAATAGGGATATATTGGGATATATCGTATCGCCATACGTGTTTCGTGATACGTATCGTATCGCCAGATTCTTGCCAATCCACGCCCCTAGTAAACACCCCACTCAAGACAGGCTATGGCGCTAACTTGTTGGTAACAAGAGACGCTGAGCCTCCGCTGAGTGGAAGATTGGGTCAAATGGTGTGCCAGTGCCTCCACCCAGAATAGGGCCCTTGCAACTAATAGGCAACACCTTTCTGGGGTATAGATCAAGTTGTCTAAGCAAAACAAAACATTGGAGCATAGGGGCTACTGCTCCCAGCAACCATTTATCTTAGTCATTCAATTACATAGTCAAGTATAATAGTAATAGGAACTTTACGTAATAAAGGTTAACTTGCAAGTATGAATGGATCATACACAGTATAACAACACAATGAAAGGCCCAGCTGGGGCTTTAGTTAGTCTGTGCACATATACCTCGGTAGATAGTCTATAACTAACTACCTCCAGGAGAAAGTCGACACAGGATGCAAGCTGCAGGGGCCTCTGATGTTAACTCGAGGAGATGATTCACTCTTTACATGCAGAAGGTGATTAGAAGATATGCTGAAGAAGTTGAAGATACCCCACAAGAAACACGCAGATCAACAGGCATAAGGCAATGAAGAAGGTCAGGAGCAGCAACAGAAGATCCCCCACGTGGCACCAGCAGCTGGACATGCAGGTGAACAGTGTAGCAGTCTGGGAAGTGATCCAGGCTCCACTTTGACGCTGTATATGCAAGTTGCAGCAGCACAGCTCCCAGGAGCAAGCCATGTGCTCAGGTCTCTCCTGCATACAGACAGTCTGTCCTAGCGTCTTTGACACCTCCAGTCAGGGGCTGCAAACCCCAGCTTGCAGGGGCAAGAAGTGCATCATCAGCAGCTAGAGAGAGAGTGATCTGCAGCAAGCCCTCTTTTCTATGATCTCCAGTGGGAATGTAATGTTCCATTTGCAACTCCCTACATACTGCCCCTGCTGAAATCTTTACGTCTCGTCAAAGAGAAAACACGTCAGCATTAATTAGCAAAAAACAACGATGTCCTCTCTCCATTACAATAGATCGCTGCAAGAAAACAAGTCAGTAGTACATGCCACGAGTAACAAAGACAGACAACATATTAACCAACTTGGAAACTGCACCTACCCAGGCATGATACAGATGTGACTGAGTGATAAACCTGGGATCTCCCAAATTATCATATTATCATCATATGGTCAAAATGGGTGGAGCATGCCTAACTCTTTCCCCTCCCCTTACTCCCCAAGGTGTTTTCAGGCCTTGAACTAGGACTGTGAGTCATGGGACCCTGGTTCTGTTGCAGGGTTAGGCTCCTGTCTGGGTGTAATCACTGACTCAAAAACTCTCTTGAAGGGGAAGGAGCAGTTGGGCTATTGACTTCAGGATCTGCAGACCAGTCACTCTCGTTATCTGGCAGGTCAGAAGTAGCATCTGGCTGAGGTGGATCACTCACTGCAATATCTTTTGAGCCATCTTCATAATTAATTACAAGGATAGACAACAAGTGCTTTGGATGCCAGGCTTTTATCTTACCTTCTGGTCCCTATATTGCCCTGGTCCCGGGTCTCTGCCTTGGTCTGAATGCAATTTGGGGGGTAGACCATATTGGATGAAATACTTCTCCCAAAGCACTCGACCAATGGTGACTGCTCTTTGATCTTTAGTAGGGAAAGTTTGAGTGTAGTGAGTAAAGTGGTCAGTCACCATTAATACTTTTCTAATCCCTCTTGAGTCATTGTCAATGCAGAGAAAATCCATACAGACCAAATCCATGGGACCCAAACTATGTAAGTGCTCTATTGGGGCAGCACGAGCTGGCAGGGCTTTCCTCTGTAGACATCTGAGACATCGTCAGCATCTCTCATCTTGGGCCAGTAGAATCAATCTTGTACCAGGCCGCATATTTTCTCAGGTTGCAGGTGACCATAGTAATCATGCAAGCTTCTGAAGACCATCCCCAGAGAAACAATAGGGGAGAACCAGTTAATACCTTCCAAAATGATCATAATACAAAATGACAGGCCTTTTCTATCTCAAACTTTTCCCAATCTCTTAAGAACTGACCAAACTCAGCAGGAAAATACTTTTTCAACAGTGCAGGGTCTTTGGCATGTACTTCTTGGTACAGAGGTCCAATTACCAGGTCAGCCTTCTGATCATCTGATTTGGGGGTATGGAACGGTACTTAATTACCCCAGTGCAGCAGGATAGGCGAACATGGCACAGCCTCTGGCCCACATCCATTGAATCAATAAGTCGCATCTCAGATAAAGCCACTTGATCTTGAGTTACTGCAGTCATGGCACATAGGGCTCTAACGTCGGGACCAGGGACTTCTTCCCATTCAGTCTCTTCAGTAGCAGGAGTCAATCCTGGCCGCCTAGACAGGGCACCTGCTCCAATGTTCTTTGGGTCTGGTTTGCACTTTAGGGGGAACTGATAATTGGATAAAGCTGTAAACCAGCGATGTCCCTTGGCATCTAGCTTAGCTGTAGTGAGAGCGTGGGTCAAGAGGTTGTCTGTTCTTACTTCAAAAGTAACTCCATACAGGCAATTATGCAGCTTATCAACTTCAGCTTATTTAAGCGCTAGAAACTCCAACTTATGAACTGGATAGTTACACTCGCTGGGGGTGAGGCTTCAGCTGATGAAAGTGACAGGTTAAAGTGGACCAACACCCACGGGTGATCGGCCCCGGAATCTATAAGATTCCCGGGCCGATCACCCCCCACCCCGCGGGACATCCGAGATCGGGATGTCCCGCGGGGTGTAACCCCCCCAAAACCCCCGAAAAACCTTACCTGATCTTCGGCGGCGGCCGGCCGCCGCCGCCTCCCTCGCGCCCCTGCAGGCGTGCGCGCGCCCGCGCCGGCCGTCTGCGAATGGCCGGCGCGGGCGCGCGCGCGTCAAAAGGGACGCGCGGGAGGCGGCGGCGGCGGCAGCCGCTTACACGTCCTGGAACAGAGCTTGTACGTTGGCGCTGGGAGCGCAGAGAGGTGAGTTTTTCGGGGGGTTGGGGGGGGTTTCACACAGCGGGGCACCCCGATCGGGGGTGCCCCATCGAAGTGGACCAAGACCCAGGATAGTCAAAATCCTGGGTGTTGGTCCACTTTAAAGGCCTGATGGTTATTCCTGGTGCAACACTCCCCCTCAATCCTTCAAAGCTTGTGTCCACATGGAGCATATATGGCTTTTGGGCACCAGCGTATGCAAGCACGGGTGCTTCTGTCACCTTCTTCTTCAACTGAGTGAAAGCCTCTTGACATGCAGTAATCCAAGTGTCCGCAAAATTACATTTGCAAGACTTGTTTTGCTTCTCTGAAGCAATTACTTCACTCTTAAAAAGGTCATAGAGAGCTTTGGCTATTCTGGAATAACCTACTACAAACCAACAATAGTACGCACAAAATTCAAGGAAAGAATATAGCTCTGTGATATTCTGAGGTTGGGCCAGTTCACCACTGCTTCAACTGTGGCTGTGTCAGTTGCCCTCCTTCAGCAGAAACAATGTGATCCACGTAGGTAACTGATGATCTGCTGAACTTGCACTTGTCCGCTGACAGCTTCAGCCCTTTTTCTCGCAAGTTAAGTACTCTCATGAGCCATTCCCACACAATAATGTCATCAAGGTACACAAGATATTCCCAAGGCACTAGATCGCCCAACACTCCATGAATCTTTGGAATGTTGCTTGGGCGCATCTGATGCCTTGTGGCATGCGAGTGAACTGAATGAAACCCAAGGGACATATAAAGCCTGTCATCTCCTGATCTTCAGGTGCCATGGGAACTTGGTAGTACCCAGATCGCAGATCCAACACAGTAAAACCACAATTTCCATTCAAAGCCTCCAGAGCCTCTTCAATCCTGGGCAAGGAATCATCATCCAGCCCATCTTGGTAATCATTTCTTCAGTGGTTTTTACATGAAAACATCTCCAATAAGTTCATTGGCAATGCGGGATGCCACTATGAGAACTCTCTATCCCCCTGGCGGAATCTCCAATGGATGCTTACCGATGTGATATACCACCCTATGCCAGTAACCAACAGAAAGTACATCACAGAGCTTTTTAAGGTTGGGTGGCATGTCAACTTCATCAGAAGGTATAATCTGGACTTCTGCACTGGAAAGGCCACTCCCTGCACCATTTCCTCACACAGTTTATTAAAATGGCTGGTCTGACCACACCTAGCACAACACAATGTTTACCTTTCTTAAGAAGACTGAACTGCATATTAGCTTCTTGTTTCTTCACTATATTCATTAAAGTGGACCAACACCCAGGATTTTGACTATCCTGGGTTTTGGTCCACTCCCCCCCCCTTCCCCGATCGGGGTGCCCCGCTATGTGAAACTCCCCAGAACACCCAGATCAACTCACCTCACCCCGCTCCTACGGCGCATGCGCAGCCGCTCCTCCAATCAGTGCGCTTGGAGCCGTCTTACCGCAGCGACTCAGAGCTTGCTGGCGGCCGCATCGAGCGCTTCCCTCTAACAGGGAGCGTGCTCGCGTCGGCCATTCACAAATGCCCGGTGCGGGCACGGCCCTGCTAGAGAGAAGCACGAGATGCGGCCGTGCCCCGCGCATGCGCCGTTGGTCCGGCAATCGGGTAAGTGCACCGGGCGTCCTGGGGGGTTTCACACAGCGGGGCATCACGATTTTGGATGCCCCGCAGGGAGGGATTGGATCGGCCCGGGAATCTTATAGATTCCCGTCATGCTGGGTGTTGGTCCACTTTGACTCAGGAAGAGGGAGTACTTGGTTTAATAGCATCATCTTTAACATTTGTGCTAGAGGGTGATGGGGCAACATGCCTCTCATTAACTGACTGGATCTCATAGAGTCCACTGCAGAGGTGGATATACGCCAAACATGATAGAAGTAACTGCAATCTGTTAATAAAGGTGGGAACATCTTCTCCTTCCATCTGCTCTAGAGCATAGTATGGCTCAAAGCGATCAGACAGTACTTGTACATAGTCCGATGTACCATTGTCCCAGTACAGGCAGATTCATTCTGCAGCTAGTGACCATAGACTTTCACTAACCCTCTGGCGTTTGCCCTCTTCTGAGTAGGACCCCTCTCTCAAGCTCTGAAGAGTGTGCTCTTTCCATACTTCAAAACTTTCTTCTCATTGTGGTACAGGGTTATTACCAGAGAACACATTCAACTTCTTATAATGTGCTATCTGAAGTCCCTGTGCTAACATTTCTGTCAGTTTGCTTAAAGAGGAACATGGGAGGCCCCAGAGTCTAAAAGACTCCAGAGCCATCAGCGTTACACTCCTTGGGGAATCCTGAATTGGGATGACTGTGTAAATCCCCCAGAAGCCCAGTTTCACTCACCTTGTCCCAGAGCCCTTGCTGCATCTGCATCTTGGCTCACTTTTAGCTGTGCAGGTCCCCACGCCCAGCTTTGTTGAATGAGCAGGGCAGGCACGGTATGGCTAGAAGGTGAGCGGGGGATGTGGTGCACTCAGCTCCCTTTGGTGCCATCCAGACAGTTTAGCCATTAGTGGAGCCAAAGAGAGCCGTGTGAAAGTGAGCATGCTGATTGGTTGAACGGGCTGCTCAGCCAGTCAGCACGCTTGTTCTTGCCCAAGTCTGCGTCATGAGAGCGTCAGGAAGGAGAGTGACCTAGGGGCAAACACACAGCAGAGCATCCCAGTTTCGAGGAACAACACCCTGAAAATTGAAAATTGGGTGTGTTGTTCCTCTTTAAATCATCAGCTGCCTTTTCATCATGTGGCTCAATGTCAATCACTACACTGTCAGAGAAGCTACCTGACATTCGTTCTTCCTTCTTTACATAAGCTTGTGCTGGTGCAGGGGTTGAATGCGCCAAGCCAGGACCAAATTGAACATACCCCCTAGATTGTATTGTTTCTTTTAATCCCACTTCAATCCCAGTGGTGCCTCCAAATGTAGGGCTGTTTTTTGGGAGGGTGAAGGTAAACGCCCCATTTAAGACAGGCTATGGCGCTAACCTGTTGGTATCAAAGAGAAGCTGAGGCCTCGCTAAGTGGAAGAGTGGGTCAAATGATTGGTGTGCTAGTGCCTCCACCCAGAATAGGGCCCTTGCAACTAAAAGGAAACACCTTTCTGAAAAATAGATCAAGTTGTCTAAGCAAAACAAAACATTTGGGGCATAGGGGCTACTGCTCCCAGCAACCATTTACCTTAGTCATTCAATGACACAGTCAAGTATAACAGTACTAGAAACTTTATGTAATAAAGGTTAAATTGCAAATATGAACGGACCATACACAGCATAACAACACAATGAAAGGCCCAGCTTTAGTTAGTCTGTGCACATATACCTGGGTATATAGATATTTAATAACTAAATACCTCCAGGAGAAAGTCGACACAGGATGCAAGCTGCAGGGGCCTCCGATGTTGACTCAATAAAATGATTCACTCTTTACACGCAGAAGGCGATGAGGAGATATGCTGCAGCAGTTATAGATTCCCCATAAGAACAATACAGATCGACAGGCAGAAGGCAATGAAGAAGGTCAGGAGCAGCAATCAGAAGATCCCCCAGGTGGCACCAGCAGCTGGACATGCAGGTGAACAGTGTAGCAATTTTCTTGCTACACTTAACCAGTGTGTCTGGCAAGTTATCCAAGCTCCACTTTGAGGCTGCATTTGCAAGTTGCAGCAGCGCAGCTCTTGGCAGAAAGACATGTGCTCAGGGCTCTCCTGCATACAGGCAAACCTCAACTTGCAGGGGCGGGTAGTGTATCATCAGCAGCTAGAGAGAGAGAATAATCTGCAGCATGCCCTCTTCCCAATGATCTCCAGCATGAATGTAATGTTCCATTTGCAACTCTGGTAACTGAGCACTTCCCTACACTATTGTTGCCCACAGGTTAGTACAGGGGACAGGTCAGCCGAGCAGTTCTCCCCTTTAAAAATGGAACACTCAAAAAAAAAACTCTCACCCCTGGCTTTTCTTGATTCCAGATAGTAGATGGTAGGCTCATACAGGTAAATGGGTGGGAAGGCTGAAAGGTAGGTGAGCGGACTGGCATGTAGGTGAGTGGGTAGGTAGGTAGGCAGGAGGGCAGGTATGTGGGTGGGAGGGCAGCATGCAGGCAGGCATGTAGGCATGTGGGTGAGTGGAGGGGCAGACTAATAGCTGTGAGGCAGGCAGGTAGGAGGGTAGGTAGGGCCTGAGCATGAGGGCTTGGGGTTAGGGTGGGAAGTGGTGGCAGGGGACATCTCAGCAGCAGAAGTAACGGGACTGGCATCTCAGCGGAAGTGATAAGATACGTCTCAGCGCACAATCAGTGAGGGACATCTCAGCGGCGGAAGTGGCCAGGACCATCTCTGCAGCGGGACCGGCATATCAGCGGCAGAAGCGACAAGGGACATCTCAGTGGCAGGACCAGATAGTAGATGGTAGGCCCATACAGGTAAATGGGTGGGAAGGCTGGAAGGTAGGTAAGTGGACTGGCATGTAGGTGAGTGGGTAGGTAGGTAGACAGGAGGGCAGGTATGTGGGTGGGAGGGCAGCATGCAGGCAGGCATGTAGGCATGTTGGTGAGTGGAGGGGCAGACTAATAGCTGTGAGGCAGGCAGGTAGGAGGGTAGGTAGGGCCTGAGCATGAGGGCTTGGGGTTAGGGTGGGAAGTGGTGGCAGGGGACATCTCAGCAGCAGAAGTAACGGGACTGGCATCTCAGTGGAAGTGATAAGATACGTCTCAGCGCACAATCAGTGAGGGACATCTCAGCGGCGGAAGTGGCCAGGACCATCTCTGCAGCGGGACCGGCATATCAGCGGCAGAAGTGGCAAGGGACATCTCAGTGGCAGGACCAATATCTCGCGGGAAGTGGCTAGGGACACCTCAGCACCAGAATCGGAGGTGAACATCTTAGAGGCAGGAGCGGCGAGGAACATCTCAGCGTCGGGGCCGACGTCCTGGTGGTGGCAGCAGTGAAGGGGCATCTTGGCAACAGCCGCGAGGGACATCTCAGGGGTGGGACCGGTATCTCGTGGGAAGTGGCTAGGGACAATTCAGAGCTAGAATCGGAGGTGAACATCTCAGAGGCAGGAGTGGCGAGGAACATCTCAGCGTCGGGGCCGATGTCGTGGTGTCAGCGGTGAAAGGGCATCTTGGCGACAGCTGCGAGAGACATCTCAGGGGTGGGACCGGCATCTTGGCGGCAAGGAACATTTTATTAGTGGGGCGGCGTCTTGGCAGCAGCGTCGAGGGACATCTTTGTGGCAGGCATGCAGGGCTGGCACTTCGACGGGCTTCTTCACTTAGGCAGCGGGGGGGTCAGAAAACACTCTGCAGCGTGGGAGTGAAGGGGCCAGGCGAGTAGAAGAAGCATGCGCAACACTAACTCTAGCCTCTGGCAGGCCCCCCACTGCACTACTCCCTGCCCGCTGATACATATTAAACAGGGACTATGGTCATTTCTGACCATAATTCCTTTTTTATTGATGGAAGTCACGTTGTCCACCAGTGTGGCTCTGGCCAGTAATGAAACTGGCCATAGGTAAGTAGTTTTGTTTAATTTTGGGGCGTTTGTATTTCAGGACAGACAAATTTGGAATACATAAGACAAGGCAGCCATCAGGGCAGGAGAGCAAAGACTCCAGTATAATGCCCAAGGGGCTCAGCTGCGAAAAAAGGCTCTTGGCCAGGTGGCCCTAATAGTCACCCTGACCTGAGACCCGCAGGCTGCCACACTTTTGCTGCTGGCATTGAGGACAAATGACTCTCCCTCCCCCAGACTGGTTTGCATTGGGGTCCAATTCAAACTAGGCGCCAAGCCATAACACATAGGTTATAGAAGGGAGCCAGGTCTTTGTAGAGGTTACATACCTCCCAAGTGTCCGTGATTTGGAGAGACTGTCCCTCTTTTGAGTCTGTGTCCCCCTGTCCCTCGTTGTTCTCATTTGTCCCTCTATGTGGTGTAACATGCAGATCCGCATCAATACATAATTCATTTGTCTATTTAAAGCGTTTATATTGTTTTAACTGTTACAACTTCTCTCCTATCTATCTCACAATAAAGGGGGCGTGGCCTAATTTAACAAATGTCTTTCTTTCCCACCCTGAAAAGTCGGTAGGTATGCTAATATTGTATATAGGCTCTATAATGTGACGTCTGGGCCCCTGGACTTATTTTTATTTTCCTTTATGGCCTGAATAATAGGATAAGCCTGGCTGCCTTGGGGCGCAGAGGTCCAGTTCAAACTAAGGCCACAACCATCACATATAGGTTATAGAGGGGCCCAGTCTCTATACAGCCTATATTGTGTCTGGGCCCTCCATAACATATCATTTGATGACTGGACCCTTAGAGTTTTCATTACCTGTATGGTCTGGATTTTGAGGTAAGCCAGAGGCTCAGTTTAAACTAGGGGGCAAGCCACAACACATTGGTTATGGGGGGGTACAATTGCTGCAGTATGGGACCCAAAAATTCCTGATGGCGGGTAGATAAGATTCCAGAGCCAGCAGCTGGCCTTCCCTTGGGGCAACCCACTGTGTGAAACATCCCTCTCCCAGTCGCCGCATTGGCAGCCGCATCTCAGGGCTATGGCGAGTCCCAGCCCCAGTGATTTAGATAGGCTGGGAGCGCACCCCCTGGGGCGCGACTGCTTCATGCTCATCATTGCTGAAAAATTGCAAAAATTTAAAAAACGCCATAATCAGTTTGTGTCCCACGTACGTCATCGGTCCTAGTCCGCGGCTCCAGCTCTTAGCGGATCGCTAGATCCATTTTTCACATCTCACATCATCCGATTGCTCATCTCTTTCCTGATCTCTGATTCAGGATACCCCGCTGTGTGAAACCCCCCAGGTTGCCTAGTAAATTAACTTTTCCCGTCCACATTGCATGTGCGGGCTTGTTGGAGATACAATACTATGCAACAGCTTCTACTTGTCTTAAAAGAGGAGCATCGGGGGAAGGTTAAAACCTCCCCCAAACCTCATCTGCTGTCCCCCTCAGATTTTACCTTTGGGCAGTTTTTTCTAACCTTCGCAGGGCATCCATCTTCTAAGTCCCTTGGATTCTGGACGACCTCCCTTAACTGGTTGATCGGTTTTGAAAGGCAGATGCCTGAGTCTATGCATTTTACTTTTCCTTTGCTTCCAGTTGCTATATGGTACTTCTTTTTCCTGTCTGTGTTAGCCACTATGTGACATTCTCTTACCGCATTCATGTTCCAGTAAAGTCAGTTCCTGTTATATCACTAATGTCATCTAGGGTGGACTCTGCTGCACAGCACCTAACTGAACAGATTGCGCAGAATACTCACCTTCTGTCAGGAATGACTTGCCTTCAGTCCATGCCCGTGGTGTCCCTAGGCAACTGGCCAGGGTTTCTCCTGCCCAGCAGCTGCCTCTGCCTCCGATGCCATCCCCAGCGGCGCGTGTGTCGCCGAGTAAGTCCTCCCCCCTTGCCCGTTGTCACTCAGCTTGTGCTTGCTGGCCTTTACAGTCAGCTCATGTCTTCCGGGGGTGCAATACTCAGAATGGCCACCGGAGGCTGTTTAAGAGAACAAAGTCTAGAAGGTGCAGCTCTGAGCAGTCTGCCTGGGAAACTCAGCTGGAGCAATCAGCCCAGAGCTCACCAATCAGACCACAGGGCCAGTGCTCCAATCTGCCGTCAGATCCTAAGTGCACCAATCCCAGCCACTGTCTCCCTGTCCAATCCTGCCGGTTTTCCCACTATAAAGGGATTTCCACTGCAGTGTGTCATTGCCTGTTATAGCGCCTAGTACCAAGCATTGAAGCTCGTTTGATTCCTGTTGTCAACCTCAGCCTGAACCGACCTTTTGCCTGCCTGACCACGATTTTCGCCTGACCCCTCTGATACCTCGCCCCGTGACCTCCCGGCTCTGACCTCGGCTTGTAATCGGACTTCCACCACCCGGCATCCTCGCTTGGGACTCCCTGCCGTTCATCAGTCTCCACCTTAAGCTGATAATCTTTGCGCCCTATAAGTCCTGGGGGTAACCGAGTAGGAGAGGCATTACCCGCGTCTCCTACAAGCGGGGACTTGTCTATAGGCAGAAGAGGCGGTGGAGATTGGGGATTGTCAGCTCAAGACAGACTGGTGTCCGGTATAGTCCTTACATTATAACAGGCCCAAAAATTGATATGGAAGAACTTGTACAACAAGTGCAGGCCATGGCTACCGCCATTAACCAGCTGGCCCAACGTGTGGCTGATCAAGAAAATCGCCAGCTGCCTGCACCACCTGTATCCTCACCTCCTGTTGAACCGAAGGTTCCCCTTCCTGAGAAATTTGATGGGGATCGTACAAGATTCTCCAACTTCAAGAACTCCTGTGAACTTTATTTCAGACTACGGCCCTACTCTTCAGGCACAGAAATGCAGAGGGTGGGCCTGGTTATCTCTCTGCTCCAGGGTGATCCACAGTCCTGGGCGTTTGGCTTAGCGCCCACAGATGAGCCCTTGCAATCTGTCTCAGCCTTTTTCTCCGCTATGGAGATCCTATATTCGGACCCTGACAGGACTTCGACCGCTGATGCCAGGCTTCGAAGCCTGAAACAGGGGAAACGCTCAGCAGAGGAATATAGTGCCAAATTCCGCCGCTGGGCGATTGAATCCCGTTGGAATGATCCTGCTCTCTGTAGTCAGTATAGAATTGGTCTTTCAGAAGGTGTTAAGGATGTTCTAACAAATTTTCCTTACCCTAAAAGCCTGGATGAACTCATGCTTATGGCCATTAAAATTGACAGACGGCTACGGGAGAGACATATAGAGAAGAATCACTCTCACTTCTGGGAATCTTCCCACCAGGAGTCATCCTCTATGGGTGTTGTCTCATCTTCGCCCCCAGAAGAGCCTATGCAACTTGGTGCTACTCACCTTTCCCCGGCTGAAAAGAGTAGACGTCGCACCTTAGGCCTATGCATGTACTGCGGGGTTTCAGGTCACCTGGTTAGGACCTGCCCCAATAAAAGACCTTTGGCGGGATTGCAACGTCCTGACAAGATAGAGAAAGTTTGTCAGGACGGTCAGGTAACTTCCCTTCATAGAAATAAAATGTTGTTACCTGCTACTGTGGGTTGGGAGTTGTCCAGGAAATCCGTCTCTGCTTTTGTCGATAGCGGAGCAGTTGGCAACTTCTTGGATAAATCCATAGTAGCCGCCTTAGGCATTCCCTTAATCCCCCTTGGGAAGCCCCTTCAGATTTTGGCAGTAAACAATACTCCTGTTCCTAGAGGAACTGTCACCTCCAAAACCCCTTTAATTAACCTAGTTGTGGGACCTTCCCATTCTGAGAACCTTGAATTTTTTGTCTTAGACAGCCCTGAAGCCCCGGTTGTCTTAGGGTTCCCCTGGTTAAAGGTGCACAACCCTACCTTTGATTGGGAAACTGGGGAATTGACAGGATGGAGCCCGCACTGTGCAGAACATTGCTATAGTATCACAGTTGGAGCAACCCAAGTCTCAGAGCTTATTTGTCCGTCTGCCTCTCCATCCATGAGGGTACCTCATGTATCTTTATTGAAGTCCGCCGGAACCATTCAGGGTGATAATCCTGTTAAGTCTGGTGAGGGTCCGGAGGCCCCTCGTGAAGGGGAGGGTACTGTCAGGAATGACTTGCCTTCAGTCCATGCCCGTGGTGTCCCTAGGCAACTGGCCAGGGTTTCTCCTGCCCAGCAGCTGCCTCTGCCTCCGATGCCATCCCCAGCGGCGCGTGTGTCGCCGAGTAAGTCCTCCCCCCTTGCCCGTTGTCACTCAGCTTGTGCTTGCTGGCCTTTACAGTCAGCTCATGTCTTCCGGGGGTGCAATACTCAGAATGGCCACCGGAGGCTGTTTAAGAGAACAAAGTCTAGAAGGTGCAGCTCTGAGCAGTCTGCCTGGGAAACTCAGCTGGAGCAATCAGCCCAGAGCTCACCAATCAGACCACAGGGCCAGTGCTCCAATCTGCCGTCAGATCCTAAGTGCACCAATCCCAGCCACTGTCTCCCTGTCCAATCCTGCCGGTTTTCCCACTATAAAGGGATTTCCACTGCAGTGTGTCATTGCCTGTTATAGCGCCTAGTACCAAGCATTGAAGCTCGTTTGATTCCTGTTGTCAACCTCAGCCTGAACCGACCTTTTGCCTGCCTGACCACGATTTTCGCCTGACCCCTCTGATACCTCGCCCCGTGACCTCCCGGCTCTGACCTCGGCTTGTAATCGGACTTCCACCACCCGGCATCCTCGCTTGGGACTCCCTGCCGTTCATCAGTCTCCACCTTAGGCTGATAATCTTTGCGCCCTATAAGTCCTGGGGGTAACCGAGTAGGAGAGGCATTACCCGCGTCTCCTACAAGCGGGGACTTGTCTATAGGCAGAAGAGGCGGTGGAGATTGGGGATTGTCAGCTCAAGACAGACTGGTGTCCGGTATAGTCCTTACACCTTCATTATGAGCCGGGAAAGGAGCCCTGCAATTGGCCGCCATGCCGTGGGCCACAGTAGCGTCCTCTGTGTTGGCCAATTGCGGGGCTCCTTTCCCGGCGCTAGCTCGTAATAAAGGTAAGTATTCTGAGCGATCTGTTCAGTTAGGTGCGAGCTTCTTGCTATCTGCAGAGAGCGGGACCCACACACTTTAAAGTAATAATGGGTGTTGGTCCAGTTTAACCCTTTAAGTGCCAGCCTACCTGGAGTTTTTGTCACACTCTGTTGCCAGACCATTTTGCACTATTTTGCGCTCCCCATGTTCAAATGTGATTTTTGAAGGGATTTCCAGGGATTTCCCAGGAAAATGATATATTGTTTTTTTCAGCAGAGTCTGAGCTTTAACATGAAATGTCTTGTTTGTCATTTTTAGGTGTATTCTCAATATTTTTGGGTGAAATATGTGCAAGAAAATAAAAAAAAATCTATTTTTTACAATTTGTAGTGTTTTGTTGTAATAAAAAATGTAAGTTTGTCAATAAAATCTTATTGCGTGTGAAATCCCAATTTCTTCCGATCACAACGGTACCACATATGTATTGGTAGACACCCTTTCCAGCCCAGGAGACTCCCCCAAACTGAAACAGAGTTTTAGGGGATTTTCAGAAAAAATACAACTGTGATATGCGCTATGCGCACCTTGCAGATTTTCCAGAAAAACAACCCTTTACATTTGAAATACCCCCCACAAACTATATATTCTCTGGAAGTACACACCTCAGGCTTTCTATTTCCACCAGGCTTGTTGATGTGGCCACAGTTTTCTGGAAGTAATCCCTCAATGTATTCAAAGAGTTTCCCTAAAAAAAGGATAAAAAGCAGAATCAAAGCCACATTTTCCTAAAAAAACTATATACAAACAAGAAAAAACAAGTATAATCTGAAAAAGCAACATCTCCGGAACAGAACGATACCCAACATGCATAGGTTCTGTCAAGGGAAGAGTTGCCAAACACCCCAAAGTAAAGCATGAGCATAACGGTAATTTTTCTTGAAAATTTCAGCTCTGCAGACAAAGTGCGCACCTTGCGATTTTTCAACCAAAACAACCCTTTACATTTGGAATATCCCCCATAAACCATATATTCCCTGAAAGTACACATGTTAAGCTTTCTAAGCGTACCCAGCTTGTTGTAGTGGGCTCATCTTTCTGGAGTTGATCCCTCAAATAATTCTTTGGTTGCGCAGGGTTTCCCTAAAAAATGTATAAAAAAGCAGAATAAAAAACACCTTTTCCTAAAATATAAATATGCAAACAAGAAAAAACAAGCTAAGTCTGAAAGCGCAAGGTCCCCCGAACAGAACAATACCCAACATGCAGAGGTACTATTAACCCTTTTAATTGCCAGCCTACTTGAGATTTTGTCACCCTCTGTTGACAGGTTATTTTTCCCCATTTTGCGACATTTTTGCTGGAATCTTCAGGAAAATTATATATATATATTTTTTGCAGCAGAGTTTAGGCTTTAACATGAAATGTCTTGTTTGTAAATTGTATTTATTATTCATTTTATTTATTATTAAGTAAAAAAAAATAAATAAATAAAAATTTTTTTTAGAAAATTGCCTCCTTTATTTTAAATAAAAAATGTATTTTATTAGGGAAAACCATATTGCATGTGAAAGCCCCATTTCTACCGATTAGAATGGTACCACATATTTATCGGTAGCCCCCTGTTCCTGCCCAGGAGACCCCCCTAACTGAAACAAGTAATTTTTAACATTTACAAATAAAATACAACTACCATCCACACTACAAAGGGTTAAATCGAGAAAAAAAAATGACATAGGGTCCCCCCTCCCGGGGAGGGGGGCCCTTTTTTGGGGGATTTTTAAGGGTTAAAAACCCTTAAAAATCCCCAAAAAAATGACATGGGGCCCCCCTTACCCAAAGTAACCAGCCCGGGACCAGCTATGCAGGGCTTGTAGGAACAGGGTGCAGGGGCCAGCTTTTGTGGCCCCTGGCCCTGCAGGCTACAAGCCCGCATAGCCGTGGGCCCGGGCTCTTCTGCCCCCCCCCTGGGCTTTGAGGAGGCAGGTAATGGGGGTTCCGGGGGTTAATGGCAAGTCACCCGCTAGTCGCAGGTGACTTGCCACCCCCCCAGCCTTGTGAACTGGTATAGGGGTCATGGACCCCTTACCAGTTCACAAGGGGTTAAATGTAAAAAAAAAACACAGACACACAAAGAGAAAAAATTATTTTATTAATTTTTTTTTTAAAATACTTACCTCCCATCCATCCTGGAGCACTTTGTCCCTCGGCGATCACTGGCTTCTGCTCACTTGCTAGAAGCCTTTTATAGCTGCTGGATGACAGAACACAAAAGGGTTAATTAAAAAAAAAAATGACATGGGGGGGGGGGGGGGCATTTTTTTTTTGGAATTCTAAGGGTTAAAAACCCTTAAAAAGTCCCCCCTACCCAGCATCACCGACCCGGGCCAGCTATGGGGGCTTGTAGAACAGGGCGCAGGGGCCAGCGTTGGTGGCCCCTGGCCCTGCAGGCTACTAGCCCACATGGCCCTTCTGCCCCCCCCCGGCCGTTGGGGAGGCAGGTAATGGTGGGGCTGGGGGTTAATGGCAAGTCACCCACTAGCCGCAGGTGACTTGCCAGACCCAGAGCCTTGTGAGCCATGGACCCCTTACCAGCTCACAAAGGGTTAACTGTGAAAAAAAAAATCACAACACAAGTAATAAAAGTATTTTATTTTAAAAAAAAAAAAATTTTTTACTGTACATACCTTTGATTGTAAGCTCCTTTGTCCCTCGCCGCTCTGACTTTGTTCCAGTAGTTTAATATGGACTTTGCTAACAGTAATCTCCACAAGGAAAACGGAGATGGGTTTCATAGACTAACCCTCAGCTGTTGAGAAATGGTGTTGGAGATACAATACAATGCAACAGCTTCTGCATGTCTTTAAATGTGATTAGTGACTTTTGCTAGATTTAGTGCAGTTTACAACTATGACAAGTTATGACACTAGATGGCGCAGTGAGCAATTCTTAAAGTGGATCAAAATCCAGCGGTTTCGGCCCGGGAATCGCCGATACATTCCCTCCCCGCAGGACATCCAAAATCGGGATGCCCCACCGTGTGAAACCCCCCCCCCCCAGGTCGCCCGCTGCACTTACCTTAATCCCGGTCCAACGGCGCATGTGCGGGCCGCGGCCGCCCCCCCTATCCCTCTAGCAGGGGGCGCTTGCCCGCACCGGCATTTGTGAATCTCCTGGCGCGGGCAAGCTCCCTGTTAGAGGGAAGCGTGAGATGTGCCGCTGAGCCAAGATGTCGTATTAGACGTCCATGAGCCGCCGCGCATGCGCCGTAGTACCACGGTGAGGTGAGTTGCAGCTGGAGATCTGGGGGGTTTCACATAGCGGAGCACCGGGGGAGTGGACCAAAGGACCCAAGATAGCCAAAATTTTGGTCCACTTTAACCCAGGCATTGTAATACTGTGTTGCTATTTCCTGCGCTTCCAGTTGCTCTATAGTACTTCTTTTTCCTGCCTGTGTTAGCCACTATGTAAGGCGACAATCTCTTACTGCATTCATGTTCCAGTAAAGCCAGTTCCTGTAATAACACTAATGTCTATCTGGATTATGACTCCACTGCACTCAGCACGCACAGGCCAAGTCTAGCTGAGAAGAGCTGAGCGTGCCAGTGGCTGCATCCCTGCTACCCTCTAACCAGGTGCGTGCCAATGCCGGCCACTCAGAAATGCCTGGTGTGGGCACGTGCCCTGCTAAAGCTGATGGTGGCCGCATGCACCATTGGAATGGGTAATCCCAAATCTGGGTGCCTCGAGAGGATAGTCCATCACCCATCCATTTTACGTGAAACCCCCAAGAATGGCAGAAAAAACCTCACCTCTACGGCACATGCGTGGGCCTCGTCCAATCAGCGCGCTCAGAGTCGCTGTGGTATGCACGTACAAGGTATGGACAACCACAGCGACTCCGAGCACGCTGGCGAACGCTTCTCGCGCTTCCCTCTAACAGGGAGCGCGCCCACCATTCACAAACGGCCAGTGCGGGTGTGCGCCCTGCTAGAGAGAAGAGCGAGATGCGTCCACAGCCTGCGCATGCGCCGTTGGAGCAGGGGTAAGGTAAGGTGAATGGGGCGTCCTGGGGGGTTTCACACAGGGAGGGATCTGATCGGCCTGGGAATGTTATAGATTCCTGGGCCGATCAGCCTGGGTGTTGGTCCACTTTAATGTCCCATTAGACCAAAGATATCATGGACGTTTGCACTGAGAGCGCCACCTAGCGGTCGTTTCCCCACGATGCTTGTGGAGGTCTTGAAAGATTAATATTTAGCTACAGTATGTGGACCCAGCGCCCTCCCACGGCCTCTCCAGTCCAGTGCATAGCAGAAGCTGAAGAAGCTTTACACTGTGACTCACACCTGACTCAGAGTCCCCGCACTGCGGCCCGCCCACAGGACACGCTATCCCCGGCTACATCACCAGCCCCCGCCCGGCCTCCACAACGGCAATAAGGTGTCCCCATGCAGAGCACAGATTTGGCCCTACGGACATGTTTGTGTAGCCAGGCCTTTGCCTCACAGTGAATGCGGGAAGAGCTCAGCCAAAATGGCGCTGCAGCACGAGCCGAGGTGATGGACTTTCCTGTACCTCTAGAGTAAGTTGCGGTAAAAGTTATTTCCCGCCTCGCTGGCTAAGATGGCTCTCCTGATTGGCTACCCGAATGTGTCTGTCACAATGGGCGGCGCCGGTTGGCTGAGGGCTGTGTGCGGGATCAGGGATTGGCTGTGTGGCGCAGAGTGGGGAGAAGCGACTGACGGTATCCATCGCGGAAGGTGAGCGAGCGGCGGGCTACTGCGGGCATGTGACGGGCCAGAACGAAGGGAAGGGGGGAAATGGCGGCCACGCAGTGTAGCTGGGGGTCTCTACATATAAGGCAAGCTGGGTGTTGTGGTTCTCCTCACATGGAGGCAGCTGAGTGCACAGCATCCCCATCCTGCTCCTGAAAAATGCCTGAAATCAAACCTTTCTATTTTTTTGTCTGCCCAGTCATTACATTTTTCCTGTATCATTGTTACACTGTTTGGTTTACCTCAGGGTTAAAGTCATTAATGGGACCTATGTGTTCCAGCCTGGGGTTGGTCTTCAATTAAAACCTTCTCAAAATTCTCAGCTTATTGTAACCATGGCAACAGGACTCAATTTGTGTTCCCCTTTTCATGGAATGGGCTCATTGCTGCCCAACCTGTGGGCATCTGGCCTTTATCTGCTCCCCTGGCTTCCAGATCTCCCATCATACATGACTTCAGGTCCACTGACCCTCTATAGGAAGGCGCCATGGAGAATACATTGCTGGGTGACACAATCTAGGCTGGTGTCACCTGATGATCTATTCTGATTGGAGGAGATCATACCAGGCCAACCGGTGGGTTTCACACATGGATGGCATCCTGTTCAGTAATGCGGACTAAAGGTGTCCAGGTGCTTAAAAGTGATCTAAAACCTCGGATTCTGACTATCCTGGGCTTTGGTCCTTACCCTTGGGGCACCATCATTTGGGATGCCCTGCTGTGTGAACCCCCCAGGTTGCCCAGTAAACTCTCCTTTCCCCGGGCCCACCTCATATGCATGGGCTCTAGTGCAATCAGTGCTCTCTTCAAAATTGCCTAAGGTCCAAGTCTAGCCGTGAAGAGGCGAGCATCCCTGCGATCTTCTAAAAGGTTGTGTGCCCATGCCAAGCACTCACAAATGTCTGGCGCACAGACGGCAGCCACGGCTCACACATGTGCGAGAAGGTGAATATTACTGGGGGGGGGTCACACATTGGGGCATCTCGAAACCCAACTCCAGGGCCGCTTTTGAAGTAAATTTGGAGGCCCTGAAGACTTTTATACTACATCCTGATTTTCACTCCTTGGGGCATCAATATTTGGGATGCCCCTCTGTGTGAGCCTCCCCAGATCCTCTAACCTGATCCCAGAGCCTCACCGTGTCTTGGCGCAGTAGCCGTATCCCGGTCAGCTTGCACATACATCTCGCCTTTCTGAATGGGTAGCGTCGGCACACCACAGCTAGAAGCTGAGCAGTGGAGGATGCATCTGGTGGTGCACTCGGCTAGCTGCCAGTGGTCACATGGTCCAGGTTATGTTTGGCAGTAGGGGGATGTATGCGCAACGCTGCATTGGCATTCGGTATTACCTACCTGACGCTTGGCTGTTCTCAAGAATGTCAGGTGACATGACCCAGCCCACTGGCCGCATCCCCTGTTACTGACATCCTCTGAGCCGGTACCACTCCCATGAATGGCTGGGCACGGGAACACACCACAGCTAGAGAGAAGTTAGGGATGAAGCTGCCGGCAAAGGCAGCATTGTGGGATCCGCTGCTAAAGGTGAGTTTACCAGCAACCCTTAGTGTTTCATACAGCAGGGCACCCAAAATTGGAGGACAGTCATTTAGACTCCAGGGCCGGCTACCGAGGCTTTTGAGGTGCTTGAAAGGGAACAAACCTTGAGATTTCCAGATTGGGATGTCCCACTCTGAGAAACCCCCTGGTTTGCTGTGTTTCTCCTCTTGCAGTTATACCACAGCACATGCGCAGGCTCTCTTCCTTTCTCAACCATGCATATTGATGAGCGGCTAGGAAAACTGAATACAAAGTTAGCCACGCACTTCCTGTTCTCTGCTCCCACCTGACTATGCATGCCCATGCCAGCCAATGTGGCCCATGCCATGGAATTGTGCAGTGGACCTCTCAGCCTAGGGCCTGTGTTTGGTACCCACAACACCCAGGGGGGATCGGCCCGGAAATCTATAAGATTCCCGGACCGATCAGATCCCTCCCCGCGGGGCATTAGAAATCGGGATGTCCCGCGGGGAGGAACCCCCCAGGAGGCCCACAAACCTTACCTCAGCCTGTTCCATCGGCGCATGCCGTCTCGCGCTTCCCTGTAGCTGGGCGCGCACCCGCACCGGCCGTTTGTGAATGGCCGGTGCAGGCACGCTCCCTGTTAGAGGGAAGCGCGAGACGCGGCCTCCAGCGCTCAGAGCCAGCTGAGCTGGTATGCGCGTCCAGGCGGCCTTGGACGCGCATACCACAGCGGCTCTGAGCGCTGTGATTGGCTGGCGCGGTCACGTGGGAGCGGGGAGAGGTGAGTTTTTTGGGGCTTTCTGGGGGTTTCAGACAGCGGGGCACCCCCGATCGGGGTGCCCCACCGAAGTGGACCAAAACCCAGGATAGTCAAAATCCTGGGTGTTGGTCCACTTTAAGAAAAAGGCTTACATTTTCTCTTGTCCACCAATTTTATTGCAAACTGTGGGGAGTCCCCAAGGAATACAACTGAGCATCACTATCAATGGGATGGGTGAGTATCGCACCACCACATGTCTGCAAAGCACTTGTATGAGGGAGAAAGGTGCTACCTTTCTCTCCTATGCAAGTTATTTGCAGACGTGGCTGAAATACTTAATTTTTGGAGGGACTGAGACTATGCACACGGTATATAACATTTATATTAACAGTAAGTGTAAATGGGCAATACAGTTACCAATCTTTTGGGACTGAATATGGCTCGCAAGCTGAAAATGTTTGCAGCCCCCTGTGATGTGTAAATATTGCTTTGTTTACATGAAGCCCTTCTGAGAAGAAGCAGAGGGCACAGAAGGAGACTTAAAGCAGAACTGCATCCTAAAAATAAAACGTTTCCCTTCCCCACCTATATGCTGATGCGGCACATTATTGTATTTGTAGACGTGTGTTGTGTGGCTGTCCAGCAGAGCTAGCTAGCTAGATCTGGAAGCTCGGCCATAGAGTCTGCTGTGTTGCAGTTACCTCAACCCATGCAGTAGGTCCCTGCTCAGTCATCTTTCCATAAAGCGTAAGAAAACCCAGCAGCCGGCGTCCTCTGGATTTTCCTGTGCGGTGATTACATCATTTTGCAGACCGCTCCTTTTCGAAATCAATGGGAAGCTCATGCTCCTGCCCCAGCCATTCAGATATACTGGAGTAGGAGCTGGTGGCTGAGGATGCAATTTGGGATGCCACAGGGGCTTTTTGTTGGGTTTTCTTCCGTTTTAAAATATTCATACTGTATTCCAGAATAAGGCATAACAAAAATGAAGACGCACTTCAAAGTACCATATTATTGTCTGTTAAACTGGACCGATAGTCTTGCACAGTTGGAAAAGAAAAAAAAAAAACTAACTTGCCCTATCTGCATGCATGATACTGAATAGTTGTCAGGACATTTGCTACTGCAATCAGACAAAGCTGAAACGCCACCTAGCCATCTTGCAGGACCTGGGAGGCTTCTTTTCTCAGCATCTGACATAATCCACAATGCAAACCCAGCAACCCTCATTGTAGGCTGCCTGCAGCTCCATAAGACACCATTAAAGAGGAACATCGGACCTAAAATAAGAGGTCTAGGTGCGCTAACGGCCAGAGGTGGGCAGGGAATGGGGCTGTGATGAGGGCTCTTGGGCAAGGTGAGTGAAACGGGGCTTCTGGGGGTTTCTAAAAAGCGGCGCATCCCAACTCGGGATGCCCCAAGGAGTGAAACTCTGATGTCTTTTAGACTCCAGGGCCTCCGATGTTCCTCTTTAAGTTAGACTCTATCTCTCCTCGCCCTCCCAAATAAAAGTGGTGAACTGTGTTAATATCCTTAAAAATGTATTGTGATATGGGAGCCATAACATGTCTCAGGGCATACAGAAATTTCGGAAGCACAATAATCTTAATTAAGTTAATACGCCCCAGAACCCCGAGCAGTAATCTGCTCCAAACCTTAATTTTGTGCCTACTATACAGGGGGAGCTAAGTTGAGCTAAAAAGCTCAGAGGGTGATTTCACTATCACAATCCCAAGGTACTTAAAGCGGACCTTCACTCTGAATAAGAGTCTATCTTATATGTTTCCCACACCCTGTACATACAGATTGTCCACATTAAAAATCATCCTACCTGCATCTACTGCATGTTATGAGCCTTTAAACATCCAAGATGCTGGCTTATGGAAGCCGCCATCTTATCAGGCAGCCTGCAAACAGGAAGTGCCTCCTGACTGTGCTGCTCTGCATTCTGGGACTGCTGACCTTTACCTGACCCCAGCTCTGCTCTGTCTGAGCAAAGCACAGCTATAACCCGCCCCCCTGTAACTTATCCCACTCTCATCAGTAAGTGTGATGCTTCTGAGTCAAGATGGCGGCGCCCGTATCCTAAATTCCTGAACAGAGTTGCAGCCCAGTGGGGGAAAGAATAATAAGTTAGTGACTAAAAGCGTAAAATATATTAATTTTAGATGCTGGGGAATCGTTTTTTAAGATTTTGGGCTTTACATTAAATCACGCTGAAGGTCCGGTTTAAATTGGCCAACGACCTGCTATTGCCCTCCCACGTTGTCTTCAACCCTATAGATGTCATCTAATGGTAAACCCACTGACTTCCAATTTAATATATAGCCCCAAGAGTGGGCCAAACTTGTCTATACATTCCATTGTGGCCACCATGGAGTCCTCTGAGTCCTGCAAGAATAGGATCACATCATCCATGTAGAGCCGCCCCACTTTTGACTCATCCAGTGCCAGTTTAAGTCCCAGGACTCTAGGCCTAAGCTTGCAGACTAGGGCTTCCATGGCAAGTGCAAATAGGAATGGTGAGAGGGGGCACCATTCGAGTAGGTTGAGAAACAGTTATGGTAAGCCCAGCCCAACCAAGCTTTGTGTAGTTTTTTCATTTCTGTTTAGGAGCAAGTGAGTACCCTGCAAGTACACAATCCAAGATCTATAGTTAGCCATAAACTTGTGCACAACAGCGAGTCTCGCTGGATTCCCAAGGCCCCAGACATTCCAAGACAAAAGATCCACAGTCTACCCCCCCTTTATATTTTCATAAATAACTTCATATGCCAGGCACTGACCAGGTCGCATACATCAAATTCAACAACACCACACCAAAGTTTCCCCAAAAAGTAAGAAAACAGGAGACAAGCAAAACATAAATAACCCCCAACAACTCCCCCCTCCCCCAGCCCCAAATCGCTGCAGGCTGATCCCGAACCACCATTAGATGAACTAGACCCCCTCCCCCTATTAGAACAGTATAACAGATAAAAAAAACAGTGCTCAGAAAAGTAAGGGCAACGTTAGCAACTCACGTACACAAAGGAAGAGCCAATGTTGGTTTCTGGCTGGCATCCGTTGCTTAATACTCGTATAAGCTATCAATAATTATTTACTCAGCTACTAAGGCATAGCTAGAACAACATCATCAGGTATTGCTCTCCCTTACGGACGAAGAGCACCCGAGGCATACACTAAAACTGTCAATATTTGCAAACAAAGTTATACTTGTGGTTCCACCCTCAATTGTCCTCCTGCAGCAATGAAGGAAAACAAACGGTTAGCAGGGTTACTGGTTAACCAGTAGTAAATGAAAACGAAGGGCCAGAGGGAATTTACACTGCTGGTCACCAGCGTGCAAACCGAGTTCATCCCCGCTCCTTAGGGTGTGAATCTATCTGCAGCATGCCAGGGCTCATCCAAAAAATCTATGCACAGATCCCCCTTGCTTCTGGCTAGGCAGAGGATCCTGCCCTGATCCCTACTACAAGTTCTTGGTGGGCCCCAAGGAGCGCTTTCTGGCCTGGTACCCTGTCGGCCTGCTCCATAGCAAAACAGGTGGATAGTTCTGTTGCTGAAAATATTTCTTAATAATTCTTCTTATTAGTCTTAATAAAGTGCTCAGGGTCGCCTTTCCCCACCCGCTGAGGCATCCCAATAATCCTCAAATTATTACGCCTCAATGTCATCTGCTTTCGATTGCCTGGCACCCAACTTAGTTTTGAGGTCCACCACGTCAGTCACAAGGGGGGGCAACACAATCTTCCAAAGCAGATATGTGGTGCTCCGATTCAACCGCCCTCTCCATCATAGCTTGCATATCTTGGCACAGCAGCCCATTTTCAATCTGTTGGTGGTAATCGCGGAGAGTAGTTCAGTCCACAGATTCACCAGAGTGACCTCCTTCAGGCTCACTTTCCTCCATTATGACAGGATCAAGCTTATTGTCAGCCTCGTGCATGATGGACTGCCACCATCTTGTCCAGCGACCCTCGGAAACTTCTCCAGCCGCTCAGCTATCTTCTCCTCCCGAGTCTTGCGCTGGGCTTTTTTTGGTCTCTCTGATGCCAAGCGAGTCAGCAGTAGCTGAGCAGCACAGAAAGGTGGCCGGGTCAGAGCTCTCGCATAGCCAGCCAGGCCACACCCCAATATTTTAGACTTTTAAAGTGGACCTTCAGCATCATTTAATGAAAAGCCCAAACCCTTAAAAAACGAATCCCCGGCATCTAACGTATATATTTAAAGTTTTTAGTCATTTATTTTTTATTCTTTCCCTCACTGGCCTGCAACTCTGTTCAGCACTCTAGGATACGGGCGCCGCCATCTTGGCTCAGTTGTATCATATACTGAGGAGTGGTGAGAGGTCAAAAGTGCAGGGGAGCGGGGATACACTTCCTTTTTGCAGGCAGCCTGCACCTCCATGGGCCGCCATCTTGGATGTTTAAAGTGTCAGAAAATGCAATAGATGCATGTAGGATAATTTTTAATGTGGGCAATCTGTATGTACAGCGTGGGGGAAGCATATAAGATATACTCTTATTTAGGGTGAAGGTCCGCTTTAAGTATGTGGGTTTTGATTTTTAATTACAGTAACTATTTCATGGTGCTTATACCGGGTGCCAAGGTTGAGCCCTGTAGCTTGTAGGCCCATCATCCTTTCTCTGGCAAGGAGAACCACACAGTATTAGAGAATCTGCTCCTGTTTTGGCATTTTTTTACTGAGAAAAAAAGCCAGGGATATGGGGTTCCATAGGCAAGGTTTCACAGGTAATGTTAACATTCCACCAAAGGTGTTGGGAAATTTTGCTTGCCCTCTTGGATGTACAAACATAACCTTACATGACTTTCTGAGTTGAGTGTAAACAAAGCACTGACTATCTGCTGTAAAACATAGCAAAGGAAGAGCTTGGGGGTAAGTGGATGTGCTGCCTTATTTCTCAGCATGCCAGAGTGTAACAATAGAGCTTTTGAGCTCTAAAACAAAATCTATTGTTAGGGCTAGTCACACTGCTTTCATCTCCATGATCTCCATTAATTCACCTTTTAGAGAATGATTTATTTTGAGAGCAGGATATATCTCTGCCTTCTTCTGGGTTCCTGATGGTCTATTGGCATTGGTGGACAGTGCATGGGGAGCAGGGATGTCACTTCTCTGCTGTCTGCTGCATTTGACTGCTGCAGGATCCAGGAAGGTGAGTGTATGATCTGTGCAGAGACACAAAAAAATTAGTGTATTTTTAGAGCGACCATTTGTGAGATATCTTGTGATGTGCGCTCCACATCCTGTTTCTGGTTGATTTCTGTTTCCACGTGTCAACAGTCATGCAACGAACAAGAAATTTTACGATGCATCGCTCAACCAATAAACAAATTCTGATTCATTGTTCGATGGCTGTGGGCATTTCCACGGATCTATTCTCATCTGATTGCAGTCAATTTAACAAGTTTTAATTTGCGACTCAAGCTGTGGAAATAGGTTGTTAGCCATACTTACTTTGTGTATACAGTTTGGCTAGGAACCACACATGATCGAATGTTTAAAATGAAACAAAACTCTGCAGGACTGGCCAGAGTTGTGTGAAACTCCCCGATTCTCCAGAAAATTCTACTTGGCTCCCGGTAAACACTGGCAGCCACGGACCCATCATGTGCTTTGGCCTGTGTGCATGCTCCCGCCAACGCTGCTCCTTACGCTATTGGGAATGCACCTGCTTTTGCTCCTGAGTGCCGTTACCAGAGTCATTTGCAGAGCATTAAATATACACGAAAAACGCTTCTGATTGGATGAGCATGAGCCTTAGAACCAGGAAAAGTTGAGTTTGTTCTGCTTTAAAGAGAGTCTAGCACTGTTCCCAGTAATTTGTTTAAACTGTTTTCTTTAAAGAGACAATAGCATGGCATTTAGATGTTAGAAATTGTCACCACTCTTTACACTACTCACTCTGCAATCTTGCCACCGTTGGCTTCTTCTTAATATTATTAAAGTCTTCCAAAGTCATTGGCATTGTGCATTGACATGTGTTCCCCACTCTCCCAGGGTAAGACATGGATGACCTGAACCTCCATTACCGATTCCTGAACTGGAGACGCAGAATCCGGGAGATCCGTGAGGTTCGGGCAGTGCGATACCAGGAGAGGGCCAAGCATATTATGGTAGAAGGGGATACCCTGAGGTATGTCTCCAGTGTTTGATTGTGCAAATCTCGCTCTTCGCCCCTAAGGTCTATGTAATTATTGTTTAGTAAGGGATAGAAATCGGATTTAAAGCTTAAACTAAAACGTTTATATCTAGTAATCTTTCCTTACGGTTTTCTTACGCTTCACATGTATAAAGGACATGTTCACGTTCATAAAATGTGCTTTCATTTCTCCCTCCTCTCCCCAGCCTGTTTACTTTATGTGACAGCCATGTGCTCCTCCTCCTCACACACTGGCTGCAAGCCCCATGATGCTCTTTCTCTCTCTCTGTGCTGAGCAAATACCAAACAGGTGCAAGCATCATGCAAGATATATATCACATTTCTTTTCTATTGCTGTAATTTTTACCCCAAAAAAAATTTTAAATGGATTGTCTGGGGGAAACAAAATACATACATATTTGCCGTTAGTTCCTTTTTAAAAAGGAACAAAACTCCTGATTTGACTTTCCTAAGTTCTTTGTTCTTTCTGCCTGGGGCATCCTGATTTGAGACTCCCTGCTGTGACACCCCCCCCCCCCTTCCATTCCCTGTACATTACCCTTCTCCCAAACTCAAAGGTGCATGCACGAGCCATGGCTGGCGTCAGCTATACCTTTAGCCAGGCCTGCGCCAGGCATTAGCGAATGACCAGCGCTGGCACATACCCTGGTAGCGGGGAATGCGGCCATCGGCACACTTGGTTCCTTTTGGCTAGACTCGACCCTTTGGCAAGTCTGCTTCTTATAACGTGAAACATTGCCATTAGTTTGTACCGGACTGTAGAAACATTGCACAATATCAGTACTCTTGCTCCTCTCTTCCTTTGATATTCAGCATCACATTGACATTTTAGTTCTGAGCTAAATGTATTTAATGACAGTATGTCTCCCTGCTCTTGTGTGGCTACTGTATAGAAATGTACACATTACACAGCCTGGGGGCGGGGATGGCTATAGCGCAAGTGACTCTGCTCCGCTAGCTGTCTTGCCAGGAGTTAGGAGAGGATGTCTGAGATGCCACAGGTAGCATTCAGCTAACCAATCCTGCGGACAGCATCATTTATTGTGTCATAGCTAGTACATGTTTTTTTGTCGTTACATAATGAGTTCTGTTTGTTAGGGACTACAAACCCTGAGAAAAAAAGGTTTTTACCGTTTCTCCCCCGCAGCAGCTACCTTCCATTGCTTGGAGAACTTTCTCTGAGAATTAGTGCTGCTACTCAGACCATGCACGCTGGCACCAGCGTCGGTCACAAATCTTGTACATGGCCAACTCTTTTCACTGCAGTGGAGTGGACGTGCCACACCCCTCCTTTGCAGTGAACAAAGTGGGTGTGAACATTCACTGGGGGGGGGGAGGGGGCAGCGGGAGCGGGCGTGGAAACAGCAGACATATACAACTAGCAATCTCCACCCTTGTGCTGACAGCCCCCCGAAACACATAAGTGGAGTGGATGGCTGTGTAATTAGCATTGGCTATACCTAAGCATTGCACCCCCTATAGGATTATTGGGGAGTATGAAATGGGCCATAGAGCATGTCTCTGTGTAAATGCTTACATTTTTAAATACTTTTTTTTACCTCCACAAGCCTTTAAACACCCTCTAATTCTCTCATCTTCTTCTCAAGTATTCCAATTGCAATCTTCCTGCAGTGGTTTAAATATAAGGTCAGATATATTAGAACATAAGCAAGTGGCGGGTTCAGCTGTCTGTAACTGCTGCCATCAGAAGTTGCACTTTAACACAGGTCAAGCAGGGGGCACATGGTAATTGTTTGGTAATTCTTTGGTTCTTGGTCAATACTTCCTTTTCAATGAAAGGTCTTGTTTCAGACCAAAACTCACCGAACTTGTGAAATATATTTGTCCCCATCCCCTGCCAATATTCCCTTCTTGGGGTATAGTACTAGAAGTGGATATTTTCGCTTTTTGAATCGCCCTGGAACACAATAGCAATAAATGGAGGAGACGGAGCTTTACAGCTAAAACAAAGGCCATTATCTGGGATTAGAGTGAAGCAGGAACACAAAAAATTGGCAAAAGGTACTCCTTATTGGGGGAGCAATTCATGGGATGCTAGTTAAAAAATGTGGGTTTTGCAAGAGCAGTGCCCTCCTTGCCAGAGCGCTGCGGAAGCAGCAATCCATAAACAGCAGAAGTGGCACAAAACGGCAGACATCGCCAGGGTGTTCCGGGAATACTACCGCAAGCTTTATAACTTGCGCCCGCAGGGACCCCCCAAGGGATCTGGCCAAGATACAGCAATACATTGTAACCTCGGGCATGCCGAAACTCAGCGCTGAAGCGATAGCTGGGCTAGGAGAACCAATCTCGGGGGCGGAACTAAATAAGGCAATACTGACCACACCGAATGGTAAATCCCCTGGGCCCGACGGGCTAACTATCACTTACTACAAAAAATTCGAAGGTGTTTTGAATAAACACCTCCTTAGAGCTCTTAACGTCACAGACCGGGATGATACTGGGATAGCGTTCCCGAAGGAGGCACACATTACAGTTATTCATAAAACAGGGAAAGACCCACTGAGCTGTAAAAGTTATCGCCCCATATCGCTATTACACGTTGATCTTAAATTGTTCACTAAAATACTAGCGAACCGAATGGCGGTCTACCTACCAGATTTGGTTGAGAAGGATCAATGCGGCTTTATCCCTGGCAGGGAAGCTAGGGACAACACGATTAGGACCCTAAATCTCATACATCGATCACGAACAGACAATTCCCCAATGATGCTACTATCCACGGACGCTGAGAAAGCGTTCGACCGGGTGAACTGGAGCTATGCTTTTGAGATACTGAAACATATCGGACTCCAGGGGAGAGCGCTGGGGTTCATACTAGGAATATACTCTGAACCGCAGGCCAGAGTGAAAGTAAACGGCCACCTCTCTCAACCCTTTCGGATCTCAAACGGGACCAGACAGGGGTGCCCGTTATCCCCCCTCATTTTCGCCCTGGTAGTAGAACCTTTCCTAAGACACGTAAGGAAAAACGTGGATCTAAAAGGGATTCGGGTGGGGGAGGTAGAGCATAAAATCGCGGCGTACGCGGACGATCTCCTGTTCTTCGTCTCTAACCCTGTAGTGGGACTTCCAAACCTCATGAAGGAGTTATTTGGAAATATTTCGGACTTCAAGATTAATTTCGACAAGTCTGAAGCACTTAATGTTGGACTCCCAGAAACAGTAGTGTCCCCCATCAGGTCCTCTTTTCCCTTCAGATGGTCATCGCCTAAGTTGACTTATTTGGGTACAAAAATCCAGAAGGATATAGAAGATGTTTTTAGATATAACTTTGTTCCTATGCTCAATAAAATCAAAACAGATTTGGCAGGATGGGACTCTCTAACACTTACGTGGCTGGGAAGGATGAGCGCCATAAAGATGACAATCCTCCCGAGAATCTTGTATCTGTTCCAAACCCTCCCATGTCATATGCCAACTAGCTACTTCAAGAATCTCAATACTCTAATCCTGAAATTCATTTGGAGCAATAAGAACCCGAGGACTCGCTTTGGTCTATTGCAGCGACCAAAAGCAAGAGGAGGTCTGGCGGTACCGAATCTGAAGAGGTACTGGCAGGCGGCGCATCTGCAGAGGATAGTGGATTGGGGGAGAAATGCGAAAGAGAAGAAGTGGGTTGCTGTGCAGGACAGCTGCACAGATGCCCCACTAAGAGATCCCATGGGCAACTGAGACCTCAAACCGCTGAAGCGGATCTAATTTATTGATAAAGGCCACCCTCAATGTTTGGGATGAGACCAGGAGGAGCAAAGAGGTATCACCTTGGCCATCACCCCTGATCCCAGTAATCGGGAATCCAGAATTACCCACTTGTCAGAGACCGCAGGCCAGGGGAGGCTGGAGAGACTTGGGAACGGTTAGGGGAAGAGACCTGGTGAGGGGACGAGAATGGTACAGCATTGGGGAACTCGGGAGTCGCTGGGATAGCCCGCACCTGGACCCCTGGCAGTTCAAGTCCTTGGTTATGCAAAAGGATCCACCGGCAAGGGTGATATCTCAGATATACCAGCTGCTGGGGGCGGAGCAAGAGACGGTGCCCCCCTTCTGCAGGGAGTGGGAGAAAGACCTAGGAAGGGAATTTACGAGAGAGGATTGGGAGAAAATATTTGTACTCTCCCAAAAATCTTTGATCTCATCTCAAGTACAAGAAACGAACTATAAGTACCTTTCTAGGTGGTACTACACCCCAAAGCGACTAGCTACGATATTCCCGAGCTCCTCGCCTGTGTGTTGGAGGTGTAAGGCATAGGAGGGTACGCTATTGCATATCCTATGGACATGCCCCAAAATTACAACCTTCTGGAAGAGAGTAGCAACGACTATGAGTAAGATCACAGGATCCCAGGTCCCGCTCTGTCCGGCCCTCATGTTGCTATCATACCAATGATAGCGTAGCGGTATATAAAAAGTCAATTTTGAGACATCTCTTGAACGCCGCCAAAACGCTAATCCCTAGATACTGGAAGACCGAGTATGTTCCAACGGAGGAGGATTGGGCCCGGGAGGTGGATAGGATAGGAGAAATGGAGGAGCTGACGGCTGTGGTCCAGGACAACGAAGAAAAGACCCGTTTACTTTGGAGACTGTGGTATATGTTCCGGTCTCCGGGGGCTCGCCCTGCCTCCTCCAAGACCTCCTCGGGTCAATAGGTTCTAAAGCGAGCGGTGTCTACTAGACATGTGACCGCCGATGCTGCCCTTGCTAAGTTCCTCCTGGCGCGATGGGGCGCAGGAGCAGGCCCCCCCCCACCCTTCACCATTTTCCCGTACCTGCATCTTACCCACTTTCCCCCTTCTCTCTTTCCTCCATACACCCACTCCCCTCAGTGGGCCTGGTACTATTCATGACACGTGATCAATTGTCCCCCGACTTAAGATACTTGGTTCGAAACTTAGCAGATTCATTCCAATGGATGAAGACTGCGTATGCTGTGCAGGTGTACTCCAAATTGAGATACAGAACCCAAAAACATTGCCCTCCTATCAATACACGAATAAAAGACAAATCATCTGGGGGGGGGCGCTTTTTGTGTCCCTCGTGGAGCCTGGACCCTCCGACTCACTATTGAGGCGGAAAAATCTCTCGGAGAGAACTGAAACATCTAGACGAGGGGGATAACCTAACCTTGCATGTAACATCCAGCCCTACTATTGTTTATATGACCTTATTGTATTCTTCTTTTTTTTTTCTGTAATACCTGACTGTCTTGTATTTGAAAAACGAAATAAAGAATTAAAAAAAAAAAGAATGTGGGTTTTGGTTTGCTTTAAATAAGCAAACACTGCTGCTAGTAAGTCTATAATAATTGTATTTTTTTTTTCTATATTAAATGTATTGACTTTTTACTCATTTCTTTAGCTATCACGGGAATTCCGGAGAGGTTGGCTGCTACGTTGCTCCACGACCACTAAGCAAAGACAATAATTACTTTGAGGTAAGTCCTGCACCCTGGCGATCACAAAGTTAGAGTTTGAACCTATTCAACAAGGCTTCATTCCAACCAGCAACTTGGCACACTGGGCATCCTGCTAAAGATGGAGCCGCATTCCTACTGCTCCTCAACTGCCATCAGTGCCAGTCTGAATGTTGCTTTCACTGTTCTGCCCACACAACACCCTTTCCCTATTGCCATTCTGAACATCCAGAAAAATCTGTAGGTTTTAGAACACATTGCTCCTGATTCTCCCCCCCCCCCCCCCCCCCCACTCCAGGAGCGCTGCACCTCTGTCCTGGCTCCCTGACTGATGTAAACACCGGTGGCCACATCCCCAACATCTTTGGGATCTGCGCACTCCCCACAGGTCCACTGCTGGGAATGTGACCTATCTTGATTGCCACAGAGCCATTTGCTGAAGATTACATATGCACAACAAATAGCTTTGATTAGATAAGAGCATGCACCGTAGGACCGGGAGATCTGTTTCATTACGGCGCACCACCTCCCGGCCTATATAGGGCATTCTGTGGCATGATCCTTTCTTTACTTGCAGGCGCAGGGGACTGTGAAGATGCCTGGATTTTCTCAAAACATCCTTCGGGCAGCATACGTCTGAGACCTCCGGGCTCCTCCTACCAATCTGGAACACTTGACCACCAGACAGAATAAAATCTTGACTCCTCCTATTCCCCAGTTGTTTCCGTGTTCCTCCAGGAAGAGGAACATGACCACTAGCTCCTGGACCGATGGTTCAGGTAAGTATATTCCGGTACTATGGCCCTGAGCAGGGGGTCCATTTCTCGGTCCCGAAGGCAATCCTTCTGCCTGGGGCCCGGGATACCCTATGGGGTTATTGGCCAAACCCCATTCTTTGATTATATCAAAGGGGGGTAAGTGTTATGTTGCCCTCTGAGGATGAGTTCTAGGAAGAGGCTGGGGTGACCGAACCCCATACTTGGAATTTCTTTTTTGGGATTTAATTTTTCTTTTTTTCTTTTTGGGATCAGACGAAAGATCCCGATGGATTGGCTGCACACACTGCCCAGAAAGGAAGATATGAGTCTGTGCCTGTTTGATTTTGCTATCAACATTACGAGGCAGGTGTGCTGAGCTAAAGGTAAATTAAGGGCACCCCTCCCCCCTCCAGACAACCTTTAGTGGTTTCACACTTACAGCCCTGCTCTCCCGGTGATTAGAGACACATGCTGCTTGCTTGTCTCTCATTAAGCTTCAATCTGCCGGACTCTGGCAGATGCACAGGCAGCCATTACTGTGGGAAAATGCTGTTTAGTTTATAAACAGCAAAGATATTTTATTTATTATATTATCCTTTGGATCCGGTTTAAGTTCCCAAAAAGGCCGGTTTAATGGCTTTAAACATAGGAAGGTACTATTCCCTCTGGGACATTTACCCTTCCTTTCTTATGTTGTTTCGACCCTTGAGATAAAGGATTCAGACCCAAAGTGTAATTAGGTTGGGCTTTATTCTGATTTGGCTACTGACTCTTCTCGTTCATTCCCTTTCTTATTCCGGAAGTATTTTTGCTTAACCTATCTTCACGACACCCTTGGTGCGGCTGCTCTCTTCTGTTCGGATTATGGCAGTATCGGGCCTGATCAATATTTGGGTCCTGGGCAGGGGAAATTGCCCTAAGTTGGAGATCCTTGTGCCAAATTCTTTAGGGGGCAGGATTAGCCTTTTTGCTATCTCCTAAATAAGCATATTGATTCACTACCTTAACTGGTTTGGCAAGTGGAATCTTAATATTTTAGACCTATGGGCGTTCATTGTGTGATGGGAAGTTTACCTTCTGCTTCTACAATATAAGGACTGTCTGTTCAATAGGACTTGTCTGGGGGTTTTGTTATATCCTTCATTCAGCTTTGGCGGTTAGTGACAAATGGCATGAGATTTTTTTTTTGGGGGGGGGGGGGGGGGGGAACAAGAAAACATGGCTGTTACATATTCAGTTCACAGCATTCTCTGAGATCCTGGACTGAGGATTCTAGGTCAGAGTGAGCCTTGTGCAATATTCTTTTGGGAATATTACTTTTTGGGTGGATTTGTGTGTATACGCCGATAAGTGTAGGTATTTTTCCACCTGATCTGGGCCGCCTGTTGAAGAGAATTCTCATTGGAGCTCCTTCTTTTAAGATGCTCCTTTCATTTGGGGATGCAGCTAAAGAACCTGGGGGGGGGGGGTACCTTCCTCCTCTACCTTATCTGTGGGGAAGAAGGATTTTTAAAGTGGACCAACACCCAGGATTTTGACTATCCTGGGTTTTGGTCCACTTCAGGGGGGCACCCCGGTTAGGGGTGCCCCGCTGTGTAAAACCCCCCAGAAAGCCCCCAAAACTCACCTCACCACGCTCCCACGTAGCCACGGACAAGCGGGTGACAGCGACGGACAAGACAGCGCGTCCGCCGCCGCCTCCCGCGCGCCCCTCTGACAGTACCCGCGCCGGCCATTCACAAACGGCCGGCGCGGGGGCGCGCACGCCCAGAGAGGCGCGCGGGAGGCGATCTCGGATGTCCCGCGGTGAGGGAGGTGATCGGCCCGGGAATCTTATAGATTCCCGGGCCGATCACCCCTGGGTGACAGTCCACTTTAAAAGGGTCCTCTCGATCTGGAATCTATTTGCCCAAATCCACTGAGCTATGATGCCATGTTGGGTTGGTGCCTGAATACTTTGTGTTGCCCTCTCCATTCCAGGGGCATTAAATGAGGGTTTCACGTAGAAAATACTTGTACCCCTCAGATTCTTGGTCTCTCCTATACCAGTGGGTTAGAGGTAAGATAAGTTATTCTGAAGTTGCTAACCTTAGAAGCCAGGCGAGTAATATCCCAGTTCCCTTCACCAGCAGAAATCTTTCTGGTGGTGGAGGCTTTGGAGAGAGATTTATTCTGTTTATAGAGTATCTGTCTCTATGTTCAATCAGATATTTAGAATGGTTTTTAGACATTTATTAGGGAGAAGCATGCTTCCACAAGGTTTTTTTCATGATCTTAACAGATCTGGGAAATGCCTGGCAGTTTACAATGAGCTTGGGGCTCTGTCTTGTTTCAGATTCTAACAACCCCTAGGTTGTTTTAGCAGACAGGGCTGGATATTGTTTGTTCCCTTTATGCTGGTTTCAGTCTGAGAATTCTACTAAAGATTTTTGGGGCATAGACTTCAGACATATCGGAGACTGAGAGGGATCAGTGGTGGCTGACCTGAACGATCTGCTACCTTTTTTTGTTCACTTCAGAGACAAAAATGCCTTTGAGTTCCAGTCTCATGTGTAGAGCTGTGTTCAGCTCGGTTGGATTTTAAACCTTTTGGGATTCCCTCTTGGTTAATGATTTATGGTCAAGAAGTCAACAACTTCTTCAGACTCTTTTTCCTTTCCCAGAGGATTTTGGCCCTTCAGGAAATAATGATTCCTTGTGCCGGTTCGGCACCTCCAATATCAATAGCCATGAGGGTATTAGAATGGTTGACATTGCTCTCTTCCGGGTGCGGTAATGTCACTTGCTTTAAGTACTATGATGTGCATGTCCGGAGTAGTTCCTGCGGCTCCCGGAATGAGGAGAGAGGGGCAACGAGTTTCATTGCTGGATGGGGGTCGCATGGAATCCTTTTATGTATTAAATGAGGGCCTGAGTCTCCTTCAGCTATGTTCTGTAGGAATGTTACATCAGGTGCCAGGTTTTTTTCTGTATGACTTCTTTGAGGGAGTCAGTTTGGTAGGTCTATTCTAGGGTCTTCTAACGGATCTACTTTTTTTTTTTTTTTTGCTTCAGCAATTAGGACCTCAGCCCTTGCACGGTATTCTAATCTAGCCTATGCACTTTACAGTTAGAGGGATTATCCATTTAGGTCCCTAGGCCACCGCTTGTCTGGGTGATCTTTCTTCCTCGGATTACCTCTAACCCTAGGTTGCCTCTAACCCTAGGTTGCCTCTAACCCTAGGTTGCCTCTAACCCTAGGTTGCCTTTAACCCCAGCTGGCCTTTTAACCCCAGCTGGCCTTTTAACCCCAGCTGGCCTCCAACCCAGGGCCATCTCTAGGTCCGGGGCTTTTTTCTAGCTGTGTGTGGTCTTAGGCTGGGGGCCTTGGGCTGTCTCTAGTTCTAGGCTGACTCTAGACACTAAAGATATCTCTAGCCCTGGGTTGACCCTAACTCTGGTCTAGTTCTTTCTTATACCCGTACATGGAACCTTGCTATTTTTTTCTCTCATCGGATTTTCTTGAATGATTCTTCTACCAGTGCTGAGGAAGCTTCCTTTTATATTCTTATACACATTTGGGAAGTACCTTTTTTTTTTTTCTAGTTTAAATCAGGCTTTATGGTATCACATCTTATTGACAGGAAGTGATGCTACATCTTGGGCTAAAATGGCGAGCTATTGCAGCCTCTTGGTCCTCAGCGAGATGTTTTTTTGCTGAACTCTCTTGATTAGATCTGCTGTCCTAGTGGGATCAGTCTTGTGGCAGTAGTATCCTCCTTTCTATTCTTCCCACCCAATGAGGTAGTACTCGCCTATCTCTCAGGCGTATGCTGCCCGAAGGATGTTTTGAGAAAACTTAAGTTAGGTACCTGGTAACTTATTTTCTTAACATCCGAAAGGGCAGCATACGCCAGCTTCCCTCCCTTTTTTTTTCTTATGTGGAGTTGGATTATGTATTGATTATATGTTGGAGTTGTGGGTCTGTTTCTTTTCTCTCTTTCAGATCTCTACAACAACTGGGGAATAGGAGGAGGAGTCAAGATTTTATTCTGTCTGGTGGTCAGGTGTTCCAGATTGGTAGGAGGAGCCCAGAGGTCTCAGGCATATGCTGCCCTTTCGGATGTTTAGAAAATAAGTTACCAGGTACCTAACTTAAGTTTTTGTTTTTAGTGCAATGCTGACCAGGAGTGAGGGCTTCGACCCCGTCTGTCTCCCAACCCCCCACCAGCTGCAGTGTTCCTGGGGACCCCAATTAGATGCCTGAAGTCGGTTTCCAAGCTGATAGCATGGGATCGTGCAGAGTGAGGGGAGCACACCGGGGCTCGTCCGACTGGGTCTGAGCTCCAAGGAGCAGCAACTCGCTGCCCACAGGGTACCTGAACTTTGGGCCTTGCATGGTGGCCCTGCTGTGTTCCTCTGCACTTTGCTTGAACTCCTTCGCTATGGAGGTCTTCAGATACATTGTGCCGGCTATGGACGACTTGGTGCGTCTGGTGGCTAGGGGGCTGGCCTTGCTGGTCACCTTGTGATGCACAGTCTGGCTGAATTGGTGGTCGACCCTACTTAAAAGAAGACACTTACTGCTCTCCTCTTTGCCGGGTCGTTTTTTGGTGAGCCTCTGGATGACTTGGTCTGGATGGCCACGGGTTGGATGTCAATTAGGCTTCCACAGGAACGGAAACTGAGGTCACCAAATTTTCGTACCTTCTGGAAATTCGGAGGTTTGACAGACTCCAAGGTTTTTTTAGGGTAAGAGCTTTGGTGTACATAGCTAAGGTAAACACATTGTTGCTATGGAAAACTGTTGTCTTATATCACAGAGAGAATATTAAAATAGAATAGAAACAAATAGAAAATGATAAAAATGAACAGATAAGATTAGCACATTGAAGACATCATTTTGCCACACAATAATGGAAACTTATTGCCATTGAAAGTGGAATTACCCTTTAAATACTGTTGTGATGTTCCCTTGCCCCCCATGTGTTAAATACTTTTGTGATGTTTCCTTAGGTATCTATTGTGGATCGGGGTGTCCGTGGGACAATCGCTGTTGGATTAGTGCCCCAGTATTACAGTCTGGATCATCAGCCAGGGTGGCTGCCGGATTCCGTAGCATACCACGCGGATGATGGCAAGTAAGTCCTAAGTTGGATGATTCTCCCAAGTCTTTTTTTCTGGATTTGAACAAACTTTGGGAGAAAATGAAACTAATTGTTGCATCTATGAATCTCTAAATGCATGAATGCAAAACATTTAAAGCGACTGTTCAGGCCAATAAAAAACAAGGTCATACTCCACTTTTATCCTACTTGGTGCTCAACAACTCACCAGATTGCACCATCCAGTCATCTGGACCTCCGTAACAAATGCACACCCCTCTCCACCATCAGTCACAGTGTTACTGTCACACCCTCTCTGTTGACTGCAGTGGGGGGGTGGACTGCCAAGGCCTGGTGTTGGAGAGAACGTGGCACGTTACTATGACTAATGGTGTGCGGGAACTGGTGTTCATCAGAGGTGCTTGTGACTGGAGATCGCATTCGCAAGATGCAATCGGTGATTCGGGGAGTGGCTGAGTGCTGGAGAACCTGGGGCGGGGGGGGGGGTAAAAAGGAGAGTATGGCTTTAGTCTGGCTGTCCATTTTTAAATATGTTTTAAAGTTGCTGTATATTAAATTCTTGTTAGGTGATCTGGTAATAACACGGCAATAAGGAAATCCCCTGACCTGTGGCTCCTGTACTGCCAGACTTCCTAACTTTGATTTCTTCAGAACAATAGCGTAGTTGGTTTATTTTACCTTAAAGTGATTGGCAAGTCAAAAGTTAAAAAATAAATACCAGTAGTTTAACTTTCATTAAGTGCCTCTAGCACTGTGCTTCCTACTTTTGAATGTCTCCTTAGTGAGGAAAATCACTTCCTCATTCAGCTTTCAGTCCCCACCCCACTGATCTGGCCCATCAATCAACATCCTGTTTGGCTGGCTATCCCAGCAGCGCTGAAACCCTGCCCTCCTCTCACACTCATCACAGTGTGCTTATATCACATTGCTGTTGCCACACCCACTGTTTCTCCTCATTTTTGCTCTGCATCTCCTATGCTCTAATACTTTTAAAGATAACTACTGGGCCCTTTTGAAAATGGATTGAAGTTTAGGATAGAGCTACTCAATGTAAAGTAAGCTACTGATATTTATTTTTTAACTTTTGTCTTGCCAATCACTTAAAATAGTTCAGCTAGGACCTGAAGTGCACAGGCTGTTTTCACTGCTATTTTGAGCAATTCCTATTTTTATGCCTGAAAATTTCCCAACCAGTACCTATTGCTGACCATCTAGGGAGCAGCAGCTGGAGCTGTGGGGGCAGGGGGAACAGGAAACTACATGGAAGCGAGGTGGCTAGGTAAGTAAAAGAGCATTCCCAACACTTTCCCCTAGCTCCCCCCCCCCGCACACTCCCCCACACATTTCATCAGCCTGGGTTTTGTTCCTTGCCCCCCGAGCATACCATTTAGGGATGCCCTGCTGTGCAAACCCCCTTTCCCAGATCACCCAGTAAAACTCACATCTTCCCAGTCCTACAGTGCATGTGCAGGCTCTCATCCAATCAAAGCCCTTTGCCATGTATAGTCAATAATCTCAATACCTATTTGTGACACCACCTATACTAATTGGTAAGATAAGAAGCTTTCATTTTAACTTGGCTATCTGAAGTCAGATGCCCCCAGTTCAATTACAGCCGTTATATTCAACCTCACCAAATACAATTGTGATAAAATAATTCATTAATACACTTGTTAAAATCTACTACATGAAGATAATTTATGCTTTACAATATAATTTCACATTATTCCAAATCCACTGTGATCGTTCCCTTGTGTTAGCTGGGAAGACGTTCCTTCTCAGACTTTTTCAATGCCCTGTATAAGGACTATATTATTAGCTACAGGCATGTCAAAGGATTCCGCATATAACAATAAATAATTGGTAATAAATAAAGGATGAGAAGTGGAAAGTATCAATACCTCAACTGAATGATACTTCTATGCCCTTTATAAAGATGTTCTAATTATGGCAGCACTGTTTGCTGATCTTATGGGAAGGGTGTGGGTAGCACCTGTGTTAATAGGCTCTATGGCCCTTAGGACACCTATAAAATACAAATAATGCCTCAGTAATATTGTCCTCTATGGCTCTCTTAATGCTTACTAGCTGTTCCCATATATTATCAGTACTATATCAATGCAGTGTGAGATTTGGGAGACTAATATTACGCAGTCCTCCTTGTCCCAGATGGTAATGGATGTCTCCGAACGGCGATCTCCCGATGTTATGTGTTGCTCGCTGGAGCCATTACTATTGAATAGAGATGTAAATGAACTGGGGACGCCTGACTCCAGATAGCTAATAGTTAATATCACAGGCTCATATCGTACCAACCTAATCATTCATGTTCACCATTAACTTTGCAGGGTTAGCGTTGCACGCTAGTGGTGATCTGATTTATCACCACAAATACAATTGAATTTTAAATTGTGCACATAGTTGGGAAAGGTTAACATCGCTTTTACTCTGTGTGGCTTCCATCCTTCCTGGCCTGCGTTCTCCTGAAGTGTGGGAGGAAGCCAGTATCCTGAGACAGAATCATCCTAAGCTGGCCTGCAGTAGTCCTTTTTTTAGATGCAGGTCCCAAACTCGCCTGCTTTCTTTACTCGCTTTTACATCCGCTGAGAATGCACCTATGCCTGTCACTGGGACAGGTTATAGCACTGCACAGCCTTTTTCTAATAAGGGGCACCAAAACCTAAAAATCCTCCATCCACCCTCTTACACCCCCCCCCCCCACATATTTCCTCGGTGTCGGCTGACAGTGAAGGGGAACAGGTGGAAAGCTGCAGGAGGGGAAAATATTGCTGCAGGACTAAACCCCCACCATGGGTTCTCTAACATTTGCACTGTTTTAGGTAAACAGCTGTGTATATTCACATTTCCAGATTTATATCTCCACCAGGGCTAGATGAGAATAATAGCTAGCAAATCTGATAGAGATGTTGGGAGTGGTGGTGCTGCAGCCTTCAGTTGACGACCTCGATTCTTGCTTGGTTTTAGGTTGTATAACGGACGGACTAAAGGGCGCCAGTTTGGAACAAAGTGCAGTTCAGGCGATCGGATTGGCTGTGGTATAGAACCCAGCTCTTTCCACGTACAAACAGCCCAGATATTTTTTACCAAAAATGGAAAAAGGGTAAGTAGTAGTAATAATTATAATGACCAATCTATGCTTACTCATACAAAGTGAGAGCTTCCTATGGCTTCTATTGATTTAGTCTTAACATAACAGGCTTGGGGTGTATTAATCACAGTTTCTGTCTCATAGGTTGGTAGCACTGTGATGCCATTATCTCCCGATGGGCTCTTCCCAGCAGTGGGTATGCACTCTCTAGGGGAGGAAGTTCGGCTTCATTTAAATGCTGAGCTGAGCGAGGACGACGACAGTATCATGATGGTGGACAGCTATGAGGATGAGTGGGGCAGGCTTCATGATGTCCGAGTATCTGGCACTGTAAGACTAGGGTGTTATTTATTTTGACCTCTATGATGTTGGTGTATTTGTGATTTTTAGACATTAGTCTGTGAGTCTTCTTTGAAATGCCATTTTGTTTTCCGTTCCCTCTTTCTGTAGCTCCTGGAGTATGTTGGGAAAGGCAAAAGTATTATTGATGTGGGACTGGCCCAGGCTCGCCGCTCACTAAGCACCCGCAGTCATTACTTTGAGGTGGAGATTGTGGATCCTGGAGAAAAATGTTATATAGCTTTAGGACTGGCAAGAAAGGTATCTATGCAAATTTGTGTTTTATATAATGCATGTGTGTTAATTCAAAATTACATTGCCTGCAGTATTTGTGTGGACTAAAACCCTGTTGGTTTGGCTAAAAGACTGTACTGGAAGCACATGCGGACACAGCTTACCTTCAGCTGCATTAGCTCCATGTGCTCATCTTCCCCTGTTCCGCGCCTGGAACGAGAAATCACAATACTTGCTCCTCTGTCTCTGGCACTACCCGAGAGACCCCTATACTAGTTGAAAGGGTGTGGGGGATGGTTACCTGCTGACATGGCAGTGGATGACTTGGCATTACTCTTACCCCCAGGGGGTAAGTAGAACAACAAGCCCATCAATGTGGACCTAGTGTTCATCACTGGAGGAGCACCAGACCTGCGCAGAAGGGCATAGGGGCTGGTGTTCTGGCATGGCCTGAGGGTAGTTGTTTTGGCTTTAGATGCCCGGCATCCCAGCTGGTAGCCTGGGAAGGGGGGAATGCGCATCATTTATTATATTCTAAGTATGTCACACACCCCGCTTCAAGATATCCATAACTTGTGGGTAATACTGACCTGTAGATGGCGATCTTGCAGAGATGATAGGAAAAAAGCCCCTCCCGGTCCATAAATACCTGGGACCTCCCACTCATTACCCAGTCTTCATCTCTGCAGACAGCGAGTAAGTCAGAAGATGATGCCTCCTGCTTGCACAGGGGGATTTCAGGTAGCCAGGGTGACTCCCGGCCCATTAGTTATCTATTTCCGCCCGGATCTCCTTTTTGATCCCCATGCCTCCCAGCCTAGGCTGTTGGTTCGGGTGAGGGTAGAATGGCACCCTAGGTGCTTAGGAGCAAATGCTCCACCGTGAGACCCTATATAAGAGGGTAGGCGGTTTTCCGGGTTGGTGACCCCGGTTTGGGATGCCCTGTCCCTCGGCCTTATACCCTGGGTGATCCCCCTCTTTGGTTGCCCTTCTCCCTAGTAGGGGGGGGGGGGAGCGGGGGGGGGGGCCCTTATGTCTAGTTAGGTCTTTTTTTTTTTTTTTTTTTTTTTTTTTTTTTTTTTAATTTCTTTAATTTATTTCTTTATTTATTATGGCATTTGAAGTGATCCCTCAATATATTGGTTGCACTGGTTTCCTTTATGTGAGTGTGTGTTTTCACTATCGGCGCTGCGGCCGCCATTACCGATGTGGCGCCTGTTTCCTGAGGTAAATGGCTGAGGGGAGCTTTCCCCTCACGCTTACAGCCGGGGGCGGGGCCGGGCTGTTGGCGCGACGCCGCGGCCCGCCCCCGTAGGACAGGCGCCGCTGCGGTGCTCTGTGGTGGGAGCGGGGCCGGGCGTTCAAAGTGAAGCCGCGGCCCGCTCCCCTCCTCTTAGCTGTCTTATGACAGGCGCCGCGACCGCACGTTCACCACGGCGCCGGCCTTTTGGGGCCACATGGCAGAGGGGAGATTCTCCCCTCACGCTCTTACACTTGTCATAGGGGGGCGGGCCGCGGCGTCGAAAGCCCGGCCCCGCCCCGCCCCCCTATGACAGGAGCCGCTGCGGAGCTGCGCTCCGTGTCTCTACTTAGCAAGGCGGAGTAAGGCACTTCGCGTGTGGCGCGCTGGCCACGCCCCCCTTCTCCCCTCAGATCTGCCTGTTTCAACTCATGTGGAGGACTGCTTTTCCCTCGGCTTCTGGACGGCACAGTGAGTGGCCCTGTGGGCCCCCTCCTCCCCTTCTTCTATATATATATATATATATATATATATATATATATATATATATATATATATATATATATATATATATATATATATTGTCCAGTTTTATCCTGATGGTTTTTTTCTGTTGTGTCTTTCAGACAGAATCTACTGGGGCGTTTAGGGGGTTTCTCCCGGTCCTAGGGTCCCTGGGTTCTTTAATTTGGTTTAGCAAAAATCCTCCCACTTGGGACATTAAAAGGGCATCCCGGGTTGCTTAAATGCGTAATTCCCTTAGTCATTGCAACTGCCTATAATTTAACCGTATGGAGGCATCCCCGGATACCGGGCTCCCTTCGGCGCAATCCCGGAAGTGTATGGGGTGTGGGGTATCCCTTACAGGGGATGATGTATGTCTGTGTATACCATTTGCACAGCAGACTATTACGCGGCAGTCCGGACCCAGGCGTCTGGTTCAGCACCGTCGGTCTCTTCCCCTCCCCCTCCCAGCTTGATCCGTGCCCCGTGCGACGTTGTCATGGGTGGGGAGTTGCAATCTGAGATGTGCGCCAGATTGGCCAATCTTGAAAAATTGTTCTCCAGCGCGGTTGCCAGGCTCCGGCTAAGAGAAAGCACTTGTCACCGGCCTCGCCGGCGGTTGACTTTGATGATGTGGATAATCTGGATTGGTCCGATTACACCCCACTTGAGGAAGGGGAGGTATATGAGGAATCGGATAATTCAGACGATCAGCAGTTTGTTGGCGCTGATACCGAGCGGGGCTTGGGGAGTTCCTCGGATACTCCTAAAGTCCTGGCTCAGATGTTCGAGGTTCTGGCTATCTCTCCTCCTGAGGCGGTTCCACAGCAAAAGGGGTAGTTTGTCGAAGAATCCAAGCCGTGCTTGGAATTTCCTAATCAAAAGAATTTTGACGGCATTATTGCTAAGGAATGGGAGAGGCCTGCTCGGCTTCCAGGCGTTCCTCAGAGTTGGGATAAAAAATATCCCTTCCCTTTGGATACGGTTAAGCGTTGGGCGTCTCCTCCTGAGGTGGATGCACCGATTCTGGGGTTGTCCAACACCGCTGTTCTAAATTCTCCTGATTGTTCCACTCTTAAAGATGGTGAGGATAAACGCATTGACCAGATGGCTTGTCATGGTTTTGCTAGTGTTGGGTCAGCCATGCGGCCTATTTGTGCTTCGCCGCTGTTGGTGGTGGCTACCAGGTCGGTGGTCAGGGACTTGTTGACTTCTTCCAGGCTAGATCCGGATAGTGAAGAGTTCCTTGGCCTTAAACGGTGTGAGTTGTTTTTGTCATTTGTGCTAGCCGCCTTGGATGACACTCTGATGATGTGTGGCAGAACTTCTGCCTTGTTGGTGACTATTAGGCGTTCAGTTTGGTTGCGCCAGTGGGCGGCTGATTTTGTGTCAAAAAAGTCGCTGACGGCTCTTCCCTTTGTGGGATTACAGCTCTTTGGAGAGAAATTGGATTCCGTCGCCAAAGGCGGTAAGTTACCTCAACGCAGGAAGCAACGCCGTCCCTTTCGGGGGGCGGCTTCCTTCACTCCTTCCTTTCGTGGGGCCAAAGCTGGCAGAGGTTTTGCCTTTCCATCTACCAGAGGAGATTCCTGGAATAGGGGCAGAGGACGTGCCCGTCCAGGATACAGTTGGGGATCCAAACCTGCGTCCAAGCCATCAATGTCCTGGAATTGAGAGCCATCAGGTCGGTTCTGTTTCGCTTGACTCATCAGTTGCAGGGCTTGCTGGTCCAGGTTCGGTCAGACAATCGCTGGCTTTGACGGCGTGGCTGCTGAAACCTCCATCTTGAAGGAGGAAGATCTTTCCGATGCTGTGATTCGGACTCTTATTAGCGCTAGGAAGCAGTCTTCCTCTACCGTTTACTATAGGACTTGGAGGTCTTATATTGATTGGTGTGAGGTCAGGGCTTTCTCTTGTAGGGAATTTTCTATTTCCAGAATCCTGGAGTTTCTTCAACATGGTCTGGACCTGGGGCTCCAGCTTAGTACTCTGAAGGGGCAGGTTTCTGCCCTGGCGGTGTTCTTTCAAAGGTCCTTTGCTCTTCATCCTTTGATTAAGACTTTTTTCCAGGGGGTTACGCATGTTCGGCCTCCTAGGAAGCCTTTGATCCCAGTTTGGGATTTGAATTTGGTTCTTTCTGCTCTTCAGGGTCCTCCTTTTGAGCCTTTGCATGATATTGCCTTGTCTTCGCTCACGCAGAAGGTGGCCTTTTTGGTAGCTATCACTTCTGTTCGGCGTGTGCCTGAGTTGGCGGCTTTGTCCATTCAAGCTCCATACTTTGAGAGGCATCAGGACAAGGTGGTTTTCCGTTTTAAGCCGGATTTCCTTCCTAAGGTGGTTTCTGCCTTTCACCTAAATCAGGACATTGTTCTGCCCTCTCTGTGTCCTAATCCCAGCAACGACAGGGAGAGGGCTCTGCATTCTTTGGATGTGGTTCGCGTTGTGAAGTACTATTTGGTGGTAACGTCTTCCTTTCGTAGGATTGATGCCTTTTTTTGTGGTGCCCTCTGGGCCTAGGAAGGGTTTGGCGCCCGCCAAGTCTTCCATTAGTAAATGGATTCGTCAGGCCATTGTTGGGGCCTATTCTGCTAAGGGGAGAGTCCCCCTTTTCGTCTTACTGCTCATTCTACTCGTGCGGTTGGGGCGTCCTGGGCTTTCCAGCACCAGGCCTCTGTTGAGCAAGTTTGTAAGGCTGCTACTTGGTCTTCCGTTCACACTTTTTCACAAGTTTTACAAGGTTGATGTTCGGGCCTCAGCGGATGCTGTGTTTGGCCGCAAAGTTCTGCAAGCTGCAGTGGTTTAAGTTGTGCCTTGTTGCCTTGTTTTGGATCCCCGCCCTTTATGGACACTGCTATTGGATGTCCCACAAGTTATGGATATCTTGAAGCGGGGTGTGTGACATACTTAGAAGAATACCATTTTGTGAATACTCACCTGTAAAATGGGTATTATAAGTATGTCACACACCCTGCTTCACCCCGCCCTTTTGTATTCTGGATCCTTTATATTGTGAACTTTGCGTTGTTATGACTTATATTTGGCTCTTCCTGGTCCCTTTCCTTACTGCTATCTTTATACTGGGTAATGAGTGGGAGGTCCCAGGTATTTATGGACCGGGAGGGGCTTTCTTTTTCCTATCATCTCTGCAAGATCGCCATCTACAGGTCAGTATTACCCACAAGTTATGGATATCTTGAAGCGGGGTGTGTGACATACTTCTAAGCGGGGTGTGTGACATACTTATAATACCCATTTTACAGGTGAGTTCACAAAATGGTATTCTCAAAACATCCTTAAGGGCAGCATACTAGTGACACCTTATGGCTTCGCCCCTAGGTAGGAACACAGGACCATCAGAAATGACTAAAGCTTTGGCTCCTCCTCCTCCTAGCCTCAAGTTGTTTGTGTTTCTCCTGAACCGACGGGTTTAGGTAAGTACCGGTGCTGTGGGTATTTGCAGGGCAGACCCATTTCCCTGCTCCAGAGGCAGCCTGCTAGGGACCCGGATACCCCCAGAAAATAGGCCAGATTCTCCCTGACCCGGACTTAATACTTAGGGGGGGAGGGGTAAGCACTTCTACCCTTTGAGAGAAGATTGGGATTGCCGGGTCCCCACTTCACTCCTCTCCCTGCCACCCCCCACTCCAATACCTGAGGTGCATTCAGGCAGGGGGTGGAGGAGTCAGCGAGGCGGCTGCTACAAGCTCGCCGCACTGCGAGTAAAGGAAGGGTGTGGGCTGCAGAGGTGTTCGGAAGCCCTCTCCTGTCAGCTGCCTGGCTAGGCTTGTGTGCTGCTTATGTTATTTAAAGGGAGTAGAGGAGGGGGAATCATTGTCTGCAATGAGCTGCAGTGTCTGGGGCATTTCAGTAGCGTAATCTTGATGAATGGTCTGATAGTTTGCATAAGAGCCAAAGCATGCTTGCATCACAGTGCCCCGGCCATGCCCACATGCTTGAGAAAAGAAACCTGTTCTTCAATTTTAAAACTGAAAACTATTTACAACATTGCCAAGTGCTTATTTTCAGTTCAAGTTTTAATTGCAGGGTGCTTTTGAGACAACACAGTCCACCATGGCTGTGCTGTACAATGCTATAATAAGTGTTAGTATTGCCAAATACAACAGAGATTGATCGCTGATTTTTTTTTTCCTATTGCATGGCACGGCCTGCTTCAAGAAGTCCTTACGTATGGGATATTCTGCCACAAGGTGGCGCAGTGCACTGCAGAAGAGTTGTGGCTCCTCCCGGTACCATATAAAAACAGGATCACCAATAGACCTCTCCAGTGTTTCCTCTGCAGTGATACTGCGAAGATAGAAGATGGCTCTTTATATTGCGCAGGTGAGCGGGGCAACCAAGCCTGCGGCCTTGCATGTCTATTTCCACCCGTTTCCGGACCCTCTGTGCCTCCCAGCCTTGGCTGACGGATTGGGTGAAGGTAGAGGAGCACTAGGGTCAGGTGCTCAAGGCCGCAGACCCTGTACCACAAAGGGTAGCCGGCCATAGGCTTTATGGTGAGCCTACTGAGGGTTGCGGAATTCCTGTCCTAGCCTCTGAGGGGGGTGAGTGTTTTTTGGGGATGTGTGCCTTGTTTCTCTGGTTTCTGGGGTTCCCCCAAACCCCCCCCCCCCGGCCCAGCTCTCGCCGCTGCCTGCTCGCTCTCCTCTCCCCCTCTCCCCGGCATGTGGGGGGGGGGGGGGTAGCTGCGAGTGGTTTTAACAAATGTTTTTAGTTCAATATCTTTTTATTGAAGTTTTGCATCATGTAAGGAAAAGTACAACATTTGTACAATGATAGAAAAAGATCATCCTCCCACCCCCGATGCCTGTACATAGTTGCAACATTCCCTTGAATACACCCGACCCCTCCCCGCGCCCGCCACGAGAGCGCCAGGCCAAACAAAAGAATGGGTGAACCCGTAAAGCCCATCCAGTACTCTCCACCCAGTGCCCCCCAGACCCGGGCCACCAACTAGCCCAGATTCACCACTAGAAATGATGCTGAGGCTACCGTCATCTCACTTTGTCCAGGGCCAGGGGCAGCCGGGATCCCGCGGTAGACCACGAGGGGTTTCTACACCAGGAAGATAGGTGGCTGCCCAAGGCATGAGGAGGGATCAGAAAAGCCCAGAGGTCCTGGGGCGTAAGGAGCATGAGAAGAGGAAGAGTACAGAGATGTAGGAGGATAGAAATGCAAGGTGAAAGGGGGTAATAAGAGGTAGGGTAGGATTAGGGGTGAGGTTGGGGGTACAAGCAGGGATGGGCATGAATATGGGGCAAGGGCAAGAGCCGAGGCAGGAGCGTGCAAGCCCAGCCCACTCCACTAAACCTCCACTGGCAGGCGGGTGTCCCTATAATCTATCCAGACAGCCCATGTCATCCAGTACCTTTCCCACGTGCCCTCTGTCTCTGAGGTCATCTCCACCATGCGGCGAATGGTTTCGACTTCTTGCGCCCACTCGACAAATGATGTCGAGGTTGTAGTTTTCCATTGCTTGGGGATAATTGTTCTCATCGCTGACAGAAAATGCAGCAGAACCCCTCTTTTACAGCGGGAGATGGAACCAGGGAGCAAGGACAGCAAAGCCACCTGTGTGGAGAGTTCTGTATCGACTCTCACGTGAGGTTGTTGTATAACTCTCGCCCAAAGGGCCTTGATTGGCGGGCAGCTCCACCATATATGCGCCATGTTCCCACTCCCCACCAGACATCTCCAGCACCTGTCGGAGCACGAGGTGTCAAAACTGCTCTGGTCTACCGGGCACCAACATGATAACACCTTAAAATTCCTTTCCTGTGATATGCTCGGGACTGCTAGTTTGTGGGTGAGCAGATATACCTTGGTTAGATCCTCTTCAGAGATAGATATTCCAAGCTCCTCTTCCCATCTCCTCACATATCCTGGCGGGGAATCGTGCATAGCTGCCAAGAGTACCCGATACAGGACAGTGATTGCATGCCCGCTAGGGGGTGCCTGCGTAAGCACATGCTCTAGTTGCGTCAAGAAGTCCCACTCCGTTCCACCATGTTTTGAGTCGTAACAAATTCACTCAGCTGTCTATATAGGAACCAAGAGGTATACTGTCCTGGAACCCTTTGCCTTATATCCTCCAGCGTGGGGAGCCCGCCCCACGCCAGAATACTGCCCATTGTAACATTGGACAATGCCTCCCACGCCAGAAAACTTCTAGCCCCCACTCCCGGCGCAAAGGAGTAGTTATCAAATAGAGGGGTTAGTGGGCCTGGTCTACTAATTGCGCCATATTGTCTGGGCATCCTATCCCAGGCCAACAAGAAATGCCCAGCCAAAAATGGGAGCGATTCCCCCCCAGGGCAGTGAGTTGAGACTCACTGGAGAAATCGCCCTCTCCAACTTAACCCATTGTTTCCCTACCCCCCCCCCCCCCCCCCCCCCCCCCCCCGATTCCAATCTAACATGCAACGTGTTATGACTGCTGCAAGATAGGTCTTAAGATCCGGGAGTCCCGCCCTGCCATCTGACTTAAAACCTGGTCAAGGTGCTAAATCTTACCTGGGGTTTCGCCACGCCCCATACAAATCTCAGAAAGGCGGACCTCGGCTTCCAAAGGAAACTGTTAGGAAGGTGAATAGGTATTGTTTGGAAGGTGTATAAGAATTTAGGGAGAATGTCCATTTTTAATATATTAATCCTTCCGAACCAGGTGAAATGCCGCTTATCATACGTGGTCAATTCAGCCACCGTCTTTGTGAGTAGGGGTGAATAGTTACGTTCATATTGTCGCGTTAGGTACGAAGGGATCTGCACCCCAAGATATTTTATCGAGTGGGGCTGCCATTTGAAATTAAAGTTCGCCTTAAGTTGCTCTACAGTCTGTTTGGGGAGGGATATGTTAAGGGCTTCTGATTTGGTGTAATTAATTTTAAAATTGCTTACACAGCCGAATGCCTCAAACTCCTTAAGGGCCGCAGGGAAGGATGTCAACAGGGCGGTCAGGTGTAGAAGCAGGTCATCAGCGTATACAGAGGCCTTGTATTCCTGACATCAAGGTATTCCATGGTGATGACATACAATAACAGAGATAATGGGCTACCCTGCCGCGTGCCATTCCTAATCCTAAAGGGGGAGGAAGGAGACCGTTTGCCCTCACCCTTGCAGTGGGCTCAGAATATAGTGCCATGATCCTAGATAGGAGTACCGGGCCAACACCAATCTGCAACAGAGACGCCTTGAGGAACGTCCCTGTCGAATGCCTTCTCCGCATCACACGAGAGAAGGCATACCTGGGCTCTCTCCGTCATGGTATGTGCTATTAGATCAAACATCTTATTGGTGTTGTCCCGAGCCTCCCGCCCAGGTACGAATCCAGCCCGGTCTGTGTCTATCAAACCCGGGAGAAGTGGCTTAATCCTGGAAGAAAGGATCTTCGCATACAGTTTGATATCAACATTTATCAAAGAGATCGGCCTGTAACTGCTGAATAATGACGGATCCTTCCCTGGCTTGGGGAGAACAGAGATTGCCTCTAAAGACTGTCTGGGGAACCCGCACTCCGGCCCTATAGAGTTGAAAACCTTTTAGGGGTGTAGCCATCAGCCCCCGGGCTCTTACCCTGCGGCGTTTCCTTGATTGCCTTGGCTACCTCCCGCTTTGAGAAAGGTTCCTCCATGGCCTCAGCCTCCTCCCTAGGTATTTGAGGGAGGGGCGTGTTGTGCACATAACCCACAACAGCTTCCGTCAGCTCCACTTCAGCCAGGGTGTTGCTTTCTCACCTCAGGTTATACAGAGATTGGTAATATTCCCTAAAATGATCTACCATTTGGGAAGGCATTACCACAGGTTGGCTCTGTAACCCTTTAATAGTAGGAATATATGTGGCGGCGAGCGGCAAGCCTAGGGTGCATTTGTCCGAGGAATTGTAATAAAGTTCCTTCTGCCTCTCTCTGAATCTTAGGTACGCCTGGTTGTATAAACTCTGCAGCTTATCCCTTGCTTTCATTAGGTCAAAGAGTACAGCACTAGATGGGTTCCTTTTATGGTCTTGTTCCAGGGCATGTATGAGTTGTAAAGTCTGGGATATCACGGAGGCCCGTTCCTTCTTTAATCTAGCTCCATGCTTGATGAGTTCGCCTCTGACCACATTTTTGTGTCTCCCACTGGTACGGAAGGGGAGTACAATCCTGTTCATGATTCCTAAGGAAGTCCCTTATAACCTCTCTTACCCCTGACAGGCACGCTGCGTCCCCGAGAAAATTGTTATTAAGCCTCCAGCACCAGTTTTTCGAGTCTGGGCAAAGCTATTGATAGAAAAACTGGAGCATGGTCTGACCATAATATCTGACCAATCCACGCAGAGCCCACTCCAAGGCATGATGTGCGGGGCATCCCCTTTGAGCGGTAGTGTGCGTGCTGTGCGCCAAAGGTATCATTGCGGGCCAGGCTGGGTTGAGTGCTTCTCTTCCCAGTTCTGCACTCCCTTCGGCATCGCCTACCTCTCCACGCCTGCATTTAGCCCCCAGTGAGGGGGATACTAGCAGGGGGTCACAATCTGATCTGGCACTTCGTGTGGCCAGCATTGAAAGGCAGCTTGCCAGGCCTGTTCCAGGTAAAGCCTCTGGCAAGAAGCGGCACCTGGCTCCCACGCCCTCCCTCTTTGCTGAGGAGGATGAGGGGGATTGATGCCTTTGGTGGCCGTTACTCCCTAGAGGAAGGGGAGCTTTTCCAGGACTCTGACTCCTCTGGGGACCAGCAGGAGGGATACGACAGTGACCCTGGGTCTGCGTCCGGGGAGGACTCATGGTTCCCTGATAACACTGATCGACTGTTGTCTGACATTTTTGAAACCTTGCACATTGCCCCCCCCTGAGGTGGCTAAGAGGAAGCAGGGTGAGCTCTTTCGTCCTGATAAACAGCGTCTGGAGTTCCCTGAACAGGGCCATTTCTCTAATATAATGCTCAAGGAGTGGGAACGTCCTAATAGATTGCCCGCGGTGCCCAAGGGGTTGGATAGGAGGTATCCCTTTCCTGCTGACCTGGTCAAGCGATGGTCGTGTCCCCCTGAGGTGGACGCTCCCTTCCCCTGACACTACTACACTGCGGGACAGCGAGGACCGGCGCATGGATCAGCTGGCCTGCCATGCTTTTACATTTGTGGGGGCTGGGCTGCGTCCGGTTTGCGTCGCTGCCATTACAGCTATTGCCCTTAAGAAAAAGCTCAAGCGTCTCACTGATGGCGCTATGGCTGGTAGGAGGAGGGAGGATTATAGGGCCCTCTTGCTTTGCTCTGATTTTGTTGCCTTTGTCCTTACTGCCATGGATGATGCGGTCCGGCTGGGTGGTAGGGCCTCTGCCCTCTTGGTGGCTATGCGCCACTCTGTCTGGTTGTGTCAGTGTGCAGCTGACGCTGCTGCTAAGAAGGCTCTCACTGTGCTCCCCTTTGCGGGGCTGCGGCTCTTTGGTGAGCGTCTGGATGTTCTAGCCAAGGTTGGTAGGCTACCTCAGCGTAGGAAGCAGCCTCGGCCCTTTCGGGGGCCCGCCGCTTCCCTACCCTCCTTTCGTGCTCCCAGAGGAGGTCGTGGCTCCCTCTTCTCGGGTAGCCGCAGAGATTCTTGGGGCCGTGGCAGATCCCGTGGTCGTCCTGGTCTCTCATGGGGTTCCAAGCCCAAACCCCCTCCCAGGCCCCCTCAGGCATGAGAAGGTGCCCTCACCCATCCGGATGGGGGGACGGCTTCGGCTCTTTGCTCACGTCTGGAGGCTCCGCGTCTCAGACCGGTGGATTCAGGAGGTGGTGTCCTCCGGTTACAAGATAGTTTGCAGCCTGACCGCCAGGGGTTCTACTCCAATCTTTTCATGGGTCTTTGAGGCCCATCCTGGACTTGAAGGGTCTCAACAAGTTTGTCAGGTTTAAGCACTTTCGCATGGAGACGCTACGCTTGACTGTCAGTACCCTTCGCCCGGGCGACTTCATGACCACTGTGGACATCAAGGATGCCTATCTTCACGTGCCAATCTTTCCGGGTCATCAGAGATTCCTGAGGTTCGCTCTAGAGGATCATCATTACCAGTTTGTGGCTTTACCGTTCGGTATCACCTCGGCACCTCGGGTGTTCACCAAGGTGCTGGCGGGCGTGATAGCTCTGCTGCGGAATCAGGGCATTCGCATCCTCCCTTACCTGGACGACATTCTGATTGCGGCTCAGTCTCTTCATCAGGCTGAGAAGGATACTCTGGTGGTGACCTCCACTCTCGAGTCCTTCGGCTGGGTGATCAACTTTCCCAAGTCTTCACTGTCTCCGTCTTTGGTGAGGTCCTTTCTGGGCATGACTCTGGATACCTCTCAGGTCAAGGTATTCCTGCCTCAGCAGAAAGTGGAAGGCCTTCAGAAGCAGGCACGGGCTCTGCTCTCCATCCGGCAAGGGATGCAGTTAGTGGGTCTGATGGTGTCCTGTTTCGAGGCGGTCCCCTTTGCTCAGTTTCACATGAGACCTCTTCAGTTGCACCTCTTGTCAGTTTGGGATCGGGTCCCTGTGTCCCTGGATCAGGAATTTGCTCTGTCCCCCCTGGCCAGACAGTCCCTCTTGTGGTGGCTGGACTCAAGGAACCTTCTAGTGGGCAGGACCTTTCTGCCTCTGTGCTGGGAGACTGTAACCACAGATGCCAGTCTGACTGGTTGGGGGGGCTTTTGGAAGTCTCTGAAGTTCCAGGGTCGGTGGAGCCCCCAGGAGGCCCATGCTCCCATCAATGTCCTGGAACTGAGGGCGATCAGGTTGGTTCTTTCTCAGCTGACCACACACCTTCGGGGTCGGGTTGTTCAGATCCGCTCGGACAACCAGACAGCGGTTGCCTACATCAATCATCAGGGAGGGACTCGGAACAAGCGAGCCTTCAAGCAAGTGTCCCTGATACTGTCTTGGGCGGAAGAGAATGTCCCTTGCATCTCGGCGGTCTGAGCAGGGGGGACGTCTCGGCTGGGGGGAATGGTCCCTCAGCAACAAGGTATTTCACTCCCTGTGTCACCGCTGGAGTCAGCCGGATGTGGACCTGTTTGCGTCCCGCCACAATCACAAGCTTCCAAGATTTGTCTCCCTGACGCAGGATCCTCTGGCCTTCGCCACGGATGCGCCAGCAACGCCTTGGACGGAGTTTCGGCTCCTCTGTGTTCCCTCCCTTTCCTCTGCTTGAGCAGGGTGCTGCGCAAGATATCCCAGGAGAGGGTACCAGCCATTCTGGTTGGGGTTGTTACCTTTTTTAATCTTTTTTACCTTTATTATCTCCCGGCTTCTTGTATAACTGCTTGTCAACACTGGAGAGGTCTATTGGTGATCCTGTTTTTATATGGTACCGGGAGGAGCCACAACTCTTCTGCAGTGCACTGCGCCACCTTGTGGCGGAATATCCCATACGTAAGGACTTCTTGAAGCAGGCCATGCATAGTAAAAACAATTCTACAGGTGAGTACTCACAGAATTGTATTTTTTCAGGATTACCCAAAAAACCGACATCCAGGTTGGAGCCGTGGTTCTGTGGCTTACCATGCAGGTAAAAACGCCTTTTAAATTTTGTGTGTGTATGTTCAGGTTGGAAATACTTATAGATGGTATATCTAATGTCAGGTTCTTATCACTGTAGAACCATGTGCATATAAAGCCGATGTGTTTGATAAAAGCCAGACAACATTTTTATTTTATTATTGGTATCTTTATTGTCATGTAATGTGTTAGTAGAAAGTGAGTTCACAAATACAAATTTGCTTCCGTACAGATGATGGTAAAATATTTCATGGAAGTGGTGTTGGGGATCCATTTGGGCCTCGGTGTTACAAAGGTGATATCATGGGCTGTGGAATTATGTTTCCTAGGGACTATATCCTGGACAGTGAAGGTATGATTTGTAGCCTTTTATTGCTGTAGTGACTTACTGGGTGTACATATTGGTCGCATGGATCACCTTATACTCCTGCCTTCTGCAGGTGAAAGTGATGACAGCAGTGACATGAAGGAACTGAGGATACAGCCACGAGGTGTTAGGAACGTCATGTATCTCAGGCAAGAGCAGCAGCAAGAGGAGGATGGGGAAGACGAAGAGGAGGAGGAAGAGGAGGACATTGAGAGGGACCATGAGGGAAGGAAAGTAGTGGTAAGTCATGCTGTATGATTTCACAATAATTTACATGCAGTAACACTAGGGAAGCCTCGAACCCGCAAGTAAGGAACTGAGAAGCCTCTCCCCCAGTTGGAAATTCTCCCTTTTTTATTTTCTAAAGCTTATGATTGATTTGTTAAATACAATGGTAAAGTATGTTTTTAAATTTACGGTGCCTTTATAAAATTCATACTTTTTGTTCCAGTCACAGGAAGGAAGGAGAATTTCTTCTTCCTTTGTCTCCAGTGGCCCCCCCCCCCCCCAGCCCAGCATGTTGGATATGATGGCAGTTCTGAAGGATCATATTTCCACTTCCCTTGAGAATCTCAGGACCCCACCAGACTTGGCTGTATGTAAGGAGTTTGTGGGCATTGCCTAGACCCCCTTTTTTTCTAGAGGGCAGCAGTCCGAGGTCTCTGATACCTCCCTTTCTGAGGGGAATGAGTCCCTTCCTACTCTGAGGGCCCTTGTTCAGGTTCTGATTCCATTTCTCCAATTAAATTCTATTTTCCTCCAGAGGATTATCTCCTGCATATGGTTCATCTTTCTATGGGCATTGAGGATAGGAATTTAACCGCTAAGTCTAAACATGATGGATTCTATCCTGATTTTGTTCCTGATTCCCTTATGACCTTCCCCGTTCATAACACAGTTAAGGAGGCTGTCCTTAATTAGTGGAAGGATCCAGTTAAGAAGGTTTATAGACCAGGGGCTCTTAAAGCGGTCCTTCACTCTGAATAAGAGTCTATCTTATATGTTTCCCACACCCTGTACATACAGATTGTCCACATTAAAAATCATCCTACCTGCATCTACTGCATGTTATGAGCCTTTAAACATCCAAGATGGCGGCTTATGGAAGCCGCCATCTTATCAGGCAGCCTGCAAACAGGAAGTGCCTCCTGACTGTGCTGCTCTGCATTCTAGGATTGCTGACCTTTTCCTGACCCCAGCTCTGCTCTGTCTGAGCAAAGCACAGCTGTAACCCCGCCCCCTGCACTTTATCCCGCTCTCGTCTCCTCAGTAAGTGTGATGCTTCTGAGTCAAGATGGCGGCGCCCGTATCCTAAATTCCTGAACAGAGTTGCAGCCCAGTGGGGGAAAGAATAATAAGTTAGTGACTAAAAACGTAAAATATATTAATTTTAGATGCTGGGGAACCGTTTTTTAAGAGTTTGGGCTTTTCATTAAATCACGCTGAAGGTCCGGTTTAAGAGGCGTTATCCATTCATTGAGGAAGACTCGCATATTTGGGATAGATGCCCCCTTTTCTAAGGTCTCCAAGGGGGTGAATTAAGCCATTAAAGACTTTGGTATCCTTAAAGATCCTTAAATTAATTTTTATTTTTAATGCATAGATGGCTTGCGCACACATAGGAATTTGTCCTCCGCATTTAACCCATCCATGCAGTGAAAATACACATGCCCGGAGCGGTGGGCTGCCCTAATTACGGCGCCCGGGGAGCAGTTGGGGGGGGGGTTAGGTGCCTTGCTCAAGAGCTTATGAAGCTGATAAGATAATGAAGGCTTTACCGATTCTTTTCTCAGCTGCCTCTTTTCTGTCTGATGCCATGGCAGAATTGGTGAGATTTTTGGCACTAATTTGGTGCGCAGGACTTTGGCTGAGTACTTGGTCAAGGGATACAGATTCAAGGTTGTGCCTGTGTGCCATGCCCTTTAACAGGAAATTCCTCTTTGGCCCAGAACTAGAGAAGGTATTAAACAGGTCTGCTGTCTTTTCCCACCCAGTCTTTTCCCCCAAGCGTAGGGATCCTTTCTTAGCAATGACACGTTTAGAGGAGCTAGAGGCCCCCACCCCAGTTCTAGGAGAGGCAAGTTTAGAGGGTCCACTCTGTTCTACATTTAGTGGGAGACTCTACTAGGTTGCACCTTTATTTCCAGAGTAATAAGGAAGGGTTTCTCAATAGAATTCCTGCACGTCCCCCCCAGGAACTTTTTTGTTACTCCTCTTCCAGGGGGCAATAATGGGCTTTAGCAGCAGTCTAGATTCTATGTTGGATATGGAAGTGGAGTGTTATTCTAAGTATGTCACACACCCCACTTCAGTTACTCATTATTATTACACTTGGTAAACTCACCGCTAGGTGGCGTAGTTGCAGAGATCTCCAAAAAAGCAGCAAGCCCCTCCCGGTCTACACATACCTGGTACCTCCCATCAATTCCCCAGTGTTGTTCTCTGCAAGATGGCGACAAGACAGAAGAAAGAAGTCTCCTGCTTGCAGGTAGCCGGGGTATCACCCCGGCCCCCCCCCCCCATGGTCTATTGCTGCCCGACCCTTTTTGTTTACTCCCCATGTTATTCGGCAGCCTCCCAGCCTTGGCTGTAGGTCGGGCAAAGGTAGCTGGCACCCTTGGTGCCCAGGAGATTAGCTCCTCCGCTCGACCCCATCATGTGGGGCATAGCGGGATTCCCGGAGTGGTGATCCGGATGTGGGATGCCCTTATTCTCTAGCGGTAGTCAGGGAATGTAGCGTTTTTATTCTTGGTTGAGGCATGTTTGTGGTTATTGTACTCCCCCCCCCCCCCCCCACCCCCCCCTCCTCACACTTTCAGTAGTATGGCCTTGCCTTGCGGCGGTCCGGGAGTGCGTTTGGGCTCTGGGGCCCTGTGGGTGACTGTTTCACGTGTGGGGGTCGCTCTGTGGGCGCTGGTTGTTCCCCCTCTGGGAGGGGGCTTTGGGTCCGCGTCCTGCGGGCGCTTATTGTTCTGCTCGTGTCTGGGGGTTGTGAGAGAGAGAGAGTGAGCGCGTCTCTCTCTTTCTCTGTGTGTGTGCGCGGCGTGCGGGTTTGTGCGCCCTTTGTCATTTCCCGCCTGTTGTTACCGCGGCGCGGCCCTTGCTGGGCCTGACGCGCGGCGCGGTCGGGGGGCAGGTCCTCGGGACGCGCGGTCCGCGCGGTTGGCAGGCGCGTCAGGGGGGGGTGGGGCCACGCCGGCTCCCGCGGTTCTTCTGGGCACGTCCTCTTCCTCCTTCTTCCCCTGAGTTGCGCTGTGCGGCCGCCATTGTCACGCGAGGTAGGTCCCCCCGCTGTCTTTTTTCCTCATCCGGGAGTTGTGCGGGTTTTCTTGCGTGGGGCTGGAGCGTTGTTAGCCCCACGCTGTAATGTCTCCCCTTGGTCTCTCCCCCTCTAACTCCTGTTGTGGAGTGTTGGCAGGCTCTGGAGCCAGGGGTGACTTTTATTGTGCCCTTAATATATATATATATATATATATATATAATATATATATATATATATATATATATATATATATATATATATATATATATATATAATATTTATATATATATGGCTGTACATAGCTTTGCACACTTATCTTCGCCTGTTTTTGTCTACATATGTTAGCATGTGCCTGGAATGATTGTTGTCTTTTTTGTGTCTTCCAGATCCCGGGACCCCTTCCGGTTGGGCTCTCCCGGTCTTACATACCTGGCCAGTAGGGGGGAAAGAAAATTGGGATATATATAAATTTATATAAAGATATTGGGCTTCCCCGTGGTCCGGGTAGTGAAGATTTAAGCTAGACCTTTATTAAAGGGGGCATCCCGGGTTGCTTACTGCGTAAATCCCTAGGTTTGCGAATACCATAATTTCACCATATGGAGGCTGCCTGGGATACCGGATCTGATCCTTCGGGACAATCTAGGCTGTGTGGGGGTTGTGGGACTCCGCTAAGGGCCAGCTCTTTGGGGGCTCCAAGCAGGGTCTGGAGTTCCCCAGTCAGCAGCATTTCAAGGACGTTGTCCTTAAGCAGTGGGAGCATCCTACACGGCTCGTTGGGGTACCGCCTCGCTGGGATAAGAAATATCCCTTTCCGGCGGACTTGCTGAAACGTTGGTCTGTCCCTCTCGAGGTGGATGCTCCGGTTTTGGGGCTGTCTAATTCGGCGGCTGTTCATTTTCCTGACACTATTTATCTGAAGGATGGTGAGGATCGCCGGATTGATCAGCTGGCCCGCCATGGTTTTGTCTGTGCGGGTTCGGTTTTGAGGCCTGTTTGTGCTTCGGCTCTTTTGGCCTTGGCGGTTAGGTCTATGGTCAGGGATTTATGTGTGGATCTTGATCCCTCGGGTGATGAGTTCCTTGCGCTTAAGCATTGTGACTCCTTCTTGTCATTTATCCTGGCCGCTCAGGATGATGCCATGTTGATGTGTGGCAGGGCGTCTGCCCTGTTGGTGGCTGTTCGCCGTTCTGTGTGGTTGAGACAGTGGACGGCTGACTTTAATTCTAAAAGATCTCTCACGGCTCTTCCCTTTCTGGGTTTGAGGCTTTTTGGTGAAAAGCTGGATTCTGTTGCCAAGGGAGGTAGGTTGCCTCAGCGCAAGAAGTTTCGCCGTTCCTTTCGGGGGGCGGCCCCCTTCAATCCGTCCTTTCGGGGAGCCAGAGCCGGCAGGAGTGCGGGCTTCTCGGCTTCCAGGGGTGCGGGTTGGAATAGGGGTAAAGGCCGTGACCGCCCCGTTCATGCCTGGGGCGCCAAGCCCAAGTCGGCTGCCAAGTCCGCTCAGCAATGAAGGGGCGCCCTCACCCGTGCGGGTGGGGGGACGGTTGCGACTCTTCTCCCGGGTATGGGACCAGGAGGTCTCGGACAGATGGATTCGGGAGGTGGTGTTGGCCGGTTACAAGTTGGAGTTCGAGTCCCGCCCTCCTCCAAGGTTTTTCAGGTCTCGGGTTCCTCTAGACCCGGTGGCTGCGCAGGGGCTCCTGGCGGCGGTTCAGAATCTCGTGGATTTGGCGGTCATTTGCCCGGTCCCTCCTTCAGAGGTGGGGCGGGGGTATTACTCCAATCTGTTCACCGTACCCAAGAAGGACGGGTCGTTCTGTCCGATCCTGGATTTGAAGTTTCTCAACAGGTTTATTCGTCCCCGGAAGTTTCGCATGGAGACCTTGCGGTCGGCGATCGGCTCGCTTCGGCAGGGGGACTTTATGACGTCCATAGACATCAAGGACGCGTACCTTCACATTCCGTTCTTTCCGGTTCATCAGCGGTTTCTGCGCTTTGTGGTGGAGGATCGGCACTTTCAGTTTGTAGCTCTCCCATTCGGTCTCACCTCGGCTCCGAGAGTGTTCACCAAGGTGTTGGCAGGGGTGATGGCCCTGCTCAGAGCTCAGGGGATTCGCATTGTTCCTTACCTGGACGATCTTCTCATCATGGCTCCTTCCTTCAGTCAGGCGGAAGGGGACACCAGCTTGGTGGTCTCTATGCTAGAGAGGTTCGGCTGGGTGATCAATTACCCTAAGTCCTCTCTGGTTCCGGCCAGGGTGGTGACCTTTCTGGGGATGTCCTTGGACTCTTGCCAGCACAGAGTGTTTCTTCCTCAGGCCAAGGTTCTTTTGATTCAGGAATTGGCTCAGCTTCTTCTTTCCAATCCTCACCCGTCCATTCGGCTAGGGATGAGACTGGTGGGGTTGATGGTGGCCTCGTTCGAGGCAGTTCCCTTCGCACAGTTTCACACGAGGACGCTGCAGCTTCATCTTTTGGCGTCTTGGGACAAGCGCCCGCGGTCGTTGGATCGGTCCTTCCGGATGTCCCCTCGAGTTCGGCAGTCTCTTCGGTGGTGGTTGGTCTCGCACAATCTTTTGAAGGGCAGGTCGTTTCTGACTCCGCTTTGGGAAACTGTCACCACGGATGCCAGCTTGTCAGGATGGGGAGGTTTCTGGAAGGATCTTCAGTTTCAGGGGCAGTGGGACCCTCAGGAGGCCCACTTGCCCATCAATGTTCTGGAGTTGCGAGCCATCAGATTGGTTCTGTCTCACTTGACGCATCATTTACAGGGTCTGCCGGTCCAGATTCGATCGGACAATCAGACGGCGGTTGCTTACATCAATCACCAAGGAGGGACTCGCAGTCTGGGTGCCCTCAGGGAAGTGTCTCTGATTCTGGTTTGGGCGGAGACGTATGTCCCTTGCATTTCGGCAGTGTACATTCCAGGAGTGGAGAACACGGAGGCGGATTTTCTGAGCCGGTGCTCGTCCCGCCGGGGGGGAATGGTCTCTCCATCCCCAAGTGTTTCGGTCCATGTGTCTTCGGTGGGGGACACCGGAGGTGGATCTGTTTGCCTCTCGTCACAATCACAAGCTTCCGACATTCGTGTCGCTGTCTCGGGACCCTCTGGCGGCGGATGCCATGGCCTTGAGCTGGAAGGATCTGGGGTTCCTGTATCTGTTCCCTCCGATTCCCATGTTAGGCAGGGTGCTGCGAAAGCTAGTTCAGGAAGGGGTTCCCGCCATTCTCGTGGCTCCAAGGTGGCCAAGGCGGGTGTGGTTCGCAGACATCGTTCGTCTGGCAGTGGATCGGTTCGAGTTGCCTCTTCGGCCAGATCTGCTCACCCAGGGTCAACTGTGTTACCCCAGTTTACCAACGCTGGCTTTGACGGCTTGGCTGCTGAAACCTCCATCTTGAGGGAGGAGGGTCTTTCGGATTCGGTCATTCAGACTCTTGTTAGTGCTAGGAAGAGGTCTTCCTCTTCCATCTATTATAGGGTCTGGAGATCTTATATTGATTGGTGTGAGGCTAGATCTTTGCCATGCCGGGTCTTTTCTATTTCTCGGATTTTGGATTTTCTTCAATCAGGGCTGGATTCTGGTCTCCAGCTGAGTACCTTGAAGGGGCAGGTGTCTGCCTTGTCAATTTTTTTCCAGAGGTCTTTTGCTAGCCATTCTTTGGTCAAGACTTTCTTCCAGGGGGTTTCGCATCTGCGGCCTCCTAGGAAGCCTTTGCTCCCAGTTTGGGATTTGAATTTGGTGCTCTCTGCGTTACAGGCTCCTCCTTTTGAGCCCTTGCAGGATATTGCTCTGTCCACTCTGACTCAGAAGGTTGTCTTTTTGGTGGCCATCACTTAAGTTCGGCGTGTTTCAGAGTTGGCAGCTTTGTCGATTCAGGCTCCTTATTTTGAGAAGCATCAGGACAAAGTGGTCTTTCGCTTCAAGTCAGATTTTCTTCCTAAGGTGGTATCTGCTTTTCATCTTAATCAGGACATTGTTCTTCCTTCTTTGTGTCCTAAGCCTAGGCATGCTAAGGAGAGTGCGTTGCACTGCTTGGACGTGGTGCGTTGTGTTAGGTACTATTTGCGTGCTACGTCTTCTTTTCATAAGACTGATGCCTTTTTCGTGGTGCCCTGTGGGCCCAGGAAGGGTTTGGCTCCGGCTAAGTCTTCCATTAGCAAATGGATTCGTCAGGCGATTGTTGGAGCCTATTCTGCCAAGGGGAAGGATCCCCCTTTTCGCATTACTGCGCATTCTACTCGTGCGGTTGGTGCGTCCTGGGCTTTTCAGCACCAGGCTTCGGTTGAACAAGTTTGTAAGGCCGCTACCTGGTCTTCGGTTCACACCTTTTCCAAGTTTTACAAGGTTGATGTGCGGGCCTCAGCGGATGCTGTGTTTGGCCGTAAGGTTCTGCAGGCTGCAGTGGTTTGAGTTTTATATGCGTTATTGCCTGGTTTGGATACCCGCCCTCTTTTGGACACTGCTGTTGGATGTCCCAAGTGTAATAATAATGAGTAACTGAAGTGGGGTGTGTGACATACTTAGAATAATACCATTTTGTGATTACTCACCTGTAAAATGGGTATTATAAGTATGTCACACACCCCACTTCACCCGCCCTCTTTTGGTATCCTGGTTCCTTATATGGTGAAGTTTTGTTATTTACAGTTGAGGGTTACATTTGTTTACATTTGTTTATTCCTGGTACCTTGTCTTACTGCTGTTGTAACACTGGGGAATTGATGGGAGGTACCAGGTATGTGTAGACCGGGAGGGGCTTGCTGCTTTTTTGGAGATCTCTGCAACTACGCCACCTAGCGGTGAGTTTACCAAGTGTAATAATAATGAGTAACTGAAGTGGGGTGTGTGACATACTTATAATACCCATTTTACAGGTGAGTAATCACAAAATGGTATTTTTTGGGTATAGAAGACCTCCATAGGATTCCGCTTCATTCTCAGTTTGAAGGAGCTGAATCAATTGGTATGCTACAGACGCTTCTGCATGCATTCCCTCTCCTCTGTGAGGAATCTGCTCCTGCCTGGCTCCTTCATGATCTCAATGGACCTGAAGGATGCCTATTGGGAGGTACCAATGAGCTTGTTGGCTCAAGCCTTTTTGAGATTTGCTGGAAAGTTGGGGTGGGGGCGGCAAATACTCCATTTCCAACTTGTATGCCTACCCATTAGGCTGGCATCAGCTATCAGCTTTCAGCTAATGTTTACCAAAGTTCTGGCAGAACATCTAGCTGCACTAAGCCAGAATGGAGTTGGGATCATATCTAGATGACCTCCTCCTCTTTGCCCCAGATCAGGAGAGGTTGCTCCAGGATCTGGAATCAACAAAGGAGTTTTTGCTACAATTGGGTTGGATCCTGAATCGGGAGTCCAGTCTAGTCCCGTCACAGGTCATAACTTATTTGGGTTTCAAGATAATATAGATCTTTCAGAAATTCTTTCTGCCTTAGTCGAAGATAACAATCCTTCAGGAAGCCGTTCAGTCCCTGTGTTACAGTTGGTCAATTTCGGTTCGTCAAGCTATGCGGATCTTGGGGCTAATGACCTCATCCTTCCCCGCTGTAAGATGGGGTCAGCTACACTCAAGGACTCTACAGCTGCATATTCTAAACTCTTGGGGCAGGTCTCAGAGAAATCTGGGGCTTCGATTATCCTGTCTATAGACTCCTAAGTTGGTGGAAAGGCAAGCATAGGTTTGTCAGTGGCCTATCCTAGTCGGACCCCAAGGACATGGTGGTGACGAAGGACACCTCTTCATGGTGTTGAGGAGCCCATTACGGATCCCTGACCGCTCAAGGGAAATGGTCCAGAAGACAGAACCTATCCTCATCGAATCTCAGAGAATTGATGGCTGTGAAGGTGGCATTGCTAGCTTTCTTTCCCAACCTGAAGGGTCATCACGTGCAAATCGGAACAGACAATGCGACTACTATGGCATAAATGTGAATTGAATTGTGTTGTGTTGAATTGTGTTGAAATGAATTGTCGGGCGGGATGAGGTCGTCCATCCTGCAATAAACAGGAAAGGAAATTCTGATCTGGGCAGAACTGAACCACTTATTCATATCGGCCATCCACCTGAAAGGTGGCTGCAATCGGGTAGCAGATATTTTGAGTTGCTCTCTGTTATCTGAAACCGAATGGTCACTGAACCAGGAGATTCAGATTTGTATCCTGAGGGCAACCCCGGAGGCGGATCTTTTCTTTTCCGGTCGAAACAACAAGCTGAGGAAGTTCTACCGGTATCACGATGCTCCTGAAAAAGGGGTTTTCGAGGGAGGGGATCAAGACTCTGCTTTCCAGCAGAAAGAAGGTGACAAGGAAGATTTATTTAAAAATTTGCCATCACCCCTTTCTTCAAGTTTCCAGGATTGTATAATATTACAGGTGGATCCTTGCTACCTTCCTAAGATCTCTTCCAACTTTCATCAGACCCAAGAGATTATCCTTCCATCCGCTGGGGATAGTGATCCCTCCACGGGTTCTGTAAATAAGTCTTTGGATGTCAGGGCCTGTTTGCTGGAATACCTTCGACAAACAGGACTGAATAGCTTATTTGTTTATTTCTCGGGTCACATGAAGGGTTAGCGTGTTTCCAAGGCAACATTGGCCCAATGGATGAAGGGCACTATCAGTTTGCTTACAACAGATCTTCTCCAGGGCGAATTACAGCAAGCTGGTGCCACTGGTGAACAAATCTGTAGAGCGGCAACCTGGTCTTCAGCTAAGACATTTTATAATCATTACCGCCTGGATCTGCTCACCTTGCAAAATCAATGCTTTGGCAGGAGTGTGTTGCAGGCAGCCTTTTCCATCCAGTAGAGGTAGTATCTTCCTTATCCTCTTAGTGGTATGCTGCCCCAAGGAGAAACCTTAAGTTAGTTACCAGGTAACTTCTTTTCTAAACATCCGAAAGGGCAGCATACATGCTTCCCTCCCTCAGGCTACATTATTTTGTTATCTTACTGATTCATCAGTTGGTGCTTTGTCTTTGTTCTTCATAACTCTTAAACTACAGGTGTCTGGAGATGGAGCTAAAGCTTTTGTGTATTCTGGTGGGCATGTGTTCCTACCTTGGGGCAGAGCCTTAATTTCTCAGTGGTATGCTGCCCTATCGGATGTTTAGTAAAGAAGTTACCAGGTAACTAACTCAAGTTTTTAGTGTGATTTGCAATGGTAGCGTTCCTCCACACACATCATTATGCATTTAGGCGTAAAAGTCCAACTTTGGTCTCCTCTGACCAAAGCACCTTCTTCCGCATGACTGCAGTTTGCCTCATGCTATGTAGGGGACACAGCAAACAGGACTTATGGCTTGCATTCTTCCTGCCCCTCTTCCATAAATGCTAGATTTGACAAGTAAACAATGAAACGCTCTCCTTGCCTGGGCTGTCCATATTAGGTGGACAGCCATGTCTTGGTAGGATTGCAGTTGTGCCAAACTGCTTCTCATTTATAGATGACGGAGTGAACAGTTCTCTGTCAAATGTTTTGAGTTGGGCTATATTTTTTTAACCTAACTCTGCAATACACTTAAACACAACTTTATCCCTGAGCTGTCTGGTGAGGTCCTGGGTTTTCATGATGCTGTTTGTTCACTAACAAACCTCTGAGGCCTTCACAGTACACCTGCAGTTATACTAAGAATAAATGACATAAATTTGCACGCTGTTTACTAATTAGGTGACTTCTAAAGACTGTTGATCTCTCTGCATTTTATTTAGGGATAACCGAATACATATGTGCAGTTTACTTTTCAGTGTGTTCATTTTTTTTAAATTGGAAAAGCATGCTTTGTTGCTCAGTCACATAAATGCATAAAATTCATTTGTTTGGGGCTATAATGTTAAATGTGGAAAAGTTCAAGGGCTATAAAAATACTTTAGCAATGCACTGTATATATGTAACATAAAGATTGCTCTCATTACAGGTATTCTTCACAAGGAATGGAAAGATCATAGGCAAAAAGGAATCCATTCTGCCTCAGGGCGGCTTTTATCCAACCATAGGAATGCTGAGCAGTGGGGAAAAAGTGAAGGTGGACCTGCACCCCCTAAGTGGGTGACTAATGTAGCTGCAGAGGGAGCGTGCATCACATTCTTCTGTCATCTTTTACCTCCTTTGGCCATGCACGATTTGCACGTGGGCTTGTGATAGTGCTTCATGTTTGGAAAGTTGTCTCGGTGGTCCCTGTCAGTAATTGTGGGCTTCATATTGCTCCATGCCTGTATGTTTTGGCATAGCAAGTGACAACATGGCACAGGTAAAAAAAAATGCTGGGAAACAAGCTGCTTTTCACTATTTCAAAATGATTTTATGTTTTGGAAAGTATTAATTTTAGAGGGAAATGTAGCTTTGTATGGCTTGCACACTGACAAATTTCAAAGTATTGTGGTTTTTAGATAGAATGACTAATCAGCTACCTTCCATATATCTTCGGAATTTCTCTGCTGAGCTGGACATCCCATAGTTTGGTGATTTTTTGAAATCGCAGACATTTTCCTTATGTGCTGGTTTTACGTTTGTTACACTCTTCATGATATAAAAGTAACTCGACTGTAAAATCACAGATTTTAGACTTGTGAGGGAGATCAGACAAGCATTTGTGTGTCCATGGCTATTGTTTTCATATGGTTTCTATTTCTTCCCCATGTTATTCTGGCTGCTCAGCTTTACCAGCTTTGTTGGTATTGCCACCTATGGTCTCCTCATTTTGCTTCTTGTGAGAATGTTTTCGGTTTCTATGTCCAGCAATTTCTGTCCACCCTTATTGAGTGCTTCTGTCCTGCACAGCATTTTCTGATATTCCCAGTAGAAGTCTCTATATTACCTGCATATTGGTCATTCAAGAAGCTATTAAAACCGACTTTCTACCAACGGCGGCCAAAGAAAAGTTGCTAGGCTAGATGCAGGATACGGTTCTGCCTTTTGAAAGCGAACCTCCATTCAAAAAATTACTAAAAGGCCAGACCCCCACCCCATGCATGCATTTGTGCACATCCACCCAGGGAACATGGGGCAGCACAGTGGCTGCTGGCAGAAGATGGGTCTGGCCATACGGAAGTACCTTTGCCCAATATAGGGCTTGCTTTCTTCCCTATGTAGTGTGGCATCCCAAATGAGGATGTCCATAGGACATGTTGTTTTAAACATTTTAAAATAAGGAGATGTAGACCTATAATATCATCCAGGCTAACTGCTGTAATGTGCTACTGACTTACTGTATGCCAACAGAGCTTGCATGCTCTCATTTTAAACTGTATTATGTTGAACCCTAACCCGTACCGGCTAGCTGTGTGTAGCCTAGTTGTAGCACTTACTGTAAGACTGTTCTATGGCTTATATCCATTCCACTGCTCATGTAACAAGTAGATGGAATTGTCCCCAATTAGTAACGGTTTGAAATCTATGTGAAAGGTGATGAGAAGCTGTCTTATTTATACATTCACAGAATAACTACCTCCATTCTGCTGCTAACCTTGTGTCCTGTCAGTGTGTTTCTCCACATGTCACAATGTCAGCATTGTCGTGTTCTGGCTTACTTGCTTCATCTCTTGGGTCTAGCACTTTTCTTATTTTTCAGTGTTTTATTTTTTTTTTTTTTTAATTTTAAAATGGATTGTTCAGGTAAAAAAAAAAATACAGCCGATATTCTGTTTTGTCCCCCACCCCTTTTTCTCCCCCTTTCTAAATCGTACTTATTGCCAAGATTCCTAAGGGCACCCATTTACAGCGTGCACCATTCCCTTTGACAACAGGGGTGTCCCAGGCGCTTTCTCAGTGCGCTCTGCAGAGGAGCACATGGAAGGCGTGTGATCTAGTCTCAAGTCCCAGGAAGTCTTGGAAAACCTGAGTAGGACCAAACTGTAGGGGACAAAAAGTGATTATTGGACAGGACTATAAGTCTTGCTCCCAGTTCACAATCTAATATAAACTTATGCAACGGTGAACTCCAAGCAAACATACAGTGGTTGTTAAAGGCCCGTTTCTTAGTTCTGCATATAATAATGAGCATAGATACTTTAATTTTTGGTAACATTTAAGTGCTTTACCCGTTCAGCATCAGATGATGCTGTGGTAAAATTTGCACATCCTGGGCCAATAGGTTTAAAGGGATTGGCCAGCCCAACCCCAAAAAAAAGCTCTACTGCTAGGAACAGCTGGACTACAGCTTGCCGGGACTGGAAATGGAGTGCCCTGTTGGTCTTCTCTGGTCCAAGATGGAGGCAGCGAATGTGCCGGTATACATCATGCAGCATGCCCAGTCCATTTGTTGAAATGGAGAGGGGGCGTGTCCGCCTTGGCACAGACCCCTCTATTGCAATGAATGGAATGCTCGATCTCCGATCTTATGTTGTAGTCCATCGATGGTCCCAGTGGTGGAGCAGCACTGGATAAAAGGCAAGTAGCGCTTTGTTTTTGGCTGACCTATCCCTTTAATATCAGAAAAATGCTATTGTTTAACAACATTGTTTGCGGCTATAAAAAAAAAAAATCAACCTGGATAAAGAGAAAATAAAGAATTATAATCTTTTACGTCTGTTCTGAAGCCCCCTAAGAAACAAAATGTTGAACGTTTAAGAAACGTTTATTAATGGTTGACAGGAATTCAGCACTGGAAAGTCGCTGGTGTGTTTTTTGTTTTATTTTAAATTGGACCAAAAGTTGAGAGGCCTTTTTTTTTCTGGCAAGCATTTAGTTAGCTCCTCTGTGGTAATCTAAAGAGCCAGGCGGAATTGTGTTTACATGGTCATCAGAATTTTGCACAGCAAGGGCACCCCCGTTTTATACCCCATGTGCCTTGTCTGTGGCTGTAGGCGCAAACCACTTGGCTTCGCATAGCATGAACAGCGCACACAGGCCGCGATTCAATAAAGGTAGAAAAATATTCTAGTAGTAAAAGATTCAATTCATGAGAAAAAAGCCTGAGAATGTCACTGTTGCTGAATCACCATATAGGAAAACAATGAAAGTAAATGGCACTTTTTTTACTACTAAGGAAAGTAGTGAACTGCTTACTCCTTTCTACACTGTAGTAAAAGCTGCCATTGACTTTCATTGTATTTTTATCTAGTGATTCAGTAACAGTGACATTCTCAGGCTTTTTTCTCATGAATTGAATTTTTTACTATCTTTTATTGAATCAATGCCATAGAGGGAAGCCATACTGAGCAGAATTTACAGCAATGATTACTAAGGAGACTTGAATTGTCTTTTGACGATTTACTTAATGCAATCCAACGGTTCACTAAGCGCTGACCCCTGCTCTCAGTGGTGGCACAGTGTTACTCTGGCTGCCCCGCTCCTCTAGCTTGCTGTTGGGTAATGTATAGGTGTCAGGCATGTTGGAGAGGGGGATGGATTAAGGGGAAGTGTTTAATTCATGTACATCCCTTTCTGTGTTGGGGGGGGTTGCATCCAAGGCTTAGTGTTTTCTGCCACTGATGTGAGTCAGGGCTATTGTGCCTGGCTGATAAACTGGTGCTAGGATACATTCCATGTAGATGATGAACATTAGACTGCAGTTTTTAGTGCCTGATTCCTCTCACTTGGGAGGGGTACTATAGTCTCCAGAATCCGCCATGTTATGTTCTTTCTATGCTCTGTCACACACCCGCCTCAAGACATTCATTACATGTGAGTATACTGACCTGTAGATGGCGATCTTGCAGAGATAACAAAAAAAGGTGAGACCCTCCCGGACCATAAATACCTGGGACCTCCCACTCATTCCCCAGTCTTTCATCTCTGCAGAGGCGAGCAAGTCAGAAGATGATGTCTCCTCCTTGCAGGTAGCCGGGATGACTCCCGGCCACTTCTTATTCATCTATTTCTGACCGGATCCCTTTTGTTAAAGTGGACCAAAACCCAGGATAGTCAAAAGTTTTGACTATCCTGGGTTTTGGTCCTTTCCCTGGGGGCACCCCGATCAGGGGTGCCCCGCTGTGTAAAACCCCCCAGGACGCCCGAACGGACTCACCTCTTCCTGGTCGCACGGCGCGTCTAAGAGCAGCCTGCGTCTAACGGGGAGCATGCCCGCGCCGGCCTTTCACAAAAGCCTGGCGCAGGCATGTGCACTGCTAGAGAGAAGCGAAAGATGCGGCCGCCAGAGCCGCTGCTCTTAGACGCGCCGTGCGCCCAGGAAGAGGTGAGTCCGTTCGGGCGTTCTGGGGGGTTTACACAGCGGGGCACCCCCGATCGGGGTGCCCCCGGGGAAAGGACCAAAACCCAGGATAGTCAAAATCCTGGGTTTTGGTCCACTTTAAGTTACTTGCCTCCCAGCCTAGGCTCCTGGTCCGGGCAAAGGTAGTTGGCACCCCTGGTGCTTAGGAGCCGTGAGACCCCATAACAAGGGGTAGGCAGCTATCCGGGTTGGTGATCCCGGTTTGGGATGCCCCATCCCTTGGCCCTACCCTGGCATGGATTCCCCCTCTCCCAGATACCCTTAGAGGGGGGGGGGCGGGTCCCTTAGGGATTCATTCTTTATTATTGTGTGTGTGTGTGTGTTTGGTGCTTAACTGAGTGTGTGTTATTTAGACTGGTGCTGGCAGGCCGCGGCGCCGGCCTCCGGCGTGTGGTAAATGGCGCCTGTGGGCGCCCATGAGGCGCTTCTCCTCCTTGGGGCCGGGCGCTGGCGCGTGCGCCTACGGCCTGCCCCCCGTGCTGCGGGCGCTGTGTGTTAGGTCCCGGCTCCTGGCCGGCAGATACGGGGGGGGGCGGGGCCGGGCGCGAACCGCGCCGGCCCTCCCTCCTCCTCTGCTCTCCTCGTGTCCCCACGGTTCCTCCTGCCTGCGGTAATCAGGTGGGGCGAAGGTCTGGTGAGTGGCCTGTGGCCATCAGATTTTCTATCATTAACTCCTTATGGACATTGCCAGCATAGTCTGAGTGTGTGTTTTTTTTGTGTGTTCCAGGTGGACCATTGATACTATTAAAGGGGGATTCTCCCGGTCCTAAAGTCCCTGGTTAAATTTAGTGGCTTAAAATTCCTCCCACTCGGGACTTAAAGGGGCATCCCGGGTTGCATTACTGCATAATTCCCTCGGAGCATTATATATATATATATATATATATATATATATATATATATATATATAACAAAAATCGCTGTATGGAGGCATCCCCGGATACTGGGCTTGTGCCCCCCTCGGGGCAATCCAGGCTGTGTTTGGGGTGTGGGGTATCCCTTTTGGGGGATGATGTATTTCTTTGTGTAGTGCACAGCGGTCTATTACGCGGCAGACCGGATCTCAGGCGTCCGTTTCTGCTCCGCCAGTCTCCTCTCCGTCTCCCCCTCGCTTGACACGTACCCCATGTGATGTGGTCATTGGCGGGGAGTCGCAATCTGAGGTGTGTGCCAGATTGGCCAATCTTGAAAATTTTTTTTCCAGTGCCGTTGCTAAAAAGGCCACGGCAAAGAGAAAACATTTGTATACGGCTGCGCAGGCCTTTGATAGGGAGGATTTTGACTCCCTGGATTGGTCTGATTGTTCCCTGCGTGAGGAAGGGGAGTTGTATGAGGAGTCTGATGACTCAGATGATCAGCAGTTTGTGGGCGCCGATACCGAGCAGGGCCAGGGGGAGTCTTTGGATACCGCTAGGGTCCTGGCTCATATGTTTGAGGTCCTGGCTATTTCTCCCCCCGAGGCAGAGGCTCCTCTGCTGAAGGTGGAGTTCTTTGAAGTGACTAAGCCGCGCTTGGAATTTCCTTATCAAAAGCATTTTGATGGTATCATTCTCAAGGAATGGGAGAGGCCGACTCGGCTTCCGGGTGTCCCGCCGGGTTGGGACAAGAAATATCCCTTTTCCGGTGGACGCGATGAAGCACTGGTCATCTTCCCCCGAGGTGGATGCCCCTGTTTTGGGGTTGTCCAGCTCCTCAGTCCTCCATTCTCCGGAGTTCACTACTCGCAAGGATGGTGAGGATAAACGCATTGACCAGATGGCTTGTCATGGTTTTGCCAGTGTTGGATCGGCCTTGCGGCCGGTTTGTGCTTCTGCGCTTGTACTGGTAGCTGCCAGGTCGGTTATTAGAGGATTGTTGACCTCTTCCGGGCTTGACCCGGCTAGTGAGGAGTTTGCCGACCTTAAGCGCTGTAAGTTATTTTTATCCTTTGTGCTGTCCGCCCTGGACGACACTTTGGTGATGGCTAGCAGAGCTGCGGCCCTGCTTGTGGCTATCCACCGGTCGGTTTGGTTACGCCAGTGGGCGGCTGATTTTGTGTCCAAAAAGTCGCTCACGGCCCTTCCCTCTGTGGGGTTGCGGCTCTTTGGAGAAAAATTGGATTCGATGGCAAAGGGAAGTAAGTTACCTCAGCGTAAGAAGCAGCGTCGCCCCTTTCGGGGGGCGGCTTCTTTCTCTCAGTCCTTTCGAGGGGCTAGAGTTGGCAGGGGTTCGGCCTTCCCTTCGTCCAGAGATGATTCCTGGCCTAGGGGCATGGGTCGGGGCCGGCCAGGACACAGTTGGGGCTCCAAGCCTAGAGCCGCTGCCAAGCCGGGTGGGGGGACGGTTGCAACTCTTCTCCCAGGTCTGGGTCCAAGAGGTCTCGGACAGGTGGATGCAGGAAGTGGTGTCTTCCGGTTACAAGCTGGAGTTCGAGTTACGGCCCCCTCCCAGATTCTTCAGGTCTCGGGTGCCGTCATATCCTCTGGCCGCCCAGGGGCTTCGGGCGGCAGTAGCAAGTCTTGTGGACATGGCTGTCATCTGTCTGGTGCCCCTCTCAGACCGGGCCTGGGCTTCTATTCCAATTTGTTCACGGTGCCCAAGAAGGACAGTTCCGTTCGTCCCATTCTGGATCTGAAGTTGCTCAACAGGTTCGTTCGTCCCCGGAAGTTCCGCATGGAAACTCTGCGCTCAGCCATCCATTCACTTTGTCAGGGGGACTTCATGACGTCCATAGACATCAAGGATGCTTACCTGCATATTCCAATATTTCTGGCACACCAGAGGTTCCTTAGGTTTGTCGTGGACAATCGGCATTTTCAGTTTGTGGCTCTTCCGTTTGGCCTTACCTCGGCTCCAAGGGTTTTTACCAAGGTGTTGGCAGGAATGATGGCCATCCTCAGAGCCAGGGGTATCCGCATCGTGCCCTATCTGGACGATCTTCTCATCATGGCGTCTTCCCTCAGTCAGGCGCAGCTGGATACCAGGAATGTGGTGTCCACTCTGGAGAGTTTCGGTTGGGTGATCAACTATCCCAAGTCCTGCCTCACTCCCTCCAGGGTGGTGGAGTTCCTGGGAATGTCTCTGAATACTTCTCAGGCCAGGGTGTTTCTCCCCCGAGCCAAGGTTCTTCTGATTCAGGAATTGACTCAGCGTCTTCTATCCATTCCCCGCCCGCCCATCCGGCTAGGGATGCGACTCATGGGATTGATGGTGGCGTCGTTCGAGGCGGTTCCCTTTGCCCAGTTTCACACAAGGACGCTCCAACTCCATCTTTTGGCGGCCTGGGACGGGTCCCCACTGTCATTGGATCAGTCCTCTCTGATGTCCCCCCGGGTGCGGCGTTCCCTTCGGTGGTGGCTAAAACCAAGCAATCTGATGAGAAGCAGATCCTTTCTGACCCCTTGTTGGGAGACGGTCACCACGGATGCCAGCCTGTCAGGTTAGGGGGAATTTTGGAAGGATCTTCAGTGTCAGGGACTGTGGGGGCCTCTGGAGGCTCACGATCCCATCAATGTTCTGGAGTTGAGCCATCAGGCTGGTTCTGGCTCACTTGACTCATCAGTTGCAGGGCCTACCGGTTCAAGTTCGGTCGGACAATCGGTCGCCTACATCAATCACCAGGGAGGGACTCGCAGCAGGCGTGCCCTCAGGGAAGTGTCCTTGATCCTTGCTTGGGCAGAGAGCAATGTCCCATGCATCTCGGCGGTGTACATTCCGGGAGTGGAGAACACGGAGGCGGACTCCCTGAGCAGGGGGTCACCTCTCTGAGGGGAATGGTCGCTCAGCCCCAAAGTGTTTCGGCCGCTTTGCCACCGGTGGGGGACTCCGGAGGTGGACCTCTTTGCCTCTCATCACAATCACAAGCTTCCGGCATTTGTGTCTCTCTCGCGGGATCCGCTGGCTCTGGCAGCGGATGCCATGTCTCTGAACTGGAGGGATCTGGGGTTTCTATACCTGTTCCCTCCGTTTCACATGGTGGGCAGAGTGGTGCGCAAGCTGGCCCTAGAGGGCGCGTCAGCAATCCTGGTGACCCCAAGGTGGCCAAGACAGGTTTGATAGCAGACGTGGTAAGGTTGGCAGAGGATCAGTTAGACCTGCCCCTTCTGCCGGATCTGCTCACTCAGGGTCCACTGCTCTACCCCAATTTACCAATGCTGGCTTTGACAGTGTGGTTGCTGAAACCTCCATCTTGAGGGAGGAAGGTCTTTCTGATGCTTTCATTCAGACTCTGGTTAGGGCTAGAAAGCTGTCTTCCTCTGCCATCTATTATAGGACTTGGAGGTCTTATATTGATTGGTGTGAGGTCAGGGCCTTGCCTTGCAGGGCGTTTTCTATCCCTAGGGTCTTGGAATTTCTGCAACATGGTCTGGACCAAGGTTTGCAGCTTAGTACGCTGAAGGGGCAGGTTTCTGCCCTGGCGGTTTTCTTTCAAAAGTCTTTTGCTCTTCATCCTCTGGTTAAGACCTTTTTCCAGGGGGTTACGCATGTGCGGCCTCCTAGGAAGCCTTTGCTCCCAGTTTGGGATTTGAATTTGGTTTTGTCTGCCTTGCAGGGTCCTCCTTTTGAACCTTTGCAGGATATTGCACTTTCTACGCTTACTCAGAAGGTTGTTTTTCTGGTTGCCATCACTTCTGTTCGACGTGTTTCGGAGTTGGCAGCATTGTCTATTAAGGCTCCTTAATTTGAGAGGCATCAGGACAAGGCTGTTTTCCGCTTCAAGCCAGATTTCCTTCCTAAGGTGGTCTCTGCCTTTTATCTTAATCAGGACATTGTTCTACCCTCCTTGTGTCCTAAGCCCAGCAATGACAAGGAGAGGGTTTTGCATTCTTTGGATGTGGTTCGCTGTGTGAAGTACTATTTGGTGGCTACTTCTCCTTTTCGTAGGACTGACGCCCTTTTTGTGGTGCCCTCTGGGCCTAGGAAGGGTTTGGCTCCTGCCAAGTCTTCCATTAGTAAATGGATTCGCCAGGCCATTGTTGGGTAGGTTCCCCCTTTTCGTGTTACTGCTCATTCTACTCGTGCTGTTGGGGCGTCCTGGGCCTTCCAGCACCAGGTTTCTGTTGAGCAGGTTTGTAAGGCTGCTACTTGGTCTTCGGCTCCCACTTTTTCCAAGTTTTACAAGGTTGATGTTCGGGCCTCAGCGGATGCTGTTTTTGGCCGCAAAGGTCTGCAAGCTGCAGTGGTTTAAGTTTGTGCCTTGTTGCCTTGTTTTTTTGGATCCCCGCCCTTTATGGACACTGCTATTGGATGTCCCACATGTAATGAATGTCTTGAGGCGGGGTGTGTGACATACTTAGAATAATACCATTTTGTGAATACTCACCTGTAAAATGGGTATTATAAGTATGTCACACACCCCGTTACACCCTGCCCTTTTGTATTCTGGATCCTTTATATGGTGAACCTTTGTTTTTGTTTTAATTGGCTTTCCTGGTCCCTTGATCTTACTGCTATATTTATACTGGGGAATGAGTGGGAGGTCCCAGGTATTTATGGGCCGGGAGGGTCTCACCTTTTTTTGTCATCTCTGCAAGATCGCCATCTACAGGTCAGTATACCCACATGTAATGAATGTCTTGAAGCGGGGTGTGTGACATACTTATAATACCCATTTTACAGGTGAGTATTCACAAAATGGTATTTTTTGGTGCCTTACTAGGATGACTCTGTGCAGTTACTGCTGGGCTCATATGTAGTAAAAGTAATATGCGGTTTGATCCCTTTTGATAAGCTACAGGCTCTAAATCCAGCTTAAAGCTTTAACTTTCAACTCCAGTCAAGATAACTAATATAGTAATTTGCGCCCCTATACCCCGACCTGTACGATCAGTGGGGTTTAAAGGGCCACTCCAGCCCCTTTGTAGATCAATAACATACCCCTTGCCCTGTCCCCTCCTATTAGCAATAAAGCCAGTGTAATAAAGGAAATAAAAGACCCTCACCTTCACCCAGAATCCAGTGGTGAAGTCGGCAGTGCCACATCGATCGCCCTCGGCATTCTCTAGAAGTCCCGGCAGACAGAGGTGTGCTGGCACTCTCCGCATTCCATGCGCTCCCACTCCATTCAGTGCAAAGAGCGATCTGTCCAGGATTTCTAGAAAATGCAAGTTGATCCCAGGTGAAGGTGAGGGTCTTTTTAAAAAAAATATATATATTTCCTTACATAGGCTTTATCGTTACTAGGAGGGGGAAGGGTGGGGGTATGTTATTAATTTAAAAAGATGCTGGAGTGGCTTTTTAACCCCATGGCGATGTTGTGGAATAGCTGCACTCCTAGAATTACATGGAAGCGGCCATCTTGGATCACTCCTGAAAGTCCTGATTACACATGAGCATGGATAGGGGGGATCCTTTGTTAGTACTCACACACGGAAGATAAAATCCTTCTCTGGCTGGATTCATTGATGTAAAAATCAGCAAATCCGTTTTCTCCACACAAGGCAGACGGTCTGCACCTTGGTATTTTGCTATAAGCGGACCCCCCAGAGATAAATTTTCCTCAGAAAAGAGATCAGCATGTCTACTCACACACTGTGCTGGAGTTGATAAATGTAACTGTATCATTGGAAGTCAATGGCTACTGCAGAGTTGTTTACAATGTTGAGACAATATTTTAAGAGCCTTCTGAGCAGTGATAAGTCATTACAGCTGAGGGCATTATACTTCTGGATAGAAATAGAGATTTAGGGTCATTTTGATTGTAAGCCTTGGTTTTCCTGAAGCAGGCCTGTCAGAATTGTGGCAAGATGGCTGCTGCCCTGCGAGTGCCGGTGACCAATCACTGCGCTGGATTTCTCTGGGCTATTGAGGAGAAAGGTAAGATTTTTCCCGTAAGTGGCAGCTAATGCGTGTGGGGGGGACCTACCTCGGGGAGGGTTGGTGGGTGGGGCGTTCTCGAGAGACTACACTTCTGCTTTAAAGTGGATCAAAAAGACTGAAATCAGGCTAACACAACAAACAGTGATCCTTTGCATCCCTCCCCAGGGCAATTTAGATTGCTGCACATAAAAATCCATTTACCTTTTTTTAACTCCTGCTGTAGTGAATTTTAGACTCAAAATGGCGGCTCATGCATTTGCAAGCCATCTGCAAACAGGAAGTGTTGCTGGGCTTCCTGTTACTGTGCATTGTCAGTTGAATCCAAGCAGCAACATGGCTGAGATGCTGGGAGAGGAAGCTCCAGCTGGAAGGGCTACTTATCCTTTAGTAACTTGTTGGTCTGCGAGTATCAGACCTGTGTGTGGTCGAGTGGTTTCAAACATTTTATAAAATGTCATATATTCTGGTTCTAAAGAGGAATAAAACCCAACACAATGGTAAGTCACCTCTTCCCGGTTCTACGGCGCTTTGCGGCCGCTCGTCCAATCAGCATGCTCGAAGCTGGATATCACGTCTAAGCTTCGTCGAAGGCCAGTGGCCCTGAGTGCGCTGGCGGCCGCATTCCCTGCTTCCCTTCCCCCCTTAACATGGAGCCTGCCCGCGCCGGCCATTCACAAATGCTCGAGCATGCGCCGGTGGACCGGGAAACAAGGTAAGTGTATGGGGCGACCTGGGGGGGTGTTTCATACAGCACATCCCTATTTTGGATGCCCTGGGGGGAGGGAATCGATCGCCACTTTAAAACGGAACAAAACCCAGGGTGGCTGTCTTTCCACGGGGCATCCCAAATTGGGATTACCTGCTGTGTGAAACCCCCAGATCGCCAGTTAAGTTTACCTGTTCCCCGGTTCAACAGCACATGCGTGGACTCTCATCCAGTTGGAGCTGCTCTGATGGTTTACAGGGGGCAGCAAGAACAGCCACATTCTCAAGCTGTGCGCTTGCTCCCATCCCAGCCATTCAGATAAGCTGGGGTGGGAGCGTGCGCGCTGCTGGGGATGCACCCACTTGCAAATCTGAGCAGTTAGTCGTATGACATAGTCACAGCAAATGGCTCTGATTGGACAAGAGCCCCTGTGTGTACCATAGGACCGGGAAGAGGGGAGTTGTAATGGGTGTTCTGGGGGTTTGACAGAGCAGGGCATCCTAATTCAAGATGCCCCTGGGACACGAAACAAGTGAAAAAAATTGGGTTTAGTTCCGCTTTAAAGCAGAGGTCCAGTACGAAAATTGACACAAGCCCTCCACTACCCGCTTTCGTTTTGGATAATAAAGCCTTATATCTCTGACTGCAGTTAATGTCATCTGACCACAGATGAGCTCTCCCAAGGCAGCCACAGACTTCTACTGGACTGGGGTTCCACTTTAATTTAGCTTGTTCGCTATGGGATTGTTATGCTGGTCATACACATGGTAAGTTAAGGTAAACGTGAGTCAATAAATTGTGAGTTCTTCTTCTGAGGGACAGGGGCTGATGTGTCATTACTGTATGAATAAGTCACATATTCTTAGTATACAGTACGTCCTGCTCCAAATATAATACACTCGGGTTATCCTCCGCCAGATGGCGCTGTACTGCAGAAGCATGCGAAAACAGGCTCCTCCCGGCCCTTCACATACCCAGGGACCTCCCACAAATCCCCAGATTTCTCTGCAGTGCTGACTGCGAAGACATGAAGTATCACTCTCTCGCAGGTGAGCGGGGCTATCAAGCCTGCGGCCCTGTTGGACTATTCCCACCCGTCCTCCCTGTGATGTGCCTCCCAGCTTGGGCTGCGTCGGTCGGGGGAAGGTAGGCAGCACCTTGTGTGCTTATGGAGCCATGCTCCACCGCAGTCCCCCACCAAAGGGTAGGCGGTTTAGGCTGATGGTGAGCCTCTAGAGGATGCCCCTCCCGTGCTATTAACCCATGCCCCTTGTAGCGGTGGGCCCTATACAAAGGGTCGCTATCCTCCCTCGTACCCCCCGTAGTCCGGGGGGAAAGAAAGGGGGGGGGGTGTAGTAAGGTCTGGTGTATGTTTTACGCGTTATGGCCTTAGTCTGACCGGACTACTTTCCCAGGGGACAGAACCGAGCAGTTCCTACAGTGTAACTTCCTTGCTGGATGTGCGGTGCCGGGTGGCGACATCGCCTCAGACGCTGCGGCGTCTTCAGTGGCAGATCATCTCCTCTAGTGTCCCATTCACTCCGCTCCTATTACAGTTTGTATCCACCTCAGAGCTTTGCGCTCTTCGGGGGGGGCGGGGACATAGGTTGGCGCGCTCCGCGTCACGGGACGCTCTGGCCCGCCCTTCGAGGTTCGCGTTGGCGCCATTTTGTCGCTGGTCGCACGCACGCGTGGTGGCGGTCCTCCTCCTCCCTTGGTCTGTAAGTGCCCTAGCGGGCGATTTTCATGATCCTTCTTACTGCGCATGGTTCTGACTCCCTTATTCCCATTATGTCTTTCAGACTGGTGAACACCAGTGGCTTCTCCCGGCCTGGTGTTAAATTATAGCGGGCCTTGTTAAATTCTCGAACTTCCATAGCGGGTCTTGGGGCATCCAGGGTTACTTAGTGTGTAAATCCCTACCGGCATAATATTGTGCCTTGATTAATCACCATATGGAGGCATCTCAGAATTATGTGACCGGGGACCGCCGGTGTATAGCGTGTGGACAACCCCATGCTGATGATGGCAGGGCACGGATCTGCGTACCCTGTGCCGAGCAAGCACTGGCCCTGCAATCAGGTCAGCCAGTGGCTACACCTAGCTTCAATTCTCCCCAGGCATAAATCTCTCTCCTGCTGAGTCGCCTACAAGTGGTGAATTGCAGCCTGCCGGCCCTTCCAGGCGGCCTACGGCTGAACAGATTATTGCTAGGTTGTCAGAGCGTATGGGCCCTGGTAGGAAGCGGCACCTGTCGCCCCATGTTTCTGTATGCTCTATGAGAACTGAGGGGTTTGCTACTCCCTGTGACTATCCCCCTTCTGAAGAAGGGGAATTGTTCTCTGACTCCAGTTCTTCTGATGAGATGATGAGGACTCACGATGATTCTGGCCCGGAACGTCCGCCCGATGTTTACCAGGACGCCCTTCCTCACTTCCCTGTCTCTGAGTCATGATAGTTGGATACCCGGCTGGCGGGCCATTGGGAGTCATTTGGATGGGTGTTCAATCACCTCGAGTCCTCGCTGTTCCCTAAAGTGGTGACTCCTTTAATAGGAATGATTCTGGATCAGGTTCAAACCAGATTCTCCCCCTTTCAGCAATTAGGTGGGCATTCTGGTCTCATGGACCCAGTCCCTCACTACTGTCCCGGTTTCTTAACCAGGCAGGGATGCAACTGCTGGGCCGTGGTTAATTGGCTCGGCAGGAGCCCGAGCAGCTAAGAGGCCCCTTATGCTTAGTTCCCCTTGGGCCGTCTGCGACTTCTAGTGGTAAGCATAGGACAGGGATCCAGCACTCCGGGAGCTCGGCCTGTGGGCCTTCCCTCCTGTATGACGTTCTTCTCTTGGAAGTGGATGAACTTGTGGGACCTGTCTGGGGGCAGTTCCCTCTTGCCCTCCTGGAAGCGGCCACCATGGACGCCAACCTTTCAGGTTGAGGGGATGGTCCTTCCAAAAACTCCCGGCGAGTTTGGTGTTGGTACGGCCTTAGAGTGTCCTGACGTCTATGGAAGTCTAAGCAAAAAGCATTTTCAGTTGGCTCTTCTCGCTGGGCCGTTCCCCCTCCGGAATTGCCAGGCTGGGGGTGCTCGGTCCGTCTGACGACAGACGTTCTACATTGAAGGGGCCTGGAGCTGGCGAGACAATGCTTCCTGCATGTTAGTGATATTAGCTCCGGCGAAGCCCCTCTGTGACAGGATGTGCTAATCCCCGTGTCGTTATGGAGTCAAATCAGTCAGGGACCTGTTGGGTCCCGTCACCTTCTCAGGCTATCGGCCTTTGTTTCCCTGTCCCAGGATCCTATGTCAGTGGTCCGGATGCCTTTAGTACCGTCATGACAGGACGTCGGTCCTGTATGTCCTTCTCCATTCCCTCTGCTAGGCAGGGTTATGCGGAAGATTACTCTGGTAAGGGGACCAGTGATTCTGGTGGCCCCAGTTGACCTAGTTTAGTGTGGTTGCAGACATGGTACTGCGGTCAGTAGTTCTGCATCTTGCCAGGATTGCCAGTTGATCACTCAGGGCCCCCTTTACGTCACTATTATTCATGGTCCCTGGCCTAGTCGATTTGTCTGCTGAAAAATACATCTTGTTGGAGACAAGTTTAGCTGTCTCGGTGTTGGCGACTATGGGAAGGCTAGGAGTAAGTCTCTTCCTCGTCGTCTTCTGTTGTGGTTGGGTATGGCATACCCACATTTATTGGGGCGAGTCTAGTTCTCTTATTGTTGAACGTTCTCGGTTCCCAGGTTCCAGTGTGGCTTTCAGCATGAATGGGAGTTGGTTCCCCAGCTCAGTTCTCTGAGGGGTCAGGCTCTGCCCTGTCCACCTCGCCTTAACAGTCTCTGGCTCTGTCTTACTTGGTCAAGACTTCCTTCAGGGGGTGCTCATGTGCGTCCTCCATGTACTCCTAGGGTCCCTGTTGGGATGGAAGTTGAATTCATTCCGTCTGCTTGCAGGATTGTTCCTTGGTCCTATTCAGGACGCTGTCTGAATGTCCTTAGCCTCAAGGTTGTCCTTCTGGTGACTGTTGCCTTGGTCCGGCGTGTGTTAGCGGCGGTTTCGGTCTACCTAGCTCTCCTTCCTTGAGATACACCAAGATAAGGTGGAGTTCTGCCTGAAGCCGGATTCTCTACATCTGTTGGTGTCGTATGTTCAATTATCTGAGATATTGTTTTCCCCTTTCTTGCAATGTCAAGGAGGTGGTTCTGCATTCCTTATGCAGGGGTTGGCAGTTTTTTCTTAGAAGTCACGCTTCTGCCAAATTCATTGCTAATCGGATTGTCAGGCTATTACTCAGGCCTATTCAGGCAAGGGGGAGAACCTCCCTTGTCGCCTTGATTCCTTATATGCGGGCTTGATGCCTCTTGGGCTTTAGCTCCGGTTTTGCTGTTGAATGGCTTGGTTAGGCCACTGACATTGGCCTTTCTGTTTTCATCCCTTTTGCAAGGTTCTTTTTACAATGTTGTTGTTAGGGCCTCAGCTCGTGCTGTCTTGGCCGTCTGGTTCTGCGGGTGACAGTGCTTTAACTGTCTGCTGTGGTCGTATTCTTGTTGGGGATCCCACCCTACTTACGGACACTGCTTTTGGATGTCCTGAGTGTAAGTATTATATTTGGAGCAGGACGTACTGTATACTAAGAATAATACAATTCTGTGAAACTCACCTGTAGAATTGGTATTATAAGTATACAGTACGTCCTTCTCCACCCCACCCTGTTGTTGCATTATTCTGGATCCCCCTATATGGTGATTGTTATCTTGTTATCATTACCAGTTGTTCTGGGTGGATTTTGAATTTTCCCGGCTTCTTGTTCACTGCTTGTCAATGCTGGGGATTTGTGGGAGGTCCCTGGGTATTTGAAGGGCTGGGAGGAGCCCGTTTTTGCATGCTTCTGCAGTACAGCGCCATCTGGCGGAGGATAACCCGAGTGTAAGTATTATATTTGGAGCAGGACGTACTGTATACTTATAATACCAATTCTACAGGTGAGTATTTCACAGAATTGTATTTTTTATATTGTTTCATAATACATGTTTTGACTAGTCAGCGCTTGCTCTACCTGGTTTCTATGTCTAGGGCCAGTATGGGAGCCTGAATAGAGCATCTCCCTTTTGTTGGTAGCATACGCCATTCCCTGTATAAAACACGTGGTATTGCTGCTCTTACCCAACACTTCTCTATTAGCGGGCGCTTGCTGCATTATATGTGCGCAGTTCTCTCAGGTGCTGAATGTGTCTAGTGATAAAGCAGTCTTGTTTCCCAGCTGTCTGTCTGTCTGCTGTTACTGCCACCCATTTCTTTTCCATGTAACCATTTGGTTTTGTTCCGGTTCCACAGAATTGCACTATAACATACCCCAATGTTTGTACATAATCAATATACATGTTTATATACATATAATTACACAGATCTCTATTTACCTGCCTGTCGTCTGCTGTTTTATTCTAATTGCTGGAGGGGAGTTGTGTAAAGCCGGATTGGCCCATCCTAAAGAGCAGCAAGGTCAGGGGACTGCAGCCTTTCAATTTATTCTAACACACAGGTACTTGCGGGTTAATCCTCTCAGATGACTAAGGTGGGCTGCAAAGCTGCAAAGGACCCAAAGCCAATGGTTGAAGCTGGCTGGCTCTGTTGGTTGAAGTGGTCCAAAAGCCTGATACCTCTCCCTGGTGCATCCTAATTTGAGATACCCTGCTGTGAGACCTCTTCACCCCCAAACCGGTTGCCTGATAAGCTTATCTCACCAACGAGCCCATGCACATCTGGCAGAGGCATCACTTACATTACTTTCGGGCTGTGCGTGGCCATGTCCTCCTTAAGTATATGGCTGGTCTGAGAGGGTGCCGCTAAAGCATGCGAGTGATTCCACGAGCCGATAGCGAGTGCTGCTAGGATTCCATTCAGTTTCTCCAGCCGCACATTAATATGCGTGTCCGGAGAAGCTGATGGTAGGAGAGCCTGGTCTGCGTCATGGGCTCATGGAAAGGGGGCAAATGGCGAGGTCCATACAGCGGGGCATCCAGAATGCAGGGATGCCTCCGGGGGATGGACCAAAATCACAGGGTTCCGAATTGGACACCCCAGAGAGGAGGAACAAAAGGCAAGATTGTGAACATCTTGGGTTTTGTTTCTCTTAAAAGAGGAACATCGGAGGAGTTTAAAACCTCCCCCAAACCTCACCAATCTGCTGTACCCCCTACCTCCCTCTGGTTTTATCTTTGTGTAATGTTTACTCACCTTGCCGGAGGATCCATTTTCTGGGTCCCTTGGATTCCGGGCGACCTTCCAAGAGGTGGCGCCATCTTGCATCCTATCAGGCACACTGTGTGTGCCCTCTGATCTCATGCCTGCGCAGGTCCCATGAATGTGATGCAAAGGATCTGCCCAAAATCCTGCTAGTGGCACAGGATATTAAAGAGCGCAACTAAAGCCATACTGTCATTTTAATGGACGGCTAAGCCAGCGGGGGGCAGAGGATCGGGCCCTGAAGCAGCTGGATGTTGCCGCAGCAGGCAGTGGCGACATCCAAATGCTAAGTAGGGGCTAAGTTGGGGGGAATGGCCCTTTTTTTTATTTTACGTCCGATGTTCCTTTTTAAATGACCGTTACACCTGTAACTGTGTAATACGCACACAGTCCTGATGAATGTGGGGACAGGACTTACCATGTCACTGCACACCAACACCAGTTTCTTTTGCAGGAAGTTTTAATGTATTGCAACAAGCTTATTGGTTCCCTTTGGGTCCAGGTCCCAATAATCGGCCATAAATACTAAAGTATCACTGCGCTTACAATTGCCTCCAGATGCCACTACCAGCCTGTGGTTGGACGCCCACTTGGAATGGGTGAGTTAACAAGATTCTGGTCCCCACTGGTTTGGTTTTAGGGGGCTGCATGTGTTCCTGTCCTCCATTCTCCTTCAGCAGGAATAACTAAAGGATCACCAGAAAGTTGAAGTAAATGCAGCAATCCACAGGGTTACACATAGCGGGTATTCCATATTGGAACAATACTCATGAGTGAAAATACCTGAGGTGGGGGTCCTCTTTAAAGAGTAATAAAACCTGAAATCCTTGGTGGTGGTCCTTTATAAAGAGTAATAAATCCTGGAAATATTATGTATTCTTAGTATACAGTACATCCTGCTCCAGATAAGATTCTTTACGTCTGGGTATTACTCCGCCAGATGGCGCTGGACTGCAGAAACAGCAAAATTGGCCCCTCAAATACCAGGGACCTCCCACAAATCCCCAGAATTCTTTGCAGTCTGTACTGTGAAGGACAAGAAGATGGCTCTCCTCGCAGGTGAGCGGAGCTATTAGCCTGCGGCCCTGTAGGACTATTCCCACCTGTTCCATTGTTATTTGGCCTCCCAGCCTTGGCTGCGCTGGTGCTGGTGATGGTAGGCAGCACCGCTGTCAGGTGCTTAGCACTGCCCCACCGCAATCCCCCACCAAAGGGTAGGTGGTATAGGCACAGGGTGAGCCTAATGGGATGCCCCTCCCGCACTATTGCCCCTGTCTATCGGTGGGCCCTGCGTTAGGTGGCCGCTGCCCTCCCTCGCTCTCCCTTGTAGTTCTGGGGGGGGGGGGGGGGGTGTGAGTGTGTGTTTTGTACAATCAGTTTTTGTATGGTGTGCTTGGTTTGCCTTTAGTACTGTCACCGCACAGATTTGGTTGCACTGGTTGCTTTTTTGAATATGCCACCGCCGCCGTGCGCGCTTGTACGGCGTTCGCGGCCGGCGCCGACATTACCTCAGGCGCTGCTGCGCCATCATTGGTTGTTTTTGTCACACATGCACTCTTCAGCGCGTTCCACATCACTGTCTCCGCGCCCCCCCTCGAGGTATACTCTGCGCCATTTTTTGCTTCTTCGTGCTGCGTGGCTGGCGCCTACCTACTGCGGTCCGTGAGTGCCCTCGCGAGCTGTTAGTTTAGTTAGTTTATATTTTTAATGTTATGTATGCATGTCGCTTACGGGGTTTTTTGCTTATGTCTTACAGGCGGGTCAAACTCAATTGGTTTCTCCCGGCCCTACCCCCTCTATTTCATTTTTAAACTTATTGAGGCCCAGTGTGCTAATTCCTCCCACTTCCCTAGCGGGCTATTGGGGCATCCCGGGTTGCTTTTATAGCGTGAATCCCTATCGGCCTGTTGTGCCGCTATAATCACTATATGGTGGCGTCTCACGATAATGTGCTCGGGGTTCCTTCGGGACAAGGCCGGCTGTGTGTGGCTTGTGGGGTGTCCCCTACAAGTGTTGACAATGTGCGGGTTTGTGTACCTTGTGCCCAGCAGGTGCTTGCGCTGCAGCCTGGTTTACCAGCAGCTGGGCCTGCGCCCCCTCGGGCTTCGCCTACTCCCCTACGCTTACATTTGACTCCCAGTGAGCTGCATACCAGTGGGGAGTCTCAGCCTGATGTGTCTACTCGACTGGCCAGTGTTGAAAAGTTGCATGCTAATACTATGGCGCGTAAGGCCTCTGCTAAGAGGCGGCATTTGGCGCCTGATGTCACTTTTTTCCCTATGGAGGCTGAAGAGTTCTTTGATCTGTCTGGTTATACCCCCTTGGAAGAAGGGGAGTTGTTCTCTGACTAAGAATCATCTGATGAATGGCCCAAGGGTTATGCTGATTCTGGCTCTGATCCCTGGGCCCCAGATGATACTGATAGGCTTTTGGCTCAGATCTTTGAAGTGCTTTCCATCCCTCCCCCGGCCGCGGCTCCTAAGCAGCAGGGGAAATTGTTTCATATTGCTAAGCCACGTTTAGAGTTCCCTGAACAATCTCATTTTAATAGTCTTGTGCTCAAAAAATGGGAGTGTTCTAGCAGGCTCCCCGGAGTCCCTAAGAGATATCCCTTTCCTGCTGATGTGGTCAAACGTTGGTCATCCCCTCCCGAAGTGGATGCCTCGATTCTGGGTTTGTCTAACACCTCTGTGTGAGGGCGATCAGGTTGGTTCTGGCTCACTTGACCCAACACCTTTGGGGCCGGCCTGTTCAGGTATGCTCGGGCAACCAGAAGGCGGTTGCCTACATCAACCATCAGGGAGGGACCCGGAGCAAGAGGGACCTCAAGGAAGTGTCTCTGATCCTGTCCTGGGTGGAGGAAAATGTTCCCTGCATCTCAGCTGTGTACATTCCGGGGGTGGAGAATCTGCAGGCAGGCTCTCTGAGCAGGGGGACCTCTCGCCTGGGAGAATGGTCCCTCAGCAACAGGGTGTTTCACTCTGTGTCACCGTTGGGGTCAGCCAGATGTGGATCTGTTTGCGTCCCGTCACAATTACAAGCTCCCAGCCTTTGTCTCCCTGTCCCAGGATCCTCTGGCCTTGGCCACAGATGCTCTAGCAATGTCATGGCAGGACTTTCAGCTTCTGTATGTCATTCCCCCTGTTCGGCAGGGTTCTGCGCAAGATAGCTCAGGAAGGGGTGCCAGCAATCCTGGTGGCTCCCCGGTGGCCAAAAAGAGTGTGATTCGCAGACATAGTGCAGCTGGCAGTAGATCGGTGCGCTCTGCCCAGGGTTCCAGACCTACTCAGGGTCATTTACACCATCCCAATTTACAAACTCTGGCTTTGACGGCCTGGCTGCTGAAACCTCCATCTTGATGGAAAAGGGTCTGTCTGCCTCTGTCGTTAACACCATGATTAGGGCTAGGAAGAAGTCTTCTTCTTCCATTTACTTTAGGGTTTGGCGTGCCTACATTGACTGGTGTGAGTCTAGGTCTCTTCCCTGTCATTTGTTCTCTATCCCAAGGATTCTGGAGTTCCTTCAACATGGTTTGGATCTAGGACTTCAACTCAGTACTCTGAAGGGTCATGTTTCTGCCCTGGCTATTTTCTTCCAAAGATCTATTCTCTGGTCAAGACCTTTTTCCAGGGGGTTACTCATGTGCGTCCTCCACGTAAGCCTATGTTGCCTGTCTGGGACTTGAATTTGGTCCTTTCTGCCTTGCAGGGTGCTCCCTTTGAACCTGTGCAGGAGGCAGCCTTGGCCATTCTTACTCTCAAGGTTGTCTTTTTGGTGGCAATTACTTCTGTTAGGTGTGTTTCTAAGTTGGCGGCACTTTCCATCCAGCTCCCCTACTTTGAGAGACACCAGGACAAGGTGGTGGTTCGCTTCAAGCCAGATTTTCTGCCTAAGGTTGTGTCTGCTTTTTCATCTTAATTGTTCTACCTTCCTTGTGCCCTAGTAACACTAAGGAGAGGGTTTTGCATTGCTTGGATGTGGTCAGGAATCTGAAGTTCTATCTGGTGGCTACTGCACCTTTCAGGAAATCTGATGCTCTTTTTGTGGTCCCTTCTTGTACTAGAAAGGGTTTGGCTCCTGCTAAATCTACTATCAGCAAATGGATCCGTCAGGCTGTGATTCAGGCCTACACTGCTAAGGGGAAGAATCCTCCCTTCCGCCTTACTGCTCATTCTACTCGTGCTATTGGTGCCTCTTGGGCTTTTCAGCACCAGGCTTCTGTTGAACAAGTTTGCAAGGCCGCTACTTGGTCTTCTGTTCATGCCTTTCCCAAGTTTTGCAAGGTTGATGTTAGGGCCTCAGCTGATGCTGCTTTTGGCCGCAAAGTTCTGCAGGTGGCAGTGGTCTAAACTGTCTGCTGTTACTTTTGGGGATCCCACCCTACTTTACGGGCACTGCTATTGGGTGTCCCAGATGTAAAGAATCTTATCTGAAGCAGGACGTACTGTATACTAAGAATAGTACAATTCTGTGATTACTCACCTGTAGAATTGGTATTATGAGTATACAGTACGTCCTGCTCCACCCCACCCTTGGTTTTTCATTATTCTTGGATCCCCTGTATGGTGATTATCATTGTTGGTTTAGTTAATGGTTGGTTATGTTATCATTCTCCCGCCTTCTTGTTAACTGCTTTTCAATACTGATTTGTGGGAGGTCCCGGGTATTTGAGGGGCCGGGAGGAGCCAATTTTGCGATCTCTGCAGTCCAGCACCATCTGGCGGAGTAATACCCAGACGTAAAGAATCTTATCTGGAGCAGGACGTACTGTATACTCATAATACTAATTCTACAGGTGAGTAATCACAGAATTGTATTTTTATATCTCCTCCTGGAAGTATCCCGATTTGGGATGCCGTGCAGTGTGAAACCCCCAGGAATGCTGTTAATCCTACAGAGCATGTGCAAGCTCTATTCCAATTAGCTTTCTGACCTCAGAGGGGCATAGTAAAGCTGAGATTGAGCCACTGGCTACTCCACCGTTCCTCAATGTACCCATGGCAGCTATATATTTGGGGAATCCCAAATAAGGATGAGGAGTGTAAAAGATGCCATTGTTGCTCTTCAAAACAGAACCAAACCCAGAGTCTAAAAGACTCCAGGGCCTGCCACTGTCCTTCCTCCCAGGGACATCCCGAATCTGGATGCCCTGTTGTGTGATGCCCTGGGGCCAATGCAAAACTCACCATTGCACTGGCTCGCACAGCAATGGAAGCAACGCTGGCTGCATTTCTTCTAGGCTGATTCATGCTCCTACGTCCAGCCATTCACATAGGCTAGTTTGTGGAAGCTCCCCCATGTCTAAAGCGAAACTGGGTATGTGGCTGCTCCCTATTACCGGGTGTCTAAACAGAGCCGCATGCCTAGCATTAATATGCACAGCACACGGCGCTGATTGCATGAGAGCTTGTGCATGCGCTGTGGGAGGGAGGAAAGGTTTTTACATTCTATTTGGGAATTTTTGGGGAGTTTCACGTAGAAGGCATCCCAAATCAGGATGCCCATGCGGAAAGGTATAAAACCAAGGTTTTGTTCCACTTTAGAGAGGAACAATGCCCCCTTCAAGTGTAAGACTATAGTTAATACCCCCTTTCTCCCCTCTGTCTGACCCCATTATAATGAATACACCCCTTACCCACCTCTGTCTGGCCCCATTATAAGGAATACACCCATAAAATAAAAAATAACTTCCCCAACCCCAACACCCTTGGTTGACCTTGGACATATGTCTTTTTTCAACCCTATTAACTATGTAACCCCCTTACCCACCTCTGTCTGACCCCATTCTAATGAATGCCTCCCTAACTCCCATCTGTCCAGCCCCATTATAATAACAATCCTCCTCCCTCGCCATGAAATGAATACACTCACTTAATCTTTGGCATCAATTCATACAGTGTCTGAGGCCCACCACATGCATAGGTGCAAAAGGGCGTGATTGGGTGGCGGGGTGATCCATGCTTACATGGGCGGGAGATCGGACCACGATTTGGTTGGTGGACAAGCCATGAGTGGTGTGGGATTGGGTGGGGGGGATGAATTATCCTACTCGTCCACCAGCCGCTCCTTCATAGACATGGGGGATTCTGTCACACTGCCTGTAATGGGGTGATTGGGGGGGAGATTCTGCCACATTACCTGTAATGGGGTTATTCTGCAATACTGCCTGTTAAGGGGTGATTGGGGGGGGAGAAGATTCTGCCACACTGCTTGTAAAGGGGTGATTGGGAGGTGGCTCTGCCACACTGCATGTAATGGGGTGATTGTGGGAGATTCTGCCACACTGTCTGTAATGGGGTGATTGTGGGAGATTCTGCCACACTGTCTGTAATGGAGTAATTGGGAGATTCTGCCACAATTTTCAGGAAGGTAACTTTTATAATGCAAGTCACTGTGGCCCTTCTAGAATATAGATGAAAAACAGATTCTGCGTGATTTACCTACTAAGAAGCATGGTAATTGCAGCCACAGGGAGCTGATTACCAGTGACCAGATCTCATAACCAGTACCACCAAACTTCAGGCCAGAGCATGGCGTTCATAACCTGAAAACCTCCTGTGGCCATGGCTATATCCAGACCTATCTGAATGGTGAGCTGTGTATTGTATCTACAAGACAATTTAAGCAGACCAAACCCAAGGATTAAGTTGGTTTTGGTTTGTTTCCTAATTCGGCATGCCCCAGTATGTTGAACCCCCCCCCCCCCCTCCCCAGAAAAAAATCGCTGCCTCCCTCCACTTTCCCTCATAGAATGCAGAGGCTGCCCCTACACTGCACCCTCCCTGTCCCAGGCAGCCTTGTATGGCTGCTGGGTGGTGTGTGCCTATAAGCCCATTGGCATGCAGAGGAAACCCCCACATATGTGCGGTGGGAGCATGGGGCCAGTTAAGTAATCTGTGATTTCATACAGCGGTATGTCTCGAATTTGGGGAGGGCCAGGTGAAAAGGGTTTTGGCCCACTTTAACCCCTAGCTATTGGTGAGTGGGGGTTATTGGCTCAGACATGTGGTGCTAGATTTTATTGCACTGAATACAATACACAGGGCCAGGCGAATGTTATTATTGCATTTATTTATTTTACATAAGATACAGAAATTTAATAAAATATTTATCAAGCTCGCATAGAAAATTAAAATCCTTTTCTCTCCTATATTGTAAAAAGCCCAGGTGCTTGTGGCGAGTTTATTACATATATATTACATTATGCTTTGTCTATATTATAAATAGTCACTATATTTCTCTATAGCACGTTCTTTCCATTCAGTCATCATTTTGGCTTTATCAGTTCCTTCATATTACATTATACAGTGAGAATCATTCTAGGTGATAGGCGGAGGGGGCGTGGTTCTTGATGAGCACCATGCATCAGGCTTGGCTTTATTAGGGAGAGCCATCTCATGGATTGCTGAGGCTTTCCCATAATTAGCCCCTGGTCCTGTCCGGGACGTCTTTTCTAGATTTGTCTTCTAGTTGCCTATATAACAGGGCTGGGCTGGGCAATGGACACCTTTCTTTAATTGCCCCAAATTTCAGTTAAGCACATTCCGACATTGATTTTCATCCCAGATTCTGCTGTTTGTGGTGCTGTATGAGGACTACAATCCAGGACCTAGTAGTAGGGGTTTCTCTTTCAGATCTGGGGGCAGAGCTTTGTACAGGGTCTCTGAATAATCCTTGGGTGCAAACACACCGCGGGACCCAATCTCTGAACCAGGTACGTTTTAAAGAACAACGCATTGCGCCGGATGCCGCAGGGCACACTCCCGTTTATCAACAGGGCATTCAGTTTTAGGATTCTCGGTCAGTATTCTAACCTCGCTGCATGTGCGGACTTTCCTCCAATGACTGCTCTGTTATTCAGACTAATAAGATACATAGAAATCTGAATGGAGGAGGAACAGCAAGAATCCCTGCAGCTTTGGCTGTGTGTTCCCATGCCAGGCATACAAATAGGTCAGGTGTGGGAGTGCGCATCAGCTGGGGGGATGTCATGGATGGTGCCGCAGCCCCCGCATGCAGCGCTGGATTGCCGGAGTTTTAACGCGTTAGGGCATCCCAAATCGGGTGCACCACAAAGGACACCACCTGCCCTAAAGTCTTATAGAATATAGGCCAGTGGTTTATCCTCTTTTAAGGCATTGTCCAGACTTAAACAAAAAGGCTTCTCCAGCATCTGCATCCTTACCGAGGGCAGGGATCCAGCTTTTCTGTCTTCCAGTACAGCAGCCTCTTATAACAGCATCTTGGGGGCCTGTTTCCACCCCCACATGTCTACTCCATTCATTGCAATAGGGGGGCGTGCCAAGGTCAGTTGATTGCAATGAATGGGAGTAGGGAGCAAGAAGCCAGCCCGATTGAATACACCATGCATTGTGCCGAAGCAGGGGATCGCTCAATCTCCCTTATCTGTAACTAAGGAGACGCTAGTGATCTACAGAGAAGCCACAACGGAAAAAGTGGGAGTATTGACTTTTTTTTTCTAATGTCTGGACAGGGACTATAAAACTTTTTCTTACAGCACTTTTGTTTCAAAGCAACTGCAAGTTCAGTTCATGGCTGGCTGCTAAAATACTAAAGACGTTGGTGGCAGAAATGTAAGTAAGACATTGCCTGATGCCCCTCAGTTTCCCAAGTTTCTGAATAACCAGCCATGCACGACACCCTAGAACTCCTATGGTCCCCAGGTGGTCAGAAGTCTTGAGACCCTCACCAATCAAGCTTTGTCACAAACGGCTTCCAGAATTAAATCTAAGAAAGTTATTAAAGCAAACTCAACATTTGTCTGTAAAACTGATAACCGGGATGACACCACCCCAAGATTACTGGGATTGCCTAAATAGATGACAATGAGGGGGATGATGCAATTTCTCATATTTAAAGGTCCCTCACAAGCAAGGGGCTGCTCAGGGGAACAAGGTTATAATCGTATCACAGCCAACCTTTCCTCTCCCACTGCTATAATGTGCTGTTTATTGCTTAAGTAACAAGATTCAGCAGCATGAGCTTAGCGTACTGCTGTCTGCCCTCCCTGCAGTAATATGTAACACTCCCCCCCCCCCCAGTGTTGAGATATGTGCACCTGTTACCTTTCACTAGACAAGCAGGCCCCGACGTCACTGCAGACAAACTACACACTGCTACACAACAGCCTATAAATAGTGAATGGCAGCACATTCAATACATACACAAGGGTTACCCGTGATTGTACCTGGAATGTTACAAGTATTCACAAGCAATATATATGCAGAGCTTAAGCTGAGAAATGGGTTAGTATGTACAAAGAGCTTACAGGGCAAAACAAAGCAATATGCTGAAGAGTGGAAGCATCTACACAATATAGAAATCATACAATGTAACTGCAAACGCAAATATTTCTGAAGGTAGAGAGAAGGGGCCTGTACACACTCTCTCTCCTCTCCATCAATTGATCAGATCAAGAATTAGCTGAATAGGGATAAAGACAAATAATAGGATTCTTTGTTCCATAGACGTCAGATCAATTCATTTCATTCCTTCTTGTTATTGATCAAATGAAAATATATTACCTTTAACTTTATAAATATAAAGCTTTGTCAAGCTGTCATCTGGTGATTGATTTGGCCAGCGCTGGGTACTGGACTATTTATGTCTGTCTCTTACTTGTATGGTTTTAACTTATGATGTTCTTGCTTGATTTTATTATTATTAATAATAATAATTCTTATTATTTAAATAATGCCTAAGATCTTAAGTGGACCAAAACCCACGGTGATCGGCCTGGGAATCTATAAGATTACATAAACTTACCTTGTTTCTCAGCCCTACGGCACATGCGCGAGCAGCATCCCCGCTATCCCTCTAGCAGGGGAGTTGCCCCTGTTAGAGGGTAGCGGGAGATGCAGCAGTCAGCGCGCTCAGAGCCGCTGGCCTTAGATGAAGCCTTAGATGACATGACATCAGCGGCTCTGTGCGCGCTGATTGAACGAGCGGCGCACATGTGCCATAGGACCGGGAACAGATCTGGAGGGTTTCACATAGTGAGGCAACCCCAGAGGCAAGGACCAAAACCCAGGATAGTAAAAATTTTATTAAAAGGAATAAGTATCCTTTTATTCTAGTCCCACCCAGTGGATTGTACCCTTTTGACTATTGTGCCGTTAACCTTCTAAGTGGGAGAGGTTTTAAACTGACTCTATGGGTGCTTTTACTAATATCTGTTGAAAGTGGGATAACCCACCAACACCTCTCTAATTGGTATATATCATTTTCTACCACAATTCTCAAAGGAACTTAAAGTGGAACAAAACACGAGAATTCAACTTTCCTGGATTGCTTTCCAGTCCCCCAGAGGATCCCAAATTGGGATGCCCCACTGTGTGAAACCCCCCAGAACGCTGCTATTCTTAGTATACAGTACGTCCTGATATAATACTTACACTTGTGTTATCCGCCGCCAGATGGCGCTGCACTGCCGAGACATGCAAAAACAGGCTCCTCCCGGCCCTTCATATACCCAGGGACCTCCCACGAATCCCCAGATTTCTCTGCAGTGCTGACTGCGAAGACATGAAGTATCACTCTCTCGCAGGTGAGCGGGGCTATTAAAGCCTGCCTCCCTGTGATGTGCCTCCCAGCCTGGGCTGCGCTGGTCGGGTGAAAGTAGGCAGCACCATGCGTGCTTAACGGAGCCACGCTCCATCGCAGTCCCCCACCAAAGGGTAGGCGGTTTAGGGCTGATGGTGAGCCTCTAGAGGATGCCCCTCCCGCACTATTGCCCCATGTAGCGGTGGGCCCTGTACAAAGGGTCGCCATCCTCCCTCATTCCCCCCGTAGCCCGGGGGGAAAGAAAGGGGGGGGTGTGTGGTGGTCTTAGTGTATGTTTTTTACACGTTATGGCCTTAGTCTTGCCCCGGACTAGTATTCCTGGGGTCAGAGCAGCGCTGTTTGTTCTTTACTGTGTATTTGTCGCCGCCGCACGCACCTCTTCCTTTACTGGATGTGCGGCGGCGGCGCCTCAGACGCTGCGGCGTCTTCATTGGCAAATCATTTTTTCTAAGTGTGCCATACACTTCGCTCCTCATGACAACTTGTAACTTCTCAGAGCTTTGCACTCTTCGGGGGGGGGGGGGGGCGGCGACTCGTTTTGGCGCGCTCCGCGTCACAGCCCTTCGAGGTTCGCTTGGCGCCATTTTGATGCTCGTCGCACGCACGCGTGGGAGCGGTCTTCCTCCTCCCTTGGTCTGTAAGTGCCCTCGTGGGTGATTTTCATTATCCTTGATTACTGTGCATGGTTCTGACACCCCTTATTCCCATTATGTCTTTCAGACTGGTGAACACCATTGGCTTCTCCCGGCCCGGTGTAAAATTATAGCGGGCCTTGTAATATTCTCCCACTTCCCTAGCGGGTCTTTGGGGCATCCAGGGTTACTTATTGTGTAAATCCCTACTGGCATATTGTGCCTTGATTAATCACCATATGGAGGCATCTCAGAATTATGTGACCGGGGTCCCTCTGGGACAAGACCGGCAGTGTATAGCGTGTGGGCAACCCCATGCTGATGCTGACAGGGCACGGGTCTGCGTACCCTGTGCCGAGCAAGCCCTGGGTCTGCGATCAGGTCTGCCAGTGGATACACCTAGCTTCAATTCACCTATCTCCCCAGGCTTAAATCTCTCTCCTGCTGAGTCGCATTCAAGTGGGGAATTGCAGCCTGCTGGGCCTACGGCTGAACAGATTATTGCTGGGTTGTCAGAGCGAATGGGCCCTGGTAAAAAGCGGCACCTGCCGCCTCATGTTTCTGTATGTTCTATGAGAACTGAGGAGTTTGCTACTCCGTGTGACTATACCCCTTCTGATGAAGGGGAATTGTTCTCTGACTCAGGCTCATCTGATGAGAGGCCGAGGAGTCATGACGATTCTGGCCCTGAATTCTGGGGCCAGTGTGACACTGACGACTTGTTGCTTAAGGTCTTTAAGGCACTGTCTATCTCTCCCCCCGGTCAGGTCCCCAAGCCTAGAGGGGAACGTTTCCATACTGCGACTGCACGTTTGGAATTTTTAGAGCAGGCTCATTTCCATGCCCTTGTGCTCAAGGAATGGGAATGCCCCAGTAAACTTCCAGGGGACTGGGATAGGAAATACCCTTTTCCCCCTGAGGTGGTTAATTGTTGGTCATCACCCCCCGTGGTGGATGCGCCGATCATAGGGGTCCCTAACCCCCCCCTTTATTACAACCCCTGCTTATAGTACCCTTCGGGATCCTGAGGACCGGCGCATTGAGCTGCTGGCCTCCCATGCCTTTTCTTGTGCTGGGACGGCGCTGCGCCCGGTCTGTGCCGCAGCCATTACTGCAGTGGCCGCTAGAACCTTCATCAAAAAATTGCTCGATCATCACCCCGAGAATCTCCCCTGGGAGGTGTTTAATGCACTCTCCAATTGTGATGTATTTGTGAAGTTTATTCTATTAGAATGTGTGCAAGAACTTCCGCCCTTGCGGTGGCTATTCGTCGCTTGGTCTGGCTGCGACAGTGGGGTGCTGATGATGCTACTAAAGACTCTTACTGGGCTCCCCTTTAGAGGGCAACGCCTATTTGGGGCCCGTCTAGACCTGTTCGGTAAAAAGGGCAAATCACCCCTTCGCAGGTGGCCGTCTCGCCCCCCTCGAGGCAGGGGCACCCCTCCTCCCCCCTACCTTAGTGTTAAACAGGAACCAGGGGTGTCTTTCCGGATTTTTCATGCAGACTCCTGCCCCACGAGCAGCAGACAACGCTCACTCAGGTGCTGTCGATGGTGATGTCCCTGATGAGACCAAGGGGCGTCCGCGCGATGTCTACCCGGACGCCCTTCCTCACTTCCCTGGCTCTGCGTCAGGATAGTTGGATACCCGGCTGGTGGGTCCATTGGGAGTCATTTGGATGGGTGTTCAATCACCCCGAGTCCTCGCTGTTCCCTAAAGTGGTAACTCCATTAATAGGAATGATTCTGGATTAGGTTCAAACCAGATTCTCCCCCTCTCAGCAATTAGGTGGGCAATCTGGTCTCATGGGCCCAGTCCCTCATTACGGTTCCGGTTTCTTAAGACCAGGCAGGGATGCAACTGGTGGGCCTGTTGTTAACTTGCTCGGCAGGAGCCCGAGTAGCTAAAGAGGTCCCTTATGCTCTGTTCCCCTTGAGCCCTTCTGCGACTTCTATTGGTGACATAGGACAGGGACCCAGCACCCATGGAGCAGGGTCTGTGGGCCTTCCCACCTGTATGACGGTTTTTCTCTTGAAAGTGGATGAACTAGAGGGACCTGTCTGGGGGCAGTTCCTCCTTGCCCCTTCCTGGAAACGGTTACCATGGATGCCAACCATTAAGGTTGAAGGGGATGGTTTCTTCTGAAACTCCCTGCGATTCTGGTGGTGGTGGTGCCCTTAGAAGGTCCTTACGCCTATTGAATTCTAAACAGTGAGCGTTTTTCAGTTGGCTCTATCTCGCTTGACCACTCCCCGGCTGGATTGCCAGTATGGGGTGCTTGGTCCGTCTGGCGACAGACGTACTACATTAACCATTGGAAGGGGCTTGGAGCTGGCGGACCTTCCAGGGAGTGTCTAGGTTCCCTTCGGGGCGGAGACAATGCTCCCTGCATGCTAGTGATATTAGCTCCGGCGGAGCCTCTCTGCGACAGGATGTGCTAATCCCCGCGTCGCTTTGGAGTCCAACCAGTCGTGGATCTGTTGGGCTCCGTCACCTTCACAGGCTATCGGCCTTTGTTCCCCTGTCCCGGGATCCTATGTCAGTGGTCCGGATGCCTTAGTACCGCCTTGACAGGACGTTCGGTTCTGTATGTCCTTCTCCATTCCCTCTGCTAGGCAGGGTTCTGCGTAAGATTGCTCTGGTAAGGGGACCAGTGATTCTGGTGGCCCCCAGCTGACCTAGTAGAGTGTGGTTGCAGACATGGTACTGTGGTCAGTAGTTCTGCACCTTGCCAGGAGTGCCAGTTGATCACTCGGGGCCCCCTTTACGTCACTCCAATACATGGTCCCTGGCCTAGCCGGCCTGACTGCTGAAACATACATCTTGATGGAGACAAGTTTAGCTGTCTCGGTGTTGTGACTATGGGAAGGCTAGGTGTAAGCCTCTTCTTCGTCTTCTTCTATTGTTGTAAGGTATGGCATACCCACATTGATTGGGGCTAGTCTAGTTTCTCTTACCTGTTGGGCGTTCTCGGTTCCCAGGGTTCCAGTGTGGTTGTCAGCATGAATTGGAGTTGGTTCCCCAGCTCAGTTCTCTGATGGGTCAGGCTCTGCCCTGTCCACCTTACCTTAGCAGTCTCTGGTTCAGTCTTCCTTGGTTAAGACTTCCTACAGGGGGTGCTCATGTGCGTCCTCCAGGTACTCCTATGGTCCCTGTTGGGATTGAAATTTAATTCATTCTGTCTGCTGGCAGGATTGTCCCTTGGCCCTATTCAGAATGCTGTCTGGATGTCCTTACCCTCAAGGTTGTCCTTCTGGTGACTGTTACCTTGGTCAGGCATGTGTTAGCGGGCGGCTCGGTCTACCTAGCCCTTATTCCTTGAGATACACCAGGATAAGGTGGAGTTCCGCCTGAAGCCGGATTTTCTACATCTGGAGGTGTCTTATGTTCATTTATTCGAGATATTGTTATCCACGGCTATCCCCCTTTCCTAGCGACGCTGAGGAAGTCCGGCCACACATTCTAATGGTATCATCCAGGGCAGAGAGAACATAGGCAACAAATTCCTCACAAAGCAGAAGAGCTCTATACTCTTCACTACCAGCATTATCAGGGGCCCCATGTAAGAGACCCCTGAGCAGGCTTTTAACAGCAACAGCCGTGATAGCAGAGGCACAGACCAGACGGAGCGCGGTCCCAACACAGGCAAAGTCATGGCAAGCCAGCTGATCCATGCGCCTGTCTTCCCCATCCCTCAAGGTAGTAGTATCAGGGGAATGCATGACGGATGTGTTAGACAACCCCAGAACTGGTGCATCCACCTTTGGAGGACATGACCAACGTTTAACCATTTCAGCAGGAAAGGGATACCTCTTATCCCAACTCTTTGGTATCCCGGGAAGCCGGCTAGGCCTTTCCCACACCTTGAGAATCAGATTATTAAAGTGGGTTTGTTCAGGAAACTCCAAACATGGCTTAACAGTATGAAACAGCTCCCCCTGCTGCCGCTGGGCCACGGCAGGAGGAGAGATACAGAGCACTTCAAAAATGTGAGCCAAAAGTCTGTCCGTATCATCTGAAGCCCATGGGTCACATTCAGACTCAGCATAACCCCTAGGCTGATCCTCAGATGTTTCTGAATCAGAGAATAATTCCCCTTCTTCCATGGGGATATAACCAGTAACATCAAAAAACTCCTCAGCTTCCATAGGAAAGAGAGTAACACCGGGTGCCAGATGCCGCCAGATGGTAGCCAAATCAGGTTGAGATTCCCCACTGGTATGCACCTCACTGGGAGTGGGGGGGTAGGCGAAGCCAGAGTGGGCGCAGCACTAGGCCCAGCCGCAGGTAAACCAGACTGCAGGGCAAGTACCTGCTGGGCGCAGGGTACACATTCCCTGACATCATCACTTATAGGGGATACGCCACACACAGCCGGGCTTGTCCCGAAGGAACCCCGAGCACATTATCCTGAGAAGCCTCCATATGGTGATTATCATGACACAATAAGCCAATAGGGATTGACGCTAATAAAAGCAACCCGGGATGCCCCAATAACCCACTAGGGAAGTGGGAGTAATGGTATACAAAAGCCCTCCAATAAGAGTTAACACTAAATAGAGGGGATAGGACCGGGAGAAACCACAAGTTTGACCCGCCTGCAAGACATAAGCAAAAGATCCCATAAGCGATATGCAAAATATACAGTATACATATAATAAATCAGCCCGCAGGGGCACTTACGGACCGCGATAGTGAGACACCAGGCACACTCAGCAGAGAACTAAAGTGGCGCCCGCATATACCTCGAGGGGCGGGCTGCGGAGACCGTGATGCAAAACGCGTCATCCGCAGGGCCCGCCCCCGAAGAGCGAGCGAACGCTCCCACCTGACCAGACCAGCCAATAATGGCGCAGCAGCGCCTGAGGCGATGTCGCCGCCAACCGCGGAGCGCAGTACAAACGTGCGGCAGCAAAGAAACCAGTGCAGTCAATTCACAGGGATATATATACACACACACAATAATACAAGGACATGCACCCCCCCCCCCCCCCCTGAGAACTACAAGGGAGAGCGAGGGGAAAGCAACGGCCAGCCTAAAGGGATCCAACTGTGGGGACAGGGGGCGAGGGGCATAAAGTGCGGGAGGGGCATCCCATAAGGCTCACCATGGGCCTATACCGCCTACCCTTTTGTGGGGGACTGCGGTTGGAGCAGCGCTCCTCAGCACCTGACAGCGGTGCTGCCTACCATCACCCGAAACAGCGCAGCCTGAGCTTGGAGGCAGTAAAAGGAAACGGGTGGGAATAGTCCTACAGGGCCGCAGGCTAATAGCCCCGCTCACCTGCGAGTAGAGAGAGCCATCTTCTAGTCATCGCAACCAGGACTGCAGAGAAGAACTGGGGATTTTGTGGGAGGTCCCAAGTATTTATGGGGCGGGGAGGAGCCTCTTTTCTGTCTCTGCAGTCCAGCGCCATCTACTGGATGTATATCCCAAGAGTAAAGAATATCTTCTGGAACAGGACGTGCTGTATACTTAGAATAAGGGACTAAGGTGTTGGTTGTAGGACATCCAAATAGGTTCCTTACACTTAGTCATCAAGTGGTGCAGTGCAAGTTGCACACACTTGTACTTTGAAATGAAATGTTTGCATACAATGTAATTAACCCCGAATTGTGTAATAATATTATAAATGTGTAGAAGCACTGTTAAGGAACTGTTCTTATTCCAGTAAAAAACTAAGAGTTTATGCATATCTTACCCTAATCCATGGGGGGGGGGGGGGGGTGATATATCACATGGGAAAGTATCAGTTGGATGTGTTTATGTCCAATGTTAAAAGCTGCCAGTCCTCCCTTGTCTAGCCTGTGGTATGAAAGTGACACAGCCATCACACTGCTAACTTATGTTTTATGAGTTGTATACAATGGTCTATATATTGTACTTTGCTTTATCAAATGATTAAGAACTGGGGTACTCCAAAGCCCCTCTACCCCCACACAGAGTATGCATCAGTATAACCTCTTTCTATTGCCATCCCATATCCTGCTGATTGTCAGTTTCCTGCTGTATATTTACTTTTGTTTTGTATAGTTTTGCTTTGCAAAGTTCAGGTCACAGAGGGACCTTGGCCACATTATTCCCAGCAATACTGGAATATGTCCCAGACCCAATGTTCTGAAATCCTAACCTTTAAGTCATTTATCACTGTTGTGTAATTTTAAGATTTCTCTCCTGTTGTTCTCTGAAATACCATTTCTTACAAGTCCCCAGAGTTCCACTTGCATCTGATCTGTCCACTTAACATTCTTCTGTCATTCATGGAGAGCAATGGCTTCATCTCTATAGACTGTACAGAGACTGGGCCCCTCTATAACCTATATGTGATGGTTGGGACATCAGTTTGAACTGGCCCTCTGTCCCCAATGCATCCAGGCTTACCCTATTAGTCAGGCCATAAAGGAAACTGAAAATCAGTCAAGGGGCCCAGCCATCACAATATAGGTTATGAGGATCCTAGACACAATATAAGATTTATAGAGTCTGGCTCTTTCTCTTCTTAATTGGGGTCCAAGGCAAATCAGCCTGGGGAGGGAGGCAGACACCCTCATTTATCATCAACAGCAGCAGAAATAGTGTGGCAGCCTGTGGGTCTCAGGTCGGGGTGGCCATTAGGGTCATCCGGCTGGGGGTTCCCTCTTCACAGTTGGGAGTCTTGTCTCTCCTGACCTTATGGCTGCCATTAACTCACAGAGAACAACTGAAGTGTGGGTTTCAATCAGTTACTAAACTTTAAATTGGATAATAAATGAAAAATGCCACCACACACAGCAACCTGTTTCTCCTTTTGCAACGTCTGTATGGACAAGAAAATTGAGAGCCACTTGCTGTAGGTAAAACATGATCTCATTGGGGCGGTGACTAGATTATATCCGTTCAGTCTTCTTATTAAAAATGATATCACTTATTGGGTCCATTGGGTGTGATTTGTCCATTGGGTGGATGAGTGCCATTGCTGTCAGGCATAGGACACGTTCAAACCCAAAGCCAGCCCTGGGTTATCTACCCCCCCAAAAAAGGGGCAGTTGAGGCCTAGAAGTAAGGAAGCAGCTTTTGATCTAAGGATTGCAGGTTCCATTTCCGTCCATTGGACATGACTGAGGTGCTCTTGAGCAAGGTACCTATCCCCCCCCCCCAAACTGCTCCCCGGGTGCCATAATTAGGGCAGCCTACCACTTCAGTCATGTGAACACTCACTGTATGGATGGATTAAATGCGAAGGAAAATTTCCTGTGTGTGCAAGAATAATAAGAATACCTTAATAGGTGACAATTCAAACCATTTTTATCAGGAAAGAGTCCTACATTTTGACTGCTGAAACCACTGAATCCTTTCACTGTAACGCCTTATTCTTAGTATACAGTACGTCCTGCTCCAGATAGATTACTTACACTTGGGTTATCCTCCGCCAGATGGTGCTGCACTGCAGAGACATGTAAAACAGGCTCCTTCCGGCCCTCAAATACCCAGGGACCTCCCACAAATCCCCAGATTTCTCTGCAGTGCTTACTGCGAAGACATGGAATTATCACTCTCTCGCAGGTGAGCGGGGCTATTAGCCTGCGGCCCTGTTGGACTATTCCCACCCGTCCTTCGTGTGATGTGCCTCCCAGCCTGGGCTGCGCTGGTCGGGTGATGGTAGGCGGCACCATGCGTGCTTATGGAGCGCTGCTCCACCGCAGTCCCCCACCAAAGGGTAGGCGGTATAGGCTGATGGTGATCCTTTATTGTCCCATGCCCCGGTAGCGGTGGGCCCTGTACAAAGGGCCGCCATCCTCCCTCATTCTCCCTGTAGCTTTCGGGGGGAAAGAAAGGGGGGGTGTGGGTGTCAGTGTATCGTGATTACGTGCATATGACCTTTTGTTATGCCTTTTGGACTAGTATATGTGGTGTCAGCCACCGCGCTGACTTGTCTTTTTACTCTTGCAAATGCCTCCGCGCGTGCCTTTTCCTTCATTTGGATGTTCCGCGCCGGGCGGCGGCGTTACCTCAGACGCTTCTGCGTCCTCATTGGCTGCTTGTTGGACTTCGCGCTCATCAGGGGGGTGGGGCCTGGCCTGGCGCGACCTGCGTCACGGCTCGCTCTGGCCTGCCCTTCGAGGTACTCGGCGCCATCTTGTCAGGTCGCGCGCGCGTGTGCCGTTCTTACTTACCGTGGTCCTTAAGTGCCCTCGTGGGCGGCTTTATACTCATTGTAGTGTTTTCGGTTCTGACACCCTTTTCTTCTCATTGTGTCTTTCAGACGGGTGAATCCATTGGCTTCTCCCGGCCCAGTGTAATTGATAGTCGGGCCTTGTAAAATTACTCCCACTTCCCTAGCGGGTCATTGGGGCATCCAGGGTTGCTTTATAGCGTCAATCCCTACTGGCATATTGTGCCTAATTAATCACCATATGGAGGCATCTCAGGATAATGTAACCGGGGTCCCTTTGGGACAAGACCGGCTGTGTATGGTGTGTGGACAACCTCATGCTGACGCTGACAAGGCATAGGTCTGCGTACCCTGTGCTGAGCAAGCGCTGGCTTTGCAATCTGGCCTACCAGTGGCTGCACCTCGTTTCACTGCACCTACTCCCCCTAGATTAAATCTCACTCCCGCTGAGTCGCATACAAGTGGGGATTCTCAGCCTGATTTGTCTGCTAGACTGCCTACGGCTGAACAGATTATTGCGAGGTCTTTAGCGCGTAAGGGCCCTGGTAAGAAGCGGCACTTGACGCCTTACGTTACTGTTTTCCCTATGGGATCTCAGGAGTTTATAAATCTGTGTGGCTATACCCCTTCTGATGAAGGAGAGCTCTTTTCTGACTCAGGCTCTGATGAGAGACCGAGGGGTCATGACGATTCTGGCTCTGACCCCTGGGCCCCGGATGACACCGACAGATTATTGACCCAGGTGTTTGAGGTTCTGTCTATCTCTCTCCCTGGTGAGGCTCCCAGGCAAAGAGGGGAGCGTTTCCATACAGCAACATCACGTTTGGAATTTCTAGAGCAGGCATATTTCCATCCCTTGTGCTCAAGGAATGGGAGTGCCCCAGTAAACTTCCCGGGGTTCCAAGGGATTGGGATAGGAAGTATCCTTTTTCCCCTGAGGTGGTTAAATGTTGGTCATCCCCCCCCCCCCCCCCCCGAGGTGGATGTCCCGATCATAGGGCTAACACCCCTGTCATGCATCCCCCTGATTCTACTACCCTTCGGGATGCCGAGGACCGGCGCATTGACCTGCTGGCCTCCCACGCCTTTGCATGTGCGGGGGCGGCGCTGCGCCCGGTCTGTGCCTCTGCCATTACTGCTGTGGCCACTAGAACCCTCATCAGAAAAATGCTTGATAGTGCCCCTGATGATCTCCCTTGTGAGGTGTTTGTTGCACTCTCCAGTTGTGATGTGTTTGTAAATTTTGTACTATTAGCATTGGATGACACCATCAGAATGTGTGCAAGAATTAGCTATACTGGCTATACGTCGCTTGGTCTGGCTGCTATAGTGGGGTGCTGACAATGGTGCGAAGAAGGCCCTTACTGGGCTTCCTTTTAAGGGGCTATGCCTGTTTGGGGCCTGTCTAGAACTGTTTGGTAAGAAAGGTAAGTTAACCCAGCGCAAGCGGCTGTCTCGGCCCCTTCGGGGCCGGGCCCCCTTCTACCCCCTACCATGGTGTTAAACAGGATCCAGGGGTGTCCTTCGCGGGGGCTCGCACAGATTCCTGTCCCAGAAGCAGCAGACAACACCCTGGCTCCTCCGGGGGGGCTAAGCCCAAATCCTCTCCCAAGTCCCCTCAAGCATGATGGGGCGCCCTCGCCTGTCAGGGTGAGGGGACGGCTGCGGCACCTTGCTCAAGTCTGGAGGCATCATGCCTCAGACCGGTGGATTCAGGAGGTAGTGTCCCCCGGCTACAAGATAGAGTTTGCTGTGCGGCCTCCCCCAAGATTATCAGGTCCCGGGTACTCCTGGTCCCTGCCTCTGCTCAGGTGTTGGCGCAGGCCGTGCAAGGCCTGCTGGGTCTGGGGGTCATTTGCAGATTTCCCTTAACAGACAGAGGTGAGGGACTCTACACCAACCTTTCCACAGTTCCCAAAAAGGATGGGTCAGTCAGGCCCATTCTGGAATTACAAATCTTCAGCAAATTGTCAAGTACAGGCGTTTTCTGTATGGAAACTCTGCGCTCGGCCACCATCTCCTTGCGCCCCGGGGGCTTCATGCCGTCTGTGGATATCAAAGATGCTTATTTTCACATCCCTGTTTTTTCAGGACACCAAGGTTCCTCAGCTTCGCGTTGGAAGACCAACACTGCCAATTTGTGGCCTTGTCATCTGGCCTCTCTTCAGCTCCCAGAGTGCTCACCAAGGTACTGGCGGGGGTGATGTCTCTGATGAGACCAAGGGGCGTCCGCGTGCTGCCCTACCTGGACGTCCTCATCACTTCCCAGTCTCTACATCAGGCTAAGTTGGATACTCAGCTGGTGGTGTCCATTCTGGAGTCATTTGGATGGGTGATCAACCACCCCAAGTCCTCACTGTCCCCTTCCTTGGTAACTCCATTCCTAGGAATTAATCTGGATACAGTTCAGGCAAGGATCTTCCTTCCTCAGCAGAAAGTGGACAATCTGTTTGCACGCGCTCAGTCCCTCCTAGCTGTCCCCGTCCCTCCACCAGGCAGGGGTTGCAGCTGGTGGGCCTGATGGTGGCGTGCTTCGAAGCGGTCCCTTATGCTCAGTCCCATGGGGGCTTCTGCAACTTCTCCTATGGTCTGTATGGGACAAGGACCCAGCATCCCTGGACAGGGTCTGTGTGCTTTCCCCCCTGGTAAGGAGGTCCCTCTTGTAGTGGATGGACTCAGGAAACCTGTTGTGGGGGGCAGATCCTCTCTTGCCCCTTCCTGGGAGACGGTCACCACGGATGCCAGTCTATCAGGTTGGGGGGGGGGAGGTTTTTCTGGAAGTCCCTGCGGTTCCAGGGGAGGTGGGGCACTTAGGAGGCCCATACACCTATCAATGTCTTGAAACTGTGAGCGATCAGGTTAGTTCTGACTCGCTTGACTACTCATCTTCAGGGCCTGTCTGTTCAGGGCCGCTCGGTCAATCTGACGGCAGTTGCCTACATCAATTATCAGGGAGGGACCTGGAGCAAGAGGGTCCTCCAGGAAGTGTCTCTGATCCTGACCTGGGTGGAGGCCAATGTTCCCTGCATATCAGCGGTATACGTTCCGGGGGGGTCCCTCTGCAACAGGGTTTTCCAATCTCTGTGTCTCCGTGGGGACCAATCAGATGTGGATCTGTTTGTGTCCCGTCACAATCACAAGCTCCCGGCCCTAGTCTCCCTGTCCCAGGATCCTCTGGCCGTGCCCACGGATGCTTTAGTAATGTCATGGCAGGACATTCTGTTCTGTATGTCTTTCCTCCATTCCCCCTGCTAGGCAGGGTCCTGCGCAAGATTGCTCTGGAAGGGGTGCCAGTGATTCTGGTGGCCCCAGGTGGCCAAGGAGAGTGTGGTTCGCAAAAGTGGTGCAGATGGCTGTAGATCAGTACGTTCTGCCAGGAGTGCCAGATCTGCTCACTCAGGGCCCCTTACGCTATTCCAATTACAAACTCTGGCTTGACGGCCTGGCTGCTGAAACCTCCATCTTGATGGAGAAAGGCTTGTCTGCTTCGGTGGTTAAGTCCATTGTGAAGGCTAGGAAGAAGACTTCTTCTTTCATCTATTATAGGGTATGGCGTACCTACATTGACTGGTGTGAGTCTAGGTCTCTTCCCTGTCGGGTGTTCTCAGTTCCCAGGGTTCTGGAGTTTTTACTGCATGGGTTGGAGTCGGTCCCCAACTCAGTACCTTGAAGGGTCAGGTTTCTGCCCTGTCTGTCTTCTGTCAGTAGTCTTTTGTTCAGCATTTTTTGTTCAGCATTCCTTGGTTAATCCCCTGCTTTCAGGGGATTACTCATGTGCGTTCCCCTATGGTCCCTGTTGGGATTGCACTTGGTCTTGCCTGCCTTGCAGGGTGCTCCCTTTGAATCTGTTCAGGATGCTGCTCTGGCTGTATTTACCCTCAAGGTTGTCTTTCTGGTGGATATTACTTCGGTCAGGCGTGTGTCTGAGCTGGCGGCTCGGTCTATCCAGCCCCCTTACTTTGAGAGACACCAGGGTAAGGTGGTGTTCCGCTTTAAGCTGGATTTTCTGTCTAGGTGGTGTCTGCCTTTCGTTTGCCTCAAGATTTTGTTCTTCCTTCATTGTGCCCTAATCCTAGCAATGCTAAGGAAAGGGTTTTGCATTCCATTGGATGTGGTCAGGTGTCTGACGTATTACCTAGTAGTATCTGCGTCCTTCAGGAAAACTGATGCTTTTTTTGTGGTCCCTTATGGTCCTAGGAAGGGTTTGGCTCCTGCCAAGTCTACTATCAGCAAATGGATCCGTCAGGCTGTGATTCAGGCCTATTCTGCTAAGGGGAGGAATCCTTCCTTCCGCCTTATTGCTCATTCTATTCGTGCTATTGGTGTCTCTTGGGTCTTCTAGCACCAGGCTTCTGTTGAACAAGTTTGCAAGGCCGCTACTTGGTCTTCTGTTCATACCCTTTTCAAGGTTTTACAAGGTTGATGTTAAGGCCTCAGCTGCTGCTGTTTTTGGCCGCAAGGTTTTGCAGGCGGCAGTGGTTTAAACTGTCTGCTGTTACCTTTTTTTATTGGGGATCCCACCCTACTTTATGGACACTGCTATTGGATGTCTCAAGTGTAAGTAATCTATCTGGAGCAGGACGTACTGTATACTAAGAATAATACAATTCTGTGAAGTACTCACCTGTAGAATTGATATTATTTGTATACAGTACGTCCTGCTCCACCCCACCCTGGTTTTTGCATTATTCTGGATCCCCTGTATGGTGATTGTTATCATTGTTCTAGTTACCAGTTATTGTTGGGTGGTTAAATTCTCCCGGCTTCTTGTTCACTGCTTTTCAATGCTGGGGATTTGTGGGAGGTCCCCGGGTATTTGAGGGGCCAGGAGGAGCCTGTTTTGCATGTCTCTGCAGTGCAGCGCCATCTGGCGGAGGATAACCCAAGTGTAAGTAATCTATCTGGAGCAGGACGTACTGTATACTTATAATACCAATTCTACAGGTGAGTACTTCACAGAATTGTATTTTTTACCACTTAACCACACTGAAACACTCACGCGGTTTAACAAATGTAGAACGAGTTCATGTACGCAAGGAGGGGGCTACACACTGATGAGTGTGTTCATAAGAGACATGTCCCACCCAAAAGCAGCAAGAGGACTTTTTGACTTGGTCGTCTGTAGGCAGGGGAAGAAAAACTGACTCTCCTAGCTTCCCGCGGCCATGTCCCCCCACATTGCCCCAATGGCTGACAGCATGCTCCCCAGCTCCCTTCCAGACATAAACCAGGGATCTTGCTGTCCGCAGGGACAGCTCACGATTCGCAGTACTGCAGCCTCCAAGGCGGCTTAGTGAGTATTTGCCTATTTTTATTTTCAACTTTGCTTGTTGCTTAAAGTTGCCCTTTTGGAGTAGGCCACCATAAAAGGACAGAGAACAGACACTTGCCCAGTTTGTTTAACCTTCATAGCATTTGGGTAGCCTAAAATAATGGAATATTGTGTGTAAAGGGAAAACAATAAAAACATTTCATCATTAGAAATAATGAAGGGATCAGATGAAACTGCAGTGCAACCAAATGCAAAGGGTCAATTCTTTACATAACACTATTCATCATAATACATAAAACATCATATGAATACCCATCGATCAGCCATTGCTCTTGTGGTGCTGCTTCTGGAGAGAGGATCTCTGCTGTAACCACCTGTTTTACAGAGATACCAGCTACTGGTTCTTCAGGACACATATATAAATATTGGTGACACCAGCCAACCCTCTGATCCCCTCTTTCTGTCCTCCTTCAGGTCCGTGCTTGTGCTTGCGTTACTCCTTATCTTTTCTGTGTGCCCAGCATTACTTTGGTAATAAAGTTTACAATTGCGGAGGCTGGCTGTTCCGGGTCCAGTTCAGCAAAGAGGTGGCAAACATTCTCTGCAGCCGTACCAGCTTTCCGAGCTACGAAACCAAACACTCTAAAAAGAATGAATAAAAAGACACAACATTTTTAAACTATCAAGATTATATAGTTTGCACAACCTTTTTAGTCTATGGGACACATTGATTTTTGTTCGATTTGAGGCCACAATATAATGGAAAAAAAAAGCCGTTTACTGCAGATAAGCTTTAACATGAAAGCATTTTATATGTTTTTATGTATATGAGGTGAGCAGAGGTGAGGCAAGAAAAGATGAGGTGAGCAAAGGCGAGGCGGGAAAAGATGAGGTGAGCAGAGTTGAGGCGGGAAAGGATTAGGTGATTAGAGGTGAGGCAAGAAAGATGAGGTGAGCAAAGGTGAGGCAGGAAAGGATGAGCTGAGCAGAGACGAGGCAGGAAAGATGAGGAGAGCAAAGGTGAGGCAGGAAAGGATGAGGTGGGCAGAGGTGAGGCAGGAAAGGATGACGTGAGCAGAAATGAGGCGGGAAAACATTAGCTGAGCAGAAATGTTAAGAGGTGTGATAAGCAGAGGTAGACAGAAGTGAGATGGGTAGAGGTAAGGTGGGAAGAAGTGTGAGGCAGGAAGAAATGGGCAGGGGTGAGGTGGAAAGAGTAGAAGTGAGTTGGGCAAAAGTTGAAACTCAGAGCTTTTTTTGATTTAAACTAGAGGAAGGGGACAGAGATTTAACTTGTAAGGGTGATTTCTGTCCCCTACTATTTAGGATGAAGGGACATTGGCACTTTAGGAAATCCGTTCAGTGGGTAGAGGTGGAAAAAATCAAGAACAAACTGTAATACAACATCCACATGATGTGTACCAATGCTTGCAGCTTGGGCAACAAGCTCTGTGAATTAATGGCTATCATATCCAGAGATGAATTAGATTGGTTCAAGGATCACAATGACTGGGAGATAGCCATACCCGGTTACACATTGTACAGAAAAGACAGATTGGATAGAAAGGGCCATTTATGGCAAGACTACCCTTCAATCAACAATAATTCAGCATACACAAAATGAACTAAAAACTCTCTGGGTTACCATGCAGACTAAGGAGGGAGCTGTGGTCAGAATTGGTGTGATATATACGCACCCTGGACAATCTGAGGATCTAGAAAAACTGTTAATCGATGAAATCAGTGGAATGGCACAAAAGGGGGACATTGTAATTACAGGTGATTTCAACATGCCTGATGTGGACTGGAATATCCCAAGTGCATCGACATGCAAGAGCAGGACTATATTAGAGGCACTTAATGGAGTGTCTCTAAAACAACTTGTGACATTGCCAACTAGAGGAGATAACATTCTGGACTTAGTTCTGACCAATGGGGATCTGGTGTCCGAGGTCAGGGTTGAAGAAAATCTGGGCTCCAGTGACCATCGATGCTTATGGTTCAGAATAAAAACAGACATTGTGCAATCACACACCAGAACCAAAGTGTTAGACTTCAAGGAAATGGTGGACTATGTAGAAAGGGAATTAGGTGAGTGGAACAGAGTAGCAGAAGTGAGTGTCCAGTGGTCACTATTAAAAATGGCCATCTTAAAGGCAACTAAGCAATATGTAAAACAAACTAGCAAGAATAAAAGGAAGAAGAAACCACTATGGTTTACTAGGGAAGTCAGCACTATCATAAAAGAAAAGAAGTCTGCCTATAAGAAGTATAAAGTAAGTGGAAGTGTAGCTGACAGAGAGGCATATAAAATTAAACAGGGGGAAGCAAAACTAATTATAAGGACTGCTAAAGGGCAGAAGGAGGAAGAAATGGCCAAATCTATGAAGAGGGGAGAACCTTTTTCCGATATATTGGTGACAGAAAGAAGAAAAACAATGCAGTCTCAAAAATTAGAAATAGGGAAAATAAATATATTGACGGAGATAAGGCTGTGGCTGACCATCTGAATAGCTACTTTTGTTCTGTATTTTCATATAGTAGCAGGCATTGCCATAGCACAGCATCCAGCTGGGAGGGCACAGCTCCAGAGTTTCTGGAGGCTGATGTTTTAGCCGAGCTGGCACATCTAAAGGTAAGTAAGGCGATGGGTCCAGATGGAATCCACCCCAGAGTTCTAAGGGAACTTAGGTTTGTGATTGCAGCCCCTCTGACTGATTTACTAAACCATTCCCTTTCAACTGGTGAGGTTCCAGATGATTGGAGAATGGCCAATGTCTTAACAATTCATAAGAAGGGGAGTAGAGAAGAAGCCAGTAATTACAGGCCAGTTAGTTTAACATCTATAGTGGTCAAATTAATGGAAACACTCTTAAAAAAACTGATCATTTCCCATCTAAAACTAAATGACCTGTTGGACCCAAAACAGCACGGCTTTACTGAGGGCAGATCATGTCAGGCCAATCTTATTGATTTCTTTGAAATGTCACTAAAGTGTTAGATGAAGGTGGTGCTGTGGATATCGCCTATCTGGATTTTAGCGAAGCCTTTGACACTGTACCACATAAAGAGCTCATAGATAAGTTATTGAAGTTAGGACTCCCTGGATTTCCAGTTGGCTGAAGGATCGGTATCAGAGCGTTGTTGTAAATGGCGTGCAATCTGAACAAAGGAGAGTTACAAGTGGTGTGCCGCAAGGCTCTGTCCTGGGCCCCATTCTTTTTAATACATTTGTAAGTGACATAGGAGAAGGCTTGGTAGGAAATTTTTGCCTGTTTGCTGATAATACAAAGGTTAGTAATAGGGTGGACACTCCTGGAGGTGTCTGCAACATGGAAAATGATTTAGCTTTACTGGATAAATGGTCAAAACTGTGGAAACTAGAGTTTAATGTCTCTAAATGTAAAATCCTGCACTTGGGTAGAAGGAATCCCTGCTCTGAGTACCGTATGGGCAGCACTGTGTCAGCCAGGACCTCGGAGGAGAGAGGGGTACTGATTACTGATAGCTGCACAATGAGCAGAATCCGAATGACCAGAAAAAGCAAAAATACTAAACCATGGAGTTTATTTGTTGTTTGCTGAATATCACTTGGTAAAAGTTAATTCCGGAGTTATTCATTATTGTGTATGTTATTGCTATGACCACTGTTTAAGTATAGATACGTCAGTATTATTCTGGGAAAGCTTCATATTAAATGATGTTGCTAACTTCTATATTAATGGTGTGATTGGTTTGCTATATTACACAGAATCGTTTTGATTTATGTATACAGCCCCTGCCTGCGCCTGTCAGCACGGCGCGCTGCAGCTGTGTCTGTGCTCGCGCCTGACGGGCCCGCCCCCTTGCTGCTTAGCATTAGATGACGGCGGCCAGGTCATCGGGGGGCGTGTCCGTCGGGCGCGAGCGCTGACGCCGCCTGTGTTTGCACACACGGGGGCTACGTGCAGCGTGACGTATTGTGAGGGCTGCTGGGACAGATAAAAGGGGCTAACAAGGTTGTCATTTCACCCCGATTAGAAGCCGTGGGTGCACGGCGGAGCGCGCGGGGCAGCCTGGGTTCCCGGACGCATATGTACACTGGCGGTATCTTCTTTTATCATGATTGATTAATTTGATATGTCTGCATTACTATTGTGCTCTCCTTGCTCCCCTTCTCCAGCCCCAGCATGGTCTTTAGCAGACCATAGCTGAATTGTATATATCGCCTATCTGAGGATCAATTATATGTAGTATTACCATTGGCTTTTTATCTACATGGTGGGAGGGTCTGCGTTTTATTCCCTATGGGCTTTGTCACTGAGTGGGGCTGCCTTATGATATTGCGGGCTATATTTATTTCTAAGATTGATTGTGTTGTTTTTAGAGATTTATGAATTATATATGTTACCTGCATGATTATAGTTTTTTATTTTTATTTATTTTTTCATGAATTGTAAATTTCTATTGCACTAAGCACTTTTGAGATAATCACATATTTGTACTTGTTGCACATGAATTTCAGATCACATTTTTTTGTATAAGGTTTATTTTTAGTTTTGATGTGTTGTTGGTTTGCACATATCACTTTTGCTGTAGCGCCATTTCAGATTTAATACAGCCCTGATAATCCTATATTAAGTAGTTGAATGATTCCCTGTAATATCTTTGTGTAGACACTAGGGGACAGCACTTACTTATGCCCAGTGGAACATCTTATTGATTTTGACCTTGGATATAATTAGCTATTGATACATATTGAATAAAAAATCATTCCACATTAATTGTAACAATAAGAGGTTACCGGGGACCCATAAATTCCTTGTTTTTAAGTTGTCTAAGTATCCTTGTGTTATGTGTGTTTTTTAACTTTTGTATATAGCATTCTTCAATAAACTATTTGTACTGAATTACCTGTGATTTATAGTGGTAGTGCCCATTTCTCAACCCCCATATTGACTTTGGATTTTTGCATGCGGTGGTTTTTGGGGTTGTTGGTAGCACCCATTGGTCATATGTAGAGAATTTTTTGATTGGTATGTGGTGCCCTTACAGCCTCAATAAGATAAAGAGAACATACAGTATACCCATAAGGGCAGACTAGATGAACCGTATGGTCTCCTTCTGCCGTCAACCTTCTATGTTTCTTGGACAGTGTAGGGCAGAAGTGAGACGCGAAGAGAAAAGCAGAGCTGATATGTGGCAGGAAGAGGTTACAAGAAGTAAGCAGAAGCGAGACGGGAAGAGGAAGCAGAGGTGAGGTGAGTAGAGGTGGGCAGAGGTAGGAAGCAGTGGTGAGTAGAGGGGACAAAGTTGAGATAGGAAGAGTTACGAAGAAGTGAGTTTTATTCTGTATTCAATGGTAAGAAGTCTTTTCATTCCACTGCCACCATTCAAGCAAAGAGTCGGAGCAGTTGTAAACCACCCAGACATCCAGCATTCTGCATTTGGGGGGACAGTCTTCCTCATGTTAGCAAAGTGGGACATTTAGGTTTTCGCAGAGATTTCGGAGGGACAGGGGGCCTCAAAGTGGAAATGTACCACTGAAAGTGGGATATCTGGTCAGTTTATCTAAAGGGTAAATTAAACAAACATAAATACTGATATAGGTACTAGCATAACCCTACATTAAAAATGACTTTTTAGAGAACGGCCTAACCCATACTTACTTTGAAGTTGTCCTGTCCGGATTGGTCCACCTGCAATAAAATCAGACAAATCACAAAGATGCTACAAGAAAATGTTAACTTGTCACAAGAAAACAAGTAATGGAGGTTGTACCGGCGGTCCTGCGGGTCTGCACTGCAGTATGTCACACTAGATATGGGATAATGGCGCCGGAAGAAAAGCCTGGAACACACAAGAACATAACAGCAGTGTAGGAAGCTGTGGACACACATGTGACAGGGAAAGGCTGCATGGGGCAGGGTACTCACTTGCGCTGGCTGTCGGTCAGTGTTACGCCCTGGTCAGACACCTTGAAATGGACAGTAGTGGCGCTAGATCTGGGTGGGGTCAGGATGGCAGTGGAAGCTTTAGAAATGGCCTGCGGGCCCGTGAGAGACTCCGTGTCTACAGAGCCAAGATACAGAACACTGCAGGCTGCAGGAGGGAGGAAAACATGGCAACATTACACACATAGCTTTACACACAAACACACACTACAGCCTAACTGACCGCAACATGACCAAAACATGTAGGCCTGGTCCTAAAGTGGTATTTCAGGAAAATCCAATTGTTAGACCATTGCGGCAGGCTACGTTTGGCAGTGTCTTAAACTGTTTTCACTTTTCAATTCGAAGAAGAAATGGCTACAATATCAAGGATTACAGTTTCACGCGATTTCCTTGAATAATCAGCATAATGTTGGCATTGGGAGCAAGAACGTCTGCTAGGAGGAGGCTGGGCGGGAAGTGAGGGGGTTTGCTGGGTGGGAAGGGAGGTTGATTGGCTGGGCGGGAAGGGAGGGAGTTAGATGGGCGGGGAAGGGAGGGGTTGGCTGAGCTTGAATGTCAGCTCTGAGATTGCCATCAATACAGAGAGGGGGGTGTGGTCTGGACTAGCTCCTTAAGCTAGTATTGGTGGCCCACATCTGCAGGGTGGTGCTGGAGGGTCAGATGAGGAAGTGTATTTCCTCATTCACGGTGCAGAGCTAAAAGAAGGCACGGCGCTGAAGGAAAATTTGGCAAGGTAAGCTGCTGATTATTTGATTTAACCTTTTGCAAAAAAATTAAAAATCCCTTTAAGAGTCTAAAAGACAGTAGGACTGGTCTATTTCCTGTCCTAGAGGAATGCCCTACAGTGTGAAACTCCTTTCGCAGAGCAAGGATGCCATCAGAGGACAATGCATGAGACCCTAAGTGAGTATACAGAGGGTTTCACAATGTGAGGCATCCCAAATCGAGATGCCCCAAGGAATATATGTTAGAAATGTATTTATGTTAGTTTTAGTCCTCATTACAGTACAGGCACAGCTTTAAAAATAGTTTCAGATATTTGTCAGTATAATCCCTATTCCCAAAGTTACATCTTCTATCACAGGGGTACTCAACCACTTCTTGTAAAGGTCCATTTACAGGCATCTGGTGAGAGGCGGAGGTCCGAATGGGGCGCTGTCAGGGGGGATGGATAGTTAGAAATCAGCACATTGGGGGTGAATTATACCTTGCAATGCCACTTCCTGTCCGTGCAGTACTTCATATTGCAATGCTAGGTGCCAGGGAGTCATGACACTGGCAGGGAGACAAACAACTAAAACGCCAATCTGTAAAGGGGCAGCGCTGAGCATGGCAACACAGAAGCAACTAAGTGCAGGGCTGTCAAGTCAGGGGTCCAGAAATTTGGCACCGAGGTCCGCATTCGGACCCCGGTCCGCCAGTTGAATACCGCTGTTCTATCAGAAGTATTCTTTCTGATGGTCGGTGTAAAGTACAGACAGGGCCGGGCCGGCCCACTCTTTATTGCCCAGGGTCACGGTTTGTCCAAAACCAAGCCAGAGTACAGATTTTGCTATTGTACTTACCAGCACCTTGGCGCAGTAAGTCGGCTGCCGTACTCATGTTAGTGGAGGCCATGACTACAGATGTCTGTTCAGTCAGGTCTGTACATAAGAAGGGAGGTAACAGTTAGCTCATAATACACAGTATAAAGGGATTGGCCACCCATATAACAAAAACAAAGGTACTCACTTTTTGTACCCCACAGCTAACTGGTCAAAACTCCAGCGGTCAGAAACTCACCTGACTGCTGGATCCAACAGGGGTCATAATTCATGTCTTGTAGGGAGCACTGCCACTCCATTCATTGCAATGGAGAGGGTATGCGAGGCCTGACATGCCCCCTCCATTTTGGTGAATGGAGAGGGTGTGGTAGCACTCCTGTGACTGCTGCTTGGGCACAGGCTGCAATCCAGAGATTAGGTAAGTTGGTGACCGCCGCCGATCAGCTGTTTTTTTTTTATACTGGTGGCCATTCACGTTAATTTCAAAACACTTGAAGTAAATCCATTCGACCCTCTGAAAATAAAACGTATACAAATCCCCTAATGCATTGCTAACATTTTTGCTTTTACACTTTTCAAATGATGCCCCTCCCCCAGTCTATTATTCCAATCTATTATTCCAACCTACAACTGTCATCCACATTTCAAATAAAGCAGATCAAAATCTATTTTTTCACCCCTCGCCCTTTTCTGCGCGAGTACCTGGGGCAATACCGCCATCTCGGCGGTGGCCCAGTTTTAAAAAAAAAACGGGGGTTTCCACTGCCAAAGCCACAGCCCCTGGCACATTTGAGATCCACTATTGGCTGATCTCAAGGGTGGCAAGTGACATGTTCCAGCCAGTTTCTCTATGGTCTGCGTGCTCCTACATGCCTGGCCTATCTGAATGGCTGGGCACGGGAACGCAGAGGTGCGGGCATTGGCCAACACTGTGCCATGAGAGCCACCGGTAAAAGTAAGTTTACCGGTGACCCCAGGGGTTTTATACAGCGGGCAAACCCGCTATAGGGTGCCCTGGGGGCAGACTATCAGCCAGCCCTGGTGTATTTTAGATTCCAGGGCCAGCCTTTTGAGTTTTATTCAGCTTTAAAGGGAATGTATCCCTACATTTCCCGGCCTAGAGAAGTCCCAGCAGAGTTTAATTTAGTTGGATCCTGCGGTGGAAAATTCAATACCAGCTGAAGGTAGAAGTAGAGATGGATTTATAAAGTTCAGGCCATGATTCCCTATGAGTCAAACCCCCCCTCAGACCCTCACCAGTGTGGATACAGTTTCTATAATTCATCTGATGGCTGTCAGAATTTCTGCTGGGTTTTGGTCCACCTTAAAGTTTGTTGTGGTCAAAGCTAAGTAATAATATCTGATAACTAGTTGTGCTACTGTTGTACCCTGTTATGGTGGGTACTGGTAATCTCAGCACTCAGATGCAGGAATCAGATCAATATACTGTGTATTTTATTATCACCTATGAACTAGCCATATAATACATTTCACACCCCATAGCTTGGAGTTTTAAGAACCTGAGTATATGTGCTTCTGAATAAAGCTTTAGGTGGATTCGCATTTGTGTGTTGATTTCGAACTACTTTGGCCTGAAAGCGTCCTGCATTTCACCAGCAAGGGGTCCTATAAAGCAGGTCTGGAATGACCCATTACTGCCTATGAAAGGTTTGGCATATTTAACAAATCTGCTGGGTGCTGTTTTGCTCACTAATTTTGGAGTTTGGTGTTTCACATGTTTTAATGAGGCTTGTTTATACTGATTTTTCATTTTAGACTATTTTCATGACAGATCTTTAAGTCTCACAGTTAATGAACAATGAGCTGTTCCATGGCATTTGGCAATTACAAGGTTAATGGTTTTGTAAACTGTACCATGCTTTATGTGTATGATGACTGGCAGTGATGGCCTGAGAATTTTACCAGCCCCTGGCATGGCCAGCCTATGAAATCCCACTGTGTGCTTCCCCGTGGCCAACAAGTGCACTCTATGATGGTAGATGTGGCTATGGCCCCCCACAGCCATGATGCTGCTGTTATACCACTTCAGGGACAGAACATGGACTGGGCTTTCCTGGCTGGGAGTACAGTGGGGTCTGTAAAGGGACAGCTTAGTGGGAGAATAGGGGGGAATACATTGAATAGGAGTATTAGAAACAGCAGTCCAAAAGTGGTGTGACCCACTGGAAATTCTCCCGGGTCTCCCTATAGCCAGTCCACCCCTTATAACTGGAGTTTTTTTTTTAATTAAACATCTTTTAGGGCCAGATGAGAGCTTCATACATTTCATGCTCTAATTTTTTAATGAAGCATCACAAAGGAAACAACTTCAATTCATATTTCAAGATGCACAAAAAACTAGCTTTATTCCAGAACAAGTGTATTACTTTATGTACGTTCTGGCTAGTGTGTGTGTGTGTGTGTGTGTGTGTGTGTGTGTGTGTGTGTGTGTTCGTGTGTGTTCAAAAAGCAGCTGTTTAAAGTAAATGACCACCCAAATAGAAAAAAAAAATAAGGAGTACTCACCTTTGGTCCCCCACAGCTGATAGACTGGTGCTCACAAACTCGCCTGATCCGCCGAGAGACGGGGCATGCTAAAATCCGTCAATCTCAGTAAATGGAGTGGGCCTGCCGGGAGCGTCAAGCTACTAGTGAGAAGCTGTGGGGGACCAAAGGTGAGTATCCATTTGTTTTTATTATTTAGTTGATCACTTACTTTAAAAGGTATAGAGATGTCCACCTACCTCTGTCAGGAATCCGCAGTCTGCAGGGCAGGGAGAGAGGCGTGATCGAATGCTGTGATACAAGAGCTGTCAGGCTCCCTAAAAGCATAGAAAGCAAGACTGATTAATCAGCCAAAATCTAACCCTGATCATTTATAGTAAACTGTTGTCCACAGACAAGGCAATGTTAATATTTCAGGAGGACTCAAAGCCCCAAAACATTGTACCCTGCTAAATTATACATGGAACTTCATCGGGAGGATCACTGACCTAATAGAATAAATAATAACATCCACGTGCCCCGTGCACAGCAGGTCAGGGGGCCCCAAAGGGAGGCCTGAGCACAGTTGTGCCCCGGGTGCCACAAAGCCTAGCTACACCTCTGATAAAACATTCTTAGAGTGGATGTTAAAGGCCACACTTCTGTCTTCCAGGCCACACTTCTGTCCTACTCCATTTTCGAAAACCTCAGGGGGTGTGAAAATCAAGTCACTGAATGCCTGGATTAATGTATTATTTTATAAATTACTAAATTTTTAATATTGCTGATCCTATCTATTTATCTATTGTAGAGACAAATATTACATATATGCTGTATTATACATGACTTACCAAAGTGTGGTTCTACTGGTGAGCCTTTAATTTTCACTCCCTTGGGCCCAGTCTCAATAAGAAAGTGTCGGACCAGTTGTTCTGATGGATCTATAAAGAAAATCAAGTGCAATATAAATGGCCTGTTCCATTATTTTAACAATATAGACAATTTAACTCAAAGAAAATCACCTTTACAAGGCTGTGGTGGCACATTTGGAGGAGGACTGGCCACCTTTAGGGCCAACCCATAAGCTCCACGGAAGGAGTTACTATCCCGAATCAGGAAGGAGCCCGGTTCTGAACCTCTTAAAAGAGCAATAGCTAATGGAGAAAGATATCACATATAACATCATAAGAAACAATGGGCAAGACGAAAGGAAGATGCTTACAACAATGATCATGGGAACAAACATCACAGATGGGATTTATAATAGAAATGACTAAATAAAAATGCCTAAAGGTTTGGGTCACATTATCAAACTGTGGGTGTTAACAGTTGCTGAGGGGCAAAGGTGCAAAAGAAGCAGTTTCTAGGAACAGTCAATCTGAAAAATACAATTCTGTGAAACTCACCTGTAGAATTGTTTTTGTATCCATCCAGTCCAGGCCGTCCCAATATCTTCACGATTAGGTGTTCGCCCCTAGAGGGCGCTGACTGCAAGATCAAAAGATGTAGCTCCTCCCGGCCCCCTATAAAGGCAGCTGCCCTTCTGTAATTCCCCAGTGGTTAAAAAGCAGTATTCAACAAAAAGGGGCAGGCCGGGAGGCCCAAACTAGAAATAAAAGACCATGTTACCTCACATAGCCTCTGCATGCACTCTCTCGAATCCAAAAACTAGAAAACTTATATAACTAGTGTCTTATGAGCAAAAATGGTTCATCACCATAACAGGCATGCAGGACATAATGAACACAAGGGCAGGGTGGGACGGCCTGGACTGGATGGATACAAAAACAATTCTACAGGTGAGTTTCACAGAATTGTATTTTTCTCCTCCATCCAGTCCAGGCCGTCCCAATATCTTCAAGATTGGGACATCCAAAAGCAGTGTCCATATGGGCGGGATCCCCAGTGCGGAACAGCATGTAGTTCATTTCACTACCGCCTGAAGCACCTTTCGGCCAAAAACAGAGGCCCTGACATCCACCTTCTAAAACTTTGTAAAAGTATGAACAGAAGACCAAGTTGCAGCCTTACAAACTTGTTCCACCGATGCCTGATGCTGAAAAGCCCAAGAGGCACCAAAAGCTCTGGTAGAATGAACTGTGATCCGAAAAAGGGGTTCCTTCCGCCTGACAGAATATGCTTGTACCACCGCCTGTCTAATCCACTTACTGAGAGCGGACTTGGCTGGTGGCAAACCTTTCCTAGAACCCTCTGTTAAGACAAAAAGCAAATCCGATTTCCTGAAGGATTCAGTTGCAGCCAGGTGATACCTTATGACTCTGACCACATCCAAAGCATGGAGGGTCCTTTCTTTGGAATTAGCTGGACACAAGGAAGGTAAGACAACTTCTTCATTAAGGTGAAAAGGAGAAATGACCTTAGGCAAAAAATCAGGTTTAAAACAAAAAACCACCTTATCTCTGTGCAACTCAATGTAGGGTGATCGCCACCAGAAAGACCACTTGAGAGTCAACGTAGACAATGCAGCATCGCTCAATGGCTCGAAGGGAGGACCCTGGAGAGACAGCACTAGATTCAAGTCCCACACAGGTAATACTGACTTATGCGGTGGCCGGACATGGGTAACTCCCTGGAAAAAAGTCTTGATCAACCATGGTTAGCAATGGATCTCTGGAAAAAAAAGTCTAGACCGTGTTGGAAAAACTCCAGAATCCTAGAAATAGAAAATGTTTGGCAAGGAAGGCTCTTGGCCTCGCACCAAGCAATATAGGCCCGATAAACTCTGTAGTATATCATGGAAGAAGATTTCTTCCGTGCCTGAATTATTGTATGAATAACCGTGGACGACAACCCTTTCTCCGTCAGGATTGAGGTTTCAATAGCCAGGCCATCAAAGCCAGCGTCCGTAAATTCGGGTGCCGTAGCGACCCCTGTGTGAGAAGACCTGGGTCGTCGGGCATGACATCTGAGCTATGTCTGCAAACCAACTCCTCAGCCAGCGAGGAGTCACCAGGATGGCTGGCACCCCTTCCTGGGCTTTCTTGCGCAGCACTCAACCCTGGAGCGGAAACGGAGGGAATGCATACAGAAATTTGAACTCCGTCCAAGGGATCGCCAGAGCGTCTGTTGCTATGGCCAGAGGATCTCTTGAGAGAGAGATGGAAGCTTGTGATTGTGTCTTGACGCAAACAGATCCACGTCTGGTTGACCCCAGCGGAGGCACAGAGCCTGAAAAGTCTCGCAGCTGAGGGACCATTCCCCCAGGCGCAAGGAACTCCTGCTCAGGTCTGCCTCCTGGTTTTCCACCCCAGGGATGTAGACCACCGAGATGCAGGGAACATTCTCATCTGCCCAAGTCAGAATCCGGGTTACCTCCTTGAGGGATCTCTTGCTCCAAGTCCCGCCCTGGTGGTTGATGTAGGCCACAGCTGTCTGATTGTCCGAGCGGACCCGGATCGCATGGCCTCTTAAATGGGGAGTCAAGCTTAGAAGAACCAAAAGGATTGCTCTCAGCTCCAAAAGATTTATGGCTAACCAGTTCTCCTGCGGACCCCACTGACCCTGGATCTTCTGGATCTGCCAAACGCCTCCCCAGCCTGTAAGACTGGCATCCGTGGTAACTATCTCCCAATAGGGAGTCAGAAAGGACTTGCCTACCAGCAGGTTCCGGGAGTCCAACCACCACAAGAGGGACTGCCTGGCCAGGGGGGACTGCGAAAAACCTTGTTCCAGAGATTCCTGCGCCCGATTCCAGCCGGTCAGCAGGTTCGATTGTATAGGTCTCATGTGAAATTGGGCGAAGGGTACTGCCTCGAAGCACGACACCATTAGGCCCACCAATCTCATCCCCAGACGTACCGATGGCTGTTGACAAGCCAGCAAGGCCTGCACTTGTGTCTGGAGTCCCAAAACCTTCTGCTGTGGCAGAAAGACCCTGACCTGACCGGTGTCTAGCGTCATTCCCAGGAAGGATCTCACTGATGAAGGCGTGATAAACGGCTTGGGGTAATTGATTACCCAACCGAAGGCTTCCAGGGTTGACAGCACCGTCCGAGAATCGCTCTCGGCCTCCTGAAGGGACCGGGCCGAAATTGGCAAGTCGTCCAGATAGGGTAACACACGAACACCCTGACTCCTCAGGATAGCCCTGATGCCTGCCAGCACCTTGGTGAACACACGGGGGGCTGAGGATATGCCGAATGGGAGTGCTACAAACTGGTAATGTTGATCCTCCAGTGCCAACTTCAAGAACTTCTGATGTCCTTGGAAAATCAGGGGGATATGCAGATAAGCGTCCCTGATGTCCACCGTAGTCATGAAGTCACCGGGCCAAAGCGATCTCACCGCCGACCGCAATGTTTCCATGCGCCAATGTCTGACCTTTACAAATTTGTTGAGACCCTTCAGGTCTAAGATAGGCTGTAGCGTTCCGTCCTTCTTGGGAACCATGAACAGGTTGGAGTAGAACCCCTGACCCTGTTCCTGCCGGGGAACAGGGCACATCACACCTATCCGCAGGAGGTGTTGAACAGCCGTTCTCAAAGCCTGAGCTTTTATCGGGTTTCAGGATATCCTTGAACATAGGAATTTCGTGGGTGGCCAGGCAGCCAGCTCTATCTTGTAATCGGAGGACACTACCTCCTGATCCGAGACGTGACATCTCCAGATCTGAGCAAACAGCAGAAGCCGCCCCCCCACCTGTATGGGTGAGGGCGCCCCCTCATGCCTGAGTAGGCTTGGCTGGGGGTTTGGGCTTAGCTCCCCAGGAGGAGTTGGGCCGGCTGCGGGACCTACCTCTGCCTCAGGTATCTCTGCAGGCACCTGGGAATGAAGATCCTCTTCCTCCCCGAAAGGACCGATATGAAGAGGGGTTCCGAAAGGGCTGAGCAGCCTTCCTTCTCTGAGGGAGCTTACCATCCTTGACCAAAAGGTCCAGGCGCTCGCCAAACAGCCGGCTTCCCACAAAGGGACTTCTTGGCAGCCGCATCGGCCGACCACTGCTTCAACCAGAGCGAGCGGCGTAAAGCAACACGTAAGGCTGAAATTCTGGCACCAAGCCTGACCACATCATCCATGGCAGTAACAAAAAAGCAGATGAAGTCCAAGCAGGCCTTGAGTTCCTTTTACTCCTCCACCCCCTTGCGAGCCTTAGCCCTAGCCACAAGGTGTCTCAGCTTTCTCCTGTTGGCTAGTGAAACAATCGCCGAGGCACACATCGGGCGAAAGAGAGCACCCGCAAAGGTGAAAGCATGGCAGACCAGCTGATCCATGCGCTTGTCTGCAGGGTCACGTAATGAAGCATTGTCAGGTGATGGCATAACAGTGGTATTGGACAAGCCTGACACCGGAGGGTCCACCTCGGGAGGGTGACACCATAGCCGAACCAAATCAGTAGGGAAAGGGTACTGCCTATCCAGGCCCTTAGGGACCGACGGTAATTTGTTGGGCCTTTCCCATTCCTTAAGAATCATGTTAGAAAAATGAGGCTGCTCAGGAAAGACCTGTCTTTGCCTCTCAGGCCGAAATAAATCACCCTGCTTCCTCTTAGCCGCTTGGGAGGAACAATGTGTAGGGTATCAAACACGGAAGAGAGCAAACTCTCCGTATGATCCGGGAGACAAGAATCCTGGTCCGAGGAGATGCTGTCGTCACCAGCGGAAGGCTCTGCCGTTGAGAGTGAGTCATCTGGCAACTCACCTTCCTCCGCAGATCCCAAGAAATCATAGAAATCATCATCCGAGTAAATCAGCTCCAGATGCCGCTTCTTACTCGAGGCCTTCTTAGGGGCTGTCAACGAGATCTGCTTCCCGAGACTAGCCAGCCTGTGCGCAAAATCAGCATGAGACCCCTTGCTGGCTCCCCCTTCACTAGGGGCTGACTGCAGCAGCGGAGGGTCCGGAGAGGCTGATGGTAACGCAGGTCTAGGGTCAGGAGCGACCGCCCGCTCATGGTCCAAAACGATGCCTCTGGCGCAGGTGGGACAAATAGTGGTGAATCCCTCAGAGGATTCCTTCTGCACAAGGGGCAGAGCCTGTCCAGCCCAAATGGGGCGCCCGGCTCACTATCCCCTGATGCCTCCATTATGTGATTGTGAATAGTAATATTCAACAAGGCTACTAGACACTAACAGCCTAAGCCTAATAGCCAATCCCTCTAATTAATAATGGGGACCGGGAGGAACCACAACCCTCAACCTTAGCCCACAATCTAAAACAAAAGAGAAGGACAGCAATTACAAAAATACCATTTTGTAATTACTCACCTGTAAAATGGGTATTATAAGTATGTCACACACCTCGCTTCCAATATTCATGACATGTGGGTTATGTCCAGTAGAGGGCGAACTTCTGCAGAGATGACAGGAAAAAAAGAAGCCCCTCCCGGTCCATAAATACCTGGGACCACCCACACATTCCCCAGTATAGGACAGCAGTAAGGGGACCAGGAAGAGCCAATTATAACAAACTTAACAATAAAAGGTTCACCATATAAAGGATCCAGAATACAAAAGGGCGGGATGAAGCGGGGTGTGTGACATACTTATAATACCCATTTTACAGGTGAGTAATCACAAAATAGTATCATTCTAAGTATGTCACACACCCCGCTTCCAATATTCATGACATGTGGGACATCCAATAGCAGTGTCCATCAAGGGTGGGGATCCCGATACGGCAAAATGCACAAATTTAAAGCACTGCCGCTTGCAGAACCTTGCGGCCAAAAACAGCATCCGCTGAGGCCTGCACATCAACCTTATAAAACTTGGAAAAAGTATGAACGGAAGACCAAGTAGCAGCCTTACAAAGTTGTTCGCAGGAAGCCTGGTGCTGAAAAGCCCAAGAAGCCCCAACGAGAAGAATGAGCAGTGATCTGAAAAGGAGGAACCTTCCCCTTGGCAGCATAGGCCCCAACAATGGCCAGGCGTATCCATTTACTAATGGTAGATTTGGCGGGCGCCAAACCTTTACTGGGCCCGGAGGGCACCACGAACAAGGCATCCGTCTTAAGAAAGGGAGAAGTAGCCACCAAATAGTACTTCACACAACGAACCACATCCAAAACCCTCTCCTTGTCATTGCTAGGCTTAGGACACAAGGAAGGGAGAACTACAACCTGATTGAGGTGGAAGGCAGAAACCACCTTAGGAAGGAAATCTGGCTTAAAGCGAAATACCACCCTGTCCTGGTGTCTCTCAAAGTAAGGGGCCTGAATGGACAGAGCCGCCAACTCAGAGACACGCCGAACAGAGATAATAGCCACCAAAAAGGCAACCCTTTGAGTGAGCACAGAAAGTGCAAAATCCTGCAAAAGGAGGCCCCTGGAGGGCCTACAGAACCAAATTCAAATCCCAAACAGGCAACAAAGGCTTTCTAGGGGGCCGCACATGAGTGACCCCCTGGAAAAAAGTTTTAACCAAGGGATGAAGAGCAAAGAACCTTTGAATGAAGACCGCCAGGGCAGAGACCTGCCCTTTCAAGGTACTAAGCTGGAACCCCAGGTCCAGACTGTGTTGAAGAAAATCCCAAATCCTAGGGATCGAAAACACCCTGCAAGGCAAGGCCCTAGCCTCACACCAATCAATATAGGACCTCCAAGTCCTGTAGTAGATGTTAAAGGAAGATCTCTTCCTAGCCCTAACAAGTGTCTGAAGCACAGCATCATACAAACCTTCTTCTTTTAAGATGGAGGTTTCAGCAGCCACGCCGTCAAAGCCAGCATTTGTAAATTGGGGTAACAAAGTTGACCTTGAGTGATCAGATCCGGAAACGGGGGCAACCTGTACTGATCTACCGCCAGCCGTACGACGTCTGCGAACCAAACCTGTCTTGGCCACCTTGGGGCCACCAGAATTGCTGGTGCACCCTCTTGAGCCAGCTTGCGCACCACCTTGCCCACCATGGAGAAGGGAGGAAACAGGTACAGGAACCCCAGATCCCTCCAGGCAAGAGACATGGCGTCCGCTTCCCGGAGCCAGAGGATCCTGAGACAGAGTCACAAATGCAGGAAGCTTGTGATTGTGACGTGAGGCAAAGAGATCCACCTCCGGAATCCCCCACTTGTGACAAAGGGACCGGAATACCTTGTGGTCGAGAGACCATTCCCCTCGTCGAGAGAATCCCCTGCTCAGGGAGTCCGCCTCCGTGTTCTCCACACCCGGAATGTACACGCTGAAATGCATGGAACATTGCTCTCCGCCCATGCAAGAATCAGAGAAACTTCCCTGAGGGCACTCCTGCTGCGAGTCCCTCCTTGGTGATTGATGTAAGCGACCGCAGTCCGATTGTCTGATTGAACCTGAACCGGTAGACCCTGGAGGTGATGCGTCAAGCGTGACAGCACCAACCAACTAGCTCTCAGCTCCAAGACATTGATGGGGGTGTGGGCCTCCCGAGGACCCCACAGCCCCTGGAACTGATGTTCCTTCCAGAAACCCCCCCAGCCCGACAGGCTGGCATCCGTGGTGACCGTCTCCCAACAAGGGGTCAGAAAAGACCTGGCCATCAGAAGATTCCTTGGTTCCAGCCACCACTGAAGAGACTGCCGAACCAGGGGAGACATCAGAAATGACTGATCCAATGACTGCGGACATCTGTCCCAAGCCAACAGTAAATGGAGCTGAAGCAACCTCATGTGGAACTGAGCAAAGGGAACTGCCTCGAAGGAAGCCACCATCAAACCCACCAGTCTCATCCCTAGCCGGATAGACGGGCGATGGTTGGACAGGAGAAGACGTATCAGATCTTGAACCATCTGCACCTTCGACTGAGGTAGGAACACCCTGGTCTGAACGGTATCCAGATTCATGCCCAGAAACGAAATCCCCCTAGACGGGGATAGAGAAGACTTGGGATGGTTGATCACCCAGCCAAACCTCTCCAGCGTCGTCACCACCGTCCTGGTGTCTAGCTCCGCCTGTCTGAGAGAGGATGCCATAATGAGGATGTCGTTCAGATACGGCACAATGCGAATGCCCTGGGCTCTGAGGAGGGCCATTATGCCCGCCAGCACCTTGGTGAACACCCTTGGTGCCGAGGTCAGCCCGAAAGGGAGGGCAACAAACTGAAAATGCTGATCTCCCACCACAAACCTGAGAAATCTCTGGTGTGCTGGGAAGATAGGTACATGAAGGTAAGCATCCTTGATGTCTATGGACGTCATGAAGTCCCCCTGACGAAGAGAAAGGATGGCTGAGTGCAAAGTCTCCATGCGGAACTTCTTGGTTCTAATGAACCTGTTGAGAAGCTTCAAATCCAGAATGGGTCTTATGGATCCATCCTTTTTGGGCACCGTGAAGAGGTTGGAATAATAGTCCCGGCCTCTCTCCGAGAAAGGCACCGGGCATATGACTTCCATGTCCAGAAGATTTTGTACTGCCAACAGGAGACCTGAGGAATCTGTGAGGGGGCCGGTACTCGAACTCCAATTTGTACCCGGAAGAGACCACTTCCAAGATCCATTTGTCTGTGACCTCCCGGGCCCAAACCTGGAAAAAAGTTCGCAGGCGTCCCCCCACCCACAAGGGTGAGGGCGCCCCCTCATTGCTGAGCTGGCTTGGCAGCGGGCTTGGAACCCCAGGCAGGTCCAGGACGGGCACGTCCTCTGCCTCTGTTCCAGGAATCACCTCTGAAGGTAGAGTAGGCAAAACCTCTGCCTGCTCTGGCACCGCGAAAGGAGGGATTAAAGGAGCCTGCCCCCCAAAAGGAGCGACGCTGCTTCTTACGTTGTGGTAACTTTCCCCCTTTCGCCACCGAATCCAACTTATCTCCAAACAGCCGCATACCCAGGAAGGGTAGCACTGTAAGTGATTTCTTAGCCGCAATGTCAGCCGCCCATTGGCGCAACCAGACCGATCGGCGAATAGCCACTGGCAACGCCGAGGTTCTACTACACATGCATATTGTGTCATCCAAGGCGGATAAAACAAAAGACATGAACAATTCCCACCGCTTAAGGGCTGCAAATTCATCACTGGCCAGGTTAAGCTGGGAACCACTCAACAGGTCCCTAACCACAGACCTGGTAGCCACAGCGGTGAGCGCAGACGCACAAACAGGCCGCAAGGCTGAACCCACACTAGCGAAGGCATGGCAGGCCATTTGGTCAAGGCGCTTGTCCTCACCATCTCTTAGAGTGGTGGCGTCTGGAGAATGAGAATGTACAACAGAGGTGTTGGATAATCCCAGAACGGGCGCATCGACCTCAGGAGGGGACGACCAGCGCTTCACCGCGTCCACCGGAAAGGGATACTTCCTATCCTATCCCTGAGGAACACCGGGGAGCCGGCTAGGTCTCTCCCATTCCTTAAGAATCACTGCATCTGGCCCCGCCCCCTCCCCTCAGCAAGGAACGCGTCTCCCAGCCCGTGGCCGGGCTCCACCATGGCACCAATGATCAAGGGGTGCGGGCCGCGGCGGGCGCGCCGAGTGCCCGGCCCGGCCCCCCCCCCCCCCCCCGGGCACCTGAGGGGAAGAAGCTCCCCCACCGATAATGGCCGTCACATAAGGCAGGCGCCAGATAGCTAATGACTGGCCAGTTAAGGAGAGACAGTAAAAACATGCACAACACCCACACACACACAATACACAATTAAAAGTTATGGGAAGAGAAGGCCCCCCCCCCCCTAAAGAGGGGCACAGGGAGACCCGGGAAAGGGTGGATTCCACACCACATAGGTGGAAGGAACAGAATAGGGACGGGGCATCCCAAACCCGGATCACCAACCCGGACGCCGCCTACCCCTTAGTATGGGGTCTCGCGGGGGAGCATGGCTCCCTCTATACACCACTAAGGTGCTGCCTACCATTGCCCGGACCCACAGCCTTGGCTGGGAGGCATTATGAGGACTTAAATAAAAAAGGTCTGTGCAGCAATAGAAAACAATTGGCTGGGGGTAACCCGGCTACCTGCAAGGAGGAGATACAGCCATCTTCTGACTTGCTCGCCGTCTGCAGAGACGGAAACTGGGGAATGTGTGGGAGGTCCCAGGTATTTATGGACTGGGAGGGGCTTCTTTTTTTCCTGTCATCTCTGCAGAAGTTCGCCCTCTACTGGACATAACCTACATGTCATGAATATTGGAAGCGGGGTGTGTGACATACTTAGAATAAGACCCCATGTCATACGTTAACATATACATATACATAGGGCATACATGCAATTAAACTAAGGCAAAGCAAAAAGTGGGACTCAAGACACCGCCAACCAGGAGAGGGATTACTTCCAGCCCTCCGCAGCAATGAAGACACCGCAATGCTTGTCTCCCAGCACCGAGGCCTCCGCAGTGCGCCTCTCTCACAGTAGCGATTTCTAGAATGATCCGCCAGGGGGCGTCACCGATGCGACGTCAGCAACGCGCCAACACCGGGCTCCACCCCCCGTGGCGCGTCATCCAGACGGATCCAAGAGCGCTGCCTGTCATGGCGACCCCCCCCATCGCAGCAGGAGCCGCACACTGCGGTGGGAGGGCCAGAACCGACGGGGGAACGCAGGGAGGTAAGCTAAAGAGAGCGGAGACCGCTCCCTGCTGCACAGCCAGTGAGAAGCTCTCAGTGCTCCAGTCGCACCAAACACATGCAGCACACACACAGTAATAAAACAGTGAGCAGGGAGGGATATACATAAAAATACTGTATACTAAGAATAATACAATTCTGTGAAATACACACCTGTAGAATTGATATTATTTGTATACAGTACGTCCTGCTCCAGATATAGTACTTACACTTGGGTTATCCTCCGCCAGATGGCGCTGCACTGCAGAGACATGCAAAACAGGCTCCTCCCAGCACCTCAAATACCCAGGGACCTCCCACAAATCCCCAGCATTGAAAAGCAGTGAACAAGAAGCCGGGAGAATTTAACCACCAACTGGTAACTATAAAAATGATGACAATCACCATACAGGGGATCCAGAATAATGCAAAAAACAGGGTGGGGTGGAGCAGGACGTACTGTATACAAATAATATCAATTCTACAGGTGAGTATTTCACAGAATTGTATTATTCTTAGTATACAGTACGTCCTGCTCCAGATATAGTACTTACACTTGGGACATCCAATAGCAGTGTCCATAAAGAAGGGTGGGATCCCCAACAAAAAAGGCAACAGCAGACAGTTTAAACCACTGTCACCTGCAAAACCTTGCGGCCAAGGACAGCATGAGCTGAGGCCTTAACATCAACCTTGTAAACCTTGAAAAGGTATGAATAGAAGACCAAATAGTGGCCTAGCAAACTTGTTCAACAGAAGCCTGGTGCTGGAAGGCCAAAGAGGCACCAATAGCACAAGTAGAATGAACAGTAAGGCGGAAGGGAGGACTCTTCCCCTTAGCAGAATAGGCCTGAATCACGGCCTGACAGATCCCTTTGCTAATAGTAGACTTGGCAGGAGCCAAACCCTTCCTGGGCCCAGAAGGGACCACCAAAAGGGCATCAGTTTTCCCGAAGGAAACAGTGTCTACCAGGTAACACTTCAGACACCTGGCCATATCCAAGGAATGCAGAACCCTTTCCTTAGCATTGCAAGGATTAGGGCACAATGAAGGAAGAACAATATCTTGATTCAAATGAAAAGCAGACACCACCTTAGGCAGAAAGTCCAGCTTAAAGCGGAACACCACCTTATCCTGGTGTCTCTCAAAGTATGGGGGCTGGATAGACAGAGCAGCCAGCTCAGACAAATGCCTAACCGAAGTAAAAGCCACCAGAAGACAACCTTGAGGGTAAGCACAGCCAGACCAGCCAAAGGGAGCACCCTGCAAGGCAGACAAAACCAAGTTCATATCCCAACAGGGACATAGGTTTACGTGGGGGACGCACCTGATTAACCCCCTGAAAGAAAGTCATAACCAAAGAATGCAGAGCAAAAGACTTCTGAAAGAAGACAGACAGGGCAGAAACCTGACCCTTCCGAGTACTGAGTTGGAGTCCCGACTCCAACCATGCTGTAAGAACTCCGGAACCCTGGTGACTGAAAACACCCGACAGGGAAGAGACCTAGACTCACACCAGTCAAAGTAGGTACGCCATACCCTGTAATAGATGGAAGAAGTTTTCTTCCTAGCCTTCACCATGGTATCAACCACCGAAGCGGACAATCCCTTTTCCATCAAGATGTAAGTTTCAGCAGCCAGGCCGCCAAGGCCAGAGTTTGTAAATTGGGATGGCGTAAGGGGCCCTGAGTGAGCAGATCTGGCACCCTTGGCAGAACGTACTGGTCTACTGCTATCTGCACCACGTCTGCGAACCACACTCTTCATGGCCACCTGGGGCCACCAGAATTGCTGGCACCCCTTCCAGAGCAATCTTGCACATGACCCTGCCCAGCAGGGGGAATGGAGGAAGGACATACAGGAGCTGAAAGTCCTGCCATGACATTGCTAGGGCATCCGTGGCCAAGGCCAGAGGATCCTGGGACAGGGAGACAAGGGCCGGAAGCTTGTGATTATGATGGGACACAAACAAATCCACAACTGGTTGGACCCCATAGTGACACAGGGATTAGCACATCCTGTCGCAGAAGGACCCCCACCGGAGCGAATATCACTGATATGCAGGAAACATTGTCCTCACCAGGTTAGGATCATAGACACTTCCTGGAGGGTCCTCCAGCTCCAGGCCCCTCCCAAATGATTAATGTAGGACACTGTCGTCAGACAGACCGAGCGCCCCCAAACTGGCAGGCCCAGAAGAGGAGTAGTCAAGCGAGATAGAACCAACTGAAAACACTCACTGTTTCAAACATCAATAGGCGTAAGGACCTTCTAAGGGCCCCACCTCCCCCAGAACCACAGGGAATTTCAGAAGAAACCCCCCCCCCCTTCAACCTGATAGATTGGCATCGTTTCCAGGAAGGGGCAAGAACAAACTGCCCCCAGACAGGTTCCTTGAGTTCATCCACTCCAAGAGGGACCTCCTTACCAGGTGGGAAGGCACACAGACCCTGCTCCAGGGATGCTGGATCCCTGTCCTGTATTAACAATAGAAGTCGCAGAAGGGCTCAAGGGGAACTAAGCATAAGGGACCTCTTCTGAGCAAGCCACCAACGGGCCCACCAGCTGCATCCCTGCCTGGTGAAGGGACCGGGACAGCAATGAGGGACTGAGCCCATGCAACCAGATTGTCCACTTTAATGCTGAGAAGGAAGATTCTCGTTTGAACCGAATCCAGATTCATTCCTAGGAATGGAGTTACCAATTAAGGGGACAATGAGGACTTGGGGTGATTGATCACCCATCCAAATGACTCCCAATGGACACCACCAGCCGGGTATCCAACTTAGTCTGACGTATAGACTGGGAAGTGAAAAAGGGCGTCCAGGTAGGTCATCGCGCGGATGCCCCTTGGTCTCATCAGAGACAGCACCCCCATCAGCACCTGGGTGAGCACTCTGGGAGCTGACGAGAGGCCACATAACAAGGCCACAATTAGCAGTGTTGGACTTCCAACATGAACCTGAAGAGCCTCGGTGTCCTGAAGGCACAGGGATGTGAACATAAGCATCTCAGAGCTCCACAGACGACAAGAAGCCCCCTGGGAGCAAGGAATTCCAAACAAGCTGTTGCTGTATGGAAACGCTCCCCTCCCTGCTTGGGAGCCTCACCAGGGAGAGAGATAGCCAGAACCTCAAAGATCTTCATCAACAGATCATCAGTGTCACTCTGGGCCCAGTATTCATGGCCAGAATCGTCATGACTCCCCGGCCCATCAGATGAGCCTGAGTCAGAGAAAAGCTCTCCTTCCTCAAAAAGGGATATAACCACACCGAGTAGTAAACTCCTCAGTTCCCATAGGGAAAACAGTAACATGAGGCGTCAAGTGCCGCTTCTTACCAGGGCCCTTGCGCTCTGACAACCTCGCCATAACCTGTTCAGCCGTAGGCAGTCTAGAAGACACAACCGGCTGCGAATCCCCACTTGTATGCGACTCAGCAGGAGTGAGATTTAAGCATGCGGAGATAGGCGAATTGAAACGAGGTGCAGCCACTGGCAGGTCTGATTGCAGAGCCAGTGCTTGCTCGGCACAGGGTACGCAGACCCGTGCCCTGTCAGCATCACCATGGGGTTGTCCACACGCTATACACAGCCGGTCCTGTCCCAGGGGGACCCCGGTCACATAATTCTGAGATGCCTCCATATGGTGATTATTTAGGCTCAATATGCCAGTAGGGATTTACGCTATAAGCAACCCTGGATGCCCCAATGACCCGCTAGGGAAGTGGGAGTAATTTTACAAAGCCCAACTATCAATTACACCGGCCCGGGAGAAGTCAATGGCTACACCCGTCTGTTCTCATAACAGCGGCCATTGATCCTTATATATAGGATGACTAGGCTGCGCTCCTCGGTTACAAGTGCTGTCGTTAAGATGAACGTGCTCATAGCACATAGCTCTCGAAACAGACAGGGCGAAGGGGTGTCAGAACCACACTACAATGAGCATAAAAACGCCCGCGAGGGCACTTAGGGACCGCGGTAAGTATAACCGCCACGCGCGCGCTGACAAAATGGTGCCGAGAGTACCTCGAAGGGCGGGCCAGAGCGGGGCGTGCCGCAGGGCGCGCCAAGCCAGGCCCCGCCCCCCGAAGGGCGCGAAGCCCACAGACAAGCAGCCAATGATAATACAGAAGCGTCTGGGGTAACGCCGCCGCCCGGCGCGGAACATCCAAATGGAGGAAAAGACGCGCGCGGCGGCGACATTTGCGGTAGTAAAAAAAAAAGACAAGTCAGCGCGGCGGCAGACACCTACATATACTAGTCCAAAAGACATTACAAAAAGGCCATATGCACGTAATCACGATACACCGACAACCACACACCCCCCCTTTCTTTCCCCCCGAAGGCTACTGGGAGAATGAGGGAGGATGGCGGCCCTTTGTACAGGAAGTACTTACAGATGGGTGTTCGCCCCTAAGGGGCGCTGACTGCAAGATCAAAAGATGTTGCTCCTCCCGGCCCCCTATAAAGGCAGCTGCCCGTCTATCAGTCCCCAGTTCTTCATCTTGCAGTTGGCTGCATAAGATCGCTATTCATTCTCTCAGAATTTGGCAGCAGAGCGGGGCCACCTAGCCTGTCGGCTGCTGCAGGACCCTATTTCCACGGATCTCTTCTGACCCATCCTTGCCTCCCAGCCTTGGCTGCTACAGGGATCCGTGTACGGTAGGGTGAATGCCGGGGTCTGGGGAGTTCTGTCAGAGCATATGCTCTGGGCCGCAGACTTTAATAATAAAAAGTAGTCGGCCACAGGCTTTATGGTGAGCCTGATGGGGAACCACATATATATTTTCATATATTCCCTCCCTTCTTCCACTTATTTTAATGATGTGTGTGTGTGTGGTGCTGTGCTTGGTACCTACCTTGGGAGCATTGGAGAGCTCCATCGCTGTAGCACCTATCCGTGCTCCTTACACTTCTTACCTCCCTCGTTCCCTCACCAGCTCTCGGTGCTGCAGGCTTCTCCCAAGCTGCGGAGGGGAGGGGGACCGCCGCCATGTCAGGCGGCGCTCGTGGCACGGCACTGGGTCTGATGACGCACCGCATGAGGGCGGAGTCAGGCGCGCGTAGGCTGACATGTGACATGCCGGTGACGCCCCCGGTGGATCCTTCAGGAAGCGCTGCGGTGTTATCCACGCCTTCAACAGTGCCGACGGCTGCGGATCTGCTAGCACTGCTGGGCCCTCGCCTATGACGGGGAGACAGCATTCGCTATGTCTCCTGGCGGTGTGAGCGGCAGTCGTGAGTCTCTCCTTTTGGTTATATTTCTTAAGGGGATATGGGAAGACATTGTACTTTCTCATGATTGCATGTATTTTCTTATATGTTAATGTATGACATTGGGGTCATTTTGTAATTGCTGTCTTTCTCTTTTGTTTTAGATTGTGGGCTTAAGGTTGAGGGTTGTGGTTCCTCCCGGTCCCCATTATTAAAAAGAGGGATCGGCTATTAGGCTTAGGCTGTTAGTGTCTAGTAGCCTTATTGAATATTGTTATTCAAAATCACCATAATGGAGGCATCAGGGGATAGTGAGCCGGGCACCCTACTTGGGCAGGACAGGCTCTGCCCCTTGTGCAGACGGAATCCCCTGGGCGGATTCAGCACAATTTGTTCCACTTGCGCCAGAGGCATTGCTTTGGACCATGAGCGGGCGGTCGCTCCTGACCCTAGCCCGGCGTTACAATTGGCCTCTCCGGATCCTTTGCTGCTGCAGTTAGCCCCTAGTGAAGGGGGAGCCAGCAAGGGGTCACATGCTGATTTTGCGCACATGCTGGCTAGCCTCGAGAAACAGATCTTGTTGGCAGCCCCTAAAAAGGCCTCGAGTAAGAAGCGGCATCTGGAGCCAGTTTACTCAGATAATGAATTCCCTGATTCCTTGGGATCTGTGGAGGAAGGTGAGTTGCCAGATGACTCGCTCTAAGCGGCAAAGCTGCTGGAGACTACAGTATCTCTGGTTCCTCCTCGGATGAGGATTCCTGCCTTCCGGATGATACGGAGAGTTTGCTCTCTTCCATTTTTGATACCTTGCACATTGTTCCTCCCAGAATGGCTAAGAGGAAAAAGGGTGATTTATTTCGGCCTGAAAGGCAACGGCGGGTCTTTTTCTGAGCAATTGTTGAGGGGGAGGGGGTCTGTGTAGGGATCCCCAGGGGTTGGAGGAGTTTCTTGGGACTGAGATTAATAGCTCAATATATGCTTCGTATTCATTCAATAAAAAGTTGTTTATTTCTTCATAAACAAATCATTCCATAGCATCTAGCAAATATACAGCTAATTTGTCACATAGCATGTACAGATTTTTTCACATATTTCATATGATACATGAATGAAGGGAAATACAGATAATAACTTTCTTATCTGATCTCTTCGATTGTATGGTTATCTGTTTTTCAGATTGTAGCAAGAATCTGTCACTTGGTTTGTAGCAAGCGTTTTACCTTCAGGCATAGACAAAATTGTTCAGACGTTTCGCAATATAGCTTCCTCAGTGCACAGTCTAATAAATATAACATGGTCATTACGTGAAATAAATGGTATACAATGATCTTCAATTATTTAATTATCTTATGATCAATGCATAAAGGTTAATACCTTGGTATGATGAGCTGAGAAGGAGCGCTTGCTTCTCTAATTGTTAGGTCTGTATTGGTGGACAAAATGATTTTGTTTATAGAAAAAGTTTTTGAGTAAATAAATTAAGTGTATAAAAAGCTTGGGCAGAATAGAAAGAATTACCTTTGATAATACTGGTGTAAAATAAGGTATAGTACAGGCGCATACGGACTTTTGCTGGTGTCAGTCTGTGCTGGCTGATAGCTTGTTGTGCTGCCTATTATATTAGGGAAGAAGCGCTCCTCCTTATATAACAAGCAAAATACAAATAATAGTAAAGTTAATAGGTCTTAACTTTACTATTATTTGTATTTTGCTTGTTATATAATAAGAAGGAGGAGCGCTTCTTCCCTAATATAATAGGCAGCACAACAAGCTATAGACTACAATAAAATGGCGCCGTCACTGGCCTCCACATTTTTCAGCCAACAGGGGCTGCCCGGGGGAAGTGACGTGGGCTTCCACGTCACTCCCCAGGCCGTTGCATAGCAACGGCAACACGTCAGGCCAATCCCTGGCCGCAATGACGTGCACGGCCCCAGGACGCCGATCACCCGCCCACTTACCACCCCCTGCAGCCGGTTAGAAAAAGCGCGCCACCATTGACATCTAGAGCGGCGCACTAACCGGACAGCAGCTACCAGCGGACGGATCTGGCCCCACCCGCTCCTAGTCTAGGGAACGGTTTGTTGGCACCTTAGGAGGTAAGCGGGGACTCTTGCCCACCACCACTATATTAACTGCTAAACAAAATAGTCACTTATACAACTTTTTGGGTATTTTCTTCTCAGCCAGCACAGACTGACACCAGCAAATGTCCGTATGCGCCTGTACTATACCTTATTTTACACCAGTATTATCAAAGGTAATTCTATTCTGCCCAAGATTTTTATACACTTAATTTATTTACTCAAAAACTTTTTCTATAAACAAAATAATTTTGTCCACCAATACAGACCTAACAATTAGAGAAGCAAGCGCTCCTTCTCAGCTCATCATACCAAGGTATTAACCTTTATGCATTGATCATGAGATAATTAAATAATTGAAGATTATTGTATACCATTTATTTCACGTAATGACCATGTTATATTTATTAGACTGTGCACTGAGGAAGCTATATTGCGAAACGTCTGCACAATTTTGTCTATGCCTGAAGGTAAAATGCTTGCTACAAACCAAGTGACAGATTCTTGCTACAATCTGAAAAACAGATAACCATACAATCGAAGAGATCAGATAAGAAAGTTATTATCTGTATTTCCCTTCATTCATGTATCATATGAAATATGTGAAAAAATCTGTACATGCTATGTGACAAATGAGCTGTATATTTGCTAGATGCTATGGAATGATTTGTTTATGAAGTAATAAACAACATTTTATTGAATGAATACGAAGCATATTTTGAGCTATTAATCTCAGTCCCAAGAAACTCCTCCAACCCCTGGGGGTCCCTACACAGACCCCCTCCCCCTCAACAATTAGACAGTTAAAGGAGTAGGGACACTTGACACTCTTTTTCCCTAAGTACATCAAGTATGATGAATACCTAGGGCCCCCCTTCCCGAACTTTTTCTGAGCAGCCGCATTTTTCTAACATGATTCTTAAAGAATGGGAAAGGCCCAACAAATTACCGTTGGTCCCTAAGGGCCTGGATAGGCGGTACCCTTTCCCTGCTGAATTGGTTCGGCTATGGCCTCACCCTCCCGAGGTGGACCCTCCGGTGTCAGGATTGTCCAACACCACTGTTATACCATCGCCTGACAATGCTTCCTTACGTGATCCTGCAGACAAACGCATGGATCAGTTGGTTTGCCATGCTTTCACCTTTGCTGGTGCTCTTTTTCGGCCTGCTTGTGCCTCGGCAATTGTTTCGCTAGCCAACAGGAGAAAGGTTAAATACCTTGTGGCTAAGGCTAAATCTCGTAAATGGGCGGAGGAGTATAAGAAACTCAAGGCCTGCCTGGATTTCATCAGCTTTGTTGTTACTGCCATGGATGATGTGGTCAGGCTTGGTGCCAGAATTTCAGCCTTGCTTGTAGCTTTACGCCGCTCGCTGTGGTTGAAGCAGTGGTCGGCCGATGCGGCTGCCAAAAGTCTCTCACAAGTCTACCGTTTGTGGGAAGCCGGCTGTTTGGGGAGTGACTGGACCTTTTAGTCAAGGATGGTAAGCTCCCTCCCCTTTCGGAAACCCTCTTCTTATCGGTTCTTTCGGGGAGGAAGAGGTTCTTCATTTCCCGGTGCCCGCAGAGATACCTGGGGCAGAGGTAGGTCCCGCAGCCAGCCCAACCCCTCTTGGGCAGCTAAGCCCAAACCCCCAGCCAAGCCTACTCAGGCATGAGGGGGTGCCCTCACCCATACGGGTGGGGGGGCGGCTTCTGCTGTTTGCTCCGATCTGGAGACGTCATGTCTCAGATTGGTGGATTCAGGAGGTGGTGTCCTCCGGTTACAAGATAGAGCTGGCAGCCAGGCCACCCACGAAATTCCTATGTTCAAGGATATCCCGAAACCCGCTAAGGGCTCGGGTTTTGAGAGCAGCTGTTTAACACCTCCTGCAGACAGGGGTGATTTGCCCTGTGCCCTGGCAGGAACAGGGTCAGGGGTTCTACTCCAACTTGTTCACGGTTCCCAAGAAGGACTGAACGCTGCGGACGATCTTGGACCTGAAGGCTCTCAACAAATTTGTAAAGGTCGGACATTTCCGCATGGAACCGTTGTGGTCGGCGGAGAGATCGCTTCGGCCATGCGACTTCATGACCACGGTGGAACATCAGGGATGCTTATCTGCACATCCCGATTTTCCAAGGACATCAGAAGTCCTTGAGGTTTGCACTGGAGGATCAACATTACCAGTTTGTAGCTCTCCCCTTCGGCATATCCTCAGCTCCCCGCGTGTTCACCAAGGTGCTGGCGGGCATCATGGCTATCCTGAGGAGTCAGGGTATTCGTGTGTTACACTATCTAGACAACCTTCTGATTTCGTCCCAGTCCCTTCAGGAGGCCGAGAGCGAAACCCGGACTGTACTGTCAACCCTGGAGGCCTTCGGTTGGGTGATCAATTACCCCAAGTCGTTTATCACGCCTTCAACAGTGAGATCCTTCCTGGGAATGACGCTAGACACCGGTCAGGTCAAGGTCTTTCTGCCACAGCAGAAGGTTTTGGGACTCCAGACGCAAGTGCAGGCCTTGCTGGCTTGTCAACAGCCGTCGGTACATCTGGGGATGAGATTGGTGGGCCTAATGGTGTCGTGCTTCGAGGTAGTGCCCTTCGCCCAATTTCATATGAGACCTCTACAGCTGAACCTGCTGACCAGCTGGAATCGGTCGCAGGAATCCCTGGAACAAGGATTTTTGCTGTCCCCCCTGGCCAGGCAGTCCATCTGGTGGTGGTTGGACTCTCTGAACCTGCTGGTAGGCAAGTCCTTTCTGACTCCCCATTGGGAGATAGTTAGCAGTCTTACAGGATGGGGAGGCATTTGGCAGACCCAGAAGATCCAGGGTCAGTGGGGTCCGAAGGAGAACCGGTTACCCATAAATCTCTTGGAGCTGAGAGCAATTCGGTTGGTTCTTCTACACCTGACTCCCCATTTAAAAGGCCATTCGATCCAGGTCCGCTCAGACAATCAGACAGCTGTGACCTACATCAACCACCAGGGCGGGACTCGGAGCAAGAGATCCCTTAAGGAGGTAAGCCGGATCCTGACTTGGGCAGAGGAGAATGTTCCCTGCATCTCGGCGGTTTACATCCCCGGGGTGGAAAACCAGAAGGCAGACTCCATGAGCAGGAGTTCCTTGCGCCTGGGGGAATGGTCCCTCAGCAGCGAGACCTTTCAGGCTCTGTGCCTCCGCTGGGGTCAACCAGACGTGGATCTTTTTGCGTCCAGACACAATCACAAGCTTCCAAGGTTCGTCTCTCTCTCAAGAGATCCTCTGGCCATAGCAACAGACGCTCTGGTGATACCTTGGATGGAGTTAAAATTTCTGTATGCATTCCCTCCGTTTCCGCTCCTGGGCAGAGTGCTGTGCAAGATAGCCCAGGAGGGGTTGCCAGCCATCCTGGTGGCTCCTCGCTGGCTGAGGAGGAGTTGGTTTGCAGACATAGTACAGATGTCAATAGATCACTACATCATGCCCGACGACCCAGGCCTTCTCACACAAGGGTCGCTACGGCACCTGAATTTACGGACGTTGGCTTTGACGGCCTGGCTATTGAAACCTCAATTTTGACGGAGAAGGGGTTATCGGCCACGGTTATTCACACAATGATTGAGGCACGGAAGAAGTCTTCTTCCATGATCTACTACAGAGTTTGGCGGGCCTATATCGCTTGGTGCGAAGCCAAAAGCCTCCCTTGCCGGAAATGTTCTATTTCTAGAATTCTGGAGTTTCTACAACACAGTCTAGATTTGGGCCTCCAGCTGAGCACCCTCAAGGGTCAGGTCACCCATGTCCGCCCACCACGTAAATCAGTCTTAACGGTGTGGGACTTGAATCTAGTGCTGTCTGCTCTCCAGGGTCCTCCCTTCCGAGTCATTAAATGATGCTACATTGTCTATGCTGACTCTCAAGGTGGTTTTTCTGGTGGCGATCACCTCGGTGCGTCACATATCAGAGCTGGCCGCGCTTTGTATGAAACCACCCTACTTTGAGTTGCACAGAGATAAGGTGGCTTTTCGTTTTAAACCTGATTTTTTGCCTAAGGTCGTTTCTCCTTTTAACCTTAATGAACAAGTTGTCTTACCTTCCTTGTGTCCAGTACCGGCTAATTCCAAGGAACCATGCTTTGGATGTGGTCAGAGCCATAAGGAATTACCTGGCTGCGACTGAATCCTTCAGGAAATCGGATTTGTTTTTGTCTTAACGGAGGGTTCTATGTAGGGATTACCACCAGCCAAGTCCACTCTCAGTAAGTGGATTAGACAGGCGGTGTTACAAGCCTATTCTGCCAGGGGGAAGGAACCCCCTTTTCGGATTACAGCTCACTCTACTAGGGCTATTGGTGCCTCTTGGGCTTTTCAGCATCAGGCATCAGTGGAACAAGTTTGTAAGACCGCCACTTGGTCTTCAGTTCATACTTTTACAAAGTATTACAAGGTGGATGTCAGGGCCTCAGCTGACGATGTTTTTGGCAGCAAAGTGCTTCAGGCGGTAGTGAAATGAACTACATGCTGTTCCGCACTGGAGATTCCGCCCATATGGACACTGCATTTGGATGTCCCATCTTTAAGTACTTCTGGACTGCTTGGAATGGATGGAGGAGAAAAATGCAATTCAATTCTGTGAAACTCACCTGTAGAATTGTTTTTGTATCCATCCATACCAGGCTGTCCACCCTGCCCTTGTGTTCATTATGTCCTGCATGCCTGTTATGGTGATTGAACCATTTTTGCTCATAGGACACTAGTTCTACAAGTTTTTAGTTTTGATTCGAGAGAGCACAAGCGGAGGCTATGTTTTTTGTTTGGACCTCCCGGCCTGCCTCTTTTGTTGAGTACTGCTTTTAAAGTGGACCAACACCCAGGCTGATCGGTCCGGGAATCTATAAGATTCCCGGGCCGATCAGATCCGTCCCCCCTGCGGGGCATCCGGAAACGGGATGCCCGCTGTGTGAAACCCCCCAGGACGACCCATTCACCTTACCTTACCCCCGTTCCAATGGTGCATGCGCGGTGCATGCTGCATGCCACGCTTCTCCTGTTGGAAGGAAGCGCGAGAAGCGGCTGCCAGCGTGCTCGGAGCCGCTGTGGTTGTCTGTCCCCTGTACGTGCATACCACAGCGGCTCTGAGCGCGCTTATTGGACGAGGCCCGCGCATGCGCTGTAGGAGCGGGGTGAGGTGAGTTTTTTACTGCCATTCTGGGGGGTTTCACGCAGCGCCCCGCGGAAGTAGACCAAAACCCAGGATAGTGAAAATCCTGGGTGTTGGTCCACTTTAAACCACTGGGGACTGATAGACGGGCAGCTGCCTTTATAGGGGGCGGGGAGGAGCTACATCTTTTGAACTTGCAGTCAGCGCCCTCTAGGGGCGAACACCCATCTGTAAGTACTTCTGGACGGCCTGGAATGGATGGATACAAAAACAATTCTACAGGCGAGTTTCACAGAATTGTATTTTTCAATTTGGGTGTACACAGTAAGTCACCCCTCCTCTCATTAGCCACCTTGTTTATATGGATTTTTAATTTTACACAATTATTCCATAATATTTTGCACAGCTAACTAAATTGGGAAAAAAAAATTGGGAAAACAAAAATCAACCCTTAAAGCGGAATTCCAGAATTCCAGTTTGTTACTTTAAACAATATAACATTTGTACACTTTTACCATTAAAACTATTTATAAAAATGTTTTTGTTCTCAAGTCTGTGTCAATGTCAATGTTTTGTTCTTGAGTCTAGCCAAGATGAGCTGAGTGCGCCAGCGGCCACATCCCCGCTGCCCTGTAACAGGTTGTGTGCCCATCCTGCTAAAGGTATAGCAGACGGCAGCTACTGCTTTCACATGTGCCGTTGGATTGGGAAGAAGGTGAGTTACTGGGCGACCAAGGGTTTTTTTTTACACAGCGGAGCATTCCGAATCTGGATTCCCCAGGGGGAGGGAATGATCCACTTTAAGTCTCTTCTGCTGCTTGTGGAAACTAAACTATTATGTTGAATAGGCGTTCAACGTCCATTTATAATAAATGCATATTGGACACTACTAGGTAACTATCCACTGGAACTGTACAAATAAATCAAAGATTATCAAGACCAAATAATAATATTTTCTTATTGCAAAACTATTCCGCAAAATGAAATGACAGAGAAATAAACTGTTACCTTGCTCTCTGGATATATTTGGCTTATACCAAAACCTAGAATAATCCTGCACAAAGTTGGCAGCCAAAGGAACCTCCAACTGTCCATCTAAATGTTGGAAAGAAAAGTGGAAACATTTCAGTCTTTTCTAGTTTTCTAGTTAACATATTTGGAATCTACTGGCAACAATTATTTTACCTTTAGCTGTTGGAGATTTGTCTTCGTGGAGATCTCTCAACCTTCCGAGAGTCCCCGACTTGTCCCCGGTGGCTGGAGCATGGCACTTTTCTGGCAATACTGGTGGCTGGCCATTGGGAGGGCAGGGGCTTCCAGAATAATAAGCGGTGCTGATAGGGAATGATGGGGTTGGAGATGGAGACAAGAAATCACAATGGCTTCCCGCAGGAGAAAGTGGAGGGCTGTTAGGGCCTTCTACTCCATGGCAGATAATGGGGTTATCTGGCAAGGATAATGTGCTCTTTTTTGGGGGTGTAACAGACACTGGCACAGCAGAGGGGTTTTGCAGACAACTGGATCCAGCAGGCAAACTGTATTGAATTAGAGGAGATGCAGGTGCTTCTTTAGGTGGAGAAACAGGGTTTACAGACACATGTCTTTGGTTTGGTTCCACGGTTGCAGTGTTGGCAGGCATCTGAGGAGAGGGCTTTGTTACATGAGGGGGGGATTGTGAAACAGCTGAACAGCCATTGGGATATGATGATGGAACGACAGCAATCGGGACTCCGGGCCTGTATCATGAAAAACACATAATTCATGCATTTTTTTATTTATAAAAGTACAACAAGGAATCAAAGTAGTGTTGGACTGGGGTGGCTTACTTTTAGGGCCCATGCACAGAAACAGAATTCCAAACTGCATTGTCTTTGTGTGTGTACTTGGGATGCCACAAATAAGCTATACATAGTTAAAGTGGACCAAAGCCCACCCCCCAACGGTCCTGGAATCTATAAGACAATGACTTAAAGAAAGGGGAGGGAGCAGATTGGAGCACTCTGATTGGACAAGAGGCCACTCTTGCGCCATAGGACCAGGGACAGTTGAGTTTGTTCCGGCGACCTGGGAGGTTTCATACTGATTGGGGTGGCCCAGGGGCCAGGTCAAGGTGGCCCAGGGGCCAGGACCAAAACCCAGGATAGTCAAAATACTGGGTTTTGATGATAAAAGCACTCAAATCGGCCCCTGGGACCAGCAATCCAAGGGTTTTTTTTCCGATAACCCTGTAGGCCAGCACGATCATGAGTCAAAGTACATATTTAAATAGGACCAAACCCCTTAGCCGCTGTTCCTGGGGCATTTAGATATAGTATGCCCCCCTTGTGAAATCCACCGCGGGCATGGTGAATATAATAGGCGATACGGGTGTTTCACACAACAGGGGCACCCCATGTGGAGATGCCTCTAAAAAGGGGGCCACCATATGGGGTTAGTCTACTTTAATGTCTATTTCTGCATAATGAAAATGAACAAATCAGCAGCAAGAAGGTAAAAATGCGTATTTATTTAAAATCTGTTTTGGATAAAAATACAATTATATGTTTAAGTGGTCAATTTGGCATCAGGTGCAAAAATTTTTAGTAAAAAGTGCACTTTCACCGCCCCATAGGTAGACAATGCCTATTATTTTGGTGAAATTTGGTGTGCTTTTGAGTGTGAATTACAATCCACAACATAAAGTGGACCAAAATACGGGATTTTGACTATCTCAGGTTTTAGTCCTTGGGATACCCCGCTGTGTGAAATCCCCCAGGGTGCCCAGTCTATCTCACCTTTCCTTGGGCCTTTTGTCCAGTCACCACACTCGGGCGAATGGGGGGGGGACGTCCACACGTATAGTGCGTTGAGCTTTCAGTCCGGCGGCACTGTGCAGCCCCCGAAAGTTGGCAGCGCAGTTATCGAGCGACAGCCAATGTGTCTTTTTGTTTTTTAGAACATTAGCGCTGCTTTAGCACTTATTAAGGAAGGCAGGGTGGGGGGTGGATTCAAATAGGGCAGTCTGGCTGGATTGGCTACAGCTTTCCTGCAGAAAACTGTTTGCTTTATATTGCAGCTTAAAATGGAGCAATAGAACAGTGCAGTCATGGTCTAGGGATAAGGAAGCAGCACCTAAGGGTGGAAAGTGCAATTCCCAGCTGGGACATGACTGAGGCGATCTTGAACAAGGAACCTTAACCCCCAACTGTTCCCTGTGTGCTGTACTTGTGGCAGCTCACTGCTCTGGGCATGTGTACACTCAAAGTTAAATGCGGAAGACACATTCCACACAATAGGCAAATAAACACAATTCATGTATTATTATTTATTACCATAGACTCAAAACAGGTTGTGCACCCCATGATCTATGGCTTATAATATCAGCTAAGCTTGATTCATTCATGTGGTTTTAGTGGCTGCAATGTAATACTGGGTTTCTTTATCACCATGTGAAGCTATTAAAAACTTTAGGGTGTTTTCATATTTTCTCAGAGGTTACATGAAATAAAACTGCATGCTAAAGTCTTACCTGCCAGGGCTAGGTAACTGTGAAGATGGAGCCAGTGTGGAAGCTGGTGTACTGTTCGACACTGGTAATCCTTGGTTCGAGGGGTTTCTGAAGGTCTGAAAAGTAGCAGTTTGAATGTGTACGGTGTTGTGGGTCTGAGGGCTTGGCTTGGGAGGAGGGCTGTGCAGTGTTAGAGAAGACATCTGGGTGTGCACTGTGCTGTGTGTTTGTGCAGTGTTGTCTGTGTGTGCAGCCTGATTGTGTGTATGACCTTGCATATTTGGGGTTTCTGTGCTCCCAGGGTTGTGTAGATGGATGGAAGACATCTTGGGGTTACTAGTCTGTGCCCCTTGTGTACGTACAACAGTGGGTGTCTGATATGCATAGTTGGCTTGTGTGGGGCAATAAAGCTGTGTATTGTGGCACTGGGCTGTACTTTGTGACTGCACGGGAGAGCGGGGGCTAATACTCTGTGACTGCACAACATCGGGGGCTCTAACTGCACTCTGTGGGTGTTCCGGAGAAGAATAAGCGTGCCCCTGTGACATCCCGCCATTATACAGCTGCATAGGTGGACTCTGAGACTGTACAGGCGAGCTTTTCTGTTGCATGTTGTTGACTTGCATCACAGGACCATAAGTGTTGACTTCACTGTTAAAATGCACGTGTGTACGCGTTGGGCTATGAGCGGGTACAGAGGCCTGCTTTTGCACAGTGATGTGCTGCGCGGTTGCGCTTTCTGGCTGTGATGTATGGTCTGACTGTAATGCCGGCCTTTCTGGGGGTGCTAAAGTGGGAGCAGAACGCACAAGGATGCTGGTTTGGGTTTGAACAGCTGTATTTTGGGTGATGACCGGGTTGTGTTGCTTCTGTACAGGTTGGCAGTGTGAAGTTATAGGAGTACTTGCTTGCACAGGAATGTGGGGATACACAAAGGCATCACTGTTGTGTCCATTGACTGGACTGTGTGTCTGTGAATTGTTACTAGAGTGTGCTGAGCACTGAGAATGTGCCGGGGTGCTGGTGTGCAGTGGGCTTTGTCCAGGTGTGGTGACCGGGCAACCAACGGATGGGGCTGCGGCTGCTGTAGGCTTCTGTGTCTGGAATGACGGCTGATCTCCTTGGATGCCATGATCAGTAACATCTGGAACAAGAGTGATAACATAAGGTTAGTTATTGCAGTGCCAGTAAAACTGATCAGCCACGATTGCTTACAGAATACAGAATCACTTTATTCACCATTCATTCAAGTGCAGTGGTACACAGGGAGGTCTGGTTACATTGAGGGGTAATATATACATTTAGGGGATACTATACACAGTGTGCAGAATATACACTATAAGAAATACAAGTGTCACGCTCAGGTAACTCCAGCCCTCCGGGTAAGCCCTCAACCCCCAATCTCCGCAGCCAGCTTCACCTGTAGGAGCCCCTGCTTGCCGGGACGCAGTACATGCCTACCCGGGATCGGTTGCCCCAGGACTTCAATGGCTCAAAGGATGGGAGCTTACTGGGTGGAGGTCTGGAGAACCAATAACGGAGAGTGAGTCCCAATAATGAAGCAGGAATACTAGGAAGTCCAAAGACAGGCCAGAGGTCAAAACTGGGTAAGCAGAGATTGCGACAATACAGTAGGATGAGGCAGCTCGAGGTCTAGGTACGAAGCAGGGGTCAAGGCTGGCAGTGGTCAGGATGGTCGTGGATAGCAAAAGTCGGCAGCAGAGATCAATCAGAGAGTAGTCGGTTCAGGCAGGGGTCGGCAACGGAGATCAATCAGAGAATAGTCAGTTCAGGCAGAGGTCGGCAACGGAGATCAAACAGAGAATAATTCAGAGACAAGCTAGGTCCGACGAGGCTCTATCACAGGCACTGAGCAACTGACAAGGTGAAGCCTTTATAGGATTCCAGACTTGATTGGAGATGGGGAAGTAAGTGCGGGATTGGTGCTTATTACAACTCTAACTATCATTGGCTCGAGCATGGGAGCCGGGGACGCGGAGGAGAGGAGGGAGAGCCGCCGCAGCCGCCGAACAGGAAGCGTCACGAGCGACCGCCCGGAGACAGCGCAGGACCGGGACGCAGGTGAGTTAGTCATTAAAACAAGAATATACAGTTACAGTTAGAGAGAGTCCAAGCATTCTGTAACACATCAATTTGGGCAATAACATTAAAAACAACTTCAATGGGGGTGGGTAATCTGCATGGTAAATCTGGAACTGTGAATGACAGGTTAGTCACTCATTCCCCTGCTGCAGTGTGACTTTACTGTGTGTACTGTCTGTCATCAGAGGAAGATTGCAGCTCAGTTGAGTTATTATTTTGACATCCAAATCTGGATTGTCACAGGGGGTAGATGGGGGATTACAAAAAACTTGGACTTTCTATTTTAATCGCAGCAGGTATAACTCAGCAGTAACTAATACTGTTGTGGTTACATTGCTTACAAGTTGGTACACTTAGTATTTATGTAATAGCTGTAAAGCCACAGGGAAGTAGCTCTATTTAAACCTAGAGGTTCTATGAGGCAGCACCTTAAATCATATTTTATATTTAGAAAGTATATATGCCCCGGATGAGTGAGCTGGGAGAGGATTTTCTCTGCCTAAGCCCTAGACCTCTTTTTGTGTAAGACCTAGATAGCTGAACGGGGAGCTCAATTATCTTTTCTGCTGCTTTGAATGTTCTTTTTAGCCCATCCTTATCTTTCTTAGTTGCGCCTCCATACCACATGGTAAGGGAGAAACATTATACAGATCTAATAACGTAATAATAAAGTATGACTGAAGTAGTATCTTGGACAGGCTGTTTTTTTAATGTCTCAGGAACCTCTGTTGGCCTTATAGGAAATTCTTTCCCATCAATGGGGATGAGCAGTCCCATAGATGTTTGGGTTCACCAAGTTCAGCCGAACTACCCATAGATGTTCAGGGTCGTCAAGTTCAGCCGAACTTGCCGCCAAAGTTTGGTTCGGGTTTTTTTGTTGGGGGGGGCAAAAATGGCTGTAAAATGGGGGTAACAAGGGCTAGAGGGCTTGTCCTGGGAGGTGCCTTTCTATAACTTGCCACAGGCAGCAGAAAGGCTAGGTTCACCCCTGCTGGACAGGAAAGAGAATTGGAACATTATAAACATTAAAATACAATACTCATCTTATCCCAAGGCCAGCTGCTCCAGAGAGCAGCTGTTCTGAGCAGCCAAACGTTTCCTCATTATGGGTGTGTCTGAGCTTAACAGTATACAGATCTAGAGGGAGACCTCTTCTGCTGCCATCTCATCACTAGAGAGCTGGCCTAGGGTAAAGTATAGCCTTTTTCATACCTTAGAGCAGCTTTGTAGGATATTTGTTAAATGTTAGGATAAATGTTAAAAAAATAAACAACAAAATAAACCTTGCCAAGCGTTCCTCCAGAGCTGTGCCTCCACTCAGCTCGGCGCTGTGAATGAAGAAAATTACTTCCTCATCTGCCCTTCCAGCCCCACTCCACCGATGTGGGCCACCAATATTAGCTTGAGGAACTAGTCCCGACCCCCCCCCCCCTCCCCCCCCCCCCCTGTATAGATGGCTGGAATAGAACTCTCAGAGCCATTCAAGCACCTAACAGCCAAAGTGCTGAAAATGCCCCACCCATTATTCTAATTATTATTCTGCATTACAGCTCCAAGGCCACCAGTTCAAGATGAATATACTGATCCATAAAAGAGTTAAGCATTAATGCCAATATTTTAGTAAGAAGCTTCAAGTCAGTATTTACCAGGAAATGGGTCTATAATTATTAAAATGTCTTAGATCTTTTCCTGGCTTTGGGAGGACAAATGTGCGCTTTATTTAAATCTCCTAATCTCACTTCATCAGCCATCAAGCTATTAAACCATTAAGCTGATAACAATAAAGATGAGGTGATAGAATTTGTAGGGATGTTTTATAATAAATGTTAATAAAACAATCAGGTCTAGGGGCCTTAGAGACCCTCAATTGCTTTATTGACATCTTGATCTCCTTCTTTCTCTATAGCTATTTCTAAAAAATCCACATGAACCTCTGATAATTGAGGAAATAGGGTATCTTGAAAAAAATGCATCTGCTTTAGATTTATCAAAATGAGTAAGAGCAGCATAAAAACTTTTTATGTCTAATATTTTTTTAAATAAATTTGTATACCAACAAGTGGGTTGCTCATGTCTACAAAACGATGGGACACATCCAAAACGAGGTGTAGTGGTTCTATACCTCTTTAGAAATGACATTTAAGGCTAGTAGGTACCCCCTAAGCCCCCCATAATACATTTCTTAGTGGAAACAGAAAATAACAGTAGCATACAAATTGTTATAAAATTTAAAAAAATCATCTAGGACCCTTACTGGATTACTAGTATAATTCCCTGAAGATAATCTCAATTGAGGAAATGACGTAATTTGCTTTCTGGGGGTTAATTCCCTTGCCAAAAGTGACCCTATTTTATCTTCTTAATTTATAATTTAATTCAGAATTTTTCCTTTTCTTCCTGTTTTCGAATATGATCAGAACTCCTTTGATATATACCTTATGGGTTGTCTAGTTGAATAAAGAGAGGTACCAGAAGCCTTATTTTGGTCAAAGAAAATAGCTAATTCTTTTTCGAGCTCAGTAACTATTTCAGGATTGCTTACTAAAGATACATTTAATCTCCATCTCGAAGAGCATGGCTTAGGTCCTATATACCTTATGGGCTGCCTAGTTTAATAAAGGAGAGGTACCAGAAGCCTTATTTTGATCAAATAAAAGAGATAATTCTTTTTGAGCTCAGTAACTATTTCAGGATTGCTTACTAAGGATACATTTAATCTCCATCTCGAAGAGCATGGCTTAGGTCCTATATCATTAAAGTCCGCAACCACCAGGGAATAATCAGCCCAATCATCCTTTATATAAAAAAAAGTACATTGGGAATTCATCTAGATCTTACAAAAATATGGTCAATCATAGAAAAAGTATGGCGAGTCTGAGAGAAAAAGATGAAGTCTTTACAGTAAGAGATCATCTCTCGTCAAGTATCTATAAGATCCTGGGAGTATATGAGCGTAGCAAATTCGATACTAGCTTTATATATGGGGCACTGAACGGCCAAACATTTTTATGTTTTGTCTCTTACTACATCAAGAGCAAGGTTGGCCTCCTGCCTTACTTATAACATCATCAAAAAGTTGCTTAAATGAGATCTGACCTCTATTAGGAGTATTATAAGAGACCAAACAGACTAGCGAGTCTCCAATCTTTCCATTAACCAACAAGAATCTACCATCGGAATCTCCAATTGTGTCCATGTGTATGAATTGAATTCTGTTGGCTATACAAATAGCCACCCCTCTCTTATTGACACTGCTGTTAGCCATTAAAACGGTTCTAAACCCATGATTTAAAAATTTCAGTGAAGAAGAATCAGTAAAATGGGTCTCCTGTAGCATGACTATGTCAGCCCCAAAAGAACCAAAAATGCTTTATCTCTTTTAATGGGTGAATTAAAACTGACTATTATGAAAAATTAAGTCTGTTAACCAAACTAGCCATTAATCACCTCCCAAAATGGGTCTCTCTAAAAAGACATACCAAGTTAAGAAAAGAAAAAACTCTTCCCATTTCACTAAGGGAGTTAAGTGGTAAACAAGGTTTTGTTTTCCCTAGTAAGAAGTAAAGAGAATAAAAATAGAAAGAAAAAGAAAAAACAAAATACTATCAAAAAACATTTTGACGCAAAACTGAAACAACAAAAATTGTTATCAGAATTAAAAAACTACCCAATACAGGTATTACGAACACCTAAGCGTTCCAGGAAAGAGTCTGTTTACAAGACCCCCCCCCAAAAAAGGGGTTAACCTGTTATTTAAGCCTCCCCTGGGACGCATGTTCACCCCGTAGGCATATCTGTAAAAGATAGTAACTCTTAAGACAAATAAAATATATTAATTTAATGAACTATTTCCTGAAATATATATAACACTATAATTTCTATAGTACTTAACAATAAACTATAAGGCTCTGTTCACACCTTTCTGTTGTGTTAAGAGCAAGTGTTTGTAAATATGCCAGAGGGACATTGTATCAAAACAAAGGCTACACTTTTGACGAGTTAGCAATGTGTTTGCATTGTACTTGCGCTGTGCCCCTTAAAAGAAAAATATTTATTTCCATAATAAGTAAATGGTAAAGTCTCTGACAAAGCAAATGTTAGGTGTGCCATGTGTGCCATGCAGACACACTGTATTATACATGTGCAGCTATACATCTTTATTTATTCTATTCTCCTCATAATCCTCCTTTTTGGAACAAAGTGGTAAAGGACATTAACCTAGATGTAGAAACTAAATGATGAAAAAACAAGTACAAAGTGATAGAATCTTCATCAAATCAGGTATGCACTATGGAACACTAAGGAGATCTCCCAAATGTATTCTTCTTCTTCTTACAGAGTTTAGCCTCACTTCTAGAAGATTCCCCCAGGCTAGATGATATTATGCCAAGATCAAAGAGTGAATCTTCTCCCTCAGAAAAAGTTGGAGGAATAATTTTTGCAGTTTAAAGTAAAGTTCAAATGAAAGGGGAAAGCCCATCTGTATTTGCTGTTCTTCTAAATCAACTTAGTTAAGAGTGGTTTCATTTCTCTTTTTTTTTTGGATTGTTAATGAAGCAGAATCAGCAAAATTTTGGATCGGATTATCTGTTAACATTATGTTAGGATGTACTTTTATAGCCGCTATAAATAGTTCCTTAATTTGATAGTAATGTGGTTTTACTATCATATTTCTCTGTGTGCGCCAGCTTGTCTAGGTGCTGTGAGTGCCCTATGATCCCTATCAAGGAGTAACTGAACTGCATTCAGCATAAGGGGAAAATAACTCTTGTCAGTTCTTTTATGGCCAAATCTAGATCTGTGATGGATTCAGGAAGGCATCACACCCTAAAATTATATCCTCTATTTTCTCGGTTTTCTAGTTTAGATTGATCTATGTGATGCTGCATTGATTCCATAATCTGCTCATGTTGAATGATTCTAGTTACAGTTTCCTCCACCTTTCTTTCTATAATATTAATTCTTTGACCTATATTCTCAATCATTTTTCAAATTAGCAGTCAGCTTATCATGAGCCATTTTAAGCTTTTTGTTCAGCAGTAGGGATATATGTGATAAAAGGGTTGTATCTTGCTTTCTGATTCTCTGCTTTAAAGCAGAGAATCACCTCCTGTGTGAAAAACCAGCTGAGTCTCCGTCACTTGATGAAGCTCTGGAAACTGCTGATATTGAAGCTTCTGAAATCAGAAGATTACTTCTCTGGTAAAATAGATAAGAGTAACCATGCTGCGGCTTTCTCTCACAGGTGGTGCCTCCGCAATTACAGTCGTCACTGCAGGACAGGGCCGTATTTAGGGTTCATGCTGCCCTAGGCACAATTTTTTCACCCCCCCCCCACTGCCTTATATTGCTAAATAGACACAGCAATGCAGGGAGGGGGATCTTGGATCTGCTGCATAGACTCCCCCCTCTCTGTGCGTGGCCCTGTCCATCCATTCATGTCACTGGATCCCGCGTGAGGTAAGGAATTCTCGGCTCCAGGGCAGCGGGTGGTTCATTAGGTGATTAGAATTGACTGTTCTGAAACTAAAGAGCTGCAGCCAAGAGATCGAGCCTGCTGACAGAGTTAAGTAATATTGTTTTTTTTGTTCCCAGTCCTGCACTGCCTATTTAACATACTACAGCTTTTGACTATTCTGGTGATATGTCCTTGCTATGGGTGAAACCCCCAAGGTCACCGATACTCACCTTTCATCGTTCTAATGCACATGCTCGCAGATCGGTTTGCTGTGCATTTGTAACTCGCATGGAAAGAAATAAGGAAGAAAAACATGAAGGTCAAAAGGAAGGAAGGGAAAAAGCATCTTGTCGTAGCCCCTGCTGGTCTGAGCTTCGTGTAGCTGATCTCAACATTGAGCACATTCACCTAGACAGCAGCTTGGAGAGGGGTGAAAGAAGGGGGAAATGCTAACTGGAGTCCAGACACCGAGTTTCAGCGCCTGAGACTGCTCACCGGGCCGTGCTGAGGGAGGCCAGACTGACACACAGAGAGGCAGGGGGCGCTGTGCTCAGCTTCCCATTCATTTTGTCTCTGGTGGCCTAGCCCCGCCCCTTTTCCCTGCCGTGTTTAGTTCATTGCTGTCTGTGGAGGTGGGTGTTGATGGCTTTGTGTGAAAAAACACTATTGGCAGCTTTGGAATATGGCTGGAAGCTGCCTGATTGCTTGCAGATGGAATTTCTTTTTTTTTTTTTAATTGGATCCTTGCTGGTTGGAGCCCCCAATCCCCGCCCCCACTGTAGCTCCGCCCCAGGCACGTGCCTACATGTGCCTAGTGGCAAATACGGCCCTGCTGCAGGACCTTATGATGCTGTGCAAGGAGTTATTAATTTGGCTAGGGTCGCAGTATAATGCTTTAACACCCCCAGCGTGCAGAGCTCCTGAATCATGTGACCACCATGATCAGGCTCGTGCATGTGCCTCCTGCTATTTTATTTTAAAAGCCAAGACTATGAGGCCGATTTATTAATAGCGCCAGGTAGCGACAGATGAGCGGCAGTAGCGTTATTTTCACAGCGCCGGCTAGTATTCGCTGTGCTTGGCCGTTCGGTTGTTGACAGCGACTCAGTCGGTGTGCGGTAATGTTGAATACGGGGTTAGGAGTCGCTGTTTGACAGGTTCCGCGCTGTATGGGAGCACATGACAGCGAATGGCCATAGCGAACGGCTCCCAGCATATTCATTAACAAATCACGCTCAAAAATTTCTCGCGCTGTGAAATGCTTGTTTAAACCCCAGTGCGCTGGCGGCGATGGGTTAAAAGTAGTTTTTTTAACCCCCAAACAACCTTATTTTTTGCAAAAAAAAAATAAACAAGTTTTTATAAACATTTTGTAATATGAATACATTAATTTCAGACCTGTAATATCAATTCTGCACAATTTTTTTTTTTTTTTTTTTTTTTACCTTTAACCGCCAGCCTACCTTGAGATTTTGTCACCCTTTGTTGCCAGACCATTTTGCACTATTTTGCGCTCCCCTTGTTCAACTGTGATTTTTGAAGGGATTTCCAGGGATTTCCCAGAAAAGTGATATATTGTTTTTTTCAGCAGAGTCTAAGCTTTAACATGAAATGTCTTGTTTGTCATTTTTTAGGTGTATTCTCAATATTTTTGGATGAAATATGTGCAAAAAAAACCCCAAAAAACAATTTTTTACAATTTGTAGTGTTTTTTGTAATAAAAAATGTAAGTTTGTCAATAAAATCTTATTGCACGTGAAACCCCAATTTCTCCCGGTTACAGTGATACCACATATGTATAGGTAGACACCCTTTCCTGCCCAGGAGACTCCCCCAAACTGAAACAACTCTTTAGGAGATTTTCAGATAAAATACAACTATGCTACGCGCTAAGCGCACCTTGCAGTTTTTCAAGAAAAACAACCCTTTACATTTGAAATACCCCCCACAAACTATATATTCTCTGGAAGTACACACCTCAAGCTTTCTAGGCGTACCAGGCTTGTTGACATGGGTGCAGTTTTCTGGAAGTAATCCCTCAATATATTCTTTGGTTGCACAGGGTTTCTCTAAAAAAGTATAAAAAAGCAGAATCAAAACCACATTTTCCTAAAAAAACCTATATGCAAACAAGAAAAAAACTGAAAATCTGAAAAAGCAACATCCCCCGAACAGAACAATACCCAGCATGCATAGCTACTGTCAAGGGAAGAGTTGCCAAACACACCAAAGTAAAGCATGTGCGTAACGGTAATTTTACTTCAAAATTTCAGCTCTGCATACAAAGTGCGCACCTTGTGCTTTTTCTACCAAAACAACCCTTTACATTTAGAATATCCCCCATAAACCATATATTCCCTGAAAGTACACATTTTAAGCTTTCTAAGCGTACCCAGCTTGTTGTCGTGGGCTCATCTTTCTGGAAGTAATCCCTTGAAGAATTCTTAGGTTGCACAGGGTTTCACAAAAAAAATGTATAAAAAAGCAGAATAAAAAACACCTTTTCCTAAAATATCAATATGCAAATAAGAAAAAACAAGCTAAATCTGAAAGCGCAAGGTCCCCCGAGCAGAACAATACCCAACATGCATAGGTACTATTAACCCTTTTAATTGCCAGCCTACTTGAACTTTTGTCGCCCTCAGTTGGTAATTTTTCCCCATTTTGCGGCATGTTTAACCGTGATTTTTGTCGGAATTTCTTGGAAAATATATATATATTTTTTTGCAGCAGAATTTAGGCTTTAACATTAAATGTCTTGTTTGTAATTTTTCTACTGTTTTTTAAATATTTTTGCGTAAAAAAAACAAAAAAATAAATAAAATAATATTTTTTAAACAATTGTCTCCTTTATTTTAAATAAAACATTTTTTAGTAATAAAAACCATATTGCATGTGATAGCCCCATTTCTCCCAATTACAACGGTACCACATATGTATCAATAGCCCCTCATTCTTGCCCAGGAGACCCCCCAAACTGAAAAGAGCATTTTATAACATTTACAAATAAAATACTACTATCCACACTATAAACATAAGGGGTTAATTTAAAATGACATAGGGACCCCCTCCCGGGGGGGAGGGGGCCCCAATTTTTTTTGAGAATTTTTGGCTAAGCCTAACCCCAAAAATTAAAAATATAGTGGGCCCCCCCTGGGAGGGGGTCCCTATGTCATTTTCTTTTTAATTTTAATTCTTTAAAATTTTAATTTTTTTTAATTTTTTCTTTTTAATCCCAGGGGGTGGGGGGACCCCATTTTTGGGGGGAATTCTAAGGGTTAGGGTTAGCCTAACCCTAACCCGTAAAGTGGACCAACACCCAGGATTTTCACTATCCTGGGTTTTGATCCACTTCCGCGGGGGTGCCCCGCTGCGTAAAACCCCCGAGAAAGGTATAAAAAACTCACCTCAGCCCGCTCCTACGGCGCATGCGCGAGCGCTCGTCCAATCAGAGCGCTCAGAGCCGCTATGGTATGCACGGACAAGGGACGGACAACCACAGCGGCTCTGAGCGCGCTGGCAGCCGCATCTCGCGCTTCCCTCTAACAGGGAGCGTGCCCGCGTCGGCGATTCACAAACGACCGGAACGTGTGCGCGCCCTGATAGAGAGAAGCGCGAGATGCGGCCCGCGCATGCACCGTTGGAACAGGGATAAGGTAAGGCGATTGGGGCGTCCTGGGGGGTTTCACACAGTGGGGCATCCCGCTTTCGGATGCCCCGCAGGGAGGGATCTGATCCGGGCCGATTAGCCTGGGTGTTGGTCCACTTAAAAAAAAAAAAAAAAAAAAGTAGGGGGGGGACCCCATTTTTGGGGGGAATTTTAAGGGTTAGGGTTAGGCTAACCCTAACCGTTAAACATTTTTTTAAAAATCACGTAGGGACCCTCATTTTTTTTTGGAATTTTAAGGGTTAGGGTTAGCCTAACCCTAACCCTAACCCTTAAAATTAAAAAAAAAAATGACATAGGGTCCCCCCTCACAGGGTGGGGGACCTCATTTTTTTTTTAATTTTAAGGGTTAGGGTTAGGGTTAGGCTAACCTTAACCCTAACCCTAACCCTTAAAATTAAAAAAAAAAAAATGACGTAGGGTCCCCCCTACCCGTCATAACCAGCCCGGGACCAGCTATGGGGGCTTGTAGGCACAGAGTGGGGGGGCCAGCTTTTGTGGCCCCCCCCACCCTGCAGCCTACGAGCCCACATAGCCTATGTGGGCCCGGGCTCTTCTGCCCCCCCCTGGGCTTTGGGGAGGCAGGTAATTGGGGGTGCAGGGGTTAATGGCAAGTCACCCGCTAGGGCAGGTGACTTGCCAGACCCCAGCCTTGTGAACTGGTACAGGGGTCTCATGGACCCCTTACCAGTTCACAAAGGGTTAACAGAAAAAAAAAACACGGACACAAAATTTTTATTTATTAAAAAAAAAAAAAAAAATTTACTCTTTACTCACCTTTGATCGTCAGCTCCTGTGTCCCTCGCTGATCTGCTGTCAGATGCCGGTGATCGGCATCCAGAGAAGGAGGAGACAGGAGATCAGAGGATCTCCTGTCACCTCCTTCCAGGGCACCGATCACCGGCATCTGACAGCTAACAGAGCTGTAGCCGGTGATCGGGACTGGGAATGACATCATAGCCCCGCCCCCAAAGGGGCGGGGCTTAGCGGGGACGACGACCCGGACTGACGTCATTAGCCCCGCCCCCAAAAGGGGCGGGGCTTAGCGTCAAGATGGCGGCCGCCATCGGAACAGGAGAGGGGAGAGAGCCTTCCAGGCTCTCTCCTGAAGATCGGAATGACCTGGGGGGGGGGATCGGAGGCCCCCCAGGTGAAGAGGAGGGTCGGCGGGAGCCAGCGCACACAGAGGTAAGTAAATGTCATTTTTTTTTTTTTTTTTATTTCACAGGAAAAGCCGGAGGCAGCTGAAATGGGGGGGGGGGGGCACCCTATTCCGGGCCCTCCCCTGCAGCCAGAGGAGGTCCGGTGAACGATCGGAGACCACCATTTTGAAGAGGAGACCCGGCTGAATCAAACGAGGGGTCAGGTAAGTGACTTTTTTAAAAACTTTTTTTACTATTAGTGGGGAAAGTCAGGCACGTAAAATTGACGTGGCTGGCAGTTAACTGCAGGAGAGGCAGCCACGTAAATTTTACGTGGCTGGCGTTTAAAGGGTTAAAAGAAACAAAAGGGGGGTGGCAGCCGCTCAGACCATTTTATAACTAACCAGGGAGGTGCACATTAGCAGGGCAATTAGAATACAAAAGTCTTAAAGGGGCCACAGCACTCAAACCAGTTAGCTTGCTGACCAGCCTACAATCTGTCTCTAAACTAGGTTAAAAACAGGGGGCTCGGTCACACACATCTGCAGAAGTATGCTTGAATTTGTGCAAGCACATGGAGTGTGGGGTCTAGGCTGTATTGCAAGGTCTTTGACCCTTCCACCCCATGGCTTGCACTTGAGGTTTAGGGCAACCTCAGGTAAGCCTGCTCCCAATTTATCTATTGCATTGTATGTCCCAAATGGGGCTCTTAGAGACTAGAATTAGTACTAGAGTTAGGACTGCACCTCACAGGGGCACCTTGGCGCTGGTGGTGCAGCTTAAGCATACTTCTGCAGATGTGTGTGACCGAGCCCCCTGTTTTTAACCTAGTTTAGAGACAGATTGTAGGCTGGTCAGCAAGCTAACTGGTTTGAGTGCTGTGGCCCCTTTAAGACTTTTGTATTTTTTTACCTTTAAAAAAATATATAACATTGCAGAAGTGGTCACCGAATTTTGGACATTTAAAAAAAAAAAAAAAAAAAAAACATTAATAACAATTATTTATGAATATTTAAAGATTGTTCCATTGAAATGCATTGGAGAGCGCCAGGTAGCGAGAGGTCATACCTGGCGCTGTGATGGGATTAGTAGCGGCGCTGTTCGTTGCAGTCGGCTACATGATGAATCCCGCGCTAGCTGACGCTTTCGCCGGCGCTAGCCTCATTTAGCGTGATAAATGCGTGATTGTGTTCGCAGCCTGGCGTTCTGTAGTCGGTAGCCGCCGTTAGCTGGCGATACCTGGCGCTAGTGAGACACTACCTGGCGCTATCACTTGATGAATAAGGGCCTAAGTATACAATGTGCAGTTCTTCCAGCTCTGAGGTGGACTTCCTTTAGGAACTCCAGTTTCCTGCCACAATCCAAAACATACTGACATCAGTGTGCTTTCTATGTAACTGTAGGTATGTGAGACAGACTGTAATCCACTTTGGGCTACAGAAAATAGAGCAGTGTATGCTATGTACTTATTATATAAATGTGAATACCGCGCTAAAAAATTTAAATAAAATAATTAATCAAATGATGAATAATATTAACGTGATGTAACAATTGATAATTGACTCCAGCTCAACGTGCTATACTTAAATCTCCACAGTAAGTATGTGCAAAAAGCAAATTAAAATATAAGGACACAGAGCTAGTCAAGGTCCTCTTTAAAGTCCTTCAAACATTTCCTGAACTTCCACCATGTGCATCAGCAATCCACTCGTGCTCCACCACCACCGGTTAGGTACTCTTACCACAACTAGATGGTTTAATCAGCAATTAAAACGATCCACAGACCGATCTCTCCAGCAGGATCCACTTCTCAGGGTCCAATTACACAGAGGGTCAAACACGCTCAAAATCAAGCCAATAATATTTCCACCTCTCTGCTTCCCTTCTGATAAAAGATGATGAATGGCCCATCAGCTCCTCTGAGGGTCCCGCGCTGCACTGCTGAGGGTGACGTCCTGCTATGTACTTACTAAATAATATTAGACAAAACTCAGTATTCACTCAGTCTGACTGAATCATAAAACACCACAAGAACAAGCTGGGTATTTTAATTTAAAGTGACCAACATATATTTTTAGAAAATGGGTGTTGGACGCCAATGTGACCGTCACAGGAGTATCCGAAATGCCTAATTGGGCCCCTGAAAATATTAGAAAAATATTGCAATGTGCCAAGGTATGCTCAGGGCTGGTGCCGGCCCTAACTAAATCCCCTCCCACTCAAACATACATCTTAATAGTCCTGCGGTTTTCTTTCATTTTAAAATAAATGTTCTAGGAATAATTTGATACATTAGAAGAGGGGTTATGGGTACTGGGTGTCTGCAGCCATTGCTGTGGAGATTTGGTTTAACTTAAGTGCAAATCAGGGTGGGAGTTTTAGTCATCTCTATAAAAGTTCCATAATTTCTCCCTCTGGGGTGGTAAATGATCTGAACATAAAAGTGAGTCATAATATTCTCATATAAGGTTTAACAGACTGGCAGGAAAACATTTGGAAAAATACAACTTTATGCATAGCAGATAATATGCCATGAAATTACTTAAGAACATACCTCCCAACTTTTGAAAGCAAGAAAGAGGGACAAATGTTGCCTTTTTTTACCATTAAGCCACGCCCCTAGCCACGCCCCCTAGCCATGCCCATAAAGGGAAACACCACCTAAAAATTACATAATGATGAAATTAAAACTGGCAAGCCCTCGCGCACACATGCATACAATAGTGTGATAGTGTGAGAAAAGGGAGAAAGACAAGAGAAAGGAGAAAATTGAGGAAGAAAGAGAGAGAGGGAAAAAGAAAGTAAGAGGAAAAAAAGGAGAAAGTTAGGAGGTTGGGAAGACGAGTAAAGAAAGAAAAAGGAGAGATAAAGAAGGTGAGAAATAGAGAGAAGGAAAAATAAAAAGAAGGAAGTGAGTGAAGCAAGGAAGAGAGGGAAAACAGAAGTGGGAGAGGTAATGGAAAAAGAGAGAAAAAATGTATAGCAACACTGAGTGAAAGAAAAGAGAAAGGGAGGAAGAGGAAGGAGGGAAAGAAAGAAAGGAGGGAGAGAGAAAGAAATAAAGAAAGAGAGTAAAGAGACGGGAAGAAGACAGAATGAAAAGAGGAGAGGAGGAATGGAGTAAGAAAAGAAACAGGGAGAGAACGAGAGAGATGGAAGTGAGAATTGAAGAAAGGGAGAGAGAGAAGAGCAAGGACAGCAGATAAGAAAGAGGAAGGGCAGTGAAAGAACAAAAGGAAGAAAGAAGGCGGTATGGGAGTGAGGGAGAAGGAGTGAAAGGTGGAAAGGGAAGAATGTAAGGAAGAAAGAAAAGGTGAGAAAAAGAAAGGGAAGAAGGAAGGAGTGGGAGAAGGAAAAAGAGAGGAAATGCAGAGAGGAGGGGAGAGAGGGAAGGATGAAAGGAAGGAGTGAGGGAAATGATGAAGGAAAGAGAACAAAAGAGAAAGAGAGAAGGAAAGTTGAAAACGAGATAGAATAAAGCGTGGTGGAGAGAGAGAAAGAAAGGCAGAGAAGAAAAAAAGAGAAAAACACAGCGAGAAATGTGCGGAGGGGGAAAGATAAAAGAAGAGAAAAAGAATAAAGGAATGGACAAATAAAAGAAGCAAGATAGTTCAAAAAATTAAAGCAGGAAGAAAGAGAGAGAGATGGGGAAGGAAGGGGGAAAGAAAAAGAAGAACAGTGATAAAGCGAGAAAAGGACAGAGAATAGAAAGGAAACCCAGAATAGAAGCGAATGAGGCAGACTGGCCACAACTAATATATCATTCACTTGCCTTTTCTCTACTTTACTCTTGTGTCCTGCAAGTCTGACACCTCCAGGACACTGATGATCGCAGCGCGCGGGGGGGGGGGGGGGGGGGGGGGGATCGGCGGAACAGCCTCACTCAGCAAGCCCCCTCCCCTGTGCAGTCTTCTGGAACTGACAGTCGGGGGAGGAGGGCAGAGATCAATCACTCCAACAGCCAAACATGATTTAAAAGAAAGTCCCCGGCGGCTGGTGGGAGCGCTGCGGGAGCTCTGCTGCTTTTTGATTTTTACCTTATCTTCCCCCTCTCTCTCCAGCCATCCTATCTTCAGCACAGAGCCCGGGCACAGCGTAATTGTGCCCCGCCCACTCCTCCATCATTGGCCCAGCCGCGATTGGGCCTCCACAAACCAGCTCTGCCTCTGCTGATGCCGGCGCATAGCACGGTACTAACCGAAGCACAGCGCTCCACAGCGGGGGCGGTAGCCGGGACATTTCTTGAAAGGGCGGGACCACGGGACATGGGGGGCTTCCCGTGAAAGTCCCGGGCAAATCGGGACACTTGGGAGGTATGCTTAAGAAGATTGTTTAACATACAGTCATGACCGTAGATTTTGGCAACCCTGAATTTCTTACAGCAAAAGGATTACAGTAACACGTTTTGCTATACATATGTTTATTCCCTTTGTGTGTATTGGAACTAAACCAAAAAATGGAAGAAAAAAAGCAAATTAGACATGGAGGTTGATTTAAGACTAGCGCCACATACTGCCATTTGAGCGTCTATGTAGCGGCCCTTAGAGCGTCGCTAGTGGAAGTTGCAAGCAGGTGTCTGGCGCTATAACCTAGCGTAGCTGCTGGGCAAGTGACGCTGTAGTATCCTGTCTAGCATTGATAAATGTGATGTCTGGAGGGCGCTGTAGAAGTGATCTCCCTCAATCAATGCATATGTGGTGCCCCGAGGGAAAGCCGCCCAGAGCAACACCACATATAACAACAGGACAACGCTGCAAACGATAGGTAGCGGCAGTTAAGTGTGTCCAGCACCCGCTGCTGAAGCCCATATTTAAGAAAATCAATCATAAAACCAGCGTCGGCGCTCTGAAACTGTGCGTTCTAGCATTGAGAGCTGGTTGCAATATGAAAAGTCTGTTTCCGAACACATATACAGCAGCAACAGAGCGAAAACATATGGACATTGTTTTCACACTGTGACAATGACACTGACATGGGGAGACTAACATCATGCATCCATGAAACAAGTATAGGCAAACCATAGAATCATATAACTGTGAATAACACTATATGCCCGTCACCTAAAATAAGCTGAATCATAATATGGACAATGTCTATAGCGTCAATTTAAACAGGCACATAGTTCACAGTCACAATAAACCATTGAGTAACATCTCTCTATAAAGCTAAAGCGCCTAACACATAACGCGCAGCAGTGCGCTCTTACAGCATAACATTACACAGCATGTGTACAGTGAGTAAGATAAGCATTACCACGTGAGAATAGTTAGGTAAAAGTGGGGGCGGTCCTCCCACGTTTCGGGGCGATTTCCTTGAGAAAGGGGACTAGATTTCATTAAAAATTCGATTCTGAACGAATTCGAATTTCCCCGCGATTCGACGTGCTTGCTTCCACTCCACTTAAGTGCCAAGCACGTAGAATCTACGTGCTTGACTTTCCCCCCTGCTAGTAAAAAAAAAAAAAAAAAATACTCACCTGACCCCTCGTTGGATCCGGCCGGGTCTCCTCTTTAATTTGGTGCCATCCGATCCCCCGTGGGGGGAGAGGAGAGCCCCCGGAATACCCCCCCCCCCCCCCCCGGTTTGGCAGCAGCAGCTGCTAACTGTAAAAAAAATAAAAATAAAAATGACATTTACTTACCTGCAGTCGCGCTGCCTCCCTCCGGGTCTCCTCTTCACTGGGGGGAGCCTCCGATCGCCCCCCCTGGCTCTTCAGCTTCAGGGGAGAGCCTGAAAGGGCTCTCCCCCTCCTCTCCCGACAGGCGCCGCCATCTTGCTGTTAAGCCCCGCCCCTTTGGGTGTCTTGCTGTCTCTCCTTGGCTCAGCTGTCAGATGCCCTGGTGATCGCTGGGCAGAGCAGTGGAGGGGCAGGGGATGCTCTTATCCCCTGCCCCCCCCCTCCTCTGGCCAGCGATCACCAGGGCATCTGACAGCTGATGAACACAGGAGCGGACAATCGGGTGATGTGAGTAAAGCTTTTTTTTTTTTTTTAATACATGAAATTTTTGTGTCTGTCTTTTTTTTTTACTGTTAACCCTTTGTGAACTGATAAGGGGTCCATAAGACCCCTGTACCAGTTCACAAGGCTGGGGTCTGGCAAGCCACCTGCAACTAGCGGGTGACTTGCCATTAACCCCCGCACCCCCAATTACCTGCCTCCCCAAAGCCCGGGGGGGGGGAGGGGCAGAGGAGCCCAGGCCCACGCAGGGTATGTGGGCTCGTAGGCTGCAGGGTGGGGGGCCACAAAAGCTGGCCCCTCCACTCTGTTCCTACAAGCCCCCATAGCTGGTCCCGGGCTGGTTATGACGGGTAAGGGGGACCCTACGTCATTTTTTTTTTTTAATTTTAAGGGTTAGGGTTAGCCTAACCCTAACCCTTAAAATTAAAAAAAAATGCAAAAATTTTTTTTAAGGGTAAGGGTTAGGCTAACCCTAACCCTTAAAAAAAATGACGTAGGGTCCCCCCTCCCATTTTTTTTTAAATAACCCTAACCCTTAAAATTCCAAAAAAAATGCCCCCCCCCCCTCCCCCCTGGAGGGGGGACCCTATGTCATTTTTTTTTAATTAACCCCTTATGTTTATAGTGTGGATAGTAGTTGTATTTTATTTGTAAATGTTATAAAGTGCTCTTTTCAGTTTGGGGGGTCCCCAGAGCAAGAATGGGGGGCTACCGATACATATGTGGTACCGTTGTAATCGGAAGTAATGGGGCTATCACATGCAATATGGTTTTCATTAAAAAAGAAAAAAAGGTTTTATTTAAAATAAAGGAGACAATTGTCTAAAAAATATATATTTTTAGTTTTTTTTGTAAGCAGAAATATTCAAAAAACAGTAGAAAAATTACAAACAAGACATTTCATGTTAAAGCCTAAACTCTGCTCCAAAAAATGTATATGTAATGTATATAATTTTTCTGGAAATTCCAGCAAAAATCACGGTTAAACATGCCGCAAAATGGGGAAAAATGAAATGTCAACAGAGGGTGACAAAACTTCAAGTAGGCTGACAATCATTTTTTATAATTGTTTTTAGGGAAACTGTGCAACCTAAGAATTCTTCAATGGATTACTTCCAGAAAGATGAGCCCACTACAACAAGCTCAGTACTCTTAGAAAGCTTAACATGTGTATTTCAGGGAATATATGGTTTATGGGAATATTCTAAATGTGAAGGGTTGTTTTGGTTGAAAAATCGCAAGGTGCGCACTTTGTCTGCAGAGCTGAAATTTTCAAGTAAAATTACTGTTATGCGCATGCTTTACCTTGTATAGTTTGGCAACTCCTCCCTTGACAGTACCTATGCATGTTGGGTATTGTTGCTTTTTCAGATTTTACTTGTTTTTTCCTGTTTGCATATAGTTTTTTTTTAGGAAAATGTGGCTTTGATTCTTCTTTTTTTTTTCATTTTTAGGGAAACTCCGTGCAACCAAAGAATTGATTGAGGGATTACTTCCAGAAAACTGCGCCCATGTCAACAAACCTGGTACGCCTAGAAAGCTTGAGGTGTGTACTTCCAGAGAATATGGGGAGGCCGATTCATTAAAGTGGACCAACACCCACGGGTGATCGGCCCGGGAATCTATAAGATTCCCGGGCCGATCACCTCCCTCCCCGCGGGACATCCGAGATCGGGATGTCCTGCGGGGTGAAACCCCCCCAAACCCCCTTACCTTATCCCTCGCGCCCCTCTAGGCATGCGCGCGCCCGCGCCGGCCGTCTGTGAATGGCCGGCGCGGGCGTCAGGAGGGACGCGCGGGAGGCGGCGGCGGCGGAGGAGCCGCTTGTCGGGGACTGTCATATTGCTTGTCCGTCGGCGCTGGGAGCGGGGAGAGGTGAGTTTTTCGGGTGATGGGGGGGGGGGGGTTTCACACAGCGGGGCACCCCGATCGGGGGTGCCCCACCGAAGTGGACCAAGACCCAGGATAGTCAAAATACTGGGTGTTGGTCCACTTTAATAGCGGCAGGTAGCGACAGTTGAGCGACTGTAGCAGTATTTTCACAGCGCCCGCTAGTAGTCGCTGTGCTTGGCCATTCTTCGGTTGTTGATAGCGACTGAGTCGGCGTGCAGTAATGTTGAATACGGGGTGACGAGTTGCTATTTGACAGGTTCCACGATGTATGGGTGCGCATGATAGCGACTGGTCAGAGCGACCGGCTCCCACCATATTCATCAAAAAACCACACTCAAAAAATTCTTGCGCTGTGAAATGCATGTTTAAACCCCAGAGCGCTGGCGGCGATGTGTTAAAAGTAGTTTTTTAACCCCCAAACCACCATATTTTTGGAAACCAAAAAAAAAAAAATTTTTTTTAAGAATTTAGTAATATGAATACAATAATATCAGACCTGTAATATCAATTCTGCACAATTTTTTTTTTTTTTACCTTAAAAAAATTATCTAACATGGCAGAAGTGGTCACAGAATTTTTCACATTTAAAAAAAATAAAAAATAAAAAAAAACATTAATAACAATTAATTATGAATATTTAAAGATTGTTCCATTGAAATGCATTGGAAAGCGCCAGGTAGCGAGAGGTCATACCTGTCGCTGTTCAAGGTCGGACGCTGGCGCTGTGGGCTGAGGCTGGAATAATGATGAATGAGTGGCTATCTGGCGCTATCTCAGTCGCTAAGCAGGATCGGCTTGATAAATGTGTGATTGTGGTGGGGAGCCGGCGCTCTCGTGGCGGTGCCCGTCATTACCGGTCGCTCACCAGTCGCTGCCTGTCGCTATTCCTTCATAAATAAGGGCCATAGTTTGTGGGGGGTATTTCAAATTTAAAGGGTTCTTTTTCTGGAAAGACAGCAAGGTGCGCTTAGCGCGTAGCATAGTTGTATTTTATCTGAAAATCTCCTAAGCGCTGTTTCAGTTTGGGGGAGTCTCCTGGGCAGGAAAGGGTGTCTACCAATACATATGTGGTAACGCTGTGATCGGGATTAATTGGGGTTTCACATGCAATAAGATTTTATTGACAAACTTACATTTTTTATTACAAAAAACACTACAAATTGCAAAAAATAGATTTTTTTTTATTTTTTTTGCACATATTTCACCCAAAAGTATTGAGAATACACTAAAAAAAAAGGCCAAACAAGACATCGCATGTTGAAGCTCAGACTCTGCTGAAAAAAACAATATATAATTTCCCTGGAAAATCCCTGGAAATTCCTTCAAAAATCAAGATTGAACATATGTAGCGCAAAATAGTGAAACGTGGTCTGGCAACAAAGGGTGACAAAAGTTGCAGGTAGGCTGGCAGCGAAAGGGTTAAACTCCATTTACTTCAATTACAGGCATTGTAAAATGGTGGATGGACATGTCTGGACATATCCCCTGGGGCAAGTTATCATGGGAAGGTCACATGCAGCCTATCAGCAGCCAGGAGCCCCGGTGACGTCACAGCGCTATATAAAGCGGCGGCCATCTTGCTTGTGCGCATTTGAGACTTGCAGTGCACAGACAACGGAGGACAGGGAGAGAGTAACAGGCAGGGAGACCCACAGAGTGCCAGGGAGAGGCAGGGAAAGATAGTGAAAAATTGGGAACGATCCAGGGAGGGACAGCAGATAAAGTGACAGGGAAAGAAAGCTTTTTTTATTTTCATTTCACTTCATTTGCCAGATCAGTTTTAAATTGCTGTGTTTTGTGCTGTAAAAATTCCTGGCCACTGTGCATCCCATGTTGGCAGTGGCACATTTAACATTTCTTATAGCTCGATTAGTTTTAATTTTTTTGGTCTGCTGTAAAAACCCCAGCCCACAGGGGCATTCCATTTCAGCACGTGACCCTATCTTTTATACAAAATCCCACACCTGCACCTAGCACCCTATCTGTTATACAAAATAAGTGTGTTTCAGCCTCAGCTGTACTAAGTTATTAAATTTTGCATTGGTTTTGGTCTGCTTTAAATACACCAGGACGCAGGGTATCCCAAACCACCACGTTGCACCCTATCTGTTATACTAAATAAGCGTGCTTCTGCCTCAGCTTTATTAAGTTATTGCATTTTGAATTGGTTTTTGTCCTGCTGTCAATACACCAGGCCGCAGGGTATCCCAAACCACCACGTTGCACCCTATCTGTTATACTAAATAAGCTCTGCTTCTGCCTCAGCTTTATCAAGTTATTGCATTTTGAATTGGTTTTTGTCCTGCTGTCAATACACCAGGCCGCAGGGTATCCCAAACCACCACGTTGCACCCTATCTGTTATACTAAATAAGCGTGCTTCTGCCTCAGCTTTATTAAGTTACTGCATTTTGAATTGGTTTTGGTCTGCTTTAAATACACCAGGCCGCAGGGTATCCCAAACCACCACGTTGCACCCTGTTATACTAAATAAGCGTGCTTCTGCCTCAGCTTTATCAAGTTATTGCATTTTGAATTGGTTTTTGTCCTGCTGTCAATACACAAGGCCGCAGGGTATCCCAAACCACCACGTTGCACCCTATCTGTTATACTAAATAAGCGTGCTTCTGCCTCAGCTTTATCAAGTTATTGCATTTTGAATTGGTTTTTGTCCTGCTGTCAATACACCAGGCCGCAGGGTATCCCAAACCACCACGTTGCACCCTGTTATACTAAATAAGCGTGCTTCTGGCTCAGCTTTATTAAGTTATTGCATTTTGAATTGGTTTTGATCTGCTTTAAATAAATACACCAGGCCGCAGGGTATCCCAAACCACCACGTTGCACCCTATCTGTTATACTAAATAAGCATCTACAGTCTCAGCTTTATTAAGTTATTGCATTTTGAATTGGTTTTTGTCCTGCTGTCAATACACCAGGCCGCAGGGTATCCCAAACCACCACGTTGCACCCTATCTGTTATACTAAATAAGCGTGCTTCTGCCTCAGCTTTATTAAGTTATTGCATTTTGAATTGGTTTTTGTCCTGCTGTCAATACACCAGGCCGCAGGGTATCCCAAACCACCACGTTGCACCCGGTTATACTAAATAAGCGTGCTTCTGCCTCAGCTTTATCAAGTTATTGCATTTTGAATTGGTTTTTGTCCTGCTGTCAATACACCAGGCCACAGGGTATCCCAAACCACCACATTGCACCCTATCTGTTATACTAAATAAGCGTGCTTCTGCCTCAGCTTTATCAAGTTATTGCATTTTGAATTGGTTTTTGCCCTGCTGTCAATACACCAGGCCGCAGGGTATCCCAAACCACCACGTTGCACCCTATCTGTTATACTAAATAAGCGTGCTTCTGCCTCAGCTTTATCAAGTTATTGCATTTTGAATTGTTTTTTGTCCTGCTGTCAATACACCAGGCCGCAGGGTATCCCAAACCACCACGTTGCACCCTATCTGTTATACTAAATAAGCGTGCTTCTGCCTCAGCTTTATTAAGTTATCACATTTTGAATTGGTGTTTGTCCTGCTGTCAATACACCAGGCCACAGGGTATCCCAAACCACCACGTTGCACCCTATCTGTTATACTAAATAAGCGTGCTTCTGCCTCAGCTTTATCAAGTTATTGCATTTTGAATATTTTGTCCTGCTGTCAATACACCAGGCCGCAGGGTATCCCAAACCACCACGTTACACCCTGTTATACTAAATAAGCGTGCTTCTGCCTCAGCTTTATTAAGTTATCACATTTTGAATTGGTTTTTGACCTGCTGTCAATACACCAGGCAGCAGGGTATCCCAAACCACCACGTTGCACCCTGTTATACTAAACAAGCGTGCTTCTGCCTCAGCTTTATTAAGTTATCACATTTTGAATTGGTTTTTGACCTGCTGTCAATACACCAGGCCGCAGGGTATCCCAAACCACCACGTTGCACCCTATCTGTTATACTAAATAAGCGTGCTTCTGCCTCAGCTTTATCAAGTTATTGCATTTTGAATTGGTTTTTGTCCTGCTGTCAATACACCAGGCCGCAGGGTATCCCAAACCACCACGTTGCACCCTATCTGTTATACTAAATAAGCGTGCTTCTGCCTCAGCTTTATCAAGTTATTGCATTTTGAATTGGTTTTTGTCCTGCTGTCATTACACCAGGCCGCAGGGTATCCCAAACTTGCACCTAGCACCCTATCTGTTATACAAAATAAGCATACTAAGTTATTTAATTTTGCATTGGTTTCTGTCTGCTGTCAATACACCAGGCCGCAGGGCATCCCAAACCACCACGTGGCACCCTACCTGTTATACTAAATAAGCGTCTACAGCCTCAGCTTTATTAAGTTATTGCATTTTGAATTGGTTTTTGGTCTGCCTTTAACAAAAAAAAACACCAGCCCACCTGGGTATCCCAAACCTGCACTTAGCAGCCTATCTCTTCTACAAAATACGCTTGTTGATCCTTCCTCAGCTGAATCTGAGCATTGCATTTTGAAGTGGTTTTTGTCCTGCAGTCAAAACACCAGCCCACATGGGCATCCCAAACCAGCACGTCACCCTATCTTTTATACTAAATAAGCTTGTTCAGCCTCAGTTTTATTAAGCTATTGCATTTTGAATTGTTTTTTGTCCTGCTGTCAAAACACTAGCCCACATGGGCATCCCAAACCAGCACATGTCACCCTATCTGTTTTACTAAATAAGCTTCTACAGGCCCTTTTTTTAATTTATTTTTTTATTTTATATAGAGCTGTAATAGATTATATAGTAAGGTAAATTCACCATTTTGCACCATTATATAGAGAAGCCCACTGTGTAAATCTGAGGAGCAATAGTTTATACAGTATTGTGAGGTAAATTCGCTGTTTTGCACTATTATATATATCAACCTAAATCCCTGTGTAAATATGAGGAGCAATAGTTTATATTGTGAGGTAAAATTGCCATTTTATAGAGCAGGCCCTGTCTGAAAATCCCATTTTGCAATCTATGTTATATTGTGAGCTAAATTCGCCATGTTGCACCATTCTTTAGAGTGGCCCTCCTGTGTAAATCAGAGCAGCAATAGTTTATATTGCACAATACATGTGCCCTGTTTTGCACCATTATATGGAGCAGCCCCTGAGTAAATCTGGGGGGCAATAGTTTATATTATGAGGTAAATTCATGGTTTTGCACCATTACATAGAGCAGTCCCTATATAAACCTGAGAAATGGGTTATATTGTGTGAGTTAAATCCGCTCTTGGTTTTGTAGCATTATATAGAGCAGCTCCTGTGTCAATCTGAGGGGCAATAGCTTATACTGTGAGGTAAATTTGCCATTTTGCAGCATTATATAGAGCAGGCCCTGTGTAAATCTGAGGTGCATTAGCTTATACTGTGAGGTAAATTTGCCATTTTGCAGCATTATATAGAGCAGGCCCTGTGTAAATCTGAGGTGCATTAGCTTATACTGTGAGGTAAATTTGCCAATTTGCAGCATAATATAGAGCAGCCCCTGTGTAAATCTGAGGGGCATTAGCTTATATAGTGAGGTAAATTTGCCATTTTGCAGCATAATATAGAGCAGGCCCTGTGTAAATCTGAGGGGCAATAGCTTATATTGTGAGGTAAATTTGCCATTTTGCAGCATAATATAGAGCAGCCCCTGTGTAAATCTGAGGGGCATTAGCTTATATAGTGAGGTAAATTTGCCATTTTGCAGCATAATATAGAGCAGGCCCTGTGTAAATCTGAGGGGCAATAGCTTATATTGTGAGGCAAATTTGCCATTTTGCAGCATAATATAGAGCAGCCCCTGTGTAAATCTGAGGGGCAATAGCTTATATAGTGAGGTAAATTTGCCATTTTGCCGCATTATATAGAGCAGCCCAGTTGCCATCTAAATCAACTACTGGCCGGGCAGGACAGCTTTTCCAGGGCAAACTCTGCTAGTTGCGGCCACAAGTCAAGTTTGGGCCGCAACTAGCAGAGTCAAGGCCAGCGGGTCCTCAAGGTGTGTTGGCATGGTCATGTCAAGGTATGACATGACCTGCTGGTTCAGGTCCTGCTCCAGGTCTTCCTGCTGCTCATGAGTAGACTCACTATGCGGGTGTAGAAAGCTACTCATTAGCGACTGAAGACTGAGGCTGCTGCTGATGGAGCTGCTGCTCCTGCCACCCCCCCCCCCGGCAGCCATGGCAGTGGAAGGTGAGCGCAGAGGTCCCCCCGAGTCAGACCTGCGAGAGTATGGACCATGGCGCAGATAGACATCGCCCAACTGACTACGTAGGATGTCTCTGTAGTAGGTCAGTTTGTCCTCCCTCTCAGTGGGTGTAAAAAATGCCCCCATTTTGTGCCGGAAGCGAGGGATCAATAAGGTGGAGAGCCAGAAGTCATCCCGCTGACAAATGGAGACAATTCTGTGGTCACTACGCAAGCACGTGAGCATGCATCGTGCCATTTGTGCAAGTGACTCGGAGGGACTACCGGTCTCCATCTCCACTGCAAACTGTCAAGGTGTGTCTGGGTCCTCTGTCTCACCTTCCTCACAACCCTCTAGCTATTCTGGCTGCTCCTGCTCCTCTTCTCCTGTCAGACTAGATAAAATGGGCATTTTGTCAAACCTAAACTGTGCTTCGCTGTGCCCCTCCTCCTCCTCCACTTCAGCCCCCACAGGCTTCATGTGGCTGTGAAATGTATGAGCCATGTCTCCAGTGCCCTGACCAGCCATGGTTTCCAACATGTGTTGTAGTACATGAAGCAGTGGAATCACATCGTTCATCTCATAGTCCTGGCGACTGACTAATAAAGTAGCTTCCTCAAAGGGCCTGAGCAAAGGGCAGGTGTCATGTATGAGCTGCCACTGGTTTACATTGAAGTTACACAGGGGAGTCCCCCTATTAGTTTGGATCATCAAGAAATCCGTGATGGCTTTTCTCTGTTCCTATAAGTCGATCCTGCATAAGGAGGGTGGAACTCCAACGGTGGAAACATCGCAAATCAGACTATGGGGATACCGTTCTGACGCTGAAGCTCAAGAAGGGTGTGCTTGGCGGTGTAGGAGTGGCTGAAGTGCATGCAAAGTTTCCTTCCCGTTGTTAGGATGTTTTGCAGATGGGGGGAAGACTTCAGAAAATGCTTGACAACTAGATTGAACACGTGTGCCATGGCAGGACACATGGCTCAGGCTTCCTTGTCACAGCGCAGACAAGATGTTCTTCCCAATGTCAGTCACCATGGGTCCCATTTGCAGTTTTCGTGGAGTAAGCCATGATTTAATTTATTGATTTCTCATTTTTAGCAGTTCCTCCCATGTGTGGCTCTGTGGCTCAAGGCAAACCATGTGAAGAACAGCGTGAAACCGCCGTGTCCTGCACACATGGTAGGCTGGAAGGGCACTGGGAAAAAAAAATATATATTTAGAAAAAACAAAATACAAAAAAAAATAAATAAAAAAATGGTACAAAAATTCACAAAATCTTAAAAAAAGACAATGGAAAAAAATATATATAAAAATAAAAATATATATGTTTTAAAAAATACAAAATCTGAAAAAAAATTAAAAAAAAAAATATCCCCCCCCCAAAAAAAAAATTTGATAAATTTTATATGTTACTGTTATTATGTTAGATGTTATTGTTGCTATGTTATATGTTATTATTATAAATATGTTCAAATAAGATAAATGTTAACTATTAATATGTAATTGACAATTAGCCACTTTTTTCTGTGACACCATTGCTAAGTGCAAGTGCACTGTCACAGGCACAAAGGCCTAGGAGCGTGGAGGCCATAGCGGAGGGACCTGTCCAAGTTGCTGTTGCGGTTGTGCAGGAACCACAATCACCCAGTGGGCCTTAAAGGATATGTATTGTCCCTGACCGTAGTTACAGCTCCAGACGTAGGCACTGCTGTGCACTTTGGTACACACTGACAGGCTAAAGGACTGGCCCACCTTCTGTTCAACAAAATTGTACAGGGCTGGTACTGCTTTCTTCGCAAAGAAATGACAGCATGGGACTCTCCACCTCGGCTCGGCACAAGCCATCAGTTCTCTGAAAGGTCCACCAACTCAAAAGGGAGGGACTGCAGCACCTGCAACTTACACAGGAGCACATTTAGCTTCTGCACGTTGGATGAGTGGGCACATACTGTTGTCTCTTGGACATGGCTTGGCCAATGGATTGCTGGCGGAATGACTGACTCGGATTAAGAGGTGGAGAAGCATCTGGAGCGACAGAGGATGGGTATGACACACAGGAGGTGGTGGAGCCTTGGCTGGCTGGAACAGAGAGTGGCGTGCCACTGGGTAATGCAGCAGGCTGGACCACCACTTTGGAGCCAACTCTCCCAGGCCGCTTGATGGTGACGCTGCAAATGTTGACGCAGGGCTGTGGGTCCAACATTGGGACCCTGGCCACACTTCACCTTCTGCCTACACATCTTTCATACAGCCATGTTAACCTCCTGCGGATGCTTGATGAAAAACTGCCACGTGGCCTTGTAGCTGATTTTTCCTACCAACAGTCCGCACTAATTCACTGCTGCTGCCGCCGCCAACTCCAGGGACCCTCTTCCACTACCTCCTGGGAAGATAGCCTGCCGCGCAAGTGGTCTCCCCCGAGCACATTTGCCTCCATACTTTCCCCTTCTGCCACCATGCTGGCCGCTAAATCTGTCACTCTCCATCACTCCAAGCCTTTAAAAGTGCCCTCAAAGCTCACTGATGTCCTCCTCAGGTTCCTCAACAGTGTCTGCTTAAGAAGCCAAAAGGCTTGCAACACCACGTCCCACGCCACTCTCCTCATCACTACTTGCCCGCCTAGTGGAAGAAGCGTCGAGTGTCTCCTCCACTTCTTGGCTGGGCAGTAGCTGCTGATTTTTCTGATTATCAGATCGTCCTCACTGAATAGTTAAGCTGAACCCTAAGCATAAGACATAACCGACAGTTGACTGGGGGTGTCAGATGTCACTTGTGATACAGTGGATGATAGTGTTAACCAATGGATGATGGCAGATGGGTTGCTGGTCAAGACACGACCACTAGCTGATCCCAGGAGATCAGTCCTCTCACTGAGACTCCTGCTGCCACTCACCCCTAGTCTGCTGCAACCTCTGCTTGATGAATTTAGGCCTCTGCAACTTCTCTGTGCCCATCCTGCCACTTCTCTGCCTGACATACTTAGTGCGTATATGAGGGGAGGACAAAACGCTACACTACACTTAAAACAGGATTTGTCGAAAAGAGCAGCAGGTGTGTAACTATCTATGGTCTAGTAATAACTAGGGCCTGAAGACTTTAACACGAACAAAATGATGAAACTCTTAGATGTGCGTAAGTGATGCGCTGATGAGAGCAATTCAATGTGCTCCAGTATGCTTCAAAAATGTTTTTTTTTCAGAGACTGGCCTGCGTGGAAATGAATCGGGCATGGATCAGCCAAGATTTCCACCCACCAATGCCTAATGCATTAGAGTAGATTGATCATGGGGCCAGACCAACACTAAAGAAATATGGATCGTGCAAAACAGATTTAAGGCGCTGCTCTCCAGTTACAGACATTCCTCCGCATCAGACCACAAGTAATTATTGAGAAAATGCTTTACGTTACTCTTACTTTTTATTAATATTCTTCGGATAAGATATCTGTGCCGAAAATCTGTATATGGTCTCTTAATGCTGTTGCCAACTCCAGGGTGTGTCTTTTTGGCAATTTTGGGCTCCTGCTGCTGCTGCTTGCCACTCCAGTGTGTCTTTCAAGCAATGTTTGGGTTCCTGCTGCTCCTGCTGCCAACTCCAGTGTGTCTTTCAAGCAATGTTTGGGCTCCTGCTGCCAACTCCCGTGTGTCATTCAAGCAATGTTTGGCTCCTGCTGCCAACTCCAGTGTCTTTTTCAAGCAATGTTTGGGCTCCTGTTGCTGCTGCCAACTCCAGTGTCTCTTTCAAGCAATGTTTGGGCTCCTGCTGCCAACTCCAGTGTGTCTTTCAAGCAATGCTTGGGCTCCTGCTGCCACTGCTGCCAACTCCAGTGTCTTTTTCAAGCAATATTTGGGCTCCTGCTGCTCCTGCTGCCAACTCCAGTGTCTCTTTCAAGCAATGTTTGGGCTCCTGCTGCCAACTCCAGTGTGTCTTTCAATCAATGTTTGGGCTCCTGCTGCTCCTGCTGCCAACTCCAGTATCTCTTTCAAGCAATGTTTGGGCTCCTGCTGCTGCCAACTCCAGTGTGTCTTTCAAGCAATGTTTGGGCTCCTGCTGCTCCTGCTGCCAATTCCAGTGTCTTTCAAGCAATGTTTGGCCTCCTGCTGCTGCTAACTCCAGTGTGTCTTTCAAGCAATGTTTGGGCACCTGCTGCTCCTGCTGCCAACTCCAGTATCTCTTTCAAGCAATGTTTGGGCTCCTGCTGCCAATTCCAGTGTCTCTTTTAAGCTATGTTTGGGCACCTGCTGCTGCTGCTTGCAACTCCAGGGTGTCATTCAGCCAATTTTTGGGCTCCTACTGCTCCTGCTGCCAACTCCAGTGTGTCTTTCAAGCAATGTTTGGGCTCCTGCTGCTCCTGCTGCCAACTCCAGTGTCTCTTTCAAGCAATGTTTGGGCTCCTGCTGCTCCTGCTGCCAACTCCAGTGTCTTTTTCAAGCAATGTTTGGGCTCCTGCTGCTGCTGCTGCCAACTCCAGTGTGTCTTTCAAGCAATGTTTGGGCTCCTGCTGCCAACTCCAGTGTGTCTTTCAAGCAATGTTTGGGCTCCTGCTGTCAAATCCAGTGTGTCTTTCAAGCAATGCCTGGGCTCCTGCTGCTGCTGCTGCCAACTCCAGTGTGTCTTTCAAGCAATGTTTGGGCTCCTGCTGCTCCTGCTGCCAACTCCAGTGTGTCTTTCAAGCAATGTTTGGGCTCCTGCTGCCAACTCCAGTGTGTCTTTCAAGCAATGTTTGGGCTCCTGCTGCTCCTGCTGCCAACTCCAGTGTCTCTTTCAAGCAATGTTTGGGCTCCTGCTGCCAACTCCAGTGTCTCTTTCAAGCTATGTTTGGGCTCCTGCTGCTGCCAACTCCAGTGTGTCTTTCAAGTAATGTTTGGGCTCCTGCTGCTCCTTCTGCCAACTTCAGTGTCTCTTTCAAGCAATGTTTGGGCTCCTGCTGCTGCCATCTCCAGTGTGTCTTTCAAGCAATTTTGGCCTCCTGCTGCTCCCGCTGCTCCCTGAAAGGCCCTCACCCTGTCCTGCTCGACGGGCGCCGCCATTTTGCCGATACATGACGTCACACCTCCGGGTGTAGTCCTGGCTCCGGGCTGCGATTCTCACACTTGTCATCGCTGGCCACAGGAGAAGGAAGGCAGGTGATGATCTGATCACCTGCCTCCCTCCTCCACTGGCCAGCGATGACAATAACTGTCATCAGAGCTGCGAGGGACACAGAAGCTGAGGATCAGAGGTGAGTAAAGTAAAAAAAAGTTTTTATTTTTTAATAAAGTTATTTTTTAATCTGTGTGGTGTTTTTTTTTTTATTACTGTTAACCCCTTGTGAACTGGTAAGGGGTCCATGACCCCTATACCAGTTCACAAGGCTGGGGGGAAGGCAAGCCACCTGCGCTAGCGGGTGGCTTGCCATTAACCCTTGGCACCCCCATTACCTGCCTCCCCAAAGGCCAGGGGGGGGCAGAAGAGCCCGGGCCCACATAGGGTATGTGGGCTCGTAGGCTGCAGGGTGGGGGGGCCACATAAGCTGGCCCCCCCACTCTGTGCCTACAAGCCCCCATAGCTGGTCCCGGGCTGGTAATGCTGGGTAAGGGGGACCCCACGTCATTTTTTTTTTATTTTTAAGGGTTTTTAACCCTTAAAAATCAAAAAAAAAATGGGGTCCGCCCCCCCTGGGAGGGGGGACCCTATGTCTTTTTTTTTTTTAATTAACCCCTTATGTTCTGTCACCCAGCAGCTATAAAAGGCTTCCAGCAGATGAGCAGAAGCCAGTGATTGGGAGGGGAAGATGGATGGGAGGTAAGTATTAAAAAAAAAAATAATAATAATAAAATATTTTTTTCTGCGTCTGTGTGGTGTTTTTTTTTTTACATTTAACCCCTTGTGAACTGGTAAGGGGTCCACAAGACCCCTATATCAGTTCACAAGGCTGGGGGATGGCAAGTCACCTGCACTAGCGAGTGACTTGCCATTAACCCTTGGCACCCCCATTACCTGCCCCCCCAAAGGCCAGGGGGGGGCAGAAGAGCCCGGGCCCACGGGCTATGCGGGCTTTGTAGCCTGCAGGGCCAGGGGCCACAAAAGCTGGCCCCTGTGCCCTGTTCCTACAAGCCCTGCATAGCTGGTCCCGGGCTGGTTACTTTGGGTAAGGGGGCCCCCATGTCGTTTTTTTTTGGATTTTTAAGGGTTTTTAACCCTTAAAAATCCCCCCAAAAAATGGGGTCCCCCCCCGGGAGGGGGGACCCTATGTCATTTTTTTCCCCGATTTAACCCTTTGTAGTGTGGATGGTAGTTGTATTTTATTTGTAAATGTTATAAAGTACTTGTTTCAGTTAGGGGGGTCTCCTGGGCAGGAACGGGGGGCTACCGATAAATATGTGGTACCGTTCTAATCTGTAGAAATGGGGCTTTCACATGCAATACGGTTTTCTTTAATAAAATACATTTTTTATTTAAAATAAAGGAGGCAATTTTCTAAAAAAAATTTTTATTTATTTACTTTTTTTTTAATATCAATAATATTGTAAAAAAACTGAATAAAATTTACATTTACATGTTAAAGCCTAAACTCTGCTGCAAAAAATATATATATATAATTTTCCAGAAAATTACAGCAAAAATGTCGCAAAACATGGCGCAAAATGGGCAAAAATGACCTGTCAACAGAGGGTGACAAAATCTCAAGTAGGCTGGCAATTAAAAGGATTAAAAGTAGCTATGCATGTTGGGTATTGTTCTGTTCGGGGGACCTTGCACTTTCAGACTTAGCTTGTTTTTTCTGGTTTGCATATTTATATTTTAGGAAAAGGTGTTTTTTATTCAGCTTTTTTATAAATTTTTTAGGGAAACCCTGCGCAACCAAAGAATCCTTTGAGGGATCAATTCCAGAAAGATGAGCCCACTACAACAAGCTGGGTACGCTTAGAAAGCTTAACATGTGTACTTTTAGGGAATATATGGTTTATGGGGGATATTCCAAATGTAAAGGGTTGTTTTGGTTGAAAAATCGCAAGGTGTGCACCTTGTCTGCAGAGCTGAAATTTTCAAGAAAAATTACCGTTATGCGCATGCTTTACTTTGGGGTGTTTGGCAACTCTTCCCTTGACAGTAGCTATGCATGTTGGGGATCGTTCTGTTCGGGGGAGGTTGCTTTTTCAGATTATACTTGTTTTTTCTTGTTTGTATATAGTTTTTTTAGGAAAATGTTGCTTTGATTCTGCTTTTTTATCCTTTTTTTAGGGAAACTCTTTGCAACCAAAGAATACATTGAGGGATTACTTCCAGAAAACTGTGGCCACATCAACAAGCCTGGTACACCTAGAAAGCCTGAGGTGTGTACTTCCAGAGAATATATAGTTTGTTAGGGGTATTTCAAATGTAAAGGGTTATTTTTCTGGAAAAACTGCAAGGTGCACATAGCGCATATCACAGTTGTATTTTTTTCTGAAAATCCCCTAAAGCGCTGTTTCAGTTTGGGGGAGTCTCCTGGGCAGGAAAGGGTGTCTACCTATAAATATGTGGAACCGCTGTAACCGGGAGAAATTGGGGTTTCACACGCAATAAGATTTTATTGACAAACTTACATTTTTTATTACAAAAAAACACTACAAATTGCAAAAAATAGATTTGTTTTTATTTTTTTGCACATATTTCACCCAAAAGTATTGAGAATACACAAAAAAAAGGCCAAACAAGACATCGCATGTTGAAGCCCAGACTCTTCTGAAAAAAACAATATATCATCATTTTCCTGGGAAATCCCTTCAAAAATCACATTTGAACATGGGGAGCGCAAAATAGTTCAAAATGGTCTGGCACCAAGGGTGACAAAAACTCCAGGTAGGCTGGCAGCGAAAGGGTTAAGCAATGTTTGGGCTCCTGCTGCCAACTCCAGTGTCTCTTTCAAGCAATGTTTGGGCTCCTGCTGCTGCTGCTTGCAACTCTATGGTGTCATTCAGCCAATTTTGGTCTCCTGCTGCTCCTGCTGTCAACTCCAGTGTGTCTTTCAAGCAATGTTTGGGCTCCTGCTGCCAACTCCAGTGTGTCTTTCAAGCAATGTTTGGGCTCCTGCTGCCAACTCCAGTGTCTCTTTCAAGCAATGTTTGGGCTCCTGCTGCCAACTCCAGTGTCTCTTTTAAGCTATGTTTGGGCTCCTGCTGCTGCCAACTCCAGTGTGTCTTTCAAGCAATGTTTGGGCTCCTGCTGCCAACTCCAGTGTGTCTTTCAAGCAATGTTTGGGCTCCTGCTGCTCCTGCTGTCAACTCCAGTGTGTCTTTCAAGCAATGTTTGGCCTCCTGCTGCTCCTGCTGCCAACTCCAGTGTCTTTTTCAAGCAATGTTTGGACTCCTGCTGCTCCTGCTGCCAACTCCAGTGTCTCTTTCAAGCAATGCCTGGGCTCCTGCTGCTGCTGCCAACTCCAGTGTGTCTTTCAAGCAATGTTTGGGCTCCTGCTGCCAACTCCAGTGTCTTTTTCAAGCAATGTTTGGGCTCCTGCTGCCAACTCCAGTGTCTCTTTCAAGCTATGTTTGGGCTGCTGTTGCTGCTTGCAACTCCAGGGTGTCATTCAGCTAATTTTTGGGCTCCTGCTGCCAACTCCAGCGTGTCTCTTTCAAGCTATGTTTGGGCTCCTGCTGCTGCCAACTCCAGTGTGTCTTTCAAGCAATGTTTGGGCTCCTGCTGCCAACTCCAGTGTGTCTTTCAAGTAATGTTTGGGCTCCTGCTGCTCCTGCTGCCAACTCCAGTGTCTCTTTCAAGCAATGTTTGGGCTCCTGCTGCTGCCAACTCCAGTGTGTCTTTCAAGCAATTTTGGCCTCCTGCTGCTCCCGCTGCCAACTCCAGTGTGTCTTTCAAGCAATGTTTGGGCTCCTGCTGCTCCTGCTTCCAACTCCAGTGTGTCTTTCATGCAATGTTTGGGCTTCTGCTGCTGCTGCTGCCAACTCCAGGGTGTGTCAGTGAATTTTTGTGCTCCTGCTGCTGCCAACTCCAGTGTCTCTTTCAAGCAATGTTTGGGCTCCTGCTGCTCCTGCTGCCAACTCCAGTGTGTCTTTAAAGCAATGTTTGGTCTCCTGCTGCCAACTCCAGTGTCTCTTTCAAGCAATGTTTGGGCTCCTGCTGCCAACTCCAGTGTCTTTTTCAAGCAATGTTTGGGCTCCTGCTGCCAACTCCAGTGTCTCTTTCAAGCAATGTTTGGGCTTCTCCTGCTGCCAACTCCAGCGTGTCTTTCAAGCAATGTTTGGGCTCCTGCTGCTGCCGCTTGCAACTCCAGGGAGTCATTCAGCCAATTTTGGCCTCCTGCTGCTCCTGCTGCCAACTCCAGTGTGTCTTTCAAGCAATGTTTGGGCTCCTGCTGCCAACTCCAGTGTCTCTTTCAAGCAACGTTTGGGCTCCTGCTGCTGCTGCTTGCAACTCTATGGTGTCATTCAGCCAATTTTTGGGCTCCTGCTGCTCCTGCTGCCAACTCCAGTGTGTCTTTCAAGCAATGTTTGGGCTCCTGCTTCCAACTCCAGTATCTCTTTCAAGCAATGTTTGGGCTCCTGGTGCTCCTGCTGCCAACTCCAGTGTCTCTTTTAAGCTATGTTTGGGCTCCTGCTGCTGCTGCTTGCAACTCCAGTGTGTCATTCAGCCAATTTTTGGGCTCCTGCTGCCAACTCCAGTGTGTCTTTCAAGCAATGTTTGGGCTACTGCTGCTCCTGCTGCCAACTTCAGTATCTATTTCAAGCAATGTTTGGGCTCCTGCTGCTCCTGCTGCCAACTCCAGTGTCTCTTTTAAGCTATGTTTGGGCTCCTGCTGCTGCTGCTGCTTGCAACTCCAGGGTGTCATTCAGACAATTTTTGGGCTCCTGCTGCCAACTCCAGTGTGTCTTTCAAGCAATGTTTGGGCTCCTGCTGCCAACTCCAGTGTCTCCTTTAAGCAATGTTTGGGCTCCTGCTGCTGCCAACTCCAGTGTGTCTTTCAAGCAATGTTTGGGCTCCTGCTGCCAACTCCAGTGTCTCTTTCAAGCAATGTTTGGGCTCCTGCTGCTGCCAACTCCAGTGTGTCTTTCAAGCTATTTTGGCCTCCTGCTGCTCCTGCTGCCAACTCCAGTGTGTCTTTCAAGCAATGTTTGGGCTCCTGCTGCCAACTCCAGTGTGTCTTTCAAGCAATGTTTGGGCTCCTGCTGCCAACTCCAGTGTGTCTTTCAAGCAATGTTTGGGCTCCTGCTGCTTGCAACTCCAGGGTGTGATTCATCCAATTTTTGGCCTCCTGCTGCCAACTCCAGCATCTCTTTAAAGCAATGTTTGTGCTCCTGCTGCTGCTTGCAACTCCAGGGTGTGATTCATCCAATTTTTGGGCTCCTGCAGCCAACTCCAGTGTCTCTTCAAAGCAATGTTTGGGCTCCGGTAGCTGCTGCTGCTGCTTGCAACTCCAGGGTGTGAATCAGCTAATTTTTAGGCTCCTGCTGCTGCCAGCTCCAGGGTGTGTGTTTTCAGGCACTATAGGGGCCCCTCATAGTGATGCCACTTCAATTCTCTGCAATTGTGCCGCTCTGCGATTCTATTAGCGATGCCTCTGATCTGCATGTGATAATTATTTACAGTATTATTTGACTAACCCAGCACGCATCCTATGCGTGTTACAGCAAGGCAGAATGGTTTACAATGTGAAACAGAGCCAATACTGTACTTGGGAATGCCTCAATTGAGGTAAAACCTTGTTTGGAATTGGTTTAGGCGCACTTGAACCACGTGTCAGAAAAAATGCTCTGCCTAGTCAAGGATATATGAATTATCCACACAGGACAGATATTCTCTGATGTGTTGATATATCTGCCAGGGTAAACTTTAGTACCGATTTATCAGTATATGACTAGCAGAATAATAATTTCACATATAACTGCTTATATCATCCATAAAAGACAAGATATTAATGTAGTACAATATTATGAAACAATGGTTTTGTTTGGGCACTTACCGCCGCGGCCCGGGGGTTCGTAACCTTCCCAGGGCCTCTGATGGTGTGTGTCTCAGGTAAGTGCAAAACCGCAGTGTGAAGATCCCTTTTAGTTGGTTATGCTTTCAGGTGTCTGGACGTCTGGATAATCCTTAGATGAATCGGTGGTTGATTTTTACCTTCAAACACACTTGAAGTAAAGTGCGATTTCTTTATTTGATTTAAAAAGCTTAAAGGTGCGCCAATAAAAATATAATGGGAATAAGAATGGGGGAAAAGATAAGGGTCAGTGAGGGAGTGTGGGCTCCAACAATCCTCCAGAGTAAAGCGCTCTGTGGTGTTCAATGTGAGTGAACACCGAAACGTTGGGATGAGTGAGTGAGCTGTGAGCTGATGTGTTGATATATCTGCCGCCAACTCAGACACACGCCTGACAGAAGTGATAGCCAACAGAAATACAACCTTGAGCGTAAGAATGGCCAAGGCAGCATCCTGCACAGGTTCAAAGGGAGCACCCTGCAAGGCTGACAGAACCATGTTCAGATCCCAAACAGGCACCATAGGCTTACGTGGGGGGCGCACATGAGTGACCCCCTGGAAAAAAGTCCTGATCAGAGGGTGCTGAGCAAAGGAATTCTGGAAGAAAATAGCCAGGGCAGAAACCTGACCCTTCAGAGTACTGAGTTGGAGCCCTATCTCCAACCCATGCTGCAGGAACTCCAGAATCCTGGGAATAGAGAACACACGACAAGGAAGAGACTCACACCAGTCATTGTAGGCACGCCAAACCCTGTAATAAATGGAAGAGGAAGACTTCTTCCTAGCTTTAATCAAAGTATCCACAACCGAGGAAGACAGCCCCTTCTCCATCAAGATGGAGGTTTCAGCAGCCAAGCCGTCAAAGCCAGAGTTTGTAAATTGGGATGGCGAAGTGAGCCCTGAGTGAGCAGATCTGGCACCAAGGGCAGAGCGTACTGATCTACTGCCAGCTGTACCACATCTGCGAACCACACTCTTCTTGGCCACCTGGAGGCCACCAGAATTGCTGGCACCCCTTCCAGAGCAATCTTGCGCAGAACCCTGCCCAGCAGGGGGATTGGAGGGAAGACATACAGGAACTGAAAGTCCTGCCATGACATTGCTAGTGCATCCGAGGTCAAGGCCAGAGGATCCTGGGACAGAGAGACAAAAGCTGGGAGCTTGTGATTGTGGCGGGACGCAAACAGATCCACATCTGGGTCGGCCCCAATGGTGACACAGAGATTGAAACACCCTGCTGCATAGGGACCATTCTCCCTGGCGAGAGGTCCCCCTGCTCAGAGAGTCCGCCAGGCGATTTTCCACCCCCGGGATGTACACAGCTGATATGCAGGGGACATTGGCCTCCGCCCAAGTCAGGATCAGAGATTCTTCCTGGAGGGCCCTCTTGCTCTGGGTCCCTCCCTGATGAGCCAGAACTAGCCTGATCGCCCACAGTTCCAAGACATTGATAGGTGTGTGGGCCTCCTGAGGGCCCCACCTCCCCTGGAACCCCAGGGAATTCCAGAAACCCCCCCAACCTGACAGACTGGCATCCGTGGTAACCGTCTCCCAGGAAGGGGCAAGAAAGGATCTGCCCCGCAACAGGTTCCTTGAGTCCATCCACCACGAGAGGGACCTCCTGACCAGGGGGGAGAGCACACAGACCCTGTCCAGGGATGCTGGGTCCTTGTCCCATACTGACAATAGGTGAAGTTGCAGAGGCCTCAAGTGGAACTAAGCATAAGGGACCGCTTCGAAGCATGCCACCATCAGGCCCACCAGCTGCATCCCCTGCCTGATGGAGGGATGGGGACAAGCTAGGAGGGACTGAGCCTGCGCAATCAGACAGTCCACCTTCTGTTGAGGAAGGAAGATCCTTGCCTGAACTGTATCCAAATTCATTCCTAGGAATGGAGTTACCAAGGAAGGGGACAGTGAGGACTTGGGGTGGTTGATCACCCATCCAAATGACTCCAGAGTGGACACCACCAGCTGAGTATCCAACTCTGCTTGATGTAGAGACTGGGAAGTGATGAGAATGTCGTCCAGATAGGGCAGCACGTGGACGCCCTGACATCTCGTCAGCCAGCACCTTGGTGAACATCCTGGGAGCTGACGTGAGGACGAAGGGCAAGGCCACAAACTGGTAGTGTTGATCCATCAGAGCGAACCTGAGGAACCTTTGATGACCTGGGAACACAGGAATATGAAGATAAGCATCTTTGATGTCCACAGAAGTCATGAAATCCCCTTGGCGCAGGGAACTGATGGCAGAGCGCAGAGTTTCCACGCAAAAGCGCCTGCCCCTGACAAACTTGTTGAGAATCTTTAAGTCCAGGATGGGCCTGACTGAACCATCTTTTTTGGGTACTGTGAATAGGTTGGAATAAAAGCCCTTGCTTTTTTCTTTTAAGGGGACCTGGCAGATGACCCCCAGCTCCAGGAGGCCTTGCACTGCTTGCACTAGCTCCTGAGCTGACACAGGGTCCTGAGGAATCCGGGATCTGATGAATCTTGGAGGGGGACAGGCAGCAAACTCCAACTTGTAACCGGAGGACACTACCTCCTGAATCCACCGGTCTGAGACATGAAGCCTCCAGATGTGAGCGAAGTGCTGCAGCCGCCCCCCACCCAGATGGGTGAGGGCGCCCCATCATGCCTGAGGGGGCTTGGGAGAGGATTTTGCTTTGGGACCCCAGGAGGAGCTAGGACGTCCACGTCCTCTGCCCCTACCCCAGAAATCTCCCTGGGCCCCAGGAAAGGAAACCCCCCTTCCCTGTCTGGCACCACGGTAAGGGGAGGAGAAGGAACCCTGACCCCGAAAGAGCCGAGATTGCCGCCTGCGCTGGGGTAACCTGCCTCCCTTAGCAAAAAGGTCCAGACGGTCCCCAAACAGGTGCAGTCCTTTAAAGGGAAACCCAGTGAGGGCCTTCTTGGCAGCATTGTCAGCAGCCCACTGGCGCAGCCAAACCGAGCTGCGTATAGCCACCACGAGGGCAGAAGTTCTGGCACACATTCTGATGGTGTCTTCCAATGCTGAGAGGACAAAATTTCCAAAAACATCACAACTGGAGAGTGCATTAAACACCTCACAAGGCAAATCATCAGGGGCACTATCAAGCATATTTCTGATAAGGGTTCTAGTGGCCACAGCAGTAAAGGCAGAGGCACAGACCGGGCGCCCCCACATGCAAAGGCGTTGGATGCCAGCTGGTTAATGCGCCAGTCCTCAGCATCCCGCAGGGTAGTAGAGTCAGGGGAATGCATGACAGAGGTGTTAGCCCTAGGATCGGGGCATCCACCTCGGGTGGGAATGACCAACATTTAACCACCTCAGCAGGAAAGGGATACTTCCTATCCCAACTTTTTGGAACCCCGGGAAGTTTACTGGGGCGCTCCCATTCCTTGAGCACAAGGTTATGGAAATGTGCCTGCTCGGGAAATTCCAAACGTGATTTTGCTGTATGGAAAAGCTCCCCTCTTTGCCTGGGAGCCGCAACAGGGAGAGAGATGGACAGAACCTCAAAAATCTGGGTCAATAATCTGTCAGTGTCATCCGGGGCCCAGGGGTCAGAGCCAGAATCGTCATGACCCCTTGGTCTCTCATCAGATGAGCCTGAATCAGAAAAGAGCTCCCCTTCATCAGACGGGGTATAGCCACAAAGATTCCAAAACTCCTCAGTTCCCATAGGGAAAACAGTGACATTAGGCGTCAAGTGCCGCTTCTTAGCAGGGGCCATATGCACTAAGGACTTAGCAATCAACTGCTCAACAGTAGCCAGTCTAGAAGACACATCAGGCTGAGAATCCCCACTAGTATGCAACTCAGTAGGAATGAGGTTTAAGCTTGGGGGAGTAGGTGAAGTGAAGCGAGGTGCAGCCACTGGCAGGCCAGATTGCAATGCAAGCACCTGCTCAGCACAGGGTACACAGACCCGCGCCTTGTCAGCGTCAGCATGAGGCTGCCCACACGCTACACACAGCCGGTCTTGTCCCGAAGGGACCCCGGTCACATTATCCTGGGATGCCTCCATATGGTGATTATAGCGGCGCTATACGCCGATAGGGAATAACGCTATATAGCAACCCCGGATGCCCCAATAACCCGCTAGGGAAGTGGGAGCATTACTTTTACAAAGCCTACAAGTTATATACTAATCCAGAGCCAGGAGAAGCCAAAAGGGTTCGCCCCGCCTGAAAGACATAAGCAGACAAGACCTGTAAGCACTTACGGACCGCGGTAGGTAGGGGTCCGTTGCGCATGGGCCAACCAAGCAGGATAAAGATGGCGTTGGTAAACCTCGAGGGGCAGGCCAGTATCAGCGATGACGCGGAGCGCGCCATAGACGGGCCTCGCCCCCCCGAAGAGCGCGAAGCCAGAACGTGCAAGCAGCCAATGATGGCGCACCAGCGCCTGAGGTAATGCTGCCGCCAAGCGCGGAGCCAAGTCAGCACGCGGCGGCGGCAATTTTAAAAAGACAGTAAAGGCAAGTCAGCGCGGCGGCTGACACAAGACTAAACAGAATGGAAAAAGAGTGTAAAACACAGAATGCATAGCATACACATTTACACCCCCCCCTCTTTTCCCCCGAAGGCTACAAGGAGGATGAGGGAGGACAGCGGCCACTTAAACAGGGCCCACCTATGGGCAGGGGCAAGGGGGCACTAGTGCGGGAGGGGCATCCCATAGAGGCTCACCATAAGCCTGAACCGCCTACCCTTTGGTGGGGGATTGCGGTGGAGCGGCGCTCCTAAGCACCTAACAGCGGTGCTGCCTACCTTCACCCAACCAGCGCAGCCAAGGCTGGGAGGCATATTACTAGTGGAACGGGTGGGAATAGTCCTACAGGGCGGCAGGCTAATAGCCCCGCTCACCTGCGAGTAGAGAGCCATTTCTCATCCTTCGCAGCCAGACTGCAGAGAAATTCTGGGGATTTGTGGGAGGTCCCTGGGTATTTGAGGGGCCTGGAGGAGCCTATTTTGGATGTCTCTGCAGTCCAGCGCCATCTGTAAGCGCCAAGTGTAAGTATTAGATTTGGAGCAGGACGTACTGTATACTAAGAATATGCCCCCAAGATGCCTGTATAAACTCACCTTCACCCAGGCCCATGGCGAATTTGAGGGTTTTCTTCCAATCAGAGACGTTTGCAGTGCATATGTAATGTTCGGCAAACGGCTCTTGTTTAGGGCAATCAGAGCAAGAACGTCCGCATTCCCTGTCTGAATGGCTGGGGGCAGGTGCATGCGCACAGCCCAAAGATGCAGGGGATGTGGGTAAAGAGGAAGGGGCACCCCAAATCGTGATGCCCCAGGCCATGCCATATGGGTTTTGTTCTAATTTAATCTTCCAAAGCAAAGCATGTGCTCTTTGTTGCAGGACATCATCACTGGATCCAGGAACAACAGCTAGGCAACTAGCTGTGGGGTTTCACACAGCAAGGCATCTAAAACCAGGATGGCTTAAAGTTAGGAAACAAAAAAAGGTCTAAACTCTAGGTCCAGGTTTTGGTCCTTGTTAAATCTATCAGGGGTGACAGAGTCTGGGATGACGTCATCCCGCTCCTCCCACAAAAGGCGGGGCTGCCGCCTCCCACAAGAGGCGGCGGCCATCGCCGCCATTAGAAGCGGTGAGGACCCGTAAGAGGGTCCTCACCCGAAGCCTGCGGAGCCCAGGGTGGGGATCGGACCTTCCCCCCTGGTGAAGAGAAGACGGCGCACAGGGATCGGGTGAGGAGGTGAGCGAGCGGCTGTTTTTTTTTTTTTTTCACAGATACTGACAGCGGGGCGGCCGCTTTCGGGGGGGGGGGGAGGACGACCGGGGGGGGATCGGATGAAGAGGGGACCCCCAGCTTCACAGGGATACCAGAGGAGAACGTTATCTAAAACACCAACATCGTGCTAAAATCCTGCCCCGCCTCCACCTGCCCAACTCGTGCACTGCTCCTCAAACTTTGCACGCTTGTACACTAAGCGTGGTTGAATGCTTGAGATCTGAGGGACGGCGCAGTGTATGTTGGGAAGCTGAAAGGCTTCCAATATAGCGTTGCCCTACAGAGGATGACGGGGAAGTGGAGGGATGCCAAGCGCAATGTGACCAGAGAGGTAAGTTTAAACTATTTGCTAAACCGGAGGGGCAGGGGGGCTGGGCAAGCCAGGTTTAGGGAGTTTTTATTAACTCCCCATGACCTGTAATGTTCCTGTTCAACATCCCATTTCCACTCATATTTTGCAGTGATGGGAACAGTGGGTGATGCTGGGTGTTGCAATTCTACAGAGAGCAGCACAGATTATTTACTCATGGAAGGGGAAGGCTTTTGTTCAGCTTCATTGTAGTGTCAGTTATTCATAATATAGAAGTGAGAGTGTGTAAAGCCAGAATTACTATATCCACTTATATATCCATCCTGCACCATGTAAGGCTAATATACATGGGGGGAGTAGAAAAATGTGTTTCTCAAAAGCCTGTGAAGAAGCCACCCCCCCCAAACCACCACCATGCCCATGACCCTGTGAACTAGTATTCAAGGTTGACACCTCTGCAAGGGTAATGAAGTCATAAAAAAAATGTAGCGCAGGTATAGTGGTGTAATGTGTGTTGTGTGAACCAACTAAATTGTCACACAAACAACATTTTTGCCCAGTGTTTTACATTAAACCAGAGAAACAGCCTGGCACAGTTGGAAAAGAAAGATAGATTTTGGAGCTTCTTCCCAGGATCTCGGCCATGTTGCTGCCTGGATTCAACTGACATAACGGACAATGCACAGTAACAGGAAGCCCAGTAGCACTTCCTGTTTGCAGGTGGCCTGCAGATCATTTAACCACCATTTTGTTTCTAAAATTTACTACAGCAGGAGTTAGAAAAAGGTAAATTAATTTTTATGTGCAGCAATATAAACTGCCCTGGGGAGGGATCAATATGAGCACTGTGTGTTGTGTTGTGTTCTGGTTTAAGTCATTTTTGACTGTTTTTCCACTTTAAAAAAAACTCTCCAAACTCTGATTCCTCAGAAGAGAATTGATAGCATGAGTTCATAGGCAACTTTGTTGAGATGTCCCGATGTCTGTAAGGGAAAAGCTTGGATCAACCCATGAAGAGCTATAAGAGATATCTTAGAGAAAGAGAGTCTCTTTCAATATTCAACAAAATAATCAAAAAAATAAGTGCATAATTTTTTTCCAGCTACTAAAACTTGTATGAAGGTAAGAAGCACAGAAGAGACAAACATGAATAAGTTAGATTCCCCATGCAGGTACAGCATATGGTCTGTCCCATTCAGTCTGATGCAAGAGGGGTGAGAGGTGGAAATAGGTCCACTTTTGCGGGTGAAAAAATTGTGGTCATGCATAAATAAAAACCAAGGACTGGGTTACGGAAAGGTGGCTAAATCTTAGCTGCAACAGCTTTATCCAGCAGCACACAAGGATGGTCCAGGAGTGAGGACCAGATATGTCCGCCACCAGGGTAAATATTTTTAGCTAGCTTGCCAGGGCACTGTGAACGGTCAGCAGCTCTGTGAATTAGGTAAATAGCAATTCATATTTAACTTTTTATGGGGAAATAAATAATATATAATCTTGCCATTATTGATAGATTTTACTTGCATCTCTAAATACAAAATAAAAATAATTAAGGATGCACATAACGAAAGAGTCATTGATAGTTGGCAACATCAGCAATAGGTGTACCAGAATGTCATTGTCACAGTGCAAAAATTACATGTCACCTCTGGCATTGCTTTCACAAGTTTCAGACAGCGGGACATCCGAAATCTAGGGGCAGGCTAGCGGTCAGCCCTGGAAGTCTTTTAGACCCCAAGGCCCCCGTTGGCAGCTTTTGTTCCACAAACATGTTAGACATCAAAATGCACCAAGGCAGGCGCATGGGTGCTGCTGGTTGTGCTGCTATTAATCCTTGCTTTTATTTTGTAATCATAGGGGTTTCTATTTGTATACCCTGTGTGCCGATAAGTATGTATTGTAGGTCTTATTTTGTGAGCAGCTTTGAATTGTTTATATTTACTTTGTACTCTTTGTGTTCTGTGTTAAAATTCCCCAAGGATTTTAACACATTTTGGACCAATATTAATTCACTTATATATATTATTCACTGTATATATAGAGAAGCAGTGGGAAGTTTCTTGGTTTTGTTTCTGTAGAATCATTTATTGCAGGATTACATGGACACACTGGGCACAGGTGGCTGCATGGCAAATTAGATTCAAATTTGAAGTATGGCCACACCTAAATGAGAGGTTTAGGAATAGGAAAATGAATGAAGAAGTTTCTACAAACTGCATATCACAGACTAACATACACTCTGTTGCGTCCAACAAAAACTACTACTAATAATAATAACAATAATAATAATAAGCAAAAGCTACCAAAACAACTGAAAATGGAATATTTATGCTTTTTTTTATCCTACTTACCTTGCTGAAGCTGTTGCTGTGGGGGAGTCAGTTCGCCAGTGCTGGCTGCTGAAACAGTCTCACTACTCATTCTCCGAGGAGCAGAACTGGTGGGAGCAATTGGAGAAACAGACCCTTGAGGAGACAGACTTCCAGGCTGGTTGTAGGATGGCATAGAAGGGGCAACAGAATGAGTATTATAACCGTGAGGTGGACAATGTGTTGGGAGATAAGAGGGGTGCAGGAAGTTTGGATAAGCATGGCCATAGCCACCATCTGTGAAATGGTTAAAATGTAAAGAATCTTCAGCATGGGGAACAGGAAACCCATAGTGCATTTTAGATGGGGGAACATGGAAAGGAGGTGGAATATCATGACTGGGTTGTCCATAAGGCTGAGATAAATGTAATGAGAGCTGTTCACGATGAAAATGTTGAACTGGTGGCAATTTGCCCCCATCTGGAGGCCACATATTTGGCATTGGGTAACAATATGAGCTTTGGCAATGGGAACAGTGGCACATAGGAGGAAAAAGAGTTTCATGAGCAGGGTGGCACATATATTGGCGATTTTCTCGCAAACTACCCCTCTTTGGTGGACTCTGTGACTGATTTGGATAATGCTGAGGCCCTTCAGACAAGGAACGGTACAATCTCCTTCTGTCTTGTTCCCCATACACATTTGGATAGTGAACATTTTGCATTACCGCATTGGCACCTGGTGGGCCACGTGGATCAAAAATGCCTTCTGGTCTAAAGTAATTTCTGTTGGGGTGCCCATCAATGTTGGGACCTGATCTACAAGAACAATGTCTGGTTAATAAAGGTCTTCTTTCTGGAAACATAGTTAAACCACCAAATTGTCCCATTTCCTCTTCCAGGATGGCTACTTCACGATCCCCCTGACTCTCCCACTGAGTCTCACAAGGTGACCCCCTCTGTTCATCCCAGGATTGGGAAGTCAAGGGCAAACTCTGTGGTGCTCCCTCATCAGAACCAGCGGACCAGGGGGGTGAATACTGAAGCCTGGAATCTCCATTAACTTTGGTTTGAAAACTTTGGTTTTGGCCTTCCTGATAAGCTTGATGTTGCACATTTTGTGTTCTTCCTTCCATATTTTGCTTCTGCGGTATATTTGGAGGCACCACCTCGTCCCGCTGAACCACCTGGGAATACTGAGGCTCAGCCTCCCGTTTAACATTGACTCCAAAACCACCCAGCAGTTTCTCCAGATCTTCTCTTTCAGCTGCTGTTGGTAAAGTCTTCTGAGGAGTCACCTCCAGCCTTTCTGTTGGAGCTGAAGAGTGACCAGAGTCACTGCTAACAGACAAAAGACGTCCATGTTGCTCAGGGCTTCCATTAGCAGATGGTAATGGTGTGGATTTCTTCTTTACTCTGGCATATAGGCTCCCATCTAATGGGCCACGAGTATGGTTAAGATCTATGGATACATAAAATAGTTAAAAGGTGAAATAAAGGTTTATAGAGCTCAGAAGATTTACTACTGATTACGCTTATTTTAAAATGTGTATTTGAAAAGTGAAAAAAGCAATTTTCAGCAGTAAACAGTAAAACTATGTAGGGGGCCTCTAAAATAAGCTATTACTGGGTATAAGCAGTTTGTAGCAAAAAGTTTAACCCAGAAATGGCTCGCATTCAGCCCTTACACCAATACACATCCTTCTCCAAGACAGAGGAAGACAATGGGGAAGGGGGGAGCAGGTGCACTGGGCCCCCTACAGGACACGAGGAAAAGGATTTTATGGTGAGTAATATTTTCCTTGTAGTCCTGTAGGGGGCCCAGTAAAATCTACTATGACTGGGATGCCCAAAAGCAGTAATAATCCAGCGTGGTAATAATGCTACTCGGTATCAGGAAAGGCTGCAACTATGACAGATACAAATGGTGGAAGCTAGATTAACGTAAACCTAAAAAGGAGCATTTAACACAGATCTTACAGCAAAATGTCAATGCCAGTTTATCCATCTTGTAGAACGTACAAAGTTAGCAACCAAAGACAATGCAACTTAATGACCTGGTTTGCTATAAGACAACCTTATCAGTCGTGCATAGTAAGCAGTTACCTGGGGTGGAAGGGGGGCTACCCTTGGACTTAAAGTGGACCAACACCCAGGATTTTGACTATCCTGGGTTTTGGTCCACTTCGGTGGGGCACCCCGATCGGGGGTGCCCCGCTGTCTGAAACCCCCCAGAAAGCCCCAAAAAACTCACCTCTCCCCACTCCCACGTGACCGCGCCAGCCAATCACAGCGCTCAGAGCCGCTGTGGTATGCGCGTTCAAGGCCGCCTGGACGCGCATACCAGCTCAGCTGGCTCTGAGCGCTGGAGGCCGCGTCTCGCGCTTCCCTCTAACAGGGAGCGCGCCTGCACTGGCCATTCACAAACGGCCGGCGCGGGTGCATGCCCTGCTAGAGGGAAGCGCGAGACGTGGCCGCGGCTCGCGCATGCGCCGATGGAACGGGGCTGAGGTAAGGTTTGTGGCCTCCTGGGGGGTTCCTCCCCGCGGGACATCCCAATTTCGGATGCCCCGCGGGGAGGGATCTGATCGGTCCGGGAATCTTATAGATTTCCGGGCCGATCCCCCCTGGGTGTTGGTCCACTTTAAAGGGGTAGGACAGGACTCCACTAAGAAATCCACCATCTGGGGCCTCAGACAGGCAGCATGGCCATCTCCTGTGAGATACAACAAAGCTTCTTCTGTCAGAAGGTGGGTTTATGAAGAGGAGAGAGAAAATGTATTCTCCTCATTTGTATGCAGCATCTACCCAGTCATAGCTGATTTTACAGGGCCCCCTACAGGATGATGAGTAAACATGATATTCAAATTGAAGCATGCATCATAGTATAATAGAACATTATTAAGTACTAACCTATGAGTCTAAAAGGTACAAAAGTACAAAAATACAATTCTGTGATTACTCACCTGAAGCACGGCCTGTTTCATTTCAATCATTACTTCTGGGTATTCGGCCACAAGGTGGCGCAGTTGACTGCAGAAGATTTGTGGCTCCTCCCGGCCGAATAAAAAGCCAGGAATCACCCATAGACCCTCAGTGTTGAAAAGCAGTTATACAAGAAGCCGGGAGAACAAACATGATAAGAATACACAGCCTCTCAAAAATAAACATTTGAACAAGTCACCATAAAGAGGCAGCCAAGGCAACGATAACAAGGGAGGGATGAAACAGGCCGTGCTGTACACAGTAAAATCAATTCTACAGGTGAGCAAGCACAGAATTGTATTTTTCCAAGTGTACAGCACGGCCTGTTTCATTTCAATCATTACTTCTGGGACATACAATAGCAGTGTCCTTAAAGTAGGGTGGGATCCCCAATGAGTAACGACAGGCAGTTCAGACCACTACCGCCTGAAGCACCTTGCGGCCAAAAACAGCATCAGCTGAGGCCCTAACATCAACCTTGTAAAACTTAGAAAAAGTATGCACAGAAGACCAAGTAGTGGCCTTACAAACCTGTTCAACAGAAGCCTGGTGCTGAAAAGCCCAAGAGGCACCAATAGCCCTAGTAGAATGAGCAGTAACACGGAAGGGAGGTTCCTTCCTTTTGGCAGAATAAGCACGCACCACCGCCTGTCTAATCCACTTGCTGATAGTAGATTTAGCCGGAGGCAAGCCCTTCCTAGGCCTGGAAGGAAGAACAAAAAGAGAATCAGACTTCCTAAAAGGCTCAGTGGTGACCAAATAATACTTGAGCGCCCTGACCACATCCAGAGAATAAAGGTTCCGTTCCTTGGAAGTATCAGGGGCAGGACAATAGGAAGGTAAGACAATGTCCTCATTGAGATGAAAGGCAGATACAACCTTGGGCAAAAAACCCGGGTTAAGGCGGAACACCACCTTATCCTGATGCCGCTCAAAATAAGGAGGTTTAATAGAAAAGTGCCGCCAGCTCAGAGACTCGGCATACCGAAGTAATAGCGACCAAAAAGGCCACCTTAAGAGTCATTATGGACAGCGCAGCATTGCACAAGGGCTCAAAAGGAGGACCCTGTAGAGCAGACAACACCAAATTCAAGTCCCAAACCAGTAGCAGAGGCTTACGCGGTGGACGCACATGAGTAACCCCCTGGAAAAAGGTCTTAACAAACCTGTGATTGGCAAAGGATCTTTGGAAAAAAATTGCCAGAGCCGAGACCTGTCCCTTGAGAGTACTAAGTTGAAGGCCCGAATCCAGACCATGCTGTAAAAACTCCAGAATCCTGGGAATGGAAAATTCCCGACAAAAATGAGACTTGGACTCGCACCAAGCAATGTAAGCATGCCAGACCCTGTAGTAGATAACAGACGAGGATTTCTTCCGAGCCTGAATCAAGGTATCGACAACAGAGTCCGGCAAACCCTTGTCCATCAAGATAGAGGTTTCAGCAGCCAAGCCAGCATTTGTAAATTGGGATGGCGCAGCTGTCCCTGCGTGAGAAGCTCTGGATCGTCGGGCAGGATGAACCGATCTACTGCCACCTGTACGACTACCGCGAACCATACCCTCCTCGGCCAGCGGGGGGCCACCAGAATGGCCGGTACCCCCTCCTGGGCAATCTTGCGCAGCACCCGACCCAGCAGAGGAAAGGGAGGAAATACATAGAGGAGCCGAAACTCCGTCCAGAGAATTGCTAGCGTGTCCGTGGCGAAGGCCAGAGGGTCTTTTGACAGGGAGACAAATTTTGGAAGCTTGTGATTGTGACAGGACGCAAACATGTCCACATCCGTCTGACCCCAGCGGCGACACAGGTCATGAAAGATCTTGATGCTGAGGGACCATTCCCCCAGGCGTCCCCCTGCTCAGGGAGTCCGCCTCCTGATTTTCCACCCCTGGGATGTAAACCGCCGAGATGCAGGGAACAGCCTCCTCTGCCAAAGACAAGATCAGAGACACTTCCTTGAGGGCTCGCTTGCTCCGGGTCACTCCCTGATGATTGATGTAGGCAACCGCCGTCTGATCGGACTTGTACAGCACGACACCGAAGATGGGGGGTCAGCTGGGAGAGAACCAACCGGATCGCCTGCAGCTCTAGGATATTGATGGGCGCGTGGGCCTCCTGGGGACCCCACTGACCCTGGAACTTCAGAGACTGCCAAACTCCCCCCCAGCCGGTCAGACTGGCATCCGTGGTGACAATCTCCCAGCGCGGAGGCAGAAAGGACTGCCGACAAGAGGCTATCGGTATCATCCAAGTATCCTAATCAGTGTAGGACCCTAGGTCACTATCGTAACCGTCCTGATGATCCCCAGAGGAGTCCGAGTCACGGAAAAGTTCCCCCTCCTCCGGGGAGTCACGGCCGCCATACACATCAAAGGCCCTCATCCTCCTCAGCAAATAGGGACAACACGGCGTCAAGGTGTCGCTGCTTGCTAGAGGCCTTGCCCGCCCCCCGGTCGGGCCAACTGCCACTCAATGCTAGCCACGCGCAGCGCCAGATCTGACTGCGACCCCCTGCTAGTATCCCCCTCACTGGGGGGCTAAATGCAGGCACGGAGGGGCAGGAGATGCCGTAGGGAACGCAGGACTGGGAAGAGAAGCGCTCGGCCCAACCTGGTCCGCAATGATACTCTGGGCACACAGACCGCGCCACCACCACTCAAAGGGGATGCCCCACACACGACACACAGCCAAGGCAAAGCTCGCTATCCCCAGAAGCCTCCATATGGTGATTATTAGCGGCACAATAGGCCAGCACAGGGTAATGGCTAATAGAAGCCACCCGGGATGCCCATGAAAAAAGGGGGTGCCCGGGAGAGGGGGCACTACCCCCTGAACCCCCCCTACTACCCCCTGAAAGACATAAGCAGAGAAAGCCATAAGTATCCCGCAGCACATGTCCAGAAGTAAAAACCCCACATAGAACTCGCGGACCGATGGCAAGAGATTGCGACCCCCCACAGAGCTCACGCGGTGACAGGCAGGCACGGAGAGAGAGCCCAGCACACAAACAAGTCGTCAGCGACAACAGGATGGTCCCCAGCAGCCAATCGCACCGTTCCAACACTGGCAGCACAGCGCAAAATGGTGCCGCCATACGGAACCTCGAGGGGCAGGCCGCGGTGGGATGGCGCGATATGCGTCATCCCGCGGCGCCGCCCCCAACGCAGGGCGCGAAGGTGGCCCACACTCCAGAAAAGGCGCCAAGCGCCATGACAGGGCGCACCGCCGCCACCGGCCCCAAGCACAGTTATAGCGGCTCCCGCCGCGGAGCTGAGTATGCCCGCGGCGGCGGCGAAAAGCCAGCTAGCACTGTCAGCAGACCGCCACCTCCCCCCCCCCCCGACATTGGCCACGCCGTGAAGAGGGGAAGAGGGGAGAGGCGAGAGGACAATGCGGGGGGAAGGCAGCGGACTAATGGAGTGGGGGGGGAGGAATAAGGGCGAGAAAAGAGCCCCCAAGTAAAACACTCACCTCCAAGCAGCGACACAAATCAGCAGGGTCTCTCCCATCCCTCAGTAGGCTCACCAAACGCCTATGGCCCGCTACCCCTCAGTGCATAGGGTCTGCGGCCTGGAGCAAAGCTCACCGAGCACACGACCCAGGTGCTTCCCTACCATCACCCGATCCGTCAGCCAAGACAGGGAGGCAAGAGCGTCCGGAAGCGGGTGGAAATAGGCTTGCAGGTCTGCAGGCTTGGTTGCCCCGCTCGCCTGCGAAACATAGAGAGCCATCTTCTGTCTTTGCAGTATGACTGCAGAGAAAACACTGGGGGTCTATGGGTGATTCCTGGCTTTTTATACGGCCGGGGGGAGCCACAAATCTTATGCAGTCAACTGTGGTGGAATACCCAGAAGTAATGATTGAAAAGAAACAGGCTGTGCTGTACACTTGGAAAATTAAGGTGTTCTACTGGAAACCCCAACTAGAAATAATATTTCATCTCTGCTGGAGATAAAATTAGAACACACACACGATTTGTCCATAAAACAAATCTCCTTACAGGGACTGGTAATTTGTTTTCACCAGGTTTCTCACATTTTACCTCCTAGAATGTAAAACAAATGTCATTCAAGATACCTCTGCATGTTCTCTCATTGTGACAACAGCAGGGGGCAGCATTCCAGAATCGAATACTCTTAGGAGACTGGCTGGACTAGACACAGTCAGAGCAAAAACAGATTTAATGAGAATGGGATTTGAAGCAGTGGAGCTGGAAACTGAGCTGTAGGTAGATGGTGTGTATCATTTTTAAAGTTGTATTTGCCTACACTAAAAGAAAACTGAAAACTTACTGACCACAAAATGTGTTCTTTTCGATCTTCATTTGAGCATACAGGCAGTTATGGGGTCAATGTTTCAGCTTATTTGGAGAACACTGAAAAGTAACAAAACAAGTATAGTAGCTACTCCCAGTGAATATAACCCCTTCTCTTGGCCACATTCCTCCAGTCCTAGCAAGCAGTGTAGAAAGAGTCCACCAAGTGGAATCTTCCAGAAACATACCCTGCACTTCTTGCATATATTGGCACCATATGAAACATAGAGGGAAACAGGCGTACAGATGCTGCTGTGCTCCAATATGAAGATCAAGAAAAACTGAATTTCCAGTATTTAAAATTCTCTTTTCTTCCAGCTACATTAGGGGATACCAGTATTTACAGTATGGAGAGGTTTCAAAGCAGTTCAAAGGTCTGTGCACACCAATTAGTATCCAAGCCTGACTCATCTAACCCCTAAGACCTATGGCAAGCCCCCTACATTAATAATTAAGTTGTTATGTTCCAAAACTAGTCCCAACAAGGGTAGGTGGATTTGACAAAAACAATGACTGCAACCATAACAAGGTAATCACACCTGCCTAAAAGATGATATTTTTCCACTTGACTAAAAGGTTTTCAGGTAAGAAAACATGTTCAGGTAATCCCTTAAACATCAGTTGATTCTCCAACCTCTCATTCCGCGAACTAGGTAAAAGCATGAACTGAAAACCAAAGGGCTGCCCTGCAGTCCTGTTAACGGTATATAGAGGCAAAAAACAGCATCAGGAAGGGCCTACCTCCATTGTGGTGTCAGCTGTAACCTTGATAAAGACTCTTATCCTACATAAGCAAACTGTTCTTGTCAACCAGAGAATTCCTTCACTGAACCTGAAGTGGCCTATTGCCAACTCCTGCATACAAAACAAGCAATGATGTGGAGGAATGATTCCTGACCAGGAGGTGGTGGCACAAAATAAACATTTTAAACTCTTAACAACATCCAAGAGAAGATAGGGCGAACTGGTGTTGATCAATCGGACAAGTAGACCATATTTTCATTATGCAAAACAAACGCTGCCAACACTGAAGGCCTTATACTTCCGTATGAGACGCAATGCAAAAGTAACGTGCATTAGCTGCTGTCCCAAAAACAGTGCTCCGTGTAGAGCCACAAAAATAGTCATAACCCAAGAAAACACAGGAACACAATGCACAGAACACAGGTCTTTCCTTGGATGTACTTAAAGGCAATGCTGGCAACCTAAAAAACACCTGTGGTACAAAATCAAGCAGCAGAAAAGAAACAAGGTGTATTGCAACACTGGGTTAAGATGCCTTTGGTAACTAAAAGAAACTCAGACTCAATCTGTCGATTGTTAGAACCCAATTGCCATATATTGCCCTTCCCCAGGCAGTAAATCCCCCAAGTTTATCATCTTTAATTAGACGAGTAGATCAGTGGCAGTTATCACCATTGCTTTAACCCTCTTAAAGACCTCTATTGTTCTCAGAACCTGCACAGAAACAATCCCCTCGATTCAAAGAGCAAATGTTAATTGATTTCGGATCGAGAATCGTAAGTTTGGGTGGGTGTTAGTCATTTTTTCCTGTTTTTTTGGCCATTTCCGACTCGCACGAGCCTACGTTCGAATGCGTATATGCTCTTACGATCATCGCAAGTTCGTTCGTAAATTTTAGGATCAAAACGTAAAACTTAGGATCAAATCCTAAAACTTAGGATCAAAACGTAAAACTTAGGATAATTGGATGTGTTTAGGTGTGATTCAGAGAACAGTTTTCAAACCTCTAAATACGTTTTAAAAGAAAGCCACTGCCGACACCTTTTAGCAGTCGTATTGCTGTTCTTGAACAGGTTTTTTGGCTATGTGGAGGAGTCTGCGCGTCTTGAGCTCCAATGAACTGCATATATCAGCATGGCCGAGGCCATAAATTGTATAGCAATGCATACCTGATTCATGTATGCCTTATAAAAGCATTTTAATGTGGACCTTAATTAGTCCTTTGCATGTAAACCTTTATTTGGCAATATATTTGCGTTAATTAAAGAAACTTATGTCCTTTGGTATTTATTTTTAAATTGATGTACTAGAATAATATTTTTAGATTGCATTTATTGGTGTAGTTGTTTACCTTTGCTTTGTTTAATTATTTAAGCACATTTTTGGTCAGATGCATCACACTTACTGAGGAGAGGAGAGCGGGATAAAGTGCAGGATGTGGGTTACTGCTGTATTTTGCACAGACACAGCAGAGCTGGGGGCACGGAAAGGTCAGAAATCAAAGAATCCAGAGCAACACAGTCACAAGGCCCTTTCTGTTTGCAGGCTGCCCGATAATACCTGAGCCGCCATCTTGGCTGTTTCTAGGCTCATAACATGCAGAAGTTGCTGGGTGTTTTTTAATATTTGAGAGCAATCTGTATGTAGAGGGTGTGGGTAACCACACACAAAATTTTAAGTTGTACCATTTGAAGCCAAAATATTAAAATTAAATCCACAAGTAAAAAATGCAAGTTAACTAAAAATTAAACAAAGTAAGATTTACTTATGCAAATGCATTCATTAATGGTTGGTTACTACAAAATGAATGAAATAAAGAAAAATAAAAGACCAAATATTTAGAATGCACTTTAATGAGGTAAGTTTGTAGTGCGCAGCCGCAAGATCAGAAGGATTTACGTCCAGACAAAAAAGGAAAAAGGGCAAAACCAATGTTGCAACCTGAGAAATGAAATGGAAAATTCAGGATGGAAACTGACATAGGTCTGATTACTGAACTGCCATATGAACGGACGTATATTTTAGGATAGAAACGTATTTGCTTATAGAATCACTCGCAAGTTCATACGAACGCACGAGCGGACGTGAAAAATAGGATGATCGGCACAAAAATCCAAGCTGTTACATGTTTCTTTGAATCGACCCTATTGTCTGTACAGTCTCCGCTTCTAGAATGCAGGATGCTGATATGGAGAAAACATGAAGCTTTGCGCAATGCAGAATTTTGGACGCTTCCACCATCACCACTGGATTTTTCTCGCCTCACTGCTTTATGTATGCTAGTCTGTGCAACAGCTTACAGCTTCTCTCTGTATATCCATATCTGAATCCATATTGATGGGTTAATGCAGTTTACATTTAATATATATATATATATTTTTATTATTATATATATTTATTTTTAGTAGATAGAGCTGTTATATATATCTATGTGTAGTTTCTGTTGTACGCACTCTGCATTTTGTGTTTCCTGTAAATTGATGTGATCTCTATGACTTCTTTTTTCTATGTTATTGTAACTTGCCAGTAGCTTGGCACCAGGAAGTGCCTGCCGCGCATTCGCAGAAGTGCGGGGAACCAGCAAATGAAAACTGCTGAAAAAGTCTGGGGGCCACCCAACATGCGCAGACCAGCTCGCTGATGAACTTTGTTTCAGTGAAGGCCTCCCTGCCACGCACCGCCTAAACAGAGACACCCAAGGGGTGCGACTAAGCGTGCTCACACTCATGGGGACGAGTGAACGTACACTGGCACACGTAATCCAGACCAGGTCTCCTACCGTGACATTACCCCTCCCCCAAAGAGCGGCCTCCAAAAGACCTCGGGTACTGGCCTGTTAGGATGGTCTTGATGGAATCTTATAGTGGACCAACAGTAAAAATGACTTAAATCGGACCAACACAACAAACATGCTCATATGCATCCCTTTCCAGGGCAATTTACATTGCTGAACATAAAAATGTATTTACCTTTTTCTCACTCCTGCTGTAGTAAATTTTAAAAACAAAATAGTGGCTCATGTATCTGCAGCCCACCACAAACAGGAAGTGCTGCTGGGTTTCCTGTCACTGTGCATTGTAAATGATGTCAGTTGAATCCAGGCAGCAGCATGGCTGAGGTGCTGGGACAGAATGTTCCAAAATGGCTGCTACCACTGGAAAATCGGGGTGGAGGCATTTTAGCTTTGAGTGGATGCAGGAGCAAATGTAGATGCTGACAATGCTTCAGTATCATGCATGCAGATGGGGGAAGTGAGTTTCGGGGTGTTTTATTTTCTACAACTATGCCAGGCTATTTGTCCTGTTTAAGTAAGGGAGCACAAATTCTCCTCATCACCATTGACCACTTAATAACCATGTCCAACTGCATAGGTTCAGCTGCAGATTCAGTAGAGGAATTTGGTCCCCTTGAAGCTGAGGAAAACTGGAAATTTGCAGAATTAGACCAGGAATGTTCTGAGCAGCGTTTACGAATATGTCTGTCAAACTGGGATGATAAGTCAACCAGTTTGAAGGTATCAGGTGCCTCTACTCGAGCCAGTTCATATTTAATGAAGCCAGAAAGCCATAATCTGAACTGAAATTTTAAGACCTTGTCATTCCAACCCGCATTACTAACTCTACACCACAATTCCACAACATATTTCTCAACAGGTCTCTTTCCTTGTGCAGAGCACAGCAGCGGAAGCCATGGGACCTGGATCATCATACAAATCACCCAGTGCCTTACAGAAACTATTCAAGGAGGGATCATCCTGTTTCAGGATGAGGTGGGTCTCGAGCGAGGTGACAAACCATATCCTGAAGCAAAGGTGACAGCTGTTTTTTTTTCCGGTTCCTCAATAAACGTTCAGCTAGGGGAGCCCTGGGCTTGGGCATAGAGGAAGGTGGGGTAACTTCAGCAGAGGTGGAGACATTGGCAATAGCTGGGGTATTTCACCCCGGGGTTCAGCGTGGCCTTGACGGAGTTCCCCCACCACTTCGGTGTCTGTGCTGGGTCCATTTTGTCTGGCCTGGAGATGCTGTCACCCTTCTGGAGACCAGGCTGATGTAGATACAGACAGCTGCCAGCAATACCGTCTGCGTCTTCCACATAGAGTGGATACTGGTGAGACGCAGCAAAGGGGAGGACCTGAGTGTCAAGTATGATGATAATGATGGCTCAGGAACACTGGGTGAACTCCATACACACACCACACACAGCAGAGATGTACATCACTATGTAGATAGAGTGGTTTCAAACAGGAGCAGGGCCACCTCACTTACGCTTATCCATTTAGTGGGTAACCTGTTTCAACATACATGCAAAGCCCCAGCATGCCCATTCCATCTCAGTGAATGGAGGGCATGACCACATCACTGTCACAGATGGCAGGGGGGTTGCCTGAGGCTGTCTGCAGATCATACGGCCAGGGTGACACAGGAGGCTGGATCTAACATTCTGTTACTGTGCAAACAAAGGTAAGCATTCTATTTGTTATGTTACTTGGCTGGACTATAACTTTAAATCGGAAGTCCAGCGTTTTCATACCCCCCCACCTGGTAATTCAGCACTGTCATACTGGCACAGGCAGCAGCCACACAGAGAGGCTACAAGCACCAGCCCACCCATGTAAGGATTGGGCCACACTCAGGGTGGGAAATGCATTGTTTTGTAACACCCTGTCCTGTCTCAGTGTCAGGAAAAGAGAGCCAAGGTGGGAGGTTATGAAGACACTCTATATTTGCTTCAATAAACAAAAATATACTGCATCAGGGGGGCCTCCACCAGATTTTTTGCCCAGGGGCCTCCACACCACACTTAATCTGGCTCTGTCTCGAAGACAATAGCAAGTTAGGTCTGGCTGTATCTAGGAGGAGCCTGCAATGAGCAACTGAGAAAGTGCCTCCGCAAGGAGGGTCGGATTGTGCTGCAGACAAGCTGGGGTCCCACTACTGTTGGCAGTGGCCAGTGAGCCCAAAGTTAAACATGAAGTCCAGTTCAGGTTTTAGGAGGAACTGATGAAACAAGCCAGAGAGTCCAGAGCCAGAGTCGTAATCCAGAGCCAAGGCCGGAGTTAGAGAGCCAGAGCGAGGTCGGTATCCAAAGACAGAGAGCCGGAGCCAGAGCAGGATTGATGTCCAAAGCCAGAAGTCAGAGCCAAAGTCGAGCCAGAATGCCATACAGGAAAAGAAGGCAAGTGTCACAGCAGGAAGATCTGCATGCAACTTTCCAGCACTGTAGGCCTCATTTTAAAGGCCGTCTGGTGCCAGGAATTTCCGGCCGCGCATTTGCAGAAGCACGGACGCTCGCACCGCCCGAACAGAGACACCCAAGGGGAGCACACCCTTGAGGATAAGCACATGCACACCTGCACACATAGGTAAGACCAGGTCTCCTACAATGATAAGTTATCAATCATGTATAGTGACCTTCTATTACAGCACTCATGTTTCAGTAAAACCAGTTCCTGTTACCACTCTGCAACAGTTTATGGGCCCAGTGACAGACTAAAGCCCCAGTGACCGAATAAAGCCCAGTAACCACATGCGGCCCATGCAGAGCAAAGCCCCAAACACGAGATTGCATAGCCGATGCGAAGATTGACATAAAGAAGCTTCCACAGAGAAATTTCCTGTATACAAGTAAGATTGTTCTTATATTTAAAGTGATTGGCAAGTCAAATTAAAAAATAAACATCAGTAGCTTACCTTACATTAAGTCCCTCCAGCATTCTCCTTCCTGCTATGTCAGTCTACTTAGTGAGGAAATCACTTCCTCATTACTCATTTAGCTTTCAGTCCCCACCCTACTGACCTGATCCTTCAATCAACCTTCAGTGGACCGGGAACGGAAACCTCCCACTCCGTCCCCAGATGTTCTGATTGGCTGCCTCTCTCTGCAGTTATGCCCACCTCCCTCCTCTCTGGTCACACTATGTGTTGGCAGACTGGAACCGCTCTTAGCCTGCAGCATCTCCCACCCACTTTTTCTGGTCACACTAGGTGCTGGCAGTAATTACTAGAGGCACAACAATGCACTTATTTGTTTACTATGATATATGTAAAGCACACAGTGTGCTTACATCACATAGCTTTTGCCACACCCACTGTTTCTCTACATTTTTTCTCTGCATCTCCGATGCTCTAATACTTTTACAATACTTTTACAAAAACTACAAGGTCTTTTTGAAAACAAATTGAAGTTTGGGACAGTGCAATGTAGCCCGAAACAATAGGACAACAATCAGGCATTCCTTTAGCATAACCTTAAAGGAGGGAGCATGGCCAGCAGCTCAAAGTTTCAACTCTCAGTGGCCAAACCAATGACAATTATCAGCTATGGAAGTTTAAAGTGGAAATGCTATTATCCAGAGATGACTGTGGGAAGAGTATCAGCTTATTCACATATGCAGTGAGAATACAGTGAATGGCATGGGAGTACTGAAAAGACATGCATGAAAGATCCAGTTTAAACAGCTGAGGAAACTTTCCAAAATGAGGCTTAGCAGGGAGCAGGACATGCAGGAGAATATAAATGCCATTAGTTGTGATCGCAAAAGTAAAGAATAACTCCTCCCCCCATCTGTGTCACCTAGAAGCTCTGGCGTGCTTGAGACATCTAGTTTACATCAATCTCCTCAGCTGCCCAAACTCCAGTGGTACAGAAGACCCACAACTGTACTGTAAACACCAAGAAAAACTGCGATTGTGCAATACACAATTCACCTTACTATATACTTCCACATGTTAGCAAGACCTTTCCCACAACCCAGCAGCAAGCCCGGGAAATTATCCGGGCCACTGGAAGAGCCCCTTCTGGAATTAGTAAAATTCATTTTACTAATCTGTTTCCTTGCTTGCCTAGTTATGGCTGGTCACCCCAATTGCTCCTATTCCCCAAGTTTTCTTTATTCTGCCTTATCTACACTTATTTAAACATTATGTTGTCTTTTCCACATTCCATTTTTCCCAAAAATGACAACAAAAATACTCACCTTCTGGACTGTCCTCGGGGTATGCATTGAGGTTCTCATAGGAGTCATAGCTGACTAATGGATCTGTGATGTCATAATCCACTGAAATGCTAGGATCCTTGCGCAGTACCTCATGTCCTTTAACAGAAAGATATAAAGATATGTAAGAATAAAAGGACTAGGAAAGAAAAGGAGAGCAGACATAAGAAAACTGTACTCACCTTCCAGGTAGAGCAGGGCAGATTATGAGGGGGGCGCAAGGGACGCACGCCCCGGGGCCTCCATCAACATTTAGTCAGGTCCAGGAGGCTTTTCAGTCTTTGGCCTGATGGGCCACAGGGCAGCAACAAAGCTATCGGCGGCAGTGGGGGCCCCCGGCGCCTGGGCAAGCCTTTTTTTGTTTTTGCAAACCTGCAGCCAAAGCCACCACAGGCAGGATGGACGCTACAGTGATGGGTGCATGCAGAGCTGTCAATCAGCAGCTGCTCACTGCACATAAGCCACCAAGCACCCCGATCTGGGCGCAACTGCTGCTCCTCGTGCACGGCGCATGCACAGATACCGGGGTCCGTGCAGCGAGTGGACTTCTGCCGCAGGCCATGCCCACCCACTGCACGGACTCGAGTGTGTGTGGCAACAAAAGCAGTGACAGGGTGCAGGGATCAGTTACCCTGCCCTCTCCTTCCCCCCCCCCATCTGGCCTCCCGGTGGCAGCAGTGCGGGAGTGACAGGTTTGTATATTACTTTTTTCTTCCTCCAGCTTTGGGGGAATTGGCTGATTATTCTAAATTGTTTATAATGGGGAATGGAAGGGGGATTGTCACTCTGCCTATAATGGGGAATGAGGGGGGAATGCCACACTACCTATGGGAATGAGAGGGGGGAATGCCACACTGCTTATGGGGAATGGAAGGGGGAGGGAAATGCCACACTGCCCAAGAGGAATGGGAGGGGAGAATGACACGCTCCTTTACCGGATGCCTGCTGTGTGAACCCGAACCCCCCTCCCCCCCCCGGGGCATCCTTTATCTTAGTTCATCCCGGTCAGTCCTGCAACGTTGTCTTTTTTGGCAGCCCCTTCCCGGCTTCCCTGTAGATCCACAGGGGAGCGGGAGATGCGGCCGCAATCGCACCTGTGTCACAAAGTTCAAATCAGTGGCTTTATGCCGCACATGGATGGATTCTGCACCTTGCCTATTATTTGGTTCTTGGGGTGAATGTGCTTTAGCACAATATATGGTTCAGAATATTTTTTGTCTAGGTGCATCTTATGGGCACACGGGGGAAACATACGGTGTATGAATGAATATATATATATATATATATATATATATATATATATATATATATATTTGTTCCTTACTAACCTTTTGCTTTGTCCTGTCCAGATGAGAAGAAAAACTCAACAGCTGCTTCTTCAGGGAATCTCTCATCTACAGTAAGAAAATGTCTGTAGTTACTATGTTGCAGAGCTGCATTTAATAACTTGGGTTTATACCAAGACAAATGTAACTGCCTTCCATTCTATGCAGTTTAAAATATATAAACATTTCTCTGCAAAAACGTTGTCAATTTCTGTCTTCAACAGCAGAATTGAAATTGACATTAAATGTGATATTAGGTTACATGTTTCTTGTTCTAGGACTGAGACATGAGCTTTCATACGGTAGTCAGATGTAACCTATATATGCTGCACAATTTGTGGTTGACCCACAAAATACATAAATGATGCTACATTATTTAGTACTGCCAAATGTTCTGAAACTTTTTCCTCCGATTGCAGTAATCCTCTTCTGCCTCAGCATGGGTTACTTGCAGGTAATAATAACCTATTAAATTCTAGATTCATTTTCAGTCACTGGGTGGACATCCATTATAGTTTAAACTCCAGTGGTCTGAAAAAGTGGATTTTAGTGTACTCGGTGTCAAATTATTTTCCTAAATTGCGTCTATAGACATGGCTCCTAAATTTCTCACTTCAGGGTTTTAGACATGCCATGAGACTGGAAACTATTCAAAACTCTTCCCTATTGCAAACCACCATACAGGCTGTAAAATCCAGCAAGCAGTACTACCACAAACCTCAGGAACAAATCAGTAACTCAGACAATAAACCAGACACACTATGTAAATATTGTATCTACATATAGTATATAATAGATCTGGGATACTAACACTTTCTGTATATCTAAGGACCTGCTCTGATCAGCACCCAATCTCCTGGTAGGCAAAGCCACAAGTTCACAGATGGATTATTAAGAATATCAGTTTTATCTGTATTTTTCTCAAACCATCAGCAAACATTAAAAAACGACACATGGATAAACTTGAATTAGGACACCTAGATAACCTGGTCCAGAACCACTGTTCTGCCAACTGCGAGACCATAATTAGCTCTACCTATTTAAGGCCTGCTCCTCAATTAGTGATGGACACTTAAAGACTGGACCTCCTCTTTAATATGCAGCAGCAGGCAGGGCATCCTTGCCTTAAACCAGAAAACATGGCCACCCGGATACTTACCGCTTCTGGGTTCCATGTACTTTGTGACCACAAGAAGCCTATCAAGCTCGCCAGCAGCTGTGCATATTACTGTGCAGCCACCAGCCATGCAAGACTAACAGACTGCTCCACTGCTGCAGTGGAAGGGTCCCAAGAGAGGTCAGTATCCAGGCAGCTCCATTTATTGGGTTAGAGGTGCTGATCCGGGCTGCCCCGCTGCTGCATTGTAAAGGGTCCGGACATAACTTGTTTTGAAGTTCAAACCCTTTCCTAAGAAATTTAATAAAGACCAGGCCAAAATGGGGGTCATGCTAATATCTGCTGAAGTAAGTAAATCTGGGTGCACATGTGGGTGTAACTTTCAGCCTGCATCTCGGTGACCTTTTTAACTTTAACACACAAAAAGGTGCAATAAAAATGTTTGTTCTACTTTTCCCCAAAAAATCACTTGCATGTGTAATGAGCCATTATTACAGATGACTTGCCTCATCTGTAAAAAATGGCCCACTGCAGGTACAGGTGATTATTTGGTGGAGGAATTAAAAAAAACACTTATTGTACTTTCTGTGTTAAAAGTTAAAGTTGAAAAGTTCACCCAGATGCAGGTTACAGTTCACACGCAAATGTGCCTCAGAGATGCCAACCTGACCCATTCCTGCAGGGTGATTTGTCGCCAGTCCTACACTTCACAATGACCATTTACCTCAACACCTCTGGGTGCAGCCAATTAACTGAGTTGAACAGGAGTTCTAATGATCTAATTCCAAGTGTGCTGAGGTAAATGACCACTGTGAAGTGCAGGACTGGAGACAAATCACCTTACAGAATGGGTTAAAGTAATTGTCCAGGCAGGAAAATAAAAAATGCTATACTTACCTTTTATCTCTTGCAGACGGACGTTCCTAGTCCAGCGTTCTGACATTCACCTGATCACCCGATCCAAGTCCTGTGTTGCCCAGTCTTTTGTAGTTAGGGAGATGACCCACCCCTTGCCATCCATCATAGAGATTATAACACGCCCCTCTATTAACTGCAATGAAGCGTGCACGTCAAAACCTGGGGTGAATGGAGGTGACATGCTATAGTTCCTGTGATAAATAGCAGAGGGCGTAGTCTGAACAACGGGAGCAACAGACAATCAGGCCAGGAGACACAGGACTTGGATCAGGTGACCAGATGTAGATCACAGGACTAGGAACAATCATCTGCGGGGGGGGGGGGGGGGGGATGTTGAGCATTTAACTCTGGATGCACATTTGAGTGTGAACTGCAGCCTGCATCCCAGTGAGCTTTTTAACTTCAATACACAAAAAATTACAACAGTTTATTTTTGTTCTTTTTCTTCCTCAAAAATCACCTATACCTGCAATAGGCCATTTTTACAGGTGAGGTACATCATCTGTGTTCATGCCTGCACTTGACTTTAAAGAAGAACTCCAGAGACCTTGGAATCAAAAATACCCCAGGGCTGTACAAGTTCCGCTCCTTGGGACATCCCGAATTGGGATGCCCGGCTTTGTCAAACCCCCTCGGCTCCCCTGTTCTGCTCACCTTCTCTCAGAACCCTCACTGCGTCTTGGCACCTGCGCCAGGCCTTTTTAAATAAGCGGTGCGGGTAAGACACACAGCTAGATGCGGGCAGCAGCACGCTTGGCTCTACTTGGCATGTTCAGCCGTTCAGACGGCTTAGCTGCAGACAGAGCCGAAGAGAGCCGAGTGAAATCATGCGTGCTGATTGACTCAGTAAGCCGCTCAGCCTATCAACGAGCTCGGTTTCGGCCTAGCCTGCCCCATGGTAACAACAGGAAGATGAGTTTTTTACAGCAACCTGGGCGATACACACAGCATGGCATCCTAAATTGGGATGCCCCATTTGAGAGGAAAAACACATGGGAAAGTGAAATTAGCATGACCCCCCATGTGACTCTGCTTCCTCAGATTTCTCAAGCTGAGACAGTTGACCAGCCATTCACTCCTAAACCTGAATTATCCTTAGTAGTAGGAATTCTTGGGACTTCACAGAAAAAATCAATTCTGTGAGTTCTCACCTGTAGAATTGTTTTTGTTCTTGCATGGCACGGCCCGCTTCGGTATTCATAACAGCTGGGTTATTCCGCCACAAGGTGGCGCAGTGGTACTGCAGAAAGCTGTGGCATGTCCCGGCTCCCTATAAAAAAGGGCTTAACCATAGAGTTCCCCAGCGTAGACAAGCAGTGAGACAAGAAGCCAGGAGAGAATAAAGTAAAAAAGGTAAAAAAAAACCCAATTAACTTGGAATAATCACCATAAAGAGGCAACCAAGAATAACGATAACAAGGGTGGGGCGAAGCGGGCCGTGCAGGTGAGTACTCACAGAATTGCTTTTTTCTTTATTGCATGGCACGGCCCGTTTCGGTATTCATAACAGTTGGGACATCCAAAAGCAGTGTCCAAAGTAGGGTGGGATTCCCAAAGAGTAACGGCCAGTAGTTCAAGTCACTACCGCCTGAAGCACCTTGCGGCCAAAAGCAGTATCCGCTGAGGCCTTAACATCAACCTTGTAAAACTTTGAAAAAGTATGAACAGAAGACCAAGTAGCGGCCTTGCAAACTTGTTCAACAGAAGCTTGGTGCTGAAAAGCCCAAGAGGCACCAATAGCACGAGTGGAATGAGCAGTAATCCAAAAGGGAGGTTCCTTTCCCTTAGCAGAATAGGCTTGAACCACCGCCTGATGGATCCACTTGCTGATAGTGGATTTAGCTGGAGGCAAACCCTTTCTAGGTCCAGAAGTGAGAACAAAAAGAGCATCAGACTACCTGAAAGTCTCAGTAGCGACCAAATAAAACTTCAGAGCCCTGACCACATCCAGAGAATGCAGAGTCCGCTCCTTGGAATTCGCAGGATTGGGACACAATGAAGGCAAGACAATGTCCTGATTGAGATGAAAGGCAGACACAACCTTTGGCAGGAAATCCGGCTTAAGCCAGAACACCACCTTATCCTGATGTCTCTCAAAATAAGGAGGTTTGATGGAAAGTGCCGCTAGCTCAGAAACTCGCCTTACAGAAGTGATAGCCACCAGAAAGGCTACCTTAAGAGTCAAAATAGACAAGGCAGCCTCACGGATAGGCTCAAAGGGAGGCCCTTGCAGAGCAGACAACACCAGATTCAAATCTCAGACTGGTAGCAAAGGCTTACGGGGTGGACGCACATAACAAACACCCTGGAAAAATGTTTTAACCAACCGGTGATTGGCAAAAGATCTTTGGAAAAAAATTGCCAGAGCTGAAACATGGCCTTTTAGGGTACTAAGTTGAAGGCCCAGATCCAAACCATGTTGTAAGAATTCCAGAATCCGGGGAATAGAAAACCCCCGACAGGGAAGAGACTTGGACTCACACCAGGCAATGTAAGCATGCCAGACCCTGTAATAGATAAAGGACGAGGACTTCTTCCTACCCCGAATCATGGTATCAACAACAGAGGCAGACAACCCCTTTTCCATCAATATGGAGGTTTCAAGCCGTTGAAGCCAGAGTTTGTAAATTGGGATGGTGTAGCTGCCCCTGGGTGAGAAGATCTGGATCCTTGGGCAAGACATGCCGGTTTACTGTCAACCGCACGACGTCTGCGAACCAAATTCTTCTTGGTCAACAAGCGGCCACCAGTATGGCTGGTACCCGCTCCTGGGCTATCTTGCGCATGACCCTGCCCAGGAGAGGAAATGGAGGGAACACATAGAGAAGCTGAAACTACGTCCAAGGTATTGCCAAGACATCCATGGCGAAGGCCAGGAGGATCCTGAGACAGAGAGACAAATCTGGGAAGTTTGTGATTGTGACGGGACGCAAACAGGTCCACATCCGGCTGACCCCAGCGGTGACAGAGGGAGAGAAACACCCGGTTGTTGAGAGAGCACTCCCCCAGACGAGACGTCCCCCTGCTCAGGGAGTCCGCCACCTGGTTCTCCATGTAGACCGCTGAGATGCAGGGAACATGCTGTTCCGCCCAAGACAGAATCAGGGAAACTTCCTTGAAGGCTCACTTGCTCCGAGTCCCTCCCTGATGATTGAGGTAGGCCACCGCCGCCTGGTCTGAACAGCCCGACCCCGAAGGTGAGTGGATAGGCGAGAAAGAACCAACCTGATCGCCCTCAGTTTTAGGACGTTGATGGAAGCATGGGCCTCTTGTGGGCCCCACCGACCCTGGAACCTCAGGGACTTCCAGAATCCTCCCCAGCCGGTCAGACTGGCATCCGTGGTGACCGTTTCCCAGCATGGGGGCAGGAAGGACCTGCCCCCCAGAAGGTTCCTTGAGTCCAGCCACCACGAAAGAGACTGTCCGGCCAGGGGAGACAGAACAAATTCCTGATCCAAGGACACAGGGTCCCGATGCCAAACTGACTAGAGGTGCAACTGAAGAGGTCTTGTGTGAAACTGAAAGGGGACTGCCTCGAAGCAGGACACCATCAGGCCCACCAACTGCATCAGGAAAAACACATACAGCAACATGGTTAAATGCTGGGCTGGTGAGAAGATATCAGGCAGACTGCTCATACTGCCAAAAAAACATTTCATTTATTAGCCAAAAATGTACAGGCACAAACATATATGCACATGTGGGTACACACACTAACTCTGTAAGAAAGTTAAAAAAGCAAATGCTGTTTAATAAAACGCGACGCAAAGAGCCCTTGCCAGGAATTCCTCTCCACGCAAACCAAACACATTGACTGGCCAGCCTTATATTCATTGGGGGCAAAAAATGTCCATCAAAAAGTTCATAAGAAATCAGGAGGCGACCCATATAGTCACTAAAGGACTAAGAAGTTTGGCGCTGATTTCAATAACTAGCATCCCATCCATAATCCATTAAGCACGCTGACATAGAGTTCAACACATAATGATGGCCTTATAAGTCATTCGGCATCCATTTGAAAAGCCAGCCACAGGGCGGGACATTGATATAGAGGCTCTCAGGTTCACAGGCGCAGGTCAATCACGCTGCTGCATTGCATACCATCTCGGCGTTATACTGTTCATTACAGATAAAGGAATGATCTCACCGCCTGTTGCAATTCAGTATGCCTGTTTCCTTTGTCCAGTGTCGCTCTCAGCATGCTGGCGCGCACGCTTCACGCGCTAAGATGGAAACGGGATGTGTCTGCGGCCATGGTCCGTCGGTAGCGTCAGAGAAGGGGGCGTGGCCAAGGGCCCGTCACCAACAGCTGTTTCGCTCCACCAATGGAGCTTCGTCAGGGTGGGCGGGGCCAGTGCTATCAACCACATTTATACTGGCGAACCACACCTCCTGAGTTATCACTCATTGAGCATTGCTTCATTAACTCTTGGTGCGCTGGTCTGTAATTACCAGACCCATTCTTCGCTCGATATTAGCTCAGCCACATATAGTTTCTTTATAATATTAACATAATGGGCAAATAGCACTACTTCCTTCAGGAACTCTTCACATCGCTAGCACTTATAGGAATGATAAACGGATGACAGCCAGGTAAACCTATTGGATGGCATTTGTCCATTATTATTAAACACCACCTTTTAGTTTGCTGATTCTTACCCTGACAATCCAATTACCTTGGTTACTTCTGAGTGTTAAACAAACAACACCACACCAAACAGGCAGACACATTTTCGTCCATTATAAACTATAATGGACACATTCATTCATTCTGCTTATATTAAAGCTTATTAGATTTCTATTTTTAATATTTTTTAAAAGTTTTTAATCCCTGCACTAACAATGAATAACTGTAATCTAGTAACGGGGCATATATAGAAAAATAACAATATAAATATGTGTCTAAATGACTACCACACCCACTTGCAGTGACCCTAAGAAACAGCCCGAAAGTGCCTACCCCAAGTAGACAGCTACAGGGTCAATATGCCCAAGAGAAAGATATATATATATATATATATATATATATATATACATTAATAGAACACCAAGTATAGAGGTTTTGATGATATAAAGGAGCTATCTAGACTACTATGATTAATTATTAGTCCAAGAGGTCGCCAAAAGTAAGGGTAAATATAACTGCCTGTAGGGGTACACCTGTGAGCACCCTACCCCCGGCACTAGAAGGCAGAACTCAAAGAAAGGCTTTCAAACCCATATCAGTATTAAGTCCCTCAGGGACCATGGTTCCTAGTTCATAAATTAGTCTGGCCTCTTGTTGAAGAAGTCTATTATCGGCGGGTTCACCCCTACTGTTTTCCTTCAACTTATATATTCCATATGCACCTAGGCCTGTAGGATCACTATTCGCTCAGCGACTGGGCTTTTCTCATTGTTTTTCTTAATATCCCTTACATGCTCATCAATACGTACCCGCAATTCTCTTTTCGTTTTTCCCACATACTTCTTATTGCAGGGGCATGAAAGTAGATAGACTACATATCTTGAGGAGCAGGTGATGAATTCTGTTATAGGTCTAGGATTACTTCTTTTTGGGCCACTGAAGTTATTAGCCTTTAACATGTAAGGACATGCTTTGCAATGGCCACATTTAAAGAATCCCACCATTTTGGTCACATTTTTCTCTGTTTGAGGCTTATATTCACTGCGTACCAGCAGGTCGCGGAAATTTGGTGCCCGTTTCGCCGTTAACAAAGGTCTTGGTCCGACATGTTTGGCTATAGTCGGATCTAATAATAAGACATGCCAGTGGGATTGCAATATGCTACGAAATTTCTCCCAATGTACACTATATTTAGTGATTAACCGGACGGGTTGTACATCCGTCACTTTTCTAACTCTTGGCCTTGAAAGCAGGGCCGCTCTTGGGCGATCCAAAGCCTTACGGAAACATGTATGTAACAGGCGATGAGGATAACCCCTTTCTCTAAACCTCCTAGTCAGCTCCTGAGCCTCCCGGGCGTAGTCACCCTCAGTGCTACAGTTCCGCCGTATACGCAGGAACTGGCCAAGGGGAATCCCTCGCCTCAGTGGGCCCGGGTGGTGACTGGAGAAATGCAAAAGGCTATTACCTGCAGTGGGTTTTCGATACGTGGTTGTGATCAACTTACCCTTGCCTTTACAAATCCTCAGATCCAAGAATTCGATAGACTCAGAACTCAATTTATAAGTGAGTTTGATGTTCCGTTGGTTCTGATTCAGAAGGCTAAGGAATTCTTCAAATTGAGATACGGAGCCCTTCCAAACCAGAAGGACATCGTCTATATAACGCAGCCAGATTATGGATGGGATGCTAGTTATTGAAATCAGCGCCAAACTTCTTAGTCCTTTAGAGACATTCGTATATGGGTCGCCTCCGGATTTCTTATGCAGTTTTTGATGGACATTTTTTGCCCCCAATGAATATAAGGCTGGCCATTCGGTGTGTTTGGTTTGCGTGGAGAGGGATGAGTGGAGTCCAGGAATTCCTGGCAAGGGCTCTTTGCGTCGCGTTTTATTAAACAGCATTTGCTTTTTTAACTTTCTTACAGAGTTAGTGTGTGTACCCACATGTGCATATATGTTTGTGCCTGTACATTTTTGGCTAATAAATGAAATGTTTTTTTGGCAGTATGAGCAGTCTGCCTGATTTCTTCTCACCAGCCCAGCATTTAACCATGTTGCTGTATGTGTTTTTCCTGAGTTGGGTTGTAGGTTAGTTGGGCGCCCCAATTTGGTGGCAGTGTGAGATCATATATATTCTTTAGTGGTCTCCCAAGTTTTTTATACATTTTCTACCACCAACTGCATCCCCTGACGGATGGAGGGATGAGGACACAACAGCAGAGCCCGAGCCTGCAGCTGAAGACCCTCCCCCTTCTGCTGAGGAAGGAACACCTTGACCTGAGAGGTATCCAGAGTCATGCCCAGAAAGGACTTCAACAAGGAGGGGGACAGAGAAGACTTGGGATAGTTGATCACCCAGCCGAAAGACCCCAGAGTGGATGTCACCATATGAGTGTCCCGCTCGGCCTGAGGAAAATTCTCGGCCACAATCAAGATGTCGTCCAGGTAGAGAATGGTGCGGATGCCCTGGTTCCTTAGCAGAGCCATCACTCCCGCCAGTAGCTTGGTGAAAAGCCGAGGTGCCGAGGTGATACCGAAGGGTAGAGCCACAAACTGGTAATGCTGATCCTGCAGCTCGAACCTTAGAAATCTCTGATGACCTGGGAAGATAGGCACATGAAGATAAGCATCCTTGATGCCCACAGTGGTCATGAAGTCGCCCGGGCGAAGGGTACTGACAGCAGAGCGCAGTGTCTCTATGCGAAAAAATGCTTGAATCTGACAAATTTGTTGAGGTCCTTCAGATCCAGAATGGGCCTCAGAGAGACGTCCTTTTTGGGGATCATGAAAAGATTGGAATAGTACCCCTGACCTCTTTCTTGATGAGGCACCAAACAAATGAGTCCGGACTCAGGCAATGACAGGCAATGAACCGCCAGAAGCAACCCTTGAGCAGACAGGGGGTTTAAAGACATCCGTGATCTGATAAATCTTGGGGGGGGCCAGGCTGCAAACTCTATCTTGTAACCGGAGGACACTACCTCCTGAATCCACCGGTCTGAAACATGAAGCCTCCAGACGTGAGCAAAGAGCCAAAGCCGTCCCCCCACCCGGATGGGTGAGGGTGCCCCTTCATGCCTGAGGGGGCTTGGGAGAGGGTTTGGGCTTAGGATTCCAGGAGAGACCGGGACGACCACGAGTTCTGCCACGGCCCCAAGAATTTCTGCGACCACTGGAGAGGAGGGAGCAACGGCCCCCTCTGGGAATGCGAAAGGAAGGGAGGGGGCAGAGGACCCCAAAAGGGCCGAGACTGCCTCCTACGCTGAGGCAGCCTCCCAGCCTTGGCTAGAACATCAAGACGTTCCCCAAATAGCCGCAACGCCACGAAGGGGAGGCCAGTGAAAGCTTTTTTAGCCGCAGCGTCAGCTGGCCACTGGCGCAACCAGACAGAGCGGCGCATAGCCACCAAGAGCACAGAGGTCCTACCACACAGCCGCACAGCATCATCCATAGCAGTAAGGATAAAGGCCACAAAATCAGAGCAAAGCAAGAGAGTCCTATATTCCCCCCCCACACTACCAGCTGTTGCGCCATCAATGAGACGCTTGAGCAGCCAGCCCCCACACAGGTAAAAGCATGGCAGGCCAATTGATCCATGCGCCAGTCCTCACCGTCCCTCAGAGTGGTAGTGTCAGGGGAAGGCATGACCGAAGTATTGGACAAGCCTAGCACGGGAGCGTCCACTTCAGGGGGAAATGACCACCTCTTAACAAGATCAACGGGAAAGGGATACCTTTTATCCAAACCCTTGGGCACAGCAGGCAACTTGTTAGGAGGTTCCCATTCTTTAAGCACCAAGGTGGTAAAATGTTCCTGCTCAGGGAACTCTAGAAGCTGTTTACCAGGGCGAAAAAGCTCCCCCTGCTTTCTTTTAGCTACCTTAGGGGCAGCAATGTGCAAAATGTAAAAAATATGTGACAGCAGATTATCAGTGTCCTCAGGGTACCATGATTCCTCTCCGGACGCAGACCCAGGGTCACTATCGCAACCCTCCTACTCACCATTCTGGTGAGTCAGAATCCTGGGAGAGCTCCCCCATCTCAAGGGGGTGACAGCCACCAAGATCATTAATCCCCACATACATCTCAGTAAGGGGAGCAGGCCTGGGGTCAGGTGTCTCTTCTTGCCAGAGGCCTTCCTAGGAACCGTCCTGACAAGCTGCTTTTCAATGTTAGCCACCCGCAGAGCCAAATCAGAATGTGACTCCCTGCCAACATTCCCCTCACTGGGGCCCAATTGCAGGAGCGGGGGAGTAGGTGAAGCCGAGTGAGGCGCAGAGCTGGGAAGCGAAGCAGGCAAACCAGCTTGAAGCGCAAGGACACTTTCAGCGCATGGCACGCACACCATGACACTGTTACTCACAGGGGATACCCCACACATGGAACACAGCCGCGCTTGCCCCGAAGGGCCCCCAAGCATGCTATCCCTAGAAGCCTCCATATGGTGATTAACACAGGCGCAATAGGCCAGCAGTGGGTACAGGCTTAAGACAGAAGCTACCCGGAATGCCCTCCCACAGGATGCCCCCAGAAGTCAATAATGGGGGAATGAGGGGGAGGAAAGAGTGGAGCCGGGAGAAACCACAACCCAATGGTATCCCCCCTGAAAGACATAAGTAAAAACACACATGAGCATCCCGCAGCAAATATACCCCAAATCAATAAAAAAAACCCCAAGGGGGACTCACGGACCAAAGACACCGCGGGGTCACACAGGCACAGACCGCTGGATAATGTGACCCACCGGAGGAAGCAGCGCTGCAGCCAGGAAGGGAGAAAATCCAGACGCGCAGCTTGTCCAAAATGGCGCCGGTAGAGGTACCTCGAGGGGCGTCATCAAGCACCCCCCCCCCCCCGAAGAGCGCGAAAAACGGCGCTCACGCGACCCGGTCGGCGCCATGACAAAGCAAAATTACCTCAGGTTATAGTGCCCACAGCCGCGGAACGCAGTACAAAGCGGCATGGCAGCTAAAAACACCAGAAGATACACCAAAAACTTCAAAACACCACAGATATCACCACTCGCCGCTACCACCCACCCCCCCCCCCTTTCCCCCCTAACTAAGTAAGAGGGGGGCAAGAGAGAGAGAGACGAGAAGGCAGTGGCGAGCAACCATGGCCAGGGAGGGGGGGCGCTGGGGGTCCCAAAAGGAAAATAAGGGGACACAGTCCCCAAACTACTTACCCCCTCAGAAGCCAGGACAGAAACTCAGCATTCCTATTAGGCTCACCATAAAGCCTATGGCCGGCTACCCTTTGTGTTACAGGGTCTGCGGCTTGGAGCTGCGCTCCAGGAGCACTTAACCCTAGTGCTCTTCTACCTTCACCCGATCTGTCAGCCGAGGCTGGGAGGCAGTGAGGGTCCAGAAACGGATGGAAATAGACATGCAGGGCCGCAGGCTTGGTTGCCCCACTCACCTGCACAAGAGAGAGAGACATCTTCTAACTTCGCAGTTCCACTGCAGAGGAAACACTGGGGAACTCTATGGTTAAGCCCGTTTTTATAGGGGCTTAACCCAACTGTTATGAATACCGAAGCGGGCCGTGCCATGCAATAAAGAAAATACTATTTTTGTATCTGATGATTTCTTACAAACTCACATCCCCCCCGCAGCTCATCAGTCCTACTCCTGTGCTCAGCAACTCACCCGATTCTCAAAAAGTCCGGCACTGCCCAGGCCCATTTAGCACCCGCGTGTCTAGGATAAATGTCATGACTACCCTGGACAGTCCCTTTAAGGAAATGGAATAGGGAAGCTCTAGTATAGTTCTCCTATGTCAGACACTAAGGAACAGCACACAGATGCCTTTCCTTACCTGTGAAGGCGCAGTCGAGCTGGTCTTTGCTGAAGCACAGATGTGTGTTATGAATAGTACACGTATGGAATTGGAGTCTGAAGACCACTTCTCTCTCATGAGGTTTGCAGCGCTTGTGATAACATTTTACCTATGAAAAACACATGCAGGTTATTGCTCCTAACAAAACTGGATTTCAGACAAATCTATAAAGACACCATAAAGCATCAAGGATGAATCATTCCCTGCAGGGGGGAGTATGCAGTATGACTGACAGGAATTTTGCTGTGTAAAGGTCAATATGTATAGGGACAGTTTAAAGTGGACTTGGTACTATATGCTCAGACTCTGCAACATTACTTTGGTCAGTCACAGATAAATGCCTTTATATTAACGAAGCATCCTATATGCCAAAATGTCAGCACCCCCAATAAAAATGCAGCGCCATTGCTTTGACCGCCCGGCAGACCTGAATATCTGCAGACAGTGGTGAACAGGGCAGAGAGAACAGCAATGCAGAGCTTGATGATCTTTGCCGATGCATCCCGCGGCAGACATTCAAGTCCCCATGGGAGGTCAAAGCAGGGATGCCTCGGCCGAAACCCGGTAAGTTTCATACTGCCGGTGCAGGAAGGAGCAGCTGTGAGGGACAAAAAATGAATTAGGTTTATTTATTGGGATGTTCCATGAACATAAAAAAGGATGACAGGGCAGATCCTGCAAGTGTAAAGCGGAACAAAACCTATGAATTTGACTTTCCAGAGCTTTGCTCTGTGGCGCCCCGGGATGCCCTGCAGCGTGAGACCCCCCAGTTTGCCCACTACAACTCAACTTTACACACTCCAACGGCGAGAGCTGCCTGCCGTGACTATGTCATGAGGCTCATTTAATCCTTTGCCTTCAATATCACTTTAACAATCACAATGGAATATGAACAAATCACGTTTAAGGCACAACCAAAGTTTTCCATGCTTTGCTTTGATTCACAAATGCTTGATATTTATTGTATGAAAAATAGGGGACCTTTGGCTTAAAGTGGACCAAAACCCATGATTTTGACCATCCCAGGTTTTGGTCAATTTTTCTGGGATCCAAATTTGGGATAACCAGTTATGTGAACCCCTCGGATTGCCCTTAATAATATCCAGCGACCCAAAGGAGCATGAATGAGTGTCTGTCCAATAGACACTGTATGCCGTGCATATTATTGTACAGGATAAATGTCCGTTTACACTCAAAACTCAAAGTTCAGCATAGCTGCATTCTCAGCCCCACTCTATGTGCCTCAGCCGCCAGATGTCGGGGATGCAGCCGTGGACCTCATGCACTGTGGGATCACCGGTGATGGAGTATATAAGATGCCCCAGGGGTAGGGAATCGTGTTTAGACTCCAGGGCCAGTCAGCAAGGGATCTGGTTCATTTTAAGAGATAGATAATGGACCCTGTTAGTTAAGGTTTAGAGGCATAATTTATCACCAGGGGTGTACATAGGTTTCACAGGGTCCCATAGCAAAACTCATAGTGCCCACCCCCAAAAAAGACTCCCTCAGCTGCACCAAAAACACAGGAAACCTGGCCCTAAAAAAAGTGAAGCCTCCTCAGGCACATCTCAAAGTGTTAAACTCATGGGATTGCCCATAATCTTATCTTGTTCTTAGATCTTATAGTGCATGTGCGGGCCTCCCCATCCGACATTCAATTCATTCAGCATTGCTTGCCATGCATTAATATGCACAGCTATTGATGCTGGTTTAAGGAGAGCCTGTAAATGTGGCGGGGCAGATATTGGATGATCTTGGGGGTTCACGTACACATGGGCATCCCTATCATTCAGGCTATAAGCTGGCAAGTGCAGGGCTCTCTTTCCTTTTGTCTCCTGCTCGCACATCATTTGATTTGAACTTTGTAGCATCTAGTTTATAATGGTCCCTGTACAGAATGTTTTACCTTGTACAGTGCTACAGAAGAAAATGGCGCTATATTAATAAACAATAATAATAATCCCAAATCAGATCTGTGGTCTGATTGGAGCTCTAGGCAGTGTGGGTCCTGGGTTATCAACAGTGGGGCCCAATGAGGCTTGTTTTTTCCAGAGGTTCTACGGTAGTATGCAGTGTTGTTGCGCTGTCTGTAGGGAGCACCAGGGGCCAGAGTTGTAGGTTCCACATGGTCAGTACCTTGTTTCCCCATGTACTCTATACAAAGGGCGCTGGGGGGGGGGGGGGGGGGGACAATGCACTGAAATCTTAGTTCCACTCTGCAGAACCTACAGCTCTGGCCTCAGCTCAGCCCCTTTGCCACAGATGTTGCAAGGTGGGGGGGCAACTTCCATGGGGCTCCCTTTATCTGAGGTCCTGGTAGCAGCTGCCTCCCTCTGCCTCTATGGTATGTACGCCTCAGTTTAACAGGTAGATCACTGTGGTTTTCAGCACAGTATGACACTATAAATCGGGGTACTTCTTGTAAAGGTCCATATACAGGCATCTGGTGAGAGGTGAAGGTCCGGGTGGGAAGCTGTCACTGGGGGGTGGATAGAAATCAGCGCACAGGGGGTGCGGGGGCTATAGATTCTGCAGGCTGGATGGGGCAGAGCTGAGGGGACAGGGATGGATGGGGCAGAGCTAGGGGGACAGAAATGGATGGGGCTGAGCTGGGGGGACAGGAATGGATGGGGCAGAGCTGAGGGGACAGGATTGGATGGGGTAAAGAGACAGAGAAACAAAGTTTGTGTGTACCTTGCAATGCCACTTTCCGCCCTTATAGTATATTATGTTGCAATGCTAGGTGCCAGGGAGCAGTCATGACACTGGCAGGGACACTAAGTACTACATTGCAGATCAAGTAAAAGGGGCAGCACTGAGCACAGCAACAGAGAAGCAACTGAATGCAGGGCTGGGGTCCAGAAATCTGGTGTCGAGGTCCGCATTCGGACCCTGGTCCACCAGTTTAGTACCGCTGCTCTAGATGTATCCATGCTGATGCACGATAAACAAACTTCAACAGCTACTTATAAAATAGTCTTGTTTAAAAATGGAACCTGATTGACTGCTATTGACAAATGCAATGTTTTTCCTTCAGCAAATAAAGCTGCTTCCCTGTACAACTACATAAAACCAACCATACAGTACAATAGTCTAGTCTAGCGAGACTAAAAGCAAGCTAAAATTCGGGTAAATCAGGTTTCATTTTTCATTTTTTTTTTGCTTTGTATTATTAAATAAGGTCCCCGGTGCCTCAATCTGTTTCCTTAATGTCTAGCAGACATTATTAAAACATTTTTTCGAAACCAAAGCTGATATCCCACCTGGTCCTGTGAAAGCGTTTGTTTATTTCAGTACTGCCAACAGATGTTAGTGCACATTGCACAGACGTTTAACTGGAGACCATATATTATATTATTTTCCCATGAATGGCAGGAACATTTGTGTGGTTGCTGCAACTAAAACAGTCTCAGGTACCACAGGTTGGAAAAACAATTATATTTACAGGTGCCCTTGGTATATTCTATAAACATAAAAAGAGCGCTAACTGAAACTAATAGTAGGAAATGAAAATATTTGCCTGAAATAAGTGAAGGTCAAAGAATGAAAGATAACACCTTTCTGGTTGTTACGTGATACAGCCTGTTTCCCCTCACTACTGTTTTTATTGTAGTCTGATTTCTAGACTGCCTATAGAGCGATGCATTAAATGTTCTCACTCTTGGTCCCAGTAGGGTTCTTAGCCTGCACTATTCTTAGAAAAGATTGCACAAAAATCTAAATTTAAAAGCTCAACATCTAAAACACATAAACACACAGGACATTAAAAGAGGAACAAAACCTGGGAATTTGAGTTTCCCGGGTTTTGTTCTGTGCCCCTGGGGCATTCCAATTTGTGTGAACCCTCCCCCCCCCCCCCCCACCAGTTCACCCAGTAATATTCACTCTTCCTCGGTCCAACAGTGCATGCGTGGGCTCTAGTCCAATCAGGGCCCTTTGCCATGTTTACTTTCTTCGGCAAAGGGCTTTAATTGGCTTCAATGGGGATTGCACATCCCCTGCATCTCTGGCACCCTACCTATTCGGATAGGCTAAAACGAGCCGTTGGACCAGGGAAAGGTGAGTTATTGCCATGGGGGGTTTAACACAGCGGGACATTACAGTTCAGGATTCTACCGGGGGAAATCAGTGACTGGGCATGGTATTTTATAGATTCCAGGCCAGCCTCTATTATTTTTTTTTTATCTTTAACATCCCTGTCCATGCAACAAAATGAAAACGTCTATACTCACCTTTTGTCCCCAGCAGTCCTCTGTGTAGCTCCAGTGTCTTTATGCTTATCCTTCCTCCAATTCCAGCCACATATGGCGACATCCTTCGAGGTTTTACACTCCCCCCCCCCCCCCCACACTATTTATTCCAATGAAGGGAGCATGCTGAACACACCTTGGCACACTTCCCCAAATGGTCAATGGGAGCTTGAGGACGGAAGTATTAAGACACTAGAGCTTGGCGGGGACAAAAAGCGTATAAACTTTATGTGGTTCCCTGGAAAGTCCCTTTAAAATCAACAATGGACACCCGGCTGCCACATCGATCAAGGTAACAAAAAATACCATTTTGTGAATACTCACCTGTAAAATGGGTATTATAAGTATGTCACACACCCCGCTTCAGATAGTCATTACACTTGGGTTATACCGACCTGTAGAGGGCGATCTTGCAGAGATGTCATGAAAAAAAGGGAGCCACTCCCGTTCCATAAATACCTGGTACCTACCACTCATTCCCCAGTATTAAGACAGCAGTAAAGGGACCAGGAAGAGCCAAAATAACCAGTAACAGTAAAAAAGGTTCACCATAGAAAGGATCCAGAATACCAAAGGGCGGGGTGAAGCGGGGTGTGTGACATACTTATAATACCCATTTTACAGGTGAGTATTCACAAAATGGTATTATTCTAAGTATGTCACACACCCCGCTTCAGATAGTCATTACACTTGGGACATCCAATAGCAGTGTCCATAAAGGGCGGGAATCCAAAACAAGGCAATAATGCACAAACTTAAACCACTGCAGCTTGCAGAACTTTGCAGCCAAAAGCAGCATCCGCTGAGGCCCGCACATCAACCTTGTAAAACTTGGAAAAAGTGTGAACGGAAGACCAAGTAGCAGCCTTACAAACTTGCTCAACAGAGGCCTGATGCTGGAAAGCCCAGGACGCCCCAACAGCACGAGTACAGTGAGCAGCAACACGAAAAAGGGTGAACCTTCGTCTTGGCAGAATAGGCCCCAACAATGGCCTGGCGAATCCATTTACTAATGGAAGACTTGGCGGGAGCCAAACCTTTCCTAGGCCCGGAGGACACCACAAAAAGGGCGTCAGTCCTACGAAAAGAAGAAGTAGCCACCAAATAGTACTTCACACAGCGAATCACATCCAGAGAATGCAAAACCCTCTCCTTGTCATTGCTGGGCTTAGGACACAAGGAGGGTAGAACAATGTCCTGATTAAGATGGAAGGCAGAAACCACCTTAGGAAGGAAATCTGGCTTGAAGCGGAAAACAACCTTGTCCTGATGCCTCTCAAAGTAAGGATCCTTAATGGACAAAGCCGCCAACTCCGATACACGCCGAACGGAAGTGATGGCAACCAGAAACGCAACCTTCTGAGTAAGCGTAGAAAGAGCAATATCCTGCAAAGGTTCAAAAGGAGGACCCTGAAAAGCAGAAAGAACCAAATTCAAATCCCACACTGGGAGCAAAGGCTTCCTAGGAGACCGCACATGCGTAACCCCCTGGAAAAAGGTCTTAACCAGAGGATGAAGAGCAAAAGACCTTTGAAAGAAAACCGCCAGGGCAGAAACGTGCCCTTTCAGCGTACTAAGCTGCAAACCCAGGTCCAGACCATGTTGCAGAAATTCCAAAACCCTAGGGATAGAAAACACCCTGCAAGGCAAGGCCCGGACTTCACACCAATCAATATAAGACCTCCAAATCCTATAGTAGATGGCAGAGGAAGACTTCTTTCTAACCCTAACCAGAGTCTGAATGACAGCATCAGAAAGACCTTCCTCCTTCAAAATGGAGGTTTCAGTAGCCACGCCGTCAAAGCCAGAGTTGGTAAATTGGGGTAGATCAGTGGACCCTGAGTGAGCAGAGATCCGGCAGAAGGGGCAGATCTAACTGATCCGCTGCCAACCTTACCACGTCTGCGAACCAGTCTTGGCCATCTTGGAGCCACCAGGATTGCTGACGCGCCCTCTATGGCCAGCTTGCACACCACTTTGCCCACCATGGGAAACGGAGGGAACAGGTACAGAAACCCCAGATCCCTCCAGTTCAGAGACATGGCATCCGCTGCCAGAGCTAGCGGATCCCGCGAGAGAGACACAAATGCCAGAAGCTTGTGATTGTGACGAAAGGCAAAGAGGTCCACCTCCGGAGTCCCCCACCGGTGGCAAAGCGACCGAAACACCTTGGGGCTGAGCGACCATTCCCCCCGGCGAGATGAGCACCTGCTCAGGGAGTCTGCCTCCGTGTTCTCCACTCCCGGAATGTACACCGCCGAGATGCATGGGACATTGCTCTCTGCCCAAGCCAGGATCAAAGACACTTCCCTGAGGGCACGCCTGCTGTGAGTCCCTCCCTGGTGATTGACGTAGGTGACCGCCGTCCGATTGTCCGACTGAACTTGAACCGGTAAGCCCTGTAACTGATGAGTCAGGTGAGCCAGAACCAACCTGATGGCTCTCAGCTCCAGAACATTGATGGGATCGTGAGCTTCCTGAGGCCCCCACAGTCCCTGAAACTGAAGATCCTTCCAAAATCCCCCCCAACCTGACAGGCTGGCATCCGTGGTGACCGTCTCCCAACGAGGGGTCAGAAAGGATCTGCCCCTCATCAGATTGCTCAGTTCCAACCACCACCGAAGTGAATGCCAAACCCGGGGGGACATCAGAAAAGACTGATCCAATGACAGTGGGGACCCGTCCCAGGCCGCCAAGAGATGGAGCTGGAGCGTCCTTGTGTGAAACTGGGCAAAGGGAACCGCCTCGAAAGAAGCCACCATCAATCAGACCAGTCGCATCCCCAGCCAGATGGACGGGTGAGGGATGGATAGGAGAAGCTGAGTCAATTCCTGAATCAAAAGAACCTTGGGCCGGGGGAGGAACACCCTGGACTGAGAAGTATCCAGAGACATTCCCAGGAACGCCACCACCCTGGACGGAGAGAGGCAGGACTTGGGATAGTTGATCACCCAGCCGAATCTCTCCAGGGTGGCTACCACCGTCCTGGTATCTAGCTCCGCCTGGCTGAGAGAGGATGCCATAATAAGAAAATCGTCCAGATAAGGCACGATGCGGATTCCCTGGGCTCTAAGGAGGCCATCACCCCCGCTAGCACCTTGGTGAAAACCCTTGGAGCCGAGGTAAGGCCAAACGGAAGGGCCACAAACTGAAAATGCCGATCTTCCACCACGAACCTGAGAAATCTCTGATGCGCTGGGAAGATTGGAACATGCAGATAAGCATCCTTGATGTCTATGGACGTCATGAAGTCCTCCTGCCGAAGTGAATTTATGGCAGAGCGCAGAGTTTCCATGTGGGACGGATAAACCTGTTGAGAAACTTCAGATCCAGGATGGGGCGAACAGAGCCATCCTTTTTGGGCACCGTAAACAGATTGGAATAGTAACCCAGGCCCCAGTCCGAGGGAGGCACCGGGCAGATGACAGCCATGTCCAGGAGATCTTTTACTGCCGCCCGGAGCCCCTGCTAGGCCAGAGGATCCAAGGGCACGCGAGACCTGAAGAATCTGGAAGGAGGCCGGATCTCGAACTCCAGTTTGTAACCGGAAGAGACCACTTCCCGAATCCATCTGTCTGAGACCTCCTGGTCCCAGACCTGGAAGAAGTGATGCAGCCATCCCCCCACCCGCGAGGGTGAGGGCGCCCCCTCATTGCTGAGCCGGCTTAGCAGCGACTTTGGGCTTGGAGCCCCAGCTGTGACCTGGACGGGCACGTCCTCTTCCCCTGTTCCAGGAATCACCTCTGGAGGGGAAGACAGCCGATCCCTGTCCAGCTCTGGCCCCACGAAAGGAAGGGGTGAATGAAGCCACCCCCCGAAAGGGACGACGTTGCCTCTTTCGCTGAGGTAACCTACCTCCTTTTGCGACCGAATCCAATTTTTCTCCAAAGAGACGCAAGACCAGAAAGGGAAGAGCCGTAAGAGACTTTTTGGACACAAAATCAGCCGCCCACTGTCGCAACCAAACCGACCGCCGAATAGCCACCAGCAAGGCCGAAGTTCTACTACACATCACCATGGTGTCATCCAGGGCGGCTAGCACAAATGACAAAAACAATTCGCACTGCTTAAGGGCGGTGAACTCATCACTAGCCGGGTCAAGCCTGGAGGTAGACAACAGGTCCCTGACAACCGACCTAGAAGCCACTATTAAAAGCGCTGAAGCACAAACAGGCCGCAAGGCCGACCCGACACTGGCAAAACCATGACAAGCCATCTGGTCAATGCGTTTGTCCTCACCGTCCTTGAGAGTAGAACAGTCAGGAGAATGCAAGACAGAGGTGCTAGACAACCCCAAAACAGGTGCGTCCACCTCAGCAGGGGACGACCAGCGCTTCACCACATCCACCGGAAAGGGATATTTCTTATCCCAACCCGGAGGGACACCCGGAAGCCGAGTAGGCCTCTCCCATTCCTTAGGAATAATGCCGTCGACATGCCTTTGATTAAGGAATTCTAAGCGCGGCTTAGCCTCTTCAAAGAACTCCCCCTTCTGCGGAAGGGTCACTTCAGGAGGAGAGATTGCCAAAACCTCAAACATATGAGCCAGGACCTTAGGGGTATCCAAAGAATCCCCCTGACCCCGCTCGGCATCAGCGCCCAAAAACTGCTGATCGTCAGAACCATCCGACTCCTCAAAAAGCTCCCCTTCCTCTAGCGGGGGGTAATCAGACCAGTCCAGTGAATCAAACTCCTCAAGATCAGAAGCCTGCGTGGCTGGGGACAAGTGCTTTCTCTTAGCCGGGGCCTTTCTGGCCACAGCGCCAGAAAGTAATTTTTCAAGATTGAAGATTGAAAATAATTTTTCAAGATTGAACAATCTGGCACACACCTCAGATTGCGACTCCCCACTCGTGACAACATCACACGGGGTACGGGTCAGGCGGGGAGGGGTAGGAGAAGGGACCGGCAGCGCAGAACCAGACGCATGGGATCCGGACTGCCGTGTAATAGTCTGCTGCGCACATGGTATGCAAAGGAATACATCATCCCCTGTAAGGGATGCCCCACACCCCAAACACTGCCGGGGTTGCCCAGAGGGGAGCCCGAGCCCGGTATCCTGGGAAGCCTCCATATGGTGATTTTATTGGTAGTAGCAATACCCAAGGGAATTACGCGATATAAGCGACCCGGGATGCCTCTTCTGTGTCCCGAATGGGAGGATTTATGGGGAATTCTTAAATTACACCAGGGACCCTAGGACCGGGAGGACCCCTTTAGGATCCAACAAGGGTCCACCTGGAAGACAAAATACAGGGCTATTCAGCACCTCAATCATGCCCAAGCACACACAATGCAGACATACTGATATGCGATAACTAAAAAAAATATATAAATATATATGTATGCATGTCATGAAAGAAATGAGGCCCCAAGGGCAACTCACGGAGGAAGATGGCATCCGTCCTGCCAGAGGCGAAGAACACGAGAAGCAGAGGAAAAAAGGGCGGGCCGGCGCGGCTCACGCGTCGCGCCCAGCCCCGCCCCCCCTGACAACAACGCCGCTCCCGGCCAGTGGCCAGGCTCTGCAGCGGTGCCAGGAGCACGGGGGGGGGGGGGGGGCGGGCCGTAGGCGATCGCGCAAAGCGCCCGACCCCACCCCCCTACCAACCGCACCTGAGGGGATCAAGCTCCCCCACCGAAGCTGCCACAACGGCCGGCGCCGCGGCACAGCCAGCGCCAGCTGAGTAACAAAGAAAAAATGCACCCAAGTGAATCACGCACACACACACACACACCAAAAGGTACAGCTGTGACACACAATAAAGATGATTACACTAAAGGAGAAAGGGCCCCCCCCCCCCTCTAAGGAGCAAGGGCAATCCGGGAGAGGGGGAATCCACGCTGGGAGGTGGAAGGGCAAGGGACGGGGCATCCTGAACCGGGGTCACCAACCCGGCAAACCGCCTACCCCTTAGTATGGGGTCTCACGGTGGAGCGTAGCTCCTAAGCACCATTAGGTGCCGTCTACCCTTGCCCGGACCAGCAGCTTAGGCTGGGAGGCAAGGTGAAATACTAAGAAAGGGGGTCCAGGCAGAAATAGACTAACAAGAGGGCCGGGAGTTACCCCGGCTACCTGCAAGGAGGAGACATCCATCTTCTTCATCTCTGCAAGATCGCCCTCTACAGGTAGGTATAACCCAAGTGTAATGACTGGAGCGGGGTGTGTGACATACTTAGAATATATATAATATAAATGAAGAAGATAGTCCTTTATAAAAAAAATGCTAATAATAATCAATGCTACCAATAGGGTAACATATACAAAATTGTAAAGCGTAAACTACTAGGTTTCGAGGACCCCTCCTCCCAAACTTGTTTCAATTTTTTTGGATGCCCCGCTGTGTGAAACCCCGTTGGTCGCCCATTAAACATACCTGGCCGGTGATCCCACAGCGCAGACATGGCTCTCCTACGATCAGGTTTTTTGGCAGCGCATATAAATGATCGGCTAAAAAAACCTGCATCCCTGTAAGACTGTGTGCAGCCTTGTCAGGCGCAACCCTGCAAAGACTAGATGGATGTGGGAGATGCCGCTGTTGGCCACACATGCATAGTGGGATCATCTGAAAGGTATATATAACTGGCAGCTGGTGGGGTTTCACACAGCGGGGCATTAAAAATCGGCATGCCCCATGGGCGTGCATGCAACTGCCTCTCAGGTTTTAGTCCTTTTTAAAGCGAAACCTCAGTTAAAACTGACCCTCCCGCACTGCCATCCTACTCTGGCAGGACGGGGGGTTACAAAGAAAAAACTCTTACCTTAGCCAGGCTCCTGGGTGCCGCCATCTTGCACGGAAGATGCAGAGCTGCATCCCCTGGCTCTGTGTGTGGGGGAATGTGCGGCGGGAGCATGCGCGGAGCTGGAGGATGCGGCTTTGCTTCTTTTCCTGTGGCGGCCATGGGAGATCTGGAGGACAGCTTGGACGCCTGACTAAAGTAAGGGTTTTTTTCTTTGTAACCCAGTGTCCTGCACCAGTGCCAGGGGAGGATGGCACGATGGTGGGAGGGATACATTTTAACTGAAGTTCCACTTTAAGCCTAAATGTAAGTAATGCCATATTTAAAAAAAATATGGGAGGCATTTGAAAGTCTCTATATAAATAGAATAAGAATAGCAACAGTCTCCCCCAATAGGCTGCACACCAGTGTGGTAATTTATTTTTACCCTAGCTGTGCACCCGGACCTTAACCCATAAAGTTGTGGCAGGTATGGCCAGACTAGACAGAAGCAGGAGAAGCCACCGCTGGCCAAAACAAGAGCTGCGGGGTCATCCTCAAGATCAAGATATGTATAACTGTCGACCATCAATGCATGCCAAATCGTTATCCCCTGAGGACGGGTACTCAACCAAACTTGGGAGTCCTATAGACTCTATGTGCCGTTTTAGTCCACTTTAAGGCTAAATTAAAATAACACCGTTGACTAAAAAAAAAAGGGGAGAAATGTGAAAGTCAATATAACGGAAATCAGGATGGCGACAGTCTCTGGTGGGGGGAGGGGCTGCCTTACCATGATATCACCCTTCAACAGCAAGGCTGGCTCCAGGCTGATACATATCTGACGCCTCTGACTAGTGCCCTCTGCAAAGCTTAACAAAAAGTAAGTGTATTAACGCCAGGATAATATTATAGCGAGCAATGGACTATATTAGATAAAGGCACTAAACTTACTATATTCCAGAGGTGTAGACTAGCTGCATGGACTGGTAAATCTTGAGAAATGGGCAAAAACCTGGAAAGGAAGTTGGTAAAAAAAAACATAAGTAAAAGTAATAAGAGGACTTGGAGCAGAACATACAGGGGAAGAAATTTATGGCCAGGCATTCCTGGTATTTTATGTGGCATGGATAGGAATGTGAAAAGATACAGGAGAAGAAATGAGTTAATAGGACACACATGAAATAGCACTAGGTTATTGCTGCAGGTGGCAGACATATGGGCAGCCAATGCATCAAGCATACATTTGAAATAAAGGATTATGGTGATGAGATGGGAGTTCAAATAAGGTGAGCTCTGCGGAACAGTCTAACCAAAAATCATCCACATGGACATACAAAATGCAAAAAGGTTCACAGCAGAGAATACGGTACATAGCGCTTGGAAAGAGCTACAAGAGCACCTAGGGCCCACCCCACCATAGGAAAACCTTCATGTAGCCCATTAGAGGATTAGAGCCCATTAGAGGAAATTATCCTCGGACCCACCCTAGCTAAAATGCAATTAGATTGTAATGATATAAAACCTGATTTATCAGCCAAATAGTAAAAGGTTCTGAAGATAAAACAATTTAGAGAAGACTCCAGGTAAGACAGAAACACTGTTGAATCTCTAGTTTTGAATCTCTTGAACTGCCCTAATGGTGGCCATTGGTCAATCTTAGGGGCCCACCTGAGGATTTGGAGAATCAGTCCAACACTGACGTGTGTCTGGGGGATTCTCCTAAACCTTACTCTATAAATTTTCTGTGTGGAATTGTTAATTGTCCTACACTGTAAACTTTATCCCCTTTGTCCCCAGCAGTGATTTCTTGTAACTGCAATGATGAAACACAGACCAGCGCTGGAAAAATTCAGCGCCAAACTTTTCAAGGAGGAAAAAAATTCATAAATATGCTGTTCAGCACCAGAAAACAGTGGTATAAAGTGGCGCTCACTGGCGCTGGGATAATATACAGACAGGTTCAGGAGGCGCTGACACAGACTGGCCAATACCTAGTGAATCAATCAAAGCAAATAGGTTAGCATCCAGCGCTGCGACTTCTAACGCCATTGAAGTCCACAGCTCCAGAAAAGACAAAAATGCTTGCACTCCATAACTGGCGCTATAGTCACCAGAAAGATGCTAAACGGTGCACATCATAAATAAGGCTCTTTGTCTTTCATTTCTATGGGGTCATGCATATTATTTGGTGAAGCCAGTGTGACTTGCAGTATGCATTGCGGTGTGGAACCTGCATCCCCGTGAGCTTTTAAGCATTTAGACACATGGGGCATTTTGACAGGTTCGGTATATGATTTTTCCTATCAGGTAAGGATATTTTATTTTAAGTTTGTTCACAACAGCACTCTATGGGCTATGCAAGAAAAAATTGACAAATTCTTTAGAATAGGCCATAGGGTGCTAGAATTTCCAAACTTAATGGAGCACTATTGTGAAATTGTGTAATAATAAAAATACATATAAACACATCGGCTAATGAAAGGAGGGGTCACTTATACACCCGAATTGAATAAAACTCCTGCCAAGCTTGTGATTTATTCTCTCATGGTAGGAATACAATCCAGGGGGGCATGTTTAGTCTATCAGGGGTGACAGAGCCTGTCACCCCGGATGTTGTTTTCCTTCCATTAAAAGAAAGAAAAACAAGCCTGGCTGGGTATTTCTTGATGCCGGGTGTATAAGTGACCCATCCTCCTGCGATCCAGCCTATCTATATGAATTTTTATCATTGGGCCATTTTTCGCGATAGTGCTCGTTTAACAAAAAAAAAAAAATACAATTCTGTGATAACTCACCTGTAGAATTGGTATTTTATGTATACAGCACTTCCTGTTCCAGAATATTCCTTACACTTGGGGTAATACATCCACAAGATGGCGCTGGACTGCAGAAAACAGCTTGTGGCTCCTCCCGGCCCTATATAAGTCAGGGACCTCCCACAAATTCCCCAGTATTAACAAGCAGTTAACAAGAAACCAGGAGAACAATAATAACAAGAATTCAAAAATGAACATATGAACAATCACCATACAGAGGTAACTAAGAATAATGATAACAAGGGTGGGGTGGAACAGGACGTGCTGTATACATATAATACCAATTCTACAAGCGAGTAATCACAGAATTGTATTATTAAGTATACAGCACGTCCTATTCCAGAATATTCCTTATACTTGGGACATCCAATAGCAGTGTCCGTAAGGTAAGGTGGGATCCCCAAATGTAACGGCGGGCAATTTAAACCACTGCCGCCTGCAGAACTTTGCGACCAAAAGCAGCATCAGCTGAGGCCCTAACATCAACCTTGTAAAACTTAGAAAAAGTATGAACAGAAGACCAAGTGGCAGCCTTGAAAACTTGTTTAACAGAAGCTTGGTGCTGAAAAGCCCAAGAGGCACCAATAGCACGAGTAGAATGAGCCGTAAGACGGAAGGGAGGCTCCTTCCCCTTAGCAGAATAGCCCTGTACCACAGCCTGACGGATCCACTTCCTGATAGTGGACTTAGCTGGAGCCAGACCCTTCTTAGGTCCAGACGGGAGCACAAAAAGAGCATCTGTCTTCCTGAAGGAATAGAACTTCCAAATGGCCAAAGCAGAAACATGACCTTTGAGGGTACAAAGTTGAAGACCCAAATCCAAACCATGTTGCAGAAATTCCAAAATCCTAGGGATAGAAAACACCCGACAGGGAAGCGACTTAGACTCACACCAGTCAATGTAAGCATGCCATACCCTATAGTAGATGGATGACGAGGACTTCTTCCAAGCCCGAATCATAGTATTAACAACAGAGGCAGGCAGCCCCTTTTCCATCAAGATGGAGGTTTCAGCATCCAGGCCATTAAAGCCAGTGTTTGTAAATTGGGATGGCGTAGCTGCCCCTGAGTGAGCAGGTCTGGATCCTTGGGCAGGGCATACTGATCTACTGCCAACTGCACGACGTCTGCAAACCACACCCTTCTTGGCCAACAGGGGGCCACCAGAATGGTTGGCACCCCTTCCTGGGTAATCTTGCGCAGCACCCTGCCCAGCAGAGGAAAAGGAGGGAACACATACAGGAGCTGAAAGCTCTTCCAAGACATTGCTAGTGCATCCATGGCCAAGGCCAGAGGGTCCTGGGACAGGGAGACAAAGACTGGAAGCTTGTGATTGTGACGGGACGCAAACAGATCCACATCTGGCTGACCCCAGTGGTGGCACAGGGAGCGAAACACCCTGCTGCTGAGGGACCATTCTCCCAGACGAGAAGTCCCCCTGCTGAGTGAGTCTGCCTCCAGATTCTCCACCCCCAGGATGAACACAGCTGAGATGCAGGGAACATTCTCCTCCGCCCAAGACAGTATCAGGGACACTTCCTTGAGGGTCCTCTTGCACCGGGTCCCTCCCTGATGATTGATGTAGGCAATCACCGTCTGGTTGTCCGAGCGGACTTGAACCGCCTGACCCCGAAGGTGTGGAGTCAGTTGGGCGAGAACCAACCTTATCACCCTCAGCACGGGGCCAGAAAGAATCTACCCACCAACAGGTTTCTTGAGTCCAGCCACCACGAGAGAGACCGTCTGGCCAGAGGGGACAGAACCAACACCTGATCCAGGGACCGAGGGTCCCGATCCCATACCGACAAGAGGTGAAGTTGAAGAGGTCTCATGTGAAACTGAGCGTATGGAACCGCCTGATGGAGGGATGAGGGCAAGACATAAGAAGCCTGGCTTGGGCTTGAAGACTCTCCACCTTCTGCTGAGGGAGAAAATACCATTTTGTGATTACTCACCTGAAAAATGGGTATTATAAGTATGTCTCACACCCTGCTTCGGATAGATTAATTACACGTGGGTTATGGTCCAGTAGAGGGCGAACTTCTGCAGAGATGACTAGAAAAAGAAGCCCCTCCCAGTCCATAAATACCTGGGACCTCCCACACATTCCCCAGTATAAGAAAGCAGTAAGGAGACCAGGAAGAGCCAATAAAATCCATGAGAAATTTTTTTTACCATATAGAGGATTCAAGATACAACTCAGGGTGGGATGAAGCAGGGTGTGAGACATACTTATAATACCGATTTTACAGGTGAATAATCACAAAATGGTGTTAATCCAAATATGTCTCACACTTCGGATAGATTAATTACAAGTGGGACATCCAATAGCAGTGTCCAAAAACAGCATCCGCTGAGGCCCGCACATCAACCTTATAAAACTTGGAAAAAGTATGAACAGAAACAAACTTGTTAAACAGAAGGCTGGTGCTGAAAAGCCCAAGAAGCCCCATCAGCACGAGTAGAATGAGCAGTGATCTGAAAAGGGGGACCCTCCCCTTGGCAGTATAGGCCCCAACAATGGCCTGACGTATCCATTTACTAATGGTAGACTTGACAGGCGCCAAACCTTTCCTGGGCCCGGAGGGCACCACGAACAAGGCGTCCGTCTTACGAAAGGAAGAAGTAGCCACCAAAAGTACACAACGAACCACATCCAAAGAGTGCAGGACCCTCTCCTTGTCATTGCTAGGCTTAGGATACAAGGAAGGGAGAACCACATCCTGATTGAGATGGAAGGCAGAAACCATCTTAGGAAGGAAATCTGGTGTCTTTCAAAGTAAGGGGCCTGAATGGACAGTGCCACCAACTCAGAGGCACGTCAAACAGATATAATAGCCACCAAAAAGGCAATCTTTTGTGTAAGCATAGAAAGTGCAACATCCTGCACCAGCTCAAAAGGAGGCCCCTGGAGGGCCGACAGAACCAATTCAAATCCCAAACGGGCAACAAAGGTTTTCTAGGGGGCCGCACATGAGTGACCCTCTGGAAAAAAGTCTTAACCAAGGGATGCAGAGCAAAGGACCTTTGAAAGAAGACCGCCAGTGCAGAGACCTGCCCTTTCAAGGTACTAAGCTGGAACCCCAGGTCCAGACCGTGTTGAAGAAAATCCAAAATCCTAGGAATCGAAAACACCCTGCAAGGCAATGCCCTAGCCTCACACCAGTCAATATAGGACCTCCAAGTCCTGTAGTAGATGTTAGAGGAAGATCTCTTCCTAGCTCTAACAAGTGTCTGAATCACAGCATCAGACCTTTAAGATGGAGGTTTCAGGGGGGCATGGCCGAGGCATGGCGGTGTGAAGACGTACTAGCCTGGGGCTCCCGTGTAAACCCGGCCTGAGAAGCACTTCAACTGAGACAAAGCACCATCAATTGCCCCTAGGAACATGGGGAAACGCAGGGGAACACAGCCTGGCCCTAAAGGAGGTGAAAAAACATCTAGTTCCTGCAGCCGACAGAAACTGAGGACACAGACACAGGTGGCGTCAAGATGGCGACCGGAGCCCGAGGTGAGGAGAGAGGCGGAGGGGGAAGTGAGGAAGGGCGCCACAAAATGGACTCACCTAAGAGCGCTGAAGAGCAGAAGAAGCGGCGGGCGGACCGGCCCCGACACCTCGCGTCTGAGGAGGAGTGCTTGAGCGGCGGCGGCGTGGTTGATGGTGATGCCGCCCGAGCCGATGCGGCGGAGAGCGGGAGGGAGGAGAGAGCGAGCGCTGCGGAGCCACCGCAGCGAGAGGTAGGAGGGGAGACAGGAGGGTGGTTGCTTCCCTCGAGCCGCCCGGCCGCGCCGCAGCGGGGAGCTGCGCATTCGAAGAGGGTAGCGGGACCCGACACGGGGGAAAGCCCCCCCTCCAGCCCAGCATTTGGCAACGTGACCTCCTGCCCTGGATCTCCTTCACACATGGAGATCTGAGGAGAGATCCAGCAGCCCCTGGTAATACAAGCTGACAGCAGAAGACAAAGCAGAGCTGACGCTGACTGTATCAGTCAGGCCTTAAAGAAACACACACCGTGAAAAGTCGGCTGCAGTCTCAGAACCTGCCAAGCCCCTCACAGTCTGAGGATAGGGCTCCGACCGAAGGGGGGGGGGGGGGGCGCTGTCTGACTCCGATTGGGGGACCCCGCAGATGCAGACCCCCCAGATGCGGCGGAGGCTGTTCGAGGGATCTCATTCCCAGGATTGGGGAGACCAAGTGAGAGAGGGTGAGCATGGGATACCCCCAAATATGTGCAGACACCAGGGAGATCCCCACGCACCTCACAGAAAAAATCCATCAGAGTGGAGGAACGGAACGCCACCGTGGTCTCAGGACGGACCCTCAACCAATACAAACCGGAGGGAGGGGATGTCTCAGAAAGCGGGAGAATGTATCTGCTCACCAGAACTCGATCACAGCCTGAAGTCTCTTTTACTCTCTCTTCCTACCAAAGCAGACCTGAAGATGATACCAACTAAAGCAGACATGGAAGCAATGGTCTCCAGGATAGAAAAATCCTTCCGGAAAGAGATAGAGACTATCCAACACAATGTAGCCGCAGTGGAGGACTAACTGCCTGGAGAATACGAAGGAATCCACAGAAGAACGCCTCTCCCGCCTGGAACAATTAAATGCTTCCCAGTCAGCACAACTCATAACCCTGAAGTTGCACTATGATGACCTGGAAAATAGAAACCATCGGAACAATCTGCGACTTCGGGGAATACCGGAGACTCCCCAGAATGCAGATTGGAGTCGGTAGCCAACTCGATCTTTAACAAGCTTTTGGGAAGCCCCCCGGACACAACAATCAAATTGGACAGGATCCATAGAGTGGCGGGGCACCCACCGGGAGACCCGGACGCTCCACGTGACGTACTATGCAGAGTTCATGACTATAAAACCAAAGAGGATATTCTGAAAAAAGCCTGGGACGCCGGTCAGATAATGTATAATACCAGACCGATCGCCATCCTGCCGGACTTAGCCCGCTCGACACTATGGATGAGGAGACAGCTAAAACCACTGCTGCAGAAAATAAGAGACTGTGGAGCGGTTTACAAGTGGGGCTACCCATTCCATCTCGTCGTTAGGAAGGATGGCGGCTCCTTTACGCTGCGGACTCGGGGGGACCTGGACGATCTCTTTGCATTCCTGGAAACCCCCCCAATAGCGGTCCCATATTGGTTGGATTTTCCCTCGTACCAGCCCTTGCGGCAGAGGATCCGTAGAAGGAGAGCGCCTGGACGTGGAACTCCGCCTCTGCCGAGGGGGGATCCTCCTCCCCCGGAAGACCAAAGAAGACCAGGCAGATATGGATCACCTAGGAGGAGGGGTCCACCCCCTCCCATAGGGGAATAGTGAGATCGGACTTTTCCAAGAGGACAAATCATAATATTTTTTTTTTTTTCTCCTTCTCTTTTTTCTTTCAGCCCCCTCTCTGCTCCTCTCTCTAGCTCAGGGACTCTACAAGACTGTCGTGGACTTGTGTATGGTTTGTCGGGAGGGGGGGAGGAGGAGACAATATATATATTTTTTTCTTTTTCTCTCGCTCCCAGGGGGTGTCTGCATACACTGCTCCGACAGAGATTGGAGGGACCCTTCTCGTCCAAAATCGCCGATGGAATGTCATGGACTGCCTAGGAGCGCACCGACGCCAGCAGATCCTACACACCGGATCGTATGTAAATGTGGCGCTGCCGGCGGGGGGAAACTGGGATGTGCTTGCAATTTCAGACCGCCTGTTGGGTGCCCCTCCAGCCGCGCCCTCCCCTGGTCAGTGCACCCCGGCCTGAGCGAATTTGGCTTGGCCCGGGGGCGTTGCAGACGGACCCCGGCGTTGATGGGTGCTCGGCATGGGGGGGGAACGGCGGGGGTAAAACGCATGTTGACGCTCGGCGAGACACCGATGACCCGCCGGGAAATGACGGGGACTCTGACGGCGACTGCAACTGGGTATGTGCTTGTGGCGGGGGGAGTCTGGGGGGACGGGCAAAGGGAGTCGCGGTGCTCCTCCTGGCGCCCCCCGTGGATGGCCGTGGCCCCCTGGGGGTGGGCCGATGACTCGGTTTGCGGCGGGGGCGTCTAGGTGGATAGAGTGGGGGCCACGGGTCCGCTGCGGTGCCTGGGCTGCCCGACTGAGCTGTACGGGGGAGGCCCCAGGGCGAAGGTGGTTTTACGGGATCAAGATTGAGACATAGCGGGGAGTTTACGCGCGACGGGGGTCGTGCCCTTCCCGTTGTGGGGGGGCCACTGACATTGGCAGGACCTGAGAGCCTGTATCCGGTGACGGGTGAGGCTCCCTCCGCCGCGCTCTCTGGGATCTCTTCGGAGAGGGTCTCTGACCCGGTTGACTGGCCCGCACGAGGTCCGGGGTGCACTGTGGTGGGCCGCGTGATCCGGGGGAAGGGGAGCTGGGCAGGGAGGCTCGGGAGGGAGATGAAGGTATCTGCGGGAGTCGTGATGAGACATGCCGATGGGGCCTGGCGTGCTTTTCCGGGTGTTTTCCCCGTGGTCCCCCTTCTAATCTCATTTTTCCCTTTTTGTACCCTTCTTAACCCTTCTCTTCCATTTCCCCACATATCCCCCCTCATAAACTCTCCTCCCTGCCTCACCTCAACCCCTCTGTCGGGGGGCGCCCCCCCCCCTCGGGCCGGGCATTGGGCCCTCTTCGGGGCTCAAAATCGCCTCCCTTAACAGTTAAGGCCTCGACACCCCGGAGAAAAGAAGGATGTGCTTGAATTTGTTCTGGAAGCGTAGAGCGCATGTGGTGTTCGTGCAGGAGACACACTTCCAGAAGGGCAGGGCACCAAAATTTTCAGACCACAGGTTCCCCACAGGGTGGCACTCCTACTCTCCGGATGCAAGGTCAAGGGGTGTGAGCATACTGTTGGCAGCGACACTTCCTTGGACCCTGATAGACAGCTTATCGGATGAAGAGGGACGGTTGTTATTCCTTAAGTGAAGAATTGGAAACCACGTGTGCACGCTGGCGAACGTGTATGTACCAAACTCGGGCCAGGTGCGCTTTATAGAAAAGGCCTTGAGCACTCTCCAGACTTTTGCGGAGGGCTTGGTGATTTTTGGGGGAGACCTTAACGTCGCCTTAGACCCCCTGTTAGACGTGTCAAATAAGGCCTCCCACCTATCATATGGCACACTCAAAAAATTAAAGAAAGCTCTCCACCTTTCCCAGCTTATAGACCCATGGAGGGTACAGAATCCCAGAGGGACAGATTACACTTTCTACTCCCCCCCACATGACTCGTACTCGAGAATTGATTACATCTTTATAGAACATAAACATTTGCAGCTGGCGGGGAAGGCCGAGATTGATCCCATTATATCGGACCATGCCCTGATCACCCTGACCCTAGATCTGCCAGAGGTACTATCTAAGCCGAGTCTCTTCTACAGGACCCCATCCTAAAGGAGGAAATTAGAGGCGAATTGAAGAAATACTTTGAGCTGAACACTAGGCTAGAGACACCACCCATAAGCGTATGGGCTGCACATAAGTGTTATATACGGGGGATCATTCAGAAAATGGCTTCCAGGAGAAGGAAGGAGAGGGAGAGAACCATCAAGGCACTTATGGGGAACATAGCCCGCTTGAAGGCGGAGCACAAAAAGCATCAGGCGGTTAAAGTGAAACAAGAACTGGCCGCAGGAAGAGATAAGCTAAAGGACATTCTGATGATCAGCGCTAAGGTCACCCTCCTGAAAACCAAGCGCTCTTTTTATGAGTACGGTAACAAGTGCAGTCGCACTCTGGCAAGAGCACTGAGAGAACAGAGAGCCAGAAACTTCATACCACAGATTCTGAAGGAGAAGGAAGGAGAGGGAGAGAACCATCAAGGCACTTATGGGGAACATAGCCCGCTTGGAGGCGGAGCACAAAAAGCATCAGGCGGTTAAAGTGAAACAAGAACTGGCCGCAGCAAGAGATAAGCTAAAGGACATTCTGATGATCAGCGCTAAGGTCACCCTCCTGAAAACCAAGCGCTCTTTTTATGAGTACGGTAACAAGTGCAGTCGCACTCTGGCAAGAGCACTGAGAGAACAGAGAGACAGAAACTTCATACCGCAGATTCTGAATCAAAATGGCCAGCAGGTCTCTACCCCAACGGACATAGCGAAAGCATTTAGAGACTTCTACCATAAACTTTATAACCTCCCGGAGAGGGGAAATAAACAAGCAAACTCGCTCTCAGGGACGAGGGAATACATTGCTTCGTTAGGTTTGCCGGTACTGAACCTGGAGACCCTGGAGACTCTAGAGGCCCCAATCTCAGCACTAGAGTGGACACAGGCAGTGAAGTCTTCTGCCTCAGGTAAATCTCCGGGCCCAGATGGGTTCACCCTGTCATACTATAAGTGGATGGGTGACATCCTGACCTTTAACTCTCTCTCCAGTGAACAGCCTATCCCTCCTGATATGCTGAGAGCACAGGTTACAGTGATCCACAAGAAAGATAAGGACCCTACTCTGTGTGCCAACTACAGACCGATCTCGCTTCTAAATGTGGATCTAAAAATATTTGCAAAAATTTTGGCCTCGAGACTTGCCCCTAGCCTAGGCAGTCTGATACACAATGACCAGGTGGGATTTACTCCAGGGAGAGAGGCCAGAGACAATGTTACTAGGGTACTTAACCTGGTACACCAGATTCACGCGGATGGGGTTCCGGCCATGCTCCTGTCAACAGATGCGGAGAACGCGTTCGACAGGGTTAGCTGGGACTTCATCCGAGCAACAATAGAGCATATAGGTCTGCGGGAGAATATGCAGAACTGGATTTTGTCTCTGTATTCCTACCCCTCTGCCTGTATCAAGGTGAATGAGGTACTCTCAGACCCCCTCACTATAACAAATGGGACAAGACAAGGCTGCCCACTTTCTCCGATCATTTTTATCTTGGTGCTGGAACCCTTTCTCAGACGAGTTAGGGCAAACCCAGATATCAAAGGTTTGGGGAAGGGACGGTTGGAGCACAAAGTGGCGGCCTTTGCGGACAACCTGATCTTCTGCATTACCCAACCGGTGATAACTCTACCTACTCTACCTCTAAGCTAAAAGATTACGCCCTCCTCTCAAACTATAAAGTGAACATCCAGAAGTCACTAAATATCTCCCTATCGCAGAAACTCCTGGACGGTATTAAACATAGCTTTCCTTTCCGTTGGTCACCGGCCTCAATTAAGTACCTGGGAGTTCAGATTACACCTCTTTTGAAGGATCTGTTTGCGGCAAATTTCCTACCTTTGCTGAGCGTAATCAAGAGAGATTTAGACACTTGGAGAGACAAAACACTCTCCTGGTTTGGCAGATGCAATGTCCTCAAAATGAATGTGTTGCCAAGACTTCTCTACCCGATTCAGGCTCTGCCAATACAGGTGCCAACATCTTATCTGAACTCGGTCCGAGCAGAATTCATAAAATTTGTGTGGGGAGGGAAGAGCCCCAGGATCTCGCAGACAACTATCTCGCTCCCCAAGAACAGGGGAGGAGTAGGACTCCCGGATGTTAAAAAATACTATGCTGCAGCGCACCTCAACAGGATAATAGACTGGAACCTACACGGGAAACATAAGCGGTGGATCCAATTGGAGCAGCAATGGTCCCCAGTCCCTCTGGCAGGCCTCCCATGGTCCTCGGGAGAGCTCCTCACCGGACTCACGACGCATCCGACAATTGGGCCTACTCTAAGAGTATGGGCCAGATACGCTTCCAGAGAGAGCATTTCGCCCTCCCCCTCCCCACTTAGACCCGTCTTGGGATCCTTGGACTTTCTGCCGGACCAAATGGATGCAGGATTCAGAAAGTGGAAAGCAACCGGAGGGGGCAAAGCCCGGGACTTCCTGAATGGCCCCTCATGGAGATCCATTCAGGAGCTCATGTCATGGGGAGACCATCCACGTCTATCATTTTGGAGAGCGATGCAAATCTCCCATTTCCTCCAGAAACTAGCTCTCCCTGGGGAGTACTGCAGAGAACTAAACCCTTTTGAGGGATTCTGCGTGGCCACGGAACTGATAAGAGGCTATTTGTCCCTCATATATAAACTCTTAACCGATCCAGGAGAGACCTTTGTCCCAAACTTTATTGAGGCATGGGAGAGAGACCTTGGGGTGTCCTTCTCCCCGTCTCAAACTAGGAAGATCCTGGAGCTATCTCAACGAGCATCCATCAGTAATTCCTACCAGGAGACAGGATACAAAATCCTCAGTAGATGGTACAGAACACCCCAGACGTTGAACCGGTTGTATTCAACGGTATCCCCCCTCTGCTGGAGATGTGAGAAGGTCCCAGGCTCGATGCTGCACATTTTCTGGGAATGCGAAAGATTGGAGAGCTTCTGGAGGGGGGTGATGGGATAGATCCACAAGATAACAGGGGAAGTCACTCCCCTTACTCCAGAGGTCTTACTCCTACACTGCATGACCCTATCAGTAGGAAACTATATAGGAAGTCCCTAACCATCCATTTAATAAATGCCGCCCGCTCTTGTATCTCGGCACGTTGGAGAGACCCGGTGCCTCCCTCTATAGGCTCATGGCTGAGAAGAGTAGAAGATATAAGATGCATGGAGGATCTCATGGCTTCCCTCAGACAGACTGAGGAGAGGCACAGGCTCCTCTGGACACCATGGAATATGTTCATCGAATCAAGTGAAGGAAAGGAGGCACTTGGGGTGCCCTGAGGCGGTGGGGTGTCGTGGGGGGGGGGGGTGTTACGTCTTCACCATCCCCCCTGATTTCCCCTCCCCCTTCCCTCTTCCCTCTTCTCTCCCCTCATATCCCCCGGCTCTAATTTCCCGTTACTATTACATAAAAACATTGGCTGCCAGAGGGGGGGTGACACGGGCATTTGGGTGCAAAGGTAGAATGCTGTAACTGTAGTACTGAAATAGATATACAAGCTCAGTCCAAGGTGGATCTGATGATAGACAGATGCACTGTAATGTATTCTGTGATGTTGTAACTGTATCTGTATGAACCTGCAGAAAACTGTGTGTATGACACGGTCTGTGTACCCTCCCGTCCCGGTCGGTTTCAATAAAGATTCATTGTTAAAAAAAAAAGATGGAGGTTTCAGCAGCCATGCCGGCAAAGCCAGCGTTTGTAAATTGGGGTAACAAAGTTGACCTTGAGTGATCAGATCTGGAAACAGGGGCAACCTGTACTGATCTACCGCCAGCCGTACGACGTCTGCGAACCAAACCTGTCTTGGCCACCTTGGGGCCACCAGAATTGCTGGCGCACCCTCTTGAGCCAGCTTGCACACCACCTTGCCTACCACAGAGAAGGGGGGAAACAGATACAGAAAAACCAGATCCCTCCAGGCAAGACACAAGGCGTCCACTGCCAGGGCCAGAGGATCCTGAGACAGAGACACAAATGCAGGAAGCTTGTGATTGTGACGTGAGGCAAAGAGATCCACCTCCGGAATCCCCCACTTGTGACAAAGGGACCGGAATACCTTGTGGTTGAGCGTGATGGGGGTGTGGGCCTCCAGAGGACCCCACAGCCCCTGGAACTGATGTTCCTTCCAGAAACCCTCCCAGCCCGACAGGCTGGCATCCGTGGTGACCGTCTCCCAACAAGGGGTCAGAAAAGAGCTGCCCCTCAGAAGATTCCTTGTTCCAGCCACAACTGAAGAGACTGCCAAACCAGGGGAGACATCAGAAATGACTGATCCAATGACAGCGGACATCTGTCCCAAGCCAAAAGTAGATGGAGCTGGAGCGACCTCATGTGGAAATGAGCAAAGGGGACTGCCTCGAAGGAAGCCACCATCAACCCCACCAGTCTCATCCCTAGCCGGATAGACGGGCGAGGGTTGGACAGAAGAAGATGTATCAGATCTTGAACTATCCGCACCTTCGACTGAGGTAGGAACACCCTGGTCTGAATGGTATCCAGATTCATGCCCAGAAATGCAATCTCCCTTGACGGGGAGAGAGAAGACTTGGGGTGGTTGATCACCCAGCCGAACCTCTCCAGCGTTGACACCACCATCCTGGTGTCTAGCTCCGCCTGTCTGAGAGAGGATGCCGTAATGAGGAGGTTGTCCAGATACGGCACAATGCGAATGCCCTGGGCTCTAAGAAGGGCCATTATACCCACCAGCACCTTGGTGAACTCCCTCGGTGCCGAGGTCAGCCCGAACGGGAGGGCCACAAACTGAAAATGCTGATCTCCCACCACAAACCTAAGAAATCTCTGGTGTGCTGGGAAGATCGGTACATGAAGGTAAGCATCCTTGATGTCTATGGACGTCATGAAGTCCCCCTGACGAAGAGAAAGGATGGCTGAGCGCAAAGTCTCCATGCGGAACTTCTTGGTTCTGATGAACCTGTTGAGAAGCTTCAAATCCAGAATGGGTCTTATGGATCCATCCTTCTTGGGCACCGTGAAGAGGTTGGAATAATAGCCCCGGCCTCTCTCTGACAAAGGCACCGTGCATATGACTTCCATGTCCAGAAGTTTTTGCACTGCCAACAGGAGACCCTGCGCAGCCCGGGGGTCCGAGGGGACCCGAGATCTGAGGAATCTGGGAGGAGGCCGGTACTCGAACTCCAGTTTGTACCCGGAAGAGACCACTTCCAAGATCCACTTGTCTGTGACCTCCCGGGCCCAGACCTGGAAGAAGTGCCGCAGCCATCCCCCCACCCGCAAGGGTGAGGGCGCCCCCTCATTGCTGAGCTGGCTTGGCAGCGGGCTTGGAACCCCAGACAGGTCCTGGACAGGCCCGTCCTCTGCCTCTGTTCCAGGAATCACCTCTGAAGGCAGAGTAGGCAGCTCCTCTGCCTGCTCTGGCCCCGCAAAAGGAAGGATTAAAGGAGCCTGCCCCCCGAAAGGAGCAACGCTGCTTCTTGCTTTGCGCTAGCTTTCCTCCTTTCGCTACTGAATCCAATTGATCTCCAAACAGCCGCATACCCAGGAAGGGTAGCCCTGTAAGTGACTTCTTAGCCGCAATGTCAGCCGCCCACTGGCGCAACCAGACCGATCGGCGAATAGCCACCAGCAATGCCGAAGTTCTGCTACACATACATATTGTGTCATCCAAGGCAGATAAGACAAAGGACATAAACAATTCACACCGCATAAGCTCTGAAAATTCATCGCTGGCCGGGTTAAGCTGGGAACCACTCAACAGGCCCCTAACCACAGACCTGGTAGCCACAGCCGTGAGCGCAGAAGCACAAACAGACCGCAAGGCTGAACCCACGCTAGCAAAGGCATGGCAAGCCATTTGATCAATACGTCGGTCCTCACCATCCTTAATCGTGGTGGCGTCTGGAGAGTGCACAACAGATGTGTTGGACAATCCCAGAATGGGCGCATCAACCTCGGGAGGGGACGACCAGCGCTTCACCGCGTCCACCGGAAAGGGATACTTCCTATCCCATCCCCGAGGAACACCGGGAAGCCGGCTAGGTCTTTCCCATTCTTTAAGAATCAGATTTTCGAAATGCTTCTGATTTGGGAACTCCAAACGAGGCTTAGAGGTCCCAAAAAATTCCCCCTTCTGCGGAGGAGACTCCGCCGGAGGAGAAATAGCCAGCACCTTAAATAAAAGGGCCAGGATTTTGGGGGTATCCACGGCATCCCCATGCACCTGTCCAGCATCAGCATCCAAAAACTGCTGATCCTCAGAGCCATCAGATTCCAAAAACAGTTCCCCTTCCTCAAGTGGGGAATAATCAGACCAGTCAAGGGAATCATAATCATCAAAATTCAAAACCGGCGCGGCCAGCGACAAATGTCTTCTCTTAGCCTGGCCTTTCTGGCCGCAGAGCTAGAAATCAATTTTTCGATGCTGGCCAATCTAGCACATACATCAGATTGCGACTCCCCGCTAATGACAGTGTCACTAGGGGTACAGATCAGGAGTGGTGGAGTAGGTGATGAGACCGAGGGCGCTGACCCAGATGCCTGGGACCCCGACTGCCGCGTTATGGCCTGCTGTGCACATGGTATGCAATCCAGCACATTATCCCCCGTAAGGGACGCCCCACAACCCACGCACTGCCGGGATTTCCCCGAAGGGAGCCCGATATCCTGGGAAGCCTCCATATGGAGAATCTTATGGTAGTCGCAATGACCAGAGGGAATTACGCTAGAAGCTACCCGGGATGCCCCTTAAGTCCGTTAGTGGGAGGATTTTAATAATAATAATAATAATTATGCCCCAAATTTAGCCAAGGGACCCTAGGACCGGGAGAACCCCCCCTTTTAACTAAATAGGGTCCTCCTGAAAGACATAAAAAAAGAGGGGAACCCTGTAAGCAAGGCACACTCTCCACAGCAATCATACATGCAGAAAATGTCAATATATGATTTAAACACAAATGTGCAACAGATACATGCGTTATTAATGGCAGCCTCCGCGCTAGACAAAAAAGGCGCATATAACTTAAACAAGCATATGAAAACAACAAGAAGCCCCGCAGGGCACTCACAACGCTGTAATGGCGCCTCTCCGACCAAAATGTGCAGACAGCAGAGGAAGAAGAAGAAGGGCGGGCCAGCGCAGATCGCATGCCGCGGCTGGCCCCGCTCCTCCCCCATCATCACGGTTCCCGGCCAATGCAGAGCACCGCAAAGGGCGCCAGAGAGAGAGAGAGAGAGAGTGAGAGAGGTGCATCAGTACAGTCCAAGCACCACACACCCACACAATCACACATAAACAAAAAGGTGAAGGATCATGAGTGAAAGGACACAGCCCCCCCCCCCCCTATTGCGGGAAAGGGAGTAATGGAAGGGGAAGGTCCCCAACTACAGTAGTAGAGAGTGGGGAAATGGACAGGGTATCCCAAACCAGGGTCACCAACCTGGTAACCGCCTACCCCCTGTTATGGGGTCTCACGGAGGAGCAAGGCTCCTATAAGTAAACCTGTTAAGGTGTACCCTACCCTCACCTGGACCTGCAGCCTAGGCTGGGAGGCATAGGGGTTTAAAATTAACTAGGTCCGGGCAGAAATAGGGACAAAGATAGCCGGGTGTGAACCCGGCGTACCTGCAAGGAAGAGACAGCCATCTTCTGACTTGCTCGCCGACTCCTGCAGAGAATACTGGGGAATGTGTGGGAGGTCCCAGGTATTTATGGACTGGGAGGGGCTTCTTTTTCTAGTCATCTCTGCAGAAGTTCGCCCTCTACTGGACCATAACCCACGTGTAATTAATCTATCCGAAGCAGGGTGTGAGACATACTTGGAATAAATTTTGACCTGAGATGTATCCATAGTCATGCCCAGAAAGGACCTCACCATTGACGGTGACAGGAAAGACTTGGGGTGGTTGATCACCCAGCTGAAGGACTCCAGTGTGGACACCACCAGCTGGGTATCCAGCTCGGCCTGCTGGAAGGACTGAGACGTGATGAGAATGTCGTCCAAGTAAGGAAGGATGCGAAAGCCCTGAGATCTTAGCAGAGCCATTACACCCGCCAGCACCTTGGTGAATACCCTGGGAGCCGAGGTGATACCGAAAGGCAAGGCTACAAATTGGTAGTGCTGATCCTCCAGAGCGAACCTGAGAAATCTCTGATGACCTGGAAAGATTGGTACATGAAGGTAAGCTTCCTTGATGTCTACAGAGGTCATGAAGTCTCCCGGGCGTAGTGAATTGACGGCTGAGCGCAGAGTCTCCATGCAAAAGTGTTTGAATCTGACAAATTTGTTGAGGCACTTTAAATCCAGGATAGGTCTGATGGACCCGTCTTTTTTGGGAATAGTGAAAAGATTGGAATAGTAGCCTCTGCCCCTTTCCCTCAAAGACACCTGGCAGATGACCCCTAACTCCAGAAGGTTTTGGACAGCAAGGCACAGACCCTGAGCTGACAGGGGGTTTTGAGCCATCTGGGATTTGTTGAATCTTGGGAGCGGCCAGGCTGCAAACTCTATCTTGTAACCGGAGGAGACTACCTCCTGAATCCACGGGTCTGAGACGTGAAGCCTCCAGACGTGAGCAAAGAGCCAAAGCTGTCCCCCCACCCGGATGGGTGAGGGTGCCCCTTCATGCCTGAGGGGGCTTGGGTGAGGATTTTGGCTTGGGACCCCAGGAGAGGCCAGGACAGCCACCTCCTCTGCCCCTTCCCCAGTGATCTCAGCGGGCCCCAGTAAAGGAGACTTCTTTGGCCAGTTCTGGAACCACAGAAGGATGGGAGAAAGGCACCCGTCCCCCGAAAGGACCGGGACGGCCTCAGTTGTTGAGGTAACCTACCGCCCCTGGCAAACAAATCCATGCGTTCAACAAAGAGGCGCAGGCCCTTGAAAGGGAAACCAGTGAGAGCCTTCTTAGCAGCATTATTAGCTACCCACTGACGTAGCCAGACAGAGCGGCGTATAGCCACCAACAGGGCAGAAGTCCTACCACACATTCTAATGGCATCATCCATGGCAGAAAGAATATATGCAATAAATTCCTCACAAAGCAGGAGAGATCTATACTCTTCTCTACCCGCATCCTCAGATGCCCTGTCCAAGAGACACTTAAGCACCCCTTTAATGGCAATAGCTATAATAGCAGAGGCACAAACCGGGCGCAGCGCCGTCCCCACACAGGCAAAGGCATGACAGGCCAGTTGGTCCAAGCGCCGGTCCTCCCCATCCCGCAGGGTAGTAGTATCAGGAGAATGCATGACAGATGAATTGGACAACCCGAGAACAGGCACATCCACCTCGGGAGGACATGACCAACGCTTATCAGCAGGAAAGGGATACCTCTTGTCCCAACTCTTAGGCACTCCGGCAGCTTGCTAGGCCGTTCCCATTCCTTGAGCACTAGATTATTAAAGTGAGACTGCTCAGGGAACTCCCAGCGTGGCTTAACCGTATGAAAAAGCTCACCCTGCTGCTGCAGAGCCAGTGCCGAGGGAGAAATACAAAGCACTTCAAAAATGTGACTCAGCAATCTGTCAGTGTCATCAGGGGACCACGGGTCTTCCCCAAAGGGAGTTCCAGTACCACCGTAAATCCTAGGTTGTTCCTCAGAGGATTCAGAAAATAATTCCCCCTCCTCAAGGGGGTAGGGACCTGACAGTGAGTAAGGGCCCTTATCTTCTACAGGGAAGAGGGAAACCGCGGGTGATAAATGTCGCTTCTTAGCAGAAGCCTTACGCGGGGCAGACCCAGAAAGATGTTTTTTAATGCTGGCCACCCGTGCAGCTAAATCAGGTTGAGACTCCCCACTAGTATGCCCCTCGGTGGGGGTCAGATGTAAGCATGGGGGGGTAGTTGAGGCCAGAGGGGGCACATCGCCAGGCCTGGTGACAGACAGCCCAGAATGCAGTGCAAGTACCTGCTGGGCACAGGATACACATACCCTGACATCATCACTTATGGGGGATATCTCGCACACAACACATAGCCGGGCTTGTCCCGAAGGAACCCCAGGCCCATTATCCCCAGAAGCCTCCATATGGTGATTTGAATGGCCAGTAAGGGTTAATGTTAAAGAGCCACCCGGGACGCACCAAGAACCCGCTAGGGAAGTGGGAGATAGTGAGAGGAGACAAGTCAGTCACCCCCCTCCCCCCGGAGGGAGAGCGAGGCAGAAATAGAAGTATTTCCAGGGAGACGACAGCGCCCAGAAGACAATGGTAGGAGAGAGGGTGGAGGGGAACACCTATGGGGATAAGGGTTAAATGCACAGGTAGAGCCTGGCAAAAACCTATGGAGCGGGGGGGCATCCCAAAAGGCTCACCATCATCCTAAACCGCCTATCCTGTCAGAGCACGAACTGCGGTAGAAACATAGCTTCTAAGCACCTAACTGGTGCTTACTGACCTACCTTCACCCGAACCTTGTCAGCCGAGGCTGGGAGGCAGCAATATGGAACGGAACGGGTGGGAATAGTCCTGCAGGGATGTATAAGCCCCGCTCACCTGCACCACATAGACAGCTATCTTTTATCTTCGCAGCCCAGACTGCAGAAAAGAACTGGGGAATTTGTGGGAGGCTCCTGACTTATATAGGGCCCGGAGGATCCGCAAGCTGTTTTGTTTTACCCCAAGTGTAAGGAATATTTTGGAACAGGACGTGCTGTATACTAAGAATATATTGTTTAGGTTCATGTTAAAATACCCCATCACAGGAACAAGTGATTTTTGGGGGGTAAAAAAGTAGGACATTTTTTTTTTTTGCACTTTTTTGTGTGTTATCGCTAGAAAGCTTATGGGAATGTCAGGTGCAATCCACACTACAATGCAAGTCACACTGGCTTCACTAATTAATTTTTTTATTTTTTTTTTATTTTTAATGCATAGATGGCCATTGTATGCTGCACACACAGGAATACGTCCTCCGCATTTTACCCATCCGTGCAGTGAGTGTACACATGCGGTGGGCTGCCCTAATTACGACGCCCAAGGAGCAGTTGGCTGAAACTTAAACAAATGTAAAGGAATTTTCCAGGTGGACAATACTCACCTGCAGCACTTTCGTGTACGTCTGGTGTTCAGATGAGTTGCTGATCGCTGGAGTAGGACTATTCAGCTTTTATTTGGGTGGTCAAACCCTTTAATACATTCCTAAACTGTTCCTAGAATCTCTCTGCCAGGGAGAGTCCTGGTCCACTGGGACACTAAGCTGACCTAACCTACCTCTTATGCCATTAGTGAGCCCTGTATTAGTTGTATTACTAACAGAGCTCTATTTGGTGGGCAACAGGAAACAGTTGCACACACATGTGCTTCTGTCACACATCCTCTGATAGAAGGCATGCTTTACTGCAGTTTTCAGCTGGAGGGATAACCTAAATGGGGACATCATGGTGGATAAAGGGACCGAGTTGCTGTTTTTGTCCAACTCAGAAAAATACAATTCTGTGAAATACTCACCTGTAGAATTGATATTATTTGTATACAGTACGTCCTGCTCCAGATATAGTACTTACACTTGGGTTATCCTCCGCCAGATGGCGCTGCACTGCAGAGACATGCAAAACAGGCTCCTCCCGGCCCTCAAATACCCGGGGAACTCCCACAAATCCCCAGCATTGAAAAGCAGTGAACAACAAGCCGGGAGAAATAGCCACCAAAAAAAAAAAAAACTGGTAACTATAACAATGGTAACAATCACCATACAGGGGATCCAGAATAATGCAAAGACCAGGGTGGGGTGGAGCAGAACGTACTGTATACAAATAATATCAATTCTACAGGTGAGTATTTCACAGAATTGTATTATTCCTAGTATACAGTACGTCCTGCTCCAGATATAGTACTTACACTTGGGACATCCAATAGCAGTGTCCATAAAGTAGGGTGGGATCCCCAACGAAAACGACAACAGCAGACAGTTTAAAACCACTGTCACCTGCATAACCATACGGCCAAGACAGCATGAGCTGAAGCCCTAACATCAACCTTGTAAAACTTTGCAAGGTATGAACAGAAGGCCAAGGTAGTGGCCTAGCGAACCAGTTCAACAGAAGCCTGGTGCTGAAAAGCCCAAGAGGCATCAAGGCACGAGTAGAATAAGAATCAAAGCGAAAGGGAGATTCTTCCCCTTGTTGGAATAGGCCTGAGTAACAGCCTGACGAATCCAATCGCTAACAGAAGACTTGGCAGAAGCCAAAAGACCCTTCCAAGTACAGAAGGAACATCCATTAAAGAAATAACAAGGGCCAAAGCCGCCCAACTCCCCGAGAGCAGACGAGATCGGACACATTCAGGATGTAATGACCATAGGCCCCAAGGAACATCAGTTCTCCTAAGGGACACAGAGACTACCAAGGAAAAACTGCCAACACCTGTTCAAGGAATGCAGAACCCTTTCCTCAGCGTTGCTAGGAAAAGGGCACAGCAGGAAGAACAATATCTCGAATCAGTGAACATAAGACACCACCTGATGCGGAGAGTGGGGGCTAGGTAGACAGAGCCGCCCGCTAACACACGCCTGACCAAGGTAGCAGCCACCAGAAGGACAACCTTGAGGGTAAAAACAGCCAGACGGCATCCTGAATAGGACCAAAGGGACAAAACCCTGCAAGCAGACAGAAGGAAAAGCAAATTCCAATCCCAGCAGGGACCATAGGATTACATGGGGGACGCACATGAGTACCCCCTGAAAGAAGTCTTAACCAAGGAAGACTGAACCAGAGACCACTAAGGCAAGGTGGACAGGGCAGAACCTGACCCATCAGAGTACTGAGCTGGAGAACCAATTCCAAATCATGCTGAACCAGCTCTAGAACCCTGGGAACCGAGAACGCCCAACAGGGAAGAGACCTAGACTCACACCAATCAATATGGGTATGCCATACCCTATAACAGATAGAAGAAGAAGAGGAAGAAGCTTGCTCCTAGCCTCCCCATAGTCTCAATCACGAGACAGAAAAGCCTGTCTCCATCAAGATGGATGTTTCAGCAGTCAGGCCGACTAGGCCAGAGACTGTAGATTGGAGTGACGTAAAGGGGGCACTGAGTGACTAGAGCTGGCACTCCTGGCAAAAGGTACAGAAAAACTACTGTCCTCTGTACCATGTCTGCAAAACCACACTCTACTAGGGCACCTGGGGCCACCAGTCCCCTTACCAGAGCAATCTTGCGCAGAAACTAGCAGGGGGAAAGGAGAAAAGTCATACGGAACCGAACGTCCTGTCATGACGTTACTAAGGCATCTGGACCACTGCCAGAGGATCCTGGGACAGGGAAACAAAGGCCGAGAACCTGTGATAGTGACGGAAAACAAACAGATCCACAACTGGTTGGACCACATAGTGAACAAAAGTCTTAAAGGGGCCACAGCACTCAAACCAGTTAGCTTGCTGACCAACCTACAATCTGTCTCTAAACTAGGTTAAAAACAGGGGGCTCGGTCACACACATCTGCAGAAGTATGCTTAAGCTGCACCACCAGCGCCAAGGTGCCCCTGTGAGGTGCAGTCCTAACTCTAGTACTAATTCTAGTCTCTAAGAGCCCCATTTGGGACATACAATGCAATAGATAAATTGGGAGCAGGCTTACCTGAGGTTGCCCTAAACCTCAAGTGCAAGCCATGGGGTGGAAGGGTCAAAGACCTTGCAATACAGCCTAGACCCCACACTCCATGTGCTTGCACAAATTCAAGCATACTTCTGCAGATGTGTGTGACCGAGCCCCCTGTTTTTAACCTAGTTTAGAGACAGATTGTAGGTTGGTCAGCAAGCTAACTGGTTTGAGTGCTGTGGCCCCTTTAAGACTTTTGTATTCTAATTGCCCTGCTAATGTGCACCTCCCTGGTTAGTTATAAAATGGTCTGAGCGGCTGCCACCCCTCCTTTGGACCCCATAGTGACACAGGGATTAGCACATCCTGTCGCCGAGGGGCTCCACCGGAGCGAATATCACTGATATGCAGGGAACATTTTCTCCACCCAGATTAGGAACATAGACCCTTCCTGGAGGGACCACCAGCTCCAGGCCCCTTCCAATGATTAATGTAGGACACTGTCGTCGGACAGACCGAGTGCCCCCAAACTGGCAGGCCCAGAAGGGAAGCAGTCAAGCGAGATAAAACCAACTGAAAACACTAACTGTTTCGACCATCAATAGGCGTAAGGACCTCCTAAGGGCCCCACCACCCCCACAATCGCAGGGAGTTTCAGAAGAAAACCTCCCCCTTCAACCTGATAGGTTGGCATCCATGGTGACCGTTTCCAGGAAGGGGCAAGAAGGAACTGCCCCCAGACAGGTTCCTTGAGTTCATCCACTCCAAGAGAAACCTTCTTACCAGATGGGAAGTCCCACAGACCCTGCTCCAGGGATGCTGGATCCCTGTCCTGTATTAACAATAGAAGTCGCAGAAGGGCCCAAGGGGAACTGAGCATAAGGGACCTCTTCCAAGCAAGCCACCAACGGGCCCACCAGCAGCATCCCTGCCTGGTGAAGGGACTGGGACAGCAATGAGGGACTGAGCCCATGTGACCAGATTGCCCACTTTAATGCTGAGAAGGGGAGATTCTGGTTTGAGCCTAATCCAGATTTGTTCCTAGTAATGGAGTTACCATTTAAGGGGACAATGAGGACTTGGGGTGATTGATCACCCATCCAAATGACTCCCAATGGACACCACCAGCCGGGTATCCAACTTAGCCTGACGTAGAGACTGGGAAGTGAGAAAGGACGTCCAGGTAGGTCATCGCGCGGACGCCCCTTGATCTCATCAGAGACATCACCGCCGTCAGCACCTGAGTGAGCACTCTGTGAGCTGAAGAGAGGCCAGATAACAAGGCCACAATTAGCAGTGTTGGACTTCCAACACGAACCTGAAGAGTCTCAGTGTCCTGAAGGCACAGGGATGTGAACATAAGCATCTTAGAGCTCCACAGACGGCAAGAAGCCCCCTGGGTGCAAGGTGCTGATGACCCATCTCAGAGTTTCCATGCAGAAACTGCCTGTAATTGGAGAATTGCTGTGAATCCAGAATGGGCCAGTCTGACCCATCCTTTTGGGGGACTGTGGAAAAGTTGGTGTAGCGGCCCCTGCCTCTGCCTGTTAAGGGCAATCTGCAAGGGACCCACAGACCTCGCAGGCCTTGCATGGCCTGTGCCAGCATCTGAACAGCGGCAGGGACCAGGAGTACCTGGGACCTGATAAAACTGGGGAAGGCCGCGCAGCAAACTCTATCTTGTATCCGGAGGACACAACCTCCTGAATCCACCAGTATGAGGCGTAAAGTCTCCTGACAAGAGCAAAGTGCCGCAGCCATCCCCTCACCCAGACAGGCGAGGGCGCCCCATCAAGCTTGAGGGGGATTGGTGGAAGATTTAGGCTTAGCCCCGCCGGAGGGGCCAGAGTGATGTCTGCTGCTCCCGGGGCAGGGGTTTTCTGCGCGAGCCCCCACAAGGGACACCCCTGGTTCTTGTTTAACACCAAGGAAGGGGGAAGAAGGGGTGGCCCTGCCCCGAGGGGGCCGAAACGGCCGCCTGCGTTGGAGTGACTTACCCCAACTTACCCCTCTAAAGAGAAGCCCAGTAAGAGTCTTTTTAGTAGCATCGTCGGCACCCCACTATCGCAGCCAAACCAAGCGACGTATAGTCACCGCAATGGCAGAAGTCCTTGCACACATTTTAATGGTGTCATCCAACGCTAATAGGATACATTTTACAAACACATCACAGCTGGAGAGTGTATTAAACACTTCCCAGGGGAGATCCTCAGGTTGATGCTCAAGCATCCTTCTGATGAGGGTTCTAGCGGCCACTGCAGTAATAGCCGTGGCACAGACCGGGCGCAGCGCCGTCCCTGCACAAGAAAAGGCGTGGGAGGCCAGCAGATCAATGCGCCGATCCTCAGCATCCCGAAGGGTACTATAAGCAGGGGTTGTAATAAAGGGGGGGTTAGGAACCCCTATGATCGGGGCATCCACCACGGGGGGGGGGTGACTAACAATTAACCACCTCAGGGGGAAAAGGGTATTTCCTATCCCAGTCCCCTGGGACCCCCAACACGAACCTGAAGAGTCTCAGTGTCCTGAAGGCACAGGGATGTGAACATAAGCATCTTAGAGCTCCACAGACGGCAAGAAGCCCCCTGGGCGCAAGGTGCTGATGACCCATCTCAGAGTTTCCATGCAGAAACTGTCTGTAATTGGAGAATTGCTGTGAATCCAGAATGGGCCAGCCTGACCCACCCTTTTGGGGGACTGTGGAAAAGTTGGTGTAGCGGCCCCTGCCTTTGCCTGTTAAGGGCAATCTGCAAGGGACCCTCAGACCTCGCAGGCCTTGCATGGCCTGTGCCAGCAACTGAACAGCGGCAGGGACCAGGAGTACCTGGGACCTGATAAAACTGGGGAAGGCCACGCAGCAAACTCTATCTTGTAACAACCTCCTGAATCCACCAGTATGAGGCGTAAAGCCTCCTGACAAGAGCAAAGTGCCGCAGCCATCCCCTCCCCCAACCGGGCGCAGCACCGTCCCTGCACAAGAAAAGGCGTGGGAGGCCAGCAGATCAATGCGCCGGTCCTCAGCATCCCGAAGGGTACTATAAGCAGGGGTTGTGTCAAGCCTCCTGGCTACAATCATGGGGAGAGCTGAGCTGAGCTCCAGGTATGGGGCGAAGTGCAGCAGAAAAAACTCCAAAGAGCAAATAAAAAGTCTGAGCAGAGTCCAATGGTGAATCCGGGGTCAGAGGCAGGCAGAAAACAGGCAAAGTCCATAAGCAATCCGCGTCAAAAATCAGGTTATCCGTCCATATATAAATCCAGGTATTCGATCAGGTATTCAGGAATCAGGAAAAACAAGGTCCAGGAAGTAAGCTGATAACACAGCATTGGCTGTAGGCCAGCTGTCCTCTTAAATAGGGCTATCAATCAGCACAGGGAGGGATGTGCCAGAGTCTGGTGAAGTCACTCCCTGTCCATTCAAACTCAGGACACCAGGAGGTGAAATCAAGTCCAAGAGCTTACACTCTAGGCCTTGTGCACTTCCAATGGGCTGAACAGCAGGTGTCACTGTGGAGCATGCGACAGAAGAAGAGCCTGCTCTGTTAAAACCATGCAGCTGAGCATGTCTGCTGCTGCATGCAGTCCGTGGTATGGCGCGCTCACGATGCCTTAAAGGGCAGGAAAGGCGAGGAGACTGACATTGCCCCCCCCTTAAAGGACGCCTCTGGGCGGCCGATCTAGAGAGTCTTCGCTGAAAAGCTCTGATTAATTGTGGAGCATTGAGATTACTAGATGGCTCCCAGGAATCTTCCTCTGGGCCGTAACCTTTCCAACGAACAAGATACTGAATGGAGGCACCTCTCTTCCGTGAATCCAGGATCTGTTCAACCTCATATTCCTCTTCACCATCCACAATAATTGGATCAGGAGGTTTGTCTTGGGAATCTCTAAAAGTTCCTTTCTTTAAAAGGGACACGTGAAAAACTGGGTGTATCTTTAGGTAATTCCAATTCAAAGGCAACTTCATTAATAGCTCTCTTAATCTTAAAAGGCCCGATAAACCTAGGACCCAACTTCTTAGAGGGAAGATGAAGCCTTAGATGAGTGGTAGAGAGCAGGACTTGATCTCCTACTGCAAAATTGGAAGCTGAAGACCGATGAGTGTCTGCTGTCCTTTTGTAACGTTCTTGGGCAGCTCGAAGGGTTGTTCGGAGCATCTGATGAGTGGCAGTTAGATGAGCTCCTAAATCTGCAGCTGCCGGTACATTCACTGGGATGCAGGTATCAGGCAAGGTCTTGGCATCAAATCCATAATTTGCAGCAAACGGAGTGAGGCGGGTCGAAGAATGGACAGAGTTATTATAAGCCAGTTCAGCTAATGGGAGTAACTGTGTCCAATTGTCCTGCAGGGCCGAGGAGTAGCATCGTATGTACTGCTCCAGTGATTGATTCACCCGTTCAGTTTGTCCGTTGGTCTGGGGATGATAGGCCGATGAGTGGGCCAAAGTGATCCGTAAACTCCTACAGAGCGCTGTCCAGAACCGGGCAGTAAATTGGGAACCGCGGTCAGACACAATCTTAGACGGCAGGCCGTGTAAGCGGACAATCTCTTTCACAAAAACTTGTGCTAACTTTGAGGCCGAAGGAAGGCTGGGGAGAGCTATAAAATGAGCAAACTTGGTTAAATAGTCCACAACCACCAAGATAGTGTTGTTGTTGTCCGAAGGTGGAAGTTCTACAATAAAGTCCATAGAAATATGTTCCCAGGGACGTTCTGGCACTGGGAGAGGCATGAGAAGACCTGCAGGTTTGGTGGTTATGTGTTTATTCCGGGCACACGTCCCACAAGAAGAAACATATGATATACAGTCTGCTCTTAACCCTTTAAATGCCAGCCACGTAAAATTTACGTGGTTGCCTCTCCGTCACTTAAGTGCCAGCCACGTAAAATTTACGTGCCTGGCATTTACCCCTGCTAGTGGGCAAAAAAAAAAAAAAAAATTACTCACCTGACCCCTCGTTGGATCCGGCCGGGTCTCCTCTTTAATTTGGTGCCATCCGATCCCCCGTGGGGGGTCGGATGGCTCCAGGAGAGCCCCCGGAATAGGCCGCCCCCCCCCGCTTCTGCAGCAGCAGCTGCTAACTGTAAAAAAAAAAAAAAAATAAAAATGACATTCACTTACCTGCGTGTGCGCTGGCTCCCGCTGTCCCTCCTCTTCACCTGGGGGGCCTCCGATCGCCCCCCAGGACTTACCGATCTTCAGGAGAGAGCCCGGGAGGCTCTCTCCTCTCTCCTCCTCGATGGCGGCCGCCATCTTGCCGCTAAGCCCTTTTGGGGGCGGGGCTATGACGTCATCCCAGCCCCGATCACTTCAGGCTTCAGCGTTCTCAGCAGTCAGATGCCGGTGATCGGTGCCGGTGAAGGAGGTGGCAGGAGATCCTCTGATCTCCTGTCTCCCCCTTCTCTGGATGCCGATCACCGGCATCTGTCAGCAGAGCGGCGCGGGACAAAGGAGCTTACAATCGGAGGTAAGTACAGTAAAAAAAATTTTTTTTTTTTTTTTAATAAAATACTTTTGTGTGGTGTTTTTTTTTCATTTAACCCTTTGTGAACTGGTAAGGGGTCCATGAGACCCCTTATACCAGTTCACAAGGCTCTGGGTATGGCAGGTCACCTGCGGCAAGCGGGTGACTTGCCATAACCCCCAGCCCCCCCATTACCTGCCTCCCCAACGGCCAGGGGGGGCAGAAGGGCCCGGGCCATGTGGCTATGTGGGCTAGTAGCCTGCAGGGCCAGGGGCCACCAACGCTGGCCCCTGCTCCCTGTTCTACAAGCCCCCATAGCTGGCCCGGGTCGGTAATGCTGGGTAGGGGGGACCCTACGTCATTTTTTGGGGGGATTTTTAAGGGTTTTTAACCCTTAAAATTCCAAAAAAATGGGGTCCCCCCCCCTAGGAGGGGGAACCCTATGTCATTTTTTTTTTAATTAACCCTTTTGTTTTCGGTCATCCAGCAGCTATAAAAGGCTGAAAGAGTGCTCCACTATCGATGGGAGGTAAGTATTAAAAAAAAAAATAATAAAATATTTTTTCTCTTTGTGTGTCTGTGTTTTTTTTTTACATTTAACCCCTTGTGAACTGGTAAGGGGTCCATGACCCCTATACCAGTTCACAAGGCTGGGGGAGGTGGCAAGTCACCTGCGCTAGCCGGTGACTTGCCATTAACCCCCGGCACCCCCATTACCTGCCTCCCCAAAGCCCAGGGGGGGGCAGAAGAGCCCGGGCCCACTGGCTATGCGGGCTTGTAGTCTGCAGGGCCAGGGGCCACAAAAGCTGGCCCCTGCGCCCTGTTCCTCCAAACCCTGCATAGCTGGTCCCGGGCTGGTTAGTTTGGGTAAGGGGGGGCCCATGTCATTTTTTTTTTTTTTTTTTTTTTTAAGGATTTTTAACCCTTAAAAATCCCCCCAAATTTAACCCTTTGTAGTGTGGATGGTAGTTGTATTTTATTTGTAAATGTTAAAAATTACTTGTTTCAGTTAGAGGGGTCTCCTGGGCAGGAACAGGGGGCTACCGATAAATATGTGGTACCGTTCTAATCGGTAGAAATGGGGCTTTCACATGCAATATGGTTTTCCCTAATCAAATACATTTTTTATTTAAAATAAAGGAGGCAATTTTCTAAAAAAAATTTTGTATTTATTTATTTATTTTTATTTAATAATAAATAAAATTAATGATAAATAAAATTTACAAACAAGACATTTCATGTTAAAGCCTAAACTCTGCTGCAAAAAATATATATATAATTTTCCTGAAAATTCCAGCAAAAATGACGCAAAACATGGCGCAAAACATGGCGCAAAATGGGGAAAAATGACCTGTCAACAGAGGATGACAAAATCTCAAGTAAGCTGGCAATTAAAAGGGTTAATAGTACCTCTGCATGTTGGGTATTGTTCTGTTCGGGGGACCTTGCGCTTTCAGACTTAGCTTGTTTTTTCTTGTTTGCATATTTATATTTTAGGAAAAGGTGTTTTTTATTCTGCTTTTTTATACATTTTTTAGGGAAACTCTGCGCAACCAAAGAGTTCTTTGAGGGATTAATTCCAGAAAGATGAGCCCACTACAACAAGCTGGGTATGCTTAGAAAGCTTAACATGTGTACTTTCAGGGAATATATGGTTTATGGGGGATATTCCAAATGTAAAGGGTTGTTTTGGTTGAAAAATCGCAAGGTGCGCACTTTGTCTGCAGAGCTGAAATTTTCAAGAAAAATTTCCGTTATGCTCATGCTTTACTTTGGGGTGTTTGGCAACTCTTCCCTTGACAGAACCTATGCATGTTGGGTATCATTCTGTTCGGGGGATGTTGCTTTTTCAGATTATACTTGTTTTTTCTTGTTTGTATATAGTTTTTTTAGGAAAATGTGGCTTTGATTCTCCTTTTTTATCCTTTTTTTAGGGAAACTCTTTGCAACCAAAGAATACATTGAGGGATTACTTCTAGAAAACTGTGGCCACATCAACAAGCCTGGTACATCTAGAAAGCTTGAGGTGTGTACTTCCAGAGAATATATAGTTTGTGGGGGGTATTTCAAATGTAAAGGGTTGTTTTTCTGGAAAAACTGCAAGGTGCGCATAGCCCATATCACAGTTTTTTTTCTGAAAATCCCCTAAAGCTCTGTTTCAGTTTGGGGGAGTCTCCTGGGCAGGAAAAGGTGTCTACCTATACATATGTGGTACCGCTGTAACTGTGAGAAATTGGGGTTTCACACGCAATAAGATTTTATTGACAAACTTACATTTTTTATTACAAAAAAACACTACAAATTGTAAAAAATAGATTTTTTTAATTTTTTTGCACATATTTCGCCAAAAAATATTGAGAATACACCTAAAAAATGACAAACAAGACATTTCATGTTAAAGCTCAGACTCTGCTGAAAAAAACAATATATCATTTTCCTGGGAAATCCCTGGAAATCCCTTCAAAAATCACATTTGAACATGGGGAGTGCAAAATAGTGCAAAATGGTCTGGCAACAGAGTGTGACAAAAACTCCAGGTAGGCTGGCACTTAAAGGGTTAAGGTGGGCCACCAGAAATGATGTTGAATCAGATGTAGCGTCTTCTTGAGCCCGAAATGGCCTGCCAAGGGGTGATCATGAAATTCGGCCAGAACCCTGGAACGTAAAGATTCAGGAACAAAAATCTTTTCTTGATGGACCAGAATTCCATCTACTCGTGATAGTTCAGATTGTAGGTTCTCTGGGATAGAATCGGATGCTCGTCGAATCTCAGCAATGAGTTCAGATTCAAGTAACAAAAAATGGTTCGGTTGCAAAATAGTGGGTTCCACAGGTTCAGGACCTTGGTCAGAAGGATGAAGACGGGAGAGTGCATCAGGTTTGGTATTTTTGTTTCCTGGACGGTAAGAAATATGAAAAGAGAATCTGGAAAAGAATAGTGACCACCTTGCCTGACGTGGCCGGAGTCTTTTTGCAGACTGAAGGTACTCCAGGTTCTTGTGGTCCGTGAGGATCAAAATTGGATGTCTGGCAGCTTCCAATAGATAACGCCATTCCTCCAGGGCAAGTTTGATAGCAAGAAGTTCTCGGTCACAAACATCATAGTTTTGCTCTGCTGAAGACAGTTTTCTGGAAAAGAAGGCTACGGGATGGAGTTCTCCTTGCTCAGATTCTCGTTGAGAGAGTACTGCTCCTACAGCATTGACGGAGGCATCTACTTCAAGTACAAAAGGGAGCTCGGGGTCGGCATGTCTCAAGATAGGGGCAGAAGTGAAACGCTCCTTGAGATGAGAGAAGGCCTCCTCAGCAGCTTCAGACCAGACAAATGGAGTATTCTTACGGGTGAGATCGGTGATAGGGCGGACTGTGAGAAATCTTTAATAAAACGTCTGTAAAAGTTGGCGAAGCCAATGAAACGCTGTACTTCCTTGCGATTCATAGGTTGTGGCCAGTCCAAGACGGCAGCCACCTTCTCAGGATCCATCACAATGCCGGTACTGGTGATAAGTAACCCCAGGAACTGAATAGAAGGTTGTTCAAACTGACATTTCTCCAGTTTGGCGTATAATTGATGCTCTCGAAGACGCAGAAGGACACGACGGACATGTTCCCGATGTTCCGAGAGGGAGGAAGAGAAGATTAGTATATCATCCAGGTAGATGATGACGAAAATATCAAGATAATCCCGGAACACGTCATTTACAAAGTGCTGGAAGGTTGCAGGGGCATTACAGAGTCCGAACGGCATGACCAGGTATTCAAAGTGACCATATCGTGTGCGGAAGGCCGTCTTCCATTCGTCACCTTGACGGATCCGAATTAAGTTGTAGGCTCCCCTCAAGTCCAACTTGGTAAAGAACCGAGCGGACCCCAAACGCTGGAAGAGTTCAGAAATCAAGGGCAAAGGGTATCGGTTCTTGACTGTAATTTGACTGAGGGCCCGGTAATCTATACAGGGTCTCAGAGACCCATCCTTCTTCTCCACGAAGAATATCCCTGCTCCTGCAGGCGAAGTGGAATGTCTAATAAAACCCTTAGCCAGGTTTTCATCAATATATTCACGGAGAGTCTGTAACTCGGCTTCAGACAACGGATAAATACGTCCAAAAGGGATGGCCGACCCAGGTAGAAGGTCTATTGGACAGTCATAAGAGCGGTGAGGAGGTAGCTGGTCTGCACCTTTTTTGTCAAACACTGGAACTCTAGATACGCAGGCGGAAGGGAATCCGGTGGATTAAGGGTTACTACAGAGAGGTTATTCTCCTGCTGTCTGCAAAATTGGTTGCAATAGGGAGAGAACAAAGAAACTGAACCGGAAGACCAGTCGATGACGGGGTTATGTATAGAGAGCCACGGGAAACCCAAAATAATAGGGTACAAAGGAGAGTGCATTAAATCAAAGTGTATTAATTCTGAGTGTCCATCAGGAGTAGAGTAGCCAAGCGATTTAGTTCTATGGGACACCGGTCCGGACTTGACGGTAGATCCGTCGGCCAAAGTGAGAAGCAGAGGGGTAGGCCGAACTTCACATGGAATATTGTGAGTCTGTGCGAATTCTAAGTCCATGAAACAGCTGCAGGCCCCGGAGTCAATCATGGCCCTGGTCTCAACCCTTCCTCCAGGAAGTTGTAAACTAAGAAGCACAGAGAGGTGAGAACCAGGCACAGGAAGTGGTGTGCTCTTAATAAGAGGTGTTGATCTCTTCATAGCTGCGGGTCTGGTGGGACAATTAACCCGAAAGTGTCCGGGGTTCCCGCAGTACATGCAAAGGTTTAGCCGCCTCCGGCGCAGTCTTTCCTCTTGGGACAAAGCAGCCCGGATGGTTCCCAGTTGCATGGGCTTGATAACCCCCGAATCGGTCTGCGGAGAGTCAGGTGATGCAGGCGAGGACCGTGGAGCAAACCATTGGGCTAGGGCTGAACGCTCTTTACGGCGTTCCCGCATCCGGCGATCCACCTGAATGGCTTCAAGAATAAGTTCATTTAAAGTTTCAGGAGTGTCGAAGTGGGCCAGTTCATCCTTAATCAGTTCAGAAAGACCTAAACGAAACTGATGTTTTAAAGCTGGCTCATTCCACAGGGTGTCAAAACTCCAGCAATGAAAATCGGCAACATACTCCTCAACTGGACGGCGACCCTGTCGCAAATTATGGAGAGCTGCCTCTGCTGATGCAACATGTCCGGGATCATCATAGATGGCTGCCATAGCAGAAAAGAAAAGATCAACAGAGGCCAGACAAGGATGATTTTGCTCCAGAAGACAATGGGCCCATGTTTGGGGAGGCCCTTGCAGAAGGGAAATAACAATTCTGACCCGGACTTCCTCAGCAGCATAGGTTCGTGGTTGCAGAGAAAATAATAACTGACAACTGTTCCTAAAAGCACGAAACTTCTGGCGATTTCCTGAGAAAAATTCCGGGAAAGGAACTTGGGGTTCAGGGGTGACCCCGGAATCTGCCCCCTGTGTGATAGGAACAGCTGTAGCAGAAGATACTGTCGGGGGCGTGAGTTGATTTAGCCGATCCACAAGCTGAGTAAAGCCTCCCTGTAAGCCCTGGACGGCTGCACAGAGGGAAAAGACTTGCTGCATCAAATTATCAAATTGACAGGGTTCCCCACCGAACCTCATGTTATGGCTGTGATACTGTCAAGCCTCCTGGCTACAATCATGGGGAGAGCTGAGCTGAGCTCCAGGTATGGGGCGAAGTGCAGCAGAAAAAACTCCAAAGAGCAAATAAAAAGTCTGAGCAGAGTCCAATGGTGAATCCGGGGTCAGAGGCAGGCAGAAAACAGGCAAAGTCCATAAGCAATCCGCGTCAAAAATCAGGTTATCCGTCCGTATATAAATCCAGGTATTCGATCAGGTATTCAGGAATCAGGAAAAACAAGGTCCAGGAAGTAAGCTGATAACACAGCATTGGCTGTAGGCCAGCTGTCCTCTTAAATAGGGCTATCAATCAGCACAGGGAGGGATGTGCCAGAGTCTGGTGAAGTCACTCCCTGTCCATTCAAACTCAGGACACCAGGAGGTGAAATCAAGTCCAAGAGCTTACACTCTAGGCCTTGTGCACTTCCAATGGGCTGAACAGCAGGTGTCACTGTGGAGCATGCGACAGAAGAAGAGCCTGCTCTGTTAAAACCATGCAGCTGAGCATGTCTGCTGCTGCATGCAGTCCGTGGTATGGCGCGCTCACGATGCCTTAAAGGGCAGGAAAGGCGAGGAGACTGACAGGTTGTAATAAAGGGGGGGTTAGGAACCCCTATGATCGGGGCATCCACCACGGGGGGTGATGACCAACAATTAACCACCTCAGGGGGAAAAGGGTATTTCCTATCCCAGTCCCCTGGGACCCCCGGAAGTTTACTGGGGCATTCCCATTCCTTGAGCATGAGAGCATGGAAATGAGCCTGCTCTAGAAATTCCAAGCATGCTGTGGCTGTATGGAAACGCTCCCCTCTCGGCTTGGGGGCCTCACCAGGGAGAGAGATAGACAGAACCTTAAGGACCTTAATCAACAGATCGTCAGTGTCACACTGGGCCCAGTATTCAGGGCCAGAATCGTCATGACTCCTCGGCCTCTCATCAGATGAGCCTGAGTCAGAGAACAGCTCTCCTTCATCAGAAGGGGTATAGTCACACGGAGTAGTAAACTCCTCAGTTCCCATAGGAAAAACAGTAACATGAGGCGTCAAGTGCCGCTTTTTTCCAGGGCTCTTGCGCTCTGACAACCTCGCAATAATCTGTTCAGCCGTCGGCAGTCTGGAAGATCCAACAGGCTGCAAATCCCCACTTGTATGCGACTCAGCAGGAGTGAGATTTAAGCATGGGGAAATAGGTGAACTGAAACGAGGTGCAGCCACTGGCAAGCCTGATTGCAGGGCCAGTGCTTGCTTGGCACATAGTCCGCAGACCCGTGCCCTGTCAGCATCAGCATGGGGTTGTCCACACGCTACACACAGCCGGTCATGTCCCAGAGGAACCCCGGTCACATAATTCTGAGATGCCTCCATATGGTGATTACTTAGGCACAATATGCCAGTAGGGATTTATGCTGTAGGCCACCCTGGATGCCCCAAAGACCCGCTAGGGAAGTGGGAGAATTTTACAAGGCCCGCTATAATTACACCGGGCCGGGAGAAGCCAATGGTGTTCACCAGTCTACAAGACACAATGAGAATAAGGGGTGTCAGAACATGCGCAGCAAACAAGAAGTATGAAAATCACCCGCCAGGGCACTTACAGACCAAGGAAGGAGGAGGACCGTTACCACGCCCGTGCGCGACTACCATCAAAATGGCACCAAGCGAACCTCGAAGGGCGGGCCAGAGCGTCACGTGACGCGGAGCGCCCCAAGCCAGGTCCCCGCCCCCTCGAAGAGCGCGAACTCTAAGACAGTAGTCAACTTGTCATGAGGAGCGAAGTGTATGACACACTAAAATAGTGATTTGCCAATAAAGACGCCGCAGCGTCTGAGGCGGCCGTGCACAATAAAAATGCAAACAGCGCGACTCTGACACCAGTTATACAAGTCAAAGGACAATACTAAGGCCATAAGCGTGTAACAATACAATGAGACCACCACACCCCCCCCTTTCTTTCCCCCCGAGCTACGGGGGGGGAACAAGGGAGGATGGCGACCCTTTGCACAGGGCCCACCGCTACACGGGGTATGGGGTAATAATGCGGGAGGGGCATCCCCTAGAGGCTCACCATCAGCCTAAACCACCTACCCTTTGGTGGGGGACTGCGGTGGAGCCTAGCTCCATAAGCACGCGTGGTGCTGCCTACCTTCCCCCGACCAGCGCAGCCCAGGCTGGGAGGCACATCATCACAAGGAGGACGGGTGGGAATAGTCCAACAGGGCCACAGGCTTTAATTGCCCCGCTCACCTGCGAGAAAGTGATACTCCATGTCTTCGCAGTCAGCACTGCAGAGAAATCTGGGGATTTGTGGGAGGTCCCTGGGTATTTGAGAGCCGGGAGGAGCCTGTTTTGCATGTCTCTGCAGTGCAGCGCCATTTGGCGGAGGATAACCAAAGTGTAAGTACTATATCTGGAGCAGGACGTACTGTATACTAAGAATAATCAATTAAAACATTTGCAGACCCCCCATCTCGCTAAGTTAAAGTGACAGTCCAGTGTAAAAGGAGTGTCCACACTCATGGGAGGTGGTGGCTTTATGTAGCCCCAGCTGGGGCCAGTTTGAAACGCTGCTGCCGCCACTGGAAGGGAAGCATCAGGGTTCAGGTAAGTTACAGCAGCACTTCTGCTGCAGAAGCCTTAGGTGAAGCTTTGGTGCTGAGCAGCCCATCAACCAGCTCTTCTATGTTCGGGCTGGACGCCAAAATTGAACACTAACTTCAGACTGAAGTCCGTGTTCGGCTTTGGAAACCCAAACTAGCAAAGTTCGGTGGGAACTCGAACATTGAGGTTCAGGTTTGCCCATCTCTAGTTATAATTTTTTTCAGTGACTACAGATTTTCTGTAGCACAAGTTGTCAGAAAAACAATTGTTGGGATGGTCTTCAATTATCCACAGATGACTGGGGCAAGCCTAACAGGAAGGACATAACTGAGCTTTGTGGGGCCAAAACCTCCCACAGCTGACTAGGTTTGAATATGAAACGAAAAGTCTCTACATGAAAATTGTTTCCTTCCTGTGCATCATTCAGTCATTTTATTATAATTTATTACTCTCAAGGGTGCAGTAGGTGGAGACATAATCAAAAACATATTCTGGATGTCCGGTAGGATCAGAATTTAACTCTCCAGGGTAACAGAGAGCGTGCCTCCTTTAAAGTGGACCAACACCCACCGCGGATCAGCTCCCTGCCTGCGGGGCACCCAGGTGAGTTTTTGGGGCTTTCTGGGGGGTTTCACACACCGATCGGGGTGCCCCGCGGAAGTGGACCAACAACCAGGATAGTGAAAATCCTGGGTGTTGGTCCACTTTAACAGGGAGCGTTCCTGTGTCGGCTATTCACAAAAAGGATAGCGGGGATGCGGCCGCTGCTTGCGCATGCGCCATTGGACCAGGAACGAAGGTGAGTTTTTGGGTAACCTGGGGGGTTTCACAGAGCAGGGAACTCCCGATTGGGGGGAGCGAGTATGCCCGCCCTTGAGTCTCATAGACTCCTGTGTGGGTTTTGGTCCTCTTTAATATCGCTCTCAACCTCAGAATGTGATAGAAAGCTATATGCTGCAGAAAGCAGATGCATGAAGACCCTTTGAGACTGACTCTCACTTTGCTCCTGGGGCACCCCAATTCAGGATGCCCTGCTGTGTGAAACCCCACATGTCAGCCAGTAAAACTCACCTTTCCTCTGTCCTATGGCAGTACATGCTTGCACCAACCAGTCACAAATGCATGGTGCGGCCCCCTTTGCTAGAAGTATAGCTGACGGTGGTCGTGGCTTGCGCATGTGCCGTTGGAACAGGGTAGGTAGGGCTTTGAGGGGATTCCCCGGCCGGTTGATTTCCTCCCCCCGGGGCATCCAAAATCGGGATGTGTGAAACCCCCCAGGTCGATCTGTTCACTTACCTTGCCTCCTGGTCCAAAGCGCATGCGTGGGCCGCAGCCGCATACCCAATATCCCTCTAGCAGGGCGGGTGCCCTCACCAGCCATTTGTGAATGGCCGCCGCAGGTACTATTAGAGGGAAGCGGGGGATGCGGCCACGCATGCGCTGTAAGACCGGAAGGAGGCGAGTTTCTTTGATCGATCTGGGGGTTTTCACACAGCGTTGCACCCCTGATCGGGGTGCCCCGGGGGAAAGGAACAAAACCCAGGATAGTCAAAATCCTGGATTTTGGTACACTATAAGTGTGGAGTCAATTCTATTCGGGGGGCCACTGGACACCTTTTTCTATGCGTAAGACCCTTCAATGGACATTCCAGACAAAATATTAATTTATCCTGCTTTCTGTTCTCCCCACGCTTTGCTGTGAGGGGCGGCAACTTTCATTCAGCCTGCTTTTATATTTCTTGATAGTCCATCCATAGTGAACTTACTAACCAAAGGCCTGCAGCTGTACTCGGGGGCAGAGCGCACAGTGATTGGTGGTGGATTGTGGAAAGCAGATGAGTTATTGTTAATTATAATTCTCACATAACCCATAGCTCTCCTACCCTCCTCTCGCTTCCCCTGTTGTTGGAAGAGGACTGCTGCTTGAAGGACACTGTCATAACTGAAACGGCAATTCACAGTGTTTCCTGTAAAGGGACAGGACAAGCAATGGTAATAATAAGTCCTCACGGAGCTAACCTGAAGCCTGTCCCATGTGTCTCCTCCATTTCCTGCATTGTTATGTAGATCACTGTTTGTCAACCTGTTGTACACATACCCAAGGGAAACGCAGTGTTTAGGATCACACCAACAGGAGTGTCTGACTGGTCTATAATATTATTTTAACAGTGAAACATTAGCCCTTATTGTTTTAAAAGTAAGCCGTGGCCTACTTATTTTGGTACTTCTGGGGTTACTTGTTTGGAACTTCTTCTTGTCACTTGTGGGGTACATAAAAAGGATTTGGGAACCACTGCTGCAGATGCTGTAGCTGGTCTCCAAAGTCTGCCCCTTCTTTCCTTTTTCCACTATGCTTCAAATATGGTCGCACAGCTGCTTTTGTCTCTCAGCGCTTTCCGAATGAGCAATACCAGCAAGCTACACCTGCCGCACTTGCCGGGGTCACTCACATTGGGAGTGCTGGCGGATGGGGGTGGCTGTGCATTCACATTTGGAACATAGTCATGGGGGAATGAAAAGGAAAGAAGGGGCAAAATTTGGAGACCTGCTACTGCACTGCAGGAAATAGAGAAGAGGCAAGTGTAACTGGCTTCAGGTGAGCTACTGAACTCACATTGGGAGTGCTGGCGGACAGGGGTGGCTGTGCATCTTCATTTGTAACATAGTCATGGGAGAATGGTATGGAAAGAAAGGGCAAAATTTGGAGACCTGCTACAGCACTGCAGGAAATAGAGAACAGACAAGTGTAACAGGCTCCAGGCGAGCTCCTTGTGGCATTATTATTTACATAGCCCGGACTGTCCCTTTAAATACATGTCTTGATTAAATCTGGCCTGCCATTGCTTATAATCTATTTTATAAAACGCTGGATGCTTTACACTTTGAAATTCCATATTGCAGGCGGCGTCTGGGGCAGAGTGGAGCTTGTTCTGGGACATAAGTGGGATTAACACATAGCTCTTTAACTGTGACTGTGAAACAGATGTCAGGGGAAGCTCGCCTTTATAAGAAGCACATGTGCCTGAGACAACTGTGTAATGTGCGCTATGAATCAGGATTAATGACAGAGAACACAGCCCTCCAGGATGATGAAACCTCATTGCTGAAAATATTTAAAGTAATAGTTATGTTGAAGAGGTATTTCATCAGAAAGGTCCTTCACCAAAGAGGCCCTGGTGTAACTCACTCTTACAAAAATGTATGGGCACTTTTTTAAAGTCAATGGTGTAACAGTGATGGCTGTGTGTATGCTATGTAGGCCCTCTTTTATGTTATTTGTGATTGTTATGTTTTTCCTTACATATTCTGAAAGGGCATTCCATATAAAAGGGGCAGTCCAGTAAATGGCAATAATTAGGCAGCACCCCTGAAGCCTGTCCTTTGTGTTTCTCCTCCAGCAGCGCATTTTAGAAGGTCTCCAAATTTGCACCTTCTTTCCTTTTCCCTTCACGCTCCAAATGTGATCATGCAGCCACCTCTGACCTATGGTGCTCCTCGCCACTGTGGCTTGCCAGGCTTGCTCATGTTGGAAGCACTAAGTGACACTGCTGGCTAAGAAATCACATTTTGAATGTGGTTGTGGAAAAATACAAAGTAAACTCTGGAGACCTGCTACAGGAAAGGAGAGGTACATGGGACATGCTTCCGGTGAGCACCTTGCTGTCTTATTACTAGCAATGCTTATACTAACCTTTTATTACCTGCAAATGTCATTCTAAAGTGCGTGTAGGGCATATATATAATGTATTATGTACATTTAAAAGCAAAATATAGGAAATACAATTCTGTGAAACTCACCTGTAGAATTGTTTTTGAATATATCCAGTCCAGGGCGTCCCAGAAGTAATGACATATGAGTATTCTGCCCCCAGGGGGCGCTCGACTGCAAGATCAAAAGCTTCTCCAGGCACCCTATAAAAGCAAGTGTCTCACTATGATTTCCCAGTGGTTAAAGAGCAGCAAGAAAAAGAGACAGGCCGGGAGGCCAAGAAACCATGTTACTTCACATAGCTTCAGCATGTACTCTCTCCAACAAAAACTCTCCAAAAAAAATGGTAATCACCATAACAGGCAAACCAGAGATAATGAAAACAAGGGCGGGGTGGGATGACCTGGACTGGATATATTCAAACACAATTCTACAGGTGAGTATCACAGAATTGTATTTTTCACTATATCCAGTCCAGGTCGTCCCAGGAGTAATGACATATGGGACATCCAAAAGCAGTGTCCATTAGGGCGGGATCCCCAGTGCGGAACAGCATGTAGTTCATTTCACTACCGCCTGAAGCACCCTTCGGCTAAAGACAGCATCAGCTGAGGCCCTAACATCAACCTTGTAAAACTTGGTAAAGGTATGAACTGAAGACCAAGTGGCAGCGTTACAAACTTGTTCAACAGATGCCTGGTGCTGAAAAGCCCAAGAGGCACCAATAGCTCTGGTAGAATGAGCTGTGATCCGAAAAGGGGGTTCCTTCCCCTTGGCAGAATACGCTCGCACCACCGTCTGTCTGATCCACTTACTGAGAGTGGACTTGGCTGGTGGCAAGCCCTACCTAGAGCCCTGTGTTAGGACAAAGAACAAATTCGATTTCCTGAAGGATTCAGTCGCAACCAGGTAATACTTAATGGCTCTGACCACATCCAAGGCATGGAGGGTTCTTTCCTTAGCATTAGTCGGTGCTGGACACAAGGAAGGCAAGACTACTTCCTCATTAAGATGAAAGGGAGACACGACCTTAGGCAAAAAATCAGGTTTAAAATGAAAAACCACCTTATCCTTATGCAGCTCAAAATAAGGAGGCTTCATACAAAGCACGGCCAGCTCTGACACGCGACGCACCGAGGTGATCGCTACCCCTGGAGAGTAGAAAGTGCCAAATTCAAGTCCCACACCGGTAATACAGGCTTACGCGGTGGACGTACGTGGGTGACTCCCTGGAAAAAGGTCTTGATCAATCTATGATTGGAAAAGGATCTCTGGAAAAAGATGGCCAAGGCAGAGACCTGGCCCTTGAGGGTGCTCAGCTGGAGACCCAAGTCTAAACCGTGTTGTAAAAACTCCAAGATCCTAGAGATAGAGAAAGTGCGACAAGGGAGACTCTTGGATTCACACCAAGCAATGTAGGCACGCCAAACTCTGTAATATATCATGGAAGCCTGAATCATGGTATGCACAACCGTGGCAGACAGGCCCTTTTCCATCAGGATTGAGGTCTCAATAGCCAGGCCGTCAAAGGCAGTGTCTGTAAATTGGGGTGCCACAACGACCCCTGTGTGAGAAGCCCTGGGTCGTCGGGCATGATGTAGCGATCCACTGACATTTGAACTATGTCCGCAAACCAACTCCTTTTCGGCCAGCGAGGAGCCACCAGGATTGTTGGGGCCCCTTCCTGGGCTATCTTGCGCAGCACTCGGCCCAGGAGTGGAAACGGAGGAAATGCATAAAGGAGCCTGAACTCAGTCCAAGGAATCGCCAGAGCGTCTGTGGCAAAGGCCAGAGGATCCCTTGGGAGCTTGTGATTGTGTCTGGAAGCAAACAGGTCCACATTCGGCTGACCCCAGCGGAGACACAGAGCATTAGAGACCATTTCCCCAGACGAGAGGCCCTCAGGGAGTCTGCCTCCTGGTTTTCTACCTCGGGAATGTAAACCGCCAAGATGCAGAGAACAGAAGGACTTCCCCACCAACAGGTTTCTGGGGTCCAGCCACCACAAGAGGGACTGTCTGGTCAGGGGGGACAGTGAAAATTCCTGTTCCACTGACTCCTGCATCCGGTCCCAGCCGGTCAACAGGTTCAATTGAAGAGGTCTCATGTGGAATTGGGCGAAGGGCACTGCCTCGAAGCATGACACCATTAGGCCCACCAGCCTCATCCCCAGACGGATCGACGGCCACTGACAAGACAGCAAGGTCTGCACTTGCGTCTGAAGGCCCAACACCTTCTGCTGTGGCAGGAAAACCTTGACCTGAGAGGTGTCTAATGTCATGCCCAGGAAGGAGCTCACCATTGAGGGAGTGATCGAAGACTTGGGGTAATGGATTACCCATCCAAAAGCCTCTAGAGTGGATAACACCGTCCGGGTGTCGGTCTCGGCCTGCTGAAGGGACTGAGCCGCAATCAGTAAATCCAGATAAGGCAGCACACGAATGCCCTGATTCCTCAGAATAGCCATGATGCCTGCCAGCACCTTGGTGAAAACCCGGGGGGCTGAGGATATCCCGAATGGCAGAGCCACAAACTGGTAATGCTGGTCCTCCAGAGCAAATCTCAGGAATCTCTGATGTCCCTGGAATATCGGGATGTGCAAATAGGAATCCCTGATGTCCACCGTGGTCATGAAGTCGCTGGGCCGAAGCGAGCTCACCGCTGACCGTAAGGTCATGCGGAAATGCCCGACTCTTACAAACCTGTTGAGACCCTTCAGGTCCAGGATAGGTCTTAACGTTCCGTCCTTCTTGGGAACCATGAACAGGTTGGAGTAAAAACCTTGACCCTGCTCCTGAAGAGGCACAGGGCAAATCACACCTAACAGCAGGAGGTGCTGCACGGCCATTCTCAGGCCCTGTGCCGTCACTGGGTTCTGGGATATGCAAGACTGAAGAAATCTTGAGGGCGGCCTGACTGCCAGCTCTATTTTGTAACCGGAGGACACCACCTCCTAAATCCACTGATCCGAGACGCGCTGTCTCCAGATATGAGCAAATAACAAAAGACGTCCCCCCACCGGGATGGGTGAGGGCGCCTCGTCATGCCTGAGGAGCATTGCCAGGGGGCTTGGATTTGGATCCCCAGGAGGAATTGGATCGGCCACGGGACCTACCTCGTCCCCAGGAATCTCTGCGGCCACCTGAAAATGAAGGCATGATAAACTAAATGATCCATGCGCCTGTCAGCTGGATCCCGCAAGGAAGCAGTATCGGGTGACGGCATAACTGTAGTGTTGGGACGGGACCATAGGCGGACCAGCTCCTCAGGAAAGGGATAACGCCTGTCCAGGGCCTTAGGCACCGACGGTAGCTTGTTAGGCCTTTCCCATTAGAAAAATTGGCCTGCTCAGGAAAGACATGTCTCTCAGGCCGAAACAAATCACCCTGCTTCCTCTTAGCTGCTTTAGGAGGAACAATATGCAACGTCTCAAAAACTGAGCCAGCAACTTCTCAGTATCATCAGAGAGCCACAGGTCCTCGCCTGAGGAAGAGCCAGGCCCGCTGTCATAGCCGGCAGAATAATCCACAGTGGTAATGTCCTCATGCAACTCGCCTTCCTCCATGGAGCCCAGACCTCCAAAAAGATCATCATCATCATCATTATCTGAGTAAACGGGCTCGATGTGCCGCTTCTTACTCGTGGCCTTCTTAGGAGCCGTGCAAGAGATCTGTCTCTCAAGGTTGGCCACCCGGTATGCCAAATCAACATGGGACCCCTTGCTGGCTTCCCCCTCGCTGGGGGCTGAGTGCAGTAGCAGGGGTTCTAGAAAGGCCGCAGGCCATAATGGGCTAGGGGCAGATACGCCCGCCCGATCATGCTCCAAAAAGACGCCCCTGGCGCAAGTGACACAAACAGTGCTGAGTCCACCCAGAGGGCTGGCACTGCACATGGGGCAGAGCTTCACCCGCCCAGATGGGGCCCCTAGCTCACTATCCCCAGAAGCCTCCATTATGGTGATTAAAATAATTGGTATGCTGGTTACAAGGGACTGACGGCCCAAACCTGATAAGCCTTCTGAAATAGTGCCTCTTTTGAGATCCCTCTTAATAGGGAGAGGGGGCGGGGGACCGGGAGAAACCACAACCCTCAATCTATCAAAAGGGCCCACCAAGAAGACACACGCAGAAAAGTGCCATCAGTATCCCACAGCACATGCGCAACACAAACACAACAATAGATATTAGCAAGAGGGACTCACGACACAGCGCTCAGCAGCATGGAGGACTCCAGCATGGCAGGGGAAGGCAGCACAAGAAGCCAGCAGCTCGGCGCGTTCCTCGAGGGGCGGGCCGCACAGCAGTGACGCAAAAAGCGCCATCGTGCGCCCGCCCCCCAAGATGGAGGATGAAGCCATAGCAGTAGCAAGACACAGGGCAGCCCACGGAGGGGCCCCCGTACCAGCCCGTGCAGCGGGCGCACCTCTACACCACAAGCCGCGGCCTCAGCAAGAAAAAACCTCCGCCGAGCGGCGCCTCCCCCCCCCTCACAGCGCAGCAGCCAAAGATGGAGGGGAGAGAGGAGCAGGATAACTCGAGGGAGCGAGGGAGGTAAATACAAAAAAACAGTGCATAAAAACACCACACAGTAATAAAGCTTGTGGGGCAGGGAGGGTATGAAACCCGTGGGCATAAGTGGCCCCCCCCCTATAGGCTCACCATCAGTCTATGGCCGGCTACCCATTAAACAGGGTCTGCGGCCCAGAGCCTAGCTCTGCCAACGCCTGACCCCGGCGTTCTCCCTACCTTCACCGCCCCGATCAGCCATGGCTGGGAGGTAATAGTGGGTCCACGGGATCAGTGGACGCAGCAGGTCGCAGCGGCGGACGAGCTAGGAGGCCCCGCTCAGCTGCAATATCCAGGAGAGAGTATCCAACGATCTTCAGCAGCCAGACTGCAAGATGAACACTGGGAAATCAAAGTGAGACACCTGCTTTTATAGGGGGCCGGGAGGAGCGACAGCTTTTGATCTTGCAGTCGAGCGCCCCCTGGGGGCGGAATACCCAAATATCATCACTTCTGGGACGACCTGGACTGGATATAGTGAAAAGTTGATTTTTGTTATTTATAGAGACGCAGTTCCAGGCAATTTGTTAGGGTCATTAGAGACCTCGATATATTTTGCAAATTAATATTAATAAACCCCAGTATGACATGTTTATAATGTAAAATAGAAATAATATAGAATACTAGTTTAATAGTTAAAAACATCAGTGTCTGTTGTCAATATTAGTCAATACTATTCTGACCTGCGGCATCGATAAAACACAGCTCTGCTGGTAGCATCTCACTGGTTCTGCTGACAGTTTCAGTGTTAACACAGGTAATCGCCTGGCCCTAGAATCTTTTAGAGCCCCTAACATCATACCTCCCAAATTTTAAGATGGGAAAGAGGGACAGACACAGTGGTGCTCAGTTCATGGTGCAAACTTTATTTTTGTTAAACCAAGGTCTCCATCGTGCCCTCAACCACACCAACTTCCCCACCTATTAACAAGGATTGCCTTACAGAGAGAAGAAGTAAATGTGGAAATGAGAGTAAAAGAGAAAATATGGAAGACAGAGAGAAAATAGGGAAATGTGAATAGAGAAATGGAAATGTGGAAAAAGGAGAAAAGGAGGGGGTGTGAAAGAGCAAGAGAAGATGGAGAGGAGATGTGGAAAAGAGAAGGAAGGGGGGAATATGGAACAGAGAGAAGGAGGGTATGTGGGTGGCTGATAAAGTCGATTGCAGGAAAGCAGGGTGTCCAAAATTGGTTTATGCTGTGATGAAGAGGAAAAGCATCCAGGATAGTGAAACTCGATGCATGTGCCATATGCCCCCCCCCCCCATTCCCCACAACTCTGAGTAGAAGCTGTAACATGGCTCAGAAGTTTGGGGGTTGTTACTATTTAAAAGCTGAATTCAAATAATAGGTTGCTTCAAACCCCCTTCCATGGAGGCCTATGACCAGTAATCACTGCTAACCTCTTCTGTGTTCCAGCGTTGCTCACCTGCAAACTATTGGCTTCACAAAACCCCGTACCAACCTTCCTGGTGAACCTTATTGGCTGCTGGAGGCAAAATGATTGCTGAAGAGGTATCGGCTGGCCAAGCTCAGGCTTTCCAGGAGAGGCCAGCATTCCTAGTGGGGTGCGCTCATGCTGCCATGGTTAGAGGATCCCTAGTCTATTTGGACTGGATGTCCTCTTCATATTGACCCCTGACTCTTCCAACCATTACCATTAACAAGTCAGCCCTCTCATAGCGAGACAATACTGATTGTCTAACACATGTAAAATGAAATTGTATACGGAGAATGTGGCAGCACAAAATTCATGTCTTTTAGACTTTTGCATATTCGTTTTGTATGTTGTTTTGTTTTACTATATAAAAAGATTGACTGAACACTTACCTCCATCAGTCTTCTGCAGGGCAGGAATAACTGGCACTAACACACACTGCAAGGACAGCATGTCACTGCTGATCTTGATGGTACCAGACAGAAGACCTCCAAAATAATTGATATACCTACAGTTGAGTGTAAAAACATACATTTACTAACTGTGCCACCAGTCTACAAAGCAAAAATATTGTACAATGTCAGTCCATTAAAGAGGAACATTGGAGGTCTTGGAGTCTAAAGCCTCCCGAGTCCCACTACCTGGGCAAACTGAATTGGGATACCCTGCTGTGTGGAACCGCTGGTTGGCCCTTGCCCCTCACCTGCCCAGGAACCCTTTCTGCATCTTGGCACCGCAGCCGCATCCCCGCTAATCTCTAACTGTAACACGTACTTATGCCAGGCCTTTTTGCAACACCAACAGCTAAAGGTGAGCGGAGATGTGCCTGGCGGCACGCTCAGCTCCGCTCCGCTTCTCTCAGCTCCTTAGCTGCTGTGTGGCTAGCGGAGCCAAGCAAAACCCAGAATGCTGATTCGCTGAGTGGGTGCTCGGCCAATCAGCATGCTCAGTTTCGGCCGCATATGCACCGTGGGAACGTGAAGATGCGGAGTTTCCTGGGCAGACCATGAGGATACACACAGCGTGGCCTCCCAAAAAGTGATGCAGCACCTGAAAGGAACAACACCCGGGAAAGTGAAATTCATGGGCGTTGTTCCTCTTTAAAGGGGAAGTCCACTTTCTATGGCATTTTCCAAAGTGTATATTTTTTGGTGCCAAAATAATGTCTTCTATGTGCTGAGCTGATCTAGTATTATGTTGTCAACTGTCAATTACATTGAGTCCCTTCAACGCTCTCCTTCCTGCTGGGTCAGTCTCCTTAGTGAGGAAATCACTTCCTCATTCAGCCTTCAGTCCCCACCCCGCTGACCTGGTTCATCAATCAACCTTCAGAGGACCAAGAACCCAAACACCCCCCACTCACTTCCCTGATACCCTTATTAGCTGCCTCTCTCTGCCGCTTTGAAACCCCACCTTCCTCTCTCCTTTCTTGTCACACTATGTGCTGGAGATGCTCTTAGCCTGCAGCATCTCTCATCCCCTTTTTCTGGTTATATGTGCTGGCAGTAATAACTAGAGGCACAACAATGCACCTATTATTTACTATGATGTATAAAGTACACAGTGTGCTTACATCACATATTTCACCTAATTTTTTCTCTGCATTTCCAATGCGTTAATATATTTACAAATAACTTGGGAACTACAGGGTCTTTTTCAAAAAGGATTAAAGTTTAGGACAGTACAACGTGTAGCCCAAGACAATGGGACAACAATCGGGCGCTCTACTTTAGAGACATATATATATAACAATATCCTCAGCATGGTAGTTCTGTACAGTTATTCTGTGCCCTGCAGTTTGCCATCCGCAGAGGGCGTAACAAACTAATGAAAACATGGGAAAAGTAAATCATAAATGAGGCAGATCAGGAATCTGAGCAGTGCTGAGCATGTGGCACCTAATATGGGTTTCCAGTATTATCGCTCACAACAGGGAGTTTCCTTATCGTGGTTGTCAGGAAACAAGTGAAAATGTATTTGCTTCAAACTCGGGAAACAAGCATTTCCTCATAACAGGATACATGGAAACCCAGTTTTAAAAGGGCGAGCTCCTAGCCTTCCAGCCTAGCCTAGAATCTGTGAAAGGCACAGGCACTCTACAGTATGGGAGTCAGAAATAATAACAGGGGTCATGGATTTCCTGTAGTGGTCAGTTTCCCCCACTGACCTGCGCTGGGATGGATGAAGTGATGACGAGACCTTATCTTCACAAAACTTTCTCATGGCCAGAGTGCTGAGAGCCTGATCCACACTACAAGCAAGACATGGAAACCAAAAATGGGATTAAGAACCACACCAAAGAGAAAGTGATGATCAACATATAGAGCAAAATAAAGTACAAATAATGGACACTGATATGTTCATTATACTGTTTAATAGGATAGCATCCTATAGGCTCGCAAAGAGTACATGTTCAGGGATAACCAAATGATTTTGAAAGCCTCTGCAATTTCCAGACAGGCTGAGTTAGGACCCAGCCCTAGTGTCTAAAACACTCTAGGAGAAGATGGACGCCTTCCCCAGGGTCATCCCGATTTAGAATGCCCTGCTCTGTGAACCCTCCAGAAATCCTTGGTCCTCGCTCCCATGGCACATGCCTTAGACTCCCTACCGGGCAGATCTGATTGGCTAGCAATGAGTGTGTTAAGCAGGTGGTAGGGTATATGACATGACATGGCAGTGATCACAGTTTTAGGTCTGCTTTAAAAAGAGCCGAATTCCTGTATGCCTGACCCTAAAATCTGGAAGACGCTAGGGCCGAGCAATGAACTGTTCTAGGGGCATCCAAATACTTTGTATGGATTACACATGCTGCTGTCATAGTTATAAAGCAATAAAATACAGACTTGAAAATTCAATAGTAATCAGAATATGAATAAACTGCGTTCTGAGTGTATTTTTCACAATATTCTGAACTAATCTGATGGTATGAATAGATTGGGTGTGTAACACTGATCACTGTTGTGTATTATTTTCCTAAAGCCGACCAAAAACCTTATCCACTCAACCCCTAGATATTAAAAGACTCTAGGACAGGGTAAAGCCCTCCCAAATCAGTATGCGTCACATTGTCAAACCACTCTCAAGCGGAACATCCACGGGGCCCCATCAACATCCCCTACGCATACCTACACCCGGAATAGCGGATTCACTGACAGTGGTTGAGTGTAATCAGTAGGAGCGTGGCCAGGCATTAATATACTCATGATTGGAGAAGAGTCAACTAGTTTGAGGCAAGTACAGTACAAACCTAAGGTTTTTTTTTTCACAAACAGGAGATTGGGATGCCCCTGTAAAGTGGGTCTAAACCTCGGGGTGGGGGGGGGATTCCAGGTCTGCTTTAACTAAACCAACAAAGAAATGATGTTAAGGGTGTTGCTTTCTGTGGGCCTTACCTTGCAGACACTTTACTGTAGTGCATGTAGGATGCAATGACCACTCCTGTCTTCCCCTGATTACCCTGATATACAGAGAAGAACACAGAAGAACAGAGAGAAGTGTTACACAGTATAACCTTAAGAAGGAATAACTTTGGCCATATTAATACAGTTAGAAGTTGAGTGAACAACATGTGCAAGCCGCCTTTACCTTGCAATGTAAAACCACAACGTGTAGGGGGTCTGCATTTAACCAGGCCTCCATTGCTTTACAGATGGAACAGATCACATCCAGCGGTGGTGCATGGCAATCTGGCCAGAAGAAGTCCTGAACCTGACACAAGACACAAACATGCAAAACTATGTAAAACTGTTACATTTTAAGCCTAGAATTTACCTGTCCCTCACTCTAATGTGTTGCAGACTTCTTGCAGACCGAGGTTCACCACCAGGATCCCAGTAAGTGTGCAGCGATACACTTCATATACATATTTGCCTAAACTGGAATACTCAGGTGGAGAATCCCGCTTGGAGCACTGACTTTCTGTGTATGACTTCAGCGGCTAGCCTACTAACCTGCCTCTAGTGTATTCCCCTGGTACCAGGTTTTCTACCTTGGCATTACCTGTCCTGTTCTTGGACAATCCCTGTTCTTTTTTGCCCAAATCTTCTATTAGTCTTTGCGGCTTCAGCAGCCATAACCTGTGTACTGAACCATAGCTGAGTAAAGGCTTTACTATAGGTGAAGTGAGTGGTTTTGGATCCGGGGGTTCACAGCTAAACAAAGACCAGTAACTGTTTGGGACGGTACAGTATAAAAAAAGAAAACAAGGCGTACAGAACTCCAAAGTTATAATAGTAAATTAGCCATAGTAAAACTTTCAAGGGGACTCTCTGCTAGTGTTAAGATCAGGCTGGATTATGAGGGGGGCACAAGGGGCAGGTACTTGTTTCCCTGCAAAGGGGGCCTCCACCAACCTTTGGGTTATGATCTGGTCCAGGAGGCTTTTCAGTCTTTTGGTCTTTGGTCAGCAACAAAACTATTGGCAGCAGTGCCCCCCCGCACGACTGGGCAAGCCTTTCTTTGTTTTGGCAAACCTGCAGACAATGCCACCACAGTGCAGGACGGAGAGTCTAGAGCAGCGAAGCCGCCGTCAGCAACGCTACAGTGATGAGTGCGTGCAGAGCTGTCAACCTCACTGCACATAAGCCACCAAGCGCAGGCGCTGGCAGCTCAATGCAGGGAACAGTTTTCGGCAGGACCATCTGGGTGACTACACTACACCCTGCCCAGAATGGCAAAGCAGGAGTTCCTGAGCAGCACACACCCGCTCGAGGGTGACACAAGGGACTTGATTTGACATTCCAGTAAGTAGGCGGGTGCCAGACAACCTAATCAGTTACTTGGCTGGACTATTATTTTAGGAAAGGAAAAATTTACTGTATCTGGGGCCTCCACCAGATTTTGAGCCCAGGGGCCTCCACCACACTTAATCCGGCCCTGGTTAGGATCACTGTAATGTGTTTAAAAGTAAAGCAGAAAATAAATATAGATAGCAACACAGAAAACTTTAAAGTGGACCTTACATCAAATATTACTTAACCCCCCCATAAACTATGATTTGGAAGTTAGAAATGACAGAAATTCCCATCTTGCCCCACATAAAGGGCTGACAAATGAATGCACTGCAACCATACCTCGTCACCGCAGGGGACCATGGGTGACAAAAAAGCTCACCCATTATCCCCTGAAGTTAAAGCGGTCCTTCACTCTGAATACGAGTTTATCTTATATGTTTCCCACACTCTGTACATACTTATGGGCTTATGGGACATCAGGCAGCCTGCAAACAGGAAGTGCCTTCTGACTGTGCTGCTCTGCATTCTGGGACTGCTAACCTTTTCCTGACCCCAGCTCTGCTCTGTCTGAGCAAAGCACAGCTGTAACCCGCCCCCCTGTACTTTATCCCACTCTCCTCTGCTCAGTAAGTTTGTTTGATGCTTCTGAATCAAAATGGCGGTGCCCGTATCCTAAAGTCCTTAACAGAGTTGCAGCCCAGTGGAGGAAAGAATAATAAGTAAGTGACTAAAAACTTAAAATATTTTAATTTTAGATGCAGGGGAATCGCTTTTTAAGGGTTTGGGCTTTTCAATAAATCATGGTGAAGGTCCGGTTTAAGGAGGCACAAAGGCCAAGAAAACAGAGCTCTGCTGCCGCAGTGGGACTGCGTGGGTGTCTTTGTCATTTTGATTGCCAATTTAACAGAATTAGCAGAGGAACAAGACTTTTTTCCCAATAACTGTGTTTTAATTCCTCCATCACTATTTTTCAATATCAGATCAAGATACACCACAGAGGACTTACTAAACGATTATGAAAATGTTAAATTGCCCTCATAATTGTAAATATAATCAATAAAACCTACTTGGTCCTCCTCTGAACTATAGGCTAAATTCAGCACTTGGCGGGATTACAGTCTCTACTGGTTTTTGTGTAGAAAAACACATTCTTTTCCCCTCTCACTTGATTCAGCAGACCCTTTTGCAAGATTGTTTTAGGGCAAAATTTTTGTTTCGTGCTAGAAATTGCACAAAAATTTTGCCCAAAAGCGTAATCTTGTGTGATTCAGGGAGTGTGGGAGTCAGGATGGAAGAAGGTGCCCCCCCTCTTTCTACAACTAGCAGCAGAGCACAGAAGCCCCGAAGATGGTGGGGATGACCCAGCGCAGTGACCTTGAACACCACTGAACCCGAGAGAGAAGGCACACGGCAGGGGACTGAAGAAAAGAGATAGGGATCAGTAAGTTGTGAAATTGAGAATAATAAATCTGTGTGTAGTGTGATTTTTTACTTACACTAGTGGTGAACTGGTAAGGGGTCCTGTGAGAAAAATCACAGATAAGCTCATCACCGTGTGGACATCATTTTGGCAACTTAGAAAAATTATATTCAAGGTGGAGTTACACTTTAGGGCTGCGATAGCTCGGTCATGTAGTATACTTGAGTATAAAGATGATACATCACATGCTTGTGAGGGCCATGTTATGTTTTGGAGTTGTATAACATGTTTGTGTTTCTCAGGTGGCCCAGAAACCTCCACATGAGGGGCTGGAGATGGTTGTGAATGTCTGACATAGGATTACCAAAATCATATTTAAGGTAAACTCCACTTTTGAAATGCTACAATAAACACTACGTTTTATGGGAAAAAACTGTATTACTTCAGCTGAAGGGGTCCCATATGCTGGTAATGGCCATAAATGCCGCAGGACTCGATCTCGGAAGTCGGACATTTTTTTTTTTGACCTGGAGTAGTATGGGGACAAAAGGTGTATCCCTTATTCTGTCTGAATAGACAGTAAGTTGGTAAACTCTTCCTTTGGCATTATAACCACTGTGTATTAAACTGCCATATAATCTCTAAAAAATAGTGCAACATTTCCTTTATATCTCACTTTATTCCCGGCCCATTCCTTGCTGGGATGAATGTTTCTATGCTGCAATGGGTGGCGCGCTGCGTGATGATGCCTGCTTAAGAACAGTCCTACAGATCGTGCTGGAGAGAGAAGTCAGAGCTGGGCGTTAATGTGCCGGAAGATAGAGGCTGTGTACTGTGGGTGTTCACGCTCTCAGGGGGAATCTTCTTGGGAAGAGCTTCCAATTGATTGGTGTATGAATGCTGCTGGGAGGCCAGAGAGGGGAACACAGATCGACATCCTGTTGCTGGTAGAACCCAGTAAGCATGACGGGGAGTCTGACATGGTCAGTAAGGGTTTTTTATGCATTAGACATGGTTCAGGGGGACAATCCCTTTAAAGAATAAAACGTTTCTTCTATTAAGACAAAGACTTGATTTCATCATGAAAGGTAAGAGGTAACAGATAACACCCTTACCTTTGAGTTTAGCTTCTTAATATCATGTCTTTTCTTAGATAAGTTAAACAGCTGTAAGATAAAAACAAACTTGTTAAAAAATGGTCCTTAGTGGTAACCACCTGTAAAAAGCAGAAGCTATGCACCAATCCAATAGAAATGTCTCTAAAATGGTATTTCACATTGATACATTTGGAAGGGACAGATAGGGCCCCCATAAGACAACTACCGTATTTGCCGGCGTATAAGACGACCCACCAAAATTTCCACTCGAAATATAGAGTTTGTTATATACTCGCCGTATAAGACTACTCCCTCTTCCCCACACCGAATAAAACGTAAAAGAACATCAGATTACACTGCAGCCGCATCCCTGCTCGCCTTTAGTTTGGGATGTGCCCACACTGGCTATTCAGAATGCGTCCCAGCTAAAGGCATAGTAGGGATGCAGCTGCAGTATAATGTGGTTTGGGCTCTGGGAAAAGGGCCAGATGGGGGGTTTCACACAGTGGAGGATCACAATTTGGGATACCCCTGAAGTAGGGAACAAAACTCAGTGGGGCCTCCCAAATTTGGAAGCCCCACTGTGTGAAATAACCCCAACTGGCCTTTTTCCCAGAGCGCACATCAGATTACACTGCAGCTGCATCCCTGCTCGCCTTTAGTTGGGGACGTGCCTGTGCTGGCTATTCAGAATGCGTCCAAGCTAAAGGCATAGTAGGGATGCAGCTGCAGGTTAATGTGGTGTTGGCTCTGGGAATAGGGCCAATAGGGAGGGTTTTACAGTGGGGCATCCCGAATTGGAATGCCCCAGTGGGTTTGTTCCCTACTCCAGGGACATGCCAAATTGGGTTTCCTTTACTGTGTGAAACCCCCCAACTGGCCCTTTTCCCAGAGCCCAAACCACATTACACTGCAGCCACATCCCTACTATGCCTTTAGATTGGACGCATTCTGAATAGCCAGCACAGGCCCCAACTAAAGGCGAGCAGGAATGTGGCCACAGTGTAACGTGGAGTCTGGGAAAAAGGCCAAACGGGGGATTCAGACAGGGGGGCATTCCATTTTGCTGCCCCTGATGCAGGGAACAAAACCCAGTAGGGCATCCCAAGTTGGGGTGCCCCCTGTGTAAACTCCCCCAAGTTGGGATGCCCCCTGTGTAAACTCCCCCAATTTGGGGTGCCCCCTGTGCAAACTTCCCCAATGACCCCGTTTCCCAGAGTCCACACCACATTACACTGCGGCCGCATCCCTGCTCGCCTATAGCTGGGGACATGCCTGGGTTGTTTAGAATGTGTCTCATCTAATAGCATAGTGTGTAATGTGTGGGGTCTGGGAAAGGGGGGTTTTACACTGGGGGATGCCCCATAGAAACTTTTTTTTTTGTTAATAAATCTTAAATAAATCACACCTCAGATCAGATGCTGAAGAGTCCCCTTCAAAGTGGAGAGCAGCGAGGGCGATGTCAGGAGTGCGTGCCAGGAGCCAGCCCTCTGCCTGCCCACACAGTGCCTGAGAGCAGGAAAGCTGATCTGCTCGGCGCTCACCCTGCTGGCCTGCTCAGTCTCTCCCTGCTCTGATCAACTAGTGCTGCCTGAGCAAGAGCATCGCTCTGCAGGAGGTGGAGGAGGAGGACGATCGTGCTGCCCAGCTTGGTGAAGGTAAGTACATTTATATGTATGTGACCCAGGTGCACCCGGAGCATAAGACGACCCCCCACATGGAGGCATGTTTTACAGGGGGAAAAAGTTGTCTTATACGCCGGCAAATACGGTATCATTACAACAACACCCTTTAAAATTAAATGTAGCTATTATATGACGGGCTACAGAACTGCCATGGAAAGATGATTCACACATGGCAGAAAGCTATAAGCTATACGCTGTTAACATTGTAATAGTGGACTTGTATCTGATATAGAATTTAACTTAACAGGGTTCAATTATTGTTACAATTGTAACATCAGCCACGTACCTGGATGTCACACTGTAACACAGCCGGGAGCTGTACTGCTTTTTAAAAAGTAACTGAGGGACTATGCCCTGCTTGTTAAATTGCACAGTGCAGCAGCAGAGCGAGTTGTAAAACTCCCAGCACTAATTTCATTACTCTTATTGTTGCTGCCTCTGTACTGCGGTAACACCCCTGATAAAAGTAGCCCCACTGCCGCCCGACCCCGCACCATACCAGTCTGTTGTATCAGTAAGTACAGTATATCTGCACTTTTCTGGGGGGCCCACTATAAATTTTGCTATGGGGCCCTGTGAAACTTATATATCCTGCTGTGCAGTTCTGTCATTATTTTAAGGGTGGGAAAAAAACAGAGGAAAATATAAAAGCATTTTTTATATTCCAAGGTCCAATTTCATGATAGTTGTCTTTTTAAAAAAGCATGTTCACTGCTGATTGCTTTTACTGTTTTCCATCATGCTGTCCTTTTCTGCTGCTGTGACCATAATCGTTACCTGCAACCAAAAAATTAGCTAATCCTGCTCAATAAAAAAATCAACATTGTCAGTGAGCAGGGCCAACAAGTCAGGGTTCCACTGTCCCATCAACAAGTTTGGTGCCACTGAAGAGACCAGCAACAATGGTAGGTATATGAAAAAATTAAAAAATCCAATCTGTTATACGAATGTGAAAGGACATAAGAGAATGTAGGGATTCAATTGGGCATCGCTCTTTAATTCTTGTGGTCAGTCGTTAAACTTCTGTATAGTCAGTAATTACCAAGTAGTTGTCCTCATGTTTGGATCTTAGCATGCTAGCCACTTCTCGCAGGTTGCTTCGGTATCGCTGCTCTTCCAGGTTGGTGGGGAAGAAAACGCTAATGATACGCTCCGTTATATATGTCAGATCCAGGTCATAGCTGCGCTGCATGACATGGTCCAGGCTGAAGCTCCTGGAAGTCAAAATGCATTACAATCAATAAATGTTACGGCCAAATTAAAATGGGGCAGGATTTAAAAAAAAGTGTGTAAAGAGGCATTAACAGGCATGTTAATAGGCTTGCTGAAACTTGACAAACATGTTAAATATTGACTTGAGTTCCAACTCTAACTGGCTTCTATTCAGTGACACCACAGGGCAGCACATGGTGATGCCAAAGGTAGGTGAGTAAGAATTTATCAGTAGTCCACAAATAAATCCATCAGTGGTCTAAGAACCATATTTTGAGATCAGAACTCCAGGATTAATGATACTTTTGCTATCAAAGATTGTCTAGTCACATTTACAGATTAAAAATAAATTTTTAGTGATGTGTGGCTAACATTATTTTGATGATAAAGTACATTTTTGTAGCGAGTGCATTTTAAAATAGAAAATGACAGCACCAGAGTAAAAGCAAATAGATAAAGTAATCATTTATCAACTACAAACACATTCTGGAAATTTGCATTGTTTTGAAAAGGCTGCTATGGCAGACTGTGGTCAAACCCAAGCCCCTGGCCAACCCAAGACACGAGGGCTGGGGTTCCTTGGCTTGTGGGTACAGTGGAGCTGGGTACAGGGGGCTGAGAGGGAGACTAAGGGGCAGGGATTTAATGTGGGTGTTAAAAGCAGCAGCTCACTGGCCCCAACCGGGCATTGTCTTCCTATGGCCAGTCCACCCCTGGCTGCTATTAAGATAAAACCTTTAGACACTGGCACAGTAGCACTGTTCCCTGGTCCCCATTTGAGATTAGATGTGTTAGAACACTATTGTTCTCTGCACATAACTGCAAAGGACAATCGCAGAAATTACAGATCACATTATGCAGTATAAGTGGATTTGACTGGGGGACCAAGGAGAAAGGGAAGGTTTCTCCAGTTTAATTGAGTTAATGCGCAGGGGGGCATTAGCAAGGATACCCCCTCGTGCTAGGGTCATCACCCATTTTGTGAAAAATGGGTGTTGTTCCGGTTTAATAAATTACAAAATAATTGAGACCTCCTTTAGTGGGGGGGGGGGGCATTTCGCAAATCTTCTGTTACCCATCTGAACTAAAATACTATATAAAAACAGGAGGGTGTTTTCTTACCTTGGCAGGGAGCTCCGTTGTTTCACACTGACCGACTTTGTGGATCCCTGAAAACAAGCCATCACATTCTTGTTATATAATATATCCATAATTTCTCAGATACAATCCATATGCTTATTATAAAATCCCAACCCTGATCAACCCTGTACTAGTCTTAGGCCCCCAGGATAAGAGATCTGCATTGTTCATAGACTAAAGGAAACGTTTAGGGAATTAAAAAAGAGAGACACGTGTATGATTTTTTTAAAAACATTTTTTTCATTTCTACACAATTGTAAACATATTTTTGTATCAAAACCAATGAACATATTTAGTCCCTGTCCCTGATGGAGTGGCATGAGTAGAATGGACCAACCTTACCTGATACACCAGAGATCTGTCTTATTTGCCAGGTTGTCTGGCCTACTTGGAATACAAGTTTAAGAGCCATACAGTTTTTTCCTCACCCACCAGCACTTGCCTGGTTCTGCATTTGGGCACTCGAACTTGAGAGTAATATGGAGTGACCACCCAAAAAAGATTTTACCCCAGCCCATTTCCTACCATATTTATCCATATATTATTTTCTGAAAAACAGCACAAAGTTTTTTCTCAGCTTTGGGGGCTGTGTTTTTAAAAATGTACAGTATAAAGAACGAGAATGTTAGGAGCTTTAGAGCCAGCTGATTATTTAGTTTATTTACATACCTGGGCAATGACTTTAACCATCAGGAATATGTACTGTGTTTTAGGCATATAAAGCTAATCAAGAAACAAAATTGAGTTTGTGGCTCTCAACCATCTAAAGTCATGGCCCTCTCAATTGCAGGTTTCTAGACCCTATTTTGGCTCAAGAGTTTGCCCAGGAGATGTTCTAAAAGACAGGGCCAGCTACTAGCCTGCCTTGGGGCTTCCTATACCAGGATTCCTCACTGTGTGAATCCCCCAGGGTGGCCAAGAAACTCGCCTTTACCAGCGGCTTGTGTAAGCTGTGTTCGCCGATGATCACATCCCTGGCCTTCCTGCAGCTGTGCTCACTCCCGCGCCCTGCCAATCTGAATGGTAGCGCGCACTCCACAGGGAAACCGGGGATGTGGCCTGCCAGCTGCTGCATGTCATCCAGTAGACTTGAGATCAGACAATCGGTGATCTCAAAACTGCCAGGGGCGTGGGTTTGGCAGTGGGAATACCTGTTTCTTTTTAATTGGACCACCGCCAAGTCACCAGCATCTCCCGAGGTAATAAAAAAGGGTTTCGTTCTGCATTAACTCCCAGTCATATAAACCACTAGTCATGTTTCAATTGTTCATAAAGGTACTATAGTAGCAAACTGTCTAATCAAGTTAATCACAGAAATGATACATCTGTAGATGTACCTAGTAACTATAGATAGTGCAGCAGCCTTCTATGAGCAAAGGATACAAAGAGGCCGATTCATCAATAGCGCCAGGTAGCGACAGATGAGCGACTGTAGCGTGATTTTTTCAGCGCCAGGCAGTATTCGCTGTGCTTGGCCGGCATTAGCTTGATGACAGCGACTCAGTCGGTGTGTGCGGTAATGTTGAATACGGGCTGGGGGGTCGCTGTTTCACAGGTCCAGCGTTGTATGTGAGCGCCTGACAACGAATGGCCAGAGCGAACGGCTAGCTTCATATTCATCAAAAAATCACGCTCCGAATGTGCTGTCGCTGTCCATTCCTTGTTTAAACCCCAGAGCGCTGGCGGCGATCTGTATTAACTAGTTTTTAACCCCTAAACAACCATATTTTTTGAATGTAACATTATACATGTTTTTAGAATCATTTTGTAATATGAATACATTAATCTCAGACCTGTTAGATCAATTCTGCACATAAATTTTTTTTTTTTTTTTTTTACTTAAAAATAAATCCTAACATTGCAGAAGTGTTCTCCGATTTTTTGACATTAAAAAAATTAAAAAAAAAATTATTACCAATTAATTATGAATAATTATAGATTGCTCCATTGAAATGCATTGGACATCGCCAGGGAGCGACAGCTCATACCTGGCGCTGTGAGGGAATTTGCAGCGGCGCTGTTCGGTCCAGGCGGCTTCATGATGAATGCCGCGCTAGCCGTCGCTCTTGCCGGCGCTAGCCTCATTTTGCTTGATAAATGCGTCATTGTGACCGCCGCCGGGCGTACTTGAGTCGGTAGTCGCCGTTAGCTGCCGCTACCTGGCGCTCGTCAGACACTACCTGGCGCTATCGCTTGATGAATAAGGGCAATAGATTTATGATCAACATAGAAAGCAATCATAAGGCTGTGCCCTAATTAGTATATTGTAGAATATGAATAACAAACACCAAACAATACACATTTACAATAATGCAGACTAGAGAGCCTAAGTGAAAATGAGAAAGACTCATTATGGATCCAAGAGATGACATGCGTTTCAGAAATTTACCCCTTTGTCAATGAGCAAATACAGCCAAGCTTTATTTATGCTTTATTATTGTTTATTATGATATATGGATGGGTAAACAACCTTCTATATTAATTCATCTGTAATATATCAACCCCACAGGGGTACATTTTTGCAAACAATTTTGGTGTGTGTGTTTTCTATATATCCTTGTAGTATTCTGTATAGGGTGAATAGAAAAAGCCCACTTAGTGCCAAAGCACCATAGCAAGACCTAAATAGATGCTTAATTGGTTTGGAGGTCTATTTATCACTAGCGCCTCATAGCGCCACTTGAGTGTCTGCGGAGAGATGCTATTAGTGCCTTGGCAGCAACGCCGGCCACAGGCAGATGGCGCTATTAGTGTTCAGCGCTGTAGGCTACCCATGGTGCTGTGTCTTGTTTTTTTCCAATGGAGATAGCGACAGGTATCGCCGGTAGGGAGGGACAGAAATCATGTAAAATGGACAGTGCCAGCGTGGGCGCTGTGAAACCGCAATACTCACAACATACAGCGGCATGTGCAATACAAAAAAAGGCCTTAACTGGGGATGGCTGCACAATGACCCCATAACACAACCCCATAATCTTTGAAACAGTGTGTGCTGACCTTAAAGTGGACCAAAACCCAGGATCGCGGGTGCCCTGCTGTGTGAACCCCCCCCCCCAGATTGGCAAGCGCAACTCACCTCTTCCCGGTCCTACGGTACATGCACGGCTGCTCGTCCGATTAGCGTGCTTGGAGCCGCTGGCGTCACACCGTCTAAGGATTCATCTAAGGCTAGAGTGTTCAAGCGCACTGGCGGCCACATCCCTCACTTCCCTTTAACAGGGAGCGTGCCATTCACAAATGCCTGGTGAGGGCATGCGCCCTGCTAGAGGGATAGCAGGGATGCGGCCGTGGCTCGTGCATGCGCCTTTGGCCCGGGAAGTAAGATAAGTGTATGGGGCAACCTGGGGGGTTTCACACAGCGGGACATCCCGATTTTGGATGCCTCGGGGGGGATGGAATCGACCGATCGCGCTGGGTTTTGGACGTCTTTAAATATTTTTTATTATGATTGGGAAGAAATAATGGATAACATCCACATGTCAGTAGTGGATGCTAGGGATAGATTCATTCATACTAAATGAAATCACCAAGCATATATCACACCGGTTCGCCTGCATAGAATGGGCCTTCTGGACAGTGATCTTTGCCCAAGGTGTAGGAGAGACAGAGCTACATGGCTACATATGACATGGTCATGCAATGTATTGGAGTGCTTCTGGGGGGAGGTGGTGCGGCTAGTGAGTAAAGTAGTGGGGTTCCAAGTCTATGGGTAATTTGTGCTTTGCCTGCTGGGATAGCAGGGTCACTCTCAGAGATGAGAGCACTGAAGAACTTATTGAGATTATTATTCTTTTACTCCAGGAAATGTTTATTGCTCTACCCTCAGTGCAAGCCTGGAGAAACTACCCCTATATAAATTAATTTATACTGCTTGAGGAGTCCCCCAAAAATGGGACCCATGGCTTCAATGCATCGGTGGCATCGGAGGATGATTAGATGATGTGTGTTGCTGTCCACAGGTCATCTCTTCACCCCCCCTCTTCCCCAGTGATGGCCTTAGTGTTATCAGTTTTAGTCTTAGGGCCTTATTCATGAAGGGATAGCGACAGGTAGTGCCTTGTAAGTGGCAGGTGAGCGCTGGACACGGCATGCAATTCCACATTTATGAAGCTGAATCTGGTGAGCGACTGGAACAACGCCATGTAACGTACGATTCATCATTATCCCAGGCTTAGTGTACAGCGCCGGCGTTCAGCCTTGCAGAGCGCCACGTCTTACCTCTTGCTACCTGGCGCTCCCCCATACATTTCTATGGACGATCCTTAAATCCCTTTCCTGATCCCAATTTTTTTTTTTTTAAATACTCAAATCTGTCTGACATGTATCCTGCCTAGAAAATGACATTTTCAAAACTTTTTTTGGATTATTAATATTTTTATGCATAATTGTCCCTACATGTCTGGAATTAAAGTGTTCATGTTACAATGTAATAACAATGTAATTCTATATGTTTTCGCTTTGTTTCTAGTGGATACATGTTCAAAAACAGACTTTAATCACACAGCTTCTGGCGCTGTGGGCTACAACGACCCGATTTTGAGCGAACCATGGCTTAGCACATCAACTACTAGCGGTCGCTCTCAATGCCTCGCTACAGACGCTCATCTGACGGTACCTGGCGCTAGTAATGAATCAGCCTGCCTGACAGTCATTGGACGGGTGTTCTAGATGCCCTCTCCTCCCCCCCTTCTACAGCTTTTTCATATAGCGTCCGGTGCTCAACGCTAGATCGCCCAGTTTTAGAGCGCCAATGCTGGTTTTGTGCTTGATTCTCTTAAATATGAGCTTCAGCGTCGAGTGCCGGGCGCACTTAACTGGCGCTACCTATCGTTCGCTGCAGCTTTGTCCTGTTATATGTGGCGTTGATCTAGGCGGCTTTTCCTCAGGGCATTACATATGCATTGATTGAGGGCGAGTCAGACATCACATTTATCAATACAAAACAGGATACTACAGTGTCACTTGCTGACCACTACACTAGTTATAGCGCCAGACACCCACTTGCAGCGTCCACTAGCGGACGCTCTAAGCACCGCTACATAGATGCTCAAATGGCAATACATGGTGCTAATATTAAATCAGCCTCGAAATGGTCTACAATTTGCAGTGGTCAGAGAATGAGTCGTTTTTCCACCAGTCTGAAATGATGTTAGCAAGCCTCGGGTATGTAAGTCATTTATGTAAGTATGTATGTCCCTTTAGAATAGTTGCCTGTTGCTTACAAATCCAATCATATACACTTTCCAGATTTCAATCGCAGTGATAGAAAACCACAGAGTTTCCAGTGAAATGCTAAGCAAGGCCAACAATGTGTTTTTGCTCAGCTTGTTGTTCCCATACTGTTCCGTGCAGCATTGCAAAACCCTCATGTGAAACATGGTCTGTGTTGTTTACTTGGGAACAGGAAAAAGCCAAAATAATAACTTGTAGCCGATTCCAGTTCGGTTTTTTTAGAGGGTTTCATAACAGATCTGTCAGAAAGAAATGGAATTTAGTGGTGTAACCAGAATACTACGGCCTCTAGTGCAAATTCTGGGCTTTAAAGGGACATTCCAGGTGATGGGTTAATGAGCCTGCTTTCTGCTCTCCCCATGCTGGCTGTCAGGAGCTGCTTCTTTCATTCAGCCTGCTTTATATTACACAGTAATGCCAAGGGTCTCCTCTGCAGGGTCTCCTCAGCAGAAGGTGATGACACATACAAGTATGTTTCTTTGTGAGGGTCCTTTCAGAAGTCAATTCCTTTTCAGGGGCCCTGAAAAATTAGTCAGAAGAAGTAAGCCAGTTCTATAGGGTTTATCAGAGAATGCTAATTGCTGGGGAATGAAAGATTCCAACCCTGACAGCCAGAAGGGGGAAAGCAGAAGCAGGCTGATTTAAACCTTGCCTAGAATATTCCTTTAACCAGCCCCACTGCCCCAGACCTTTACACTTTCAAAGAATCCACAGTCAATATGCAGCTCAGCTGCGTAGCAGCTGTTACATCATAGTAATGCAGTTATTAAACCGGACCCTCAGCACGATTTAATGAAAACCCTTAAAAACTATTCCCCAGCATCTAAAATTAATATATTTTAAGTTTTTAGCCACTTATTATTCTTTCCCCCACTGGGCTGCAACTCTGTTCAGGACTCAGAAGCATCACATACAGAGGAGAGGAGAGCAGGATAAAGTACAGGGGGGTTATAGCTGTGCTTTGCGCAGACAAAGCAGAGCTGGGGTCAGGGAAAGGACAGCAATCCCAGAATGCAGAGCGACACTGTCAGAAGACACTTCCTGTTTGCAGGCAGCCAGAGACTTCATGTGCCGCCATCTTGGATGTTTCAAGGTTTATAACATGCAGTAGATGCATGTAGGATGATTTTTAATGTGGGCAACCTGTACGTACAGGGTGTGGGAAACATATAAGATATGCCCTTATTCAGGGTGAAGGTCTGCTTTAAATGATTGGCTGCAGTTACACAGTCATAGGGTGAAGGTGTAAGGCTAACCTATAACATGAAGTAAAGACGGACTAACCATAAGGAGCACAGGGAGTATTCCTGGTGGCCCCCACAACTTGGAGCTAGCTGGACTGGGTGTAGCCCTCAGCTTGCAGTTCACCTTACCCAGGACCTATGCTGGAACTCACTTATTGCTCTTCTAATACCCCCCTCCACTCCCTGCCCTCAAACTTAGCACCCCAACCCCTCTCCTATACCCTCTACCTATACCCATTGTACCCAACCTTTATTCTGCCCCAGCAATGTGACAGCCTCAGTGTCAAGGCTGTGGAGGCCATTCCCATCCATGTTATAGTGACTGTATATTCTAATTGTAGCTAGAATTAAAGTAATAGAATTGTAATGCAAAGTGTAACTAGGGTTTATTATGCATATCCTCAGTATGTACACCAGGTAATATCAGAATACCTGTTCAGAGGAGGTACCACTAAGTCACAAAGCAGGTCCAAACACTGCCCCTCCCTCTCTGCTATGTATTGAGTCTGTGATGTGATTTTCTGTTCTGTACTATGGGCTTCAGATTGTGTTACTCTTTTAATGCTTAATGTTTGACTGCTATTTAACCCCCTAACACATTCTGATGTCGCTAGCCTGTTAAGTGGTAAAGTTACTCTCTGATTTGCACGTGTACAGCATGTTCCAGGAAGATGCTAATTAGTAGCAGATGTGCCTTACCTACATTTGTTTGTCCGCTGAGCTAACAGAAATAAATAAGTTATTGACTATGCACACAGTTAAGAATTGGGATGCTCCCCCAAGGGTACATTACTGTTGGGATGCTTTCTGTCCTCAATGCTGCTTGGTATTCCTGTTGTAGTGATTTTAGTTTTAGTTTTCCCCAGGTATGGCATTTGTATGCCGTTGGTTTCTGACAGAATTCCATTGTTCTATACTAGCTGTTTAAGCCCAATCCTTCCCCCTCCTCACAATATCATGCTGGGAACAATTACAGTCTATTGACAATAGTGCTTGAAAGAAGATAAAAGCCAAAAGGAGATGTAATTTTCCTTCTATTTTTCCTTTGAAGCCAAATCATTTGCAAGTATTTTTATTCAATTCATTACCAGGAACCCAAAGAGAGTTGATACATGGATTTTGTTTGTTTTAATTTTAACCTTCCATAGTACATGGTTGGTCCGCTTTAAGGTTTACTATCAAACTCTAACATTAAGCTGTGATATTATTTCCAACATAAAGCTGTTCTTACCCTCCAAGACAGTTTATTTTTGTCTAATGTGCCCAAAAAATTATGTCATACACTACATAGTCATAAAATATCTGGAAATACACCTATTCTACTTTTCCAGAGTTGCTCTAGAGAATAAGAAAGGAATCCCTTTGTAAATCTCTTTACCGCTGAAGCCTAATGACAGAAAAGTCAAGCTGTATGCCATCTATTGCTCGTTGCTATGATCTCTGGGACTGTTTCAATCTTTTCGTCTATGTATAAAAGCACTCAGCCAGCTATATTATATTCTTGATACATTCTACAGATTGCAGAGTCAATCACGTTATCTGAATAGACATAATAAACCAATAATAAAAATTACACTTCTCCTGACTGTGACTGCATTCTGGCATTCAAACCCAAATGCAATGAAGCCAGCGCAGCATAAATTACCTATGAGCCTTCTGGCATCTATTCTGGATTCCTATACACATCAATGATTTTTACTAGAATAAGAACACGCCAAGATTAGAAGAAAGTGTATTGCCTAGGGGGCACAGCTACATCCAATCATTTTATTCCAATTGTTTTTAAAGGTAAGGTATGCTGCATGGCTATTACAAAGTGCATATAATGTCTATGATCCATTTTTCATTTTAGTTATGTATAGAGTGAACCTGAAAACCAAATTATCTAATAAGAATCACAATCAAAAAATACTTGATTGGAGAAAAAATACAATTCTGTGAAATACTCACCTGTAGAATTGATATTATACGTATACAGTACGTCCTGCTCCAGGTATAATACTTACACTTGGGTTATCCTCTGCCAGATGGCGCTGTGCACTGCAGACATGCAAAAAACAGGCTCCTCCCGGCCCTTCATATACCCAGGGACCTTCCACAAATCCCCAGCATTGAAAAGCAGTGAACCAGAAGCCGGGAGAATTCAACCACCAAAAACAACTGGTAATGATAACAATAACAACAATCACCATACAGGGGATCCAGAATAATGCAAAAACCAGGGTGGGGTGGAGCAGGGCGTACTGTATACGTATAATACTAATTCTACAGGTGAGTATTTCACAGAATTGTATTATTCTAAGTATACAGTACGTCCTGCTCCAGATATAAGACTTACACTTTGGACATCCAATAGCAGTGTCCATAAAGTAGGGTGGGATCCCCAACAAAAAAGGCACAGCAGACAGTCGAGACGCTGTCACCTGCAACCTTGCCACCGAAGGCGACATGAGCAAAGGCTCCAACGTCAACATCATAAAAACCCTTGAAAGGGTATGAACCAAAAACCAAGTAGTGGTGAAAGGCCAAGGATACCGAGTCACCAGTAGAATCAGAATAAAGTGAGAGAAACTCATCACTTCAAAGGAATAGGCCTGAGTAACAGCCTGACAAGATCAAACGCTAACAATAGTCCAGGAAGAAGCCAAATCTTCCCTAGGACCAGAAGGAAAAACCATCAAAGTAAAGGCTAGGCCAAGGGCCGCTTAACCCCTGGAAGCAGACAAGATCAGGCACATACAGAGGTAGGTGCCCACAAACCCCAAGGGGCATCAGTCCCCCTAAGGGACCAGAACAATTCCAACACCTGATGAGGGAAAATAAATCCCCTTGTCTCAGAGTTACTAGGAATAAGGCACAGAAGAAAGGCAATGTCTTAAATACATGAGCCTAAGCAACCACCATAGGTAGTAGGTCCGGCGTAAGGCGGAGCACCACCTTATCCTGGTGCATATCAAGGAACGAGGGCTAGAGAAACAGAACCACCCGCTCAGACACACGTCTGACTGAGCCAGCAGACCCAAGGGACAAAGTTGAAGGTAAAAGACAGCCTGACAGCATCCTGAATTGGTCCAAAAGGAACGTCCCACAAGGCAAATGGAATAAAAAATTCAAATCCCAACAGGGACCATAGAATTAAGTGGGGAACGCAATGAGCAACCCCCGAAAGAAAGCTTAGCCGAGGAAAATAAGCAAAAGACTTCTGCAGGAAGGCGGACAGGGCAGAACCTGACCCTTCAGAGTACCGAGTTGGGGAGCCAACTCCAAGCCATGCTGTAATAACTGTAATAACTCTAGAGCCCTGGGGACAGAGAACGCCCAACAGGGAAGAGACCTAGACTAACACCAATCCATATGGGTAAGCCATACCCCATAAGAATGGAAGAAGAAGAAGAAGAGCCCTGCTCTTAGACTTCCACTAGTCACGAACACAGAGGAGAGAAGCCTGTCTCCATAAGGACGGAAGAACCAGCAGTCAGGACGGTTAGGCCAGAGACTGTAGAATTGGAGTGACGTAAAGGAGGCCCTGAGCAAAACAGGGCGGCACCCCTAGCAGAACGTACAGAACTACTACCCTAGGTATCACGTCTGCAAATCCACACTCCACTAGGCCACCCAGGGGCCACCAATATCAATGGTCCCTCTACCAGAGCGATTCTGCACAGAAAACCGCCTAGCAGGGGGAAGGGAGACAAGACATACAGGCCAGAATGTCCCGTCATAAAATTACTAAATTCTCATGACCACGGCCAGAGGAGCCAAGGACAGGGAAACGAGTGGCAAGTAGGGATGAGCGAATCGATCCGGACGAACCCGGATTCGATCCGAATTTCAGGAAAAATTCGATTCGGATCGAATCCGAATTTCCCCGCGATTCGATCACTCGAAGTTTTCCTTTAACATCCATTCATTTACATTACAGGCATTCTAAGATGGCGGGCGGGACATGTCTGGACATGTATCCCGCGCCAGTGCAAGCTGGGGCAGTCACATGCAGCCTATCAGCAGCCAGCAAGCCCGGTGACGTCACACAGCGGTATTTAACGGCGGCCATCTTGCTTTTCCTCATTTCTCTATTGCATTCGTGACAGACAGACAGAACGCTGTGTAGCTGAGGCAGTTAGACAGGCTGGAGACAGGCTGGAGACAGGGACAGACAGGGACAGGCTGGAGACAGGCAGGAGACAGGCAGGAGACAGACAGGAGACAGACAGAAAGCCAGGGAAAGGTAGGAAAAACGGAGCTGGCTGACAGGGAGATTTTTTTTTTTTCATCCAGCCTTTGTTAGCGTTTTCAGGCTGCTTATAGTAACTAACTGTGCATATATACTGAACTGATCTTAAGTCTGCTGTGAGGCATCCCATTCTGTGACTAAAGCAGCCTCTGTTTAAGACCATATAAGCATTTGCTCTAATCATATTTGAAATTAGGCCTGATAAAGACACTTTTGCTGGCCAAAGCACTACTGTACCCTGGCAGCTCGATTCCTGCCCGGGGCATCCCATTCTGTGACTAAAGCAGCCTCTGTTTAAGACCATATAAGCATTTGCTCTAATCATATTTGAAATTAGGCCTGATAAAGACACTTTTGCTGGCCAAAGCACTACTGTACCCTGGCAGCTCGATTCCTGCCCGGGGCATCCCATTCTGTGACTAAAGCAGCCTCTGTTTAAGACCATATAAGCATTTGCTCTAATCATATTTGAAATTAGGCCTGATAAAGACACTTTTGCTGGCCAAAGCACTACTGTACCCTGGCAGCTCGATTCCTGCCCGGGGCATCCCATTCTGTGACTAAAGCAGCCTCTGTTTAAGACCATATAAGCATTTGCTCTAATCATATTTGAAATTAGGCCTGATAAAGACACTTTTGCTGGCCAAAGCACTACTGTACCCTGGCAGCTCGATTCCTGCCCGGGGCATCCCATTCTGTGACTAAAGCAGCCTCTGTTTAAGACCATATAAGCATTTGCTCTAATCATATTTGAAATTAGGCCTGATAAAGACACTTTTGCTGGCCAAAGCACTACTGTACCCTGCCAGCTCGATTCCTGCCCGGGGCATCCCATTCTGTGACTAAAGCAGCCTCTGTTTAAGACCATATAAGCATTTGCTCTAATCATATTTGAAATTAGGCCTGATAAAGACACTTTTGCTGGCCAAAGCACTACTGTACCCTGGCAGCTCGATTCCTGCCCGGGGCATCCCATTCTGTGACTAAAGCAGCCTCTGTTTAAGACCATATAAGCATTTGCTCTAATCATATTTGAAATTAGGCCTGATAAAGACACTTTTGCTGGCCAAAGCACTACTGTACCCTGCCAGCTCGATTCCTGCCCGGGGCATCCCATTCTGTGACTAAAGCAGCCTCTGTTTAAGACCATATAAGCATTTGCTCTAATCATATTTGAAATTAGGCCTGATAGAGACACTTTTGCTGGCCAAAGCACTACTGTACCCTGGCAGCTCGATTCCTGCCCGGGGCATCCCATTCTGTGACTAAAGCAGCCTCTGTTTAAGACCATATAAGCATTTGCTCTAATCATATTTGAAATTAGGCCTGATAAAGACACTTTTGCTGGCCAAAGCACTACTGTACCCTGCCAGCTCGATTCCTGCCCGGGGCATCCCATTCTGTGACTAAAGCAGCCTCTGTTTAAGACCATATAAGCATTTGCTCTAATCATATTTGAAATTAGGCCTGATAAAGACACTTTTGCTGGCCAAAGCACTACTGTACCCTGGCAGCTCGATTCCTGCCCGGGGCATCCCATTCTGTGACTAAAGCAGCCTCTGTTTAAGACCATATAAGCATTTGCTCTAATCATATTTGAAATTAGGCCTGATAAAGACACTTTTGCTGGCCAAAGCACTACTGTACCCTGGCAGCTCGATTCCTGCCCGGGGCATCCCATTCTGTGACTAAAGCAGCCTCTGTTTAAGACCATATAAGCATTTGCTCTAATCATATTTGAAATTAGGCCTGATAAAGACACTTTTGCTGGCCAAAGCACTACTGTACCCTGGCAGCTCGATTCCTGCCCGGGGCATCCCATTCTGTGACTAAAGCAGCCTCTGTTTAAGACCATATAAGCATTTGCTCTAATCATATTTGAAATTAGGCCTGATAAAGACACTTTTGCTGGCCAAAGCACTACTGTACCCTGGCAGCTCGATTCCTGCCCGGGGCATCCCATTCTGTGACTAAAGCAGCCTCTGTTTAAGACCATATAAGCATTTGCTCTAATCATATTTGAAATTAGGCCTGATAAAGACACTTTTGCTGGCCAAAGCACTACTGTACCCTGGCAGCTCGATTCCTGCCCGGGGCATCCCATTCTGTGACTAAAGCAGCCTCTGTTTAAGACCATATAAGCATTTGCTCTAATCATATTTGAAATTAGGCCTGATAAAGACACTTTTGCTGGCCAAAGCACTACTGTACCCTGGCAGCTCGATTCCTGCCCGGGGCATCCCATTCTGTGACTAAAGCAGCCTCTGTTTAAGACCATATAAGCATTTGCTCTAATCATATTTGAAATTAGGCCTGATAAAGACACTTTTGCTGGCCAAAGCACTACTGTACCCTGGCAGCTCGATTCCTGCCCGGGGCATCCCATTCTGTGACTAAAGCAGCCTCTGTTTAAGACCATATAAGCATTTGCTCTAATCATATTTGAAATTAGGCCTGATAAAGACACTTTTGCTGGCCAAAGCACTACTGTACCCTGCCAGCTCGATTCCTGCCCGGGGCATCCCATTCTGTGACTAAAGCAGCCTCTGTTTAAGACCATATAAGCATTTGCTCTAATCATATTTGAAATTAGGCCTGATAAAGACACTTTTGCTGGCCAAAGCACTACTGTACCCTGGCAGCTCGATTCCTGCCCGGGGCATCCCATTCTGTGACTAAAGCAGCCTCTGTTTAAGACCATATAAGCATTTGCTCTAATCATATTTGAAATTAGGCCTGATAAAGACACTTTTGCTGGCCAAAGCACTACTGTACCCTGGCAGCTCGATTCCTGCCCGGGGCATCCCATTCTGTGACTAAAGCAGCCTCTGTTTAAGACCATATAAGCATTTGCTCTAATCATATTTGAAATTAGGCCTGATAAAGACACTTTTGCTGGCCAAAGCACTACTGTACCCTGGCAGCTCGATTCCTGCCCGGGGCATCCCATTCTGTGACTAAAGCAGCCTCTGTTTAAGACCATATAAGCATTTGCTCTAATCATATTTGAAATTAGGCCTGATAAAGACACTTTTGCTGGCCAAAGCACTACTGTACCCTGGCAGCTCGATTCCTGCCCGGGGCATCCCATTCTGTGACTAAAGCAGCCTCTGTTTAAGACCATATAAGCATTTGCTCTAATCATATTTGAAATTAGGCCTGATAAAGACACTTTTGCTGGCCAAAGCACTACTGTACCCTGGCAGCTCGATTCCTGCCCGGGGCATCCCATTCTGTGACTAAAGCAGCCTCTGTTTAAGACCATATAAGCATTTGCTCTTATCATATTTGAAATTAGGCCTGATAAAGACACTTTTGCTGGCCAAAGCACTACTGTACCCTGCCAGCTCGATTCCTGCCCGGGGCATCCCATTCTGTGACTAAAGCAGCCTCTGTTTAAGACCATATAAGCATTTGCTCTTATCATATTTGAAATTAGGCCTGATAAAGACACTTTTGCTGGCCAAAGCACTACTGTACCCTGGCAGCTCGATTCCTGCCCGGGGCATCCCATTATGTGACTAAAGCAGCCTCTGTTTAAGACCATATAAGCATTTGCTCTTATCATATTTGAAATTAGCCTGATAAAGACACTTTTGCTGGGCATAGCACTACTTGTCCCTGCCAGGTGTACTTACTGCTGGTTTTTAGGGCATCCCATTCTGTGACTACACCAGCCTCTATTTAAGAACCTAACCATTTGCACCTATTCTAATTGAAATTAGGCATGATAAAGACACTTTTGCTGTGCATAGTCTTACTGCTGCCTGCCAGGTGCTCTCTGGTTTTTGGGACATCCCATTCTGTAACATACCATTAGCCTCTGCATTTACTGTAAGCTGCACAGTTATTTAAAGAAATTTGGCCTGTATGAGCCTGCTAACACACTGCTGCTGTGTGCATATATACTGATCTCAAGTCAGCTTTGGGGCATCCCATTCTGTAACATACCATTAGCCTTTGCATTTACTGTAAGCTGCACATTTATTTAAAGAAATTTGGCCTGTATGAGCCTGCTAACACACTGCTGCTGTGTGCATATATACTGATCTCAAGTCTGCTTGGGGCATCCCATTCTGTAACATACCATTAGCCTCTGCATTAACTGTAAGCTGCACAGTTATTTAAAGAAATTTGGCCTGTATGAGCCTGCTAACACACTGCTGCTGTGTGCATATATACTGATCTCAAGTCAGCTCTGGGGCATCCCATTCTGTAACATACCATTAGCCTCTGCATTTACTGTAAGCTGCACATTTATTTAAAGAAATTTGGCCTGTATGAGCCTGCTAACACACTGCTGCTGTGTGCATATATACTGATCTCAAGTCTGCTTGGGGCATCCCATTCTGTAACATACCATTAGCCTCTGCATTAACTGTAAGCTGCACATTTATTTAAAGAAATTTGGCCTGTATGAGCCTGCTAACACACTGCTGCTGTGTGCATATATACTGATCTCAAGTCAGCTCTGGGGCATCCCATTCTGTAACATACCATTAGCCTCTGCATTTACTGTAAGCTGCACAGTTATTTAAAGAAATTTGGCCTGTATGAGCCTGCTAACACACTGCTGCTGTGTGCATATATACTGATCTCAAGTCAGCTTTGGGGCATCCCATTCTGTAACATACCATTAGCCTCTGCATTTACTGTAAGCTGCACATTTATTTAAAGAAATTTGGCCTGTATGAGCCTGCTAACACACTGCTGCTGTGTGCATATATACTGATCTCAAGTCTGCTTGGGGCATCCCATTCTGTAACATAACATAACCTACCTACCATACTAAGCAGCTCTCTTATTTAAACTAAGCAGGCCTCTTGGAGGCTGAGTGTCCACTTTTGGGTGTGCATTTATATTCGGTTTCATATACAGTGGGGTATCCCAATTTGTAAGATAACCTACCCCAACCATGTAAACTAAATAGGCCTGTTGCAGCCTGAGTTTCTCTGCTTGCGTATGGCCTGCATTACAATCTGTCTCTTTCAATGACACTGCTGCCTGGGGTATCCCAATTTGTAAGATAACCTACCCCAACCATGTAAACTAAAGGTTACGTCCTTCCAGAAGGAAAACTTATGCCGAACACTATTTTTGTTAGGGGCATTGACCTTTGGATTGATCGGCATGAAATTAATTTTTTTTTTCAAAGTATGGCGCTGTGAAGAAGGTCAAAATGATGTCTCATACTTGGATTATTGTTACTTTTTGTTCAGCTTGAAATATAACAGGCCACACGGGCATCCCAAGGCACATGCTATTTTAAACCTATCTGTTATACAACATAAGCGTTGATCAGGCTACTTCAGTTTGCACTTGTTTTTGACTGATTTTAATAAACCAGGCCGCAGGGCACCCCAAAGCTGCACCTTGCACCCTATCTGGTATACAACATAAGCGTTGATCAGCATCAGCTTCATTAAGCTACTTCAGTTTGCACTTCCTTTTTGACTGCTTTCATTTAACCAGGCCGCAGGGCACCCCAAAGCTGCACCTTGCACCCTACCTGTTTATACTAAATAAGCATCTACAGCCTCAGCTTTATTAAGTTATTGCATTTTGAATTGGTTTTGGTCTGCTTTAAATACACCAGGCCGCAGGGCATCCCAAACCTGCATGTTGCACCCCATCTGTTATACTAAATAAGCGTTGATCAGCATCAGCTTTATTAAGCTATTGCATTTTGCATTGGTTTTTGTACTGCTGCCAAAACACTAGCCCATATGGGCATCCCAAACCAGCACATGTCACCCTATCTGTTATACTAAATAAGCTTCTACAGGCCCTTTTTTTATTTATTTATTTTTATTTATATAGAGCTGCAATGGCTTATATTGTGAGGTTAATTTGCCATTTTGCAGCATAATATAGAGCAGCCCCTGTGTAAATCTGAGGGGCAATAGCTTATATAGTGAGGTAAATTTGCCATTTTGCTTCGTTATATAGAGCAGCCCAGTTGCCATCTAAATCAACTACTGTCCGGCCAGTACAGCTTTTCCAGGGCAAACTCTGCTAGTTGCGGGCACAAGTCAAGTTTGGCTTCCCAGCAAATCCAGTGGATCTTGAAGGTGTGTTGGCATGGTCATGTCAAGGTATGACATGACCTGCTGTTTGAGGTCCAGCTCCAGGTCTTCCTGCTTCTCATGAGTAGACTCACTATGCGGGTGTAGAAAGCTACTCACTAGCGACTGAAGACTGAGGTTGCTGCTGATGGAGCTGCTGCTGCTCCTTCCACCCCCCCAGCAGCCATGGCAGTGGAAGGTGATCGCAAAGTTCCCCTAGAGTCAGACCTGCGGGAGTATGGGCCATGGCGCAAATAGACATCGCCCAACTGACTACGTGGGATGTCTCTGTAGTAGGTCAGTTTTTCCTCCCTCTCAGTGGGCGTAAAAAATGCCCCCATTTTGTGCCGGAAGCGAGGGTCCAATAAGTTGGAGAGCCAGAAGTCTTCCCGCTGACAAATGGAGACAATTCTGCGCTCACTAGTACGCATGCATGTGAGCATGCATCGTGCCATTTGTGCAAGTGACTCGGAGGGACTACCTGTCTCCATCTCCACTGTAAACTGCCATGGTGTGTCTGGGTCCTCTGTCTCGCCTTACTCACAACCCTCTAGCTCCTGTGGCTGCACCTCCTCTCCTGTCAGATGACTAGATAAAATGGTCATTTTGTGAAACCTAAACTGTGGTTTGCTGTGCCCCACCCCCTCCTCCTCCTCCACTTCAGCCCCCACAGGCTTCATGTGGCTGTGAAATGTATGTGCCATGTCTCCAGTGCCCTGACCAGCCATGCTTTCCAACATGTGTTGTAGTACATGAAGCAGTGGAATCTCATCGTTCATCTCATAGTCCTGGCAACTGACTAATAATGTAGCTTCCTCAAAGGGCCTAAACAAACGGTCGGTGTCACGTATGAGCTGCCAATGGTTTACATTGAATTTACACAGGGGTGTCCCCCTATCCGTTTGGATCATCCAGAAATCCGTGATGGCTTTTCTCTGTTCCTATAGTGCAGTGGTCCTCAACCCTGTCCTCAAGGCCCACCAACATGTCATGTTTTTTGGATCTCCAAATAGCCAGCTCTATTGCTCTGCAGCTGCACTAATTACTCCACCTGAGCATCTTTGTGGAGATCTGCAAAGCCTGGCCTGTTGGTGGGCCTTGAGGACAGGGTTGGGGACCACTGCTATAGTGGATCCTGCATATGGAGGGTGGAATTCCAACGGGTGGAAACATCGCAAATCAGACTATGGTGGGGTACACCTTTGTGACGCTGAGGCTCAATAAGGTTGTGCTTGGTGGTGTAGGAGTGCCAGAAGTGCATGCTAACTTTCTTTCCTGTTGTTCGGATGTCTTTCAGATGGGGGCAAGACTTCAAAACTAGACTGAACACGTGTGCCATGTCAGGACGCATGACTCTGGCTTCCTTGTCGCAGCGCAAACAAGATGTTCTTCCAAGTGTCAGTCACCATGGGTCCAAATTTGCAGTTTTCGTGGATTAAGCAATGCTTTCATGGATTGAGTTCTCATTTTTAGTAGTTCCTCCCATGTGTGACTCTGATGGTCAAGGAAAACCATGTGAAGAACAGTGTGAAACCACAATCACCAAGGGGGCCTAAAAGGATATATATTGTCCACCATGAGTCTATAGTTACAGCTCCAGGCGTAGACAACACTGTGCACTTTGGTACACACTGACAGGCTAAAGGACTGGCCCACCTTCTGTTCAACAACCATGCCATGTGACTCTCCACCTCGGCTCGGCACAAGCCATCAGTTCTCTGAAAGGTCCACCACTGGGTAATGCAGCAGGCTGGACTTATGGTGACGCTGTCTGAGAGGAGAAATCCCTCAGACATCAAGATTAAAAATTCCAAGAATTTTTGAGGGCTAATTATTCAGAGGCAAATGATAGCTAGTTGTTTCTGATTTAATTGCAAGGTGGAAACACACCCTCAAACAAAACTTCACTTTCGCAATACTATTGCATTTGTCTATTCATAATTTTATGTATATACACTAACTAACCTACTTTTTCTCCACAGGATGCTGCATGGAACACTGCCACATCGCTGAGTAGCTGATTTTTCCTACCAACAGTCCGCAATAATTCGCTGCTGCTGCCGCCGCCACCGCCGCAGACTCCAGGGACCCTCTTCCACTACCTCGGCTTGCAACACCTCCTCCCACGACACTCTCCTCATCACTAGTTGCCGGATAGTGGAAGAAGAGGCGAGTGTCTCCTCCACTTCTTGGCTGGGCAGTAGCTGCTGAATTTTATGATTATCAGATCTTGGATATCAGATCAATGGATAGTGGAGCTGAACCCAAAGCATAACAGGCAGACAGTTGACTGGGGGTGTCAGATGCCACTTGTGATGCAGTGGACTGCTTTTGCAGCACTTCCAGACAAAGTTGCTTCATTGGCTGACACAATGACTGGTAAAGCTGTGGAACATATGGTTGAAAAGCAAGAATAACCATTTGTTTTTATATGAAAAAGACCCTGGTTTATACAGACTTTTTTTTTCCAGAGACTGCCCTGCGTGGAAATGAATGGCGCATGGATCAGCCAAGCTTTCCTCCCAACAATGCCTGATGTATTCCAGTAGATTGATGACGGGGCCAGACCAAGAAAGATGGATCGTGCAAAACAGATTTAAGGCGCTGCTCTCAAGTTACAGACATTCCTCCGCATCGGACCACAAGTAAGTATTGATAAAAAATCCTTTACGTTACTCTTACTTTTTATTAATATTCTTCGGATAAGACGGATCAGACATGATTCCAGATTAAAAATTCCAAGAATTTTTGAGGGCTAATTAGTCAGAGGCAATGACACCTTCTTGTTTCTGATTTAATTAAAAGGTGGAAACACACCCTCAAACAAAACTTCACTTTGGCAAACTTTTGCATTTGTTTATTCATAATTTTATGTAGATATTACTAACTAAGCTACTTTTTCTCCACATGACTCTCCACAGGGTGTGATTCATCCAATTTTTGGGCTCCTGAGGCCAACCCCAGGGTCTGTTTAAAGTAATGTTTGGGCTCCTGCTGCTGCTGCTGCCAACTTCTGCCAACTCCAGGGTGTGATTCATCCAATTTTTGGGCTCCTGAAGCCAACTCCAGTGTATATTTGGGCTCCTGCTGCTGCTACTGTCAACTCCTGCCAACTCCAGGGTGTGATTCATCCAATTTTTGGGCTCCTGAGGCCAACTCCAGTGTATATTTGGGCTCCTGCTGCTGCTACTGTCAACTCCTGCCAACTCCAGGGTGTGATTCATCCAATTTTTGGGCTCCTGAAGCCAACTCCAGTGTATATTTGGGCTCCTGCTGCTGCTACTGTCAACTCCTGCCAACTCCAGGGTGTGATTCATCCAATTTTTGGGCTCCTGAGGCCAACTCCAGTGTATATTTGGGCTCCTGCTGCTGCTACTGTCAACTCCTGCCAACTCCAGGGTGTGATTCATCCAATTTTTGGGCTCCTGAGGCCAACTCCAGTGTATATTTGGGCTCCTGCTGCTGCTGCTGCCAACTCCAGGGTGTGATTCATCCAATTTTTGGGCTCCTGAAGCCAACTCCAGTGTATATTTGGGCTCCTGCTGCTGCTGCTGCCAACTCCAGGGTGTGATTCATCCAATTTTTGGGCTCCTGAGGCCAACTCCAGTGTATATTTGGGCTCCTGCTGCTGCTACTGTCAACTCCTGCCAACTCCAGGGTGTGATTCATCCAATTTTTGGGCTCCTGAGGCCAACTCCAGTGTATATTTGGGCTCCTGCTGCTGCTACTGTCAACTCCTGCCAACTCCAGGGTGTGATTCATCCAATTTTTGGGCTCCTGAGGCCAACTCCAGTGTATATTTGGGCTCCTGCTGCTGCTACTGTCAACTCCTGCCAACTCCAGGGTGTGATTCATCCAATTTTTGGGCTCCTGAGGCCAACTCCAGTGTATATTTGGGCTCCTGCTGCTGCTGCTGCCAACTCCAGGGTGTGATTCATCCAATTTTTGGGCTCCTGAAGCCAACTCCAGTGTATATTTGGGCTCCTGCTGCTGCTGCTGCCAACTCCAGGGTGTGATTCATCCAATTTTTGGGCTCCTGAAGCCAACTCCAGTGTATATTTGGGCTCCTGCTGCTGCTACTGTCAACTCCTGCCAACTCCAGGGTGTGATTCATCCAATTTTTGGGCTCCTGAGGCCAACTCCAGTGTATATTTGGGCTCCTGCTGCTGCTACTGTCAACTCCTGCCAACTCCAGGGTGTGATTCATCCAATTTTTGGGCTCCTGAGGCCAACTCCAGTGTATATTTGGGCTCCTGCTGCTGCTACTGTCAACTCCTGCCAACTCCAGGGTGTGATTCATCCAATTTTTGGGCTCCTGAGGCCAACTCCAGTGTATATTTGGGCTCCTGCTGCTGCTGCTGTCAACTCCTGCCAACTCCAGGGTGTGATTCATCCAATTTTTGGGCTCCTGAGGCCAACTCCAGTGTATATTTGGGCTCCTGCTGCTGCTACTGTCAACTCCTGCCAACTCCAGGGTGTGATTCATCCAATTTTTGGGCTCCTGAAGCCAACTCCAGTGTATATTTGGGCTCCTGCTGCTGCTGCTGTCAACTCCTGCCAACTCCAGGGTGTGATTCATCCAATTTTTGGGCTCCTGAAGCCAACTCCAGTGTATATTTGGGCTCCTGCTGCTGCTGCTGCCAACTCCTGCCAACTCCAGGGTGTGATTCATCCAATTTTTGGGCTCCTGAAGCCAACTCCAGTGTATATTTGGGCTCCTGCTGCTGCTGCTGCCAACTTCTGCCAACTCCAGGGTGTGATTCATCCAATTTTTGGGCTCCTGAGGCCAACTCCAGTGTATATTTGGGCTCCTTCTGCCCCTCATAGTGATGCCACTTCAACTCTCTGCAATTGTGCCGCTCTGCGATTCTATTAGCGATGCCTCTGATCTGCATGTGATATTTCTTCAAAGTATTATTTAACTAACCCAGCACGCATCCTGTGCGTGTTACAGCAAGGCTGAATGGTTTACAACCCTATTGAGGCTCTAGGAGGCTCAGAAATAGCCGTTTTTAATAGCGATTCGTCGCGAATTTATTCGGGTCGAAACGATTTTTGTCGGAAAATTCGGCGAATCAGTCGAATCGAATTTTTCAAAAGTTCGCTCATCTCTAGTGGCAAGAGCTTGAAATAGTGACGGGGTACCAAACAGATCCACAATGGTTGAACTTCATAGTGGCCCAAGAATTAGCACATCCTGTCGCAGAGGGACCTCCACAGGAGCGAATACCAATGATATGCAGGCAACATTATCCTCCCCCCAGATCAGGAACATATACCTTCCTGGGGGACCATCCTGCTCCAAGTCCCACACAGATGATTAAGGTAGGCCACCGTCGTCAGACAGACCGAGCGCCGCCCAACAGGCAGGCCGGGAAGAGGAGAAGTCAAGCGAGATAGCGTCAGCCTGAAAAATCACTGTTTCAATACTAAAAGGTACAAAGACCTCCTAAAAGGCCCCACCTTCCCCACACCCGCATGGGGTTACAGAAGAAAACCTCCCCATCAACCTGATAGGTTGGCATCCACGGTGATCGTCTCTAGGAAGGGCAAGAAGGGAACTGTCCCCAGACAGGTTCCTAGAGTAAATCCACTCCAAGAGGGACTCCTAACCAAGGGGGAAGGCACACATGATCCCACTCCAGGGATGCTGGGTCCCAGTCCTGTATTAAGAATAGAAGTTGCAGAAAAGCCCCAGGTAGAGGAGTATAGGGGGCTTCATCTAAGCAAGTCACCAAACGGGCCCACCAGCTGCATTCCTGCCTGGTGAAGGGACTGGAACAGCAAGGAGGGACTGAACCCACGCAACCAGATTGTCCACCTTATTGCTGAGGAAGGAAGATTCTCTCCTGAACCGAATCTAGATTCATCCCTAGGAATGGAGATACCAATCAAGAGGACAAGGAGGACTTAAGGTGAATGAGCACCCATCCAAATGACTCCCAAGGGACGCCACCAGCCGAGTAGCTAATTCGACCAGACATAGAGATTGGGAAGCGAAAAGGACCACCTGGCAGGTCTCACGCGGGCGCCCCTTGGTCTCATCAGAGACATAGCCTCCATTAGTACCTTGGTGAGCACTCTGGAGGCAGAAGAGAGGCCAGATAACAAGGCCACGGGTTAGCAGCACCAACACAAACCTGAAGAGCCTCGGTGTCTAGAAGACACGGGGAAGTGAGCATAAGCATCCTTGATCTCCCCAGAAGGCAAGGGCCCACTAGGCGCAAGGCGCTGGTGGCCCATCCCAGATTTTTCATGCAGAAACTGCCTGAAATAGTAGAATTGCCGACAACCCGTGAAATCAGAAGGGGAGACTGACTCATCCTTTTGGGAGAATGTGAAGGGGTTGGTGTAGCGGCACCTGCCTCTGCCTGATAAGGGCAAACTGCAAGTGACCTCCAGACCCTGCAGCCCGTGCATGGCCTGCACCAGCACCCGAACATAGGCAGGGACCAGGAGTACCCTGACAATCATGGGGGAGGCCGCGCAGCAAACTTTATCCTGTATACGGAGGAAACTACCTCCTGTATCCACCAGAAAGAGGCAAAATGCCTCCTGATAGGAGCAAGGTGCTGCAGTCATCCCCTCACCCGGGCGGGCGAGGGTGCCCCATCATGCTTGAGGGGATTTGGTGGAAGCCGGAGGGCCCAGAGCGTTGTCTGTTGCTCGTGGGGCAGGGGTCTGCACTAAGACTCCGGGAGGACACCCCTGGTTCTTGTTTAACGCTATGGTATGGAGGGGGAGGGGTGCCCTTTTTTCCAAACAGGTCCAGACGGGCCCCAAACAGGCGTTGCCCTCTAAAGGGAAAACCTGGTAAGAGTCTTTTTAGCAGCATAGTCAGCACCCCACTCTCGCAGCCAGACCAAGCGACGCATAGCCACCACAAGGGCGGAAGTCCTCGCACACATTCTAATGGTGTCATCCATAGCCAAAAGGATAAATCTTACAAATGCATCACAACTGGAGAGTGCATTAAACACCTCCCAGGGGAGATCATCAGCGTGATGCTCAAGCATCTGTCCGATGAGGGTTCTGGCGGCCACTGCAGTGATGGCCGCGGCACAGACCGGGCGCAGTGCCGTTCCTGCACAAGAAAAGGCGTGTGAAGCCAGCTTATCCATGCGCTGGTTCTCGGCATCCCAAAGGGTACTGTAAGCAGGAGCTGCAATAAAGGGGGGGTTAGGAACCCCAATGATCGGCACGTCTACCACAGGGGACGATGACCAACAATCAACCATCTCAGGGGGAAAGGGGTATTTTCAATCCCAGTCCCCTGGGGCCCCTGGAAGTTTACCGGGGTGTTCCCATTCCTCGAGTACAAGAGCATGGAAGTGAGCCTGCTCTAGGAATTCCAAGCGCGGTGTCGCTGTATGGAACCGCTCCCCTCTCGGCTTGGGAGCCGCGTTAGGGAGAGAGATAGACAGGGCCTTAAAGATCCTAATCAACAATCCAATGGTGTCAAACTGGTTCCAGTCTTTATGGTCAGAATCGTCATGACTCCTCGGCTCCTCATCAGATGAGCCCGAGTCAGAGAACAGCCCTCCTTCATCAGAAGGGGTGCAGGCAGAAGGGGTGCAGCCTTGTGAACTGGTATAAGGGGTCTCATGGACCCCTTACCAGTTCACAAGGGGTTAAATGTAAAAATAAAAACACACAGACATAAAAAAATGTCATTTATTTTTTTTTTACATTACTCACCTCCGATCCTGTGTCCCCCGGCGATCTCCGATGACAGCTGACAGTCTGCTCGGGTGTTTGGAGGAGAGAGCCCGGGGAGGTAGGGGGACCATCACAGCCCTCTCCCCCTCCCCACCTCTTTCCTCCAACCACCCGAGCAGACTGAGTCTTAGTCTCGGGTGCTGGACTTAAAAAGCCGGCTACTGGTGACATCACAGCGATGTCACCCGTCCCCGCCCCCAGGGGGCGGGGCTAGCAGTCGCGATCCAGGAAGTGGGGGGAGAGGGCGATTTCTGCCCTCTCCTCGCCACGGAAGAGGCTGGGGGGGGGGGCGATCGGAGGCTCCCCCAGTGAAGAGGACACCCGTCGGGAGACAGCGCGGCCTCAGGTAAGCAAATGTCATTTTTTTTTTCTTTACAGTTAGCTGCTGCTGCTGCCGAAGCGGGGGGGGGGCCCTATTCCGGGGGCTCTCCTGGAGCCATCCGACCCCCCACGGGGGATCGAATGGCACCAAATTAAAAAGGAGACCTGGCCGGATCCAACGAGGGGTCAGGTGAGCATTTTTATTTTTTAACTAGCAGGGGGGGAAAGTCAAGCACGTAACACCTACGGGCTTGGCACTTAACGCCCAGCCAAGCCAGCATGTAGGTGTTACAGGCTTGGCAACAAAAGGGTTAAACAGAAGAAAAGAAACATCCATTGAAATGTATAAGAGAGTGACAGGTAGCGACAGGTCTTACCTGGCACTCTGGAAGCTAGAGCTCCAGCGCTACACGCTGCCACCTGGAATGATGAATCGTACAACAACATGGCGCTGTTAGAGTCACTCACCAGAATCGCTTTCATAAATGTGGTATTGCGTACAGCATTCACCAGACGCTGCCTGCCACTACGAGGCACTACCTGCCACTATCTCTTGATGAATAAACCCCATAGTCAGTCTAGAGTTGCTACAGCCACCTTCCACGGCTAAGTATGCTGTGAATAATATTATTTCAAATATCTACATGAAAAAAATCTAAGGTCAGTCACAACCTCCCTAATCACTAAAGCCTTTAAGAGATGTTATGGCACAGTATACCACCATGCACAATGCAGGGCTTGTTTAATGCTACTTATTTTATTCAAAGATCAAATCTGGTCAGAAAGCAAATGGTGGCTTATTAGGGCTTTACTATTCATTTATTCTTAGGTGCTTATGGTATTCTCTTCACCACAGAATAAGGGTGTCACTCCTATTTCCCTTGTATCATGCACATATCAGCCATCTTCATGCATATGCCAGACATCTGTTTGGGGTTAGGCCAAGTTCTTCTTTAATAATAATGTCACCATTGTTTATCTGTGTTTATCTACATTAGCAGCTGCAATAGGACATGTGACTGATAGAGTCTGAATGATGGTTATAAAAATGAAGATGACATGCAGAAAATGGAAATCAGAGAACTATGCGTCACTTTACCACAAAATGAAACCATATACTGCAGTAATCATTAGCTGCTTTAAAAGAAATAAGTATTGCACAAACACCTACCCTTCATACCCTGTTTCCTCATAAGAGTCTTACATTAATTTTTGATCCAAAAAAATGCGCTAGAACGCATTCAGGGGTTGATATTTTTCCATAAACAATCTATATTTGTTTTTTTTATTTTTAATCCAAAATTGATAGAGCTCCCATAATATGGCCATCCAAACCCCCCCTCCCCCTTATTCCTGGTGGGTGCCACTAGTGCTCCCATAGTGGGGGGCAAACAGGCTCTGCAACATGAGGCGCACTGTATACTTACAAGTACTAGCTCCACAATATGACACAGGCTGTCATGTGACACTTGTGTCATATTGGCATGGCTGGGGTACCTGGCCCACGGACCAAAAATGGTCCTGACAGTGAAGGGGGTCCTGGTGCTCCAGACAAATGCCTTTATTTGCTCTGTAACTAGGGTGTATTTTGGGGGTAGGGCTTACATTGCATTTATAAAAAGCCTAAAAAACTTGTGCTAGGCTTATTTTTGTGGTAGGTCTTATTTTTTGGGAAAACGGTAGTAATCAAAGAATCAAAGGTCAATAACTGTATCTTAGTTTCTAGGTTTCAATTTGATTGAATCGGGATATATGTATGTGTGCAGCATATTTGCATTACCTAAAATTTTAGCAGATGATCAGTAGCTATATTTAGAAGCTAACTTTTTTTATGTCGTCTGGCTGAGCAATCTCCTTACTAAATCTTAAAACTCAGCTCCAGTCTAATTTATTTACTAAATCTACAATTGTGAAAGAATGATGAAGTGATGCTAGCTGTGCCAAATTTCCTTAAAATAAAAATCCTTTAGAAGCTCCTAAATGTTATATATGCTATATATGCTATATACATCTTAAATAAAAAAGTAGAAGGGCTCTGCAATTGGGATATAGGGTTACTTGTGATGTCCCACTAAATCCCGGGACTGTACATATGTCTTAGGCCCTGTGTCATGGTGCACTTGCTGATATAAGATAATCAGATCTACAGGTTATTCAGCAGAGGTGTCAGGAGGCTGGGAAACAGACCCATGCCTGGAGATTGAAATTCAGTAGAGGACTACAAGCAACATTAGTAAGTGGGGTGAACGTAATATACTTTAATGTCTCAATATAACTTTATTAAAGAGCATAAAAAGGACACTCACCAGTGATCCCACGAAGCAGATTTCTTCTGCTCCTAAAGAGGGGGGTGTCAGGCACTGCCTATGGTGCAATGGATTTATCTGGTGGACAAGTACACAAGGAGTCCAAGGCAGAATGCATGACAATGGACTCAGTCCGATCCCCCCGCTGCTTGATGCGAGCTGCAGGCTGCACGACAAGCGTGACTAAGGGGCAGGAAATGCTGTTCATGGCACAGGAATGAGCAACTGCACCCTGCAAGGTAAGGTAAGGTAAGACTTTTTTTTTATTTTAATAGCCCAAGTACTGTTTTTTTTGCACTCTAAGACGGACCTGGTCATGAGACATAGCTAGGGGATAAAAAATACAATTCTGTGATTACCTGTAGAATTGGTATTATACGTATACAGCACGTCCTGTTCCAGAATATTCCTTACACTTGGGTGATACGTCCACAAGATGGCGCTGGACTGCAGAAAACAGCTTGTGGCTCCTCCCGGCCCTATATAAGTCAGGGACCTCCCACAAATTCCCCAGTATTGACAAGCAGTTAACAAGAAGCCGGGAGAACAATAATAACCAGAATTCAAAAATGAACATATGAACAATCACCATACAGAGGTAACTAAGAATAATGATAACAAGGGTGGGATGGAACAGGACGTGCTGTATATGTATAATACCAATTCTACAGGTGAGTATTCACAGAATTGTATTATTCCAAGTATACAGCACGTCCTGTTCCAGAATATTCCTTACACTTGGGACATCCTATAGCAGTGTCAGTAAGGTAGAGTGGGATCCCCAAAAAGTAACAGCGGACAGTTTAAACCACTGCTGCCTGCAGAACTTTGCGACCAAGAGCAGCATCAGCAGAGGCCCTAACATCAACCTTGTAAAACTTAGAAAAAGTATGAACAGTAGACCAAGTAGCGGCCTTGCAAACTTGTTCAACAGAAGCTTGGTGCTGAAAAGCCCAAGAGGCACCAATAGCAGGAGTAGAATGAGCAGTAAGGCAGAAGGGAGGCTCCTTCCCCTTAGCAGAATAGACCTGTACCACAGCCTGACGGATCCACTTGCTGATAGTGGACTTAGCTGGAGCCAGACCCTTCTTAGGTCCAGAGGGAAGAACAAAAAGAGCATCAGTCTTCCTGAAGGATTCAGTAGCCACCAAACAGAACTTCAGATTCCTGACCACATCCAGAGAGTGCAAAACCCTCTCCTTAGGGTTACAAGGATTAGGGCACAGAGAAGGCAAGACAATGTCCTGATTGAGATGAAAAGCAGACACCACCTTAGGGAGAAAATCTGGCTTAAAACAAAACACCACCTTGTCCTGGTGTCTCTCAAAGTAAGGGGGTTTGATGGAAAGCGCCGCCAACTCAGAAACACGCCTAACAGAAGTGATAGCCACCAAAAAGACTATCTTAAGCATCAAAATGGACAAAGGGGCCTCACGCACAGGCTCAAAGGGAGACCCCTGCAAGGCAGATAAGACCAGGTTCAAATCCCAGACTGGTAACATAGGCATAAGTGGAGGACGCACGTGAGTAACCCCCTGGAAGAAGGTCTTAACCAGACGATGATGAGCAAAGGATCTTTGGAAGAAAATGGCCAAAGCAGAAACATGACCTTTGAGGGTACTAAGTTGAAGACCCAAATCCAAACCATGTTGCAGAAATGCCAGAATCCTAGGGATAGAAAACACCCGGCAGGGAAGCGACTTAGACTCACACCAGTCAATGTAGACATGCCATACCCTATAGTAGATGGATGACGAGGACTTCTTTCTGGCCCGAATCATGGTATTAACAGAGGCAGGCAGCCCCTTTTCCATCAAGATGGAGGTTTCAGCAGCCAGGCCGTTAAAGCCAGTGTTTGTAAATTGGGATGGTGTAGCTGCCCCTGAGTGAGCAGGTCTGGATCCTTGGGCAGGACGTACTGATCTACTGCCAACTGCACGATGTCTGCGAACCACACTCTTCTTGACCAACAGGGGGCCACCAGAATGGTTGGCACTCCTTCCTGGGCAATCTTACACAGCACTATGCCCAGCAGAGGAAAAGGAGGGAACACATAGAGGAGCCGAAAGCTCTTCCAAGACATAGCTAGTGCATCCATGGCCAAGGCCAGAGGATCCTGGGACAGAGAGACAAAGACTGGAAGCTTGTGATTGTGACGGGATGCAAAAAGATCCACATCTGGCTGACCCCAGCGGTGGCACAGGGAGCGAAACACCCTGCTGCTGAGGGACCATTCTCCCAGACGAGAAGTCCCCCTGCTGAGGGAGTCTGCCTCCAGATTCTCCACCCCCAGGATGTACACAGCTGAGATGCAGGGAACATTCTCCTCCGCCCAAGACAGTATCAGGGACACTTCCTTGAGGGCCCTCTTGCTCCGGGTCCCCCCCTGATAACTGATGTAGGCAACCGCCATCTGGTTGTCCGAGCAGATCTGAACCGCCCGACCCCGAAGGTGTGGAGTCAACTGGGCGAGAACTAGTCTTATCGCCCTCAGCTCCAGAATGTTGATAGGGGTATGGGCCTCCTGAGGCCCCACTGACCCTGGAATTTCAGGGATTTCCAGAAGCCCCCCAACCTGTCAGACTGGCATCTGTGGTGACTGTCTCCCAGCACAGGGCCAGAAAGGATCTGCCCACCAACAGGTTCCTCGAGTCCAGCCACCATGAGAGACCGTCTGGCCAGAGGGGACAGAACCAACACCTGATCCAGGGACAGAGGGTCCCGATCCCATACCAACAAGAGGTGAAGTTGAAGAGGTCCCAAGTGAAACTGAGTGTATGGAACCGCCTCGAAGCAAGACACCATCAGGCCCACCAGCAGCATCCCCTGCCGGATGGATGGATGAGGGCAAGACATAAGAAGCCTGGCTTGGGCTTGAAGACTCTCCACCTTCTGCCTTTCAGAGTCATGCCCGGAAAGGACCTCACCATTGACGGTGACAGGGAAGACTTGGGGTGATTGATCACCCAGCTGAAGGACTCCAGTGTGGACACCACCTGCTGGGTATCCAGCTCGGCCTGTTGGAAGGACTGAGATGTGATGAGAATGTCGTCCAAGTAAGGAAGGATGCGAATGCCCTGAGATCTCAGCAGAGCCATTACGCCCACCAGGGTATTGGTGAATACCCTGGGAGCCGAGTTGATACCGAAAGGCAAGGCCACAAATTGGTAGTGCTGATCCTCCAGAGCGAACCTGAGGAATCTCTGATGACCTGGAAAGATTGGTACATGAAGGTAAGCGTCCTTGATGTCTATAGAGGTCATGAAGTCGCCCGGGTGTAGTGAATTGACAGCTGAGCGCAGAGTCTCCATGCGAAAGTGTTTGAATCTGACATATTTGTTGAGGCGCTTTAAATCCAGGATGGGTCTAATGGATCCGTCTTTTTTGGGAACAGTGAAAAGATTGGAAAAGTAGCCTCTGCCCCTTTCCCTCAAAGGCACCTGGCAGATGACCCCCAACTCCAGAAGATTTTGAACAGCAAGGCACAGACCCTGAGCTGACAGGGGGTTTTGAGCCATCCGGGATTTGATGAATCTTGGGGGCGGCCAGGCTGCAAACTCTATCTTGTACATGGAGGACACTACCTCCTGAATCCACCGGTCTGAGACATGAAGCCTCCAGACGTGAGCAAAGAGCCGAAGCCGTCCCCCCACCTGGATGGGTGAAGGCGCCCCTTCATGCCTGAGGGGGCTTGGGGGGGGAATATGGCTTAGGACCCCAGGAGGGGCCGGGGCGGCCATGTCCCCTGCCCCTACCCCAATAGTCTCCGCGAGCCCCAGCAAAGGAGACTCATCGACCAATTCTGGAACCACAAAAGGAAGGGAGAAAGGCACCAGTCCCTCAAAAGGACCGAGACGGCCTCCTACGTTGAGGTAACCTACTGCCCCTGGCAAACAAGTCCAAGCGTTCACCAAATAGGCGCAGCCCCTTAAAGGAAAAGCCAATGAGAGCCTTCTTAGCAGCATTATCAGCTACCCCCTGATGCAGCCAAACAGAGCGGCGTATAGCCACCAAAAGGGCAGAAGTCCTCCCACACATTCTAATGGCATCATCCATGGCAGACAGGACATATGCAACAAATTCATAGCAAAACAGGAGAAATCTATACTCTTCTCCTCCCGCGTCATCAGAGGCCCCATCTAAGAGACTCTTAAGTAAACCCTTAAAAGCAATAGCTGTAATGGCAGAGGCACAAACCAGGCGTAGCGCGGTCCCCACACAGGCAAAAGCATGGCAAGCCAGCTGGTCCATGCGCCGGTCTTCACCTTCCCTCAGGGTAGTAGTGTCAGGGGAAAGCATGACAGATGTATTGGATAGCCCCAGAACGGGCGCGTCCACCTAGGGAGGACATGACCAACGCTTAATCACCTCAGCAGGAAAGGGATACCTCTTGTCCCAACTCTTGGGCTCCCCAGGGAGCTTGCTAGGCCACTCCCATTCTTTGAGCACCAGATTATTAAAGTGAGTCTGCCCTGGGAATTCCAAACGTGGTTTAACCGTATGAAAAAGCTCACCCTGCTGCGGAGCCACGGCAGGAGGGGAGATAAAGAGCGCTTCAAAAATATGAGCCAAAAGCCTGTCAGGGTCATCTGAGGACCATGGATCTTCCACAAAGGGAGACCCGGTACCACCATAAACCTTAGGCTGCTCCTCAGATGATTCTGAATCAGAGAACAATTCCCCCTCCTCCAGGGGGGAACAGCCAGTAATGTCAAAAAATTCCTCAGCTTCCATAGGAAAGAGGGAAATGGTGGGAGATAAATGCTGCTTCTTAGCAGAAGTCTTACGCAGGGCAGACCCAGCAATATGTTTTTCAATGCTGGCCACCCGTGCAGCCAAATCAGGCTGAGACTCCCCGCTGGGGGGGGGGGGGGGGGTAGGCGAAGCCCGAGGAGGCGCAGGCCCAGCAACAGGTAACCCAGACTGCAGTGCAAGTACCTGCTGGGCGCAGGATACACATACCCTGACATCATCACCGATTGGGGATACCCCACACGCAACACATAGCCGGGCTTGTCTGGAAGGAACCCCAGGCCCATTATCCCCAGAAGCCTCCATATGGTGATTTGAATGGCACAGTAGGCCAGTAAGGGTTAACGCTAAGGAGCTACCCGGGATGCCCCAATAACCCGCTAGGGAAGTGGGAGATAATGAGGGGAGATGGCCAGGAGAAACCACAGTGCTGAAGTTTTAACCCGCCTGAAAGACATAACAAACATTCCCATGAGAATACAGCGAGGAATCCAGATCCCCCCTCCCCCAGATCACCCAGAGGGAGAACGAGAGGGGTTAAAGACAGGATTCCCGGGGAGCCATGGGCGCCCAGGGGACGAAGGAAGAAGAGGGGGAAGGGGAACTATAGGAAGTATTAAGGCACAGGTGGAGCCTGGCCAACCCGAGAAGCAGTGGGGGCATCCCAAAAGGCTCACCATCAGCCTAAACCGCCTACCCTGTCGGAGCAGGGACTGCGGTAGGAGCATAGCTCCTCAGCACCTTTTTTTTACTGGTGCTTACTAACCTACCTTCACCCGAACCTTGTCAGCCGAGGCTGGGAGGCAGTATATAGAACGGAAGGGTGGGGTGGGAATAGTCCTGCAGGGCCGCAGGCAATAAGCCCTGCTCACCTGCGCCACAAGAGAGCTATCTTCTATCTTCTCAGCACAGACTGCAGAAATGAACTGGGGAATTTGTGGGAGGTCCCAGACTTATATAGGGCCAGGAGGAGCCACAAGCTGTTTTCTGCGGTCCAGCGCCATCTTGTGGATGTATTACCCAAGTGTAAGGAATATTCTGGAACAGGACTTGCTGTATACTTAGAATAAATATTCTGCACCAAATTCTTCTAATCACCCCATATCAGGCAGTGTGCAGAATCCCCTCCCAATCACCCCCCCTCCCCAATTCTACCATTAAAGGCAGTGTGGCAAATCCCCCCTCCCCAATTCCCCCTTTATAAGCAATGTGGCAAATTCCCCCAGTGTGGCAGAAAATCCCCCCCCCCCCAAACCCGCATTATAGGTAGTGCGGCTAAATAAACCACCCACTAATCTTCCCAATAAAGGCATTGTGGCAGAATAACCCATCCCCAATTTTTCTATTATAAGAAGTGCGTCAGAATACCTCCCTCAGTCTTCCTATTATAGGCAGTGCGGCAGAATAAACCACCCTCAATCTTATTATTATAGGCAGTGTGGCAGAATAACTTCCCACCCAATCACCGGTAGCACAATCAACTTGGGACATTGCACAATGAAAAAGGACCTGGGGGTCCGGGTAAATGATCCTAACCAACCCACACCTCTGGGCCACCGCCAAGGTCTCACCTCGGCTACCGCCACTTCTCCCTCTCCTTGGCCACCGCTCCCTCTTACACGCACACAAAGAGACACACACATCAGTCCGGGTGGTGGTGGGTGGGCATGGCCTATGACCGGCGTCCATTAAAAAATGCAGGCTCCACCCACCGCCGCCATCCAGAGCGTGTGTGCTTTTGCCTGCACTAAGAAGCAGGAGCAACAGCGGCATCTGAGGAGAGCAGCGGCGGAGGCAGCAGTGGCCAGGGAGCAGGCTGGGCAGGCAGGCATCAGATACCATGCCCGTCCACTGCCTCTCCACCAGCAGCTGATTATGTAAATTTTCACTACATAAGATGCACTAACTTCCTGCCCCCTGGCTTATAGAGCAAAACAAAGGGTACATATGAGCCCCAGCTACACTGGACTTCTTTTTTACATTTTTGAACATCAGACCTGGATGAAGCAGCTGCGAGGAAGAAAAATTGTCCTTTTATTGTTTTAGCCTGGATAGTCCCTATAACCTGAGTATTATATGGAACCATTTGTGCCTTTGAGGAGCTAAATATTATGGGGAGACAAATGATAGCTACATAGGGGAATTGTGCATGTAAATGGTAATATTGAATTGTATTTGCAATTGTATGCAGTTGGATTTTTAATGGGGTTTTAGAAAAGCGAGCACACTGGAAGCAGAATTGAGCTTGACGCACTGATCCTGCTAGACATCCTCTCTTCTCAGTGCCTTAGCATGTCACAGGCCCCATGACATACCAGCAATATCCATGGCCTTATTGCTGGTTCATACTGATGACTGTGTCACACATTTCAGGGTTATCAAATTGGGAAGATTGAATGTTTATTCTTCGTGTAAACCTGTCCTGAAATCAGGGTTAATTCACTAATTCTATGAATCAAACCATTCATCCGCTTATAATATGCAGTCCTATTAATATACAAATGACTACCAGACTGTTGACTTTATGACCTTCATTCAAGTCTCCTTATTTAAAAAGAGAGCTTTCATTATGAAGCAAACTAACATATTCTAGCAAGCAATACCGTTTTTTTGCAACTGTTAGGCCCTATATAACAGTGCTCTACAAATAAGTATATAATTTGGCACCAGTTAAATGTGTGTGGATAGTTAGCGTCATGCCAAATGTGTAATATTTAAAAATGAAGTATATAATTTTTCCTATGAGGTAAGGATAATTTTGTGTACGTTTGGAAACAACAGCAACCTATAGGGCACATATATCCAACCTGTGGCCCAGGGCCACATGCTGCCCTTTGAGCTATCTGATGTGGCCTCTGACTTGCTTTGGGTAAAGTAGAAGGGTTAAAGTGGGGTAAAACCCATTTTTCTCTACCCCATGCCCCCACACCCACCTCCCCAGCCCCAGTACATCGGGCACTGCTGTTGGCTGAGCAATGGCCCGGTTTTCAAATAAAAATGTGTTGTCCCACCGCAAAAGCCACGTTCAGTTGAAATTTTGGGATCGCTGATTGGCCGATCTCAAAGGTGCCGCAGCAACGAAATGCAGCCGGCTGGCCACATCCCTGGCACGCTGTCCCAGCGTGCACATGCTCCCAGCAGCATTGCGGGCCCTGCTGGAAAAGGTCAGTTTACCGGTCACAAAGTGGGGCATCCGGTTTAGGCTAGCAGCTGGCCCAGGATTCAAGGGCTGTGCCTTGCGGGTTTCATCCACTTTCAATAGAAAAGGTAAACAGATGGTGAGTAAGATTACCAGTAGCTAGGAGGGGGCCATTGCCAAATAGAGGTGGCAGCAGCAGCCATAACAAGACAACCATTTTTTCTATATTTAATTCTATGTTTAGCATTTGTAGACACTTATATGGGTTGAGTATTTGGAATATGCTTACAATTTATGGCTAATGGGGGGATGGGCTATAAATATGAGACCCATATATTTGGAGAGGTAAGGCAATCAGCATGTGTAATCGTAGCATGTGGGAATTGTTACATATAAATGTGGAAATGAGGTAGTGGGGTGGAAGGACCTACAAGTAAAAATAAATCTCTGGAGTTTGCGGAGACGATGTATATCCTGATTGTTTGACAAAATATTTATTATGCTATTTAAAATGAAAAATGTAAAATTCTGGACCTAATCATTGTGGCCTGCGATCATCAGTTTTTACATCTTTTATATGGTCCGCTCTGTTAAAAAGGTTGAGCACCCCTGCTATTTGGTATGCTAAAGAATTAGCATTTTTTTCTGCATAACCCATAGGGTGCTGTTTTCAAACTTTAACTAAAATTATAGCTTTACCTCACTGAAAAAAATATGCATCTCACTTGTAAAAATGCCACGGACGGGGGGGGCGTATTTCCCGTACAGGAGTTTTGGGGGGAAAAATTAGAAAAGCATTTTTATTGCACTTTATTTGTGTTAAAGTGAATAAGTTCACATAGGTGTAAGTTAAACTCGCTTCACTAAATAATTAGCATGACCTCCCGTGTGTGTGTGTGCATTTTAAGCCCCCATATTTGAATTAAAATTAAAAATTAAATTAATGTTTCTTCTATACGAAATGGAGTCTTTAGAACTTTAGCTTGTCTCTGTACACAGTGTTGAACTGGAACTGTAGAACCCTGGAGCCCACCACAGGAAATCATTCTTGGGGCACACCACAGGAAATCATCTTGGCGCCCACCAGAGGAAACTATTCTTGGCGCCCTCCAGAGGAAATCATTCTTGAAGCCCACCAGAGGAAATCATTCTTGAAGCCCACCAGAGGAAATCATTCTTGGGGCCCACCAGAGGAAATTATCATTGGGGTCCACCAGAAGAAATCATTCTTGAGCCCACTAAAGGAAATCATTTTTGGGGCCCACCAGAGAGTATCATTCTTGAAGCCCTCCAAACAAAATTATTCTTGGAGCCTACCCTTCAACTATATTGAAATAATGACAGGTCTCTTAATCATGTGATTGTACAATATTAGATGAGTTTGATTTACTAACAAGAATAGTCTGTACTGCCCATATGGAGGCCTCGGGTCAGAGCCTGGTGGGCTCTGGTGGCCAGTCTGACACTTTCTGTAAGTGTAGTGCGATAAACACCAGGAGTGCCAGCTTTGGGCCACAGAGAGCAATGAATATGTTGTAAGTAAAGTAATGTATTGCTGTTCTGTCAGCCAAAATTTCAGTAACCACAATCTAAAGCCCTAATAAGGCATTTCATCATTAATACTGTGGGGTGCTGACAACCGGAATCCTATAAGGATAAAGGGAATCAACTACAGCATTTTACTTAATATGTTTTCTTTAAAGATAAAAAGACCATGAATGATAAAATGCTAAATATTTAAACAGGTTTTCCCTAATGTAGCAGAGTTTCCCGTGGTACAATGTGTCTCTGCCAGTGGTTCACTCTCGCTCCTCCCTCCCAACATTTTCCCTAGAACTGGCTGTGTCACGCTCTCCTCAGTGGCAGCCAACAAAACTTCACACTGAAAGGCAGCCACGTCCTTCTCATTTCCATCACCCACTCCTTGCCAGGGCCTCCACTGCACCCTGCAACCCTTAACCCCATCTTCACTGCTCACCATGTGCTGGATGCTGGGGCCTGGAGCCGTTCTTCTCCTCTGGAAGAGAAAGACACATGTCAACAGCTGCTTACAGTTAATACTGCTCAAAAGATACTCACAGTTCACTCACATGCATGTAAGATAAAGATAAAGAAATATTTTTATGCTAAAAATGTATTAATAAAACAACCCAAAATGTCTTCTTTTTCTTATCCTACCTGTTACTTGACCAATATATTTTCTTGTTGCAATGAGACTCTTGGGTGACCTGAGTTTTAGGAGAGTCATCATTGAGCACTATAAGGGTTAAAAAATTAACTAGCCGGGGGGGGGGGGGGGGGGGGGGGTACGGCAGCTGCCAGACAACGCAGCTGGGCAGTGCAGTGGCCTTTCTACATTTCTAGCTGGCCCAGTCACCCCAAAACTGCTGAACCAGCAGAACGTCTTAGCACGCGTGATGCCTGAGTATGCTGCACATTACTGCCTCTAATCCTGCCACCAGACACAGTGCCTATGAAAGTGCCTGGAGTGTGACTACAGAGCAGTGTCTGCATATCATCTCTGTGTCTGTGTAAACAGCTCTCAGCCCACAATGGTAGCCCACCTAACCTACCCAACTTTCTACCACAGCAGGGGGTTCTACAGTTGCTACAATTGTTATTTTTAGCTATCGCCAAGTGGATTGGGTCCTGGGAAAAATAATTCAGCGCCTGCACCTCTCCTGGGCAAAATAATTTAGCGCCTGCACCTGTCCTGGGTAAAATAATTCAGCACCTGCACCTGTCCTGGGTAAAATAATTCAGCACCTGCACCTGTCCTGGGTAAAATAATTTAGCGCCTGCACCTGTCCTGGGTAAAATAATTCAGCGTCTGCACCTGTCCTGGGTAAAATAATTCAGCGTCTGCACCTGTCCTGGGTAAAATAATTTAGCGCCTACACCTGTCCTGGGTAAAGTAATTCAGCGCCTGCACCTGTCCTGGGTAAAATAATTCAGCACCTGCACCCGTCCTGGGTAAAATAATTCAGCACTTGCACCTGTCCTGGGTAAAATAATTTAGCACCTGCACCTGTCCTGGGTAAAATAATTCAGCACCTGCACCTGTCCTGGGTAAAATAATTCAGCGTCTGCACCTGTCCTGGGTAAAATAATTCAGCACCTGCACCTGTCCTGGGTAAAATAATTTAGCGCCTGCACCTGTCCTGGGTAAAATAATTCAGCGTCTGCACCTGTCCTGGGTAAAATAATTCAGCACCTGCACCTGTCCTGGGTAAAATAATTTAGCGCCTGCACCTGTCCTGGGTAAAATAATTCAGCACCTGCACCTGTCCTGGGTAAAATAATTTAGCGCCTGCACCTGTCCTGGGTAAAATAATTCAGCGTCTGCACCTGTCCTGGGTAAAATAATTCAGCACCTGCACCTGTCCTGGGTAAAATAATTTAGCGCCTGCACCTGTCCTGGGTAAAATAATTCAGCGTCTGCACCTGTCCTGGGTAAAATAATTCAGCACCTGCACCTGTCCTGGGTAAAATAATTTAGCGCCTGCACCTGTCCTGGGTAAAGTAATTCAGCGCCTGCACCTGTCCTGGGTAAAATAATTCAGCACCTGCACCTGTCCTGGGTAAAATAATTTAGCGCCTGCACCTGTCCTGGGTAAAGTAATTCAGCGCCTGCACCTGTCCTGGGTAAAATAATTCAGCGCCTGCACCTGTCCTGGGTAAAATAATTTAGCGCCTGCACCTGTCCTGGGTAAAATAATTCAGCACCTGCACCTGTCCTGGGTAAAATAATTCAGCGCCTGCACCTGTCCTGGGTAAAATATTTCAACGCCTGCACCTGTCCTGGGTAAAATAATTCAGCGCCTGCACCTGTCCTGGGTAAAGTAATTCAGCCCCTGCACCTGTCCTGGCCAAAATAATTCAGCATCTGTATCTGTCCTGGGCAAAATAATAAATTGCCTGCATCTGTCTGTCACAAAATCGATCATTCAACATCTGTTTGATCGAGCGATCTGCGACGTGTGTGTGGGCTGCTTCCAGCATAGAGAGCAATCACACCAGAAACACCCCACACACCAATTACAACAAGCTGCCACCACCACCGCAACTACACTTTAAACAATTAAATCGGGCCGGTGGAACCCTCCTCAATCACCATCCGATCAAACTCTGCTGGCGAGTAATCGAGACAGTCACCACACACCTAAAGACCCCTCTCCACATACAAGCAGGGCACAGGCAATCCACACGAATTCCGTCCCACACTTACCCTGTGGAGAGTCTGATCAGTTCTGCTGTGGAACGATCAGATACAATCAGCTTGCAATCTGCTGGCTCACACACAGTCACCATGCAGCACTCCAAGTTAATTGTGAGGCATTGAACCTTGTTACACTATATGATTAGTTACACTTTCCCAATCATACATTGGATTAGTTACAATCAATCTTACAGTCTATGGGGTTAATACACAGTTACGAGCGGTCATACAATCTTCAGAAACCAGGGTCGTTTTTAGAGCTCCAAGGAAACCAGGTTAGAGGATTTCTAATTGCCAAAAAGGTAGGCCCGTGCAAAATGGAAATGTTAAAATTTTAATAAAAAAATAGACAAAAATACAAATAATGAACAAAAAAAAGACAATATACAAATGTGCAGAAAAACAGTTAGAAAATAAAAAGGGAGAAACCACTGAAAATCCTATACCTCATAAATGGATGCAAGTCTTCAGTTTTCCGAGGGTTAGAAGGAGCAATGGATCAGACACACCACGATCAAGGATCGGACCCTCTGTATGTGACAAAGAAAACTATTTCTCCCCCTGGATTTATCCTAAATTCCAAGGGGCTGGAAGGACAGATGCCATCCCCCCTGGGTGGGTGCTGGGGGACAAATTATTTCTAGTTGCCCTTTTAGTAAATCTCTTCTCCAAGCTGCACTCCCCCTCACCTTTCCTTATCAGTGGTGCTTTCTGTTTCTTAGATAAGGATTTATTGCCCCTGTGCAGGAAGACTTTGAAGAACTGTTTATTTGTTATAGGATGTCTGTAGAAATGCTGGGGATGAGGTAGAGGGGAAATCATGACATAAATTAGGACATTGGATGTCACACTGTCCAGGGCAAAATAATTCAGCACCTGCATCTGTCCTGGGCAAAATAATTGAAGGCGACCAGAATGCTGATGTGACTGTTCTTGAAAACGAGCTTGGCCTAAAGCGTGCTGCTGTTTCCAAGCTTTAAGAAAATATCCTGACCTCATTGGAAAGATTAGGTGCAACACCTGTAAAAATTTCCCATGGCAGATACAGGTGATTTTTTTGGGAAACATTAGAACAAACATTTTATTGCACTTTTTGTGTGTTTTAAAATGGGCCAAAAGCCGAGATTTTCAGTTTTGACTGCCCCTGGGGCATCCTGATTTGGGGTGCCCCACTGTGGTAAACTCCCCCAGATTGGCCATTATACATATCTTATAGACGCTAGGTACGCTTCTGGTCCAATTTAAGTTAAAAATCTCACTTGAGTTCAGGTTAGAGATCACACATAAGCACATGTAAAGTTAAACTGAAGGAATGCTAAAATAGGGTTATGTGATATAGCTAAAAAGTAATTAAAGAAACAGATAACACAAATAAAATATTAATAGAAAAATATGTCTCATTGGTATTTAGAAAGCAGTTGTATTGCAGACAAGATCAGATACAGACATCCACCTACCATATCAGCTGGTGGAGGAGTGGAGCAACACGGTGCAACCTAAAAGATAAACATCAAAATGGCGTAATAAAATGAGGATATGTCTTTTTATTAAATTAAAAATGTAAAAGAAATAAAAAGAAGCAAATGATAACCAGTAAGTACATATTACCAAGAAAAGAGTGGGGCAGGCTTGCTTTATAGTTAAAGGGTTTAACATAGAAAAGCCAGTACACAGAAAGAACCTTAGGTCTTCTGAAACATGTAGGTGACACCTATGGCTTATTTTAGAACTGCTAATGGCTTAAAACAGTGGCAGCTCCCCATTACTACTAATCATGTAAATCTACATGTAAAATGAGTCAGGTTACTTGAAAAAACACTCAACGTGAGTTAAAAATGTTTTCATTGCCACATTGGAGTCTTATAAACAAGGCACAGGGGAGCTTTATCCACACGAGTGTCTGCTCTAATAGTCAGCGTGTTTCACTTTCATAAAGTTTTGGTCTATTTATAGATGAGGAGTCCTCCACCCATGAAGTGGACAGAGTACCTATTCATGGTGACCTCATACCATCATGATTGACACTGCAGGGACTGAAAACGCCTTGTAGCACGAAGCCCACTGTGCAAGACTCTTCACAATGGTCTGTGTGTAATGCATCATAAGTTGTGTCAGGTTTTCCTGAAAGCTCCTGGGTACACCCAACATGCCGTATTAGGTTCCAAAGCAGACGATATACAGTATATATACAAATACACAAAGGGAAAGCTGGCTCCTTAGTTTTTTTTTTCCTAGTTTAGCATGTTGCTAGGGGTTCCTACAATACTAAAACATATTTTACTATATTATATTTCAGTTTTCTAGCACAAAATACAATAGCATAATAAAGGATCTAGATGAAAAACGTACCTTGCCTTCACATTTTTTGTGACTTATGATCTTGCATACTGAAAAAAAACAGAAAATATATACAGGGTGTTTATTAGCGAAGCAACCAAATAACTCTAATGTATTTCTACTAATGTAACACTGATTTTGGGCCAACTGGTCTGGCACGTCACCCAGACCCTGTGCTAAAGAGTCCTTTCCTGGCTCACCCTTGTGTCCCTGCCCCCGTAGTCTCTCCCTATTCATTGTACCCCTAAGCCAAGCCCTCGTTTTTCCCCCACAATGCTTATTGCCCCAGCATCCTGGCCGTAAGGGTGATATACACTCCTGACACTGTATCTCCTCCTACATTACGAAAGCTTCTTTACCATCTCTTTAAGAGCAGCCATTTCTATGTCTGCCTATTATCTGCCCCTGCAGTTCTGGGATATCGCTATAATGATGCGCAAACATGCACACAACCTCATCATGAAGGTGAAGTACACGGTTCAAACCAACAGCATGGAGCAAACATCATTTTAAACAAACCAGTCCTTCATATCAATAGAAAGTCAATAATCATTTTTAGACATATCCTGAACAATTTTATGTCCTCATTTAAGATATGTATTCCTATTTTAATTGCTGTTTATAATTGGAATATGCATTTTCTCGTTTTATAATCAAATGTTTATGGATTATGTTTCATATATTAGTTATTTATATATTCTTAATATTATTTTTTTGTAGAGAAATGACTTTAACAACCCTTTGTAAACCCAGAGGTTGAAAGTAGGTTCTTGGGTTAGTCACTTTATTTATTACATTTTAGATTAAGAGTACTAATATTTATAGTTAGCAATAACTCTTAAAAACCGGACCTTCAGTATGATTTAATGGGAAGCCCAAACCCTTAAAAAACTATTCCCCAGCATCTAACATTAATATATTTTAAGTTTTTAGTCAATTATTATTCTTTCCCCCACTGGGCTGCAACTCTGTTCAGGACTCTAGTATACTGGGCCGCCATCTTGACTCAGAAGCATCACATACTGAGGAAAGGAGAAGGGGATAAAGTACAGGGGGTGGGGTTATAGTTGTGCTTTGCACAGGCAGAGCAGAGCTGGGGTCAGGAAAAGGACAGCAATCCCAGAATGCAGAGCAGCACAGTCAGAAGACACTTCCTGTTTGCAGGCTGCCTGATGCTCCAGGGAATAGCCAAAACAATAAATGAAAATACACAAAAACACATTAGTTAAGTGCAAGGCTGGCACAAACACTCAAAAGACACCTTTTGCCAAAGACACTATATTTAATTATGAAAAGGATATGGCACAAGACACATTTACACACTGATCAATATGGACTATAAAAAGCAATTTCCATGACTAAAACCAGGGGCCCCCGCCAGGTACTTCCTGGACTCCACGCATCCCTCCACACACAACTCATGCACGCTTGCCGGCCAGCATTGATAAGAGGGACTCAGTCCCTGATTTCACAAAGTATAGAAACAATCATGTTCTGCTCTAACATTCCCCCTTATTAATATTGCACAGCAACATATTCCACCTGTTGCTATGCGGTGGACTGCAGCGACCCGTGGCGGTGAGATTGTATTGAGGCGGTGGAGCGGCGGCAGTGGCGGCCGGCCTGACATGCGCTGGCTGGCAAGCTGCGCACAGTTTGCTGCTCCTGCCCTAGATTACTAGCCGTGATACTGCAACCTGATATAGGCGAACTGTGTCCATTAATCTCCAGAGAAACTGAGTTCTGTGGCAGTCCCTTTTACTGGGAATATGTTGCTGTGCAATATTATTAACGGGGGAAGGTTAGAGCAGAACCTGACTTTTTTACCCTTATTTTTATAATGGTTTTTGAGTGTGAATTTTGAAACCATTAGAGAACAAAACCTGAAATTTTAGTATTCGGGGTCTTGTTCCACTTGCCTGGAAAATCCAGATCACCTATAAAATCACCTTTTCTGTGATCCCAAGGCACACTCCAATCCAAACACCCACCATTCTATTCTCTCCAAACACAGAGCAGCAGGCGAAGTAGAATAGAGTACTTGCCAAACCCCTACATCAGCTATTTAGAAAAGCCTGGGGCAGATACATGCTTTGCATAGAGGTATAGCGGGATGTGGTCATGCGCCATTGGGATCATCTGATGAGGTGAGTTTATGGGCGAGTCCAGGGATTTCACAATGGGATGCCACACAAAGAGAGAAACTACTGACCCTAGATATGCTATAAGACAGTGGTTGCTCTTTTTTAACATGTTGTATGTGTCGAACAGAAGAGCTGATAATATAAAGCATCTTAAAATATGTATTTTTTAATTTATTTTTATTGTTTTTATATGAAGGTAACATATCAAGCTCCATGACATGTCTTTTTACATCCCCAGGAATCTGTCTGCTGCTGTCCTGATTACATTACAGGGCATAATCTGTGCTGCTGACTGGTAAACTGCTCTAGGGTACAGGGCCACCCACTATTTATTGGTAAATGGTATCATTTCTTGACAGCTAAAGGGTGACATAAACCAGCAGAACTTGTCAGTATGGTACCTGAGAACACGCAATTCCTCCAGTTTCTGCAAGTTTTTGTTAGTTTCCATTTGTACATCTGCCAGCTTAGAGGCAACACTGGCATCAACTACCAAAAATAATTTAGCTTAAAACAAACAGGGTAGCCATTGTAAGTTTATAGTGGCCCTGTTGAAGCACAATTAAGGGTTTTCTAAAACATGCCCTAATCTGGACCTTCTCTTCTTCCTATCGCTGCTATAAAATGAAATTATTTAAAATAAAAATATAGCAGCACCAACGAATAAAAATGAACTTGGGGCAGTCCAAACTAAAGTTTCAAGAATATCCAAAGGAAGCTGAAGAGAAAACAAAGATTAATTTTAGAAGATACATGCCCTGACCTAGACTGACAGGCTTCTTTACATAGTTAAGCTCTCAGGTGGATGTATAGCTGCCTGACTATCTGTCATAGATGACAAAAAGTTCTTCTGTAATGAAGACTGGGTAGGCCCCGTTCAAGGAGGTGGCAAATTACATAATAGTTAAGAACAAGGTTTCCCAAACTATTTTCTTGGAGTACCACTTCTCATTTTGCAATTATCTTTAGTAGCACCCACACCACAACTGATAGGGAGAGTGGAGATCCTACACTGGCTGAGCAATGCAAGCTTCTCTGACAGCAATGCAGTTATGCTAAGATGCCCCACTCCTGCAGCTTCTTGACTTGGTCTTGGTCACCTGGCACATCCTATTGGGGCAGTAGCTGGTCTGCAGTTTTTCATGTCCCCCCACTTTCACCGCTAGTGGCCATGAGTTCCACCAAGAGGCTTGAGTACCATCAGTGGTACTAGTACCTCTGGTTGGGATTCCCTGGTTTAGAGCACTGGCTTTGGCTATTTTCCATTGATATCAAGTACCACCTGGGTGGTCCATATGGGTCGCCAATAGACTAAAACGACATTAAACATACACAAAACAGCCGTTTAAAGTGAACAAAACAGAAATACACAAAAAGTGCATAAACAGTTTCCCTTACTTTTGGAGCAGTGTTGGTCTACAGATCAGTCTACAGCTTTACCATGTACCACTGGTTGGAAAACACTGGTTTAAATTATATATGCTTTGGAAGGGTGTGCCAAGCCCAGACCTGGCACGCTCCACCATTGCAGTGAATGAAGGAGGCATGACCACATAGCTGCTAATGATGGCGGGGGTGGTACCCAGTCATGAATGCGATGTGACTGACGATCAAGTCTAGCTAGCCCAGGACTTGAATCTTGTAATCAGGTAAGATTCTGACAAGTGGACTAGTAGCGATCACCTGCAGGGGGACAAAAGGTGAGTAGAGGGATTGTTGGGTTTATATGCCCAGACAATGGTGTTAAATATAGCCAAGTCAGCCTACAAAAGGTATAACTGTATTTCTTCACATTCATTTGTTTTAACCCTTTAAGTGCCAGCCTACCTGGAGTTTTTGCCAGACCATTTTGCACTATTTTGCGCTCCCTATGTTCAAATGTGATTTTTGAAGGGATTTCCAGGGATTTCCCAGGAAAATGATATATTGTTTTTTTCAGCAGAGTCTGGGCTTTAACATGAAATGTCTTGTTTGTCATTTTTTAGGTGTATTCTCAATATTTTTGGGTGAAATATGTGCAAAAAAAAAAAAAAATTTTACATATTGTAGTTTTTTTTGTAATAAAAAATGTAAGTTTGTCAATGAAATCTTATTGCGTGTGAAATCCCAATTTCTCCCGGTTACAGCGGTACCACATATGTATAGGTAGACACCCTTTCCTGCCCAGGAGACTCCCCCAAACTGAAACAGCGCTTTAGGGGATTTTCAGATAAAATACAACTGTGCTACGCAATATGCGCACCTTGCAGTTGTTCCAGAAAAACAACCCTTTACATTTGAAATACCCCCAACAAACTATATATTCTCTGGAAGTACACACCTCAGGCTTTCTAGGCGTACCAGGCTTGTTGATGTGGCCATAGTTTTCTGGAAGTAATCCCTCAATGGATTCTTTGGTTGCAAAGAGTTTCCCTAAAAAAAGGATAAAAAAGCAGAATCAAAGCCACATTTTCCTAAAAAAAACTATATACAAACAAGAAAAAACAAGTTTAATCTGAAAACGCAATATCCCCCGAACAGAACAACACCCAACATGCATTGCTACTGTCAAGGGAAGAGTTGCCAAACACCCCAAAGTAAAGCATGTGCATAACGGTAATTTTACTTGAAAATTTCAGCTCTGCAGACAAAGTGCGCACCTTGCGATTTTTCAACCAAAACAACCCTTGACATTTGGAATATCCCCCATAAACCATATATTCCCTGAAAATACACACGTTAAGCTTTCTAAGGGTACCCAGCTTGTTCTAGTGGGCTCATCTTTCTGGAATTATTACCTCAAAGAATTCTTTGGTTGCGCAGGGTTTCCCTAAAAAATTTATAAAAAAGCTGAATAAAAAACACCTTTTCCTAAAATATAAATATGCAAACCAGAAAAAACAAGCTAAGTCTGAAAGCGCAAGGTCCCCCGAACAGAACAATACCCAACATGCATAGGTACTATTAACCGTTTTAATTGCCAGCCTACTTGAGATTTTGTCACCCTCTGTTGACAGACCATTTTTCCCCATTTTGCGTCATGTTTTGCACGTTTTGCGCCATTTTTGCTGGAACTTTCAGGAAAATTATATATATATTTTTTTGCAGCAGAGTTTAGGCTTTAACATGAAATGTCTTGTTTGTAAATTTTTTTTTTTTTTACAATATTATTAAGTAAAAAAAATAAATAAATAAATAATTTTTTTAGAAAATTGACTCCTTTATTTTAAATAAAAAATGTATTTTATTAAGGAAAATCATATTGCATGTGAAAGCCCCATTTCTACCGATTAGAACGGTACCACATATTTATCGGTAGCCCCCTGTTCCTGCCCAGGAGACCCCTCTAACTGAAACAAGTATTTTATAACATTCACAAAAAAAATACAACTACCATCCACACTACAAAGGGTTAAATCGAGAAAAAAAATGACATAGGGTCCCCCCTCCCAGGGGAGGGAGACCCCATTTTTTTTTTTTTGACTTTTAAGGGTTAAAAACCCTTAAAAATCAAAAAAAAATTGACGTGGGGCCCCCCTTACCCAAAGTAACCAGCCCGGGACCAGCTATGGGGGCTTGTAGGCACAGAGTGGGGGGGCCAGCTTTTGTGGCCCCCCCACCCTGCAGCCTACGAGCCCACATAGCCTATGTGGGCCCGGGCTCTTCTGCCCCCCCTGGCCTTTGGGGAGGCAGGTAATGGGGGTGCCGGGGGTTAATGGCAAGCCACCCGCTAGCGCAGGTGGCTTGCCATCCCCCCAGCCTTGTGAACTGGTATAGGGGTCATGGACCCCTTACCAGTTCACAAGGGGTTAAAAGTAAATAATCACACAGACACAAGCAGAGAAAAAAATATTTTATTAATTTTTATTTTCTTTTTTACACTGTACTCACCTCCCATCCATCCTGGAGCACTCTGTCCCTCAGCGATCACTGGCTTCTGCTCACTTGCTAGAAGCCTTTTATAGCTGCTGGATGACAGAACACAAAGGGTTAATCAAAAAAAAAATGACATAGGGTCCCCCCTCCCAGGGGAGGGGGACCCCATTTTTTTTTTGATTTTTAAGGGTTAAAAACCCTTAAAAATCAAAAAAAAAATTGACGTGGGGTCCCCCTTACCCAAAGTAACCAGCCCGGGACCAGCTATGGGGGCTTGTAGGCACAGAGTGGGGGGGGGGCCAGCTTTTGTGGCCCCCCCACCCTGCAGCCTACGAGCCCACATAGCCTATGTGGGCCCGGGCTCTTCTGCCCCCCCCGGCCTTTGGGGAGGCAGGTAATGGGGGTGCCAGGGGTTAATGGCAAGCTACCCGCTAGCGCAGGTGGCTTGCCATCCCCCCAGCCTTGTGAACTGGTATAGGGGTCATGGAAAAAAATCTTTATTATTTCATTTTACACTATACTCACCTCCGATCCGACGTCCCTCGCCGCTGTCCCGCGCCGATCATCTCACTGACAGATGCCGGTGGTGATCGGCGAAGGCGGGTGACAGGTGAGGGGGCTCCGATCGGAGCTCGGAGGGGGGGGTATAGGGTATAGGAGGAGCGGGATGACGTCATCCCGCTCCTCCCACAATGGGCGGGGCTAGGAGGCGGCGGCCATCGCCGCCATTACTAGAGGTGAGGACCCGGAAGAGGGTCCTCACCTGAAGACTGCGCAGCCCAGGGGGGGGGGGGGATCGGACCCGACAGAAGGCTCGGGCGCGGAGGTGAGTAAATGACAGTTTGTTTTTTTTGTTTTTTTTACAGCGCCGATGTCAGCGCTGGAAACGGGGGGCGGCTGGTTTCGGGCCCCCTCCTGAAGACGGAGGACGACGGGGGGGGGGGCGATCGGATGCCCCCCGCAGGAAGAGGGGACCCCAAGCTTCACGGGGATACCGGAGGTAAGTGTTTTTTTTTTTTCTATTTTTTAACTGTTTGGGGGAAATGCCAGGCACGTAGTTTCTACGTGCTTGGCACTTAACGGTAGGAGAAGCAACCACGTAGAAACTACGTGCTTGGCATTTAAAGGGTTAATATATCACACACATATAGTTGCAGTAAAAAGTGGCTTTTGGGTTTATTTAAGAAACGCTAAGGTCACATAGTGCCAGGTAAACAGGTGAATGTCAGGTCCCAGTGAAAATGGTGTATTTATCAAGTAAAACATCCAGAGCGCCTGTGATAGTGCCTGGTAGTGGTAGTTTATTTTTTAAATAGGGATTACAACAGGCATTTTGTGCCTGGAATCCCGTCTTTTCACCACTGCGAGCGCTATGCATTTTCTTCTTAAATCCTTACACTTGCAGTGCTCCTGGCCAGCACTAGGTGTCGCTAGCTCATAGGCATATAAAATGCGTGTGTTGCCTGGCAGAGAGTGAAACAGCTAATAGCGCTGGCAAGCTGAAGCCGGTGTTGTGGTGTGGGCACTGCTGAGCTCCTCGGACGAGACGCTCAAGTGTTGAACACACCTTTTCTAATAAATTACCCATTCAATATATTTACCCTCTTATAATAAATTGCCCTCTTAATCTATTTACCCTCTTATCCATTTACTCTAAAATAGATCTCTAACTTACATTACATTTGCAACCACAAAGAGCAAGTAAACAAGAGCTGATTACCTGCTACAGGGAATGCATACGCAAAGGCTTCTTAAAAAATCTGAAGTTTATTGTTCACCAAAATATAAAACACATGAAAATCACAATGACCGACTTACACATTAAAATCAAGACTGGAGGTCCTCTTGACAGCAACTGGACCAGTTACCGTAATCTGATCTCTAGCTGACTGTGAGTTCAGTATAAAAGTATATATAATGCACACCCAGCAGACCAATGAGAGCCAATGCGTACAACAATATTGAATGACTAATACAAAAAATCCCACAGAGTGGGTAAAGTGCTGGTGCATAGATATAATATAAAAAATAATGCAAAACAAACATAATACTGTGTAAATAAAGTTAATGAACTACCTATAAAGTAAGTGATCCCCTTCATATGAATATATTGATCAAACACCAAAAAATCAATAAATAATTATAAATAATTAGAAATATAATCAAAAATATTATAAGAAAACACTACAAATAAATAACGCTAATAAACTGCCTGTATGATAAATTAATTAAGTACTCCCTGAGACGCTCCTCCTGACTGCTTTTGGACACAGCACACATGCCAGCTCAGACATAGGGGGTTGTTTAAGAAAGGATAGCGTCAGGTAGCGCCTGGTTAATGAGAGGTAGCGACAGATAGCGACTGGTGAACGCCGGACACGGCACGCAATTCCACATTTATCAAGCAGAATCTGTTTAGCGACTGGGATAGCGGCATGTAGCGTCTGATTCATCATTTTCAAAGCCTCTGCGAACAGCGCCATCGTTCAGCCTTCCACAGCGCCAGGTATGACCTCTCGCTACCTGTCGCTCACCCATACATTTCAATGGACGAAACTTTTCTTCTCTTTAAACAGGGTTTTTTTTTTCCAAAAATCCCAAATAATTCTGTGACCTTTTCTGGCACCGAAAAAGCTGTTTTTTCACATTTTTAAAGTTTTTTAAATATTTCTTCAGAAATGACATTACAGGTCTGGCATTAAAGTGTTCATGTTACAATGTTGCTACAATGTAATTCCATATGTGTTCGCTTTGTTACTAGTTGATAGATGCTTGAAAACAGACTTTAAACACACTGCCTCCTGCGCCAGAGATTTGTGAGGCTGTTTTTTTGCTGAATATGGTGTGAGTCGGTCGCTATGAGCAGTCGCTAACATGCGCTCCCATACAGCGCTGTACTGGTCAAATAGCGACTCCTCACAATGTATTCAACATTACTGAACAGCGACTGAGTCGCTATAAAGTAGCGACCCACGGCTGAGCACAGTGACTACTAGCGGGTGCTCTGAAAATGCCTGCTACAGACGCTCATCTGTCGCTACCTGCCGCTAATGATGAATCAGCCTCCCCATTTTTGGTTCATTTGTAGTGCTCTGTTTACTCTTCATGGTGGTCACGTTCAATATTTTTTCCTTTTGATTAGTGTTTAATATTATCTTCTGATTGTTTGGAGTTTGATTACCATATGCATGTGAATGTGAGCACTTAATTAATTAAAGATTTTTTAAAAGCCTTTGGGTGTGCATTCCCTGTAGCAGGTAATCAGCTCTTGTTTACTTGCTCTTTGTGGTTGTAAATTAGGGGTTTGCACCCCAGCTTATTAATTAATTAGGCTGTGCTATATCATTTGTTTCTATATTACATTTCAGGGTAGTTTACTAACGAGTTACCATTTGTATTTCACATGCTTGCTGTACTTTATATTCCTCGCCATAAGTATATGTATGGTATATGGTATATGTAGGTTTATTTATGTGCTGGAATAGACTATTTTGCAGGCAGGGCTAGGAACACCACTGCTGAACATGCTGAAACTAGGCCACCTGTAGAGTCTCAAATAAAAGAGAGAGCTCTGTCCACTGACTGACATTTAGCAAAAGGAAACAGGAAAGTACAATGAGAGCACTGTTCTATTAAATTGAACATGTACTTGTGTGGGACAGAGCCTGTTAACACCTTCCCAATGACCATCCTAGGAACGTTCCCAAAACACCTCTAGCATGCTGCATGCAGATTCTAAATGTGCACATGGAAAAACAGACCTTTCTTTTCTCTGAAAACAAAAATTCACAGGGAGGTTGTAGGCCCATTGTGGGGCTAACGGCCTGCTACCAACTGACCCCAAAGTAAAGAGATGTGGTCCTGTCTCTCAGGGCTCCCACCATGAGAGAGTCCTGGAAGTCACAGTAGTCGCACTTGCTGAGCTTGCTCACACGAGAGCGCTGAAGGACAGGGGTGAAATGAAACCATGTTTGGAGGTGGTTAGGGGGTAATGGAACTGAAAGTAGGGGACAACTTTGGAAACCTACTACAGAATCTATAGCATACTGCAGAAAATGCGGGGACAATCCGTTTTGGAAGCCCTCTGGACCATGGAGTCCCCAGTATCAGTCATTTGGTATTAGGGAATCTCCCTATATGTCTAGTTACATCATAACTCACATGGGGGGAGGCTCATCCTCTGTGGTATAAAACCCTCCCTGCCCCCGGGGGGGGGGAGCTGCCATTAGCTTTGTGCAAGGCCAAGGAAGGAGGAGGGGGAACCTGTGTTCTGTGTCCATTGTACCAATGTCAATAGTGGCTTGCTGATATCGGGAAGATCACAGGCCACCAGGAGGGAGCCCCTGATCCAGCGGAACTGTCCAGAGGGGGACAGATTATGAAGCAGCAACATTTTAATTTTAAATATGTATTTAAAACTATTCCAGTTTGTATGTAAATGTATTTAAAACGATTCCAGTTCACAGGGTAGTGATGGCAGGAGGGTAGCATAGATTAGCACCAGCTTATTTGACCTGAATCTTGCTGATTCGGTCTGGTTCACCCCATCACGGATACTGGCAAGATCCGGAGCCCATCACTACAAATGAGACAGGTTTCAGGTGAGCTGTTTGCTGCCTAATTATTGCCATTGCCAGGACTGTCCCTTTAATGCAAGAACAGATATGAACTAAATGTTGTTGCAGTTCGTCTTTTAAGAGTTAAACTTTAATGATGTAAATCCCCAGAGACTTGGATCCAGATATATAATGGTTCTCATTCACCGTTCTCCCAGTTCCCAGCATTGCAGATAAACAAAAACACATGGCACAATATATGAATTCTTGATTTACAGTTTAGACCTGTACGTTGAGTACTTAAACCTGGAGTAACCAGCCTCTATGAGAGACAATGCATCCCACGTCAAGAATCTCCAACATGCAGAAGCAGAAAGTGCTGAAAGCAGCTTTGTGTACAAGTGGAAAATCATTGCCCACACCTAAACTGCGCATAGAAATACAGGTTTTCGCAGTTAAATAGTTAACAGTTTTATTCTATGCATAAGACCAACCTGACGGCTTACTTAACTGAAGGACATGGATAAAACCATCTACTATTTATTTCTAGCTGTCTCATGTACTATATAATTGTTCTATCTGATGACGTTGAAATGGAAATTAAAGCGGAACTACATTCAAAATTGACTATAGTTTCGCACTGCTAGTTAGCAGTGGGGCAGTACAACCCAGGTGATGCTGGTCATGGTCATGGTCTGTTGCTTGGGGGGCGATTCTGCACACTATCTGCTATTAGGTTCTGAGATGGGGTATTTTAGAACACCATTTGGTTCAGAATATATATATAGATATACATACCGCCCAATTTTTTAGGGTAGGAAAGAGGGACAATTGTTAAGCTGTGCGCCATCATTGGGGGAATAGTAGGAGATTGTTGTAGCAGTTACAACTAAATAAACACTTTGAATAGGCAAATGAATAATTTATTGATGCAGATCTGCATGTTAAACCTCAAAGAGGGACAAAATAGAATGACGAGAGACAGGGGGACATGGACTCAAAAGAGCGACAGTCCCTTCATAACAGTGACCCTTGGGAGGTATGGATATATTTATAATTTTTATTTTTCTTTCCTCTAAACAAAAAATAAGGTCATGTATTTTTCACTAGACCAGCGGTACTCAACTGGCGGACCGGGGTCCGAATGCGGACCTCGGTGCCAAATTTCTGGACCCCTGACTTGACAGCCCTGCACTTAGTTGCTTCTGTGTTGCCATGCTCAGCCCCTTTACAGATTGGCGTTGTAGTTGTTTGTCTCCCTGCCAGTGTCATGACTCCCTGGCACCTAGCATTGCAATATGAAGTACTGCACGGACAGGAAGTGGCATTGCAAGGTATAATCCACCCCCAGCCCACCCCCAATGTGCCGATTTCTAACTATCCATCCCCCCTGACAGCGCCCCATTCGGACCTCCGCCTCTCACCAGATGCCTGTAAATGGACCTTTACAAGAAGTGGTTGAGTACCCCTGCACTAGACTATTTTTCTTGAAGTGTCATGGAAGAGATTGCTACATCTGAACGTTAACCCCTTGTCTCCATAGGTTCTCCAACAATCCAAAGAACATGCTAGTGGATTGACAGGCTAAATTGTCCATAGTGCATGTGTATGTGTTTGTGTTGAAGAAACTAGATTGCCAGCTCCTCAGAGGAACAGTAACTGATCACAAGCTTTAACATACCAGATATATTATCCCCATGTGAATGAATAAATATGGTGGTGGGTGTGACATGCAGGAATATGAGAGACTCCTTCATCCACCTGTAAATTATAAAGTCATGCAGAGCGCTTACCTTGACAGACGCTGCCATGGGAGACTACGGGCTCGCTGCAGGCGGCACACAGCCTCTTCTTCCTCAGGGCTTTCCCCTGGAAAATGTGCCGCTCACCCCCTGTAGGCTGCAGAGGAAACAATACTCCATTAAACAACAGCAGAGACCACAAGCCTAATAAACATGCCAGCAAAAGAATTGCGTTATGAGCTGTGTGCAGTCTTCATACCAAATCCCAAATCCACAACACATGCTCCCAAGGCTGGAGGCACGGCAACATTTTCATTTATTTCTCAGCACTAAATGTTACATGTTATTGTAATTTCCATGTTTAAGAAATGACACCCTGAGTATTCAAAATGTAACACATCTTGTAGGACATAGCTGGGTTTTTTCCGTGCTCTTTGCTAGAACAATGTCCCCAGGTGTCATCACAGTGAAGCAACCAAGCATGGGGGTATCAAGCCAGGATCTGGCACTTCCCTTATATTGCAGTGAATGGAGTGCGCATGGCTGGGTCATGGCAACTGGTGCAGCTGTTCGCCTGGAGGTCACAGGTAAATGCAGGATGGACCAGAATGCCACAGGACACAATCTTATGAATCATTAAATTTTATGCACCCAAAGCAGGAAAGAACAGCTGCAGTAAAGATTTCGTTTTGCCCTAGACAGACCCTCAAATTGCCCAGTAAATTCAACTTCTCCCCAATCCAATGGTGCATGTGCATGCACCGTCACTCCCTGCGATACCTTCAGTAGGGCGCACGCCAGCGCCAGACATTTGTGAGTGGTCGACGTGGGCACGCTCCTTGTCAGAGGGTAGCGGGGATTGAGCCCGCTGGCACACTCGTCTTAGACAATCCTTAGACGAGTGGATCCAAGCCTGCAGATTGGTCGAGTGGCTGTGCATGCCCCATAGGACTAGGGAAAGGTGAGTTAGATTGGGTGACCTGGGGGGACACCTGCAGCCTGACACACTATTGCTTCTGGCATTGATAATAAATTAGGGTGTCTGGCCTCCTCCTTCACGCTGGTTCGCCTTGCATCCCAATTCAAACTTAGGACCAAGCCAGCCATTTAGAGAAGAAGCCAATTCAATAGAGCTTATATTGTTTCTGGGCCACTCATAACCTATAAAGTGATGGCTGTGCTGCTTATTCTGATTTTCAGTTTTCTTTATGGTCTGAATAATAAGGTAAGCCTGGCTGCCTTGGGGAGTAAGGCCTAAACCTAAACTAAGGCCTCAGCCATCACATATAAGTTATAAAGTGACTCAGTCTCTTTGTTGTGATGGCTGTGCCCCCTAGCCCCTAGAGTTTTTGTTTCCTAGGGGCTCAGTTTATACTAGGGGCCAAACCATCACACATTGGTTATGAAGGGGGCCCTGACACTGTTGCTGTATGGGGCCCAAAGATTTCAGATGGCGGCCCTGCCCCCTAGTGACAAGAGGTGTTAACCAAGTTCCCCCAAGGGGGGTGATCAATTATAAATAGTAACAAAATAAATAGGCCATAGGCTTCCGAGTACTTTTAAAGCATCACGGGATTGGTGTGCCCCTGAACACAGCTGTGTGTACCACAAGTTGAGAAGGAGAAAAGAGGATTGTAGAACAAAGTGAAATTTTCTGCTGCCACCACTGTTCTGTATCATCAATGAATAAGGGTAGGTACCTCAGAGTTTCTTTGTTTTATTCTACATAAAGGGGGGAATTATTGGGCCACACTCTAGTGTGTCTAATTCTAGTGTGGCCTGACATGCTTGTAGATAATGATGCCACTCTTACTTTTGTGATGTCTCTTTCAAATTTGGCAATCGTACTATGCTGGACCAGCTTCCCTATCCCAACAGCGCTAGAAGTTGCCTGTCCCATAGTGGTTTATGGGGAGTTCTTAGACAGCTGCAGCTAAGGGTCCTGGAAAAAAGTACTTGATACAGCCTGGAGCAGGTTACCTAACCCACATTTAATTGGCTCATGTTCCAACAATAGCACAGGGAGGTCTGCAGGGGAACCCTTCTCATTTTTAACTTCCTGGAGCTCTCTGTTAGTTAATTAGTGCAGAGCAATACATTCCATGAGGCTTATGTCACAGACGTTTGCTGTATCAGAGTACAGCGATTAGAAGCATGATTTTTTAATAATTAATGATATTCAAGCATTTCCATCTCCATTGCAGAAATGTCTTAAGCAGGAAGAGATATGGCGGCTCCGGGATGACTAATGTGCAGAGGTTAAATGCTTCTGCACAGCCGCTCTGGTGAAGGATTGGGCGTCAGTAAAAACGAAACGCTAAAGAGGATGTGACAGGAGTATGAGAGTAAAATAATTGAGATAAATGTTGTGGAAAAACAAAGATACTTGGGAACAAAATAAAACGCACTCATCTGAAAACTTTTGCTTGTCATATATTAAAGGAACCCTACACCCTACAATGCATTTACCCAACCTCCATGTTAAAGCTCCCTATACTTACAAATTACCCAGACACTTGATAAAACAACAGTACCACAATGCTGCTGGAATGCGTCATTAGTTTACTGGCTGTCATATCTATTCTGAGCCTCCTCCTTTTCCAGGAAAACCTTATGTTCCTGCTGGAACCCAGCTGGGTGATTCACATGATCAGGGGAGGGCACAAGGCTCCCTGTTTTCCGATCACCGCTCCTGAACCTATAGTGACTTTACCCCAGCCCCAGTATGCGAAACTATGCAGCCTGCATATGGGTGTGGCCTGTGGGCGGTGGTGTATGAAGAGTGCATTGAGACCAGCGGCGGAGGTAAGGAGGGAGCCTCGTGCCCTCTGGTGCCCCCTTGATTAGAGGTCTCCAGGAAAGTCAATGACTGAATTTTCCCTTCAAAGTGGACCAACACCCATGGTGATTGGCATGGTAATCTATAACATTGAGTCCCCCCGGGGCATCTAAAATCAGGATGCCCCGCTGTGTGAAACCCCTCAGGTCGCCTATACACTTACCTTCCTAACCGGTCCAACGGCGCGTGCGTGCGCTGCGGCCGCATGCCCGCTATTCCTCTAGCAGGGCGGGTGCCTGCTCCAGGCATTTGTGAATGGCCAGCACACTCCCTGTTAGACGGTAGCAGGGGATGCTGCCGCACTGATTGGACGAGCAGCCTCGCATGTGCGTAGGACCGGGAAGAGGTGTTTTGGCGACCTGGAGGGTTTCACACAGCAAGGACCAAAACCCAAGCTAGTCAAAATCCTGGGTTTTGGTCCACTTTAAAGCCAAAGTCCAGTCTCTGGTAACCCGGCATCAAGAATTATCCAGCCAGGCTTGTTTCTTTCTTTTAATGGAGAGAATAAGAAATCAGGGGTGACAGAACCGGTCACCCCTGGATTTTATTCCTACCAGAAGAAGACCCACACGCTTGGCAGGAGTTTTGTTCAGTTTGAGTGTATAAGTGACACCTCCTCTCATTAGCCAACGTCTTTACATGGATTGCTAGTATCAGGGCCGGCTGTAGGTTTGTGGGGGCCCTTGGGCAGGAGAGTCTAAATGGACCCCAAAGTAGTGTGTAACATGATGTAACTTTTCAGCTCCACTGTCATAAATGGGTCATCTACTAATGCTGATCGCCCTCCAGTCCTTATTGCCTATTGCCCTACAGCCCCCAATCATCCTCTAGCCCTTGTCGCATTCTCTACGGTCACCAAGCACCCTTCAGCCCTCACTGCTTAATACTGCTCACTAAATACTTCACCATTGCTATCAGTTGTCACCTGTCTTCTATCAATTGTCCTCCATTCCATGCCACCTTCTCCAATGTTGCTGGTTAGTATTACACAATTTCGCTTTACACCTCATTTAATGATTAATTTTGCCATGTAGCTGATAGCTGATAGTCATGTAGCTGATATCACACAACATTATTAGGAGATACACAGGGACACAGTGGCCTCAGTAAGGCCTGCAAAAAGCAACATGGAAATCCTGTACCTGAGATCTCCTGTAAGGGACCCAACACAAATAGAGGAAATTCTCTGCATAATGCGCCTTTCATCGTTCCCCTTTACACGGGTGAAATCGCTGGATCGGTTTTAGACAGAATTTTTTTTATCTGAGAAAGAAAATATGACCTCAAAACCTCGGAAAAGTTTCCAGCACGTTGCTTTTCAGGATCTGGTTACTTAAGCCTCTGAGAGCAGACTTTATGAAATGTTGGTGGGGAAGGTAGGCACATGAATGCGCGAGCTCCGCCAGGCATATTTCAATGTCTTGGCTGCACCTCCGTCAGCCTTACCGCTATAAACTCTTTCCATATGGCGGGCCTTCGCCAGTGAGAATAAAGGGCTAGCAGTTCTGGAAGGATAAGCAACATCAGCAACACATCCCAGAGTACATTTACTTCAGTCACATTTCTTTTTTGAAGTTGCAATCTGGACTTGTAGCATCTGTCTGGCACTGTAAGAGCCTATTCACACCATCCTGCCCAGCGCAGGACTCCCACTCCCACTGTGCTGCCAGCATGATGAAAGGCACTCGCCCAATGCGGAACCACACTTTAGCCTCAAGAAAGAGGCTCAGCTATAGATTTATGTCATAATTTTCAGATAAAGAGGGGAAATTCAAAGACTTTTTGATCAAGTTTAATGGAAAATAGATGTAATTAAAGTGACAAGCCCAACACTTTGCACTGTCCTAAACTTCAATCCATTTTCAAAGAGACCCTGTAGTTCCTAAGTTATCACTAAAAGTATTGGAGCATAGGAGATGCAGAGAAAAAATGAGAAGCAGTGGGTGTGGCAACAGCAATGTGATGTAAGCACAGCGTGTGCTATACATATATCATAGTAAAGAAATAAGTGCATTAGTGTGACTCTAGTTATTACTGCCAGCACATAGTGTGATCAGAAAAAGGGGGTGAGAGATGCTGCAGGCTAAGAGCATCTCCAGCTTGCCAACACATATAGTGTGACCAGGGAGGAGGGTGGGGTTTCATAGTTGCAGAGAGGACGTCTTGGAAGGAATTGAAGGATGTTTCCTTTTTTGATCCACTGAAGGTTGATTGAAGGACCAGGTCAGTGGGGTGAAGACTGAAAGCTGAATGTGGAAGTAATTTCCTCCCTAAGTGGACAGGCATAGCAGGAAGGAGAGCACTGGGGGGGACTCAATATAAGGTAAGCTACTGATATTTATTTTTTAACTTTTGACTTGCCAATCACTTTAATGTGGACCATTAGCTGACCTAAGTCACTATGTATACTAAGTATAGTAAGCTAAGTATAGCAAGCATACAATGGCGACCAATGCCCCAAATCAGGATGCCCCACTGTTTAAAATCCTGCCAGTCACCCAATATTCTGACCTCACCGGTGTGAGCAGCGGCAACATCTCTCGGATATTTCCATACGCAGCATAACTGAATGGCTGGTATGGCAACCCACATCCATAGAGGCATGTAGGGGGCAGTGCACTCCGATTGGGATGGCAGCTAAGCTCCCATTCAGTTTCATTAATATGCACAGCCAAAGGAGCTGATTGGAGCAAAGGAGCATGCCTGTGAACACCAGCAAGGTATATATATTGTAACTGTCTGGGTAAAGACCAAAACCCAGAATACTGAAAAATACAATTCTGTGATTACTCACCTGTAGAATTGGTATTATATGTATACAGCACGTCCTGTTCCAGAAGATATTCCTTACACTTGGGATATACTCCAGTAGATGGCGCTGGACTGCAGAGACAGAAAAGTGGCTCCTCCCGGCCCCATATATACCCGGGACCTCCCACAAAATCCCCAGTATTGAAAAGCAGTTAAAATGAAACCGGGAGAACTATAACCATTATATGAAAATTTGAACATAAGAACAATCACCATAAAGAGGTAACTAAAGATAATGATAACAAGGGTGGGGTGGAACAGGACGTGCTGTATACATATAGTACCAATTCTACAGGTGAGTAATCACAGAATTGTATTATTCTAAGTATACAACACGTCCTGTTCCAGAAGATATTCCTTACACTTGGGACATTCAATAGCAGTGTCTGTAAGGTAGGGTGGGATCCCCAAAAGTAACAGCAGACAGTTTAACTCTTTAAACGGCAGCCACGTAAAATTTACGTGGCTGCCTCCCCTGCAGTTAACCGCCAGCCACGTAAATTTTACGTGCCTGACTTTCTCCACTTACAGCAAAAAAAGTAAAAAAAAAGTCACTTACCTGACCCCTCGTTCGATCCGACCGGGTCTCCTCTTCAGCCAGAGGGGCTCCGATCGCCCATTGGGACTCCTCCGGCTGCAGGGGAGTGCCCAAAATAGGGTGCCCCCCCATTTTAGCAGCCGCCAGGATTGCCTGCAAAAAAACAAAAATGACAGTTACTTACCTTTGTGCCCACCGGCTCTCTTCTTCACGGGGTTGGGGGGGCTCCGAACACCCCCCCCCCGCTCTTCCGTCTTCTGGAGGGGGCAAAACAGCCCTCCTCCCTCCAATAGCGGCCGCCATCTTGAATTCTGGGGGCGATGACGTCACCGCCGGGTGTGGTCGGGGCACCCAGCGGTTCAGCTGTCAGATACCGGTGACAGCTGGACAGAGGAGGAGGCAGGTAAGCGATCCTCCGATCGCCTGTCTCCCCCCTCCTCTGCCCAGCCATCACCTGCATCTGATCGCCGCGGGACACAGGAGACGAAGATCGGAGGTGTCTTTTTTACTGTTAACCCTTTGTGAACTGGTAAGGGGTCCATGTGACCCCTTATACCAGTTAACAAGGCTCGGGGGTCTGGCACGTCACCTGCAGCTAGCGGGTGACTTGCCATTAACCCCTGGCCCCCGAAATTACCTGCCTCCCCAAAGCCCAGAGGGGGGGGGCAGAAGACCCGTGGCCCTAGGCTATAACGGCTTTGATTGGTCTCAAAGGAGAATGTTGCTCAGTTCTTGCTATTATGCAGGTTTGCAAGTGGAGAAATATCAGGCAAATGGAAGCAATACCTTGCAAGTGTTTGTGAGGCACTTGTTACTGCATGAGTCACTGCATGAGTCACCTGCATAAGCAGGTGACAGGAAAACGTCCACAAGATGGAAAGCGCTGCTGCTCGGGATCATCTGGCAACAAGCATCACGCTCTGACGAAGGTTGTCCTACAACCGAAACTTGTGTCAGCAAAAATCGTAGCACCGTGCAGCAGCAGCGCTTTCCATCTTGTGGACGTTTTCCTGTCACCTGCTTATGGGAAAGAGACTCATGCAGTAACAAGTGCCTCACAAACACTTGCAAGGTATTGCTTCCATTTGCCTGATATTTCTCCGCTTGCAAACCTGCATAATAGCAAGAACTGAGCAACATTCCCCCTTGAGACCAATCACAATACCTACCTTAAATCCTGATACTGCTAAAACCAGCACAACAAAATTGCTCTAGAAACTGTAGTATTCAGGATCCGTCGGCAGAAAATCATTGTATATATTGTGTGTGTATATATATATATATATATATATATATATATATATTGTGTGTATAGGTGTATGGACCCTTTCCCCTTTTTGGTTTCCTTGTAATCCTTCATGCGGACCCTAATCCACCATTATAGCATTATATATTGTATATAAATAAATTTAACTCTTTTTTGGCATACTATCTCCAGTTGTTAGGTGTGCATTCATAATTTGATTGTTCTTAGCTACCTGGGGACTTCGGTCTCAAAAAACTTTTGTGAATTGCACCCACTTAGCGATATGTGTATTTAGATTGTGCTTACCAATTTTTTCTTATATTGTTATATGACGGCTTGTAGCCGGCAGGGCCAGGGGCCACTAAAGCTGGCGCCTGCGCCCTGTTCTACAAGACCCCATAGCTGGTCACAGGCTGGTTACGATGGGTAGGGGGGACCTCACGCCATTTTTTTTGGATTTTTAAAGGTTTTAACCCTTAAAAATCCCCCCAAAAAATGGGGTCCCCCTCCCTGAGAGGGGGGACCCTATGTCATTTTTTTTTTAAATTAACCCTTTCTTACCTGTAACCCAGTAGGTATAAAAGGCTTCCAGCAGCAGCAGGAGAGCAGAAGCCTAAGTGATCAGCGTGGGATACAGGGATGGATGGGAGGTAAGTATTAAAAGAACATATTTTTAAAAAATGTATTTTTTTTAATAACGTTATTGCGGCTAGCGGGTGACTTGCCATTAACCCCGAGACCCCCCATTACCTGCCTCCTAAAAAAACCCTTAAAATTCCCCCAAGAAATGGTGTCCCCCCCCCCCCCCCCCCCCGTGAGGGGGACCCCACACCAATTTTTTTTTTATTTAACCCTTTATTATATGGATAGTAGTAGTATTTTATTTGTAAATGTTATAAAGTGCTCTTTTCAGTTTAGGGGATCACCTGGACAGGAACGGGGGGCTACCGATACATATGTGGTATCATTGTAATCGGAAGAAATGGGGCTTTCACATGCAATATGGTTTTCTTTAATAAAATAAATGTTTTTGTTAAAATAAAGGAGACAATTTAAAAAATATATATATATATATTTTTTTTTTTACTTATTTACTTAAAAATACAAACAAGACATTTCATGTTAAAGCCTAAACTCTGCCACAAAAAGAAAATATGCCATTTTCTTGGAAATTTCTGCAAAAATCACAGTTAAACATCACGCAAAATGGTGAAAAATATCCTGTCAGCAGAGGGTGACAAAATCTCAAGTAGGCTGGCAATTAAAAGGTTACAAGGTACCTATGCATGTTGGGTGTGTTTTTTCTTGTTTTTTCTTATTTGCATATTGATATTTTAGGAAAAGGTGTTTTTTATTCTGCTTTTTTATACATTTTTTGTGAAACCCTGTGCAACCTAAGGATTCTTTGAGATATTACTTCCAGAAAGATGAGCCCACTACAACAAGCTGGATATGCTTAGAAAGCTTAACATGTGTACTTTCAGAGAATATATGGTTTATCAGGGATATTGTAAAGGGTTGTTTTGGTAGAAAAAGCACAAGGTGCTCACTTTGTCTGCAGAGCTGAAATTTTGAAGTAAAATTACCGTTATGTGCATGCTTTACTTTGGTGTGTTTGGCAACTCTTTCCTTGACAGAACCTATGCATGTTGGGTATTGTTCTGTTCGGGGTATGTTGCTTCTTCAGATTTTCAGTTTTTTTCTGGTTTGCATATAGTTTTTTTTTTAGGAAAATGTGGTTTTGATTCTGCTTTTTTATTCATTTTTAGGGAAACCCTGTGCAACCAAAGAATACATTGAGGGATTACTTCCAGAAAACTGCATCCATGTCAACAAGCCTGGTACACCTAGAAAGCCTGAGGTGTATACTTCTAGGGAATAGTTTGTCAGGGGTATTTCAAATGTACAGGGTTGTTTTTCTTGAAAAACTGCAAGGTGCGCATATTGCATAGCATAGTTGTATTTTATCTGAAAATCTCCTAAAGCGTTATTTCAGTTTGGGGGAGTCTCCTGGGCAGGAAAGGGTGTCTATCTATACATATGTGGTACCACTGTAACCGGGAGAAATTGGAGTTTCACAAGCAATATGATTTTATTGACAAACTTACATTTTTTATTACAAAAAACACTACAAATTGTAAAAAAGTTTTTTTCTTATTTTTTTGCCCAATTTTCACCCAAAAATTTTTAGAATACACTTAGACAATGACAAACAAGACATTTCATGTTAAATTCAAGGCTCTGCTGAAAAAAACAATATATCACTTTCCTGGGAAATCCCTGGAAATCCCTTCAAAAATCACAGTTGAACATGGGGAGCGCAAGTGCAAAATGGTCTGGCAACAAAGGGTGACAAAATCTCAAGGTAGGCTGGCGGTTAAAGGGTTAAACCACTGCCGCCTGCAGAACCTTGCGGGCAAAAGCAGCATCAGCTGAGGCCCTAACATCAACCTCGTAAAACTTTGAAAAAGTATGAACAGAAGACCAAGTAGCAGCCTTGCAAACTTGTTCAACAGAAGCTTGGTGCTGAAAAGCCCAAGAGGCACCAATAGCACGAGTAGAAGGGAGGCCCATATCCAAACCATGTTGGAGAAACTCCAGAATCCTAGGAATAGAAAACACACGACAGGGAAGCGAGTGGGACTCGCACCAGTCAATGTAAGTACGCCAAACCCTGTAATAGATGGAAGAAGAGGACCTCTTCCTAGCCCTGATCATGGTATTCCCCACCGAGGCAGGCAGCCCTTTTTCCATCAAGATGGAGGTTTCAACAGCCAGGCCGTCAAAGCCAGCGTTTATAAATTGGGGTGGCGTAGGTGTCCCTGAGTGAGCAGATCTGGAACCCGTGGCAGGGCGTACTGATCTACTGCTCCCTGATGATTGATGTAGGCAACCGCCGTCTGGTTGCCCGAGCAGACCTGAACAGCCCCTCAGGTGAGGGGTTAAGTGGGCGAGAACCAACCCTCAATTCCAGAATGTTGATAGGGGCATAGGCCTCCTGAGGGCCCCACTAACCCTGGAATTTCAGGGATTTCCAGAATCCCCCCCAACCTGTCAGACTGGCATCCGTGGTGACAGTCTTCCAGCAGGGGGCCAGAAAGGACCTGCCCCCCAGCAGGTTCCCTGAGACCAGCCACCACACTAGAGACCGCCTGACTTGAGGGGACAAGACAAACGCCTGATCCAAGGACACAGGGTCCCGATCCCATACTGACAAGAGGTGAAGCTGAAGAGGCCTCATGTGGAACTGAGCATATGGAACCGCCTCGAAGCAGGACACCATCAGGCCCACCAGCTGTATTCCATACCTGATGGATGGATGGGGCTGAACTTCCTCTTGAAGGACCTTCACCTTCTGCTGAGGAAGAAAGATCTTGACCCGAGCTGACTCCAGAATCATGCCCAGAAAAGACTTCACCATGGAAGGAGACAGGGAAGATTTGGGGTGATTGATCACCCAGCCGAATGACTCCAGTGTGGACACCACCCTCTGAGTGTCCAGCTCTGCCTGATGGAAGGACTGAGAAGCGATTAGCATGTCGTCCAGGTAGGGAAGAATGCGAATGCCCTGAGATCTCAGCAGGGCCATCACTCCTGTCAGCACCTGGGGGCCGAGGTGAGGCCGAAGGGCAAGGCCACAAATTCGTAATGCTGATCCTCCAGAGCGAACCTGAGGAACCTCTGATGACCTGGAAAGATAGGAACGTGAAGGTAAGCATCCTTGATGTCTACAGAAGTCATGAAGTCCCCTGGGCGTAAGAAGGTCACAGCTAAGCGCAGAGTCTCCATGCGAAAGTGTCTGAATCTGACAAACTTGTTGAGAAGCTTCATTCTGATGGCATCATCCAGGGCAGAGAGAACATATGCAACAAATTCCTCACAACGCAGAAGAACCCTATACTCTTCACTATCAGCATCATCAGGGGCACCATCTAAGAGACCCCTGAGCAGGCTTTTAATAGCAACAGCCGTGATAGCAGAGGCACAGACCGGACGGAGCGCGGTCCCAACACAGGCAAAGGCATGGCTAGTCAGCTGATCCACGCGCCTGTCTTCCCCATCTCTCAATGTAGTAGTGTCAGGGGAATGCATGACAGATGTGTTAGACAACCCCAGAATTGGTGCATCCACCTCTGGAGGACATGACCAACGTTTAACCATTTCAGCAGGAAAGGGATACCTCTTATCCCAACTCTTTGGTACCCCGGGAAGCCGGCTAGGCCGTTCCCACTCCTTGAGAATCAGATTAATAAAGTGAGTTTGTTCAGGAAACTCCAAACGTGGCTTAACAATATGAAAAAGCTCCCCCTGCTGCCGCGGGGCCACGGCAGGGGGAGAGATACAGAGTACTTCAAAAATTTGAGCCAAAAGTCTGTCAGTATCATCTGAAGCCCATGGGTCAGATCCAGACTCAGCATAACGCCTAGGCTGATCCTCAGATGATTCTGAATCAGAGAATAATTCCCCTTCTTCCAGGGGGGTATAACCAGTAACATAAAAAAACTCCTCAGCTTCCATAGGAAAGAGAGTAACACCGGGTGCCAGATGCCGCCGCTTAGCAGGAGCCTTACGCGGACCAGAACCAGCAATATGCCTTTCAATGCTGGCTACCCTGTTAGCCAAAGCAGGTTGAGACTCCCCACTGGTATGCACCTCACTGGGAGTCGGATGTAAGCGTGGGGGGGTAGGCGAAGCAGCACTAGGCCCAGCCGCAGGTAAACCAGACTGCAGGGCAAGTACCTGCTGGGCGCAGGGTACACACACCCTGACATCATCACTTATAGGGGTTACCCCACACGCCACACACAGCCGGGCTTGTCCCGAAGGAATCTCAAGCACATTATCCTGAGAAGCCTCCATATAGTGATTATCATGGCACAACAGGCCAATAGGGATTGACGCTAATAAAAGCAACCCAGGATGCACCAATAACCCGCTAGGGAAGTGGGAGTAAAGGTATGCAATAGCCCTCCAATAAGAGTTAACACTAAATAGAGGGGATAGGACCGGGTGAAACCACAAAGTTTGACCCGCCTGCAAGACATAAGCAAAAGATCCCATAAGCGATATGCAATACAGATATGTACATACATAAATCAGCCTGCAGGGGCACTTACGGTCCGCGATAGTGAGACGCCAGGCACATGCAGCAAAGAATTAAAATGGCGCCGGCATATACCTAGAGGGGCGGGCCGCGGAGACAGTGATGCAAAACGAGTCATCCGCAAGTCCCGCCCCCCCGCCTGAAGAGCGCGAAAACGTGCCCACCTGACAAGACCAGCCAATGATGGCACAGCAGCAGCTAAGGCAATGTCGCCTCCGAACGCGGAGCGCAGTACAAACGTGCGGCGGCGAAAGAAACCAGTGCAATCAATTCAACAGGGATCAAACACAACACACAATATATATAATAAAGACATGCACCCCCCCCCCCCGAGAACTACAAGGGAGAGCGAGGGGGAAGCAATGGCCAGCCTAAAGGGAGCCAACAGTGGGGACAGGGGGCGAGGGGCAATAAATGCGGGAGGGGCATCCCATAAGGCTCACCATGGGCTCATACCGCCTACCATTTGGAGGGGGACTGTGGTTGGAGCAGCGCTCCTTAGAACCTGACAGCGGTGCTGTCTACCTTCACCCGAACCAGAGCAGCCTGAGCTGGGAGGCAGTAGAAGGAAATGGGTGGGAATAGTCCCACAGGGCCGCAGGCTAATAGCCCCGACCACCTGCGAGTAGAGAGAGCTATCTTCTAGTCATCGCAGCCAGGACTGCAGAGAAGAAATGGGGATTTTGTGGGAGGTCCCGGGTATATATGGGGCCGGGAGGAGCCACTTTTCTGTCTCTGCAGTCCAGAGCCATCTACTTGAGTATATCCCAAGTGTAAGGAATATCTTCTGGAACAGGATGTGCTGTATACTTAGAATTTCATGGCACTTTGTAGCCTAGAGTAAGTGTTACAGGTTCGATTCCTGGCCATGGGACATGACGGAAGTGCTCTTAGGCACCTCTCCAGACATGAGCACTCACTGCATGGATGGCTTAAATGTGGAGGAAGAATTCATATGTGTGTGCAAGCATACAATGATCATCCACTTCCCCTGACTTAAAACCTTAATGGTCACTGGTCCGGGACCCTGTCTTGGCTGAAATAGGAAAGAAAAAAAAGGGACAAAAAAAGGGGGTAGGGCGTTTCCCTGCTCATGTCAAGACAGCACTCAATCCCAGGGAAAACATAATCAACCTTGATCACCATGTTGTATACAGGATTTATAAGGGTCTCATTGACCAGAACACCACTGTTTCTCTACCGCCTTGAAGATGACACTAGTATTTTCCAGGAGCTCGCTATTACTAACTTCGCTTCCAATCTGATATAGGTCAAACATTTGTGATGTGGTCTAGCTTCCCAGCTTAACATGTAAAACAGCTACCCTGGGGTCTATGTGAATTATGGTGCCAAAGAGTCCTAAAGCATACCAAACCCCAATGAACTTGTGAATAAATTTGGCCAAAGCCCTTGCCGATAATTCCTTCTTAAGCTGAAGAACTGTAAATGGATATTTTTGCTTAGTGCGGCAATAACATCACTGCAACCTACAACAGTGTCAAATACTTGGGGATCTGGGGCATTTAAATAAAACAGGCAACATTAGCCAAAATGTACTCATGCTCATATCTAAATGTACACAAACTGATACAAAATGTACTTTTCATGGGGGGGGGGGGGGGGTGTGAGTTAAAATGTGGGTTTTGGTCCGCTTCAACCAAAAGGTTTGTATCCAGGCTGGAATAAGGTAGCACCTTGGAGCAACTCACATGCTGTGTCCAATGTAGTAATATTGATGGCGCACTAACAACATGCCAGATATTCTCCCATTTTTCTCTAGACTTCCCAATTTAGCACATGGACTTGGTCTGCTGTGGAAGGAGGGGAATTAGGTGCCAAATACAGGGAGAAGATCAACTTAGTGCTTGAAGAAAGTAAAATCTGAGTCTGAGTGTTTGTTTCTAATACAGGGAATTAGCCAAAGTTTAATTTGCAAATACTTAAAGCGGACCTTCACTCTGAATAAGAGTCTATCTTATATGTTTCCCACACCCTGTACATACAGATTGCCCACATTAAAAATCATCCTACCTGCATCTATTGCATGTTATGAGCCTTTAAACATCCAAGATGGCGGCTTATGGAAGCCACCATCTTATCAGGCAGCCTGCAAACAGGAAGTGCCTCCTGACTGTGTCGCTCTGCATTCTGGGACTGCTGACCTTTCCCTGACCCCAGCTCTGCTCTTTCTGAGCAAAGCACAGCTATAACCCGCTCCCCTGTACCTTATCCCACTCTCCTCTCCTCAGTAAGTGTGATGCTTCTGAGTCAAGATGGCGGCGCCCGTATCCTAAATTCCTGAACAGAGTTTCAGCCCAGTGGGGGAAGGAATAATAAGTTAGTGACTAAAAACGTAAAATATATTAATTTTAGATGCTGGGGAACCGTTTTTTAAGAGTTTGGGCTTTTCATTAAATCATGGTGAAGGTCCGGTTTAAAGCGCTCAGAAGCAGGGATGTTATGTTTTTCTACCAAGACCCTCCAAGCCACAAACTCATCACTGTCAATGAAATGTTTCATGTTAGTAAAGCCTGCCTGTACCCACCACTCGAATTAACGCTGGTTCTCGCAACCCTTTAGAAGCAAGGGATTCCTCAAAATGTTCTTTAATGGTAGGTGTGGGAGATTAGTTTGGCAGCATTTTTGGTGTTGTCACAGATCTATAGGGAATGACTCCAACTGGAGGTGCTTTAGTGCTCTGCTCACTGGCTGTACCAACCACTTATACAGTGGTTGGTTCAGCCAGTGAGCAGAGCACTAAAAGTGTATTGTGCTCTATGAAAGGTAACCTGTGCGTACATGTAAATGGTGTACCAATTTGTTGTTGTTACTTTACTGGCCCCTAACCAGGGCATCCCATTTAAGCGTATCTGACAGTTTTTGCATTTTGTTTTATGTTCAAGTGTTCATGGGCCAGTTATTATGAAAGGCCACACACCTGCCCAAAAAATCCAGCTTGTGCAACAAATCCATGTTTTAAAGTCTGCTGTAGTCTATGTAACTGGCCCTAAGAATAGCTCAAACATTTCCATTTTCTACTTGTTTTTATGTTATATTTTTAATGAAGAAACAATATATGTACATTATACAGTGGAACTATTACATTACAGTGGCAAAATGGCTAAAAATGTTACAAGATAGTACATGTATGTGTGGCACAACACAATAGTCTGAACTTCTGATACATGGCAAATACAGTCAGTTGTTCCTAATAGAGCTCAATTATGTTTCGGTGCACTTTTCCTGCCCTCCATTTTTATTTTAATAACTACTATAGGAGCAAAGAGCAAAGGCACAACCCCCCCCCCCCCAAAAAAAAAAAATATTGAAAAGGAATGCTTATGTGGATGGTGACAGCAACATTTGATTAGTAATCTGTATCACTATGTCCCAAGCAGAAGGGGGGGGGGGGGGGAGATAGAGAGGGACCAGGACCTCTTGACTTAGTGTTCTGTCTGTATAGTTTGTATTCCCGCAACAGGGTACATTCCCCCCAGTAATTCTAAGTTTGCAGGGATTTAGAAAGTTGTCCTCTCAATTTCTCCTACTCTTAAGTAGCCACTGGGAGACTGTAGGGGGTCAGTTTTATTTCAATTTTATTGCTGCATTCAGCAAGTGTACCATTAGGGACGTACTGAACTTTACTATTGGTCAGTCAACAGCACAAAAACATTGCTGGATGGTTTCCAGGTCCATGTCAGTCACTGTGTAATTAACCACCCAGTCTAGTGGAGCTCCAAAAGTTCTGCAGCATTGTGCCCGAATCTTGTGACCACTGCTAGCACAGTGGGGAACATTTTGGGAACAGATGGCCCCTCAAGGGACTGTTATTGCTGGCTAGTCTAGTGGAGCTCCAAAAGTTCTGCAGCATTGTGCCCGAATCTTGTGACCACTGCTAGCACAGTGGGGAACATTTTGGGAACAGATGGCCCCTCAAGGGACTGTTATTGCTGGCTGCTATACTAGGAGCTGTAGATAGCCCCTCAAGGGACTGGTAGTGGTGGCAGACGTACAGGAGCAGAGGATGGCCCCTTAAGCGACTGGTAGTGATGGATGTGTACTGGGGGCAGAGGATGGGCCCCCAAAGGGCTGTGATGGTGGCTGCTGTACTAGGGGTAGGGGATTGGCTTCTAAAATGGACAGGCTTTACACAACAGGAACCATGTGCAGGCTCATGTGCATCTATTACATGAACGCTCATTTTCTGAGCACTTGCAGTAACTCCTTACATTTGCAGTAACTAATGTAAGAGTCATAGTGATGGAAAAGTGGTGACCAGCACAGGAAATCCAGTAATATACAATAATTCTGGTTTCAATGCCACCCTTCTGAGACACCAATGGCTTTTCTGCTAGAACTAGGTCTGGTCAGCCAGAAAAAATGTGTATTTAGTTGTTTCTCAAAGTATCTAGAACAAAAGTGTTTTGTCTGAAAATATAAACTTTAAGGCAGATCTATGACGTAAAATAACGGAAGGATGATGGGCTCTGGGCCACAGTTTGCACCTGAAGCCAGAAGGCCAAATACAGACAACTACGTTACTACGACTTCCTTCCAAACAATTGTTCGCTTTAATATAGAGCACAATGTCCGAGGGGAATTACATGGAAACCACAAAGCTTTGTCTGTAATATATATAATGTGTATTAACATTTGGAGATACGATTTGAAAACAATTGGCTACTATTACAGAAAACAGATTTCCAAGCACTGATCTGGACGGAGCTAAAGCATCACGTGCCCATGTTGCCAGTTCCCAGGTCGTGTTAACAAAACGTTGCCTAGTGAACCTCAGTTAATGACTTGCTAGTAAAGTTTCTCATCCATTTTATAAGGTAAGGAACAGCCTTTGCAGATTGCTGCTGCTGCTACCAGTCTGTAGCTGTTTCAGAGTATTAAAAAATAATACTGAGCTTCCTATGTTATCCTACAAATTGCAACCACAAGTAGAAATAACACGTACCAACTGACTTTCTCCCTGCTCAGGAAGTTTTCCACTCCAGGTAAGTGTAGGCCATTAGCCACCTTGCTTCTGCTTTTACTCTAGTGTCTAAAACAGACCTAAACTCAAGACTAGCTTCGTCCCCTTTATACAGAGCCCCTTCCCCCAAGGTAAAAATATATACTCATGTGTTCACTGTTTTCGTACCCTTTCCTTAGTGGCTTCTGGTCATTAGCCACAGAGTAGGGAATATGACTTGTTTGTCACTTTATATATGTAGCAGCAGTGACCCCGGTGTTGCAATGGTTGGATGACAAACGAGTCACTTATAATCCCTGCACTTGGTGGAAGCCCGGAAGCTAAGACAAAATACGGCCCTCTGCTCTATACCAGGGAACAGGCTGCTGCTGTAGACCAGGTGAGGATTTTTGGTGGGATTGCCATGGGATAGTAGGACTCAGTGGGATGCTCAGTGGCTTTTTATGGGACCTAGATTCAATTAGACTCTAGGTTCACTTTAAGGGGAATGTAGACCCAGTGGCAATAATAAGGTAGCAATCAGATGCCCTGTACCTGTCTCATGTGCCTCTTCTTCATTTCCTGCAATGCTACATAGAAGCCATAGCAGGGCTCCAAAGTTTGTCCTCTTTTTAATTTCATTCCTCCAGGACCATGCAACAGCCACTTTGTCCCTTGGAGCTCTCAGCATAAGTGAGCCTGGCAAGCCACAGTGGTCTCTGACCACAGCAGAGCAAGTACATGTACATGACTCATAAAGCTGTGCCATGACACGCCCTTCCCAGCTCAGCCACAATCGAGAAATGACAGCTAAGAAAGCAGCTTTGCTTAGAATACATACTTTTTTTGCATATAATCAGAGATTTTGAGATGCCTTGAAATGGCTTATGTTACACTGTTCCCCAAGATGCATAGTGTGGGAGTAAGGTAGTGTGTCAGGGATTTAAAAATACCGTTTTGTGAGTACTCACCTTTAAAACGGGTATTATGAGTGTGCCATGCACTCCACTTCGATCTTCATGACATGTGGGTAATCTCCAGTAGAGGGCGAACTTCTGCAGAGATGAATATGCAAAAAAAAGAAAGCCCCTCCCGGTCCATATATACCTGGGACCTCCCACCAATTTCCCAGTGTAAAAAAGCATTAAGGGGATCAGGAAGAACCAATTATAACCTTAACAATCAAAACCGATGGTTCACCAAATAAAAACTCCAGAATACCTGAAAAAAAGGGGTGGGGCGAAGTGGAGTGTATGGCACACTCATAATACCCATTTTAAAGGTGAATACTCACAAAACGGTATTATTCTAAGTGTGCCATACACTCCACTTCGATCTTCATGACATGTGGGACATCCAATAGCAGTGTCCGTCATGGGTGGGAACCAGAAACAGTAAAGAATGTACCAACTCAAACCACTGCAGCTTGCAGAACCTTGCGGCCAAAAACAGCATCCGCTGAAGCCCGCACATCAATCTTGTAAAACTTGGAAAAAGTATGAACGGAAGACCAAGTAGCCGCCTTACAAACTTGTTCAACTGAAGCCTGGTGCTGAAAAGCCCAGGATGCACCAACAGCACGAGTAGAGTGCGCCGTGACCCTAAAAGGGGGAGTCCTCCCCTTAGCAGAATAGGCCCCAACAACGGCCTGACGAATCCATTTACTAATGGTAGACTTGGCGGACGCCAATCCTTTCCTGGGCCCGCAGGGCACCACGAAAAAAGCATCCGTCTTGCGGAAAAAAGAAGTAGTCACCAAATAGAACTTCACACAGCGAACGACATCCAAATTGTGCAGAACCCACTCCTTGTCATTGTTAGGCTTAGGACACAAGAAAGGGAGAAAAATATCCTGATTGAGGTGGAAGGCAGACACCACCTTAAGAAGGAAATCTGGCTTAAAGCGAAAAACCACCTTATCCTGGTGTCTCTCAAAGTAAGGGGCCTGAATCGACAGATCCGCCAACTCAGAGACACCCCGAACAGAGGTAATAGCCACCAAGAAGGCAACCATCTGAGTGAGAACCGAAAGAGCAATATCCTGTAGCGGCACAAAAGGAGGACCCTGGAGAGCCGAAAGAACCAAATTCCAATCCCAAACCGGAAAAACAGCCTTCCGAGGGGGCCGCACATGCGCGACCCCTTGGAAAAAAGGTCTTAACCAGCGGGTGTAAGGCAAAAGACCTCTGGAAGAATACCGACAGAGCAGAAACCTGTCCTTTCAAAGTACTAAGCTGGAACCCAATCCTAGGAATCGAAAACACCCTACAAGGCAATGCCCTAGCCGCACAACAATCAATATAGTACCTCCAAATCCTATAGTAAATGCCAGAAGAGGACCGCTTCCTAGCTCTAATCAAAGTCTGAACAACGGCCAGAGACAAGACTTCCTCCTTCAGAATGAAGGTTTCAGCAGCCAAGCCGTTAAAGCCAGCATTTGTAAATTGGGGTAAAGTAGTAGACCCTGAGATAACAGATCCGGCAACATGGGAAGCCGGTGCTGATCTACGGCCAGCCTTACAACGTCTGCGCACCAAACCCTTCTTGGCCACCTTGGAGCCACCAGAATTGCTGGTGCCCCTTCTAGAACCAGTTTGCAAACTACCTTGCGAACTACCTTGGAGACGGGCGGAAACAGGTACATAAAACCCAGATCCTTCCAAGCAAGGGACAAGGCATCCACTGCCAGAGATAGAGGATCCTGAGAAAGAGACACAAAGGCCGGAAGTTTGTGATTGTGCCTCGAGGCAAAGAGATCCACCTCCGGAGTCCCCCACTTGCGGCAAAGATCCAGAAAAACCTCGGGGTTGAGAGACCACTCTCCTTGGCAAGAGGATCCCCTGCTCAGGGAATCCGCCTCCGTGTTCTCCACTCCCGGAAAGTAGACTGCCAAAACGCAAGGAACATTGCTCTCCGCCCAGTGCAGGATCAGAGAGACTTCCCTGAGGGCACTCCTGCCGTGAGTCCCTCCTTGGTGATTGATGTAAGCTACCGCCGTTCGGTTGTCTGAACGAGCCTGAACCGGTAGACCCTGTAAATGTGATGTCAGCCGAGCCAGAACCAGTTGGATGGCTCTGAGCTCCAAGACATTGATGGGGGTGTGAGCCTCCTGAGGACCCCACACCCCGCTGAACTGATGACTTTTCCAATAACCTCCCCAGCCCGACAGGCTGGCATCCGTGGTAACCGTCTCCCAACAAGGGACCAGAATGGATCTGCCCTTCAACAGGTTGCTCGCGTCCAGCCACCACCGAAGGGATTGCCGAACCCTGGGAGAAATCTTGAAAGGTTGATCCAATGACTGCGGACACCAGTCCAAATGCGTCAATAGGTGAAGTTGAAGAGATCTCATGCGAAACTATGCAAACGGTACCGCCTCGAAGGAGGACACCATCAAGCCCACCAGTTTCATCCCCTGTCGGATAGAGGGACAAGGACTGGCCCAAAGAAGGATGATCAGAACCTGAATCCCCTGCACCTTGGTCTGGGGCAGAAACACACTGGTCTGAATGGCATCCAGATTCATGCCCAGAAATGAAATCACTCGGGGCGGTTGATCACCCACCCGAACCTCTCCAGAGTCGACACCACCTGGTGGGGGTCCAGCTCCGCCTGACGGAGGGAAGAAGCTGAGATCAACAGGTCGTCCAGATAAGGCACAATGCGAATGCCCTGAGCTCTGAGCAGAGCCATTATTCCCGCCAAGACCTTGGTGAAGACCCTCGGCGCCGAGGTCAGTCCGAAGGGAAGGGCTACAAACTGAAAAAGTTGATCCTCCACCGCAAACCGGAGGAATCTCTGATGTGCCGGAAAAATCGGAACATGCAGATACGCATCCTTGATGTCTATGGATGTCATAAAATCCCCTTGGCGAAGGGAATTGATAGCCGAGCGCAGAGTCTCCAAGCGGAACTTTTTGGCTCTGATAAACCTGTTGAGAACCTTGAGATCTAGAATGGGTCTCACCGAACCCTCCTTTTTGGGAACTGTGAAAAGCTTGGAGTAGTAACCCCTGCCTCTCTCCAACTGAGGCACCGGGCAAATAACTCCCATGTCCAGAAGGTTTTTTACTGCTAACAGGAGCCCCTGTGCAGCCTGAGGGTCCGAGGGCACCCGAGACCTTAAGAATCTTGGAGGCGGCCAGTACTCGAACTCCCGGAGGAGACCACTTCCAAAATCCAAATGTCTGTGACCTCCCGGGCCCAGACCTGGAAGAAGAGCCGCAGCCGTCCCCCCACCCATGCGGATGAGGGCGCCCCTTCATTGCTGAGCCGGTTTAACGGCGGGCTTGGGCTTGGAACCCCAGGCAGCCGCGGGACGTGCCCGACCTCTGCCCCTGTTCAAGGCCGAGCTCCTGACACCCGAGAAGGCCAAACCTCTAGCCACTCTGGCCCCTAGAAAGGAAGAAGTGAACGAGCCAGCCCCCCGAAAGGGACGGCACTGTTTCTTCCGCTGAGGTAACTTACCTCCCTTAGCAACAGCATCCAATTTATCTCCAAACAGCCGCGCACCCAGGAAGGAAGAGCTGTAAAAGACTTCTTGGCCCCAAAATCTGCCGTCCACTGTTGGAGCCAGACCAATCTGCGCATAGCCACCAATAGGGCTGAAGTCCTGCTACACATGACAATAGAATCTTCCATAGCAGCCAAGACAAAACCCATGAACAATTCACATCTCTTAAGGGTAGCGAACTCAGCGCTAGCCGGATCAAACTGAACGTCATTCAGCCAGTCCCTGATAAGAGACCTTGTAGCAAGCGACACTAGGGCAGATGCACAAACAGGCCGCAGGGCCGAGCCCACGCTGACAAATGCGTGACACGCCATCTGATCAAGGCGCTTGTCCTCACCATCCATAAGGGAAGTGGCGTCAGGGGGGTTCAGCACAGAAGAGTTGGTCAAAACCAAAACTGGCGCATCGACCTCGGGAGGTGAAGACCATCGCTTAACCGCCTCCACCGGGAAAGGATACTTCTTATCCCATCCCTGAGGAGCACCAGGAAGCCGACTGGGCCTTTCCCATTCTTTCAGGATCAGCGCATCAAAGTGACCCTGGGTAGGGAATTCCAGATGGGGCTTGTGGGCCCCCAAAAATTCCCCCCTCTTGAGAGGAGTCGCCTCAGGCAGGTGAATATCCAACACCTCCAATAGATGTGACAAAACAGTGGCCGTATCGACGGCATCCCCCAGCGCCTGCCCGACATCAGCCACCAGACCATCACCAGACTGTACATAGTCAGTCTCCGTTTCCTCATACAATTCCCCCTCCACTAACGGGGAATAATCCGACAAATCAATGGAATCGTCGTCAACACCCCACAAGGGCTGGGCCGACGACAAATGTCTCTTTTTAGCCTGGGCCTTCTTGCCCACCATGCTACCAATAAATTTCTCGATGCTGGCCAACCTAGCCCAAACATCAGAGTGCGACTCCCCGCTGGCACCAATGTCACTTGGGGTACGGATAAGGCGGGGAGGGGAAGGCGATGAAGCGGGAGGAGCTGACCCAGAAGGCTGGGTACCAGACTGCCGCGGTATGGCCATTTGTGCACATGGTATACAGATCAGCACATTCTCCCCCGTAAGGGATACCCCACACATGGCCCGGAATGTCCCAGAGGGAGCCCGAGCCCAGTATCCTGCGTAGCCTCCATATGGTGTTTTTTGTGGTCAGTCGAAAGACCGCAGGGAATTTACGCCTAAGCAACCCGGGATGCCCCTTAAAAGTCCCGGTGGGAGGATTTGAGGTGATCAATTTTACACTAGGGACCCCAGGACCAGGAGGAACCCCTTAACATGCACAATAATGAAGCAATCTGCAACACACAATAAGGCATATCAATTACTATACAGTAGATTATATATATATATATATATATATATATATATATATATATATATATACAGAAATATAATATATATATTTTATTATTTACTTTTTTTTTTTAATTAAATAATTAAATGGCAAAACCTGCAAAAAAATCAGCACCACAGGGGGCCCCCCACCAGAGAGGGACCCCCAAGTGACAAAGAGGTGGCCAACAGGCCCCTACCTGTCCCCAAGAACGGCAGCAGCAACCGCAGCAAGGCAGCAAAAATGGCCCCCGATCTGAGGAGAAGCCGAGAAGCAGGAAGAGAAGAGGGGCGGGCCAGCTCTGAAGGCGTGCTTTTCCGGCCCCACCCCCCTCCCAGCAGTGTGGTTCTGGCCAGTGACGCCCCCGCAAAACGCGCTGAACGAGGGGGCGGGGGCTACCGCGGCCGCGCCGAGCGCCTGCTCCCGCCCCCTTTTCTTAACACAGCCTGAGGGAGAGAAGCTCCCCAGGCTAACAGGAAAGCCACCACGGGCTAGTAAAGCACCATGCACCAATTCATCCAGGGATACTTCTAGGAGATCCACACTCACACACAACACAAAGTAAAGTGAAAACACCAACACACACATACACTCATATATAAATCTTAATAAATGAAAAGGGAGAGACCGAGGATGACGGCCCGCCAGCCCCCCCCCCCCCCCCCCAGAGGGAAGTAAAGGACCCGGAATGGGGGGGGTGGGAACCCGGCCATAATAAGGCCACAGGCATGTAGGGACGGGGCATCCTGCACCAGGATCACCAAAAACCTGGATAACCGCCTAACCCATAATGAGGCCTCACGGTGGAGCAAGGTTCCTTCCGCACCCATAGGGCGCTCCTACCCTCATCAGGACCCGCAGCCTAAGCTGGGAGGCTCAAATAGGGGCAATTTAAAAAGGGTCCTGGCAGTAATAGGGATAATAAACGGCCGGGCGCGGGCCCAGCTTACCTGCAAGTAAAAGAAGTCTTCATCTTCTGTCTTGTCACCTTCCCTGCAGAGAAGGAACTGGGAAATTGGTGGGAGGTCCCAGGTATATATGGACCGGGAGGGGCTTTCTTTTTTTTGCATATTCATCTCTGCAGAAGTTCGCCCTCTACTGGAGATTACCCACATGTCATGAAGATCGAAGTGGAGTGTATGGCACACTTAGAATAGAAGTGAAGTAAAGAAAAAGACTTCCTCTGATTCCCACACATAGGGGTATTCTGACCTGGAATGGCCCACTGCATATCCCCACCCTGCTGTTCATGTAACCCCCAGCATCCAATTGGGTTCAGCAGGCCAGTACATTGAGGTACAAGCTTCCCCAATAAACCTGAATGGTCACCGACAGTCACATGATTGGTGCAGCAGGACAGCCGAAACTGGAATGTCCCCGTACTGCGGGGTTTAGGAAAGATTGCCAATTGGCTGATCTCAAAACGTCTGAATTGACCCAGCCTGCTGGCCATGTTCCCAGCTCCCCTGTAGTCGGCAAAGATCCAGACCCTCAGCCTATCTGTATGGCTGGGTGTGGGAGCGCACCTCAGCTACACGGAAGCCGGGGATGCAGCTGCGATGCAGCTGACAATGTCATGGGAGCCACCAGAAAAAAAAAATTATATTATAAAGAGTGTGACTAGCATAACATACACAGCAGTATTCAGAATGAGTAAGGCGAGTATGGCGAGTACATAAACAATACCTCAGGCTCTCTCTTTAGCATTAGACAGAGAGGCACTCAGATAACGTCACTCAGGGTGACCTCTAGCGCTTCTCGACTAAAGGTCTTTTTAGACTTTTAGTTCGGTTTAATCCAGTAGATTGGCGGGTTACAGTGGATGACGTTTAGACAACACTTTAAGACATAAAATAAAGTTCAATGGCACCCAGCCAGACAATTTAATGTTGTCTTATCTCTAAAAATGTATACATTCAATTTACACCATCTTGTAAAAGCACTTCATTAGGAAAACCGCAGCCAACAATCTCACTGTCTGTTTGCTTATACAAGGCAGGCTATGGGGTTCGCCAAGTGCTTTGGGATTTTTTATGGCGTTTGGAGAGGCAGTTGCCGCTTTTCTCCCTCTACATACAATAAAACAAAATAAAAAATAGTTTTCTTCTGTGTAAAAATCAAAATCCCACACATGCGTTTAGGACGTTTTACGGGTGAGGAGCAAATCATTTTTAATGAGGGTAAATATTTAATCTTAGAAGTTATAAAATAACAGCAGCCTTAAATTGAAGAATGCAATTTAGCATGACAAATGTCAGAGAGAAATTTTACACAACCAGTACCTGCAGTGCTGCTCCTCTTCCTCAGCTGGGCAAAATCCCTGCACATCCACCAGCTCCGGAAGCTCAGCCAATAAAAATATCTCTGATTAGATGAGCTTTGGCACCAGAGGGTCAAGCCATGGGCCTTATTCATGAAGGGATAGCGTCAGGTAGTGCCTTGTAAATGACAGGTAGCGACAGGTAGCGGCACGCAATTACACATTTATCAAGCAGATTCTGTTGAGCGACTGGGATAACATGTAGCGTCCGATTCATCATTATCCCAGCCTCAGCGTACAGCGCCGGCGTTCAGCCTTGCAAAGCGCCAGGTATTACCTCTCGCTACCTGTCGCTCTCCCATACATTTCAACGGACGTTCTTTTATTTCTCTTTAAACAGGGCTTTTTTATTATTATTATTTTTTTTTTAATCTGAAATAATGTTGTGACCTCTCCTGGCATAGAAAAAGCCATTTTTGAAAATAGCACACACCTGATAGCACACAAATGAGGCAACACAAGATTTGTGGGTGTCCAAGTACTGCCTGACTCGAGGAACTGGATGCAATTCCAAGCAACCACATACAGGACCTGAAGGCAAACCCAGATAAGCACTACTGCCAGCAAATAAATGGGTAGGTATCTTTCAAACAGGACTCACCAAATGGGACCTTGACATGTTTCCAGGTTTAGCATTATGTCAGTGCTAAATGGCATTTAGCCTTGTTATGTGTCTGGCTTCAGGAGTTAAGGTTAAAGTCATTGTCAGGAATACAAAAGAAAATTCTCACCCAGGGGCGTAATTTGAGGGGGTGTGACTGCACATACGGGCCCAGAGGATCAGAGGGGCCCCATCATTGTTGCTCTTTTGCCTTATTTATCATATTTGTGCTCACTTGGCATCAGGGCCCGATTATGAGGGGGCGCATGCCCTGGGGCCTCTAGCACATGCCCTGCAAAAAGGCCCTCCACCAACCTTTGGGTTATGGTCTGGTCCAGGAGAATTTTCAGCAGTGTGCCCCCCCCCCCCCCAGCGCCTGGGAAAGCCTTTTTTTGTTTTACAAACCTGCAGCCAAAGCCACCACAGGGCAGAATGGAGAGTCTAGAGCAGCGAAGCCGTCACCGTCAGCAACGCTACAGTGATGGGTGGGTGCAGAGCTGTCAGTCGGCGGCCGCTCACTGCACATAAGCCACCAAGTACAGCCACTGGCAGCTCAATGCAGGGAACTGTTTTCTGCTGGACCAGCTGTGTGACTACATTATCCCCCCCCCCCCCCGCTCAGAATGGCAAAGCAGGTGTGCCCGAGCAGCACGCACCCGGCACAAGGGTGGCACAAAGGACTCGATATGACGTTCCAGTAAGTGGGCGGGTGCCAGACAACCACCAATCAGTTACTCGGCTGTGCTATTTTAAAGGAAAACAAAATACTGTATTTGGGGCCTCCACCACACTTAATCTGGCCCTGCTTGAGATGAATTGAGAAAGGAAGCAGCTTTTGTCTCTTATGCTTCTTTCTTTAATTGTCTAGCTGCATCCAATTGAGTTAAAATACAGAAAAAGTTTAATGTACAAGACATGAAAGAGCCACATTTAATTTCAGCACCAGGGCCCCATCACATTTTGTTACGCCACTGTTCTCACCTCTTATTCCCTGAGGCAGCAGGCATGGTCTCTGGAGAAGGAGGAAGAAGCAGGTTCGCTGACTTTTGTGCGCCCCTCTGAATTCTACGGCAGTGCCTCACAATCCCCTGTCTCAGTGACTGACCCACTTTAAAGGGTCTGTTCAAGCACAAAAATAAAAACTGACCTTTTGTTCCCCAGCAGCTATTCCATCCTGCTCCTTTGTCATAAAACTGCTGATATCAAGTCCCACGGCGTGCACGCAACAACAAATTGGATCAAGCTTCACTTATGATCCACATTAAAAATACCATTTTGTGAATACTCTCCTTGTAAAATGGGTATTATAAGTATGTCACACATCCCGCTTCAAGATATTCATAACGTGTGGGGTATATACTGACCTGAAGAGGGCGATCTGCAGAGATGATTGGAGGAAAGAAAGCCCCTCCCAGTCCATAAATACCTGGGACCTCCCACTCATTACCCAGTATAAAGAAAGCAGTAAGGTAAGGGACCAGGAAGAGCCAAATATAAGTCATAACAACGCAAAGTTCACAAAATGAAGGATCCAGAATACAAAAGGGCGGGTTGAAGCGGGGTGTGTGACATACTTATAATACCCATTTTACAAGGTGAGTATTCACAAAATGGTATTATTCTAAGTATGTCACACACTCCGCTTCAAGATATTCATAACGTGTGGGACATCCAATAGCAGTGTCCATAAAGGGTGGGGATCCAAAACAAGGCATAAAGCACAACTTAAACTACTGCAGCCTGCAGAACTTTGCGGCCAAAAACAGCATCCGCTGAGACCCGAACATCAACCTTGTAAAACTTTGAAAAAGTGTGAACAGAAGACCAGGTAGCAGCCTTGCAAACTTGCTCAACCGAGGCCTGGTGCTGAAAAGTCCAGGAAGCCCCAACCGCACGAGTAGAATGAGCTGTAACACGAAAAGGAGGATCTCTCCCCTTAGCAGAATAGGCCCCGACAATGGCCTGACGAATCCACCTGCTGATGGTAGACTTTGTGGGTGCTAGACCCTTCTTGGGCCCAAATGGCACCACGAAAAATGCATCAGTCTTGCGAAAGGCAGACGTTACCACCAAATAGTACTTCACAACACGAACCACGTCCAAAGAATGCAGGGCCCTCTCCTTGTCATTGCTGGGGTTAGGACATAGAGAGGGCAGAACAATATCCTGATTTAAATGAAAGGACGAAACCACCTTAGGAAGGAAATCCGTCTTAAAACGGAAAACCACTTTGTCCTGATGTCTTTCAAAATACATGAATAGATAGAGCCGCCAATTCAGAAACACGTCTAACAGAAGTGATAGCTACCAAAAAGGCTACCTTCTGTGTAAGGGAAGACAAAGGAATATCATGCAAGGGCTCAAAGGGGGGACCCTGGAGAGCAGAAAGAACCAAATTCAAATCCCAAACTGGAATCATAGGCTTCCTAGGAGGCCGCACATGTGTAACCCCCTGGAAAAAAGTCTTAACCAAAGGATGAAGCGCAAAAGACTTTTGGAAAAACACTGCCAGGGCGGACACCTGTCCCTACAGAGTACTGAGCTGGAGCCCCAGGTCCAGACCATGTTGCAAAAACTCAAAAATTCTAGAAATAGAGAATTCCCTACAAGGGAAAGACCTAGATTCACACCAGTCAATATAAGACCTCCAAGTCCTATAATACACAGTCGATGAGGACCTTTTCCTAGCACTAATAAGAGTCCGAATCACAGCATCTGAAAGACCTTCCTCCTTCAAGATGGAGGTTTCAGCAGCCACGCCGTCAAAGCCAGCGTTGGTAAATTGGGGTAACGAAGAAGACCCTGTGTAAGTAGATCTGGCAGCAGGGGCAGAACGAACTGATCTTCTGCCAACCTTACCACGTCTGCGAACCAGACCTGTCTTTGCCACCTTGGAGCCACCAGGATTGCTGTTGCTCTCTCCAGAACAAGCTTGCGCACTACTCTGGCCACCATGGGAAACGGAGGGAACAGGTACAGAAAACCCAGATCCCTCCAGTTCAGAGACATGGCATCCGTTGCGAGAGCCAGAGGGTCCTTCGGCAGAGACACAAATGCCGGAAGTTTGTGATTGTGACGGGAGGCAAATAGGTCCACCGCCGGTGACCCCCATCTGTGACAAATTGAGTGAAAGACCTTGGGATTGAGAGACCATTCCCCCTTGCGGACTGACATTCTGCTCAGAGAGTCCGCCTCCATGTTCTCCACTCCTGGGATGTAAACTGCCGAGATGCACGGGACATGGCTCTCCGCCCAGTCCAGAATCAGAGACACTTCCTTGAGAGCATTCATGCTGCGGGTCCCTCCCTGGTGATTGATGTAGGCCACCGCCGTCCGATTGTCCGACCTGACCTGGACCGGCAAGCCTCGCAGTTGATGAGTCAAATGACAAAGAACCAACCTGATGGCCCTTAATTCCAGAACATTGATATGCTCGCGAGCTTCCAGGGGACCCCACAAACCCTGAACTTGCAGATCCTTCCAAAAGCCCCCCCATCCTGAGAGGCTGGCATCCGTGGTGACTATCTCCCACTGAGGAGTCCGAAAGGATCTGCCCCTCAGCAGATTGGTTGAGTTCAGCCACCACCGAAGCGAGCGGCGAACCCGGGGGGACATTTGAAAGAATTAATCCAGCGACTGAGGAGACCTGTTCCAGACCGACAACAGATGGAGCTGTAGTGTCCTTGTGTGAAACTGAGCAAAGGGGACTGCCTCGAAGGAGGCCGCCATCAAACCCACCAGTCTCATCCATAGTCGGATGGACGGTCGAGGAATAGACATGAGTGACCGAACCAACTCCTGAATCAGAAGAACCTTGGACTGAGGAAGAAACACTCTGGCCTGATCTGCATCCAGAGACATTCCCAGAAAGGATACTGTCCTGGACGGGTGGAGTGAGGACTTGGGGTAGTTGATCACCCAGCCGAACCTCTCCAGAGTGGATATCACTGGTCCTGGTGTCCAATTCTGCCTGGCTGAATGACGGTGCCATGATGAGAAGGTCGTCCAGATACGGCACTATGTGAATCCCCTGCGCTCTGAGGAGAGCCATCACCCCAGCAAGCACCTTGGTGAAAACTCTTGGAGCTGTGGTGAGACCGAAGGGAATAGCCACAAACTGAAAGTGCCGATCCTCCACCGCGAACCTCAGAAACCTCTGGTGCGCGGGAAAAATGGGAACATGGAGGTAAGCATCCTGGATGTCTATGGACGTCATGAAGTCCCCCTGACGAAGAGATTGAATAGCCGAACGTAACGTTTCCATGCGAAATTTTCGCAGCCTTACAAACCTGTTGAGAATCTTTAGGTCCAGTATGGACCGGACGGAGCCATCCTTCTTGGGGACCGTGAACAGATTTGAGTAAAAACCCCGACCCCGGTCTAAAGGGGGTACTGGGCAAATGACTGCCATTTCCAGAAGACTTGATACCGCCGCCCGGAGCTGCTGCGCAGCCGGTGCATCCGGAGACACCCGAGTCCTGAAGAAACGCGCGGGGGGGGGGCGGGACTCGATCTCCAGCTTGTAGCCGGAAGACACCACTTCCCGGATCCATTTGTCCGAAACCTCCTGATTCCAGACCCGGGAAGTGTTGCAGCCGTCCCCCCACCCGCACGGGTGAGGGCGCCCCCACATTGTTGAGCGGGCTTGGCCGCAGGTTTGGGTTTTGAGCCCCAATTGTATCCTGAACGGGCACGTCCTCTGCCCCAATTCCAGGAATCTCCTCTTGTAGAAGGGAAATCGAAACCTCTTCCCGCTCTAGATCCCCGAAATGAAGGGGTGAAGGAAGCCGCTCCTCGAAAGGGGCGTCGTTGCTTCTTGCGTTGAGGTAGCCTTCCGCCCTTGGCCACAGCGTCCAATTTGTCTCCAAAGAGCTGTAACCCCACAAAGGGAAGAGCCGTAAGTGACTTCTTTGACCCCAAATCAGCCGCCCACTGGCGTAACCAAATTGAACGCCTGATAGTAACCATTAGAGCAGAGGCTCTACTACTCATCATCAAAGAATCATCCGAAGCGGCTACTATGAAGGACAAAAATACCTCACATTGTTTTAGATCACTAAATTCATCACTGTCCGGATTCAAACCGGAGGAGGATAACAAATTCCTGACCACCTTTCTGGTAGCCACCGCCAACAGCGATGAGGCACAAACAGGCCGTATGGTTGCCCCAATACTGGCAAAACCATGACAAGCCATCTGGTCAATGCGTCTGTCCTCACCATCTTTAAGAGAGGAACAATCAGGGCTATTCAACACGGCTGAGTTGGATAACCCTAAAATTGGGGCATCCACCTCTGGGGGGGGCGCCCAGCGCTTAACCGTATCCACTGGGAAAGGATATCTTTTATCCCAACCATTCCTTAGAAATAATATTATCAAAATGCTTTTGATTAGGAAATTCCAAGCGCGGCCTGGATTCGTCATAAAACTCACCTTGCTGTTGAGGAACCTCCGCCGGAGGCGAGATAGCCAGAACCTCAAACATCTGAGTCAGAACATTAGGATTGTCCAAGGAAATCCCTGACCTCCGATCGGAATCAGCGCCAACAATTTGCTGATCATCAGAAATATCTGAATCCTCGCATAACTCCCCTTCTTCAAGAGGGGAATAATCTGACCAATCCAGGCCATCCGCATCATCATCATATTCAAAATGATTAGCCGGCGATAAATGCTTGCTCTTAGCCGGTGCTTTCTTGGCAACCGCAGAAGAAATAAACTTTTCAATACTGGCCAATCTGGCACATACATCAGATTGCGACTGCCCCCCCGTGACAACATCACACGGGGCACGGGTCAAAAAGGAAGGTGGAGAGGATGAGGGCGGCGGCGCTGACCCAGAAGCCTGGGGTCCGGACTGCCGTGTAATAGTCTGCTGTGCACATGATATACATAGAAAAAAATCATCCCCTGTTAGGGATACCCCACAGCCCATGCACTTGAGGGATTGTCCCGAGGGAAGCCCATCTTCCCGCCTCCATAAGGTGAACTTGAGTAAGTCGCTATGAGTGAGGGAATTACGCTATTAAGCAACCCGGGATGCCCTTATAGTGTCCAAGTGGGAGGATTTGTAAAAATAATAGTAAAAGTACCCAGGTACCCTAGGACCGGGAGAAACCTAAAAACCCCTGAAGATTCAGCCTAAAAAACACAGAAAGACAGTATGAGTCTCAAATCCTAATATATATTGTATATATATATATATATATATATATATATATATATATATATGTATAATCAAGTGTGTAAATAAAAAAGGGGCCCGCGGGGCCACTCACGGAATCTGCAGGTGTCAGAAGCGCTGCGTCCTCTGCCTGAGGTAACTCAGAGCAGAGCGGGAGACTTAGAAGGGGGGGCGTGGTCAGCGCAGACCGCGTGCTGAAAGGCTCCGCCCCCCCTCGCAAACGGGCATGAGGATCAAGTTCCTCAGAAGTGCCGGTGACTAGAGGGGGCGGGCCGCGGCGACGCGCCGCGAGTCCGGTCCCGCCCCCACAACTAAATCATGAGGGGAAGCTCCCCTCCATTGTGAAAACGCGCGCCGGTGCCGCAGGGACCAGCGGCACCGGGCGCATAATAAAGAACAGCCGGTAGCGGCCCGCAAAGCATGCGGAGCTGCTCACCGCTCGAGCCACGCTACAAAAGTCTCAGAACATAAAGGGCGCGGGCCGCGGCCTCACGCAGAAGGCCCGGCCCCGCCCCCACACAGAAGAGCGTGAGGGGAGAAACTCCCCTCAGCTCTTCTGAGGTAAAAACCAGCACCGCGGCGGCAATGGCGGCCGCGGTGTCTGGCAAGGAAAAAAGGGTGACAGAAAAGTGACAGAAAAAGAATCATTCATACCACAGACAACATTAAACAATGCAAACATAAATAAAAGGATTACTTCTAGACGCCCCACGTCATGGAAAAAACACCAAAATCAGAGGATAGGGCCCCCAAACAAGCTAATAATGTGGGGATAGGCCAAATAGGGGAAAAAATTATTCTCATGGACAGGGCATCCCAAACCGGGGTCACCAACCCGGTATAACCGCCTACCCTCTTAATAGGGTCTCGCGGCGGAGCATAGCTCCTGAGCACCTGTGGTGCTAATATACCCTCGCTCGGACAGCAGTCAAGACTGGGAGGCATTCAAATATATGTAGTATTCATAGGAAATAAAGAGTCCGAACGGAAATAAAAAATATTGGCCGGGAGTAGACCCGGCTACCTCAAAATCCCCCTGTGCAAGGAGGAGACATCTGCTGCTTGCTCGCCGTCTGCAGAGATGAAGACTGGGTAATGAGTGGGAGGTCCCAGGTATTTATGGACTGGGAGGGACTTTCTTTCCTCCCTCCAATCATCTCTGCAGATCGCCCTCTTCAGGTCAGTATATACCCCACACGTTATGAATATCTTGAAGCGGGGTGTGTGACATACTTAGAATATATTTTTTTTGCTTTAATTGATTAAAGCATTATGTTCCAGTGTGAACACATTCTACATGTCAGGACGCAGTGGAGCTGGATCACACTTCTGCTTGCTATTTGGACCAGGCTGGGTCTCTCCATGCTCCTGGGACCCACTGTGTGGTGAGCTGTGGAATCCTTTCTTGTCATCCCATGGTGCTCACGGCCGGCCTATATCACCTGAGCATTTTGGAACAGCAGTGGCAGACAAAAGGTGAGTATTGCTTTTTTTATTTTTGTGCTAGACTCCTGGTCCACTGACCCTATTACTGGAAGGGGCTTTACAGTAGTGAATTCCACTGCAGGGCATTCCAAATATTCCAAAATATTTCCAAGGTCCGCATTAACAAGGAACATTGGAGGCCCCAAGTAGTCTGAGTCCCACCCCCTGGAGCATTCCCAATTGGGATGCCCTACTTTGTGTAACTCCTGGATCCCCTGATCCAGTTACCTGTTCCCGAAACCCTTGCTGCATCTCGGCACCATGGACGCATCCCCAGAACACCTTTATTTGGGATGTGTCCCCGTGCCAGTCCTTTCAGAATAAATAGCGCAGGCACACCCACAGCTAAAGGTGACTGAGAATGCGGCTAGCAGCACACTCGTCTCCATAAGGTCGATTTAGCACCAGATGAGATAACTTTTTAGGAGAGAAAATTTCCATTCACATCCATTGTCTACCTTGGAATTCATTCAGAAACCAGATGTAAACTTTCACCTGGTGCAAAATCAGCCCCAATGTAGACAATGGAAGTCAAAGGCAGTTTCACTCCTAAAAATTAGCAGAGTTTTCTCCCCTGGTGCTGAATTGACAGACATGTGCGGCTAGCATAGCCAAATGGATTGAGCAAAACAAGAAACTGATTGGCTGAGTGGTCCGCGGCTGTGCTGTGAGAATACCAGGAAGGTGAGTTTTCTGGGCGAAATGTGGGGATACACACAGCGGGGCATCCAAATCAGGGTGCCCTGTCTGATGATATGGATGGGAGTCAGAATCTCGTCCACCAAGGGCCTTATTCATGAAGGGATAGCGCCAGGTAGTGCCTTGTAAGCGGCAGGTAGCGGGAAGTAGCGGCAAGTAGCGGCAGATGAAAGCAGGACACGGCACGCAATTACACATTTATGAAGCCGTATCTGGTGAGCGACTGGAACAACGCCATGTAGCATACGTTTTATCATTATCCCAGGCTCAGCGTACAGCGCCACCGTTCAGCCTTGCAGAGCGCCACATATTACCTCTGGCTACCTGGCGCTCTCCCATAAATTTCTATGGACAATCCTTAAATCCCTTTCCTGACCCCAATTTTTTTTTTTAATACAATCTCTCTGGATTAATAATATTTTTATGCAGAATTGTCCTTACATGTTTGGTATTAAAATGTTCACGTTACATTGTAATAACAATGTCATTCCATATGTTTTCACTTTGTTACTAGTGGATACATGTTCAAAAACAGACTTTAAACACACAGCCTCTGGCGCTATGGGCTACAACTACCCGATTTTGAGCGCCGGCGCTGTTTGAGGCTGTTTTTTTGATGAATGTGGTGTGAGTCGGTCGCACTGAGCTGGTGCTATTGTTTGCTCCCATACAGCGTAGTACTGCGACTCACACTGCGACTCACACAACATTTTCATCAATGCCGGCAAGCGACTAAGGCGCTCTGAAACAAAGATCCATGGCCGAGCACAGCGACTACTAGCGGTCGCTCTGAAATCCGCGCTACAGACACTCATCTGTCGCTACCTGCCGTTAGTAATGAATCAGCCTGTAATTTGCTTGTGAATAGTGGAACCAGTTCTGGGCCAGATTGTGCCTCCAGTAAGTTTTGGCTCACTGGAGACCACACAGGAAACAACACCAGACAACCTCTTTAAAGTGGACCAACACCTCCCACCCCGCGGGACATCCGAGATCGGGATGTCCCGCGGGGTGAAACCCCCCCAGGCACCCCAAATCGCTTACCTGATCTTCGGCGGCGGCCGGCCGCCGCCGCCTCCCTCGCGCCCCTGTAGGCGTGCGCGCGCCCGCGCCGGCCGTCTGCGAATGGCCGGCGGGGGCGCGCGCCGAAAGTGACGCGAGGGAGGCGGCGGCGGCGGCAGCCGCTTGGACGTTCCTGATCCCCGCCTGGACGTTGGCGGGGATTGGACCGTCCAGTCACGTGGGAGCGGGGACAGGTAAGATTTTGGGGCTTTCTGGGGGGTTTCACACAGCGGGGCACCCCCGATCGGGGTGCCCCGCCGAAGTGGACCAAAACCCAGGATAGTCAAAATCCTGGGTGTTGGTCCACTTTAATAGTTAGCCCTAAACATGCATGCCATTTAACTGACTAGAGAGGGGAGTAAAGTAGAGGTGACAGAGGCTGTTGGGTGCTGCCATGACAGTGGAAACACAGATAAGCCTTAAGCTGGATGCAAGAATAATGAATAATAGTAAAGAGAATGTGCTCAAATGACTAATGCATGCTTACGCATTTTAACCCATCTGTGCAAATGTGCAACACACCACATAACCACACATGTGAACAACACCAGTAAACATACTAAAGGGCATTGAGTGCAAACATGTTTGGTGGGCTGCCACAGCGCCCGAGAGCAGTTGGGGGTTAGGTGCCTTGCTCTTACAACCCTAAGCAATAGATAATGTCTGCCCCTCCAGTCTTCCAGCTTACTTTAGAGTCCCTTTATTCTTAAAGGAGCACTATCGCGAAATTGTGTGGTATTAAAAACCCATATAAACACTTTGGCTAATGAGAGGAGGGGTCACGTATACACCTAAACTGAAGAAAACCCGCCAAGCTTGTGGTTTTCTTCTCCTGGTTGGAATAAAATCCAGGTGTGACAAGTTTAGTCTATGAGGGGTGACAGGCCCATCAAAATAAAAAAAAAAACAAGCCTGGCTGGATATTTCCTGATGCCGGGTGTATAAGTGACCTCTCCACTCGCCATCCAGCATATTTATATTTATTTTTATTATTGGGCCATTTTTTCGCGATAGTGCTCCTTTAATTTCCCTAATGCATGTGCTGTATACAGGATTAATTTAACATCAGTTCTAACAATGATACATTAACATCAATTATGAATCATTTTTATTCAGAAACATCAATGTTTTCAGTTTACAGAAATGTTAAGAGTTTTAGGGGAAGCCCCTATATAACAGGATCCCCCTCCTTTCACTCCTCTGCATGCTGTCCTGTCTAAATGTGCTATATTTCTATCCATTTACATTGTCAAATAAACGCTGATTCAGCAGTGTGATTTTTTTCTTGCGTTTTTGTGTGAGAAAAAAATGTTATGATCTTTTTTTCTTATTGCAATTCAGCACCACATTTAGCTGTGCAAAGTATTAAAATCATTATACAGCTAAGTGCTGAATTTTTTTCTCACAAAAAAATGTGAGAAAAAAAATGATCACGGTTCTGAGTCAGCCCTATAGTCTTGTGTTACAGGTTGTCCTTGTCCATACAGTCATACAGTCCTACAGATTAGCTCCCCATCCCCATCCCCATACCGTAGCGCAGTTGAAACTCCTGCTCAGCCCCCTCAGCACCTCCTGAAAGGTTTTCCTTCTCTTCATGGCTGCTCCCCAGCCTGCGCTCTGTCAGAGCCGTGTGTGTAGCCAGTCTGGGGGGCCGAGCAGGGAGTGGTGGCTGCTCGGGGCGGACAGAGGATGTGATGTTGGGGGGGAAGGACATGATGGGGGGAACTAGCCTTTCCTGAAAGACAAAGATCACATTTCCTCCCCACCTAATGCTCAGCTTAGCACTTAACCTCTGCACAGCCAGCTCCTTGCGATAATAATTCAGGGGTTAATGCGGCTCCGTGGCTCGCCAGAGTGCTGGGTGGGTTGTGCATATGTATGTTCAGAAGATCTTCCAAAGTACATAACTTCAGAAATCTCATCCAAACCATTTCCCGAACTGCTTGGATGAAGCAACGCAAAGAGCAATGAGGATATGCAAAGCAGGGAAGCCGGTAGCTGCAGATGGCTGTTTACTGAAGAAATCATTAAAAGATAAATTGCAGCCATTTAAAATAGGTTACTGATGCACAATGTCCTCAGTAAATATGGTTTGGTGCTTTATTTTGTCAGGTAGCTATGGTAAGGGTCCAGAGTCCCACATGTGACCTGCATCTGATTGCCAGGTGTATTAAAGCAGAACAAATTTGACTTTCCCAGGTTTTGTTACATTCCTCTGGAAAATCCCAAATTGGGCTGCGTAAAACCCCCCAGAACACCTCTTTGTACTCACCTCTTCCTGGTTCCAACGGTGCATGCGCAGGCTCTCATTCAACGAGCCAGCACTATGTCATGCGACAAATGGCTCTCACTGACTTACTATATTGGGACGAGCTGCCGCATCCCCTGCAGCATGTGCGCTTCTTCCGCAGCCTATATGAATGGCTGGGGCGGGAGGGGGTGCACTCCACCGGGGATGCGGCAGTGCTCGCTCCCCACTCATAACAAGTGGGTCGATTCAGAGCCAGGAAAAAATTCTCACTCCTTTTTTAGTAGAGAAAACTGCCATTCAGTGTCATTGTCTGCTGGTTGTAAATGGTCAATCAGCCCCAAAGGAGACAATGAAAGTGAATGGCAGTTTTCTCTCCTAAAAAGGAGAATTCTCGCCTGCCTCTGAATCGACCCAAATGAGAACAGTTCACCAAATGAAATAGTCATGGCAGATTGGACGAGAGCCTGCACATCCACCTTTGAAATGAGGAAAAGTTAGTTTTCACGGGCATCCCAGGGGGTTTCACACACCGGGGCATCCCGATTTGGGATGCATTTGGCATTTGTGAAAGGTGCATGGAGAACGGAGAGCAAGAGAGATGAAGGGCAAGCAAGAAAAAGACAAGAGATGTGAATAGAGCATGAAAGAGAGATTCAGGTAAAGTTAAAAAAAAATGAGACCAAGATAAATGAAGCATGGAGGAAAGAGGAAAAAAGGAGGGAGACACTGAAGTACAGTAAAACAGAGCTAGAGAGGATGTAGAGAATTTGAAGAAAAAACTGTAAATGGGGGGAACTGGAAACACAGAGCTATACAAATGAAAGGCTAGTGCCAGTTAAGTGTGTCCGGCACTCAGCGCTGAAGCCCATATTTAAAATCAAACACAAAACCAGCGCCAGCGCTCAACACATATACACCAGCACCAGAGCGAAAACACATAGAATGACATTGTTTTAACACTGACAATGACACTATAATGGCAGACCTGCGCATACAATTCTGCAGAAAAAAAAAAAAATATATATATATAAATATATATAAGTGTTTGGCTGCTGGGCAGGAGATGTCATGCAATGATTTGATCCTAAAATTGAAAAAAATAATTAATGAAAACGCTATTTATACACAAGCAAAAAAGCACCATTAAAATGTATGGGATAACGCCGCTGAGCAACAGGTACTACATGCCGCTTTACACTGAACCGCCGCTAGTGATACATGTGACGCTGCACAACGCTATTAGAGGCGCTCACCATATTGACTTTCATATATATGGTTTTCACATACTGCGCCAGGCGCTCACCTGGTGCTACGTGGTACTACGTGGCATTAGCGCTTTTTAAACAACCCCCTTAATCAAGGAATGGATACAGAGTATTGGAGAGAGGGAAACAAAAATGGGAGAGACAAAAATAAGATGAATGAAGCAAAGATAAGACACTGGAAAAGGGAGAAGAAAACTTTGGCAGGAGAAAGAGAGATTAGAAAATTTAGGAGAAGGAGAAAATGTGAAAAGAGAGAGAGAGATGGGAGGAAAGTAACAAAAAAAAAGATGAAAATAATCAGCAACATAGAGATGAAAAGAGGAACACGGGAATATGTGAAAAAGAAAAGAATGGGGAATGTGTAAATGAGAGCAAAATGGAGCCAATGTGAAACTAAAATGAAAAAGGGCCCAAAGGAAAAAGAAATGAAAGGAAAGGAAAAAAGATAACTAGGGAAATACTTTCAATACTTACGGAAAAATTTTCAGCCTAAAATTAAAAAAACTCTATACTCACCATATGTTCTGAGCAGACTTTCAATTCGTCCTGCAGGTCTTACCTAATATCTTGATCCATGGCCCGTGCTGCACACTCGATTGCAAGAAAAAGAGGTGGCACGCCCCCCTCCATTCTCTGCAATGGAAAAGTGAGTGTTAAGTCTTCACATGCCCCTTTCCATTGTAGTAAATGCAGGGGGCGAGACGGTCACAGTGATGAGGCTGGGGTGTCTCTGCATCGTAGGACCCAGGAAAAGACAGGCGATCAGATGTGGATCAAGGTATCAGGTAACATCTGTAGCAGCGGACTATAGCTGACAGTCTGCGTTGGAACACATGGTGAGTATACCTTTTTTTAATTTTTTTTTTTAGGCTGAAAATGTTCCTCAATGACAACACTGGTGGTTACTTGCTTAAAGAAAAATTGGGCCTGCTTCTTGTGTGACCACACAGGTTGCAGACCTCAAAGGTTTGCCATGTGTGAATCAACACCCCGAAATGGAAGCCTGTCCCTGTCGGACATGCTTGCATTGTTAACTTCAAAAAATACAATTCTGTGATTACTGATTATGAGTATACATCACATCCCGTTCCGAAAGATATCCTTACACATGGGTTATTCATTTTCAGATGTCACTGCAGAGTAGAAAAAGTGGCCCCTCCCGGCCCATATATACCGAGGCACCTCCCACAGAACCCCAGCATTTAAAAGCAGTTAACAAAGCCGGGAGAATATAAACAACAATCACCATTAAGAGGTAACAAGAACAACAAGGGTGGGGCGGAACGGGATGGGATGTATACTCATAATATCAATTCTACAGGTGAGTAATCACAGAATTGTATTATTCTTAGTATACATCCCATTCAGAAAGATATCCTTACACATGGGACATCCAATAGCAGTGTCCGTAAGGTAGGGTGGGATCCCCAAAGGCAACAGCGGGCAGTCTAAACAACTGCTGCCTGCAGAACTTTGCGGCCAAAAGCAGCATCAGCTGAGGCCCTAACATCAACCTTGTAAAACTTAGAAAAAGTATGAACAGAAGACCAAGTAGCGGCCTTGCAAACTTGTTCAACAGAAGCCTGGTGCTGAAAAGCCCAAGAAGCACCAATAGCACGAGTAGAATGAGCAGTAGAGGTTTCCTTCTCTTAGCAGAATAGGCCTAAATCACAGCCTGATGGATCCACTTGCTGATAGTGGATTTAGCAGGAGCCTGGCCATTCTTGGGACCAGACAGAACCACAAAGAAGGCATCAGTCCTCCTAAAGGAATCAGTAGCCACCAAATAGAACTTCACAGCCCTAACTACATCAAGAGAGTGCAACACCCTTTCCTTGGGGTTACCCGGGTTAGGGCACAAGGAAGGCAACACAGTGTCCTGATTGAGATGAAAGGCAGACACAACTTTAGGCAGAAAATCAGTTTTAAAGCGAAACACCACCTTGTCCTGGTGTCTTTCAAAATAAGGAGGCTTGATGGAAAGCGCCGCCAATTCAGAAACTCGCCTGACAGAGGTAATAGCCACCAAAAAGGCTACCTTGACAGTGAGAGGGGACAAAGCCACTTCCTGCAAAGGTTCAAAAGGAGACCCTTGCATGGCCGACAAAACCAAGTTCAAATCCCAAACAGGTAACGGGCGGACGCAAATGAGTAACGCCTTGAAAGAAGGTCTTTACCAGATGATGCTGAGCAAAAGAGCCCCTGAGTGAGCAGGTCTGGCACCAGGGGCAGGACGAAGCGATCTACTGCCAACTGTACGATGTCTGCGAACCAAATTCTTCTTGGCCAACATGGGGCCACCAGAATGGCTGGCACCCCTTCCTGGGCTATTTTGCGCAGCACCTTGCCCAGCAGAGGGAATGGAGGAAATACGTATAGGAACTGAAAGCTCTTCCAAGACATTGCCAGAGCATCCAATGACAGGGAGACAAACACTGGAAGCTTGTGATTGTGACGAGACGCAAACAGGTCCACATCCGGATGGCCCCAACGGAGGCACAGAGAATGAAACACCCTGTTGCTGAGGGACCATTCTCCCATGTGAGAAGCCCCCTTGCTCAGAGAGTCCCTGTCAGGGACCGCTGGACACCCTTCTCTCGTGAGCCAACAATCCCCAATCTCCACCGCCTCTTGTGCCTATAGACAAGCCCCCACTTGCTAGAGACACGGGTTATGCCTCTCCAGACTCGGTTGCCCCCAGGACTTACTGGCGCAAAGATTGCTGGCTTACGATAAAGACGGATGAACTGTGGGGTATCCCAAAACAGGAGTTCATGCACAAAAGTCCGTAAACATCAAAACCAAGGGGCAAGGCAAAGAGTAGTCGGGACTGGCAAGGGTCAAGGCCAGTCAGACAGGCAGAAGGTCGGTTCAGGCAGCGAGCAGGAGTAGTCAAGGATGAAGCCGGATCAAAAACACTAAGATGAGAGTCAGAAGCACACCCAAGCTGGTAAATGGCTATAACGGGCACTGGTGATCCGGGCAGGAAAATATTTAAATGGTGACTGACCAATGGGAAGGGGAATGTGCTGATTGATGCAACACACGATCTCACCCCTGATAGGAGAAACCCCAGGGACTGGACCGCCCTGGCCAGTCAGGCTGTCCAGTCCCTGACCTCCCCAGAGCAGAGGATCCCCGGGCCAGGATTGGTCCCTTTAAATCTGCCCCCGGCGAATGCGCTGGGAGCAGCGCCGCCGGGGGACATAAAAGGAACGTGCACGGCAGTTGGAGGGGTGGCTGCCCGGCCGCGCCGCCAGTGAGCGTGCGGAGGCTCCGCGGGACAGACTCCCAGGTAAGTTCCTTACAGTCCGTTTCAAGATTCTCCACCCCCGGAATGTACACAGCCGAAATGCAGGGAACATTGTCCTCTGCCCATGACAGAATCAGGGAAACTTCCTTGAGAGCCCTCTTGCTCCTGGTTCCTCCCTGATGATTGATGTAGGCGAACGCCGTCTGGTTGTCTGAGCAGATCTGTACCGCCAGACCCCGAAGGCGTGCAGTCAGATGGGAAAGCACTAGCCTTATCGCCCTCAGTTCCAGAATGTTGATTGGGGCATAGGCCTCCTGAGGTCCCCACTGCCACTGGAATTTCAGGGACCTCCAAAAGCCCCCCAACCAGTCAGACTGGCATCCGTGGAGACCACCTCCCAGCAGGGAGTCAGAAAAGATCTGCCCACTAGCAGATTCCTTGGATCCAGCCACCATGACAGAGACCGCCTGGCCAGAGGGGACAGCACAAATACCTGATCCAGGGACCCTCCATAAGGGAACCCACATGAGGGAAAGGGGGGGGGGGGAGGCACAAGTAATGCGGGCAGGGCATCCCATAAGGCTCACCATGGCCTGAACCGTCTACCCTTTGGTGGGGGAGTTGCGGCGGAGCTCAGCTCCTTAGCACCAAATATGGTGTCTTCTACCTTCACCTGAACGCTACAGCCAAGGCTGGGAGGCAATATGATAAAGACAGAAGGGGTGGGAATAGCTTCACAGGGCCATAGGGCCAAAAGACCCCGCTCACCTGCCTGAAAAAGAAAGAGACACTTTCTCGTCCTGGCAGTCCGAGACTGCAGAAAAAATCTGGGGTTCTGTGGGAGGTGCCTTGGTATATATGGGCCAGGAGGGGCCACTTTTTCTGTTCTGCAGTCACGTGACATCTGAAGATGAATAACCCATGTGTAAGGATATCTTTCGGAACGGGATGGGATGTATACTAAGAATATTTTATTCTTGCCCCTTTCTTCCCCCTTCACTTGGGCGTTTTATCTTTGAGTGGGTGCAGGAGCAAATGTAAGTGCTGACAATGCTTCAGTATCATGCATACAAATAGGGAGAGGGAGTTTTCTTTTCCTGGCTGTTTGTAACAGACATATAACAAACCTCTGCTAGGAGGGTTCTGGAAAACTCTTCTGTGTGTGTGTGGGTGGGCGGAGCCAGCCATGAGAGAGAAGCTTGTGAGGTAATTCCAGCAGGTTATAAAAGGCACAGCACAGCTCTGAGGGAGCAGAGTCCGTGAGGTGGGTCAAAGGGAGCACTTCTGTGTCTGTATGTGTTTCTGAGCCCACATAAATTATAGGGCCACAGTGAAGTTTTTGGTTGAAACTAACTCTCTCCTTATTTACCTCACTGCTGGGCTGTGTGAGGGGTGTAAAGACTTATTTTTTTGTGTGTTATTCACTGTGTGAAGCCTCCCGCGGAGCGCAAAGAAAGGGACTCAGCGCGGTTGGAGGACGCCCTTAATTATAATTTTATTTAGGAGAGTTTTGAGGCTGTGACCGTTGAAGAAAGAAATATCCAGAAAATATTTAAAGAAACAGCATCATTTTAGTCAGAAATAACAGGACATTTTCCACCAAGATCGTTTGGTCTAAGGATAAGTGAACTTTTCTCAGTTCTCCTCACTATTTAAAGCATAGTTACAAATTTAGAGCATCATCTATCTGAAGTTTATTATATAGAGTTAATCTTACATTTAAAATAGATTGTGAATGTATTGATAGATTGTTTGAATTACACAGAGCATACAGTGTGTATTAAAGTTATCCAAATAGCCATATATGATAAAGTGACCTAGACACAAGTTTATCCTTTGTTTAACATATTCATCCTTCCCCTCCCCCCCCCCCATATTCTTCAAGTAGAAATTATACTAGATTCTTCTACAGTCATTTATTGCCTTAAACCAGTGGCTATATACACCAACTATTGTTTTCAATGTATTCAACCGTTAAATTCTCAATTGGTTCTTATTCATCTGGTGTGGTGTGTTTTATTCCCTTATTTAAACAACCACACCCTACATATTTTTGGCGTAGTCGGCAGGATACAAAACTCCGTGCCATGAAGTCCTCGGTAGATGCCGGTGAATCTAGTGAAACAATGTTTAGCCAAACTAGTGGGGTTGGGTCTCCCCTTCCCATTATTGTGCCTATGGGAACAGCGGGAGCCAATGTACCTAAATTTGATGGATATAATTTGGCAATAGGAGATTGGGCAGAAAGGCTATGCACTACTGCCAGATTATATCAAGTCCAACCTGCACACCAAGTTGACCTGGCATTACAATCACTGGAGGGAGACGCTCGCGAGGCTATTCTGGTGTTGCCTCAATCTCAGAGAACTAGTCTGGATATCATTATAAAAAGGCTAGAGTTACTGTATGGGGAGACAACTGAGACAGCAGAATGCAAAACTCGTTTTTATGGTCGCAAACAGTTGGATGGAGAGTCAATTCAGAAATTTGCTGTGACATTACAAAAACTTTGGAAAAAAATTTCCAAAAGTGAGGGGAGTGAGGATGATCAGACCCCTGCAATTGACCAAATAATAAGGGATCAATTTATTAATGGAATAAGAAACCCTGCTCTGAAAAGGTCCTTAAGAGATATGGTCAGGGCTGATGAGGATGTAGAATTTGATCGCATATTAGTGGAAGCATTAGATCGAAATCGAGATGAGGGAAATATGAATCTCTATTGGACTCAACCAATACAAACCAAAGAAAAGGGGGAGGACTACAGGGAAGCAAAAAGGGAAGAAACAAAAGTTTTGACAGATGCTATAAAGAGTTTAGGGGAAAGCCTAACTACTGTTTTAAAAAAAGAATTAGCCCCATTAAAAGAGGCCGTTATGAGTAAAGGGGCGGGAGGACGGGGATATCGAAGAGCAGAATATGACTCTCATGGACCTGACCAACGTCGATGTTGGAGGTGTGGTCAACCTGGACATCTAGCAAGACAATGTTCAGGAGGTTCTGTTTCCGGGTCATCTGGGTCTGGTATTCTTCACCCTCGACCTTTAAACTAGAGCATCCTACAGCTGAGGGGCAAGCTGTAGGAGGCAATGATACTAAGACCTCTGAGTTATTTCCAGCGGTAGTGGGCAATTGCCCAGTGATAAAAGCAAAAATCAATGGACAGATGATACGTTGTTTAATTGATACTGGTTCGGAGGTGTCATTAATTAATGACCAACCTTTACCCATACTGGGGGTGACTTGGGTGGACATTGAACTTTTTGATAAAATTATTGGTCAAAAAGGGTTGATCGTCACACAAAACACTGCATTGCCATCTACTCCAGTAATATTGGGAATGAATGTTCTTCGGGAACTGGATGGTCTAATGTTTAATGAATTTGGACCAGCATATTGGTCCCAAATCTCTGAAAAACGAAATGATCAAAAATGGTTGCTCAAGTTGAAAAGAGTATGTAGCATACATTGCACCTTGCGTAAAAACAGAGGGAGGGTGGGAGTCATACGCACACCATCTAAGAAAAAAATAGTCCTCCCCCCTAGAAAAGAGGTAATCATACCCTTGAGGGTGGGGGGTCATTGTAGAGTCCAAGGTATCCCTTTGCTAGTGGAACCAATCAGAGAATTTGGAGTGAATGGGGAATGGTTGGTAGGACGTACTCTCTCCCATGTCACACAAGGGGTGGTTTCTGTCAGACTCATCAATCTAGGACAGATACCTATAACATTGCCCCGCCATTTCTTGATAGCTGAAGTACATGCAATAGAGTCCACTGTTAATTCTGTCCTAGAGAAACCGCATCAGAAAAAACATGCTGAAATCTCCATTACCGCACAGCTTGAGGAGTTATGGACACAGCTGGGGTTGGGTGATTCATGTTTGACTCCTGAGCAATTAGAAGAACTTCGAGAAGTGCTGCGACGCAATATAACAGCTTTTGCCCTAACAGAAGATGATGTGGGACATACTTCAGCTATTGAACATCATATAGTCACAACTGAGGACAAACCAAGTCGTGAACGCTATAGAAATATTCCCCCAGCACTTTATCAAGACGTAAAGGACATATTGGATAAAATGATAGAAGGAGGAGTGGTGAGACCAAGTCAGAGTCCTTGGGCTTCTCCCATCGTACTGGTCCGAAAGAAAAATGGACAACTCCGGTTCTGTGTAGATTATAGAAAATTAAACGCTTTGACATTAAAAGATGCGTATCCCTTGCCACGAGTAGAGGAATCATTGGCGGCATTAAGAAAAGCTACCTTATATACTACCCTGGATTTAGCCTGCGGATATTGGCAAGTGCCTATTAGAGAGCAAGATAAACCAAAGACAGCGTTCATTACACCCATGGGACTGAATGAGTTTAACCGGATGCCATTCGGACTGTCAAATGCCCCCAGTACTTTCCAAAGACTCATGGAACGATGTCTGGGAGATTTAAACTTTCAAACCGTTCTCATCTACCTGGATGATGTGATCATTTTTTCTAGAAATTTCCAAGAACATTTAGAACATATTGAACAAGTATTACAAAGAATTATTGCATTTGGACTCAAACTGCAACCCAGCAAATGCAAATTAGCTCAACAACAAATCAAATATCTCGGGCATATAGTTGCAGAATCGGGAATAGCACCCGACCCAGAAAAAATGGAGGCTGTGAAAAATTGGCCTCGGCCAAATACTGTGAAGGAAGTAAGAGGTTTCCTGGGACTAGTTGGCTACTACAGGCGGTATATCAAAGGATTTGCTCAAAGTGCAGAACCTCTCCATCGACTACTTAGAGGTAAACCGCAAGGTAAAAACAAATATGTGGCCGGAAACATCCAATCTGTATGGAAAGAGGAACAGGAAAAAAGTTTCAATGAACTAAAGCAAAAACTTTTAGAGGCTCCAGTCTTGGGGTACGCTGATTACAGTAAGCCATTTATATTACAAACTGATGGCAGTCTACAGGGATTAGGTGCAATTCTGGCACAGAAGCAAGAAGGAAGAGAGAGAGTCATTGCGTATGCCAGTCGCTCTCTCAGACCGACTGAAAGGAATCCTAGTAACTACAGTTCATTTCGTCTCGAACTCCTAGCAATTGTATGGGCGGTAACTGAAAAATTTCGTGAATATCTAACCGGGGGTCGAGTGGATATCATTACTGATAACAACCCTTTACTATACCTCAATACTGCTAAGCTGGGAGCCCTTGAACAGAGGTGGGTAGCTCGATTGGCCTCATTTGATTATCATATTCACTATAGGCCAGGACATAATCATACCAATGCTGACGCCCTATCTCGCTTCCCCTTGGGGAAACTGGACACTGATTCCGATCAGATGTTAGAAGAAGTGGAAATTCCTCCCTTACGAGTTCGCCCATTGGAAATCAGAGAAAAAGAGATTGAGGAGGTTCAGATAAATGCTACAACTGCAGAAATATGCGACAAAGGGGAATGGCAGAAATGGCAGTCTGAAGACTCAGATTTGTTGAAAATTTTGACTCACCTTCAAATTGGTGATAAACCCTCTTACCGGGAGAGAAAACGGTTGACTGATAGAGGAAGAGCCATTTGTCGACAATGGGACAAATTGTTCATCAAGGATGGAGTTCTGTATCGCCGTGCATGGGAAAATGGAGAAGAGCGATGTGTTTGGCAGTTTGTAGTGCCAATTGAAATGGTGGAAGGTATTAGTTCAATTCTACACCAAATGGGTGGTCACTTCCAAGGCGATAAATTGGAGGCTCTGGGAAGAAGGTACTTTTATTTCCCACGGATGAGGGAGCACCTAGAGCAAGCATGTAAAAGTTGTAAAGAATGCAATATCCATAAAGGCCAAGAACAACACACCCAACCTATGACTATATTGGCTAATGAGCCTTTTGACCTGTTGACCGTGGACTTTATCAAGATTGCCGAATCCTCTTCTGGACATCAATTTGCTATGGTCTGTGTAGACCATTTTACAAAATTTGCGATCGTGATACCCACTCATGATCAAACAGCCCATACCACGGCTTGTCTACTATGGAAAAATGTATTCAGACCTTATGGCTGCCCACGTAGACTACTTTCTGATCAAGGCGCTAATTTTGAAGCACAAATAATTAAGGAACTGTGCCAGCTTCATGGAATTCGTAAAGTACATACTAGTCCCTACCATCCTCAGGGAAATGGGGTTTGTGAAAGATTTAATCGAACCCTGTTGGAATTAATCAGAACCCTGGGAAGTGAAAAGCTTGAACAATGGCCTGAACATATCGATGATGTGGTTTGGATTTATAACCATATGTTACACTCATCCACAGGATTTACACCGTACTACTTAATGTTTGGGCGACCAGGAAGATTACCCCTGGACTTCGTGTTGGGGACCCAAGAAGTGGTTGAACCTAGAGCTACTGATCAATGGGTGAAGGAACATAGGCGGCGCTTATTACGAAGTAAAGAAATGGTCCATCAACGGTTACAAACCGAGGAAAATCCTACCCAGAAGTGCCCATTACTGCAAACTGGAGACAGAGTGTTAGTCCGTCGGACCTTTGCACGAAGAAAAAATAAACTAGTTGCAAAATGGGAAACTGATCCTTATGTTGTAATAAAGCAGCCTTTTCCTAATTTGCCTGTGTATGACGTGAAACGAGAGGATGGGAAGGGATCAGAACGGCGGTTACACCGGAACTTGCTTAGACCATGTGGATTTATAATGACTTCAGAAGAAGAGCTGGTAAAGACGTCTGAGGATAGTCCCACCAACAAAAACAATTGGCCAGAGGAGGATGACTGGTGGGTCACCCAACCCCAACTTCCTGCAGGGTCAAACAAGGAAAAAGAGAGACCCATGGAAACAGAACTAAATTTAACAGAGGAACAGGTAGCAGAAATAGAATTGGGAGTGGAGCCCTCATCCCTCATAGGAGACCCCCAAGGACATTTTCCCCAACAGACTGAGGACGAAAGGGGGGAAGCGAGGGATTCTGAAATAGAAGCTAGATATCCAAAAAGAGATACTAGAGGGCAGCTTCCACAATACTTGGAAAATTATCAATTATAGGCAGAGGACTGCTAATAAAAAAAAAGGGGGAAATGTGTAACAGACATATAACAAACCTCTGCTAGGAGGGTTCTGGAAAACTCTTCTGTGTGTGTGTGGGTGGGCGGAGCCAGCCATGAGAGAGAAGCTTGTGAGGTAATTCCAGCAGGTTATAAAAGGCACAGCACAGCTCTGAGGGAGCAGAGTCCGTGAGGTGGGTCAAAGGGAGCACTTCTGTGTCTGTATGTGTTTCTGAGCCCACATAAATTATAGGGCCACAGTGAAGTTTTTGGTTGAAACTAACTCTCTCCTTATTTACCTCACTGCTGGGCTGTGTGAGGGGTGTAAAGACTTATTTTTTTGTGTGTTATTCACTGTGTGAAGCCTCCCGCGGAGCGCAAAGAAAGGGACTCAGCGCGGTTGGAGGACGCCCTTAATTATAATTTTATTTAGGAGAGTTTTGAGGCTGTGACCGTTGAAGAAAGAAATATCCAGAAAATATTTAAAGAAACAGCATCATTTTAGTCAGAAATAACAGGACATTTTCCACCAAGTTCGTTTGGTCTAAGGATAAGTGAACTTTTCTCAGTTCTCCTCACTATTTAAAGCATAGTTACAAATTTAGAGCATCATCTATCTGAAGTTTATTATATAGAGTTAATCTTACATTTAAAATAGATTGTGAATGTATTGATAGATTGTTTGAATTACACAGAGCATACAGTGTGTATTAAAGTTATCCAAATAGCCATATATGATAAAGTGACCTAGACACAAGTTTATCCTTTGTTTAACATATTCATCCTTCCCCTCCCCCCCCCATATTCTTCAAGTAGAAATTATACTAGATTCTTCTACAGTCATTTATTGCCTTAAACCAGTGGCTATATACACCAACTATTGTTTTCAATGTATTCAACCGTTAAATTCTAAATTGGTTCTTATTCATCTGGTGTGGTGTGTTTTATTCCCTTATTTAAACAACCACACCCTACATGTTGGTCCAGTCTAAAGCTAAACTAAAGCTTAAATTTACTTTTTGAAAGCAGATACAAGGTTTGGGGTGGCAACAGTTAGGAGGTGATATAAGGGAGAACCCAACCCTTATAGAAGGTTCTAGAAGTGTTATCTGATGAAGGGAAGATCTCTATTAATGTAAGCGGAGGTGTGATAAGCAGCAGAGGGAGATTCCAGCAAGAGCTAAGGGAGGACTAGAAGTTAGTTGTAGCCCAAAACCTAACAAGCTAACAATATGCTCACCTATTTCCTGCACAGATGGCCGCTGCTTGTCTGGCTCAGTGTGCCTTATCTCAGGGGACCCCAGCTAAGGTTGCCAACTGGTCGGTATTTTTTTTTTTTACTGGCCACTATTTTTTTTTTTTACTGGTAATTGAGGATGGAAAAAGTATACCTGCAATTACTGGTAAAATTACCCGTAAGAAACAAATACCAGCACCTCCAGGCCAGTGGCCAGTGAAGTAAAAAACTCTAGGACCAGGTGATTTATTGTCCTAGGAGCATTCCGATTTGGCATTCCCCTGCAGTATGAAACCCCGGAGGGTCCCTATAACTTATCTCAATCTGGGATCCCAGGGTGGAATGTATGGAGGTGGGTGCACACAGGACAGATGGAGAAGGGATGATGTGAGGTGCGCAACTAAACACAGCATGGTAAGCATAGCCCTGCACCTTACATCATCCCCACTCCTCACAACCTGGGTGTCCCCGTCGGTGGCTATGTAATCCTGCACTCTGGGCAGGGATGCTGCCAAAGGCCTGGACATGCACCCGGGCCGATCACCTCACACACCGCGGGACATCAGAGATCGTGATGACCCGCGGGGTGTAAACCCCCCAAAACCCCCGAAAAACCTTACCTCTCCAGCCACTGCTTCCGCCGCCGCCGCCTCACTCGCGCTCCTCTAGACGTGCGCGCGCCCGCGACCGGCCGTCTCTGAATGGCCGGCGCGGGCGCGCACACGTCAAGAGTGACGCTTGTCAATCAGCTTGTCCGTCGGCGCCGATTGGACGGAGCGGCCACGTGGGAGCGGGGAGAGGTGAGTTTTGGGGGCTTTCTGGGGGGTTTCACACAGCAGGGCACCCCCGATCGGGGTGCCCCGGGGAAGTGGACCAATACCCAGGATAGTCAAAACTGGCTATAGAGGTGTATTCTTTTTCATGGTGTTTCTTGGGGTTCTATTAAAGGAGCAATAAAAAAAAGCTATATTGATATGCTGGCTGGCGGGAGGAGAAGTCACTTATACACCCAGCATCAACAAATATCCAGCCATGCTTGTTTTTTATTTTTATTAATGGAAGGAAAAGGAAATCGGGTGACAGGTTCTGTCACCCATGGATTTTATTCCTACCTGGAGAAGAAAACCACAAGCTTTGAGGGAGTGTTATTTAGTTTGGGTGTATAAGGGATCCCTCCTCTCATTAGCTAAAGTGTTTATATGGGTTTATAATATTGCATAATTTCGTGATAGTGCTCCTTTAAGTTTTTCTACTGCTATAGTGATTCTGAAAGTAGTTCAGTAACCTCAAGCCCCCATTTGATGCTCATGGTGAAACATATTTGGGGCACAAGAGGCTAAAATGTGATATGTATAGAACAGCATCAATAAGATATTTTTTTCGTAGTTTGTAGTTGGCTAGAACATGGCTTTTTTGTTTTATAAACAAATGATTTTTTATCGGAATGAGCAATCCATACAGGAAACATAAACCAAAATGAAACCACCTTTTAAATATCGCAATTTACCAATGTAGCCGTTACACCGTCCTGATACCCAGACTGCTCGTTTCCTAGCCGCAAATTGCCGGTAATGACAGTGGATGGCGAGTACAGTAATAACCCCAGTCTCTGAGAACTCTGCCTCCAAGAACGTATTCCTGGATTTATGTATGAAAGTCTGCTGGAGGTTTTCCCTCTCCCATAATTCATATACCGGTAATCGCTGGACAATCAAATGCCTATTTCCATTAAACCATATCAGAACAGTCAACATGCGTATTATCTGATGCCTATTTTTTTTAGATCACATGAGGGCTCTACCCTGCCAAATTTTTCACCCTCTCAGCATCATTAGTAGGAGATATGCTTCAATAAAAATTTTAATCTTTCTTACTAAATGGCTGGTATTGTAGAGTAAGAAAAACAACATGAAGTATGAAAATATTGTGCCGAAACAGTTGGAGCCCAACGTTTCCTTTTTTGTGTGGATCAGGCTTAGGGTTTTATTGATGTGACAATCCACCTTAGGGACAGACCCATGTTAGGCTTAATACAGTCAGCTAAACGGAGAGACGCTTTTTATTGGCACAAGATAGAGTGCTATCCTAAAACAGGAAAAAAAGTATTTACCTGGCACATATGGATCAAGTACAACAGGCTGTACCTATCATTATTATTAGTTTGTATATTCATGCATTATTCATATGTCCCAGGTTTCCATTTGAAGGGATTGGCCCTCTTTTAAGTCCATGTCCCCCTGTCCCTGGTTGTTCTCATTTGTCCCTTTTTGAGGTTTGCATCAATAAATGATTCCTTTTACTATTCAAAGATGTAACTGTTACAACCTATCTCCTATACATTGCTCAATGAGGGGGCATGGCTTCATTTAACAAGTGTCCCTCTTTCCCACACGGTAAAGTTGGATGCATTATTTTCTATCTGGGATTCCATTGTGAAGATTAACAGGACCAGTCAATCAAAATCAATTACCTGGCAGATTTCCTGATGTAGTGTCAGTTCCATGCTGTGCTGCATCTTTGCTTTGGTCACAGAAAAGAAGGGGAATTTCTTCTTTGTCCCCACTGATCTAGACTACCTAAGGCTCGTGTCAGGTAGACAAACCCCTCTGTTAGTGATAGGCTAGAATCAAAAACAGCTCACTTCAGGGATTTTACAGGTGAGTTGAAGTGGGACCAATAAACTACTGGGGACAAAGGGCGAGTACGTTTTTTTAAAAATCATGGGTGGTCAAATATTGCTTCCAAGTGACAAATGATTTTTAGGACATGCTGCCATGATATAATTTACATACATGAGCTAAAGGCAGCCTTCATTCTACAAGTCAAACTTGATCCTAGTCTTGGCTTTGAGCTGGCATTCATTTCATTGCTACTTATAACCCAGTTTCTCAAAGCCATCACTAGACCGTCTCAATGCAAAACTAAAAACAGGTATCTGAACTACCATAGAAAAAGAGAGTAGCTTTGGAACATTTTGGTGTGATTAAGCCTTATATGTGAAAAAGATATTTAATTACATGCTCTAGAGGAGGAACAAAGCCCAGTCTAAATTATTCTAGGGCCATGTGACCCAGTGACCTCTGAGTCAGCCAATATTAGAAGCAGTAGCCAGGGGTGCGCTGGCCACAGGAAGCACAAAGAGAGCCTTGGGGCCAGCTGACCTCACCCAGAGCCACTCCAGTACATGTTCTGCCCCTGCAATGCCATAGCCTCAGAATAATGGCTGTGGGGAGTCGTACCTACCTCTGACAGATTAGTTGCCCCCACAATACTAAAGCTTTAGTACTATAACTTTAAGGGGGCACTATCACGAAACTGTGCATTTTAAAAAAATCCATTAGCCACATTGGCTAATGAGGGGAGCGGTCAATTATACACCCAAACTGAATAAATCTCCCACCAAGCTCGAGGTTTATTCTCTCATGGTAGGAATACAATCCAGGGGTAACAGGGTTAGTGTATTACATGACAGAACCTGTCTCCCCTGATTTCCTCTTCCTTTCATTAAACTAAAAAAACAAGCCTGGCTGGATACTTGGTGCCAGGTGTATAAGTGACCCCTCCTCCCGCCATCCAGGATATTTATATGGATTTTTATCATTGGGCCATTTTTCACAATTGTCTTAAAGAAAGGGAGACCAAATCCACCAAGCCAATGATTTACCCCTGCAATTCTATAGACGCAGCTGATAAATGTGCTTAAAGGAGCAGTATCGCGAAATTTGCATTAAAAAAGATAAATAATTAAATAGCCACACAATAGCTTCTAACATGTGTATAAATAATCTGGCGATAGAAATAGGAAAAAATATATGCCTTTCTTTTAAATTGTATAATTACAATGGCTCAGTCCATTTGGTGAATAGGGGGATCTGCTGGGTTGTATTTAGTGAGCTGCTTCATTTAGCCCACTGGTCTCCTAGCAACACTTTACCTCAGAGGCTGACACTGTAATCAGTGGTAACGGCTGTGTGTGTGTGTGAGGTGCTGCTTTTGTTATGAGACCAGGCGACTCAAATATGTAAAATCTATACAAAATAAACTAAACTGACTGAAAATAACTGAAATTCTTCTTTGAATAACTGTGCAAGAAAATCTAAAGGTATTAAAGTGGAACAAAACCCTGAGTTGCCGACCCTGAAGTCTATAAGACCCGGCCATTGACCTTGCCCCTTGGGCATTCTAAATCAGGATGCCCACTGTGTGAAACAACCCCTGGATAACCACAGATCCCCCCATTTTTCTGGCGTGCTCACGCAGATAGTCATTTAGACAGGCCAGGCGGCCAGAAAGGTTACTGCTCAGGCTCCCCATCTGCGTGCAAACAGAGCTGATTGGATGAGAGACCGCGCATGCGCTGTGGGACAGGGAAAGGTAAGTTTTCACAGGCGAACATGGGGATTTCACATATCAGGGCATCCCAAGTCAGGATGCCCCTAGGGGCACAAAACAAAACTCCAGATAGTGAAAATCCTGGGTTGGGCTTTGCTCAAAACACACAAAGCTGAAAGAAAGATCATATGGAAAAATGTGTTGAGAAAAGAGAGAGAAAATGGTAAACTGAAAGATTCTGCAGCAGAGCCAACATGAAGGGAAAACTGTCAAAATCAGCTAAATGACTTCTAGAGCTTTTCTCTCTGTTTTAGATATATAAGTTCTGGCCAGGCAATGTTGCAATGTTGTTATCTTATGCTGGACAGCTGCCAGCACTGAACAGCTGATACTTTGATACATTGTTTCACCCTCTCCTCAGCATGGAACAGGCCAGAGTGTCGGGCTCCGACACTCAGAAGACATACACATGAGCTATTAGTCTCCAGCTGCTCAACACAGACATCATTTTTTTATAAATTTGTAATTCTTACTCCAACACTTACCTACATTCAAAGTACCATTTAAATATAAGTCACCAAGAAAAAATTGTGATACTGCTCCTTTAATGACTATTTGGGAAGCACAAGGGGGGTAGTGTTACCCCAAGCAGCAGCAGTGCCTGAATAAATGGTTGGGATAGGTGTGGGGATTGACTGGAGATCCTCTTTAATTCCTTGTACTATTTGCTGTCACTTCCGTCCCCATCCCCATCCCTAAGTTAGGCAAAGGGAGGAGAAGTTTTTGTTTAACATATGTGACCTGCGAAAAAGAATAGGGACCTCACTGATTTGCTCATTGGCAGGTCTAGTTATCCATAACCAACAGCAGTGGCCCCTTTGCAATTGACTACAGGGAGGAGAAAATATGGAAGGGGGGTGGTGCAATTAAATGTGGTCTGCTGTAAAACTAAAATACTTTAATAAAACATCAATAAAACTAGTTGAACCTATCAGTCTTTATAGGCAGTTTATGTGGTGGATTTGGTTATCCACACCTCTTCAATCATAACAGAAGACAGTAGCATTTCTGTTCTCTGGCTGCAGCTCGAGAACAGTCCAAAAATACATTTCCTGTAACCAGCTCAGGGTACCGGAAACATCAGGACATAATATATTTTTCCCAGCCACCCAAAGTTTATACAGCTATAGTAAGGGCCATATTTCAATTATGACAGACAAATATATAAATATTAATATACATATAGTACATAAATGATCCTATGGAGAGAATTTATGTGTAATTGTTAAAGTTTATGAGCATTGTGTTTTTCCCCAGTATCCAGTAGTCCAATTCATTCTTCTACATGGCGTTTATGTAACAATCCTTCCTATCAGTGTCATAGCCGTATTGACCAGAAAATGAATGGCTTCCTGTCACTCTTGTCTGAGTGGCATCCAATTAACAACTTCCTATCAGATTCTAATAGCGTGTCCATGAATGACTTCCTGTTTGGAAAACTGCGGAGTATTCCTTTACTTATCTCTTCCTGTTGGTGCCCTGCTGAGAATAGGACACAGGGCTGTGACACATACACAGAACCAGAACGACATCTGATGGCTCCCTGATAGTCTGGGATAGGGAAACATCTCAGACACTGAACATTAGTGCCTAATCTGCAATAAGAGTACAATAGTGCAATCCACATGCCGCATATTGGGCTTCATGCTACACATATGTGATTCGAGGGAAGAAAAAAATCTGACTGACATACCACTGTAGGTAGTTTTGTATTTATGGCTTGGGATCAAGAGCTTATGTTGGAACGAGACCCAAGACCATATATTTGCCCTCAAAAGCTGCTCTCAGGTTTATCTTAAAGTGGTCTCTAGGGAACAAAGAAAAAAAAAACCTTATTTTTCCTGCAGCCCAGTTTCCCTGGTGCTCTGGGTCCTGGGCGCCACCATCTTAGCAGAAAGCACATAGCAGTATCCCCCCCAGCTCTGTGCATGCGCCCATTCAAGTAAATAGGCAGACAACAGCGCACACACTGAGGAGGATGCCTCTTGTCTTTCTGTGTGGTAGCCAAACAGATCTACTAGGTCAGCGCTGGACCATCCTGTCTCAACATTGGTGGTGGGTTACCCTATGACTGGACTTCCACTTTAAAGTAGTGGGTTGGGGTTTTTTCTTGAGTAGATGATATGCACTTTATTTGGCTATGCTTAGCTGTTCACTGAAGCTCTTCTATCTTCCTCTCATAATAGATTGCTCAAGGTCTTCATCCAGTCCACTGTCTGCCCAATGTAGGACCTCTTTAGTCAAAATAGAAGCTTATATGGCTGAGGGAGTGAGAAAATGATGAGCAAGGTGACTCTGGCCAATCCATTGTATTTCACTTTCTAATAAAGAAGGTAACAGATGAAACATTTGTCAAACATAGAGAAGTACATTTCACGAAGCTACTTAACTTATTTACAATCAGTGGGGACATCATACTAAATAATTTTTAGACTAAGAATGGTTTAACTGCAGTGCCAAATACAGTATATGGGTCAATGATTCTTGGCCGTTCTGTAATGCATTAAAAAAGAAACTAGAAACATGGTGTTCTTTCCAGTCTTTGCTTTCATTCCTGTTATTCAGAGTTCTTTAGTGTATTGGGTCCTATCAAAATTATGATTGGCTGCTGAGGCAGCTGTGAATTTCCCAGAAAACAATGAACCTTGTAGGTCAGAAGCATGTTCAAATAAAGACAAATGAAGTAAATGCTAAAAAACATTTAAGACCCTTCACTTGTATTTTTTCTATCTGATCTCTCAGGCTGACGACATTACCCGCTCTGGGGACGAAACGTGTGTCAGCAAATTGCACATACCTGGCTTAAATTGAGACTTTATTGAGATTTTTAAATTAATGGTTTTAATGTTTTTCTATTCTATGCTTTGATTCATCAATAAATTCCGGTTTTGGCAAATTTCCTTGGGAGCTGCTCAACTGGGCACCAACTTTCTCTTTCAGAAGCCAAGCACGTACTGAACGAACGGAACAAGAGTTACCAAGCGGCTTACTGGCGGGCCCATCCTATACATACAAGAGGCATTTTCTGGAAGATCTGGGTCTCCTTATGGTTTAGAGAGGACCCAGAATACGGATTAGTGAATTGTTTCACCATATCTTAGTTTTATTTATTGCATTTATTGTATTATTAGTGAATTACGAGCAACCTCAGCTAGAAATTTGTCTGAGAACAACTAGGAGAAGTCAATCAGCAGGCTGAACAAGAATTCGGTCTATTGAGCCTGGTCACAAAATGTACAATATATGAAGACAGATTGAGGACAAGCGCGGAGTACTCAGTATGCCACTATTAGTTGTACTTTGAGTACAGAAAGAGTACAGATCCTGTTGAACCTAGGATTGGACCCTGCACCTGTTAAGACTTATAACGCTGGGCTGTTCTGCTTTCTGTCTCTAAGGCTACTTTCACATCGGGCCGTAGCGTTAACACTAGGGACTTCCTCAGAAAACGTGTTTACATGCAACAGTGATCTCAATTTAACACAGAGCAATCCAAAGTGCACAAAAACGCAAGCAGTATTTTGGCGATTGCTCTGCTGTGGTGTGAAATGGTCAGTGGGCTACTCTGGGTGGCCTTTAACTGGTGAACGCATCACAATTGCCCCGTTGTGAAAGTTGCCATAGAAAAAACAGTTAGCAGTCGACTTTTCCATAAACATGGAACGAGGTGGAATTTCCATCAAGATCATGGCTCCAATGATGGTGAAACACTGATTATTGTCAGAGATACATAGATTCAATCTTATGATTTTCTTTAGGATTGTTTGATCTACCTTAGGGGTACCCGCATTTTTTTCTATCAAGTACCACTTTCCATTTTCGAATGATCCCAAGAATCTCCTGGGTGGTCCATATTGGATTGATGACGGCTCTTAACGTCATTGTCTATTCTGCTGTATAAAGGGTCATTTTGAAATAGCCCTGATGATGCTGATGCTCATGTATTTTTTTCTTTATAAAATGAGGCTTCCAAGCTCCTAAAATTGTACCCCAATTTTTTTGTGAAAAATCCATTTTCCAGTGGGTGTCCACATGTCGAGCTGCCTGCTTGCATATGCAAATGTTTCGATACAGGTGCACAGCCGCTGACGCTGCTCACAAGATGTGGGGAGCTTACAGAGCAGCCTGCGCTCACAGCTATGATTCTTCCTTCACTAAGAAGATTGACATGACCCCATCCAGCATGGTCCAAGTGAAAGTCCCATGTTTCTATTGGTGGACAGGAGCGCGAAGGAGGTGCTTGAGGCAGAGGAAATTGAGAGTGATTGTCTATTGGAGTCACTTGGTCTGTGTTAGTCCCAGGCAATCCTTCCTTCCACTCTTAACCCCTGTGGCAACAGTCTAAAACAAGAATTTAAAATCTCTGATCATATGTAATTGCCATATATATTCTCAAAAAAGCATCTGGCTTTGCTTCCATTCCTGGGTGTGGCTGATCTGAAAATGGGATGTCATGGGACAGTTTTATCAGCAGTGGCGTAACTAAAAGTGACAGGACCCTGGCTCATACAGGAAACGTTTTTCTGTCTTTTAACTCAGTTGGGTGCAGCTAGACAGCTAAAGACTGAAACAACCGAGACTGGTACTGATTCCCTTTTCTAAAATATGCCAAGTGAGCACAAAAATAATTAAAAAAAGGCAGAAGACCAAAAATGATGAGTCTTCCCTGACCTTCTTGGCCCCAGTGCGGTTGAACACCTTCAAGTTATGCCCCCCCCCCCTTGTTTTTGAGTCATGTGTCCCATCTGCTTTGGTTGAAGCCAGCTGTGTGACTACTGGCTTGCTTCTGCTGGGAGTGCCAATGGAAATGAGTAGATGTGCAACCACTTTAGAGTGTGGTCAAACAGGAATGGAATAGAAATGAGGAATACATTTTGGAGCCTTGCTTTGGCTTTTTTTTTTTTTGGTGCTCCAAGGAATAGAGGACAGGCATCAGGTGACCTGGATTGTCCCTTCGAGGCACTGAAAAACACAATTCTGTGAAACTCACTTGTAGAATTGTTTTTGTATCCATCCAGTCCAGGCCGTCCCGATATCTTCACGATTGGGTGTTCGCCCCTAGAGGGCGCTTGACTGCAAGATCAAAGATGTAGCTCCTCCCGGCCCCCTATAAAGGCAGCAGCCCCTCTATCCTTCCCCAGTGGTTTAAAAGCAGCACTCAATGAAAGAGGGCAGGCCGGGAGGCCTAAGAAAAAGAAACCATGTTACTCACATAGCTTCAGCTTGTACTCTCTCTAATGCAAAAACTAGAAGAACTTGTGTCCTATGAACAAAAATGGTTGATCACCATAACAGGCATACAGGACATAATGAACACAAGGGCGGGGTGGGACGGCCTGGACTGGATCGATAAAAAAACAATTCTACAGGTGAGTTTCACAGAATTGTATTTTTCTCTTCCATCGAGTCCAGGCCGGCCCGATATCTTCACGATTGGGACATCCAAAAGCAGTGTCCATATGGGCGGGATCCCCAGTGCAGAACAGCATGTAGTTCATTTCACTAACGTCTGAAGCACTTTTCGGCCAAAAACAGCGTCAGCTGAGGCCCTGACATCCACCTTGTAAAACTTTGTAAAAGTGTGAACAGAAGACAAAGTTGTGGCCTTACAAACTTGTTCCACCGATGCCTGATGTTACAAAGCCCAAGAGGCACCAATAGCTCTGGTAGAATGAGCCGTGATCCGAAAAGGGGGTTCCTTCCGCCTAGCAGAATATGCTTGTACCACCGCCTGTCTAATCCACTTACTGAGAGTGGACTTGGCTGGTGGCAATCCTTTCCTAGAACCCTCTGTTAGGACAAAGAGCAAATCCGATTTCCTGAAGGATTCAGTCACAGCCAGGTAATACCTTATGGCTCTGACCACATCCAAGGCATGGAGGGTCCGTTCATTGGAATTAGCCGGAGCTGGACACAAGGAAGGTAAAACAACTTTAAGGTGAAAAGGAGAAACGACCTTAGGCAAAATAATCAGATTTAAAATGAAAAACCACCTTATCCCTGTGCAACTCAAAGTAGGGTGGTTTCATACAAAGCGCGGCCAGCTCTGATACAAGACGCACCAAAGGTGATCGCTACCAGAAAGACCACTTTGAGAGTCAACATAAACAATGCAGCATCACTCAATGGCTCGAAGGGAGGACCCTGGAGAGCAGATAGCACTAGATTCAAGTCCCACACCGGTAATTCTGACTTACGCGGTGACCGGACATGGGTAACTCCCTGGAAAAAAGTATGGTTGGCAATGGATCTCTGGAAAAAAATGGCTAAATCTGAGACCTGACCCTTGAGAGTGCTCAGCTGGAGACCCAAGTCTAAACCGTGTTGTAAAAACTCCAGAATCCTATAAATACAAAATTTCCAGCAAGGAAGGCTCTTGGCCTCGCACCAAGCGATATAGGCCCGCCAAACTCTGTAGTATATCATGGAAGAAGATTTCTTCTGCGCCTGAATCATTGTATGAACAACCCTGGCCGATAACCCCTTCTCCGTCAGGATTAAGGTTTCAATAGCCAGGCCGTCAAAGCCAGAGTCCGTAAATTGGGGTGCCGCAGCGACCCCTGTGTGAGAAAACCTGGGTCGTCGGGCTTGATGAAGTGATCTTTTGACATCTGAGCTATGTCTGCAAACCAACTATTTCTCGGCCAGCGAGGAGCCACCAGGATGGTTGGTACCCCTCCTGGGCTATCTTGCGCAGCACTCTGCCCATGAGCGGAAACGGTGGGAATGCATACAGAAATGTGAACTCCGTCCAAGGAATCACCAGAGCGTCTGTTGCAATGGCCAGAGGATCTCTTGAGAGGGAGATGAACCTTGGAAGCTTGTGATTGTGTCTGGACGCAAACAGATCCACGTCCGGCTGACCCCAGCGGAGACACAGAGCCTGAAAGGTCTCACTGCTGAGGGATCATTCCCCCAGGCGCAAGGAACTCCTGCTCAGGGAGTCTGCCTCCTGGTTTTCCACCCCGGGGATGTAGACCGCCGAGATGCAGGGAACATTCTCCTCTGCCCAAGTCAGAATCCGGGTTACCTCCGCCCTGGTGATTGATGTAGGCCACAGCAGTCTGATTGTCCAAGCGAACCTGGATCGCACGGCCTCTTAAATGGGGAGTCAAGCGTAGAAGAACCAACCGGATTGCTCTCAGCTCCAAGAGATTTATGGGTAAACGGTTCTCCTGCGGACCCCACTGACCCCACTGGATCTTCTGGGTCTGTCAAACGCCTCCCCAGCCTGTCAGACTGGCATCCGTGGTAACTATCTCCCAATGGGGAGTCAGAAAGGACTTGCCCACCAGCAGGTCCCGGGAGTCCAACCGCCACAAGAGGGACTGCCTGGCCAGGGGGGGACAGCGAAAAACCTTGTTCCAGAGATTCCTGCGCCCGATTCCAGCCACTCAGCAGGTTCAATTGTCTCATGTGAAATTGGACGAAGGGTACTGCCTCGAAGCATGACACCATTAGGCCTACTAATCTCATCCCCAGATGTACCGATGGCTGCTGACAAGACAGCAAGGCCTGCACTTGCGCCTGCAGACCCAAAACCTTCTGCTGTGGCAGAAAAACCTTGACCTGAGCGGTGCCTATCATCATTCCCAGGAAGGATCTCACTGTTGAAGGAGTGATAAACGACGGCTTCTAGGGTTGACAGCGCCGTCCGAGTATCGCTCTCGGCTTCCTGAAGGGACCGGGCCAAAATCAGCAAATCGGCAACACACGAATACCCTGACTCCTCAGGATAGCCATGATGCATGCCAGCACCTTGGTGAACACACGGGGAGCTGAGGATATGCGAATGGGAGTGCTACAAACAGGTAATGTTGATCCTCTAGTGCAAACCTCAAGAACTTCTGATGTCCTTGGAAAATCGGGATGTGGAGATAAGCGTCCCTTATGTTCACCGAGGTCATGAAGTGGCCGGGCTGAAGCGATATCACCGCCGACCGCAACATTTCCATGCGGAAATGTCTGACTCTTACAAACCTGTTGAGACCCTTCAGGTCCAGGATCAGCCGTAGCGTTCCGTCCTTCTTGGGACCCGTGAACAGGTTGGAGTAGAATCCCCGACCCTGTTCCTGCCAGGGTACAGGGCAAATCACACCTATCCGCAGGAGGTGTTGAACAGCCGTTCTCAAAGCCTGAGCTTTTAGCGTATTTCGTGATATCCTTGAACGGAGGAATTTTGTGGGTGGCCTGGCTGCCAGCTCTATCTTGTAACCAGAGGACACCACCTCCTGAATCCACCGATCCGAGACGTGAGGCCTCCAGATCTGAGCAAACAGCAGATGCCGTCCCCCAACCCATATGGGTGAGGGCGCCCCCTCATGCCTGAGTGGGCTTGGCAGGGGGTTTGGACTTAGCTCCCCAGGAGGAGTTGGGACGGCTGCGGGACATACCTCTGCCCCCAGGTATCTCTGCAGCCACCTGGAAACAAAGATCCTCTTCCTCCTCGAAAGGACCGATAAGAAGGGGGGTTCCGAAAGGACCGAGCAGGTTTCCTTCTCTGAGGGAGTCTACCATCCCTGACCAGAAGGTCCAGGCACTCCCCAAACAGCCGGCTTCCCAAAAAAGGTAGACTTGTGAGGGACTTCTTGGCAGCCGCATCAGCCGACCACTGCTTCAACAAGAGCGAACGACGTAAAGCAACAAGCAAGGCCGAAATTCTGGCGCCAAGCCTGACCACATCATCCATGGCAGTAACAACAAAGTCAATGAATTTCAAGCAAGCCTTGAGTTCTTTATACTCCTCCGCCCGTTTGCGAGCCTTAGCTCTAGCCACAAGGTGTCTCACCTTTCTCCTGTTTGCTAGTGAAACGATTGCCGAGGCACACGCAGGGCGAAAGAGAGCACCAGCAAAGGAGAACGCATAGCAGACCAGCTGATCCATGCGTTTGTCTGCAGGGTCATGTAATAAAGCATTGTCAGGTGACGGCATAACAGTGGTATTGGACAAGCCTGACACGGGAGGATCCACCTCGGGAGGGTGACACGATAACCGAACTAATTCAACAGGAAAGAGGTACCTTAGGGACTGACAGTAATTTGTTGGGCCTTTCCCATTCCTTAAGGATCATGTTAGAAAAATGAGACTGCTCAGGGAAGACCCGCCTTTGCCTCTCAGGCCGAAATAAATCACCCTGCTTCCTCTTAGCCGCTCTGGGAGGAACAATGTGTAGGGTATCACGGAAGAGAGCAAACTCTCCCTATCATCCAGGAGGCAAGAATCCTCGTCCGAGGAGGAACCAGAGATACTGTCATCGCCAGCGGGATATTCCACCGTTGAGCATGAATCATCTGGCAACTCACCTTCCTCTGCAGAACCCAAGCAATCAAAAAGATCATCATCCGAGTAAATCGGCTCCAGATGCCGCTTCTTACTCAAGGCTTTCTTAGGGTCTGTCAATGAGATCTGCTTCTCGAGACTAGCCAGCCTGTGCGCAAAATCAGTATGAGACCCCTTGCTAGCTCCCCTGCAGCAGCGGAGGGTCTGGAGAGGCCTATGGTAATACAGGGCTAGGGTCAGGGGTGACCGCCCGCTCATGGTCCAAAATAATGCCTCTGGCGCAAGTAGGACAAATAGTGCTGAATTCGCCCACAGGATTCCTTCTGCACAAGGCAGAGCCTGTCCTTCCCAAATGGGGCCCCCGGCTCACTATCCCCTGATGCCTCCATTATGGTGATTAAGAATAGTAATATTCAATAAGGCTACTAGATGCTAACGGCCTAAGCCTAATAACCGATCCCTCTAATTAATAAGGGGGACCGGGAGAAACCACAACCCTCAACCTTAGCCCACGATCTAAACAAAAGAGAGAGAGAAAGAGCAATTACCTTAAAAGCCCCATGTCAACCTTAACATAGAACACATATGGCATATGTGCAACAAATAATCAAAAGAGGGACTCACAACACCGCAACCGAAAAGAGGGAACACCACCAGCGTTCGCAGCAGGGAAGGCCTGAGCACCTATCTTCCAGCACAACAGCAGCGCGTCTGGCAGCAGCACCTTCTGCAAGGAGCCTCAGGGGGCTATCATCATCAGCTATGCGCCGGGCCCCGCCCCCCCATCGGCGCGTCAGCAGAGAAAGAAACGCCGCCATGACAGCCCCCCTCTAGCGTGCACTCCCCCCATCTCTTATCTCAGCCAGAGCCGCACACGGCGATGCGGAGGAGGCCCGTGGGGCGCGACTGCCGCGAGAGCCGCGCGCCCCGGGCACACCGACGGGGGAACGCAGGGAGGTGAGTAAGGAGATCAGAGACCGCTCCTTGCTGCCTGTGACAAGTGTGGCAATGTGACAAGTCGCACCAAACATGAATGCACACACATAATAAAGCAGTGGGCAGGGAGGGACATATATAAGAAATACATATTAGTGGTTCCCCATCAGGCTCACCATAAGCCTGTGGCTGGCTACCTTTTAATAATAAGGTCTGCGGCCCAGAGCATGTGCTCTGTCGAACGCCACAGACCCCGGCGTTCACCCTACCGTCACGGATCCCTGTAGCAGCCAAGAACTGGGAGACAAGAATGGGTCAGAAGAGATCCATGGGAATAGAGTCCTGCAGCGTCCGACAGGCTAGGGGGCTCCGCTCTGCTGCCAAAATCTGAGAGAGAGTGCCAACGATCTTATGCAGCCAACCGCAAGATGAACAACTGGGGAATGATAGAGGGGCAGCTGCCTTTATAGGGAGCTACATCTTTGATCTTGCAGTCAAGCGCCCTCTGGGGCGAACACCCAATCGTGAAGATATCAGGACGGCCTAGACTGGATGGAAGAGAAAAAAGCGTCTCCTACACCCCACCAGGTTTAGCGTGCCCTCTGACCATAAACTGGCCACCTCCTCTTTTAATAGTAGCTGTACTAGAATGTAGTCTGCTAAAATGTCTGTAAAAACTTCCCAAAATAACTATTAGTACGTTGGTGGGGCCAAAACAGCTTGCCACCTTAAGTGTTATGTTTTTTTTGTCTTCATGGGGGTTGCCATTTACTAAACTAAAAACGCCTACAAGCTTGGAAATATCTGCATCTCACCTAAATAATTTCACCACCTCAAAACCTAACCGGGTGCAGTAAAAATAGTGTTTGACCATATTTCTTCACTTTTTACAGCTCTCATTGCTCAATATTATATAACTTATTGCTAGGCGCCATTTAATGAGTTTGTGTTATTTGTGGCATTATTCCATACACATCCCCCTTTCATCTATCATTTGTGGTATTTTTCCCTGTAGAATATCTAATCAAATATGGAATGATATCTGGGGGGGAAATACTTGGATCGTGCCAAGCGTTCTTTTGCTGTGCTTTAGCCAGTTTGTTTTCTCATTTATAATAAAAATAAAAATGATTAACTGTGTTTCAGTATTTCCAAATTGTGGCTCCATCTAAGGGAGAAACTGGGATGGGGCTAAAAAAAACCATCAACAGAGTTGGTTTAGGATGTGTGTAATGTGTATATGTTCAACATAAATACATGGAGATTTGGACTGGATTCAGATCCTTGGCATTTATACTCCAGAACCTCATAGTGGCAGCATAGAGCGTCTAAGGTTGGGATCCCCAGCTGCATGGCATGGGCCAGCAAGCCCAATAATGGGCACATTATGCTCACCAATTCCACAATCCAGCGATGACAACCAAGAATGAGACTGCTGCTGACAGTTGCTTGGTGGGCGTGTCATCAACAAGCATCGGCCTTTCTGATGAACCTGATTGGTCAGCAGCAGTCATGTGTTCAGTGACGCGCAGAAGACGTGAGTATTGGTATGGCCGTGACATTTGTGTATTCTTAAAGAGTAAGTCCACATTCAATGGCATTTTTTAAAAAGGTATTTTTTTGCCAAAAGGATGTGCTCAAGGTGCTGAGTTGAGCTAGTATTTTTTCCGATGTTAGCATAGAGCACATTTTATAGAAGCATTTTAACTACCTGCAATCTGTTGCTATTGACAACGTACACAAAGTCTGTACACCAAGAGAGAAGTGAGCCCTCTACACACAGAACACTGCTGCTATGGCCACTGCTGAAGTGAGGGAGCTCACTCAACCTTATAAATACCCAGCAGCAGTGATATGTGCAATTATCTGCATTCTGTTGCTATTGGCAATGTACACCAAGTCTGCACTTGGTGTACAGTTGCCAATATCAACAGACTGCAGATGCTTCCATAAAACACACTTTTTCTAACATTAGAAAAAAATATTAGATCACCTCAGCACATTTAAGACATCACAAAAATATAGTCTTTCATCAGGTTCATCAAATTCAATCAGGAGTGGACTTACCCTTTAGGGAATAGGCCAGGCAACTACATATATAATCACAAAGCACTGAATGTCCCCATTTCTTTCTTTCTCTTCAAAACTAACCCCCTAAAGTAGGGAAAATGTATTATCTAACTTACATTATTCTTTTTCCAGCCACTGTCCAGTACAACAACATGCAGTTAATATAAGCATACCTCAGAATGTTGCATTACACAGGCTGGCAGAGTTATAGACCACCAGTCAAGCCCTTTGATTGGTGGTCTGCTTCTAGGGTGGTAGTTCCAGAAATCAGTGCTAAGTTTTTGCTTCTAAGTGCTACTGTGAGGTTACAGGAAGAGAGAGGGACTCTCTTGCACAGTCCCTTTTAAATGGACAAAAACCCACCCTGGAGTCTATGAGGCTCCAGGGCAAGCTAACTCCCTCCGGGCAATCCAGATTCGATATTCCCCGCTATGTAAATTAAAGTCACTTTCTCCGCGTTCCATGCGCGAGCAGTGAACTAAAACCTAGGATAGTCCTGAATCCTGGATTTTGGTCCACTTTAAAGAGAAACAAAACCATACCTAGGGTCTAAAAATACCATTTTGTGATTACTCACCTTTAAAATGGATATTATAAGTATGTCACACACCCCGCTTCCAAGATTAATAACATATGGGTTATAACCAGTAGAGGGCGAACTTCTGCAGAGATGACTAGAAAAAAAGGAGCCCCTCCCGGTCCATAAATACCTGGGACCTCCCACACATTCCCCAGGTTAGGACAGCAGTAAGGGGACCAGGAAGAGCCAATCAAAAACATTTTTAACAATAAAAGGCTCACCATATAGAGGATCCAGAATACAACTCAGGGCGGGATGAAGCGGGGTGTGTGACATACTTATAATATCCATTTTAAAGGTGAGTAATCACAAAATGGTATTATTCCAAGTATGTCACACACCCCGCTTCCAAGATTAATAACATATGGGACATCCAGTAGCAGTGTTCAACATGGGTGGGGATCCCAAAGGGCAAGAATGCACAAATTTAAACCACTGCAGCTTGCAGAACCTTGCGGCCAAAAACAGCCTCCGCTGAGGCCCGCACATCAACCTTATAAAAGTAAAAAAGTATGAACAGAAGACCAAGTAGCAGCCTTACAAACTTGTTCAACAGAAGCCTGGTGCTGAAAAGCCCAGGAAGCCACAACAGCACGAGTAGAATGAGCAGTGATCTGAAAAGGAGGATCCCTCCCTTTGGCAGTATAGGCCCTAACAATGGCATGACGAATCCATTTACTAATGGTAGACTTGACGGGCGCCAAACCCTTCAAGGTGTTGTCCTCCGTCCTACGGAAAGGAGAAGAAACCACCAAATAGTGCTTCACACAACGAACAACATCCAAAGAGTGTCTTTGTGTCCTAAGCCTAGCAATGACAAGGAGAGGGCCCTGCACTCTTTGGATGTTGTTCGTTGTGTGAAGCACTATTTGGTGGTTTCTTCTCCTTTCCGTAGGACGGAGGACAACACCTTGTTTGTGCAGGGCCCTCTCCTTGTCATTGCTAGGCTTAGGACACAAGGAAGGGAGAACCACATCCTGATTGAGATGGAAAGCAGAGACCACCTTAGGAAGGAAATCTGGCTTAAAGCGGAAGACCACCTTGTCCTGGTGTCTTTCAAAGTAAGGGGCCTGAATAGACAGAGCCACCAACTCAGAAACCTGTCGAACAGAGGTAATAGCCACCAAAAAGGCAACCTTTTGTGTGAGAATAGAAAGTGCAACATCCTGCACCGGCTCAAAGGGAGGCCCCTGGAGGGCCGACAGAACCATTCAAGTCCCAAACAGGCAAAAAGGGCTTGCGAGGGGGCCGCAACTGAGTGACCCCCTGGAAAAAAGTTTTAACCAAAGGATAAAGAGCAAAAAATCTTTGAAAGAAGACCGCCAGGGTGGAGACCTGCCCCTTCAAGGTACTAAGCTGGAAACCCAGGTCCAGACCGTGTTGAAGAAACTTCAAAATCCTAGGAATCGAAAACACCCTGCAAGACAAGGCCCTAACCTCACACCAATCAATATAGGACCGCCAAGTCCGGTAGTAGATAATAGAGGAAGACCTCTTCCTAGCTCTAACAAGTGTCTGAATCACAGCATCAGACAAACCTTCTTCTTTTCAGATGGAGGTTTCAGCAGCCACGCCGTCAAAGCCAGCGTTTGTAAATTGGGGTAGCAAAGCTGACCTTGAGTGACCAGATTCGGCAACAGGGGCAACCTGTACTGATCGACCGCCAGCCGTACGATGTCTGCGAACCAAACCTGTCTTGGCCACCTTGGAGCCACCAGAATTGCTGGCACACCCTCTTGAGCCAGCTTGCGCACCACCCTGCCTATCATGGAGAAGGGGGGAAACAGGTACAACAGGAACCCCAGATCCTTCCAGGCAAGGGACATGGCGTCCACTGCCAGAGCCAGAGGATCTTGAGACAGAGACACAAATGCAGGAAGCTTGTGTTTGTGACGGGACGCAAAAAGATCCACCTCCGGGAACCCCCACTTGTGACAGGGGGTCCGCCTCCATGTTCTCCACTCCCGGAATGTACACCGCCGAGATGCATGGGACATTGCTCTCTGCCCATGCAAGAATCAGAGAAACTTCCCTGAGGGCGCTCCTGCTGCAAGTCCCTGCTTGGTGATTGATGTAAGCGACCGTGAGCGATTATCTGATCGAACCTAAACTGGTAAACATTGGAGGTGATGCGTAATGCACAACAGCACCAACCGAATAGCTCTCTGCTCCAAGACACTGATGGGTGTGTGAGCCTCCTGAGGACCCCACAGCCCCTGGAACTGATGTTCCTTCCAGAAACCCCCCCCCCAGCCCGACGGGCTGGCATCCGTGGTGACCGTCTCCCAACAAGGGGTCAGAAAAGACCTGCCCCTCAGAAGATTTCTTGGTTCCAGCCACCACTGAAGAGACTGCCGAACCAGGGGAGACATCAGAAATGACTGATCCAACGACAGCGGACATCTGTCCCAAGCCAACAGTAGAAGGAGTTGAAGCGACCTCATGTGAAACTGAGCAAAAGGAACTGCCTCAAAGGAAGCCACCATCAACCCCACCAGCCTCATCCCTAGCCGGATGGACGGGCGAGGCCTGGACAGAAGAATCCGGATCAGATCTAGAATTATCTGCACCTTCGACAGAGGTAAGAACACTCTGGCCTGAATGGTATCCAGATTCATGCCCAGAAAGGAAATCTCCCTTGACGGGGAGAGAGAAGATTTGGGGTAGTTGATCACCCAGCCGAACCTCTCCAACATCGTCACCACCGTCCTGGTGTCCAGTTCCGCCTGGCTGAGAGAGGATGCCGTGATGAGAAGGTCGTCCAGATACGGCACAATGCGAATGCCCTGGGCTCTGAGAAGGGCCATTATAACCGCCAACACCTTGGTGAACACCCTTGGTGCCGAGGTCAGCCCAAATGGAAGAGCCACAAACTGAAAGTGCTGATCTCCCACCACAAACCTGAGAAACCTCTGGTATCCTGGGAAGATCGGTACATGAAGGTAAGCATCCTTGATGTCTATGGATGTCATAAAATCCCCTAGACGAAGAGAACTGATGGCCGATCGGAGAGTCTCCATGCAAAACTTCATGGTTCTGATGAACCTGTTGAGAAGCTTTAAATCCAGAATGGGTCTTATGGAGCCATCCTTCTTGGGCACCGTGAAAAGATTGGAATAATAGCCCCCACCTCTCTCTGAGAAAGGCACCGGGCAGATGACTTCCAAGTCCAGAAGATTTTGTACTGCCGACAGAAGCCCCTGCGCAGCCCGGGGCTCCGAAGGAACCCGGGACCTGAGGAATCTGGGAGGAGGCCGGGACTCGAACTCCAGCTTGTTCCCAGAAGAGATCACTTCCAAGATCCATTTGTCTATGACCTCCCGGGTCCAGACCTGGACGAAGTGCCGTAGCCGCCCCCCCCCCCCCCCGCAAGGGTGAGGGCGCCCCCTCATTGCTGAGCTTGTTTGGCAGCAGCCTTGGGTTTGGTACCTCAGGCAGTTCCGGGACGGGCACGTCCTCTGCTCCTGCCCCAGGAGTCACCTCTGAAGGCAGGGTAAGCAACACCTCTGCTTGCTCTAGAGCCACGAAAGGAAGGGTTAAAGGAGCCCGCAACCCGAAAGGAGAGACGATGCTTCTTGCATTGTGGTAGCTTACCTCCTTTCGCCACCGAGTCCAATTTATCTCCAAACAGACGCATACCCAAGAAGGGTAGCCCTGTAAGTGACTTCTTAGCCACAATGTCAGCCGCCCACTGGCGCAACCAAACCGAGTGACGTATAGCCACAAGTAATGCCGAGGTTCTGCTACACATGCATATTGTGTCGTCCAAGGCGGATAAGACAAAGGACATGAACAAATCACACCGCGTAAGCGCTGCAAATTCATCACTAGCCGGGTTAAGCTAGGGACCATTCAACAGGCCCCTAATTACAGACCTGGTAGCCACAGCGTGAGCGCTGAAGCGCAAACAGGATGCAAAGCCGAACCCACGCTGGCAAAGGCATGAGATGCCATTTGATCAAGATGTCGGTCCTCACTATCCTTCAGCGTGGTGGCGTCTGGTGAGTGCACAACGGATGTGTTGGACAAACCCAGAACCGGCGAATCGACCTCGGGAGGTGACGACCAGCGCTTCACCGCGTCCACCGGAAAGGGATACTTCCTATCCCATCCTTGAGGAACACCGGGAAGACGACTAGGCTTTTCCCATTCTTTAAGAATCAAATTGTCAAAATGCTTCTGATTTGGGAACTCCAATCGAGGCTTAGAGGTCCCAAAAAATTCCCCCCTCTGCGGAGGGGCCTCTGCAGGAGGAGAAATAGCCAGCACCTCAAAAAGATGGGCCAGAAGCTTGGGGGTATCGACGGTATCCCCATGCTCCCGCCCAGCATCAGCATCCAAAAACTGCTGATCCTCAGAGCCTTCAGATTCAGAGAACAATTCCCCTTCTTCCAGTGGGGAATAATCAGGCCAGTCAATCCTTATTAAATTCCAAAACCGGTGCAGCCGGTTACAAATGCCTTCTCTTAGCCGGGGCCTTTCTGGCCGCAGAGCTAGAAATCAATTTTTCGATGTTGGCCAATCTAGCACAGACATCAGAGTGCGACTCCCCGCTAATGACCGTGTCACTTGGGGTACGGATCAGGCGTGGTGGAGTAGGTGATGAGGCCGGCGGCACTGACCCAGACGCCTGGGACCCCGACTGCCGCGTTATGGCCTGCTGTGCACATGGTATTCAAAGCAGTACATTATCCCCCACAAGGGATGCCCCACAACCAACACACTGCCGGGATTGCCCCAAAGGGAGCCCGAGCTCCCCCTGCTAGAGGGACGCGCGGGAGGCGGCGGCTTATCCGTCGCTTGTCGCTTTCTGGGGGGTTTCACACAGCGGGGCATCCCGATTTCAGATGCCCCGCGGGGAGGGAGCTGATCGGCCCGGGAATCTATAACAGGGGTGGGTGTTGGTCCACTTTAAAGAGCTGTAAACTGTGGTTTGATTTTGGCCACTAGGGGGAGAACTAGATTAGATTAGCCAAGATTTCATGAAAAACAAAGCAAGGGAAAAAATTATGTTTTCTTACTAGGTTTGTGTGAAGGGCCTCATTAAAACCTTGTCAAGTTTAAAAACATTTTTACACATAAATAACTAAAATAATTACAAATTAATCCCAGTTTTAAATGTCACATGGCCTCCTCCCCTCACCCCTGAAGTAACACATACTTACCCGATAAGTGTCTTCTTTGGAAGAAAACAGGGTCTTCAGTCGGCGGTCACGTGGTTGGCAGCCTCCAATCCCACAGCCAGGTGACAGATCCTTCTTTGCAGACACTCTGGCTGAAGACTTCTAAAGAGAAAATGTTTAGGTAAGTACATGCTGCTTCAGGGCTGGGGGTGTTGGAGACCTTTTGATTGCACCTGATCTACAGGAACTATTGGATGAGAATTTACACACCAAACTGACTTAACATTCATCTACTCTGTAAAGCACTGACGGGTGGTCGTGAGTCACATTCAATGCAAAGACATTGTAGAAGCCATATAAACAATACAGAACAGGAAACAGTTGGAGACCGTTCCAAAGAACCATGCCGTGTACTCAGGCCGGATTAAATGTGGTGGAGGCCCCTGATGCAGTAAGTCTGGTTAAGGCCCCTGATGCAGTATTTTTTTTTTTCATTAAAGAGGAACATCAGAATAAAAATAAAAACGGCCCGATTACCCCCCATCGGCCCCTACTTAATTTTTGTATTGGTATCCGAAATTATGTAAAACCCTGTAAAACGTCAAAACCAATCATTGCTCCTTGTTCCGATAACTCTAATGATCACAACACTGCACGCTATTAGACCAATATACACATGTCAGTAACCAACACCATTAAGAAACAACACACATGCCAATTTCTACTGTGCGTGGATAAGCTGTGCTCCTATTTAAAACCTCTCTACCTAGTGCTGTACATCTGTGCTGTGTACAGTGTGTGTGTGTGTGTGGACCCCACCCACCAAAAAAAAATACAATTCTGTGATTACTCACCTGTAGAATTGGTATTATATGTATACAACACGTCCTGTTCCAGAATATTCCTTACACATGGGTAATACATACCAATACATGAACAATCACCATACAGAGGTAACTAAGAATAATAACAAGGATGGGGTGGAACAGGACGTGCTGTATACATATAATACCAATTCTACAGGTGAGTAAATCACAGAATTGTATTATTGTATACAGCACGTCCTGTTCCAGAATATTCCTTACACATGGGACATCCAATAGCAGTGTCCGTAAGGTAGGGTGGGATTCCCAAAAAGTAACAGCGGGCAGTTTAAACCACTGCCGCCTGCAGAACTTTGCGACCAAAAGCAGCATCAGCTGAGGCCCTAACATCAACCTTGTAAAACTTAGAAAAAGTATGAACAGAAGACCAAGTAGCGGCCTTGCAAACTTGTTCAACAGAAGCTTGGTGCTGAAAAGCCCAAGAGGCACCAATAGCACGAATAGAATGAGCAGAAAGGAGGAGGGGAGGCTCCTTCCCCTTAGTAGAATAGGCCTGTACCACAGCCTGACGGATCCACTTGCTGATAGTGGACTTAGCTGGAGCCAGACCCTTCTTAGGTCCAGACGGGAGCACAAAAAGAGCACCAGTCTTCCTGAAGGATCCAGTGGCCACCAAATAGAACTTCAGAGTCCTGACCACATCTAGAGAGTGTAAAACCCGCTCCTTAGGGTTACTAGGATTAGGGCACAGAGAGGGCAAAACAATGTCCTGATTGAGATGAAAGGCAGATACAACCTTAGGTAGAAAATCTGGCTTAAAGCGAAACACCACCTTGTCCTGGTGTCTCTCAAAATAGGGGGGCTTGATGGAAAGCGCCGCCAACTCAGAAACACGCCTAACAGAAGTGATAGCCACCAAAAAGACTACCTTAAGAGTCAAAATGGACAAAGGGGCCTCACGCAAAGGCTCAAAGGGAGACCCCTGCAAGGCAGATAAGACCAAGTTCAAATCCCAGACTGGTAACATAGGCTTACGTGGAGGACGCACGTGAGTAACCCCCTGGAAGAAGGTCTTGAACAGACGATGATGAGCAAAGGATCTTTGGAAGAAAATAGCCAAAGCAGAAACATGACCTTTGAGGGTACTAAGTTGAAGACCCAAATCCGAACCATGTTGCAGGAATTTCAGAATCCTAGGGATAGAAAACACCCGACAGGGAAGCGACTTAGACTCACACCAGTCAATGTAAGCATGCCATACCCTATAGTAAATGGATGCCGAGGACTTCTTCCTAGCTCGAATCATGGTATTAACAACAGAGGCAGGCAGCCCCATTTCCATCAGGATGGAGGTTTCAGTAGCCAGGCCGTTAAAGCCAGCGTTTGTAAATTGGGATGGCGTAGCTGCCCCTGCGTGAGCAGGTCTGGATCCTTGGGCAGAGCATACTGATCTACTGCCAACTGCACGACGTCTGTGAACCACACCCTTCTTGGCCAACAGGGGGCCACCAGAATGGTTGGCACCTTTTCCTGGGCAATCTTGCGCAACACCCTGGCCAGCAGAGGAAAAGGAGGGAACACATAGAGAAGCTGAAAGCTCTTCCAAGACATTGCTAGTGCATCCATGGCCAAGGCCTGAGGGTCCTGGGACAGAGAGACAAAGACTGGAAGCTTGTGATTGTGACGGGACGCAAACAGATCCACATCTGGCTGACCCCAGCGGTGGCACAGGGAGCGAAACACCCTGCTGCTGAGGGACAATTCTCCCAGACGAGATGTCCCCCTGCTGAGGGAGTCTGCCTCCAGATTTTCCACCCCCGGGATGTACGCAGCTGAGAAGCAGGAAACATTCTCCTCCGCCCAAGACAGTATCAGGGACACTTCCTTGAGGGCCCTCTTGCTCCGGGTCCCTCCCTGATGATTGATGTAAGCAATCGCCGCCGGGTTTTCCGAGCGGACCTGAACCGCCCGACCCTGAAGGTGTGGAGTCAATTGGGCGAGAACCAACCTTATCGCCCTCAATTCCAGAATGTTGATAGGGGTGTGGGCCTCCTGAGGGCCCCACTGACCCTGGAATTTCAGGGATTTCCAGAAGCCCCCCAAACTTTCAGACTGGCATCTGTGGTGACTGTCTCCCAGCACGGGGCCAGAAAGGATCTGCCCACCAACAGGTTTCTTGAGTCCAGCCACCACGAGAGAGACCGTCTGATCAGAGGTGACAAAACCAACACCTGATCCAGGGACCGAGGGTCCCGATCCCATACCGACAAGAGGTGAAGTTGAAGAGGTCTCATGTGAAACTGAGCGTATGGAACCGCCTCGAAGCAAGACACATCAGGCCCACCAGCTGCATCCCCTGCCGGATGGAGGGATAAGGCCAAGACATAAGGAGCCTGGCTTGGGCCTGTAGACTCTCCACCTTCTGCTGAGGGAGAAAAATCTTGACCTGAGATGTATCCAGAGTCATGCCCAGAAAGGACCTCACCATTGACGGTAACAGAAAAGACTTGGGGTGGTTGATCACCCAGCCGAAGGACTCCAGTGTGGACACCACCAGCTGGGTATCCCTCTCGGCCTGCTGCATGGACTGAGACATGATGAGAATGTCATCCAAGTAAGGAAGGATGCGAATGCCCTGAGATCTCAGCAGAGCCATTACGCCCGCCAGCACCTTGGTGAATACCCTGGGAGCCGAGGTGAGACCGAAGGGCAAGGCAACAAATTGGTAGTGCTGATCCTCCAGAGCGAACCTGAGGAATCTCTGATTACCTGGAAAGATTGGTACATGAAGGTAAGCGTCCTTGATGTCTACAGAGGTCATGAAGTCGCCTGGGCGTAGTGAATTGACATCTGAGCGCAGAGTCTCCATGCGAAAGTGTTTGAATCTGACAAATTTGTTGAGGCACTTTAAATCCAGGATAGGTCTGATGGACCCGTCTTTTTTGGGAACAGTGAAATAATTGGAATAGTAGCCTCTGCCCCTTTCCCTCAAAGGCACCTGGCAGATGACCTCCAGCTCCAGAAGGTTTTGGACAGCAAGGCACAGACCCTGAGCTGACAGGGGGCTTTGAGTCATCCGGGATTTGATAAATCTTGGGGGGGGGGGGGGGGGGCAGGCTGCAAACTCTATCTTGTAACCGGAGGACACTACCTCCTGAATCCACCGGTCTGAGACGTGAAGCCTCCAGACGTGAGCAAAGAGCCAGGGCCGTCCCCCCACCCGGATGGGTGAGGGTGCCCCTTCATGCCCGAGGGGGCTTGGGTGAGGATTTTGGCTTGGGGCCCCAGGAGAGGCCAGGACGACCACGTTCTCTGCCCCTTCCCCAGTGATCTCCGCAAGCCCCAGTAAACGAGACTCCTCGGCCAGTTCTGGGACCATGGAAGCATGGGAGAAAGGCACCCATCCCCCGAAAGGACCGCGACGGCCTCCTACGTTGAGGTAACCTACCGCCCCTGGCAAACAAATCCAAGCGTTCCCCAAAGAGGTGCAGGCCCTTGAAAGGGAAACCAGTGAGAGCCTTCTTAGCAGCATTATCAGCTCCCACTGACGTAGCCAGACAAAGCGGGCGTATAGCCACCAACAGGGCAGGGATACCTCTTGTCTCAACTCTTAGGCACCCCTGGCAGCTTGCTAGGCCGTTCCCATTCCTTGAGCACTAGATTATTAAAGTGAGATTGCTCTGGGAACTCCCAGCGTGGCTTAACCGTATGAAAAAGCTCACCCTGCTGCTGCGGAGCCACTGCCGGGGGAGAAATACAAAGCATTTCAAAAATATGACTCAGCAATCTGTCAGTGTCATCAGGGGACCACGGGTCTTCCCCAAAGGGAGTCCCAGTACCACCGTAAATCTTAGGTTGTTCCTCAGAGGATTCAGAATCAGAAAATAATTCCCCCTCCTCAAGGGGGTAGGGGCCTGAGAGTGAGTAAGGGCCCTCATCTTCTACAGGGAAGAGGGAAACCGTGGGTGATAAATGCCACTTCTTAGCAGAAGCCTTACGCGGGGCAGACCCAGCAAGATGTTTTTCAATGCTGGCCACCCGTGCAGCTAAATCAGGTTAAGACTCCCCGCTAGTATGCCCCTCAGTGGGGGTCAGATGTAAGCGTGGGGGGGGGGGAGCCAGAGGGGGCGCAGCACCAGGCCCAGTAACAGGCAACCCAGACTGCAGCGCAAGCACTTGCTGGGCACAGGGTACAGACATGACATCATCACTTATGGGGGATACCTCACACACAACACATAGCCGGGCTTGTCGCGAAGGAACCCCAAGCACATTATCCCCAGAAGCCTCCATATGGTGATTAGAGTGGCACAACAGGTCAATATAGGGTTAACGCTAATTATAGCGACCCGTGATGCCCCAAAAGCCCGCTAGGGAAGTGGGAGATATAATAACTATAGCCTTAACAAAAAAAGGGAAAGGACTGGGAGAAACCACAATGAGGTCTACCTGCCTGAAAGACATAAGAATACATTCCCATAAGAATATAACAATAAAATATATAAATAAAAGATATATAATAAAGCCACCCCGCAGGGGCACTCACGGATCGCGATAGGAAACAGCAGACACGCAGCACAGGGAAGGTAAAAAATGGCGTCCGCATATACTTCGAGGGGCAGGCCGCAGAGAAGTGATGCGGAAAACGTCATCCGCAGAGCCCCCCCCCCCCCGAAGAGCACGAAACTCGCCCACGTGATCCCGCCGTCCAATGACGGTGCGGCAGCACCTGAGGAAATGTCGCCACCGTCTGCGGAGCGTTGTACAAGCGCGCGGCGGCGGCTAACAGTAAAACACATTAAGCGCAAGTAAAGTAAGCTATTCAGGCTGCTTGACGTACCGCACACCTCGCCCCCCCCCCCCGAGATCTCTTTAGGGAGAGCGAGGCAAGGGAGCAGCAGTCACATAACGCCCAAAGTGAAATAAAAAGGAGAGGAGGGGGCAGACACCTAAGGGGGATAGGGATTAAGGGGGAACCCCGGAAGCGGGCATCCCACAAGGCTCACCACAGGCCTATACCGCCTACCCATGTCAAAGCAGGGACTGCGGTCGGAGCAGCACTCCTCAAGCACCTGACCCGGTGCTGTCCTACCTTCACCCGAACCAGTCAGCCGAGGCTGGGAGGCAGTGGGTCCTGAACGGGTGGAAATAGTCCTGCAGGGCCGCAGGCTGGTAAGCCCCGCTCGCCTGCATATATAGAGAGCCATCTTCTATCTTCGCAGTCCAGACTGCAGATGAAAACTGGGGAATTTGTGGAAGATCCCTGACTTATATAGGGACGGGAGGGGCCACAAGACGTTTTCTGCAGTCCAGCGCCATCTTGTGGATGTATTACCCATGTGTAAGGAATATTCTGGAACAGGACGTGCTGTATGCTTAGAATAAAAGATGACCTCCCTGTGGGTGGGTAGGTAGGCAAGTAGGTAGGTAAGTGGGTATTTAGGTGGGTAGGTAGATACCCATCTTTCTATCTGCCTACCCACCTAAATAGGTGGGGGTAGTCAGGTAGGTGAGCAGGCAGGTAGGGGGTGGTCAAGTAGAGGAGTATATAGGAATTTAGATAGGATACGAATTCCTATTACATAGTAATTTAGGATAGTTAGGCAGGCGGGTGGGTAGACGAGTAGATACATAGGTCAGTAGGAAGTTGAGTGGGTAAGTAGGTTGGTAGATAGTTGGGTACGTAGGTGGGAAGGTGGGTGGTTAGGCAGATAGGATAGAGGTGGGAGGTCAGGTAGGGAGGTGGGCAAGTAAGAATGCAGGTAGGTGGGTAGGTGACTGCACCTCCGCTCTAGGGTCTGACAGTTCTGCATTTGCAATAAGGATGCCAGCTTCAGTTCCAGGTCCTGGGTAGGGAGGCAAGTGGGCAAGTACGTAGGTAGGTGGGTGGGTCAGTAGGAAGTTGGATGGGTAGATAGGTTGGTCGGCAGGCAGGTAGATAGATAGGAAGGAGGGTGAGTGAGTAGGTGGGTAAATTGGTGGGTGGGTCAGTAGGCAAATAGGTGGGGTAGTTAGGTAGCTGACATCACTGCTGATCTGGGCTGTAGAATCCTGTTGTGTCTTGTTCTTGGCACTGTCCACCACTTGTTCCTCCCAACTCTAGCCCTCACCGCCTCTCTGCACTGTCCTTGGTGCCTTCAGTTGGTTGCTAGCCCCCCTAAGTCCAAGGGAATAGGCACAAATTCCGATGTACCCAAACCATAGCCCCAAATAAAGGGTCATCTTGCAGGGCAAATGGTGGAGGCCCAGGGGCGCGCACCCCTTGCACCCTGCTATAATCCGTCCCTGTGTGTACTGCTTGGATGTGCCAAGCTTGACAAGCACAGGGGCCTCAGGAGGGGAGGAATAGTCAGATGAGCACTGCAACTCAGGGTAATGCTATGTTTGGATGCCCTAATGCACATTCCCACACTGGTATGTGTGCGAGTATAGAAGGGGTAAGTAAGCCTGGGCTTGGGTTTGCAGTATGGGTATGCACAGTGGAGGCATCTCCAACCTGGATATCCCCTAGCTGCAGTGCTCAGTTTTTTTGGCTACTGGAGCCTTGTAATGCAGACCTTTACCATCCAAGCACCTGGTTCGCAAGGAACATAATCTATCCCCTCCTACAAACCATGGGTCTGGCGGATGAGACACAGTGTGTTAGGGTCCCTATGGACCAGAACCTTTCGTGGCACAGAAAGCATCAAAGCAAAAAGAAAAGACTGCCTCCCTGGAGTCTTAAAGACATCAAGCAGAATAAAAGATTCCAGGGTTGGCCGCTGGCCTTCCCCTGGGACACCCAAAATCGGCATGCCCTGCTGTGTAAACCAGAGCGCTGCAAAACTTAGCATCTTCCTGACTCCCTTCCCCAATGTAAAGTGTAAAGTGTGCATGCTCCCGTCCCAAGCCATTCAGATAGGCTGGGGCTGGGAACGCACCTGCTGCTGGGGATGTGGCTGCTCATGCTCCCGATAAAGCCATAAACAGAGCAGTTTGCCGAGCATTAAACCGGACCTTCACCATGATTTATTGAAAAGCCCAAACCCTTAAAAAACGATTCCCCAGCATCTAAAATTAATAAATTTTAAGTTTTTAGTTGCTTACTTATTGTTCTTTCCCCCACTGGGCTGCAACTCTGTTCAGCACATTAGTATACGAGCACCGCCATCTTGACTCAGAAGCATCACACTTACTGAGGAGAGGAGAGTGGGATAAAGTACAGGGGGGCAGGTTATAGCTGTGCTTTGCTCAGACAAAGCAGAGCTGGGGTCAGGAAAAGGTCAACAATCCCAGAATGCATAACCGCACAGTCAGAAGGCGCTTCCTGTTTGCAGGCTGACTGATGTTCCATGAGCCGCCATCTTGGATGTTTGAAGGCTCATAACATGCAGTAGATGCAGGTAGGATGATTTTTAATGTGAGCACCACACCCTTATGTACAGGGTGTGGGAAACATATAAGATAGACTCTTGTTCAGAGTGAAGGACCGCTTTAAATATGCATAATAAATGCCCCTGATTGGATGAGAGCCTGCGAATGTGCAATAGGACCAAGGAAAGATGAGTTTTTCTGGGCACTCTGGGGATACGTCACACAGCAGGATGTCCCTGAGGCAGGGGACAAAACCTGGGATAGTCCCGGGTTTTGTTTCGCTCTAAAGCAAGGGCTAGTAAATAGAATGCGTCACTGAAAGACACAACCCCTGACAACCATGGTAAGGTGAGCAGAAAGCAGGTATATTTATAATGGACCAAAACCCAAACCTACGGTCTAAAAGGCTTAGATGAAACCCTTCTGTAGAGGCATCTAGGTATGGGTTTTGGTCTACTTTAAGAGTTATGCACAAGTCCTGGCATTGTGTGTTCTTGCTGCTGCTTGTTTTGGCTCTGAGATTTCAAGCCTTACATTTTGTCTTTTTATACCTCTGTTATTATTACTAAATGAAACACTATTAAACTTTGTTATATTTAAAAACAGACATAAAGCAAGTTTTGGAGGAAGTAGAGGAACAGTGAATCCATCTAGAAGCAGTGATTCATGGCGAGGAGGAATTTAAGTCTGTGTTTTTCATGTCCTGAAATATGCGCCTGTAAAATTGTTGACCAACTAAGAATATTTATGGCAACAAGCTGCCGGCATGGGGAAGGGATTTTCCGCTCACTATGGACGTAACCTTCTCTTCCTGAAAGTCAGCTTCTGATGGTGGGAATTTCGAGCAGAAGAAAACAGAGGAAGGACCATAAATTGTCCTATGGATGTGTAGAAAAGTGAAGAAATAAGGTGATACCTTATGTAGGGTAACTGAGTATATTTTAAGGAGAGCCTTCAAAAATACCTAGTTCTCTTCATCAGACATGAGGCTGCACAAGGAACCAACAAATCACAGACAGCTATGCACATAAAACTAGCACACATAAAAAAAAACGTAAAAAACCATCAGAAGATAAGAGGGTCATCATTTGACGTGTGTTAGTGTTATGTCTGCGTTCCTGATAAGTATTCTTGAATATCATACCTCAAAGAGGAACAACACCCAGGAATTTCACTCTTACTGGTGTTGGGACTCCCCGCTGTGTGTATCCCAATAGATTGGCTAGGAAACTCTCCTTTCAACTGTTCCCACGGCCACTAAGCCACACATGGCGCGCTCGGTTCCGCTCTGCTCCATTTAGCTCTGTTAGACACACAGTGGTTGTGCAGCAAGCAGAGACAAATAGAGACGATCACACCAGTGGCAGCATCGCTTCTCTAGCTGTGGGTGTGCCAATCCCGGCCATTAAGAAAGACCTGATGAGGGTAGGCGCACAGCTAGAAGTACGCTGTGGATGCACCACTGAGACGCAACAAAGGCTCGGAAAGAGGCAAGATTGGGAGACTTGGGAGATTTCACACAGCGGGGCATCCCGATTCGGGATGCCCCAGGAAGTGGGACTCAAACGTCCGGGGAGACTTTTAGACTACAGGGCCTCCGAAGTTCCTCTTAAAAGTGGACCAAGTTTTGACTATACTGGGTTTTGGACCAAGTCCCTGGGATAGTCAAATAGTCCCACCGGGGAGGTCCTACAATGCATGCGTGGACGTGCAGCCAATTTGCGTGCTCAGCTCCATTAAGCTCTTTCGCCTAAGAAACAGTTAAAGCGGTCCTTCACTCTGAATAAGAGTCTATCTTATATGTTTCCCACACCCTGTACATACAGATTGCTCACATTGAAAATCATCCTACCTGCATCTACTGCATGTTATGAGTCTTTAAACATCCAAAATGGCGGCTCATGGAGCATCAGGCAGCCTGCAAACAGGAAGCGCCTTCTGACTGTGTTGCTCTGCATCCTGGGATTGCTGAACTTTTCCTGACCCCAGCTCTGCTCTGTCTGAGCAAAGCACAGCTATAACCTGCCCCCCTGAACTTTTTTCCCACTCTCCTCTCCTCAGTAAGTGTGATGCTTCTGAGTCAAGATGGCAGTGCCCATATCCTAGAGTCCTGAACAGAGTTGCAGCCCAGTGGGGGAAAGAATAATAAGTGACTAAAAACGTAAAATATATTAACTTTAGATGCTGGGGAATCATTTTTTAAGGGTTTGGGCTTTTCAATAAATCATGGTGAAGGTCCGTTTTAAGGGCACAATGCAGCAAAAGCAGCCAAATGGAGCCGAGCACTCCAGCGGCCATATACCTGCCATCCACAACTGTCCGGCACGGGCGTGCATCTGGTTATCAGTATAGCGAGGCCTCAGCTTGTGCATGCTCCGTTGGATCAGGGATCAGGTAGGTTTTACTGGGGACTCAGAGGGGTTTCACACAGGAGGACATCCTGAAATTCCGGATGCCCGGAGGAGAGGGAAACAGGTGGTCTTAGTCTTATAGAGTCCAGGGCCGCCCAAGATGGCTCTTGATCTACTTTAAAATATACTCAGTTCAAGATATTGACTTATTTTTTCAATCTTCTACAAATAAAATCTGTCCGCTGCAAAAACTTGCAAACACAATGAGGCTGATTCACTACTAACGCCACGTATTGCCAGATGAGCGCCTGTATAGCAGCACTTAGAGCGGCCGCTAGTAGACGCTGTAAGCAGGTAGCTTACACAGAGCGCCTCAGTCGCTGTAGTATTCTGGCGGGCATTTATGAATGTGATGTGTGTGATGTGCGCTGGAACACCAGTATAACGCTGCAGCAAGCAAAAGGTAGCGCCAGCTCAGTGCATCCGGCACTCCGCGCTATTATTATTGTTTATTTATATAGCGCCATCATCTTCCGTAGCGCTTTATAAAGTATGATTACAGACAAGGTAAAACAAATAGTACAGAGAACAATACAAAATGAGATGCCACAAGGTTTAAACCAAGTGTTGTGAGCACAGGAGACAATAGGAAGGAGTGCCCTGCCCTTGCGAGCTTACAGTCTAAAGGATGAGGGTGGAGACAAAGGGGCGGGGTCACAAGTGGTAGAGCTTGAGTATGGCTGCATGTGCCATTTGAAGGTTATAGGAGTTGCTTAAAGTGGACCAACACCCACGGGTGATCGGCCCGGGAATCTATAAGATTCCCGGGCCGATCACCCCCCACCCCGCGGGACATCCGAGATCGGGATGTCCCGCGGGGTGAAACCCCCCCAAACACCCCAAACTCCTTACCTTATCTTCGGCGGCGGCCGGCCGCCGCCGCCTCCCTCGCGCTCCTGTAGGCGTGCGCGTGCCCGCGCCGGCCGTCTGCGAATGGCCGGCGGGGGCGCGCGCGCGCCGAAAGTGACGCGAGGGAGGCGGCGGCGGCGGCTGCCGCTTAGACGTTCCTGATCCTCGCTTGTACGTCGGCGCTGGGAGCGGGGAGAGGTGAGTTTTTGGGGGGGTTAGGGGGGGTTTCACACAGCGGGGCACCCCGATCGGGGGTGCCCCACCGAAGTGGACCAAGACCCAGGATAGTCAAAATCCTGGGTGTTGGTCCACTTTAAGATAGGTTATAGGACTTAAAAAATCCCGGAGTTCAGAAATCCAGGACTGCAGCCCAGGTTGAGTGCAGCCATCCTCCTCAGATATATTACCAAACACTAGACATTCACAGTGTCGGCACTCTAAGCCAGACGCTGTGTGATCAAAGTATGTTTTTGAACACATATCCACCAGTAACAAAGCGAAAACACATGGAATGACATTGTTTTAACACTGTGACATTAACACTTTAGTGCCAGACCTGTAATGACAATTCTGCATAAAAATATAAAAAGTCCCAAAAAATGTATAAAAGTGTTTGTTTGCAGCTGGGAGAGGTCACACAATGATTTGAGCAAAAAGAAAATTAAATTGCCACGCTAAAAAAACACGCTATTTATAACTAATGAAAGCCCATTGAAATGTATGGGAAAGCGCTACACAGCGACTAATACTACATGGCGCTCCTGATCCTAAAGCGCCGGCGCTATACACTGAGCTGCCTGTAATAATACATGTGACACTACATGGTGCTGTTAGAGGCGCTCACCAGATTCGCTTTCTTAAATGTGGTTTTGCGTACAGCGTCCGGAGTTTTTCAGGAGAACTTTTTCTGCATTTGCCTTGTTTTTCCGCATGTACAAGATTATATGGGGACAAAATATGCAACAAAACAAACAGGGTCTGCTGAATCGCAAATTCTCTGAAAAAAAGTAGGAAAATGTATTCTCGTACAGTTCTGAATCAAATATCGCTAGCCTATGGATGAGGACAGAAGCATCCCTCTCCAGTCTTTATTCCCAGATGTCCCTCTTATGATAGGAAAGGAACAAGTCCCCAGATATTAACAGAATGTGCTGGGATAGCTCAACAGCTGGACACAGCAAGGAGGAGCCAGACTGAATGCAGTGCAGAGAGAAAATAAAGAAGTAGAACCAGAGGTTAAGCAGCCAGCCAGCTCATACCAGAGATGCCAGGGCAAGGATGGGGAATGAAGGATCCTCTGGGGTCACTTTAATCACAGTGTCTGCTGATGCCCAGGAGGGCCGCTTAGGCTCAACTATGAATTGAAATAGCGTCAAGTGGACCAACAGTCAAATGTCCCTCTTAACACGTTCCCGTGGTGCATTTTGGGATGCCTCTACAGTTAAAGTAATTGGCAAGTCAAAAGTTAAAAAATAAATAGCAGTAGCTTACCTTACATTGAGTCCCTCCAGCACTCTCCTTCCTGCTATGTCGGTCTACTTAGTGAGGAAATCACTTCCTCATTCAGCTTTCAGTCTCCACCCCACTGACTTGGTCCTTCAATCAACCTTCAGTGGACCAAGAATGGAAACACCCCCCTCCACTCCCTCCCCAGACATCCTAATTGGCTGCCTCTCTCTGTAGCTATGAAACCTTCCCCTCCGCCCTGGTCACTCTATGTGCTGGCAGAATGGAGACACTCTTAGCCTGCTGCATCTCTCATCCCCTTTTTTGATCACACTATGTGCTGGCAGTAATAACTAGAGGCACAACAATGCATTTATTGTTTTGCTATGATATATGTAAAGTACACAGTGTGCTTACATCACATCACTGTTGCCACAAGACACTAGGGAAGCCAAAACTTGACATTAAAGTGGAACAAAGGTATTTTTTTTTATTTAAATTAAAAAAAAAGAAAAAAAAAAAGGTCATTAATAAGCATGCAAACTGCTACATGTTTATTAATGACTTACTCGCCTGACCTGCTCGCTGGCTCCCGGACATCTCGCACCCACGCCGCCATCTTGCTACAACCAGGAGCATAGGACATGTTGCTTCCATGCCGCCATCTTGCTACACCCGGAAGAATAGGACATCTCGCTTCCGCACAGCCATCTTGCTAGACCTGGGAGTATGTATCCCACAATCCTACCGGGTGCAGTCTTTGACCCTCCTGGTGAGCCAGCCTCTCACACAGAGCAGCCGGGACACCAGGAGCAATGGCGACGTGGTGAGAGGGTGGCGTGGGAGTGGGTGACAACATCAAAAGCTGCAAGTTGCCGTTCGATGAGGTAAGAAGCTGCAGATGTTGGCCTGGAATTTGCGTCACCGGCCGTTAGCCTGCAGATAGCTGTTCATTCATGGAGCAACAGATTCTGCAGCTCCATTAACCCCGAAGCGGCTTGCATAAGCAGCTGTGTGGCTGCAGGTAAATCTGGGCCTGCGCCAGAAAGGTAAGTTCTCTGGGCTTTTTTTTGTTTTAGACCTTTTGCCCACTTTAAGGCTCTTGTGATGGAGGAGAGGAAGTAGCAGCGCACTTCAATTAAGCAATTCTATTGGATGAGCTGCAGGTTCCGCACATGTGTGTAGTGGTTGGTTATCCTCAATCAGATGCAGCACTGCTAGGTAAAAGTCAGTGTCTCTCTAATGCAGGGCTCACTGATGGTGTAGGAAGGGGGGGGGGGGGGTAGCTTAGATTGTTTAGTGCCCATGTGAAGCAGGACAAACCTTGCAAATCTGTGTGTTCACAATCCAAGGTTGCCTGTCTGTTGCAAGAATCCACATAAACCTAAAGCATAGGCAAAAATCAGCTAATGACCGGCCAATCACCAATTTTCTAAACTATCAAAAATCTTTTATTTGAACATGGTTCTCAAAATAAAAGAAATCACAATAGACAATTTAAAAACCATTAAAACCACATACACATAAAGACAACCCCCCCCCCCCCCCATAAACCCAGGGCCTCTCCAGCAATCGATTAACAATGCATGTCATTTCCAAAATATCACACTAATAATTCCCACCATGGCACATAGAAAAAGTGTAGGGCTACTTAAAAGCCCATGTCTGGACAGAAAAAAGGGCATATGCAGATAATTCCAGGGTTTTTTTTCAAAGCAGGGCATCCCAAACCGAGATGCCCTGGGGATAGGGAATCGACTAGCCCTGGAGGCTTTTAGACTCCAGGGATGGCCTATAAGGTTTCTGATCCATGTTAATAACAACCAAAATCCATGTTAATAACAACCAAAACAAAAAATTGTTATCTAACATGTTGGAGCTGATCCCAATTACAAAAGTAAAAAAAAAGCAGTTTTTGCGCATCCCTTAAAACAGAGCTCACAGAGGTAAAACGGAGCTCAGGAGGTATCAGTGCCTCCATGGATGAACAGGACATATGGACCCGAATAGCAGATGTCTGACTCATGTGAGGCCATAGGTGATAGCGCCTCACAAATGAATGATGAGCCGCGTCTTTGTAGGGAGGGCACTAAGTGTAGACTGGCACAAATCCAGAAGGAGGGGGAGTCCTGCCAATGACGCGAGTGGAACGAAATTAAAGTGAAAGTTGTTTCAAAACTTTTCTGCTTAAATAAACATTGCAACTAATTCCAGTGCCAGGAGTGAGCTCCCCAGCTGTCTCTTTGCACTTCCATGCTGAGGGAGGGAGCAGGCTGCCTTGCTGATTGGCAGCATGGTGTGCATCACCAAAGTGTTCACCACTGATATACCAGCACAAATGCATATGCCACTTAGGAACACACTATCAGAGCCTTATTTAAAAAGTGTCAGGGACACTTTTTTGGCCTCAGCGGCAATCAGCGTGGGATTTAAGAAAGAAAAAAATGGCTGCGCCGATGCCGCTGCCGGCTAGCATCTTATTTAACACTAGCGCCGAAAAGAATGCAGCACGGGGCACTCTGGTTGAAGCAGATGAAACCTGGCGCTGTAGCTCTGGATCTCATAGAACACAATGGGCAGAACTGGATTGTAGTGTTTAATGCTTGTAATTAATATTGAAAACATTTTTTGTACAGAAATTGTATTGGGACTTTCAATAATTGAAACACAGGACCCAAATGGGACAATTATGTTTTTTTGTGTTATTAAAATTGATTTTAATGGCCTCTTTTTGCTTAACAATATGTAATTTGAACAATTAAAACGCAGCCGAATTGCACTGTAATGTTTGTTACTTTTGTCCCTAGCAGTGATTTCTTGTAACTGTAATGTAAAAACGCAGAATGGCGGAAAAATACAACGCCAAAGTTTCAAGGAGGGGAAAAATCATAAATATGCTTGGAAAAGCAGCAGTACAAAGTGGCGCTCACTGGCGCTGGGATAATCGGGCAGTGGGTCCAACAGGTGCTGACATAGGCCGGCTAATATCTGTGCAACACTCAAAGCTAATTAGTAGTGTTAGTAGTGTAATGCTAGCACCAATGTAGTACACAGCGCAGCGCCGGATAAGACAGGAATGCTGACGCACCAAAGCTGGCGATATAGCCAGCTATAGCTAAAAGGCGCACATCATAAATAAGGCCCTCAGTTTCAGAGCTGATAACAATAAAAAAGGAATTATAGCAGCCCACATGATTGCAGTAGAACGAGTCTGCAGGCTGGAAAATAAATGTAGTTTGTTTTATTAACTTGCCTAGGCTCTCACTTTAACCCTTTAAGTGCCAGCCTACCTGGAGTTTTTGTCACACTCTGTTGCCAGACCATTTTGCACTATTTTGCACTCCCCATGTTCAAATGTGATTTTTGAAGGGATTTCCAGGGATTTCCCAGGAAAATGATATATTGTTTTTTTCAGCAGAGTCTGGGCTTTAACATGAAATGTCTTGTTTGTCATTTGTTAGGTGTATTCTTAATATTTTTGGGTGAAATATGTGCAAAAAAAAAAAAAAAAATTTTTACATATTGTAGTTTTTTTTGGAATAAAAAATGTAAGTTTGTCAATAAAATCTTATTGCGTGTGAAATCCCAATTTCTCCCGGTTACAGCGGTACCACATATGTATTGGTAGACACCCTTTCCTGCCCAGGAGACTCCCCCAAACTGAAACAGCGCTTTAGGAGATTTTCAGATAAAATACAACTATGCTATGCAATATGCACACCTTGCGGTTTTTCCAGAAAAACAACCCTTTACATTTGAAATACCCCCAACAAACTATATATTCTCTGGAAGTACACACCTCAGGCTTTCTAGGCGTACCAAGCTTGTGGATGTGGCCATAGTTTTCTGGAAGTAATCCCTCAACGTAATCTTTGGTTGCAAAGAGTTTCCCTAAAAAAAGGATAAAAAAGCAGAATCAAAGCCACATTTTCCTAAAAAAACTATATACAAACAAGAAAAAACAAGTTTAATCTGAAAACGCAACATCCCCCGAACAGAACAACACCCAACATGCATAGGTTCTGTCAAGGGAAGAGTTGCCAAACACCCCAAAGTAAAGCATGCGCATAACGGTAATTTTACTTGAAAATTTCAGCTCTGCAGACAAAGTGCGCACCTTGCGATTTTTCAACCAAAACAACCCTTTACATTTGGAATATCCCCCATAAACCATATATTCCCTGAAAGTACACACGTTAAGCTTTTTAAGGGTACCCAGCTTGTTGTAGTGGGCTCATCTTTCTGGAATTAATTCCTCAAAGAATTCTTTGGTTGCGCAGGGTTTCCCTAAAAAATTTATAAAAAAGCTGAATAAAAAACACCTTTTCCTAAAATATAAATATGCAAACCAGAAAAAACAAGCTAAGTCTGAAAGCGCAAGGTCCCCCGAACAGAACAATACCCAACATGCATAGGTACTATTAACCCTTTTAATTGCCAGCCTACTTGAGATTTTGTCACCCTCTGTTGACAGGCCATTTTCCCCATTTTGCGTCATGTTTTGCGACATGTTTTGCGCCATTTTTGCTGTAACTTTCAGAAAAATTATATATATATTTTTTGCAGCAGAGTTTAGACTTTAACATGAAATGTCTTGTTTGTAATTTTTTTTTTTTTTTTGTACAATATTATTAAGTGAAAAAAAAAAAAAATAAATAAAAAATTTTTTTTAGAAAATTGACTCCTTTATTTTAAATAAAAAATGTATTTTATTAAGGAAAATCATATTGCATGTGAAAGCCCCATTTCTACCGATTAGAACGGTACCACATATTTATCGGTAGCCCCCCGTTCCTGCCCAGGAGACCCCCCTAACTGAAACAAGTATTTTATAACATTCACAAAAAAAATACAAAAACCATCCACACTACAAAGGGTTAAATCGGGAAAAAAAATGACATAGGGTCCCCCCTCCCAGGGGAGGGAGACCCCATTTTTTTTTTGATTTTTAAGGGTTAAAAACCCTTAAAAATCAAAAAAAAAATTGACGTGGGGTCCCCCTTACCCAAAGTAACCAGCCCGGGACCAGCTATGGGGGCTTGTAGGCACAGAGTGGGGGGGCCAGCTTTGGTGGCCCCCCCACCCTGCAGCCTACGAGCCCACATAGCCCATGTGGGCCCGGGCTCTTCTGCCCCCCCCTGGCCTTTGGGGAGGCAGGTAATGGGGGTGCCAGGGGTTAATGGCAAGCCACCCGCTAGCGCAGGTGGCTTGCCATCTCCCCAGCCTTGTGAACTGGTATAGGGGTCATGGACCCCTTACCAGTTCACAAGGGGTTAATAGTAAAAAAAAATGACACTGACACACAGAAAAAAAAATCTTTATTTTTCTTTTTTACACCATACTCACCTCCGATCCGACGTCCCTCGCCGCTGTCCCTCGCCGCTGTCACTTCACTGACAGATGCCGGTGGTGATCGGCGCAGGGCGGGTGACAGGCGAGGGGGCTCCGATCGGAGCCTCCTCACCTGACACCCGCTCTGCTCCGATCACCACCGGCATCTGACAGATGCCGGAGCTCGGAGGGGGTATAGGAGGAGCGGGATGACGTCATCCCGCTCCTCCCACAATGGGCGGGGCTAAGCGGCGGCGGCCATCGCCGCCATTACAAGAGGTGAGGACCCGGAAGAGGGTCCTCACCTGAAGACTGCGCAGCCCAGGGGGGGGATCGGACCCCCCCCTGGTGAAGAGGAGACCCGGACAGAAGGCTCGGGCGCGGAGGTGAGTAAATGACAGTTTTATTTTTTTTTTTTTTTTTACAGCGGCGATCAGCGCTGGAAACGGGGGGGGGGCGGCTGGTTTCGGGCCCCCCCCCGAAGACGGAGGACGACGGGGGGGCGATCGGATGCCCCCCCAAGGAAGAGGGGACCCCAGGCTTCACAGGGATACCGGAGGTAAGTGATTTTTTTTTTCTATTTTTTAACTGTTTGGGGGAAATGCCAGGCACGTAGTTTCTACGTGCTTGGCACTTAACGGTAGGAGAAGCAACCACGTAGAAACTACGTGCTTGGCATTTAAAGGGTTAATATACTGAACCAGGAGAGTTGAGTGACTGATGCAGTTTAAGTAATTTGTAGTTTTAAAGCGGACCTTCACTCTAAATAAGAGTCTATCTTATATGTTTCCCACACCCTGTACATACAGATTGCTCACATTAAAAATCATCCTACCTGCATCTACTGCATTTTATAAGCCTTTAAACATCCAAGATGGCGGCTTATGGAAGCTGCCATTTTTGCAGGCAGCCTGCAAACAGGAAGTGCCTGCAAACAGGAAGTGACTGTGCTGCTCTGCATTCTGGGACTGCTGACCTTTCCCTGACCCCAGCTCTGCTCTGTCTGAGCAAAGCACAGCTATAACCCGCCCCCCTGTACCTTATCCTACTCTCCTCTCCTCAGTAAGTGTGATGCTTCTGAGTCAAGATGGCGGCGCCCGTATCCTAAATTCCCGAACAGAGTTGCAGCCCAGTGGGGGAAAGTATAATAAATTAGTGGCTAAACATGTAAAATATATTAATTTTAGATGCTGAGGAATTGTTTTTTAAGAGTTTGGGCTTTTCATTAAATCAGGGTGAAGGTCCGGTTTAAGTAGTTTTTAAACATGTATTCAATTTCTTGTTAGCTGTCCTGTACACTTACAGTTTATTTCAAAAGCCAAAGTCTAACGCCTTTATAAATTTAAGTGGATTATGGGTTTAGATCCCCGGATCCTTTTATTTTTACTTTGCTAGTGATTCTTCAGTTCATGTGCGGGCTCTCATCCAATCAGGTTCCGTAGCTGTGCATATATTTAGTGCCTAGGAAATCTGAATGGCAGGCTAGCCGCTGGACAATCCCTTCCGGCTGAGCCTGCCAGCACCAGCCATACAGGAGCACAGAGCAGCTTGAAGGCTGATGGTAGCACATGCGCTGTTGGAGAGCCGACAAGGTAAGCAAACACTGCCTGCCTGCACCAGCCATTCACGGGCATGGAGTAACTGGAAGGTATTTTAAGGAATCTTTACTTATTTTAGGCCAATATGCTCTTGCTACATGGTACAATTTCAGCCACATTGTGGTTTGTGAAGGATGGTATTTTGCTGTCTTGTGGTAAAGTTAAAATGATTGTCTCTCCCTAAGGTGGCTTGTTAGTCTGTTACGGTGCTCTGAAGTTCCACCCCCTTTAAATCCATCAGCTTCCGGCCTTGTGGTGACGAGAATTGGAACATGTGCCCAGAAGTAGTAGTAGTGGCTGTGTAATTACTGGAAGCTATACCCAAGCAGTTCATGCACAGCGGCTTCTTTCTGAACACTTGGGATAGTACTGAGATGAATATTAGGCACGGCCTGCTGTTTTAGGTCTGTATTTTCCATATAAATATTTCTGTTTTAAAGTGGACCGTCACCCTCCCGTGATCGGCCCGGGAATCTATAAGATTCCCGGGCCGATCACCTCCCTCCCCGCGGGACATCCGAGATCGGGATGTCCCGCGGGGTGAAACCCCCCCAAACACCCCAAATCCCCTCACCTTGTCTTCGGCGGCGGCCGCCTCCCTCGCGCCCCTCTAGACGTGCGCGCGCCCGCGCCGGCCATCTGTGAATGGGAGGCGGCGGCGGAGGTGAGTTTTTCGGGTGATCGGGGGGGTTTCACACAGCGGGGCACCCCGATCGGGGGTGCCCCACCGAAGTGGACCAAGACCCAGGATAGTCAAAATCGTGGGTGTTGGTCCACAGCACTCTTTACCTATACTATAGGTTACAAACTACCGTAATCTCTAACAAAACAATATTGATTAAAAAAACTTTCAGAATTGAGTATATTGACAAACCAATATTTTATCATTCTTATGCTTTTGGGTGGTTGTGTGTAACCGCTGAGGCTGGGGGCATTGCCAGATATTTTGGGGAATATTTCTATGAGATTCTAGGATTAGTGGATAGGTTGGTCATTAACTTACACCCCCTCATTTAGGATAAATAAAAAGATGCAATTCACCACCATCATATGTCTAGTGATCATTTTAAATTGCCCACAGTTTGAGCCCAATTTATCACTAGCGCCTCATAGCACCACTTGGGCGCCTGCCGAAAGATGCTATTAGTGACTCTGCCGCAACACTGGCCACAGGCAGACTGTGCTGCTAGTGTTCAGTGCTGAGGGCTGTGCCCCCATTTGTTTTTCTTCCAATGGAGCTAGCGATAGGTAGTGCCGATTGGGAGTGCCAGAAATCAATTAAATATAACAAGTAAAAGAACAGCGCCAACACGGGCCCTGTGAAACCATGAAACTCAGGCATGTCCAATACAGAAAATGGCTTTAACTGGGGATCACAGCACAGTGACCAAGTGAAAACACATGAAATGAAATCGTGGACACACAAATGACATGCCACATGACTGTCAGGCATGAAAAGACAAGTTTGCAGCGAATAACCTCCTAATAAATGAAGAAAAAAACATTCTGAAAAGGCCAGGGATCCTGTGTCACTTGATTGAACACAAAAAAACAGCAGAAGTCACCAAAATAAATATAACTGGAATGGCTAAATTAAGTCTATGGGAGAACGATGATGAGTCTAACCAAACACCAGGCGCTCTTTATACAGAACGATACATGGCGCTAAACATTTTTTCGCATCACAAATATGGCTCACTGGTAGCGCAGCAGAAAAATACCTGCGGCTATGTGGCGCTAGCATTTCTTAAATAAGAACTATAAACTTAAAGCGATTTAAGCTGTGATTTACTGATTCCATACTTGTTAATATGAAACTCACCAGAAAGTGAACGATTGCATTTAAAGATGTGTCAGTAAAGGAGCAGACACTTATGTACAGACAACACACAATACACACCTTCAAATGCTGATCGAAGCAGAGCTCCAGATTTCACAACGCACAACACTCCCCTTTCATGAGTTCCTTTAATTATTTCCTTCTAGGCTTTCCTTGCTCTCCCCTTGACATTTTCCTTCCCACGTTGCTTTCTGCTCTGCCCGTCCTGCAGGCTCTCTCGTCATCGTCAGCCTCTGGATCTGGCACAGGGATGAATCCGGTGCTGTGTCTTAACTTCAGATAATAGCGTGTCTGTACTGGGTCCCCACGCTGCGATCAGAGGAGGGGGGGGAGTAATTAAAGAATCTCTAGAGGGTCACTGCCCTGCCGTTCTACACCTCCTACTCTTCATTTTTATATTAAGCTTTCACACAGTACACTACTCCCATGCTGCACTTTGGTCACGTTCCAAAAGTTACGAAGCTTCAGAAGCCATGAATGTCCGGCAGAAGAAGGCACCTGCGGTTTATCACAGAGATCCAGAGAATCTGGCAAGTGCTATTTATGTTATAAACACCACGGGCTGCTGGGGATCAAAGAGGCTCTTCATAATGTAGATTGGTGGAGCTACATGGCGAGATAGAACGAGCAGCAATCTGGACAAAATAATTTCCTTAACAAATTACTTCATGTGCAGATCTGCAGATATACCACATTCATAATGGACTGTATGTCATCTGAACTAGTACTATAGGCACTAGAGGGCCTGCACTGGTCTCTATCTGCCTGCTTGACTCTTAAACACAGGCCAAGACCTAAAGCCATTCAAGACTTTTTTCGCAAGACACAACATCTGGGCATTTTGGAAAGAACAACTATATGACATGACAATAGATAAGACCAGATATGGCCTGGTAAAATAGGGGCAGTTGTGCATAAAGTAGGGCTCAGTAGGGTAGTAACCATAGAGGCAGGATCATGGCAGAAGGGGACCAGTGGTGGCAATAACACTAGCAACTCCCTAAAATGTATATCAGTGCTGGGTGCACCAATATATCCCTTTCCATTTTCATCACAAGTGACTAACCCCAGGGAATGCATGGAGTGTTTTCTGGCCCCCCTCGTGCTGCATTTTCTGGCATAAGTAACACAGTATGTAAGGCTCAATAAAGAATTTATAGTCCATCCAGTTAAGCCTGATTATTAGTGGTCTAGGAGCCACATCTGGTAATGTTATTAGATGCAAGGAAGGCATCTAGGTCACTTTTTGAACTCTTTTAGTGTATCCTAGAACTAACGCCTCTGGTAGAGAGTTCCATAGTCTCACTGCTCCTACAGAGAAGAATCCCCTTTTATGTCAGTGGAGGAAGCGCCTTTCCTCTAACCTTAGTGGATGCCCTTGGGTTATGGTTGCCGGGGGTTTAAATAGTTAATGGGACAGATCTTTGTATTGACCATGAATATATTTATACATGGTTATTATGATCATCCCTCAGGTGTCTCTTTTCCAAACTAAAAAAGCCTAACTGGCAATCTTTCAGGGTACTCTAGTTCCCAAACTCAATTTATTACCTTAGTTGCCCTCCTTTAAATGCGCTCCAGTTCTCATATGTTCTTCATATGCACCGGTGCCTCGAACTGCAAACAATATTCCATATGGGGTCTGACCAGTGACTTGTACAGGGGTAAAATTCCAGTTTACTGCCAATGCTTCCAATTTATCTAAATCTGTTTGTAGCTGCCTGCTGTCCTCTTTTGTGTAAATTACTTTACACAGTATAGTATCATATGCAAAACTGAGACTTTACAGTTTAATCTGTACCCTATGATATATATATATATATATATGAATTGGGCCTAGAACTGACCAATGCAGTACTTCGCTAGTAACGGTGACGGAATATGTACCATTCATAACAACCTTCTGCTTCCTATCATTAAGTCAATTTCTCACGCATATACACATATTTTCCCCCAGTCTAAGCGTTCTGATCTTTTGTACCAGTCTTTTATGGTACAAATGGTTGAAATTAACCTCATTTCTTGTTATAGGGTTTTTCTTACGGCATTATGGTATGGTATTTTAACTGGTTGACGTGTGAGTTTTGCACTTGCACTTTATTTTGTGCACTTATTATAGTATTGGATGTCATTTAGGCAATTTCCTTGTTATAATTTTCATTATTTCTTTTGAAGGACTCTCAGCAATTTAGAAACTTTGACTTATATGGAGCAAAACTATTAGGTTGGGGGTAGGCTCAAACTCCTTTGTGAAACACTTGTGCAAGTTCAGCACACTTTCAAGTGCACACAGTAACCACTGCCCGATGTAATGTGGTCCACAGAAAGGAGTAGAACTGAGCTCCTGATAGAAGCAGCCACTGGCAAAGTTCACATGAACCCCCAGACGCATCTTCCAGGTCCAGTATTCTCTGGGAATCTTCTGGGACTTTGCATACAATCCCAATAAGCAGTGTGTCAAATCTAAGTAAGAATGTGCCATGTCTGGAATTTAAAGCGGGACAACCTTTTAAATATGTGCAATGCTAAAGACCCCAATAAACATTTCATTACAGATGAATGGTGGCTATGGCGTATAAAATTTAATTGTAAAATCAAAACTTAAACTTCCTTTGCCAAAATGTTGTTAACGTTGCTGCAGGTCTCTGAGCAATAGCCGTTCTGCCAGAGATTTAATGGGATTATGGATAGGAAGTGTGCTGCATAACAAAAAACACACCCCTGGCCCTGACATACAAAGGTCATGCCTGCAAGTTCTCAGAATCTACTAAACCTTGTTGAATGTATATGCTGCTAGAAGCCTTCATCTGATCAGAACACTGACATTGTTACGGCAGAAGTTCTCCCATTCTCTATTAGTGTATACAATTCATTTATCAAGCCACAGTCTAACCTGAGGGCAGGAAATGTGTACAGTTCAACAAGCTAGGAGTGTGAATGGGATGACAGGCGATGGTCAGTAACAGTAGGGACGATAAGGAGTCTGGTTTATAAAGTGTCAGTGCCTGTTAATACCACTCAGCACCAATTTTTTTGCCTCAGCAGCACAATTTAACAAACACAAAAACAGGCAGCACCAATGTGGCCGCCAACCTTCGTCTGATTAAACACTAGTGCCATACAGTGTGCAGCGCCAGGTGCTCTTGTTTAGGCTGCGCCGGTTTATAGTGGCACTGTAGGTTAAGATCCCATAGAGCACAATGGAAGAGATGCCAGCACTCCAGGACAGGCGCAATGCCAGCAAAATTACGTTAAGCGGCATACTTCTTAAATAATGCCCAAAAGGTCTGTCTTACTAAGCTCACCCAACTAGCTGTCCAGCCTCAGCCCCAATATCTTTCTTAGGCATGACAATGGGAGGCTCTCCTACCTCTCCACCCTTTCAAACAGGCAGATAGAAAATTGTTTTAATAACTTAATAACTTTGATCTCTTTCATTTTTAACCTGGTTTAGGATGATGTATTGGAGTTCCTCTTAAAGATATATTAAAGTCATAGAAAGAGAAAGAGAGAGCCACTTCACAGTCCTTGCAGGGGGGTTAAAATAAAGAATTACCTCACCTGGCCCAAGCTGCCAGTGCTTTCCCACTGCACATCCGGTACCCATAGTGAGGCTGGTGGGCCGGCAGCAGATCGGGTTAAGTCTGCAGCTTTGTGGAATACCACCAGTGGTACTAGTACCATCTGTTGGGAACTCCTGCTCTAAAGCCTATAGCTTCACCATGGTAAATATAATATTCTTATTGCTTATTTAGATAACATCGTAGCGCTGTGCAATGTATAGCTTTGTCATCTTCATTCTTATTGCTCCCTTTTCCTTTTGTTTCATTGTATGCGGGGGTGAAATTAGTGGTTCTGGGAGGGTTGGAGAAAGGAGGCTGTTATATTCCAGCTCTAACTAAACACGTGTTAATTTTTTCCTCCTCAGGGAACTTTTAGTAATAGCTCTCCATAATGCAGCTGCAAAATGTGCTCCAGGTCTGCACACACTGCGGGGAGCAGCGGGCAGGGAACACAGCTGTGGAACATGAGACTGCAGCTTCCAGGAGGACCATTCATCTTACTATTACATGAGGTATCCCAGCAGCCTGGATTTGGAAACTAGAAAAATGAGACGTTAATAGTTTTCAGCAGGTTGATTATTTAAGGGACATTTTTTTTAGTATTCACATTGGATTCACATGGAGTAGGACCCTCCATAAATTGCACACTGGGGCCTTGGAAGCGAGAAGGGTCATGTTTTACAAGGGTCCTGTTCTCACAACTCTTTTCCATTCAAACAGAACTAGACAACACCGACAATGATCAATGGTAAACCACCAGAAATGGTAACTGAAGTGAAATGATCTTCAGCATCCAAGGAGAAAAAGACCAGTAAGAGACAAGGACCTCATATTAAAAATAGCTTACAGCTGCCAGTAAATGCTTCTGTTGGAAACTTTGTCAGACCTTTAAACTTCGCAAAAAGAAAAAAGAACAACACTAGTCTTCCCTGTGAACAGAATGCTGAGATAGAATGAATAGCCAGTGACAGTCCTGGAATAGCACAAAGTCCTGGGTAACAAGACCTTATGCCTGGTGCTTCCAGTTGGAAGGGACGAGGGCCACACCTTTTTACTGTACTTTACTGAAGGTCTTCTGCTACAGTCTGATGCAATGCCTATAGTAATCTATGGGCCTTTTCACAGCCAAATTTTAGCTGGGCCAATACTGAGACTATACTCAGGATAGATAGACTAGCTGTGCCAATACTCAAGGTAAAATAGACTAGCTAGAACTATACTCAGGATGAATAGACTAGCAGGGCCAATAATCAGGGTAGAATAGACTAGCTGGGACAATACTGCAGATAAATAGACTAGCTGGGCCCATACTCAGGGTAAATAGATTCACTGGAACTATACTCCGGATAAATAGACTAGCTGGGCTCAGGGTAAGTGGTAAAATAGTTTAGCTGTGGATTTTAGTTTAGCTGTAACTATACTCAGGATAAATAGAAAGACTGGGTCTATAGACTAGCCCATGCTCAGGGTAAATAGGCTAGTTGGCCCATACTCAGGGTAAAACAGAATAGCTGGGCCATACTCAAAGTAAAATAGACTAGCTGGGACAATATTTAGGATAGAATAAGGCCCAGGCTCAGGGTAAATAGACTAGCTAAGCCCGTGCTCACTTTAGACTATCTAGGCACAAGGTCAAGGTAAATAGCTAGCCCTGGTGCTCAGGGTAAAATAGACTAACTGGCTCCATACTAGTGAGTCAAATAGACAGAGCTGATAGAGCTGAAGACTGCTGAAGCTTCTACTGCCACATTTGTGAATCTGTGTGGAGAGCCACAAAACATTAGCTGCTGGTGGTATTAAGGGGCAGGGTTTGGAAGCACTGGTTTTGACCCTTCTCAACATAAAAATATTCATTTTCACTGTAAACAAATCTGGTCTGGACCATGCACCCATTGAAAAACTCTGATCCAGGTCATGATCAGGGTGGAAAAGTCAAGTTGGACCCCCATTGAAGGTAAAACTTTGAAAAGAAAAGTTTTAGGAAGATTTAAGACACACTCGGCCCTGTAGGAATTGAAGACATTAAAGTGGTCCTTCACTCTGAATAAGAGTCTATCTTATACGTTTCCCACACCCCGTACATACAGATTGCCCACATTAAAAATCATCCTACCTGCATCTACTGCATGTTATGAGCCTTTAAACATTCAAGATGGTGGCTCATGGGACGTCAGGCAGCCTGCAAACAGGAAGCGCCTTCTGACTCTGCTGCTCTGCATTCTGGGATTGCTGACCTTTTCCTGACCCCAGCTTTGCTCTGTCTGAGCAAAGCACAGCTATAACCCGCCCCCTGTACTGTATCCCACTCTCCTCTCCTCAGTATGTGTGATGCTTCCGAGTTAAGATGGCGGCGCCCGTATCCTAAAGTCCTGAACAGAGTTGCAGCCCAGTGGGAGAAAGAATAATAAGTAAGTGACTAAAAACTTCAAATATATTAATTTTAGATGCTGGGGAATCATCAAGGGTTTGAGCTTTTCAATAAATCATGGTGAAGGTCCAGTTTAAGAAAGACTGCAGCTAACAAATATACCGTCTCCACAAAACTCCCAGGTGAACAAGGGAAGCAACCATTTATCTGGGCACCCTTTCGTTACAGAGTCCATAGTTTTGCAACATCTTACTGCAGAGGAAACAGAACACATCAGCCGCCAGGAATTTTTGGTGTCAATGACTTGTGGGAAAAAGGGATGATGCTGCAAAGATGAGCCTATTGTTGTTAGGCATGTTGAATGGGAAGACGCATCTGGTTGTCACAGGGATCAATGTTCCCGGTTATTTCTGGAAATGGATGTAATATACAACGATGAACATCTGTGTACACATAATGCGAAAGAAAACTATTTTAGCTGTAACCGCAGCAGGAAGTTTTGCTAATGTATAGCAAGACAACACCGCTTCTCCCACGGACTGCGAATGGACGTCTAGAGGACAGAAAACCCTCTGAGAGAATTATAAAATGCTTCATTGCTCTGACAAAGATGATAAATGTACAAATTACCCAATCAAATGAAAAGTAGAAAACTCTTAAAGGGACAGAAGGACCTAGAGGAAGAAATGTGCAAAAGAGTCACTCCTCCATTAACAAGTAGGTATGACTTGACATCAGACAAAGGACAATGTGATCACTGCTCTATCTGATCTTATGGAGCGCCACCCAATGCTCTAAATGGCAGTCCATCCACTGGTGATTGGTCGCTGCCATGGGGGCATCCTGAACTGGGATTCACTGCAGTGTGAAGGCCCCCCCACCCACTTCTGCCGTTCCCACAGTACATGCGCGGTCCCTCATCTAATCAGTGCTTTATGCCATGCATAATAATGCATGTCATAAAGCCATTGTTTTGGGCTGTGTGTCGGCATAGGGAACGCCGGTGGCCACATCCCCGGTTCCCCTTGCAGAGTGCGCACTCCCAGCCTACTGAATAGCTGGGCGTGGGAGCGCACACAGCTGCAGAGATGCCGTGGATGCCGCCGCAACCTGTTGTCGGGATGAGGGATCAGTAATCAGTAAGGAATTTGCGGGCCATCCCAGGGAAGGTTTACACAGAGGGGCATCCCAAACTGGGGTGGCCCAGGTGCACATAGTCGGCCGGCCCAGCCTCAGCAGCAATTGGTCGCCTTTACAGGTGCTCTATCAAATTGTGTAATATTTAAGTGGAACAAAACCCTTCTATGCATCTCACAATTCAATGTGCCTTGTTGGATACATGCCAAACTTCATAACAATGCAACATTGTAACCATTTCTATGTAGGTAAACTTTTAAATGATTTATATTTTTAGATTTTAATGTATAATAACAGCAAAGGCATAAGTAAATAAAGGCATAGGACTTCATTTAAAGCAGACCATAACCCAGGTGTTTTACTCATCTGAATTTTGGTCTGTTTTACAGCAAAAACCCCTCCCTCACTGTCATCTCTCGTTGCTGTGCATTATCATGAGTTCTGAATAGAAGTTCTCAATATAAACCAATGTCAGACACCTACAGCTGGTCACTCCCCTCTGCTGCTTGCATTATCAGCTATTCAGATATGCTGCGGGGGTACACAGAGTGCTAGGGATGCGGTCACAGGTCAGTGCATAAGGGATAGATTCACAAGGCGCGTAACTAGTGGGGCTTCACATGGTGGGGCATCCCAAAATACCATCCAGGGAACAAGCTGTAACTGGGCACTGGCACTAGAGCTGGAATACTCGGGTTTGGGTCCGCTTTAGAAGAGTGTATGTACTTTCTTTAAAAACAAGACAAAAACAGCAGTGAAATGCAGCATTTGGGATTAGGAAACGCAATGCACACTCCAAGCTGGTGCTATAGAGACATACTGTAAAGTCATGCATGTCCATAGTAATAGAGTTTGTATAGACTTAAAACCTCATTCCCGCTGCTTGCTGATTTACATGGCCGGCCTTAGAGGAGCTATGCGGCCCCACAGGACACTACCCAAACCTTTGTATAAGGAGACATTCAGAACCCCTTTCAGAAACAAACCTCTCAGCTGGATCAGCAGACATATTTGCATACATTTTCCCCATATCTCCTCTTTTTTGCACATTTCATTTTTAGGCCCTTATTCATGAAGGGATAGCATCAGGTAGTGCCTTGTAAATGAGAAGTAGCGACAGGTGACCGCCGGACACGGCACGCAATTACACATTTATCAAGCAGAAACTGTTGAGCGACTGGGATAACGCCATGTAGCGTCCGATTCATCATTATCCCAGCCTCAGCGAACAGCACCAGCGTTCAGCCTTGCACAGCGGCAGGTATTGCCTCTCGCTACCTGTCGCTCTCCCATACATTTCAATGGATGATCTTTTTCTTCTCTTTAAACAGGGTTTTTTTTTTTTTTTTTTTTTAAATCTCAAATAATGTTGTGACCTCTTCTGGCATAGAAAAAGCCATTTTTTCAAAAATGTTTCATGTTTTATATATTTCTGCTGAAATGACATTACAGGTCTGGCATTAAAGTGTTCATGTTACATATGTAATTCCATATGTTTTCGCTTTGCTACTCATTGATACATGCTGAAGAACAGACTTTAAACACAGCCTCCGGCGCTCCGGGCTTCAGTATTTTACAGTGCCGGAGTTTTGTGAGGATGTTTTTTTAATGAATATGTTGTGAGTGGGTCGCACTGACCAGCTGCTAACATGCGCTCCCATACAGTGCTGTACTGGTCAAATAGCGACTCCTCACAATGTATTCATCATTACTGCACAGCGACTGAGTCGCTATGAACTAGCAACCCACAGCCGAACACAGCGACTACTAGCGGGCGCTCTGAAATGCCTGCTACAGACGCTCAACTGTCGCTACCTGGCGTTAGTGATGAATCAGCCTGCCCATTTTCTCTTGCCCTCCTCTTTTTATCTTCTCCTCTGTCCACCTTCTCTCTCTTTGTTTATCTTTTCCACCTTTTTTTTCTTTCTTTTCCATGTCCCCCTCTCTTTTCTCTCTACTTTTGTATTTTTACCTCCCTCCATCTTTTTCCCGTTGCATGTGAATGTGTCTCACCATCTAATGTCTTGCACGGGTTAATATTTAGCCAGAGGATATATTATTCTTGGTTTGTCACACTGTACCATGTAAGTAAAGCAATAGTCGCAAGCGCAGCAATCACACCCTGTCCCTAATATTCCAAACCACTCACTGAAGCTCATCCCACTTTCTATACAGTTTTCTAGATTTTCTATACATACAGCAATGAGGGATGGATACATGTAGATTACATACTTTACATAGTGATAAAATACTAGACAAGTGTAGCTCACTTCCAGTGTATAATATACTGTTATATATATATAAGCAACCCATGCATACTTAAACTTACTTTAAAGTATAGCAACATGTAAAGTACTCACCAATATCCAGCTAAAAGTCCCTGTACACTGGCTTCCTCGCTCTGATGTCTTCTTCTGCCCTCTTTCGGCATCAAAGCGAGACCCCCCTGGGCAGGCACTCCTCCCCCCCCCCCCCCCCCCCCCTGCTAGTAAAGGGATCACTAAGTGACAGAAGCTGTTTAAAGACATTGCTGCAATGCAATGCGAGGGGTGGGAGGGGGAGATCGCTGCTCTATATTCTTCATGGCAGCTACCCAAACAGGGCATAAGCCATCCCAAGCAGATTACTGCTGGTGGTCCAAGATGGTGTGGCCTGAAATGGGAGATAATGATAAAAGCAGCACACATCATATGCACAATCCCACAGGGAGAAGACTGGGTAGATTTCTTACTACTGCAATCAATTTGAGTTTCTAATTTGGATTCGTTAAATTCCACCAAAATGTTGCCATTTTAGTTTGGCCAAAACAGCATTTTGGCAAGATTTGAGACTCTTTTTTGACAGATGTTGTGTTTATGCAGCTAATGTATGTGAAAGTTAAAGTGGTCCAAAACCCAGGATTTTGACTATCCTGGGTTTTGGTCCTTTCCACCGGGGCACCCCAATTGGGAGTACCCCGCTTTGTGAAACCCCCCAGATCACCGAAACCAACTCACCTCCACCTGGTCCTACGGCGCATGCGCAGCCGCTCATCCAATCAGCACGCTCAGATCTGCTGATGTCACGTAGTCTAAGCCTTTGTCTAAGGCCAGTGGTCCGAGCCTGCTGACGGCCGCATCCCCCGCTACCCTCTAACAGGGAGCGTGCCCGCTTATAGATTCCCGGGCCGATCAAAGTGGGTTTTGGTCCATTTTAAAGAGGATAGAAGAAACCCCCCTTTAAAAGGGAAAATCTACGTTCATGGACTTTTCCATCAGATCTCAGGTCAGTGGTGCCCTTGGGTAATCTTACACTAGGTCCCCGGTATGAGAAGTCAGCAGGAAGGGTGGGCATGGCCTCAGTATGGCACACTCTTATTGAGACCATAGCCGCCTCCTTACACAGGTGTTCCTTGTGTACAGAGGCAGCTATTGATCTCTATGGGTGTGCACCATACTAAGGCCACACCCACCGTGGTTTATTATACCTCTGCTGCAGGTGAGAGATGTGCAGCCTGGGATGATGTGCAAGGTAACTGGGGTGTATCGTGCCAAAAGGCACCGGAGGTGTGTGGGGTAAGGCAACAAAATGACCGTAAACTTCTGTAATTATGCAAGAGGTCCCCTTTTACAAAAATAATGTATTTTTACAGTGAACAAATAATACCTCTTTAACTCCTATAGAGAAGAATCCCTGCCAAGCAAAGTCTCAGACTGAGCAGCTGATACTCAAAACTTACTGGACCACCTGGGTATCCCAAATCTGGATTCCCCAAGGGAGGGGAACCAAGGAGGGAAACCCGGGCCTGGGTTTTGATCCATTTTAAAATTTCGTTGTCACATGACCATTTACAATGACCACAAATAGGACGTGAAAGCAAAGCATGAGCAATCTCATGTACAATTAGCTGACAAATCTTGTATACAAATCAACAAATGGTCGATTTCTCTGTTCATGGAAACAGGTCATTACAGTTCACTGAACTTTACCTTGGTCATCTGGCTGCAATAAATTAGGTGCCGGAACTTGGCTCACTTTAAATTTTTGTTCTACTCTGCTGTAACAAATATAGACACAATTTCCTTCTAAACTTCAGCCAGGGCAGTTTCTAGGCAAAATAACGCTCAGTGCGAGAAAGGAAAATCCCTGCCCCCTCCTCTCCCATCATATGGTGCTGCTGCTGTCCCATACTGGTACGGGCTGTGTCTCTAGCATAGCAGCAGGCAGTGCCCCCTCCCCCATGGCTGAGCCATATATGGGGGGCTGAGGGGCCTATTTTATGGCCTGTACCACTAATAGTGGCCCTTAACTCATCTGAAGATAATAAGATGGCTGGGATAAAAGTGCCCTAATTTGCCTTGGCACCCAGGACAATCTCCCTGCTGGCCCTTCCCTAAAAACAGACCTCTTCAGCATAGTGGCGTTCCTTCTCCCCAGTCCTGGTCGTCTCTAAGCTAATTAGCCAAGAAAAATGTGCTAGAGTATTCCCTGGAATTAAAGGGGAACAAACCCACCCGGACGGCCCTGGAATCTAAAAGGTCAGAGGCCAATGGCCTTGTCCCGCTCTTTGAAAACCCCAGGGCTTTCCTCGCTCCAACGATGTATGCGCGGGCACCACTTACAACGCCCGCCATCTGTTGTACCATTTGGCAAACGGCTCTCATTGTTGGGGCATCTTGCATCCCCGGCGGCGTGTGTGCAATCATGCACTAGCCATTTAGAAGTGCGCATAATGGCGGGCATGAGCAGTATGGGGCAGTGCACGCTGCCTATAGAAGCTAATAAGAGCTGTATGCCAAATGACATAATCACAGCAGACGAAAGCTGTGTATGTGCAGTTGGAACAAGGAAGAAGTGAGTGAATAGCAGTGTACTGGGGGGGTCACACAGCAAGGAAACCCAATTTGGGATGCCCCAGGAGAACTGAACAAAACCAAAATTCAAATTCCTGGGTTTTATTCCACTTTAAAGCGGACCTTCACTCTGAATAAGAGTCTATCTTATATGTTTCCCACACCCTGTACATACAGATTGTCCACATTAAAAATAATCCTACCTGCATCCACTGCATGTTATGAGCCTTTAAACATCCAAGATGGCGGCTTATGGAAGCCGCCATCTTATCAGGCAGCCTGCAAACAGGAAGTGCCTCCTGACTGTGCTGCTCTGCATTCTGGGACTGCTGACCATTACCTGACCCCAGATCTGCTCTGTCTGAGTAAAGCACAGCTATAACCCGCCCCCCTGTACCTTATCCCACTCTCCTCTCCTCAGTAAGTGTGATGCTTCTGAGTCAAGATGGCGGCGCCCGTATCCTAAATTCCTGAACAGAGTTGCAGCCCAGTGGGGGAAAGAATAATAAGTTAGTGACTAAAAACGTAAAATATATTAATTTTAGATGCTGGGGAACAGTTTTTTAAGAGTTTGGGCTTTTCATTAAATCACGCTGAAGGTCCGGTTTAAAGTGGACCAACACCCAGGATTTTGACTATCCTGGGTTTTGGTCCACTTCGGCGGGGCACCCCGATCGGGGGTGCCCCGCTGTGTGAAACCCCCCAGAAACCCCAAAAAACTCACCTCTCAACGCTCCCACGTGAACGCCGCAGCCAATCCCCGCCAACGTCCAGGCGGGGATCAGGAACGTCCAAGCCGCTTCCGCCGCTGCCGCCTCCCGCGCGTCACTCTCGGCGCGCGCGCCCCCGCCGGCCATTCACAGAGGGCCGGCGCGGGCGCGCGCACGTCTGGAGGGGCGCGCGCACGTCTGGAGGGGCGCGCGGGAGGCGGCGGCGGTGGAAGCGGCGGCGGATCAGGTAAGGTGCTTTTGGGGTTTCTGGGGGGTTTCGATCTCGGATGTCCCGCGGGGTGGGAGGTGATCGGCCTGGGAATCTTATAGATTTCCGGGTCGATCACCCCTGGGTGTTGGTCCTCTTTAAGGGTGAAAGAAAATGCACGTTTGTGTACTGCTTTGGCTGTGCCTGGAAGTGTGGGGGTGCACAAGAAGGAGGCAGGACCAAGTGGATAAAATACATGGAAAAGGCGACTGCTCCCCACAGACTTTGACACCCCCAGATGTTTTTTCCTATCAGGAGAAGAAAACAACAAACGTGGAGGGATTTTTCTTCAGATGCAATGTATAGGTAACCTTTCCTCTCAATATCTAGCACAGGGGTGCTCAACCAATTCTTGTAAAGGTCCATTTACAGACATGTGGTGAGAGGTGAAGGTCCGGGCAGGGGGCTATCGCGGGGGGATGGATAGTTAAAAATCAATTCACTAGGGAGGCACCCTAAGAATCCTATTGGGCACTGGGGAAAATAGGGAGGCCAGGGATTGGATGGGCAAAACTGGGAGGAGAGGAATGGATGCAACAGAGATACTGGGCTGGATGTGGCAGGGCTGAGGGGACAGGAATGGATGGGGCAGAGCTGAGGGGGCAGGGATTGGATGGGAAAAACTGGCAGGACAGGAATGGATGGAACAGAGAGACTGGGCTTCATATTGCAACACTAGGAGCCCGGGAGTCATGACACTGGCAGGGAAACTAAGTACTACATCACCGATCAAGTAAAGGGGGCAGCGCTGAGCACAGCAATACAGAAGCAACTGAATGCAGGGCTGTCAGGGCAGGGGTCCGGAAATCTGGCGCAGAGGCCTGCATTCGGATCCTGATCCGGCAGTTGAGTACAGCTGATCTAGCATGTATATATTTTAAGTATTAAGCATTTGTGACATATCTCTTTTAAATGTGCACAATTCTCTTCCCAATGTCGCCACATTGATTGTATTTCTACTCCTAATGCCACCGGGAAGGTGTGAAAGAGCCAGTGTTTGGAACCTGTGGTACACAAGGTCCTATCAGGTAGAACATGGTGAGGCTGCAGAATGATCCTTTAGACTGTAAGCTTGCAGGGGCAGGGCTCTTTTTCCTACTGTCTCCTGTACTCACAACACTTGGTTTGAACCTTTGTGGCATCTAGTTTTGTATTGCTCCCTGTAGTATATGTTTTACTTTGTTTGTAATCATACATTGTGAAGCACTACGGAAGATGATGGCGCTATATAAATAAACATTAATAATAATAACATTAATAATACTTAATCCTACATGCTGTCACCTATACTTCACACCAGCCTGATTTGTGTCATGAATACAAAACTGCATCAGAAAGTGATGACAACTATTTATGTGCATTTTTGTTTGTATTGAGCACTTTATACTTTTGTATATTATTTTAGCACAGTTTTAGGTTACTGCAAACCCATAGCTACCACCCAGGTGGTTCTTGAGATAATTAGAAAATGGAAAGTGGTACTTGCTAAAAGAAGGTTGTTTAGACTCACATCTTGATTTGATAAACATAACCTGGCTACAAGTTCTATTGAAATTTCCAGCACTCTCAATGCTTTTTAATCTCAAACAAAAGGCATCCAGTGCTTTGCAGCGACATTTTCTAAAACAAATTATGCTGCTTTCTGCATAAGGAACGTTTCTACAACCTGAAGGATAGACTAAAAGATGACACCTAACCCAATGTATTTATTACATGAAATAAAAGTAAATCAGAGACAGATACAAAGAATTGGCTGGAGGAGGAGGGGGGTGAGTGTGGGCAGCAGGACAGTGAGAACACGCAGAGCACTGATGCTGGGTCAGTGAAAGTACACAGAACCCGGGAAGAAGAGGGTCACTGACAGTATGCAGAGCACTGATAGCAAATGTATACACAGCACAAGAGGGAGTGCGCTAACACTATACAGACAGCTGTAGGAAGCACATTGACAACATGCCAGGAACGACAGGGGGACCGCTAACACTGCGCAGCCAGATGGCGATCCAAAAGCTAAAAAGGAAATCAGAACAGAAACACAAAGATAAAGGTTTCTATGAGGAATATAATCAGTAAAAACTTTGTACAGTATAACAAGCATGACAGAAAGGAAATGTAGTTACATTTACACCAAACATCCAACTTCTAACAGAGAAGTTCAAAGTATCCCTTCAGCTTTGTGGGATGAAATACTACTGTATATGTTAAACCACACCAAATGTAATCTAACTGTAAAAGAGTGGACAATTAAAGTGGAACAAAACCTTGTGTGGCCGACCCTAGACTTTAAGAGATTCCAGACTATCAACTATCCCTGCTTTGTGAAGCCCCTGGTTCGCCATGTAATAATTAATATTATTATTGTTTATTTAGAGAGAGCCATCATATTCAGTGGCGCTGTACAAAGTTAGAAATCGGTATAGAACGCACGGTATAGAAACACCCACACAAGGTGAAAAAAAATCAGATGAACTGGGAGTTTCACACAGCAGGGGCATCCCAGTTCGGGATTCCCTGGGGGGGGGGGGGGGCATGGACCAAAACCTAGCGATAGTTAAAAACCTGCATTTAGGTCCACTTTAAAAAAAACAAAAGCTTACTCACCTGTTCTGCACCGCAGCTGCTTGGTCTTAGTCCAGCAGTGTAAAAATCAAGTCCCGAACTGCACATGTCCTCCATTCACAGACGGCCTCCAGGTCAAGTGGCCACTGTCCACCATCAGTCACAGTGACTGCAGCACACTCCATATATCCACTATACTGGGGGGGGGGGGTGCTGAGACCTGACACTACTGCAAAAGGTGTCATCACAGGGGCCAATGGGGAATGGACAGCGGAATTGATCTCGGGAATCGTAAGTTTTACACTACCGAACTAGGACCTTACAGTTGTTTCCAGCTGAAAAGGAAAGTAAGCATTTTTTCTTTTGTCTGGACAGTCCCATTAAATTCATAGTTACATATTCTTGGTCACATTTATGTCTTCTTTTTCCAGAACAGCACATTTTTATGCCCACCCAAAACAGCTCCCTGTTAGAGGGAGGCGGAGGATGCGGCCACCAGAGCCGCTGCTCTTAGATGCGCTGTGGGACTGGGTTGAGGTGAGTTGGCTGCGGCGTCCTACCATTTTTGTTGCCCACCTTTGGAACCGTTCAATTTGAATAATGTCTTTTTGCAGGTAAGGTCTCCAGAACTGCACACAGTATTCTAGCTGTGGCCTCACCAGGGCTCTATACAGTGGCATCACAACCTCCCTCTTCCTACTGGTGATGCCTCGAGCTATACAGCCGAGCATCCTGCTTGCTTTTCCCACTGCCTGGCTACACTGTCCACTCATCTTGCAGGTTTTAGTAATCAGTACCCCTAAATCTCTTTCCTTCGAGGTCCTGGCTAACACAGTACTGCCCATACGGTATGCAGCAAGAATTAATTCTACCCAAGTGCATGATTTTACATTTAGAGACATTAAACTTTAGTTTACACAGTTTTGACCATTTATCCAGTAAAGCTAAATCATTTTTCATGTTGCAGATGCCTCCAGGAGAGTCCACCCTATTACTAACCTGACATACTTTAACTACCAAGCCTTCTCCTATGTCACTAACAAACATATTAAAAAGAATGGGGCCCAGGACAGAGCCTTGTGGGGCACCACTTGTAATTTGCCTTTGTTCAGATTGCGCGGCATCGACCACATGCTGCCCTAGTCATTCCTACTGGCGCAGATCTGCTGTGCGTCTTTGTCCCAAGAGCAGGAATCATCTCTCAAGAGCAGGAACCATCTCCCCTGAGATGAAACCGAGGTAACATGCCCATCCATGCCCCCAGGTGGTCTGAGGCACCCCCTCCTCAGATAAGCTGCACCTGTGCCCTCCTCAGACAGAGACAGACAGCGAGTTACAGGAGGCAGCTAAGGATTCCTTGCACAGCACAGGGGCAGGACTTGCAGGGTGGCATTAGATTCAGAAGCAGTACAGGGGCAAAACAAGGCTAAACTGTTTAGTATGGTTACATACCATAGTTTGAAACAGATAACTTACTTGGGTTAGGTCTGTTCTCTTTGAGCAGGGACTCTGGAAGCAGCAACACTCCCCTTCAGAAGCCTTTGTGTGCTGTGGCTTCCTGTCTTCATGTCCTTGAGATCAGGCCCAGACCAGGTACGAATAACTAATGGGACTGTTTTCAGAAAAAGGTACTGTGATCAGTTGGACCAAATCCTCTATGAAAAACCCCTCCTGCCCCCCACAGCCAATCACTTAGTCCACCATTCTACTACTGTTGCTGCTCCTAAAGATCTGGCCTGGACCAGGTTAGTACAGCTACTGTAACTGCAGGGCAGGTTGCCCCATAGTGTGGATGTGACTGCAAACAGGTGTTAAATTAGCAGGTGTAAGTAGATTCTTTCGCGCTTCCAACAATCTGGGTGATTTTCATGCTACATGCATGACACTGTTTACACTATCCAATGGCAGAGGAAACTGCCTGTTAATGGATTTGTGCCCAGATGGTCAGAGTAACATTTCATATGTGTCAGTCTCGCAAAGCAATTGATGCATGGCTGGTAAGAGAGAAATAATGTGAATAGACATCTGTTACCAGGCTGTCTGAATAGTTTGATCCTTGCCATAAATTTAGAAATATGGGTTCTGGAAAAAAATGATCAGCTCATCTGCTTTGTGCTCATATCATTCTTAAATAGTAAACAGTCAGAATTCTGAAACAAAAATATAGTTGCATATTCATACTTATTTTTATCAGGAGAATGGGCTTAATCTTAAACTCTGACTCGCAAATCCATCATCAGAACCAGCTGGTCTAAAAAGCTCATAATTCCTTTTAGGATCAGGACTGTTCCTGCACCCAGATAGGACCTCATCTGAGAGATGAAGGGAAAGACTAGACTAATGATGGGTTTACATGGGGTGATTATCGAACAGGAAAACGCTAAAGTGACTGCAATTATGCGATAATCACTCTGTGGAAATGGCCACTGCGATCGCACAATGAAAAAGAATTGGTTCATCGGTTGTCTGTCATATCGTTTTGGCTGACCAAAAATTTCTCGATTGTTGGAATGCGGAACAGACGTGGCCCACAAAAAATGCTTTTTCTGCTATTGATAATCCTCTAGTTCTTGCTGCCTTCTCTTCTGCCGCTAAGTGGGTCCACCATTGCTGCCAACCGTCCTCTGGTACTCGCCTCCTTTTAAACCGCTGCTGTTTACCCTCCAGTCCTTGCCACCTTCTCTATTTCGTCTACTGGTCCTGTTGCCATCCAGGAGGAGGTCTCTAGACAGGACAGATCCAGTAGGTCAATGGTCCACTGTAGAATCATCGCACTGCCCAGTCTGAGCCTGAGTAGGACCCTGAAGACACCAGGGGCCCTGGTACTTGCCCAGGTTTTCCCAGTGCTGTTGTTAGGCCTTTTAATAAGGCCGTAGGGCATAAGCACTGAAAGTGCCCAGAGCAGTCCTGTTTCACAACTTTCACTTTTCCTTTGCTACTTAGATACCGACACATTTTTTTGAAAGCTCTTGATATACAAAACAATGTGATATAACTTGTTGCAGTGTATATTCTTCTGCCGAGTGGCTGGAGCTGCACAAGAGGCTGCAACCCGCATATAACCTTGCTAGTAGATTTAATGCACCATGCTATGTCTTACACAGCTCAATAAATCACCATAATTGTTTATAAGTAAACCCTATTGCTATGACGCTGCCACAGTTCAGCTGACTGTAGCATGTGATACACTCGGTTCTAGCATTACTGAGCCATTTTTGCCAAGAAAAACGCCATGAAATCCTTAATTCCCAAGCGAGCAGTGAGCGCACGCTGGCACCACGCCCCTCTCTGAAAACGGATGAAAGCCATGCGATCACCACACGCCTTGCCTGCCAAGTGTTGCAGTGGCTCCATCTATTGATGTGTTTCAACCCAGGCAAATATCCTTCCACCCAGCATGGCCAATTGTAAAAAAAAAGATTAAAACCTATATAAGAAAAGTTTTTGGAGTAATAAGGAAATTCTTTATGGAGTCATTTGATTAGACCCCAGATCTAAATTGTCACAACCTTCCACCTATCAAGACCAGGGTCATGACAAAAGGGGGTGCGGGGGTAATGACCACACTGGGGCCCCTGAGGTCAGGGAGCCTAACCGTTGCTGCTCCTCCACCCTGGGAGGTCAGTGCTGTCGACTGTTCTCCCAGCTTCCTTTCTGTCCAGGTTACACCAGGGATACAAATTGAATACCTCAAAATACTAGTACAGGGAAAAGTCCACCACCCAAACACTTCTCAGACTACTGTACCACTCAGTTGCACTTTTGCCTCACTCCCTCACGATGTACAATGTACAAACATTACAATACGTTATAAACTGCCAGGATTGTGGCTGTTATATATTTTAACAGGAATATTGCCCTATTGTGTTACATTGTGTAGCAGATACCGGCCTGCTTATAACAGTGCAAACAGCTGACTCCAAAGTGTGAGTCACCTCAACATCACACTGCTGTACAAAGAGAGCACTCTGAAAAATGCTGTATCTATAAGTAGGAATCATTGAGAGGGGGCACAAAAAAATATAAGTTTCAAGCAGAACTACAAAGTTCACTTTAGTATTGGATCCTATCGGTACTTGTTTGCTGGCTCTTGTCCTAATGGGGATTTCAGGGGGGGAGGGCAACTAAGGCTCAAAACATATGCTATACATATAACAGGATTCTTGATTGTCACAGAGGCCAAAATAAGGAGAACCGTTTTTTCTAATGAGGTTAGGTAACTGGCCCAGCTGATCCTTTTCTGCAGTTAGCTGCCTTTGGCAGTGTGAGCTTTCCAGCTTGCTGTGGCAGTTTCTTACTCTCGGAAAGAAGGCAGATTCCCTCACTGACTGTGTGCAGGGGAAAGCACCCAGACTGGCTTTACTGAGTTCTCTTATATCGGCAACGCCACACCGTTAAAGTCATGAACTGCAGAAGGGCTGTGTTCTGCTGTCAGCTCAGTGCTCAATCGTCTCAAATAGGGGCAAGTAAAGCCTGTTAGTTTTCTTATTCTACAGATAGGTTGCCCAACTGTACAAAAAAAAAGACGACTTCTGCCCCATTCTGTTTGTAAAAGGAGCAAGCCATATGTGGAGAAGGTTTAAAGCAGAGTCAGTCAAAAATTATTCAAGGAGATGGGGCAGTTGGAATATGGATACCCCACTGCACACCACCTTATTGGGAAGCCAAATCCTTTAGACCAGGGGTGCTCATCCTTTTGATGAAAGTGGGCCACTTAAATGATTCAGGAACCTGGTTGCGGGCCAAAATGGATATGTTCATAGCATAAAATGAAGATTTTCTACAACAATCAGGATATCCCCTGTCTCCATAAACTGTTTGTACTTCTACCACACTCCTACAATCATATGTAACAGTCTCCACATGCAAGCAATACACATTCTGATTGACTTAACTTTCTGAATATATGGGTCTCTTAGCCCTCCCCCAATCAGTCCCACATCTTAACCATGTTCCTAATACTGAACCCATCTACGCTTCCACCACTGTTAAGCATACAATTATAGAAATGCTATTTTACCAAATTATTGTGCCATACATTTCACCTAGGGCTGGTGTTGTCCAATCAATGTCATTATGTTCCTCCAAGCCACCGCTGTCACCTCTATTTGAAAAAGCCCTCCTCCTACTGTATATCACTTTCTGTGCAATCGCCCATTTTTACTATATCTCTTTTTAAGTACCTTACACATCAGCTCCATTTAACCCTCCCACACCAGATGGCTCAGAGGGCCACAGGTTGAGCTTTAGACTGTAAGCTCATAAGGACAGGACTCTCTTTCCTATTGTATTAGTTTAGTAGTACGTTGTAGCATCTTGTTTGTAATAGTCTACTTACTATATGCTTTATCCTGCCTACCAATAAAGATGAAGCTCTATAAATAAACAATACTACTACATAATATAATAGGCAGCCACCACCTACCTCTTCCATGTTATCTATTTTAGTGAACCACAGCAGAATGTGGTGAGTGATGCCTGCTATTGGTCATTCCTGGGCCCAATTTGGAATGCTTGGGGGGGAGCCTTGAGGGGTAAGGTGGGAGACTGGTGGTCCACTTTAAAATTAATTTTGTGCATCAGCAAGGCTGGGGAAGAAGTGCACTGTGAGCACTGGAGCCACCAGCACTGGAACTGAAACAACACTCTGTGGGATCCAGCCTGCAGACTGGCAGGAATGTGCCCTTTTTTGTTTCCAGTCTGGACAGGGATTTAAAGTGGACCAAAACCCATCACAAATTTATAAGATTCCCAGGCCAATTAGTTCCCTTCCCCCAGGGCATCCAAAATCGGGTTACCTTGTTTCCCAGTCCAACGGCACACGCGTGAGCCACAGCTGCATCCTGCTATCCCTCTAGCAGGGTGCATGCCAGGCATTTGTGAATGGCGGAGTGGGCACGCTCCCTGTTAGAGGGTAGCGGGGGATGCGGCCATCAGTGTGCTCAGAGCCGCTGGCATGACAAAGCCTTAGAAAGCGGGACATCAGCATCTCCGAACGAGCCGAATGGATGAGCAGCCATGCATGCACCAGGAAGAGATGAGTTGGCTTCGGCGATCTGGGGGTTTCACACAGTGGGGCCTCTAACAGGGAGCATGCCTGTGCCGACCATTCACAAATCAAGATAGTTAAAATCCTGGGTTTTGGTCAGGAACAAAAGTTTTGTCAGCTGGCCAGGAGCCTAAAAGATTCCCTATACCAAATTGAGATGCCCCACTGTGTGAAATCCCCTGGGTCTCCTTGTCCCTTTACCTCACCAGCAATCACATGGAGACTGTGCGGGCTGCAACGACACCCTCTGGGTGATGCACTCACGAACACCAGGCTTTCTAAGTGACATGCACGGATACGCACAGCCAAAGGCATCCCAAATCGAGATGTCATGCTGGAGAGAAATAAAACCCAGAATAGTGAATATCCTGGGTTTGGTTCTTCTTTAAATCTGAACTGTTTCTTGCCCTGGGGACAGATGCAGAGCTCAGCAATAGTGAGCAGGAGCAGCTGCATCCCCAGTTTCCTTGTAGATTGGGGCGTTCTCCCGTCCCCAGACTATCTGAATGGCTGGGTGTGGGAACAAGTCTCAGCGCAGAGATCATGGGGATGCAGCCAGCATTATTTAGTGCTGTGGAAGCCGGGGCAAAGGTTTCTGGGAGGGTTTCACACAGCGGGGCATCCCGATTTGGGATGCCCAAGGAAAAGGCCAGTAGCCGGCTGTGGAGCTTTTGGGAATCCAGAACTGGCTGCAGTGGGTTTGGTTCTACTTTAAAGAAATCAATAAAGACTTAAAGCCTAATACAGCCTAGATTTTCAGGGAACAATTCAGGGAACAATTCTTCTTTGTGAAGACTAAAAATAATGTTATAAACTGAGGCAGCAAAGGCGGTACAAGCTTGAATTCCCCCTTTAGGGTGACAAAAATAAATCCGAGAAACTATTTTCGTTTGGCTTATTCCAGCTATGCGCTCTAAACAAATCCATTCAGCACGCACTTGTTCCCAGTAAAGAATGACTCTTTCAAAGGGGTTTCCAGTTTCTCCTGCATACGCTATATTGGTAGGAGGTGGCGTGCCGGGGGGCCTGGGGCCTCTCTATGGATTTCGGGTGCGCGCTCATTATGCTGACACCTGTGCAAATGTCCTGGAATCATTGACAAATGCTGGGCTAGGGAGCGCTAAACAAGCCGCCATCCAAGGCAAGCGCAGCACAGCCAGCGCACAGCACAGGGTTACACTGCAGTCGTTGAGACCGTGCTGGTGATTTGTCAAGCAGCTTTCCTATATAATAGACTGTCCACAGACCTGGGGGGGTAAATTTACTATACTGTACTATACTAGAATATACAGTGCAATGCTGTACAATGCTCCTCAAGATTATTTGCTTTAAAGTGATCTTAGAATGGGCCTTAAAAACCCAAATTTAAAATGGACCAAAACCTACGGCGATCGGCCCGGGAATCTGATTCCCTCCGCTTCGGGGCATCCAAAATTGGGATGCCCCGCTGTGTGAAACCCCCCAGGTCGCCCATACACTTACCTTTTCCGGTCCAATGGCACATGCACGAGCTGTGGCCGCATCCCCGTTATCCCTCTAGCAGGGCGGGCGTCAGGCAATTGTGAATGGCCGGTGCGGCACTAACCTAATTTGCATTTAGCCACCCCTCATCTACTGGTTCCATCATTTTACAAGACCAAAAGTAAAAATTTCTTTCAGGGGAGAGGGCATTCCAATTTGGGATGTCCTGCAGGGTAACACACTACACATACCCCTGGCCGGAGCCCTCATACTCACCTACTTCTCAGATCCAGCAAGGGATTCTATCAAGCGGTACTCTCTGCAGCGGTATTCACATACCCTCTAATGTGCTGCGTCCGCTGGACACACAAAGTGCAAAAGCAGTTGCAGAGGATGGGGTGAGTTTAGATCCGCTTGAATTACTCTCCAGGTACCCACCCTACTGAGGCTGCTGTGGCCCACATGAATGTAGATGGCCAAATGGGTTTGCACACCTGCCTGAAAAGGCAACTTGGCTGCTGGAGGGACGGCTGTGGTTGCCAAACTGGGTTATTTGACTTTAGAGCAATGCTTTAATTTTTAAGTGGACCTCCAGTCGAAAATGACTGAAGGTCAGAGGAAATCCCAATAATTTCCAATGAGGTGTAACTTAAAGGGACTCTAAACTCAACAGCAATAATTAGCTAGCAAGCAGCTCACCTGATGCTTGTTTCATATGCTTCCCCTGCATTTCCAGGAGCTTACGGTAGAAGCCGTAGCAGGGCTCCAAAAATAGCAATTTCTTTAATTCTATTTCTCCAGGACCACAAAAAAAGTTGTCCTACAGCTACTCTGTCCTTTGGAGCTCTCAGCTTGAGCGAGCACAGCAGGCCTCAGTGGTCCCACAGCTTTCTCTGACCACAGCAGAGCATGTTTAAGATTCATAAAGAAATGCCCCTCCCAGCTCAGCCATGACCCAGGAAACTGAAGCAAATATATCGGTTTCGCCTAGCATACATATTTACATGAAATCAAAGATTTTCTGGTGGTATGAAATGGCTCATTTGACACTGTTCCCAAGAGAAATAAGGTGGGAGAGTTATTGTGTGCATGGACAGGGACTTTATATGTTTAAATGTTTTAGTGGGGTTAGAAACGAGGTTAAGAAACAAGGTGTCATTGGAAAGAGGAGGACTTCAGTTATGCACCTCTGCAAGGGAATGTGGTTCCAATTGGCGGTACCACAAAGTCCCAGTACTGTTGCTCACCGGAGCCGGGGTCTAAAAATCAGTGGATGGGGCTTGCTCTGCAGCTGAAGATCTCAGTTACATTTCCTGTAAGTTTGGGCTTCCTTGCTCCCATGGTCCTGGAGAACCGGGGCCCGGAATTGGACCTCCCTGGGTGAGGTTCATTGATTCCCAGGGTGACCCACTTTGGAGCCCCGATTCTCTGGACATAGGGGGGCTAGCAACCAACTAGATGCGCCAAGGACAGTGCAGAGAGGTGTTGAGGACTGGAACCGGCGGAGACAAGTAGTGGACAGTGCTGAGGACAGCACACAACAGGATTCTCCAGCCCAGGTCAGGCCCACCAATTTACCCACCTACCCACTCACCATCCTACCTATCTACCTGTCTGCTGACCAACCTACCTACCTATTCAACTACCTACTGACCCACCCACCTACCTAGGTACCTGTCCACTCACCTTTCTGCCCAGGACCTGGAGCTACAGCTGGCAGCCCTGAGATGGAGCTGAGATGGCAGTTGCCCAACCACTACCTTCCCACTTGCCCACCTTCCCCCCGACAACCTTGCTACCTGCCCTCCCACCTACCTACCCACTCACCTATTTGCCTAACCGCCCACCCACCCACCCCTAGTTGCGCACTCCGTGAATTCCTTTGCCATAGACCACCAATCATAGGGATAAGCTGCATCATCAGACTGTGAAAAACTGGGAGAGATGGAGAACAGCCAGGGTGATGAGAATGCCTGTCTTACAGACCCACCTTATTATACTGATTATTATGTGGCATCACAGAGCCAAGGCCTATGCCCAAATATTTCAAAAGTTAAATCATAAGGTGAAATCTTGGTCACTTCAGTTTAAAAATTAGGACAGTGCCAATCGTAGTCTGACACAATGGTCTAACAATTGTCTTTGCCTGTATACCTAAGTGTTGCGGAATCACAAATCAGTAAGCCCATGAGGTGGAGGGGGGGCTGCAGACCTCCAGCCATTTTAGATTGGTGGTCCACATAAAACACATGAGGGTTGGATATGTGCAGGCAGCGGAGTTCTTCTGCAGGGTACACTTTTCACCTTTCACATTGTGAGGTGCTCCAACAGGAGAGCCCATCCATCATTCCTCTGGGGCCTATCGGCTTACACTGCAATGTCTGAATGTGGGGGACAGCTGGACTCATTTGGCCACAATAAACATAACTAACTATAGACGTGGAGTGAATAATGCGCAAAGCAAGCACGGGGTCACCCACATGGGGTCAGAGGTCTCAGGTCATCTTTTACTTTCAAACCCCCCAGAGAGGAAAACACACTTATCCCATCATATAGTGAGTGCATAGTGCAACAGCTTATAACAACCAATCAGAAATCATTTTTCATTGTCTTAACTTCCTCTATAGTCATAAAAGTCAAAGTTCCGCTCAGTTATTGAATACAAACAGAGAGCAGCTGTGTATGTGTGTGGACCTACAGCTATGCTGACAGCAGTAAACAGTGATTGCAGCTAGTCCCACCGCCATGGTGCTGATGGGGGAGGGGGTGGTTGCATGGAGAGGTGACAAAAGCAGGAAGGTGAAAGGTATAAATCTATAGTAATAAATCAAAGCTAGTGGACCTGATTTACTTTTCTAGTAGGTAACTAGTGGACCAATCCCCCACCCCGATTTGGGATCCCCAGCAATGTAAAATCCAGTTCAACCATTCTAGTAACAAATCTGGTGTTACAATGTGATGCACGGGCTGTGGCAGCATCCCTGGACACCACAATGCTGATTGGACGAGAGCCCACACATGCGCCATGGGATTCCTGGTGGGGTGAGTATACCGGCATTCCCAGGGGCTTTACACAGTGGAGCAACCCAAATCAGGATGGTCAAAATTCCGTGTTTTGCTCCACTCTAAAGCAAACTGAGGGCTTCCCTCACCTCCAGGCTTGCCCTAATCATGATGCCTGTCTTCTCCAATTTCAACTGCAACAGATCAGAACTAATCCCATAAATAATAACGTTATCTCTGCACTTGCTATGAAAACAACAAAAAAGGGATGTAATTTAAATAAGAATAAGGCTGTCCGAGGCTGCCTATTAATAAGGGTGCCCCTATCTGGCTTCTTCTTTGCGACCCATGCCACCCAATCCCCCCCTCAATCCTGCTGGCTCCCTATTAGCAGTGATGCCCCTTATAGCAGCCAGCCTATTTGCAAGGGTGTCCCCATTTGCCTGCCTATTAGCAAGGATGTCTTCCTCTGGCTGCCTATTAGCGAGAATGCCTCCCTCTGGCTGCCTATTAGCAAGGATGCCCCCCTCTGGCTGCCTATTAGCAATGGTGTCCACCTATGATTGCCTTAAAATAAGGGTGCCCCCCAATCTGGCTCCCTATTAGCAAGGGTGCCTCTTATAATTGCCTGTTAGCAAGAATTTCCCCCTATGCCTGCCTATTATCAATGGTGCCCCCCTCTAGTTGCCTTATAAGAATGGTGCCCTCCCATCTGATTGCAAGGGCACCCCCGTCTGCCAGCTTATTTCCAAAGATTATCCCCCTCTGGTTGCCTTTTATAAAGGTTAGCCAGCTACCTGTTAGCAAGGGTGCCCCCCACCACCAGACTATTAGTAAGGGTGTCTCCCTCTGGCTTCCTATTAGCAAGGATGCCCCCTGGCTGTATATTAGCAAGGGTGTCCCCCTCTGGCTGTCTGTTAGCAAGGGTACCCTCTTCTGACTGTCTTTGGAGAAGGAAGAACCTGCTGGCTCCCTATTAGCAAGGATATCCTCCAGACATTCGTGAATGGGCGGCTTGGGCACGCTCCCTGAGGGTAGCGGGGGATTCGGCCGTCAGCGTGCTCGGAGCCACGGGCCTTATACGAAGACTTAGACAACGTGATGTCAGCGTGCTGATTGGACACACGGTCGCCCATGCGGCATAGGACCAGTCCTATGGGAGGTTTCACGCAGGGGGGCACGCCCACTTTAAGAGGACTGAAAGTACTCCGCCAGTGTAAGAGGCTGCAGGTCCTGCCTCATACACCTCCATCTTCTAGGGGGCAGCCAGGGGCAGCTACAGCAAATAATGCTCTCCTGGGGTAGGATACCCTCCTAGAGTGTGTATGCGACTGTGAGAGAAACTAAAGTGTATGACTTTAGGTCCCCTTTAAAAGCCTGATGTACATTAACTTATATTTCCATTTAAAAAAATAAAATATAAAAGTAAACCTATCGTTTGTGATATGACGGCAATGTGAATCATCTGGAAAGTCCATGGATGGAGTGAAGCAGATGAGGCAGTGACCTCAGTCTGGGAAGAAGCGTCCTTGCAGAGGATGTCATGTCCTCTGTTTACAGAGGGGAGACAGGGAGCTTACACAGAGTTATGCTTTATGTAGGAAGGTGGAGATGTGTGTATATACTGTAACTGCCACCGCAGCACGCGCCTTCCTGCAGGAGCGCTGCGACCACGTCACTGACCGCAATGCCCCTCACAGCACACACAGGACAGAGCCGCTAACAGACCCCTTCAGTTCAGGCTTGGCTCGGCAAATACTCCACATAGCTGATTCCATACACCCACCAGCACGGGGCTTCCCGACCCACATTCTTGCTATTTATATTAAAGCCCCCTCTGTGCGAGTGCCCTGTGACAGCCAACAAGGCCGACATTTGTATCACTATATCTTCATGTATAGAGAGCTGCAACCATAATAAATTCTTTACGAGAGGACTGTCACAAAATAGACTCTTAAAAATCTACATAAAGCAATAGCAGGAATTATATACATCTGCTTTAAAGTGGACCAAAACCAGACCTAGCTGAACCCACCCTCTTGGGGGCATTTCAAATGCCCATGACTGATTGCTGGCAGGGACACACATAGGGGAAGGTGGCAGAGAGAACCGCTCTCTGGATTCCAGAAGTATCAGGGCTCCGGATGGGGTGTGTCGGTAGTGTTTCCCGCTCGGGATGCCCTCCAGTAGTTATGCAAAGTGGACCAGAAATTATTCTCAATTTTGGTTTGCTTTAAAATGACAGGAAAAATCAGAGGTGAGTGTTCAGTCATTGGAGGTTTACTTTAAAGAGGACTACAACCCAGGATTATTTTACCTGTATATGAAACCTCCGGGATCACCGAACCTTGATCTACAATCCTCAGGTGCATGCATGGACTCTCTTACAATCAGAATACATTGCTGTGCATATTAATACCCATGCCTCCTGCTGGCTGCTCCCTCCGGCTGCACGCACCAACCACCAGCCCTTCAGCTATGCCTGGCAGAGGTGCACGCATCGGATAGAGGTGCTGAGGGAGGCCCACACATGCACATGTCAGCGGGCATCAAGGTAAGGTTACAGGTGATCAGAGGGGTTTCACACACAAGGGTATCCCAAATTGGGGTGTCCATGGGAGGGACCTTTACCCAGCCCTGGAGTCTTTTAGACTCTAGATTCCGGTGTCAAGGCTTTTGGTCACTTTAAGCATAGCACTGTGCTTACCTGCAGTATCCAGCTCTGCTTTGCACAGAATGTCAGCTGGCGGGGGCGCACAGAGCAGAGGGTGTTTGGTCAAGCCTTCCCTCACGCATAACCACTCATAAGCCTGTGTACATGGAGCTGGACCTTACCTTGTCCTCATTCTTCCCCTGGAATCTGCAACTGGCCCCTGGTGGATGTGTTCCCACAGGAGCTGAGTATCTGGTCTCCTGGGGCATCAACTTGCGGGGTCTATGGGAGGCGGGCAGCGGTGCTGTCATGAGGTCAATAGTGTGGACCAGCTTTAAGGCCTAGTTATGTTATATTCCAGTATTACAGCTCAATAAATTATTTTGGGTTGGGACTAAGAGCTACTTAGTGACATCAATAAAAGGCAGTTCGAAGATTATTCTCGCCAACTGCCTGGTAACACCCTGGAAATTTGAACTGCCTAATAAACTTCTTTCAGCTGCCAATGAGCTGAACATTAAATTTTAGTTCGGAATAGGATAGAAAAGGCCTTGCAATTAAAGGAGCACTATCGCAAAATTGTGTAATATTGAAAATCCATATAAACACATCGATTAATGAGAGGAGGGGTAATTTATACACCCCAACTGAATAAAACTCCCGCCAAGCTTGTGGTTTACTCTCTCCTGGTAGGATTAATATCCAGGGGTGACGGGTTTAGTGAATCAGGGGGGACAGGATCTGTCACTCCTGATTTCTTCTTCCTTCCATTAAGAGAAAGAAACAAACCTGGCTGGGTGTATAAGTGATCCCTCCTCTTGCCATCCAGCATATTTATATGGATTTTTATCATTGGACCATTTTCTCCCTTAATTACCCTATTTGGGATATTTAGAGTCACTTTCTGCCTTCGGTGACTGAAAGGGAAGTTCATGTAACAAAAAAGCCATAGGATCTTTTACCCTAGACACCACCTACAGCATACCTCCCAAGTGTCTCTGATTTGGAGGGACTGTCCCTCTTTTGGGTTTGTGACCTCCTGTCCCTCCCTATTCCCATTTGCCGCTCTTTGAGGTGTAACATACAGATCTGCATCAATAAATGATTAATTTGCTTATTTAAAGTGTTTCTATAGTTGTAACTGTTTTTAATATTCATCCCTCAAAGAGGGGGGTGTGGCCTAATATAACAAATGTCCCTGTTTCCCACCCTGAAAAGTTGGTAGTTATGCCTATAGATCCTGATTCAAAAAGGAGTGGAGCAAGGTTTCCCCAATGTGATCATGAACAGAACAAAGAACACTACCAAGGTTAGGGGGGCTGCAGGAAAAAATGACCTCGTCTGCACTGTTCCCCATCTTGGGTGTGTGCGGCCGCCGCAGGGGACCTGGTAGCAGCGCTGAATCCAGGATAGGTAAGCTGCTTTTTTTTCTTGTAACCCTCCACCCTAACTCAATGCCAGGTGAGGGAGGCAGGGCGGGGGATGATTAGGATGATTAGTAGACTGGATTTCCACTAAAAAGCGGAACAAAAGCCGACACGGGCGGCCATTGAATCTAAAAGATTCTGGGGCAGGCCACTGGCCTTACCCTGGGGTATTCCAAATCACGATGCCTCGCTGTGTGAAATCCCTCCGCTGGGGCGCTGTGAAACTCACCTCTTCTGGCGGCTCCCTCGGTGCTCTAAATAACAGGGATGGAGAGCCGCAGTGTCCCCAGCATCTTTTGGCTGTGCATGCACTCCTGCCCCCAGCTATTCAGATAGGTTGGGTGTGGGAGTGCATCCGTTGCTGGGTATAAGCCTGCTTTCGCTTCTGATTGCCATAAACAGAGCCATATGACTAACATTAAATATGCACAGCAAATAGCTCTGACTGGACGAGAGCCTGTGCATGTGCCATAGGACCAGGGAATGGTGAGTTTGTATGGGCCTTCTGGGGGGTCTCACACAGCACAAATTGGAAAGCACCAGTGGCAAGGAACAAAACTCAGGAAAGTCAAAATTCCAGGTTTTGTTCTGCTTTAAAAGGCTGGAACATTCAACAAATAACAAAAAATGCACGCTGACGTCTATAAGGCAAATCCATTGATTTACCGGTACTTATGTTGCTGTTTAATCTGTCTGTCAATGAGCTGACAGGTCCCCCTGCTGCAATAATCAGACTGGATGACCTTTCCCTCAGGAGAAACACCACTGAGCCACAAGTCCAAACCCCTCCCTTCGCCTTCTCTTATTGGACTACAATGTATGATGTAAGTGATGTGAACAGATTTCCTGCTCTGGGAGTTGAATTTTTCCATGGGCTGATGATGATGCGCCCCCACGCATACCCCCCCCTCCCACCATCCCAGTTGTTGCCTACCTTATCCTTACTCCCCCGAGACAGGGTCAGCCAGATAAAGAACTCTGGACTATGTGACCAATGTTGTCCATGTTGTCCATTGTAGGGCAGGGTCTCGCTGGGCAAGTGAGAAAAAGTTAAGCTTGAAAAGACTTGTGGGGGGGGGGGGGGTTGTACTGTGATCAGACGTTGTATCGTTGTATCACTATAAACTGGACCAAAAGTCATATTTATAGTATAATTCCTAGGGGACATCCCGATTTGGGATACCTCACAGTCAGAATCGCTGCCTAAACCCCCCCTCGAAACCACTGATGTCACGTTGTCTAAGCTTCGTCTAAGGCAGCGGCTCTGAGCGTGCTGACAGCCGCATCCGCCGCTACCCTCTAACAGGGAGCGTGCCTGCCCCAGCCATTCACAAATGCCTGGCACGGGCAAGCGCCCTGCTAGAGGGATAGTGGGGATGCGGCTTGAGCATGCGCTGTTGGACCAGGAAACAAGGTAAGTGTATGGGGTGACCTGGGGGGTTTCACACAGCCGGGCATCCTGATTTTGGATGCCTCGGGGTGGAGGGTAAAGATCGGCCCAGGAATCTTATAGATTCCCCGGCCAATCGCTGTGGATTTTGGTCCACTTTAATAAATGATGGGTGCTGGTCACAACTGATTGCAGGGCTATGCCATCTTCCTCTGTCCCCACTTTCCTGTTTCCTACAGGTGTCGGTACTGCTGACAGGTCTCAGGTCATCAATGTCACCTCTTTTAGAAGCGCCCCTATACCCAGCAGTTCCTACTGACTCTCCACCAGCCTCTGGGATCCTTGTGTCCACCAGTCCCTGCTACCTGTGGAGCCACCACCGGCCTAGCCTTTGGGTCCATGGCCTCACATTTGCATTGTGTTGATACATTTCCAACACAATGTTCTTGGAGGAGCATGATTGTATGAGTGTAAATAAACCATGAGGAAGAAACAATTTCTTCATGTAGAGAAGATGTACTGGACCACTGAGCCTCCTCACCCACCTTCCAGGAGAACCCTCCTCATGCATGTTGGCTTGGGCTGCTACAGTCACATTACATTTGAACTGTGACGCTATATAAAATGACCTGACCTTGGTGTTGATGCATTTGGAGGCTTTCGCCAAGCAGTCAGCAGAGGTTCTTTGGAGGACCAGGCATTGGATTATGCCAGACAACTGTCAGTTAAAAGCCTGGAATTACAACTGCTCCACACATTCCCAAAGCAAGCTCCACGTGTGAAGTAAACAGGCCGCGGTCTCTGGGGCACTGCATAGCCATGTGATCGCGTCATGGGCTAGAGAACATTTTTCATGATCAAAAAATGAACTAATAACTGGGAATCCGGCCTCAGGAAAGTGACAGCTTAGCACAGATAAAAGTTTTGGCAAAAGCTGCCAACTTTTCCTCCAGATTCCAGCATCAGCAGTGGGATTCAGGTGGCTTATCTGCAGTGACAAGCTATCAGGAAGAAGAACATTTGGAAATGGTTACAGATCTTAAATCATGCTGGAAAAATATCTGCTGGCCATAAAATCATCCGAAACAACAGCAAGGGGCCAGAATCCAGAAACACCCCGTCATCACTGATGTGACAGCCCTGGGAGGAAAAACAAATCATCTGGCTACTCAGAATCAGGCAATATTCTAAAAAGATCTCTCATTGGTCAGACAACAAAAATATTCACTGCACTGCAATGTCACTGGATGCTGACAATTGCCTGGGGGTGTATATAGGTTTCATAGGGCCCAATAGCTACCAGTACTATGGGCCCCCCATTAACAGGACACAGTACAGCTACGAAGTGATGCTCTTCTCCTCACCGAGTTGCTACATTCGGCTCACTGTCCCCCTTGTGGCTCATCTAAATGACCTCAGCTCCCAAGTCAACAAGCCGCTCGGAAGATGGAAAGCCCGATGCAACAACAGTGAGTAAAAGAGCCTCACTTACCAGACACACCCCCATCCATCCACATGCAGGGGCAGCACCCCCCCAGGACATGTTACAGCTGGAGGTGCAAGACATGGTCCTGGAGGGGACCCAAAAGTTAATATATCTGCAGGGCAGAGGAGCAAGCTTGCTCTGGGCCCCTTTCTGCCATGGTCCAGTAGCAGCTGCCTCTTCAAGCAAAACTGATCTCTTCAATTTCTGGGTTTCTGGGTGACTGAGCTGGGAAGGGTCTGTCATGGAGCAGATTTAGTCTTGAGCATGCTCTGCTGTGGTCAGAGACAGCTGTGAGACCGCTGTGAAATGGCAACAGCGATGTGATATGGGTTTCAGAGGTGCAAAGAGAGGCAGCCAAGCAGGATGTCTGGGCACAGAGAGGGGGTGTTTCCGTTCTTGGTCCACTGAAGCTTGATGGACCAGGCCAGAGGGGTGGGGACTAAAAGCTGAATGAGGAAGTAATTTCCCTCACTAACGCAACAGAGGAGCAATAACAGCACTCCAGCTGCTCAATGAAAGGTAAGCTACTGACAAGAGGACCAAAATCAGGCTGTCTTCTTAGCTGTGCACCCTTGCTGCATCCCCGCTCCCCACAGAACTGGTATACCATGGCCGAGCCACACGTGTGGAGTGTTTTTATAGAAAGGAAGGCAGTTTATGGAGACACGGTGGGGGGGGGGGGGGGGGTGCAGAGATTCACAAAGTGAAGCAACCAAAATTAAGTTGCCGCTAGTGCAAGATTTCAAAGTGGATCCCTGGGTCTGCTTCACAGGAACATCACAGGAGCATTCTAAATTGGGATGCCCCTGAGGAGGCCTTTAGCTCTAAAGTTTTTTAGACCTGGATAAAAAGAGGGTTCTGGTCTGCTAACCAGCTAATTTATATTGTTCTGCCAGGTTAAAGCCTGCTTTAAGGGGTGAGTTAAAATGTTGTCTGTATACTGATCAGGTTCAGTTTAGGAATAAACTTGTGAGGTGACTTTTAGTGAACCTGACCTGTCACAGAGCCTGCATTGTCCCTGCCCAGCCAAAATTAAAAAAACAAAGCAAAACCCCACTTACCTTCCACCAATACCCACTCACAGGCTTGCCCCCATGGAGTCCTGAGAGCTACATTGATGTTCTCAATGGCTGCTACCTGCTTCCAGCCATAAGGTAGCAGGCACCCTTGCTTGACTGGCAGTAGGGGGCGCCTCACGTTTATTACTATTAAATATAATGCCCAGACAATGTGTACACCAGCACAATAAACCCCAAACGTGTGGGTCTAAAATAAAAAAAAGCAATTCTGTGAGTACTCACCTGTAGAATTGTTTTTGTTCTTGCATGGCACGGCCTGCTTCGGTATTCATAACAGTTGGGATATTCCTCCACAAGGTGGCGCAGTGGTACTGCAGAAAGCTGTGGCATCTCCCGGCCCCCTATAAAAACGTGATTAACCATAGAGTTCCCAGCGTAGACAAGCAGTGAGAAAAGAAGCCAGGAGAGAATAAAGGTAAAAAATTTAAAAAAGGTAAAAAAAAACCCAATTAACTTGGAACAATCACCATAAAGAGGCAACCAAGAATAACGATAACAAGGGTGGGTCGAAGCAGGCCGTGCCATGCAAGAACAAAAACAAAAAGTAGCGGCCTTGCAAACTTGTTCAACAGAAGCTTGGTGCTGAAAAGCCCAAGAAGCACCAATAGCACAAGTGGAATGAGCAGTAATTCTAAAAGGAGGTTCCTTCCCCTCAGCAGAATAGGCTTGAACCACCGCCTGACAGATCCACTTGCTGATAGTGGATTTAGCCGGAGGCAAACCCTTCCTAGGTCCAGAAGTGAGAACAAAAAGAGCATCAGATTTCCTGAAAGGCTCAGTAGCGACCAAATAAAACTTCAGAGCCCTGACCACATCCAGAGAATGCAGTGTCCGCTCCTTGGAATTAGCAGGATTAGGACACAATGAAGGCAAGACAATGTCCTGATTGAGATGAAAGGCAGACACCACCTTAGGCAAGAAATCCGGCTTAAGCCGAAACACCACCTTATCCTGATGCCTCTCAAAATAAGGAGATTTGATGGAAAGCGCCGCCATCTCAGAAACTCGCCTTACAGTGATAGCCACCAAAAAGGCTACCTTAAGAGTCAGAATGGGCAAAGCAGCCCCACTGATAGGCTCAAAGCGAGGACCCTACAGAGCAGACAACACCAGATTCAAGTCCCAGACTGGTAGCATAGGCTTATGAGCTGGACGCACATGAGTAACACCCTGGAAAAAAGTTTTAACCAACCGGTGGTTGGCAAACGATCTTTGGAAAAAAATTGCCAGAGCTGAAACATGGCCTTTGAGGGTACTTAGTTGAAGGCCAGAATCCAAACCATGTTTCAAAAATTCCAGAGTCCTGGGAATGGAAAAAAACCCGACAGGGAATAGACTTGGACTCACACCAGGCAATGTAAGCATGCCAGACCCTGTAATAGATAAAGCACGAGGACTTCTTCCTAGCCCGAATCATGGTATCCACAACAGAGGCAGGCAACCCCTTCTCTGTCAAGATGTACTTCTCACGTGCAACTCCAATCTTCTGGAATGCCCTCCCACACCCAATCCGCCACTCCACATCCCTCAAAACCTTCAAAGGCGCCCTTAAAACTCACTTATTCAGACAAGCATATGGCCTAACCAATCTTCTAAAGGGCATATGCCACAGAGCTCAATACTGACTGTTTGTGATCCTTCCCCCTCATCTTCACCCCTCTTCCTTTAGACTGTAAGCTCGGAGGGACAGGGCTCTCTCCCCTACTGTATCATGTACTCAGAATATCCATTGTCAACTCTGTAAAACTGCATTTGAAATAGTATATGTACCGTATGTTTCTACCCTGTCTGTAATTACTACTTTGTAAAGCGCTACGGAAGATGATGGCGCTATATAAATAAACAATAATAATAATGTAGGTTTCAGCAGCCAAGCCGTTAAAGCCAGCGTTTGTAAATTGGGATGGCGTAGCTGTCCCTGAGTGAGAAGATCTGGATCCCTGGGCAAGACGTACTGGTCTACTGCCAACTGCACGACATCTGTGAACCACACCCTTCTTGGCCAACAGGGAGCCACCAGGATGGCTGACACCCCCTCCTGGGCACGGAGAGAACGGAGGGAACACATAGGGAAGCCGAAGGCATTGCCAGTGCATCCGTGGTGAAGGCCAGAGGATTCTGAGACAGAGACAAATCTGGGAAGTTTGTGATTGTGACGGGACGCAAACAGGTCCACATCCGGCTGACCCCAGTGGTGACACAGGGAGAGAAACACCTGGTAGTTGAGGGACCATTCCCCCAGACGAGACGTCCCCCTGCTCAGGGAGTCCGCCACCTGGTTCTCCACTGCCCAAAATGTATACCGCTGAGATGCAGGGGACATTCTGTTCCGCCCAAGACAGTATCAGAGACACTTCCTTGAAGGTCCGCTTGCTCCGAGTCCCTCCCTGATGGTTGATGTAGGCAGCCGCCGTCTGGTTGTCTGAACAGGTTACTGGTTGTTATCTGAACAGCCCGACCCCGAAGGTGTGTGGTCATGTGGGACAGAACCAACCTGATCGCCCTCAGTTCCAGGACATTGATGGGAGCATGGGCCTCCTGGGGGCCCCAACGACCCTGGAACTGAAGGGACTTCCAAAAGCCTCCCCAGCCCATCAGTCTCCCAGCACGGGGGCAGGAAGGCCCTGCCCACCAGAAGATTCCTTGAGTCCAGCCACCACGAAAGGGACTGCCTGGCCAGAGGAGACAGAGCAAATTCCTGATCCAGGGACACAGGGTCCCGATCCCAAACTGACAAGAGGTGCAACAAGAGAGGCCCACCAACTGCATCCCCAGACGGATGGAGGGATGAGGACACAAGAGAAGAGCCCGTGCCTGCTTCTGAAGGCCCTCCAACTTCTGCTGAGGAAGGAACACCTTGACCTGAGAAGTATCCAGTGTCATGCCCAGGACAGGGACAGTGAAGACTTGGGAAAATTGATCACCCAGTCGAAGGACTCCAGAGTGGAGATCACCACCTGGGTGTCCTGTTCGGCCTGATGAAAGGACTGAGCCACAATAAGGATGTCGTCCAGGTAAGGAAGGATGCGAATGCCCCGGGTTCGTAGCAGAGCCATCACTCCAGCCAGCACCTTGGTGAACACCCGAGGCGCTGAGGTGATACCGAATGGTAAGGCCACAAACTGGTAATGCTGATCCTCCAGCACAAACCTCAGATGACCTGGGAAGATAGGCACATGAAGATAAGCATCCTTGATGTCCACGGTGGTCATGAAGTTGCCCGGGCGAAGGATACCTTCAGCAGAGCGTAGCATCTTCATGCGAAAATGTTTCAATCTGACAAACTTGTTGAGGCCCTTCAAGTCCAGAATGGGCCTCAGAGAGCCGTCCTTTTTGGGGACCGTGAAGAGATTGGAATAGTACCCCTGACCCTGTTCTTGATGGGGCACCGGACAAATGACCCGACTCCAGCAGGCATTGAACCACCGAAAGCAACCCTTGAGCTGACGGGGTTCAAAGACATCCGGGATCTGATGAATCTTGGGGGCGGCCAGGCTGCAAACTCTATCTTGTAACCGGAGGACACCACATCCTGAATCCACCGGTCTGAAACGTGGAGCCTCCAGACGTCAAAGAGCCGAAGCCGTCCCCCCACCAGGATGGGTGAGAGCGCCCCCTCATGCCTGGGGGGCCTTGGGAGGAGGTTTGGGCTTGGAACCCCAGAAGAGACCGTGACATCCACAGGATCTGCCACGGCCCCAAGACTCTCTGCAGCTACCTGAGAAGAGGGAGCCACGATCTCCTCTGGAAGAACGAAGGGAGGGGAGGGAGACAGAGGTCCCCCAAAAAGGCTACGCTGAGGCAGCCTGCCATCCTTGGCCAAAACATCAAGACGCTCACCAAAGAGCTGCAGCCCCGCAAAGGGGAGCCCAGTGCGAGCCTTCTTAGCAGCAGCATCAGCTGCCCACTGACGTAACCAAACAGAGCGGCGCATAGCCACCAAAAGTGTAGAGGCCCTACCGCCCAGCCTCACAGCATCATCCATGGCAGTAAGAATAAATACAACAAAATCAGAGCAAAGCAAATCCTCCCTCCTCCTACCAGCCATAGCGCCATCACAGAGACGCTTGAGCAGTTTCTTAAACCGGACCTTCGCCATGATTTATTGAAAAGCCCAAACCCTTAAAGAACTATTCCCCAGCATCTAAAATTAATAATTTTAAGTTTTTTTGTCACTTATCATTCTTTCCCCCACTGGGCTGCAACTCTGTTCAGGACTTTAGGATACGGGCGCCGCCATCTTGACTCAGAAGCATCACACTTACTGAGGAGAGGAGAGCAGGATAAAGTACAGGGGGCAGGTTATAGCTGTGCTTTGCTCAGACAGAGCAGAGCTGGGGTCAGGAAAAGGTCAGCAATCCCAGAATGCATAGCAGCACAGTCAGAAGGCACTTCCTAGGTGCAGAGGATGGTTTTTAATGTAAGCAATCTGTATGTACAGGGTGTGGGAAACATATAAGATAGACTCTTATTCAGAGTGAAGGACCGCTTTAAGGGCAATAGCAGTAATGGCAGCAGCACAGGCCAGGAGCAGTCCAGCCCCCACACAAGTAAAAGCATGGCAGGTCAGCTGATCCATGCGCCGGTCCTCGCTGTCCTTCAGAGTGGTAGTGTCAGGGGAAGGCATGACCGAGGTATTAGACAGGCCTAGCACGGGAGCGTCCACCTCAGGGGGACAGGACCAATGCTTTACTAGATCAGCAGGAAAGGGATAACTCTTATCCAATCCCTTGGGCACAGCGGGCAGCCTGTTAGGACGTTCCCACTCCTTAAGCACCATAGAAGTAAAATGGCCCTGCTCAGGGAACTCCAGACGCTGTTTACCAGGACGAAAAAGCTCACCCTGCTTTCTCTTAGTCACCTCATGGGGGGCAATGTGAAATATTTCAAAAATTTGTGACAGCAGATTGTCAGTGTCCTCAAGGTACCATGATTCCTCCCCAGACGCAGACCCTGGGTCACTAATGCAACCCTCCTGCTGGTCCCCAGAGGAGTAAGAGTCCTGTAACAGTTCCCCTTCCTCTAGGGAATAAAGTCCACCAGTGGCATCAAATTCCTCATATTCCTCAGTGGAGCGTGAGGGTGTGGAAGTCAGGTGTCGCTTCTTGCCAGAAGCCTTCCTAGGAATAGGCCCGGCAAGCTGCTTCTCAATGTTGGCCACACGAAGTGCCAGATCAGACTGTGACCCCCTGCTAGCATCCCCCTCACTGGGAGCTAATTGCAGCAGTGGGGGGGTAGGTGATGCCGAAGGGGGCGCAGAGCTGGGAAGCGATGCTTCGAGCGAGCTGGAGCGCAAGGACACGCACACCGTGACACTATTACTCACAGGGGATACCCCACACATGGAACATAGCCGGGATTGCCCCGAAGGACCCCCAAGCACGCTATCCCCAGAAGCCTCCATATGGTGATTAACACAGGCGCAATAGGCCAGCACTGGGTAAAGGCTAATACAAAAGCCACCCGGGATGCCCTCCCACGGAATGCCCCCAGATCAGCAAAGGGTGGGGAGGATGAGGGGGAGGAAGGAGTAGAGCCGGGAGAAACCACAACCCACTGGTATCCCACCTGAAAGACATAAGTAAAAACAACACATGAGCATCCCGCAGCACATGCCGCACAAGACCAATAAAAAAAACCCCAAGGGGGACTCACGGACCAAGGACAGGGTTACCAAGACACAGCCCGCAGGATGAAGCGTCACACCGGAGGAAACAGCGCTGCAGCCCAGAAGGGAGAAATCCAGACGCGCAGCTAATCCAAAATGGCGCCGGCAGAGGTACCTCGAGGGGCGGGCCGCGGGGGGACGACGCGATACGCGTCATCCCTCGCCCCCCCCCCCCCGAAGAGCGTGAAAATGGCGCCCACGTGACAAAGCAAAAATGCCACAGGTTATAGCGCCCACAGCTGCGGAGCGCAGTACAAAGCGGCGCGGCGCGGCCAAAACACCACAACTAATACCACTCGCCGCTACCACCCGCCCCCCCCCCCGAACAAAGTCAGAGAGGGGGGAGAGAGAGAGACGAGAAGGCAGCGGCGAGTATCCATGCCAGAAGGGGGGGGGGAGCCCCGAAGGAAAAAAAGGGGACACAGTCCCCAAAAAACTCACCCCATCAGAAGCCAGGACAGGAACTCCGCATCCCTCAGCGGGCTCTCCATAAAGCCTAGGGCCGGCTACCATTTGTGGGACAGGGTCTGTGGCTTGGAGCAGCGATCCAGGAGCACTTGACCCTAGTGCTCTTCTACCTTCACCCGATCTGTCAGCCGAGGCTGGGAGGCAGTGAGGGTCCAGAAACGGGTGGAAATAGACATGCAGGGCCGCAGGCTTGGTTGCCCCGCTCACCTGCACAAGAGAGAGAGCCATCTTCTAACTTCACAGTTTCACTGCAGAGGAAACACTGGGAACTCTATGGTTAATCCCGTTTTTATAGGGGGCCGGGAGATGCCACAGCTTGCTGCAGTACCACTGTGCCACCTTGTGGCGGAATAACCCAACTGTTATGAATACCGAAGCAGGCCGTGCCATGCAATAAACAAAATGACTTTAATTGTGCTTGAATTTGGCATCCCAAATAAAGATGCCCCACCAGTGGGGACCATATGTCATTCTTGAACTCAGGTTTGCTTTAATTACAGAGCAGAAGCCATAACATTTTATAAAATACTTTTCCATAAAGAGCAGTGGCAGAGAGCAGAGCAGAGCCGCCTCCCCTTACATATTTCTGTAAGGCAGGTAAGGTCTACCTGAAGGCAATAGAATAGCTTATACTCAAATTTCCCCAAGGTATAGCTGATCCAGCACATGTTGCTGAATGCAGGGGAGATCTCTTCTATTATCAGCTCAGAGCTGGATCTGCTGGCCCAGAGTAGTAGTAAAGGTTGTTTTATTGCTGACAGGCAAACTTTATGCCAGGGAGTCCCAGGTGACCAGGACCATTCGTCTTACCTGACCACCCTCCCTCAAGCCAGGGGTGTAACTTGAGGGGGTGCGACACCAAGGCCCAGATGGTCAGGGGGCCCTATCGTTCTTTTCCTCCATCTGATTTATCAGTTTTGTGCTCTCTTGGCATCATGTAGGGGAATGGAGGACAATTTGTATCTGCTGTTTCCATCTTTAGTTGTGTAGCTGCATCCAACTGAGTTAAAATACAGAACAAAATGTACTGTACGTGAAAGGGCCCCATTTAATGTTCGCACAAGGGCCCCATCACATTTTTTTACACCACTGCCTCCTGCCATCAGTGTGCTCTGCTTAAGAAAGATACTCACCTTTTACTGGTGGAGCTTGCCCTAATAGAGATACAGAAAACATCTGCACCTTCTCAAATATAAGACTGCACTGCAGTGTGTAGCTGCTTCCTGTTCTCAGTCATTTGCCTATGCCTGATTGTGGCTTTCTAAAGTTCTTAAACAGGAGAAGCATTTCAGTGATTATTGTTAAAAAATATATATATATAATATAATTTTTGACCTTAGGTCCGCTTTATTCAAGCAAGGAGCCCAGAACAGGGAAAGTGAAAGGCACCCTAACTTTGTAGCTGCTTCCTGTTCTCAGTCATTTGCCTATGCCTGATTGTGGCTTTCTAAAGTTCTTAAACAGGAGAAGCATTTCAGGGATTATTGATAATATATATATATATATATATATATATATATATATTATAATTTTTGACCTTAGGTCCGCTTTATTCAAGCAATGTGCCCAGAACAGGGAAAGTGAAAGGCACCCTAACTTTGTAGATCAGCTTTTAGCACAGGAGTTACGTGGGGGTGCATTGTAATCTCTAATGTAATGGAGTATAATGGTGGCAGCTGGGGCAGCACTGTCAGTCCAATAATCACTGGGAATAATTTTATGTTGGATATTTATAAGACAGAGGCACAGCCAGTGCTAAGCAGAGCAGACCCGCCTCTGACTGTGTTATAAATCCTCATATCACTTGCACAATGGTATCACAGCATCACTACAACACTTGCTCACCACCCCCCAGTGTAATTGTGGCATTCAGGGTAGCACTATTGCCCAATAAGTCCAATAATTAATGTATCCAAGAATAATTTTATGATTGACATGTATCAGGATTGCAGAATAATGCCAAGCGGAACAGCCAGACCCACCTCTGTCTGTGTTATAAATGCTCATATCGCCTGCACAGGAGTAGCGCAGCATCACTACAACACTTGCTCACTACCCCTAGTGTAATTGTGGCATTTGGGGCAACACTGTCACCCAATCAGCCCAATAATCAATGGATCCAAGAATAATTTTATGATTGACATGTATCAGGATGGCAGTATAGTGCTAAGAGGAGCAGCCAGATCCACCTGTCTGTGTTATAAATGCTCATATCGCCTGCACTGGAGTAGGGTAGCATCAATACAACACTTGCTCATTACTCGTGGAGGCTGATTCACTACTAGTGCCACGTATTGCCAGATGAGTGTCTGTATAGCAGCACTTACAGCGACCACTAATAGACGCTGTAAGTGGGTATCGGGCGCTGATGAATGTGATGTGTGTTGGCAACTCTAACAACAGTATAACTCTGCAGCGAGCAATAGGTAGCGCCAGCTCCACTCAGCGCGCCACACCAAACATCTTGTTGGTGCTCTAAATCTGTTCGCTATAGCATAGAGCACCAGACGCTGTGTGATCAAAGTCTGTTTTTAAACACATATTCACCAGTAACAAAGCGAAAACACATGGAATGACATTGTTGTAACACTGGGACAATGACACTTTAGTACTTGTAAATAGAATTCTGCATAAAAATATAAAAAGTCAAAATAATTTATAAAAGTGTTTGTTTTCAGCCAGGAGAGATCACACAATGATTTGAACAAAAAAAAAAAAAAAAAAGCCAAACTATCTTAACACAACCAAATGAAAGCCCATTGAAATGTATGGGAAAGCGGCACAGAGCGACAGGTACTAAATGGCGCTCCTGAACCTATATGCTATACGATGAGCCGTCTGTATTAATACATGTGACGCTACATGCCACTGTTAGAGGTGCTCACCAGATTCGCTTTCTTAAATGTGGTTTCTCATACAGCGCTCAACGTTCACCAGATGCTACGTATCGCTACGAAGCACTACCTGATGTTAGCCGTTCCTTAATAACCCCCCTAGTGTAATTGGGGCATTTGGGGCAGCACCCTATGTCTTCAAATAACTATTTGGGGAAGCACTGACACCCAATCAGGTGTCAAGTCTGACATTTATCAGGATTGAAGCATAGTGCTAAAAGAAGCAGCCAGACCCACCAACATCTGTGTTATAAATGTTTATATCACCTGCACAATAGTAGTGCAGCATCACTACCCCCAGTATAATTGTGGCAGTTAGTGCTGCACTGCCACCAAATAATTTTACTATTGATTGACAGTGTCAAGAGGAACAGCCAGAGCCACCTCTGTCTGTGTTGTAAATGTCATATCGCCCACATAGGAGTAGAGCGGCATCACTTCTAGTGGTGTCGCTAAATGTGACGGGGTAAAGTTTTTTCTGTCTTTTAACTCAAATGTATGCAGCTAGATAATTAAATACTGAAACAGCAGAAATAAATGTTGTTTTTCTAAATAATGCCAAGTGAGCACAAATATGATAAATAAGGTGGAGGATCAAAAATGATGCCCCCCCCCCCCGACCTCCTGGGCCCTTGCACCCCATAAAGTTATGCTCCTGATCACTACGTCACTTGCTTACTACCCCATAGTAGTATAATTGTGACACTTGGGGCAGCACTGTCACTGAATAATTTTATGATTGCCACTGCCAATTTTATGATTGATTGACAGTGGCAAGAAAATCAGCCCCCCTGTCTGTGTTATAAATGCTATATCACCCGCACAGGAGTAGCGCAGCATCACTACACTTCTTTTTTGCGAATGTCACCAATCCATTCTCATAGAAGTGATTTGCCAGATCCCAGCCAAATCTGTTCCTAAATGACCTTGAAACCACTAATTCAATAGCATATTGATATCCCTGTATAGCTTATACTAATATATATATATATATATATATATATATATATATATAGCATATACTACATATATATATATATATATATTATATGCTATGAATATCTCTGTGGTAAGAGGGTGTCATGCAGTGACAGGAGCTCTGGCAGCACCCATAACACAGGGTGCTGCTGCTAATCCATATGTGCCCCAGGAGCCCCCAAGTGTGATCCACGGCTCGGATAACGGGATGCCCCCAAAGAAAAGTCCAGGAAAGTTTCGTCTGATTCTAGATCGGGACACAGGCACAGACAGACCCAACTCAACATCTGCCAGGTGCTAAAACCAGCCATCCCCCAGCTGCCCCGCCGGCTGTCACCAGCGCCCAGTTCCCCGCACAAGCACAGTATAATGGCGGGTACCTCGGTGAGATGCATGGTCCCCTTGGCTCTTCCAGCAGCCGCTCCTGGCCCCGCACAGCTCCCCGCACAGCCCATACAGGACACTGTCTACCATGTCCCGATAGAGAACACGCTGCGCAACACCGAGCCGCCGCCACCGCTGGATGCAGAGAGCGGGGAGGGCTCCGCCTAGAGGCGGGAGAGGGCAGCGCGCCCAATCTCGGCTCCACATCTGCACCCTAATTCCTCTACCCCAATTGTAATAGGGATTTAATCTCGGCTCCACATCTGCACCCTAATTCCTCTATCCCAATTGTAATAGGGATTTAATCTCGGCTCCACATCTGCACCCTAATTCCTCTATCCCAATTGTAATAGTGATTTAATCTCGGCTCCACATCTGCACCCTAATTCCTCTATCCCAATTGTAATAGTGATTTAATCAATGTAATGATGATACTTCTATCAAACTAAAAAAAAAATAACATTTTACTTAATGTCAAGGAGGACCCGAAGTGTATAATAACTGTCGGCCTGATATTGTACCTTGAAGTTGAAAAATAGATATTAAAGCGGGTAACTATCACCACATGCGCTATTTCAGGGTGGTGCCCATGGGCTGTCAGAGGCAGTAAAATCCTGGGCAGGTTTTTGGCCACAGTCCAGCACTGTTGAGGGCCCCTGACACCCTAGTCACACACATGCGGCACGTGCCCCCCTTGCTATCCCCCTGCTGTCAGGGACTGTGGTCTGATTGTGCCTGGGTTGGTGAGGCCCTGGTAAGATCCTTTTCTGAGATCTCCTATACAAAGAAATGCTGGGGAAAACAATGCTCTTGCATCTTAGTTCCACCCTGCAGAACATACACCTTGTAGACAGTGTACCAGCACTGCATACAACTGTGGAACCTGTCTCATGCCATTGCCACAGGTCCTGCAAGGTGTGGGGGAGGCAGCTTGCATTGGGCCCCCTTCTGCCATGGACCCGGTAGCAGTGGCCTCCCCTGCCTCTATGGTGTGTACGCATATGATGGGGCCCCAACCACCACCACCAACACACACACACACACACACACACACACACACACACACACACAAAGAGCAGAAAGAAAAGGAACAGAGGAAACATGAAATAACAGAGACATAGAGCGAACAATAAAAAGGACACAGAGGTAAAAGAGGGAGGGTAAAAAGAGAGAAATACAGAGTAGTGATATTAGTGCCCATTGTGTGCCAACGCACACATAGTGCCTGGAGCAGTGGGCTGCCCTAAGCTCAGCACTCGGGGGGCAAGTGGAGGTTAGGTGCCTTGCTCAAGGGCACTTCAGTCATGTCCCATGAACCGAACGTGTCACCTTCCGGTCACAAGCCTGTTTCCCTACCTCTAGGCTGTCCTTCTGCCCCACAGAAGGAAACAAGAATATATGGAGCAAAGGAGAGTGGGAGAAAGGAGAAAACAAATGAGAGATGAGGTAACAAGGGAAAAGGAGATGAAGGGAAAGATTGAATGAGAACCTGGGAGAAGGAGAGATATATGAGGGGGACGAGGGGAGAAAAGAGAGAGAACAAATGAAAAAGAGATTGAGAAAACAAGGGAAAAATAAATGGAGGGAAAGAGTGAGAGAAGGAAGGTAAAGAGATATGAATGTAACACAGGAAAAAGGTAAAAGATATGGGGGGGGGGGAAATACAGGGGACAAATTAAGATAAGAGATGGATGTAATAGATGAATGTAAAAAGAGAGAGAGATATATAAAAGGTGTAATGCTAACTGGGCAACAGATATACAGATTCGGATATGTGAATATGGAAAAGAGAGGGATAGAAGGAACAAAGGAAAGGGGAGAGAAATGTGGAGAGTGTAAGGGATACAGAGAGAGATGGATTGAATAAGGGAAAAAGAGAGAGGTAGAAAATGGAAATGAAGGAAAGAGAGAGAGGTAAATGGAGCACAGTGGGCAGATGGAACACTGAAAAAGATAGAAAGTAAAGTTGAAAAGAGAGATGGGTGGAATGTGGCAAAGAGAACAAAAATCAGGGAGGGTAAAAAGAAAGAGAAGGTGAAAAGAGATGGAAGGAAGGCGATAAGAGAGGCATAGAAGATATGGAAATGAGAGAAATACGACGAGGATGGAAGGATTGTGTAAAAGACAGAGACTGACAAAGAATGACAACAAAAAGAAAGCGGAGAGAAACATGGTGGAAATGTACAAAAGAGAATGTTAAGCCAGCTGATAGCCTTCTCTCTAAACAGGCGTCAGTATGGTGTCTCCGGCTGCGAGGGGGCGATGTACCCGACATGGAGGTGGGATTGAGGCCAGGCAGCACTGGATTGGCTATGAGGCGAGTTTTCAAGAACCAGAATAGGAGCAATTGGCTGAGGGGGATGAAAGGAGAGTATAGACTTGTTTTGTCTGCACGAGCCCTTTAATGATAGTTTTCCTTTAAAGTGGACCAAAACCCAGTATTTTGACTATCCTGGGTTTTGGTCCTTTCGGGGGTGGCCCCGCTTTGTGAAACCCCCCCAGATCACCGATGCCAACTCACCTCTTCCCAGTCCTACGGCGCGTGCGTGACCGCTCGTCCAATCAGCGCGCTCGGAGTCGCTGACGTCATGTCGTCTAAGCCTTCGTCTAAGACCAGCTGCTCCGAACGCGCTGACGGCTGCATCCCCTGCTTCCCTCTAAGAGGGAGCATGCCCGCTGTACACAAATGCCTGGCGCGGGCACGCTCCCTGCTAGAGGGATAGTGGGACGTGGCCGCGGCTCACAAAGGTGCAGTTAGACTGGGAAACAAGGTAAGTGTATGGGGCGACTGGAAGGGTTTCACACAGTGGGGCATCCCGATTTTGGATGCCCCAGGGGGAGGAAATCAATCAGCTCGGGAATCTTATAGATTGGTCCCCTTTAACATCTCCAGTCGTCTCTGCTTATAAGCCTGTTGTACTGAATACCTGATTATCACTAATGCAACGTAACCATGGGGGGGGGGTGATTAATATTACACTAGGGGCACTTTATTGCTCATTTACCTTTCTGTGCTTCACAGGGAGAGCTATAGATGACTTTTCACATCCAATCTACTAAACACTAACACTGACCCGCATTTTCCCATATTTATAGTATATAAGTGCTCAGTAGGTTCCACTGAATAAAAGTATCTTTTTTTATTCCATGTAAATGTTTCCTCTGTCGTTTCTCCTCCAGGTTTCCAGTGCCCTCCCTCCCCACACGCACCATTACGCCCATACGGCTATTTCATCCATTGGATTTAGCCCAAAGTAACTATTTGGTTTCTTAGGATAAAAAACATTGAGCTTTCTCTGGCTCCCAGGTTCCAGGCAACTGGCAGCTCTCAGTCGCTGCTGGTCAGTTCACTTATTCCTTTGCTGATGTTTTCTCAGAGAGCTGACCGGGGTTGTCCGCCATCCTTCCTCAGCAGGGAAAGCCCTCGCTGTTAGTAAAGTCATTTCTAATCATCAGGGCTGGCTCCAGGCTTATGCAGGCCCTTGGACAAAAGAGTCTTGGTGGGTCCTTTTTGCTGTGCGTCACATCAAATGCAGGGCAAGAGTATAATTGGTGCAACGGAGCACCTGCTCCGGGACTCCCACAGCTCAGACCAGGGCCGGTGCCAGCACAGGGCAAACCTGGGCAACTGCCAGGGCCCCTGGCATCTTCATGGGCAACTGCCAGGGCCCCTGGCATCTTCAGGGGCCCACTCAGGCTCACACTTGGCCATGGTATTATTTAACAGTGGACCTGAACCACCGAATCCCGGGTGCTGTGTGCAGACCTGCTCATGGCTGGCTTCAGCAACAAGGGAATGATCAACAACAATGGAGTAGGTGGCATGGAATGGAGGGCAATTGATGGAAGCTCAGAAGGTGGCGAGAACCAGGTGACAACTGACAAGGACTGGAGGGCGAACAGCAGCAGGTGATGACCCATTTGTGGCAGCGGAGCTGAAAGGTGATATCATGTGACTCACTACTTTGGGGCCCATTAAGACTCTTTTGCCCAATGGCCCCTCCAAACCTGAAGCCGGCCCTGGCTCAGACACACAAATCACAAGCCCTGCCCCAATCAAATTGAAAAGAATGATGGGTCAGGGCTTCTAATTTGTATGTCTAGAACACAACACTGTACTTGAAAGCTTTTAAAGTTGACCAAAACCCAGGATTTTGACTATTTGACCCAGGTTGCACACTAAAACTCACCTTCCCCCCTAGTCCTACGCAGCCTCCCATCCAATCCGCGCGCTCAACTGCGCTGACGTTAACTCGTCTAGGCTCTTCTAAGGACTCTAGCTGAGCACATGTCGGCGGCCTCATCCCTGCCACCCTCTAACAGGGAGCATGTCCACGCTGGCCATTCACAAATGGCTGGCATGGGTGCGTGCCCTGCTAAAGGTATAGCAGGGAGCGCCTACTGCTTGCTCATGGCCGTTGGATCAGGGGGAAGGTAAGTTTACTGTTTAAACAGCAGGACATCCCGAATCTGGATCGCCCGGGGAGGGAGTATACCTGTCCTGGAGTCTTATAGACTCCATGGTAGGTTTTGGTCCACTTTAAACAAATATATATTAGTCATATATTTATTTGTCTATAGCCTATCATACAGCATTTCATTTTCACAGGTGTCTCATGATAGCTGTCATTTGCAGAGGACCCATAATTAAAACTGACTAGAGACTTTTTTACCCTGGTAGTACAGAAGCATGATGATTTGGTTGTTACTTCACATTATCCTTCACCCAGGATGACCAGGCAACAACTACTTAAAGCTTAACCACTTCCTCATTCACGAGTGGCTGGAAATCATGTAACTGGCTCAGTTATTGGGGTCACAGGTGTGGTATAAGGAGAGGTGAGAGTAAGGGTTAATTGGGGTCACAGCATGGGGTATTAGCATACCTTCCAACTTTTTATGGTGGGAAAGAGGTACAGTTGTTAAATTAAGCCACACCCCCACATTGAGGGATGGATAGGAGTTTGTAACAGTTACAACAATATAAACACTTAGTATAGGCAAATGAATCATATATTGGTGAAGATCTGCATGTTACACCTCACAAATGAGGACAACGAGGGACAGGGGGACTCAAAAGAGAGACAGTCACTCCAAATGAGGCACAGTTGGAAGGTATGGAATAGTAAGATGGTACCTTAGCAGACAGACACTCAATGGCAAGGCAACAATAATAAAATAATCTTCTTGTTTTATTGTTGCAGGGTCATAAAAGGGAAGATTTAATGCTTGAATCCATGTCACAGTCAAGTACACAGTTCACAGGTCATCGCTCGTAGAAAAGCAAACACAGGCACACTCGCAGTATAAAGACATTTCAGTGAAAGGGTTAATCAGACTTGTACCTGTGTTGGGAATAGAACACAGGTACTCTTGCTTATCAGCAAGTTTCAGCATAGGGGCTAGACAGTGTTGTATTTTCAAATTAACAGTAGGCCTTTCTTCCAGAGGGGGGTTTGAGGCGGCCACCACCCCACTTTGTACTGAGTACCCCCTTGTTGTGGAGACTGTCTATGGGGTATCCCAGACTGGGACGTGGAATTGCCCAGCGTCAGCAGAGGGGCCATCGGGCTGCCAGTGCGTAAAACATGGGGAACCTCTCCTCATCAGGCATCCAAGCCCATACTGCTCCCCAACACAAGGGATTCACCCTCACACAACAGTCACTACAGGGCAGAGTTCTCAGACAGGGGCAGCCACACCTTACAGGAGTACAGGCACAGCGGCTTCTCCTCTTGTGGCCTGTCAGTCCCATTGGATCCTCTCTACTCCTAAGGCGCGCCTCCTCCACGCCAGGACCCTACTGGGTTTTCTCTTGCATGGACCTTAGCTCTCTATCTGCAAGTCAGCATGGCTCTGCTTGCACTACAGCCAGGTCCTCTCACTTCCTACTTCACCCAGGTCTCCTCTCTGTAGAAGCCCCACCAGACGTCTTACACATGAGGCTACTCCAGTCTTCCCCTTAGCAGGGCTATGTGCGATGTCCCTGTCTTTTCCTATTGCTTCTCCTTATCAAACCTATTCTCTATGCAATGTTGCTTTCTATTTCCCCTCCAAAAAGCTCCCAACCAATCCCAGCACTTTCCTGTTGTTCCCCAACTGCATCTTATGCCCCTGACTCATCCTAAAGGGGAATCCTTTACTCAGTTTCTAAGAGTCTGAATAAAAGGCTCGATTCAGAGACACATTCGTCCAGACTTCCGTAGCTGTCTGTGAAAGTTTTGGTGGGTGTTTGTCATTTTTTTGCTTTTTTTCGTTCATTTTTCATTCGTACGAACGTTCGGGAATGCGCTTTCGATGAACGGAAGCAAATCGGAACATTTCCGTTAGTTCGGATCATTTTCCAAACAAAATCGGAAATTTTTCGTTCGTTCAGATAACTTCCGTTGTTGGGATGGGTTTCCGTCTGATTCAGAGAGCTGATTTCTGACGGACCACCACCCTATAAATCCGTTTCATTTCCGATCCACTTATGGGACCTTTGAGGGCTTGGATTGCTATTGTTGAACATGTTTTGCGGCTATGTGGAGGAGTCTGCGCGCCTTTAGCACCAAGGCATTGCATGTATCAGCATGGCCGAGGCCATAAATTGTATAGCAATGCATACCTGAATCAATACATTTCATGTATGCCTTATAGATGCATTTTAATGCTGATCTAAATTAGTCCTTAGCATGTAAACATTTATTTTTCCACACATCCATATAATTGCTATATTTTTTTAGACTTATGTCCTTTGTGAATTATATTTGGACTGTTGAACTTGAATCTTAATTTGTTGTAAGAGTTATTGTTTTAGTTGGTTACCTTTGCTTTGTGTAATTTTTTTATATTTGGTTGCAGGAACTGCAAGATGTGCCACTCGCCCTTGCTCCTGATGCCCGTTCTTTGCCTGCAGAATGCGGGCCAGGGGTTCTCTAATCGGGCACTATGCAAAACCCGGGCCGTGGTGGCAAGGGCCCTCTGGCTTTTGAAGTCCAGATTTAGGTGTTTGGACCATACGGGGGGGGGGGGGGGGGGCACTGCAGTATGACCCCAACAAGGTTATACCAATATTTTAATTTACGTTAGCACAACTGAGTGTCAGGGTCCTTCAGTTGGTGGGCGAGATGCAGGAGCTGCGCAACTCGTTGGGGACCACAGATGAAGAATAATGTTCAGTGGCCTGCCATTGCTATGTATTTTGTTTTTTATAGTTGTAAATATTTGAAATTTTCATAATTTTTTACAATTTTATATTTTATGATGGAATAAAAAAAATGTTACATTGTCATTTCATTTACAAAATACATTAACACAAAACTAATGGGCCCAGAAATATTTAAAGATGAATATTCACATGACCGAGAAGTGATTTGGGTAAGTTTTAGGGGGCTAAAATGGAAGAAGAACCTAACCGAGAAGTGGTTTGGGTGAGCTTTAAGGGTCCAAAAGGGAAGATGGAGGATAGTGCTAAGTGGTTTGGGTGAGCTTTAAGGGTCCAAAAGGGAAGATGGAGGACAGTGCTAAGTGGTTTGGGTGAGCTTTAAGGGTCCAAAAGGAAAGATGGAGGACAGTGATAAGTGATTTAGCTAAACATTGTAGTAGAAGTGAGGGTGGCAAATATGTAGGCGAGCACTTTAATGAGTGAAGTTTGCAGTGCGCAGGCGCAAGATCGTAAGGATTTCCGTCTGGACGATTATTTATTGAAAAAGGGAAACAGAAACTAAAACAGAAACGGGAAACGTAAAGGATTCGTTGGAGGATACGATGGGAAAAGGGCAAAAACGAAAGCCTACGTTGTAACATGTGAAAATGAAACGGAAAAGTCTGGATGGAAAATGACATCCTCGTATTCGTAATCTGCCGTAAGAACGGACGGAAACTTCACAGAAGGTTTTCAATGCATGCATAGAATCGCTCGTACACTCATACGAGAACGGAAACATTTAAAAAAAAAACTGATCGGAACTAAAACGGAAGTTTTTTTTTGTCTCTCTGAATCGAGAATCCTACTGCTTTCATTTGTGGTCTTATACTCCCATCTAATGTCTAAAGTTGGAATAGCAACCACAGTTTCACTTTACCGGACAATTCCCCAGATATTTCATACCCACTACTTTAATGAACCCCAGCAATGTATGTTGAATTAATGTAATGCTGTTTCTTCCTCTACCACACCGATGACCAATCTGCATTTCCCAGTGGGTTCGCACATCAGACCTGAATGGTTTCCATTGGTCACCTGATGTCATTTGGTGTCATACGCCATGAATGAGGAAGTGGTGACTTGGCACGGATATCATGGCCTTGCTAAACAACCCCCCAAGTCTAATAGCTTAGCCAATGATAAGCATTCCTTAAGCTGGAGGATCATGTAGCCCATCACTAAGCATACGGTAATGGCAGTGCTCAGCCAAGGAAGAGGAACGCTGCCTGTGAACCTGACTAACCTGAGCCTGAGCCTGTGGGGTGAATCTGATTGGTTGCTGGCAGAGCAGAGAATCAGCCACCAAGGTTCAATCATGGAAGAGTGGGTATCGTTCCCATTTTGGGCTTCCTTTTACTCTTAGCAGGAAGGGACATCCCAAATCAGGATACACCAGGTTGGAGTTGTAAGCAGACTGTATATTCACTTTAAGCAATTCTCCCCTGTAAAAGCTGAATGGTACATACAAAACTTCACACTCTTCTTGCTGCACAGGGTGTAACAGTTATCCCTTGTTTGGCCATTTAGCGGGATTCTATGGATTTTGGTCCATTTTTCACTTACAATTTCACATTAAAAAAAGACAAACTTTAGTTCACACAAATTGATTGTATAACTATATTATTATACTTTGTATCGTAACTTTACAATAAAAATATTGAAGGAGGAAAAAAGCACATTCTTCCTTCCCTGGACTGTACTTCCCAGAAGAGAGCAGCGCTGCCATGTGCCACACAATCGGGGCATTGTGTCCCTTCCTGTGGTACCGGCATGGAGAAAACCTTCTCATTGTCAGTTCATACAGCTATAACCTTTCCCTGTGACTTTGGCTAAATCAACGGCCATTTGCCTGAGCTTCTAAAATTAGGCTGCATTGTCCTGATCCCTGAGGGGCATTGTTTTACATGGCACGGTGTGCCCATCCGGATGCCAGCTATGCCACATTTAGCTAGCATTATACAAAGCTGCAGTCCATGCAAAGAGTGACATTAACCAGCTTTCTGTTTACTCACTGCTGCAAGTCAGAGGCCATGTCTTTCATTTAGTCTTCTTATAAACCCTTGTGAACTCCCTCCTTTTTGCTTACCTCTTTTATGCAAGCATGAGTCATTCGTTTGCTGCTTTTAAAATGTGAAGGTCCCTGAAAAGTGTAATTCATTGAGGGGACTTGTGCATGATGAGTCAGAAGAAGGAAGCACATGTAGGGGCCTGGGTGTAAATAGGAACATGTTAGTTAATAAGAAACCCATACACATAAAGTTAATAAGACATTAAACCCTTTTTTGGGTTTCAACCATTGAAGTGTATAGACATTGTAGTAACCTTAATTAAACTCAAGCCAAGCCATAGACAATCATTGGGCCATAGACTTGAATGTAGATTGTTCTAGAAGGTAAGGTATAAAGGGTTAATAGTGATAGCAGGATGCTGGGTAGAAACATAGCAATTGGTTGGAGGGCTTAAAGAACAGCCTATCGTGTTGGACATGTGGCCGAACATGTGATGGAACGTTCTGGAAGGTAGCTAAAAGTTATATAAGGAAGCCCCAGTTCTAAAGCCAACTGCTATTGAATTGAAGAGGAGCAGATGTGAATCTAGACTCTGTCGGAGAGAGATCCAGCAAGGGGGAAGGAAGCCCCGGAGAATCCTCCTTGGGGAGTAAAACCTGTTGGTTGAACCTTCGACTATGGAAGGGACAATGAGAAGTGTAACTGAACGGATGTATGAAGGAACTATTTATCATCTTTCCAAGCAGCACCGTGAGTACTAAACCTCCCCTGTAACAGAGCCCCAGCAACCCACCCACGCAGACACACTTGGAGCACCCTGGGCCCAGAAGAACCTGCTCCCTGCCGTCCTCATCAAACACCAGGTGTGTGAGGGCTACACACATTTTGTAAAATATATCTAAGTATATATAATATATAAGTGGACCAACACCCACCCCTGATCAGCCCGGGAATCTATAAGATTTTGGGGGCTTTCTGGGGGGTTTCACACAGCGGGGCATGTTGGTCCACTTTAAGTTTTGCCATAAACAGAGTTACAGAAAAAAAGACAGTAAAGAGACACCATAATGACACTGAAACACATGGTTATCACTGGAAATGAACACCCTAAATGTTGAGAATCCCCCCAATATTAAAAATAACAAGACCATTGACAACATCGAAACCAGCAGGACCAGCCCGACAGCTCACGGTTGTTCCATTCTATATTTAGGGGGTGCGTAACCTTAGCTCTTCTTTAGGGGATAAGGGAGACCGACCCCACAGCCCGGAGCCCCACACAATGTAGCAAATATCCCGGCACCAAAGGGGCCCGGTCCCCCACCCCCCCAGCCTTCTATCGATCCCCCGAACTGGCGGCATCTCAAGTCCCACCATAGCCAGCCCTGTCCACCCCCCTGGGTTTCACGGCAGCAAACAAGAGAAAGTATGGAAAAGGAAGGGCTACACACATTTAATAGGGCTCATCATTTAGAATGAAGTGAGCAGAATTCAGGCTATTTTCAACTGGACCAAAATCAGGGATTTTAACTATCCAGGTTTTGGTCCTTGCCCCAGGGCATCCCGGGTTTTGGACCTTGCCGCCAGGGCATCCCAGGTTTAGGTCCAAGCTCACAGGGCATTCTGATTTGGAATGCCCCGTCCCAGAAGGCCAAGAATAACTTTCCTTACCGCCAATTTAACGGCGCATGCTCAGAGACCAATGCATGCTCAGCTCCATTTGGCTTTCTTAAAAACCAAATAAAGCTGATGGTGCCAACGGACACATCTCCACTAACTTTTTGAGCTGGGGGCGAGCGAGGCACATGCCTGGCTGAAGTTAAAGTAGAGCCTGGCCACAGCCCGAGAGGGAATCAGATGATTTTGGTCCCCTTTAACCAGACCTATCCCTTTAAAGTGTCAGTCCAGCCTGCACTTCTCTCTCTGTCCTAAACCTTGGAACAAAACCCGCCAACAGACGGCCTAAATTCTAAAAGATTTCAGGGCCAGCCGCTGTCTTTCCACCAGAATTGTGATGCCCACTGTGTCAAACCCCCCAAGAAGCTGTACACACTCACCTTTCCTCAGTCCAACGGAGCATGCAGGGGCTCTCGTCCAATGAGAGTCGCCCGCTGAAATGACATAATTCAGAAGGTGGATCTCAATGTTTATAATGGGGATGCTGCCGCATCCCCTGTATCCCAAACATCGTGCTGTATTCCTGCCCCAGCCTGTGCAACGCCATTTGCCAAAAGACGTGGACATAGCAAATGGCTCTCATTGGCTGAGCACCCACGCATGCATCCTTGGACCAAGTAAAGTTTTACTGGGTGAACTGAGTGGGTTTTGTTCTGCTTTAATAGAAAAGAAAGCAGTTGAGTGTTTTTTAAATGTCTTTCTTAAATCACACTTAGCACTGGGGGAGGGCCTTGATTATTTTATTTTTTTTTGCGGGGGAGGATTTTTCAGGCTGCACGATGACTTCAAGTAGAGGGCGTTGACATCTTTCTGAGGGGGGGGGGGTTCTCACCCTGATTTTGATTCTCCTGTTTCAAATTCAGCCCTTGCAATTTTCTCTGTAGCCTGCACAAATTACAGACAGAATGCTACATTTTGTCTCTGACTGGAGGGGAGATCTCTCTCTATTTTTTTATCTCCTGTTTTAAAACCATGCTTTGCAATTTTCTCTCTAGCCCGCTTGATTTACAGACAGGATGTTACAAACAAACAAAAAGGGCCACAGTGTTTGCTGCCAATGAACTTTGCATTGAAGTAAAGAAACAGACAGAGAAAGAAACAGAATCCTACTAGAACAGATAAACTCTATATGGGGTAAATCAGAATCATCTTAAATGATAGTACTGACTACTGTTTAACAAATGTAATATGTGACTGGCTAATTCAGGACACAACCACATCCTCAGTTAGTGTATAAAAGGGTATTTGTCAGGGTTGGAGTTCCTCCTTAGGCTTCTGAGTGTGCTGCTGGTCAATACTGCTGGCTCTTTCTCTGGAACTTCCCCTGCATTGTGCTGATCCACCAGGAGATGACTCTGTCCTGCAGAGGTGCTGGCAATCAGCCAGCACCTGTAACTCCTCAGCCTATATAAACTGATCAGCCCATTCAGGCAGGGGATTAGCATTCTGTCAGGGATTTTCCAGCGGAGAAATCCCAATTGTAAAAAGTGACCAGAAATTGAGACGGTGAGGCAGAAATGGATATGGGGCAAACCGTGTTTAATAGTGAAAAAACAGTGGTAACTAAACAACAATGGTAACTACACATCAAACACACTACAATCAAACGGTGTACAAATCACAAAGGGGAACATATGTGTAAGGGAACTATACATATATACAAGTGAGATTAACACGCTCTGGCTGAACAATACACATACAGGTGAAACCAACACGCTCTGGCTGTACATACACAAGATGGAGTCCGGCAACAAGCATGCATAAGGATCAAAGAGAAGTCCAAATTCCAAGTTGGAAACACGGCTGGGATAGGGGGAGCAAACACAAGAGCTGAGGCAGGAGTCCTGGGTGCAAGGTTCAGATTTCAGAGTACCTGGGATCTAGGTACAGCATTCTGGGATAAAGATGACATAACAAAATGCTAATCCGATGCCTGAATGGGCTGATCAGCTTATATAGGCTGAGGAGTTACAGGTGCTGGCTGATTGCCAGCAGCTCTGCAGGACAGAGCCATCTCCTGGTGGATCAGCATAATGCAGGGGAAGTTCCAGAGAAAGAGCCAGCCAGCAGTATTAACCAGCAGCACACTCAGAAGCCTAAGGAGGAACTCCAACCCTGACAGTATTATTAATGAAAAGTATGCCAACATATTATCTCGGTTTTGTTATTTTTTATTTGTATTCCACTCTAAATGATTTTAGTTTGTTTTTCCATAGAATTGTACCAATTATGAGTCAAATTGAAGGTGCAAAAAGTTCTAAAACGATTATTTTTGGTCTGATTTTTTTACATCACATAAACCTGCCTCCTTATAGACCTTATAGACTTCACTTACAGAACAGTTTTCAGTGTAACAATGTATATACATTGAAGCAGAACAAAAAAACTATTTGAGATGCCTTTCTAAGTAAAATCCCTGGGATAGCCAGCAAAACTCACTTTTCTTATGAATCAGGCTCTTGCGCCACCACTGGAGTTTAAAAGGCTTCAGGGCTGGCTGCTTTCCTACTCTCAGGGAATTCAGATTAGGGATGCGCTGCTAGGTGAAACAGCCCTGGACAGCCAAAAAGGTGAGTTTTGCAGGAGCCCCTGGGGGTTTCACATAACGAGGCATTTCAAAATGGACCAGAATCTAGAATGACTGATCCTTTACTCTGACATCATCTCTTCTGTTTGTTTAGCCGGGTGTCCCACTCAATCCTTCAGTCTTGTGGCACGCCACGGTGGCTTCTGCGTCACATGTAACACTTAGCTTCCTCACAGTCAGATTCCACTTATTAACCTTATTTTAAATAATCCGCCTCCCACACTTCCTACAAGCACTTGTGGCTTCTCTGCAGCTGTAAACATCCTCCAGCATTTTATTCATAGTGTGTGTCACAGACAATGCTGCCCAGGCGCCGGGCGACAGCTTCCTGATCCGTCTGTGTCCAGCTGCAGACACCTTGCACAGATGTTTACCATATAATGAATGTTGCCAGAATCTGCCTCTGTTCTGATGAAGTTCAGCCAAATGTTTTTTAAATATTCTGGTTTAGTGGCATCTTAAAGTGGACCAACACCCTGAGGTGATCGGCCCGGGAATCTATAAGATTCCCGGGCCGATCACCTCACACACCGCAGGACATCCGAGATCGGGATGTCCCGCGGGGTGTAAACCCCCCAAAACCCCCGAAAAACCTTACCTCTCCAGCCGCTGCTTCCGCCGCAGCCGCCTCTCTCGCGCTCCTCTAGACGTGCGCGCGCCCTCGCCGGCCGTCTCTGTATGGCCGGCGCGGGCGCACACGTCAAGAGTGACGCGCGGGAGGCGCCGACGGGCAAGCTGCTTGTACGTCGCTGTCAATCAGCTTGTCCGTCGGCGCCGATTGGACGGCACGGCCACGTGGGAGCGGGGAGAGGTGAGTTTTGGGGGCTTTCTGGGGGGTTTCACACAGCGGGGCACCCCCGATCGGGGTGCCCCGGGGAAGTGGACCAATACCCAGGATAGTCAAAATCCTGGGTGTTGGTCCACTTTAAAGTGAACTAAAACCCACCTTGGAGTGTATGAGACTCCAGGGCAGGCATACTCGCTCCCCTTGTGGCATCCCGAATCTGGTGTGCTGTGTAATACCCCCAAAGTTGGCTGGAAACTCACCTTGTTTCCTGGTAAAGCGGCGCATGCACGAACAGCGGACGCATCCCCGCTATCCCTTTAGCAGGGCACTTGCCCGCGCCAGGCATTTGTGAATGGGCGGTGGTGGGCATGCTCTCTGTTAAAGGGTATGCGGCCACCAACGCGCTCGGATTTGCTTGCCTTAGACAAGCTCTAGGACAAAGGGGGGGGGTGGATCCGAGCGCGCTGACTGGACGAGAGGCTGCACATGCGCCGTAGGACTGGGAAGAGGTGAGTGAGATCAGCCGATCTGGGAGGTTTCACACATACCCGATCGGGCTGCCCCAGGGGCAACGATCAAAACCCAAGATAGTCAAGTTGATTATCCTGGGTTTTGGTCCATTGCAGCCCAAAGAGATCCTGGCGGCAGCCAAGCGTACTGACTGACTAATGTCACTGCTGATGAAACGGGGTTGACCTTACATTACTGGCAATCTAGTTTGACCTTCAATTTCCTCTATATTTCGAATGGGGCCCCAAGGCGACCTTGCTCACCCCGGCTATTTCTAGGCCTGGAAAGCAGAAAAGGAACTTTAAACTCGGGCCCAGTCATTCAACATTCTGGTTGTATGGGGCCCAGAAATTCCTGATGCTGGCCCTGTAGCCAGCTTTAATAAAGAATACTAAAGGCCAGGGCCGGATTAAGTGTGGTGGAGGTCCCTGGGCACAAAATCTGGTGGAGGCCCCAGATACAGTATTTTTTTCCTTTAAAATAATAGTCCAGCCAATTAACTGATTGGTGGTTGTCAGGCACCCGTCTGCTTACTGGAACCTCAGATTGAGTGACAGCTCTGCACGCACCCATCACTGTAGCATTGCTGATGGTGGCTTTGCTGCTCTAGACTCTCCGTCCTGCCCTGTGGTGGCTTTGGCTGCCCCAGACGCGGGGGGGACCCCATTGCCGCCGATAGCTTTGTTGCGTGGCCCATCAAACCAAAAACTAAAAAGCCTCCTGGACAAGATCATAACCCATAGGTTGGTGGAGGCCTCTTTGCAGGGCAAGTGGTGGAGGCCCCGGGGCTCGAGCCCCTTGCGCCCCTCTCATAATCCGGCCCTGCTAAAGGCTGCATTAAAGGACAATTGGCATTAAATATAAATTACACATAAATGCTATAGTATAATAGGTTATCAAAAATAAATGATAAGTTAATAAACTTTATTTAAAAAAAAATGTTCCCCTCTGTACTTTTTTCCCAACTAAAGACTGCAATAAGCATTGCGCTAGCAAGAAGTGAAAGGGCTGAGCAGCCTGACAGGGGGAGAGGGCAGTCTGTGTCTACTTACAAAGCTTTCAAGTACAGTAATGTGTCTGTCACAGCTATGATTGTGTGTCAGAAAATGATTGGCACACAACTGAAACTCGTGATAGAACAGAATCCAGATTTGAGATGCTCCTGTGTGTAAAACTTCAGGGATCAGCAATTTACTCACCTGTATTTAGGCTCCTTTGGTCCATGCACAAATTCGTATTCCTTTAGAATTCATAATCATGCCTGCCATGAGTTCTCTGTGACTGATTGCTGGTGCTGGGAGCACCTAAAAAAATATTGTTGTTTTAAATGATTCAAATTGTTGGGGGTAGAGCATTCCAGAGAGTTGGTGCAGCATGGGAGAAGTCTTGTAGGCAGAAGGTTTGGACTAAGGTGGAGGTTAGTTGTAGATCATCTGCAGAGAGCAGGGCATGGGTACGGCGGTAGACAGAAATTGGGGGGGGGGGATATGTAGGGGAGTGCAGCACCATGGAGAGCTGTATCCTACATTATATGGGAAACCAGTGCAACAACTGAGGTTTAGTGAGCTCCCTCGCCTCAGCAGCGGCCATAGCAGTTGTGTTTTGTGTGTACATGACTCACTTCTCTTTTCTTGGCTGTTTTGGGGCACTGGGTGGGGGTAGGTGACTACATAAACTTCCTTTCTGGGTTAAGGGTTACTTTAATGCTGTCCTAAACCTTCGCTAGCAACTATGCTGGTCCACATAGACACTAAACTCACCTATCAGCCAGTTCTGCATTAGAGATGTAGCACACAGGTCCCTGAGGGGTTTAGTTCCTCAGGAAGTGTGGGGAGTGGGTTCTTTGTTAACGGGCTTATATCCAATAACTCCAAATGAGACCAACTTTATAAAAAGGGCACTTACTTTATTAGCAGGACTTGATGCTTCACAGCAGGTCATACAGTCTTTATCCACAACAGTTCCATTAGCAGTTTCCATAGCACAGCATTACATCCAGGTGGTGGGCACTCATCCTGATCCCATAGCAGAATACTGAGGCCTTAAGCTTCCTCCATCAGCATCTCTGGTGGAATGGTTCCCCTTTCCTGTCGTCACTTGTTAGGTATGAATGTGGCTCCCCTGCTCTCTCCTATACCAGTGACTGCTGACTACTACTAGTTGACTCTGCTGGTACCTTCCTCACTCCCCGTTACTACAATACAATCCTATCTCTTTCTGAGGTAACTCTCCCCATGACCTCCTTATATAGATTCCCTCTGTCTGGCTTCTAGAACCTCCTCTAGTCTTACTCACCTCAGCCAATGGCAGCTCAGCTGTACTCCTATGTGGTTAGGTTATAGCCAACAGTTTGGTAGACCGGCAGTGTCACAATCCATTAGCCATCCAACAGTGCCATCATGTAGTGATGTGGCGACTGCAAGACAGACATGAACCACCACACAGAAGAACCCCAAATATAATTGTTGACCACTTTACGCCGGCCACAGAGAGATGCCTTCTCCAAGCAGAAATCCATCTGATAACACAAGAGATTGCTGACCAGACCAGAGGATTTTGACTCTCCCACGCCAGTAGCAACAGTGCTTTCTTAAAGTGGACCAAAATCCTGGATTTCGACTATACTGGGTTTTGGTCTTTGCCCCTGAGGCATCCCGATCGGGGGTGCCCTGCTGTGTGAAAGCCCCCGGTCGCTCACCTCTTCCCGGTCCTATGGCGCAAGTGCTTGTCCAATCAATGCGCTTGGGTCCGCGGACGTCATGTCATCTTAGGGGTTTATTCATCAAGGGATAGCGGCAGGTGGAGCCTCGTAGCGACAGGTAGCGAACGGTGAACGCTGGGCGCTGTACGCAATACCACATTTATCAAAGCGATTCCGGTGAGCGACTATAACAGCGCCATGTTGCGACCGATTCATCATCACAGACGGCTCAGCGTATAGCGCCGGCGCTCTGGCTTCCAGGCTTACCCGTCGCTACATTTCAATGGACGTTACCTTTCTTCTCTTTAAACAGGGTTTTTTTTTTTTTTTTATGAAATCATTGTGTGACCTCTCCTGGCCTATTAGTCATTTTTGAAAACTTTTTTGATTTTTTATATTTTTATGCAGAATTTTCATTACAGGTCTGGCATTAAAGCATTAATGTCACAATGTAACAACAATGTAATTCCATGTGTTTTCGCTTTGTTACTAGTGGATATGTGTTCAAAAACGGACTTTAATCACACAGCTTCTGGCGCTCTGGGCTACAGCGACCCAATTTTGAGCGCCGGCGCTTTGTGAGGCTGTTTTTTTGATGAATATGGTTTGAGTCACTCACACTGACCAGTTACTACCATTCGCTCTCATATAGCGCTGTACTGGTGTTATAGCGACTCATCAAATTCACCAATGCCGGCCAGCGCACAGTAACAGTGAACCATAGCCGATCACAGGGACTACTGGCGCCTGCTCTGAGCGCTTCGCTACAGATGCTCATCTGCTGGTACCTGGCGCTAGTAATGAATCAGCCTCTTAGCCTTTGTCTAAGGCGAGCGCCTCTGAGCGCGCTGATGCCCACATCCTCCGCTACCCTCAGGTAGCGTGCCCGCTCTGGCCATTTATTAATGCCTGGTACGGGCACGCGCCCTGCTAGAGGGATAGCGGGGATGCGCATGTGCCGTTGGACCAGAAAAGAAGGTAAGTGTACGGGGCGACCTGGAGAGTTTCACACAGTGGGGCATCCCGATTCTGGATGCCCCAAGGGGAAGGAATCCAGCGGCCCCGGAATCTTATAGATTCCAGGACCGCTGGGGCGTCAGTTTTTTTTCTACTTTAAAACACACATTAGCTAACATAAAAAAGTGGGTTAGGGTCCTTGTGGATCTGGATGCTTGCTTCCAGGGAGGGTTTAGGTCTGCTTTAAAATTTGCATTGGTATATATGCCTTCTAGTATTACTTGTAAGTTTGCTTCATGAAACATGGAAAAACACAGCATGTGAAGCCCCCCTCTCCTCCCCCGGCTGTGTGCAGTGCTGGTATTACAACATGGTTTGTGAGGAGGGACCTCACAAGGGAGACATATGAGAAGCCAGCCTTTACACGAGCTGGGCCCCTTATCATAAGAAGAAGGTCCAGATTTAGGAAGCAGGGGGGCTTACTGACAGAACAAATTCCACAGCTGTTTAACTCTCCTCCATAGCCAAGAATTCATGGCATCCTCTTCTATCACAACGCCACCGCTCCTCCCTCACATACGGTCACATCCCCTCATGCCTGTACACAAGTGATCACTGCATGCATCATACACATATCCCTCCCAACTGTCCCTCATTTGGAGGGACTGTCCCTCTTTTGAGTCCATGTCCCCCTGCCCTTCCTTGTTCCTTTTGTCCCTCCTTGAGATGTAACATGCAGATCTGCAGCAATAAATGATTCATTTTCCTATTCAAAGTGTTTAAATTGTTGTAACTGTTACAATCTATCTCCTATCCATCCCTCAATGAGGAGACGTGGACTAATTTAACAAATGTCCCTCTTTCCCACCCTGAAAAGTTGGATGCATATGGTAGCCAGGAAACTCCCTGAGCCCCATAATGCTGAGCTGGATTCCATATTAGAGAGAAGGAGCATACATTGCTTAAAAGATAGACACCCTCTAGGAAATGTCATATTTAAAGTGACCCCTTACCCAGATAAGAGGTTATCTACCCTCTATCCCCAGCCCAGTGCCCCAAAACAAGCTGAATCTGAAGCTGAAGCTTATTTCTGAATATGATCTTTTTGGGATCCTAACAGTAGGGGAGATTCATTTGTTTCTTATTATTATTATTATTATTGGATTAAGATCTAGACGTTACCTAGGCCACTCCAATACATTTACATGTTTCCCCTTAAACCCCTCAGTGTGGCTTTAGCTAAATGCTTTGGATCATTGTCCTGTTGAAAGGTAAACCTCTGTGCCCGTTTCAAATTACTGACAGACTGAAACAGGTTTTGCTCAAGAAGATGTTTTTCTTTATTTACTAAAGCCTTTGCCCAATATTCATAACAACACTAATTGGAAGCATGATGTCCAAACAGCAGACATATGCTAATTCATTCAGTTACAACTAAACAGTCACATAATGGCAGTCAGGTTGCTCCCCAATGTTGAGCTGTGTGTACTGTAACTGAATATATCATCGCTGGAAAGTTTTAGGAGGTGAGGCTGCTCGGGCAGGGAGCAATATGGCCGACTGCATCCAGTTCATATTTTTATGAATATTGGGCCAAGGTTTTAGATAAAAAAGTAACACAGGCTGTTTGGGGGCACTGGGCTGGGGATAGAGGGTGACAACATAAACTTCCTTTCTGAGTATTGGATCACTTTAATGCTGTCCTAAACTAAACTTTCCCTAGAAATTATGCTGGTCCCCATGGGCACTAAAATCCCCTAGTATCAGTGAGCCCTGCATTAGCGAGATTCCAAGCAGAGAAGATTGCTGACCAAAACCCAGGATATTCACTCAAGGTTTTTCCACTTATTGCAGTCCCCCCTTAAACGGATAGTCCACTTTCATAAACTTACCCCAAAGACCTCAGAGAAGATAGTGGCAACAAGCCAAAGGTGACCTGTCGCTTACCTGCCACAAAAATGGGGAGGCCGATTCATTAATAGCGCCAGGTAGCGACAGATGAGCGCCAGTAGCGTGATTTTCACAGCGCCAGCTAGTATTCGCTGTGCTTGGCCGGGGTTTGCTTGTTGACAGCGACTCAGTCGGTGTGCGGTAATGTTGAATACGGGGTTAGGGGTCGATGTTTCACAGGTTCTGCGTTGTATGGGTGCGCCTGACAGCGAATGACCAGAGCGAACGGCTTGCTGCAGATTCATTAACAAATCACGCTCAAAAATTTCTCGCGCTGTGAATTCCTTGTTTAAACCCCAGAGCGCTGGCGGCGATGTGTGTAAAGTAGTTTTTAACCCCCAAACAGCCATTTTTTTTAAATGTAAAAATTATACAAGTTTTTCAAAACATTTTGTAATATGAATACATTAATATCAGACCTGTAATATCAATTCTGCACATATTTTTTTTTTTTGCTTAAAAAAAATATCTAACATTGCCGTAGTGGTCACAGAATTTTTGACAGTTAAAAAAAAAAACAAAAACATAAACTCAATTAATTATGAATATTTAAAGATTGCTCCATTAAAATGCATTGGAGAGCGCCAGGGAGCGACAGGTCATACCTGGCGCTGTGATGGGATTAGTAGCGGCGCTGTTCGTTGCAGTCGGCTACATGATGAATCCCGCGCTAGCTGACGCTCTCGCCGGCGCTAGCCTCATTTAGCGTGATAAATGCGTCATTGTGACCGCCGCCGGGCGTACTTGATTCGGTAGCCGCCGTTAGCTGGCGGTACCTGGCGCTCGTCAGACACTACCTGGCGCTAGCCCTTGATAAATAAGGCCGAAAGTCAGAAAGAAGGAACGAAAGAAAGCGAGATAAAAAAGAGGGATAGAAGGCATGACACAGAAAGAATAGAAGGACTTAGAAATGAAGACAAGATAGAAAAAAAAGAAAGAATTAGAAGGAATGCGAAAGAAAGAAAGAATAGAGCGAATGAGCCCCCAAAAAAGAAAAGGGAATGAAAGAAAGAAAGAAAGAAAGAAAGAAAGAAAGAAAGAAAGAAAGAGAGAAAGAAAGAAAATAATTGAAGAAGGAATGACAGAAATAAAAGAAGGAATGACAAAGAATGAAAGTAAAGTAGGGATGACAAAGAAAGAAAGGGAAAGGGAAAATAAGGAATTACACAGAAAGAAAGAAAAAATAAGTATAGAAGGAATTACCAAGAAAAGAAAGAAAAAAAGGAATGTCTAAGAAAAAATAAAGAAAAAGGGAGAAAAAACAAGGAATAAAATGACAGGGGGACATTAGGAGCGACTTCACCAGGTCCTGCATAGGGGCTGCCTCTGGAGAAGAACGGACCTGGCCTGAATGTGAAGCTCATCTCTGGTGTTGGTTGATGCAGTCAGGGAGAGGCTGATATAAAACAACCTGCAATGCAATGCTTAGAAATGACAGGGCATGCTGGTGCTTGCAGTTTCTGGACAGCTGGGGGTGAAAAAGTTTAGAATGAATGATGAGAATGGGGGAATGACATAAAGTAAATAAAGTCTATTCAAATCTGTGTATACCCCATTATAACCCAGTATACCCAGCTCCCCTCAGCAAACTGGCCAATAAACACCAATAAGAGGAGAATTAATGGTGGAAAAGAGAACCAACTCAATACCAGAAAGACAAACACGGGGTCTGAGGCAGTCAAGATTAGGAGGGAGGGAGCTACGCCCTACATATGCCCAGCAAAAAAGACCTTTACAATGATACTTACAACTATAAACTCTTTTTTCTTATGGTACACGAGGAGGATGCAGCTTGCTGACTATTTATTACATCTAGGACGGGTATCATACTGTCATAGATCAGCACAAGGCAATAGGCTCACAGTATATGGATCAGGACAGGTATCATACTGTCATAGATCAGCACAAGACAATAGGCTCACAGTATATGGATCAGGACAGGTATCATACTGTCATAGATCAGCACAAGACAATAGGCTCACAGTATATGGATCAGGATGGGTATCATACTGTCATAGATCAGCACAAGACAAAAGGCTCACAGTATATGGATCAGGATGGGTATCATACTGTCATAGATCAGCACAAGACAAAAGGCTCACAGTATATGGATCAGGACGGGTATCATTCTGTCATAGATCAGCACAAGACAATAGGCTCATATGGGTCGATTCAAAGAAACATGTAACAGCTTGGATTTGGGTGCCGATCATCCTATTTTTCCCGTCCGCTCGTGCGTTCGTATGAACTTGCGAGTGATTCTATAAGCAAATACGTTTCTATCCTAAAATGTACGTCCGTTCGTATGTTATCTCCCGAACTTGCCTCAGTCAGTTGTCAATCGTAAAAAACAGGTTGATGTGATCACTTGTTGCGGCGGCAGCCTGTTTTTTCGCCCGCTTCCATCGTCCACCTCTTCCAATTACTTGCGTTTGCCTCTGGTTTTCTATGGTTTTTGGCCTCTTATATTCGTTCGTTCGTATATATATAAGGTCTTGCGCATGCGCGATCCAAGCTACACTCCACAAACCAATGTGTGCCCTATCTGACACTACCAATCTCACCACTACTGCCTCGCGCCAGGCTAACACTTACCTTTATGAACCCTAAAACTTACCCAAACCCCTTAGCGCTTGCATCCTTCTTCATTTGGACGACTCTAAAACGTACCCAAACCCCTTAGCGCTTGCATCCTTCTTCATTTCTCGGACTCTAAAACTTACCCAAACCCCTTAGCGCTTGCATCCTTCTTCATTTCTCGGACTCTAAAACTTACCCAAACCCCTTAGCGCTTGCATTCTTCTTCATTTCTCGGACTCTAAAACTTACCCAAACCCCTTAGCGCTTGCATCCTTCTTCATTTGGACGACTCTAAAACTTACCCAAACCCCTTAGCGCTTGCATCCTTCTTCATTTGGACGACTCTAAAACTTACCCAAACCCCTTAGCGCTTGCATCCTTCTTCATTTCTCGTTCCCTAAAACTTACCCAAACCCCTTAGCGCTTGCATCCTTCTTCATTTCTCGGACTCTCAAACTTACCCAAACCCCTTAGCGCTTGCATCCTTCTTCATGTTGACGACCCTAAAACTTACCCAAACCCCTTAGCGCTTGCATCCTTCTTCATGTTGACGACCCTAAAACTTACCCAAACCCCTTAGCGCTTGCATCCTTCTTCATTTCTCGGACTCTCAAACTTACCCAAACCCCTTAGCGCTTGCATCCTTCTTCATTTGGACGACTCTAAAACTTACCCAAACCCCTTAGCGCTTGCATCCTTCTTCATTTCTCGGACTCTCAAACTTACCCAAACCCCTTAGCGCTTGCATCCTTCTTCATTTCTCGGACCCTAAAACTTACCCAAACCCCTTAGCGCTTGCATCCTTCTTCATGTTGACGACCCTAAAACTTACCCAAACCCCTTAGCGCTTGCATCCTTCTTCATGTTGACGACCCTAAAACTTACCCAAACCCCTTAGCGCTTGCATCCTTCTTCATTTCTCGGACTCTCAAACTTACCCAAACCCCTTAGCGCTTGCATCCTTCTTCATTTCTCGGACTCTAAAACTTACCCAAACCCCTTAGCGCTTGCATCCTTCTTCATGTTGACGACCCTAAAACTTACCCAAACCCCTTAGCGCTTGCATCCTTCTTCATTTCTTGGACTCTCAAACTTACCCAAACCCCTTAGGGCTTGCATCCTTCTTCATGTTGACGACCCTAAAACTTACCCAAACCCCTTAGCGCTTGCATCCTTCTTCATGTTGACGACCCTAAAACTTACCCAAACCCCTTAGCGCTTGCATCCTTCTTCATTTCTCGGACTCTAAAACTTACCCAAACCCCTTAGCGCTTGCATCCTTCTTCATTTCTCGGACTCTCAAACTTACCCAAACCCCTTAGCGCTTGCATCCTTCTTCATGTTGACGACCCTAAAACTTACCCAAACCCCTTAGCGCTTGCATCCTTCTTCATGTTGACGACCCTAAAACTTACCCAAACCCCTTAGCGCTTGCATCCTTCTTCATTTCTCGGACTCTCAAACTTACCCAAACCCCTTAGCGCTTGCATCCTTCTTCATTTCTCGGACTCTAAAACTTACCCAAACCCCTTAGCGCTTGCATCCTTCTTCATTTGGACGACTCTAAAACTTACCCAAACCCCTTAGCGCTTGCATCCTTCTTCATGTTGACGACCCTAAAACTTACCCAAACCCCTTAGCGCTTGCATCCTTCTTCATTTCTCGGACTCTCAAACTTACCCAAACCCCTTAGCGCTTGCATCCTTCTTCATTTCTCGGACTCTAAAACTTACCCAAACCCCTTAGCGCTTGCATCCTTCTTCATGTTGACGACCCTAAAACTTACCCAAACCCCTTAGCGCTTGCATCCTTCTTCATTTCTTGGACTCTCAAACTTACCCAAACCCCTTAGCGCTTGCATCCTTCTTCATGTTGACGACCCTAAAACTTACCCAAACCCCTTAGCGCTTGCATCCTTCTTCATTTCTCGGACTCTAAAACTTACCCAAACCCCTTAGCGCTTGCATCCTTCTTCATTTCTCGGACTCTCAAACTTACCCAAACCCCTTAGCGCTTGCATCCTTCTTCATGTTGACGACCCTAAAACTTACCCAAACCCCTTAGCGCTTGCATCCTTCTTCATGTTGACGACCCTAAAACTTACCCAAACCCCTTAGCGCTTGCATCCTTCTTCATTTCTCGGACTCTCAAACTTACCCAAACCCCTTAGCGCTTGCATCCTTCTTCATTTCTCGGACTCTAAAACTTACCCAAACCCCTTAGCGCTTGCATCCTTCTTCATTTGGACGACTCTAAAACTTACCCAAACCCCTTAGCGCTTGCATCCTTCTTCATGTTGACGACCCTAAAACTTACCCAAACCCCTTAGCGCTTGCATCCTTCTTCATTTCTCGGACTCTCAAACTTACCCAAACCCCTTAGCGCTTGCATCCTTCTTCATTTCTCGGACTCTAAAACTTACCCAAACCCCTTAGCGCTTGCATCCTTCTTCATTTCTCGGACTCTAAAACTTACCCAAACCCCTTAGCGCTTGCATCCTTCTTCATGTTGATGACCCTAAAACTTACCCAAACCCCTTAGCGCTTGCATCCTTCTTCATTTCTTGGACTCTCAAACTTACCCAAACCCCTTAGCGCTTGCATCCTTCTTCATGTTGACGACCCTAAAACTTACCCAAACCCCTTAGCGCTTGCATCCTTCTTCATTTCTCGTTCCCTAAAACTTACCCAAACCCCTTAGCGCTTGCATCCTTCTTCTTTTTTCGTTCCCTAAAACTTACCCAAACCCCTTAGCGCTTGCATCCTTCTTCATTTGGACGACTCTAAAACTTACCCAAACCCCTTAGCGCTTGCATCCTTCTTCATTTCTCGGACTCTAAAACTTACCCAAACCCCTTAGCGCTTGCATCCTTCTTCATTTCTCGGACTCTAAAACTTACCCAAACCCCTTAGCGCTTGCATCCTTCTTCATTTCTCGGACTCTAAAACTTACCCAAACCCCTTAGCGCTTGCATCCTTCTTCATTTCTCGGACTCTAAAACTTACCCAAACCCCTTAGCGCTTGCATCCTTCTTCATTTCTCGGACTCTAAAACTTACCCAAACCCCTTAGCGCTTGCATCCTTCTTCATTTGGACGACTCTAAAACTTACCCAAACCCCTTAGAGCTTGCATCCTTCTTCATTTCTCGGACTCTCAAACTTACCCAAACCCCTTAGCGCTTGCATCCTTCTTCATGTTGACGACCCTAAAACTTACCCAAACCCCTTAGCGCTTGCATCCTTCTTCATGTTGACGACCCTAAAACTTACCCAAACCCCTTAGCGCTTGCATCCTTCTTCATTTCTCGGACTCTCAAACTTACCCAAACCCCTTAGCGCTTGCATCCTTCTTCATTTCTCGGACTCTAAAACTTACCCAAACCCCTTAGCGCTTGCATCCTTCTTCATTTGGACGACTCTAAAACTTACCCAAACCCCTTAGCGCTTGCATCCTTCTTCATGTTGACGACCCTAAAACTTACCCAAACCCCTTAGCGCTTGCATCCTTCTTCATTTCTCGGACTCTCAAACTTACCCAAACCCCTTAGCGCTTGCATCCTTCTTCATTTCTCGGACTCTAAAACTTACCCAAACCCCTTAGCGCTTGCATCCTTCTTCATTTGGACGACTCTAAAACTTACCCAAACCCCTTAGCGCTTGCATCCTTCTTCATGTTGACGACCCTAAACTTACCCAAACCCCTTAGCGCTTGCATCCTTCTTCATTTCTCGGACTCTCAAACTTACCCAAACCCCTTAGCGCTTGCATCCTTCTTCATTTCTCGGACTCTAAAACTTACCCAAACCCCTTAGCGCTTGCATCCTTCTTCATTTGGACGACTCTAAAACTTACCCAAACCCCTTAGCGCTTGCATCCTTCTTCATTTCTCAGACTCTCAAACTTACCCAAACCCCTTAGCGCTTGCATCTTTCTTCATGTTGACGACCCTAAAACTTACCCAAACCCCTTAGCGCTTGCATCCTTCTTCATTTGGATGACTCTAAAACTTACCCAAACCCCTTAGCGCTTGCATCCTTCTTCATGTTGACGACCCTAAAACTTACCCAAACCCCTTAGCGCTTGCATCCTTCTTCATGTTGACGACCCTAAAACTTACCCAAACCCCTTAGCGCTTGCATGCTTCTTCATTTCTCGGACTCTAAAACTTACCCAAACCCCTTAGCGCTTGCATCCTTCTTCATTTGGACGACTCTAAAACTTACCCAAACCCCTTAGCGCTTGCATCCTTCTTCATTTCTCGGACCCTAAAACTTACACAAACCACATAATGTACATATGTCTATATGTTTAGAAGCATGTATTTTCGTGTTTGTGTAAATGTCTTTTTTTGCGCATATTAGAAATGACACATTTCTAAAGACTTAAAATATTATTTATTTGGATAAAATTTTTTTTTTTTTTGCTTTGTGTTTGTAAAAACCGCTAACATTTTTTTTTTTGTTTTCTGGTTGTTTTTAAAAAAATATTAAAATTTAGAACATTATAAAAACGTAAAAACTATTTTACAAAATTAGCCAGGACCAAGGGCACTAATCATCCTCCTCTTCTTCTTCTGTTGGCCCCAACGTCGCCTGTATGGCCAGCAGCTCGGCCACCAACTCCTGGATCCTTTTTTTTTTGGCCGCCAAGGTTTTGGGGATCATCCCTGTAACCAATAGAGAAATAAACATAAATAGTAGTACCAGACCGGTTTGTATGCTGGGAATAGATTTTGGGTTAATCAAATACATGTAAATGCATGACATATGTCATTCTTCCAAGGGATAAAGTAAATGCATTTCCCACAGGTAAGTATTGAAACTCCTTAAACCGGACCTTCCACATTATTTAATGAAAATCAAAAACTCTTTCCAAATAATTCAGCACCAGATAAAAGTACATTTTGGTGCATTTTTGATTACTGCGCCGCCATCTGGACTCAGAAGCATAACACTTAATGAGGAGAGGAGAGTGGGATAAAGTACAGGGGAGCAGGTTACAGTTGTGCTTTGGTAATACAGAGCATAGCTGGGTTCAGGGAAAGGTCAGCAGTCCCACAATGCATGGCAGCACCTTACTTTGTTAAATCTGGATGCCATGCTGCCTGTAAATATGGCGCATTCCATATGCCGCCATCTTGGATGTTTAAAGGCTCCTAACATGCAGTAGATGCCGGTAGCCTGTTTTTGAATGTTCGCAATCTGTATGTACAGTGTGTGGGATACTTATTAGCTAGGCTCTTAATACGAGTTAGGGTCCGCTTTAAGCTAACGAAGTGCCCACATGAAAGTGTTAACTATACATTGGCTACGCCTTTAGTTATGTGTGTGTTCTTAGCAAAAAACACATAAATATGAATAATGGCATGGCTACTTACTTTGTTGGTGGCCGACAGATGGCTGGTTGGGGCCAACAGGATGCCCTTGGTCCTGGCTATGCTGTGAAGAAGTCCCTGGAGAAACATGTGACATTTGGTTAGTAGTTGTATAGAGTCACTATTCCCAACATATCTGGCTCCCAGTCTGGCTGACATCACTCACCTTCGCCAGGATCAACTTCCAGCATCTCTGCTGCCTCCTCCTCCACTATCTCACCCGCTCCAGAAGCATCTAGAAATACATAATAAAGGAGCACTTAGTTTTTGGCCTTGCATGTATATCTTTGTGCATATACATGAAGAGTGACATACCAGAGCCTTCCCCATGCCTGGCCGGGCATGACTCCACGCCCACGCGGTTGGGCCCCTCCTCTGTGGTAAGGTCCAGGGGCTGGTCTGAGGAGGCCACAGAGGAGGGGTAGGTCCGTCGCCCGGGAGATCCACCACCTTCACTCACAGATGCAGAAGCATGCAGCACTGGTCGGCCTGTGCGCCTCCGGGTGCGGCGAATTCTGAAATCCATTTCCAACACTAACAAAGAAAAGTCATTATAAATAAAGGCATAACTTATAAATTGGGAACATATACCATGCAATCGCTTTGTACTTACTTGGGAAATGGATCCCAAAAAACCTCCGCACCCGGGGCATGTGCAGACGTTTCAGGTCCGACCAATGCTGCATTATCTGGGTGTGAGTGAAGGTGGTGCTGGTGACACGGTGGATTTCCGCGATGATCTCCCGGGCGATGTCCCTTTTTCGCACACATTGGGCGCGAAGTCATACCGGCGCTGAAGCATGATCTGAAAAACATAATGGACACAGAGCTTTTACTTTTACACACAGAGCCATATGTGTTGCATCACAAGTTGCGAATGTCATGTCATTAACACACACATTTAGAGTGCCAGCCATTTTTGGGGAGTGCCTTAAAGCGGACGTTCACTCTGATTCAGAGTCTGGTCTTATGTTATATGTTTCACACACCATGTACATACAGATAGCCAACATTACAAATCAGGCCACCTGCATCTATGGCATGTTATGATGGTTTGAACATCCAAGATGTCAGCTTATGTAAAATGCCTTCTTTGCAGGCAGCCTGCAAACAGGAAGTTTATGCAAACTGTAAGTGTGTGTGCTGCTCGCCATTCTTGGACTTATGACCTTCCCATGACCACAGCTCTGCTGTGTCTGAACAAAGCACAGCTATAACCCACCCCCTGTACCTTATCCCACTCCCCTCTCCTCAGTAAGTGTGATGCTTCTGAGTACAGATGGCTGCGCGCATCTCTTAAATTCTTGAGCAGAGTTTCAGGCCAGTGGAGGCAAGACTAATAAGTTATTGGCTTCAAATGGCCCATTTGGAAATGTCATAGGCTGTGTACTCGTTTTTTAGGTTTTATTGCTTTTTAGTCAATCACGCTGAAGGCCCGGTTTCTGTCTTTTTGCCCACGTGTGTGGCTTGCCGTTGTGTTTTGAGGTCTTAGGCAAACAGTGGTCCTCAAACATCCGCATCAAGGTCCGAGACAGGCCAGGTTTGACAGCTAGCCACGCTACTCCACAGGTTAATTAACTGGTGCTAAGCCAGAGCAATTGCCCTAATTAGGACATCAGCCTAGAGAGGTGAAAACGTGGCCTGTCTCGGCCCTTGAGGATGAAGTGTTAGGAGCCTGTTCTAAAACATTAAGATCCCCAAAACTAGTTCCAACCGCATCATTTACATTTAGTACACCAGTCAGTATTAGCTTAAAAGGCAGAGCAAGGCACTTACCAGCATGAGGATCTCTTCCTGTTGACGGGTGAAGATAGTGGGCGCCATCTTTATGCTTCTTCAAGGCAGCAGATAAGTGAAACCCCAGCGGTTTCCTGGTTCCGCACGAACGTACGTCCGTACGAGCGCGTAGTCGTGCGCATAGGCGTCAGGGTCCCTGCACCCAAAGCTCATTCTCTTTGAGCTTTTTGCGAAAATGGCACCCAAAAAGGCAGCAGCTAAACGCGCACAGCCAAGGCAGACCTCTGAGGGCCCAACCACCAGGTCCCAGCAAGGCCCCAAGAAGCTAAGGTCCCAGAAGGCAAGTACCACCTCGGCCCCACCAAGGGACACTGGACCCTCCCTTTCCCAAAAAAGGGCCCCAAAGGCACGTGCCCCTGCGGCCAAAAAACAGGCCACAGCAGCCACCACCACCTCTGCCCCCAGAAGAGGCCGCCCAAGGGAGCCCACACCACCCATGCTTTCAAGCCGGGCACTTAGCCAACCCAGGCCCCGCAGCAGGCCCAGAAGCCCATCCAGGCCCCGCAGCAGGGCCAGAAGCCCATCATGGCACCGCAGCAGGGCCTGAAGCCCATCAAGGCACCACAGCAGGGCCCGAAGCACATCAAGGCCCCGCAGCAGGCCCAGAAGACCATCCAGGCCCCGCAGCAGGGCCACAAGCCCATCATGGCACCACAGCAGGGCCCGAAGCCCATCAAGGCACCACAGCAGGGCCCGAAGCCCATCAAGGCCCCGCAGCAGGGCCACAAGCCCATCAAGGCACCACAGCAGGGCCCAAAGCCCATCAAGGCCCCGCAGCAGGCCCCCGAAGACCATCCAGGCCCCGCAGCAGGGCCAGAAGCCCATCAAGGCCCCGCAGCAGGCCCCGAAGACCATCCAGGCCCCGCAGCAGGGCCCGAAGCCCATCAAGGCTGCGCAGCAGGGCCCGAAGCCCAAGACCTGGCACCAGCCGGGCACCTAGCCCCAGACCTTGCACCAGCCGGGCACATAGCCCCCGACCTGGCACCAGCCGGGCACATAGCCCCCCAAGAGGCCAAAGAATGGACATCATCCGGACCACATCTACACCTGGAAGTTCGGTGGCCAGCCACGCAAGAACACCCAGTCCCTTGGCCAGTCCAGTCCAGTCATTGGGAAGCCAGCAATTCTTCCATTCCCCTACACAGCCCCAGGCCATAATGTCACCACATGTGTCTGCACACATGGAGGAGCACCCAAGCCAACCATCTGTCCGCACATTGCGGCGCGGACATTTGAGTGGGAGATTCTCCCATGACCAAAATATGGCATTGGCTAGTGGCCTTACATTATACTATGACGAGCTCTATGGGAGCAAATCAAAACACACCACTAAGCAGCGCAAGATGGAATTGTTCGAAACCATCCTACGACAAGTAAATGCAGCGGGGGAAGAGAGGAAAGATGTGGCCCAAATCCAGAAGAAAATTTCGGATCTCAAATATGCTGTACGGCAAAAAGAAATTAAAAGGCATAATTACAGGTAAATAAATGATGTATCCAAATGTCATGATTAGGGCGTACTGTATGCACCTTTTCTGGGTACCAAACTATTTTTTCTTTTCAGCATGAAAACTGGAGGTGGCTTTCCAACCAAACTGGAGTTTACACCTGCTGAGGAGATTGTGCTGGGCCTTCTCCATCCTGTCGCGGTCGGTGGCCATGCGGGTCTAAGGGACACAGACTCACCGACCCGTACACAAGGTGAGTACTCTTAATCTGCATGTTTGCCTGTTTGCTAAGTAAATTAAAGTTCTCTAGTACCAAGATGACGGTATGGCCCTATGGTGTGGCTTGCTTGGCCTCGCACTACTGTGCCTGTTTGTGTCCTGTTTTGGTCCGTGTGAATCACACATTTCGGACCACATACATTATGTAAAATAACAATTAACACTAATTATGTGTGAAGTAACGAAGTTTATGAAGAAAAGTGATATATTTGGACTCAATCACAAAACACACATCATTAGGGATGTGTTGGCTATTTGTTGTGTGAGTTGTGTTTGAGGTAACAATTTAATTCCAGACCCCCAAACATATCTGACCTAGAGCAGCGATACTCAACTGGCGGCCCGGGGTCCGAATGCGGACCTTGGCACCAGATTCCCGGACCCCTGCCCAGACAGCCCTGCACTCAGTTACTTCTGTGTTGACGTGCTCAGAGCTGCCCCCTTGATCGGCGATGTAGTGGTTAGTCTCCTGGCCAATGTCATGGCTCCCTGAAACCTAGCATTGCAATATGAAGTACTGCACAGGAAGTGGCATTGCAAGGTACACACTAACTTGGTGCATCATTATCTTTGTCCAATCCTGTTCCGCTGCCCCAGCTCTGCCCCATCTGCCCCTGTCCCACCATCTCGCCCCCCCCCCCAGATCAGCCCCATCCATTCCTAACAGATTTGCTCCATCCATCCCATCACCATCCATTCCTGTCCTCCCAGCTTTATCCATCCAATCCCTGTCCCCTCAGCTCTGCCCCATCCAGCCCAGCAAGGGCAAGCAGCCTTTATTAGTTTGCACTTGGCAATCTATAGCCCCTCCCCCAGTGTGCTGATTTCTAACTAGACACCCCCTGCGACAGCCCCATGCCCGGACCTTCACCTCTCACCGGATACCTTTAAATGGACCTTTACAAGAAGTGGTTGAGTACCCCTGACCTAGAGAATGGTAGTCAAACTCAAAATAGTTGCTCTGCAAGTTGTATGCTGACTGGGTACACTTCCTGACTTCGAACTGAGGTCAGTTAGCAGTTTACTCGATCCATTGCACATATCTTAAATTGAGTGTATTTTACCAATCGTCCCCGTTGCTGTAGAGTTGCTTAAGATTCAAAATAGTGGCTTGTTTTATTACCTACCCAAACAATGCTTATGTGTGTGTTTACCTTGTTTTGTTTTCTCTTCTTCAGCCCAGCATGACCCCTCAGCAAGGGTAAACTCACCCCCCAGTTTGATTATGCCTACCAGGTCCGTACAGCATAGGAGCCCAGATCCGAGTTTTCCGGTAAGTTTATTTAGTACCAAAAATACTACCAAGTGTTTAAGCATGTGTTAAACTGATGTAATCCTAATTTGGGACGTCAACTTAACCTTTTTTTTTCTATGTCCCTACAGACCCACACACTCATGGAAGAGATCCAGGAAATGGAGGAAGATGATGTATCCCTGCTGGCCACGTCCGATGACCTCCCCCTGGGTCCCAATCTGCAACTGCTCCCTAATGTTTCTCTGGCCAATCCTCAGCAGCAGAGTGAATCTGCATCCATTGTGCATGCACATGGGGAGACTGACACAACAGTCCCCAGTGTTCACTCTGCTGCTGAGGATTTGCCAAGCATGCCTGTTGCTGTTGAGGGGACGAGACAACGCGGCAGGGCACGCCCAAGAGCCAGGGTAATTGTGCGGCGGACTCCATTACGCCGCACAATTTCCCAGGGGAGGCACAGTGCCCTGCTTGATTTATGGAACCAAGAGAGGGACTCTTTTGAGGCACAGCTCATAACTGAGCGGGAGGAAAGGCATGCCGATATGGTCAACCTAACACCTTACAGGGCATCCTCGCGGAGTTTCGGACCCTCAACAGCAACATGGTCAATGCAAGTAATGGCATCCAGTCAGCCATGGCTGAGATGACCAATATGCAAAGAAACATTATGGAGCAGTTGCAAATTCACAATGCAACCATGGCCCAGGTTAGGTCCCATCCCCACGGACCTCCACCTGGGTTTTATGGGCAGCCACCCTATTAATCCATGAATGTGTGGGACATCTTTTCTCTTACCCCCCACTGTATTTACTTGTCGTTTGATGTTTTGAACAATCCATTTTGTGTTTCACATGCAGGTTGTGTTTTGTATTTGCTCCCATAGAGCTCCTTAGAGTAATGATTAAGGCCACTAGCCAATGCCATAGGTCTATGTGCAGTCTAGTTGGCAACTATCATGTGCCAATTATGGCTTTTGACATTTGTTTGGTTTGTGCTCCTCCTGTTTGCAGACATGTTTGTGTGACATTATGGCCATGCCCAAATATCCCTTGGCACAGGCAATATTAATGACTGGACTAGGCTGGCCTTTGGACTGGGTGTCCTTGTTTGGTTGTGCCACTCACTTCCAGGTGTAGATGTGGTAGATTTAATGTTAATAACTTCTTGCTTTTGGAGCCACAGTTGGATGTGGATTTCTATTTGTTATGCACCACCAATCAAAGTGCAAAAAGTAAAAAAAATTCACACTTACAATACTTGTTGCGTTTTGAGTTGAAACACATTTAACATCACCTTGGGCTAAAGCAGATACATTTTTGGTTAAGAGGTGTAAAAATGCAAAGATCAATCTAAGTAAACACCAGGAAAAACATTAGGCAACAATTAAGGGAAATTGTGTATTTATTTAAGGTAATGCCACATTACGGGCAAACAAATATTTGAAAAAAAAGGCAAATACACACACACAGAATGGGGAGCCAAAAAAAGGCTTTAACTAAAATGCTGCAATATCAAATTTGCTCTCACTGATTGGCCAGACTCACTGGGTGGGCCAACATAATTGTCACCATCATCTTCTCGGGCTGTAGAGGGCAGAACATCAACATAACGGGGGACACGTTCTTGAATGGCAAAATTATGCAGAACAGCACATGCCATTATGATGTCTATCACTTTGTTAGGAGCATATTGCAGGGCGCCCCCGGTATGGTCCAAACAACGAAAACGTGTCTTCAACAGTCCAAATGCCCTCTCAACAACAGCCCTAGTCTTGCGGTGCGCACGATTGTAGGCTTCCTGAGAGGCATCCTGGGGCCGCAGCACAGGCGTCATGAGCCAGGGGAGAAGTGGGTAACCGGAATCACCTTAACAAGACAATTAAATACAAAAAATTAACACATTGCAAGACAACAAACACAAACAATTTGACATATATCAAAATGAGGTAAGCTAAAGGGCCAAAAAAGACACCCAGGGCACATTAGAAAAAACACTATTGGGCCAAATGTAGTACATAACTAAAAATGCAGCTTAAATAAAGCCAAGAATGATAAAACATCTGCACGGACAAGGCTTTTTAGAAATATGTTTTTTTTTCTGGCTTCGCAAATGTTACAATTAGCATGCTGCTGAGGGGCCCACACCATTTCGATAAAGAATGCACTGTATGCAGTTTAAGTCCACTTTGGCCTTGCAAGACCAATACTACAAAAGGACAAAAAACTAGCAGATACTTCGGGACAATCTGCTACCCAATATATTTTTGGACATGGAAGTTACAGACATCCTAACCAAAGTTAAAAAATTCTGAAGCACAAAGTGAGCCAAGCGTTTGGTCGAAAAACAAAATACAATCCACAAAAGCCCCCCCAAAAAAATGCTGGTTCGTGTTTGTGACAAGAATTATAAAGCTAAAATAGGCAAACAATACAGATTCCTGGGAAATATCAGTAACCAAAAATAGGACACACTTACCAAGCAGCCATGCACCCGAAAATTCCCCAGACTCAAATCGCCTAAACAAACCAGATCGTCTCAGGATATAGGAGTCGTGCGACGATCCAGGGTAGCCGGCAAGGACACTCAGGAAACGCATGTCCGGCCCCACCACGGCCTGGACATTAAGGGAGTGTCCCATTTTTCGATTCCTTAAGGCAAAAACAAAAAAAAAAGGGTAAGTGATAAGGGCAAAAAACATTTAGAAAAAAAAACATGTCTGCACACAATTTCAAACAACAAATGAGAAGCCTAAATAAGGCATGTACACAAAAGTCCAAACAAAAATATGCTGCCGCCAAGGAAAATAGGTTACATTACACGTTGGGCCCCATAATAACCAAAACCAAAAATATATACCTATATATATATTCGTCGGATGCCCTAGGTACGAGTGCCACATGTGTGCAGTCAACAGCACCAATTACGTTGGGCATGTCGGCCACATGATAAAAACCAAGCTTAATGGCGTTTCTGGCTGCCATATCATCCGGGAAAAAAATATATTTGGGAGTTATGGCAGCCATGCCTTCCAAAAATTTAGAGAGTGCGCGGCTCAGCGTAGGCTGGGACATCCCCACGGAGAGGGCACCCAGCCTCTGGAACGAGCCGTTCGCCAAAAATTGCAGGCAGCCAAGCATCTTGGTCATACCTGAAATTGCATGCCCCTTCCTTGTGGTGTGGGCTAACCATGGCCGCAGCTCACTATATAATTTATGGAGGGAAGCGCGATTAAGCCTGGTCAGCTCAAACAGCTCAACATCATTCATGCTATCGATGTTCATGCGACGACGCAGGGGCAATCTGCTCTCAGACATCCGGATCAAATCGATGCCAAAAAGCATAAGCCCTTGATGTGCCACAAACTCGCTCCTCTCCATCCTACTCCCGAGGCCAAATAGCTGCCGGCAAACATTTCGGGAAGCAGCTCTTTAATGGCCTTCAAAACAATTAGCAATCACCTCTCTGAATTGGTCGCAAGCCCATGTTAAGCACGTAAAAAATAGGATCGGACCTAAAAAATACGATTTGGACGGAAAAAACACACGAACTAACGCAAAATATACGATTGACGTCCGAAAAGCGTATGTTCATATACGTCTATGCGCGAACGTTCGTGCGAATACGAAATGGCCAAAAAAAAAGGAAAAAATGACAAACACCCACCCAAACTTACGATTCTCGATCCGAAATCAATTAACTTTTGCTCTTTGAATCGAGGGGATAGTATATGGATCAGGATGTGTATCATACTGTCGTAGATCAGCACAAGACAATAGGCTCACAGTTAATGGATCAGGACAGGTATCATACTGTCATAGATCAGCACAAGACAATAGGCTCACAGTATATGGATCAGGACAGGTATCATACTGTCATAGATCAGCACAAGACAATAGGCTCACAGTATATGGATCAGGACAGGTATCATACTGTCATAGATCAGCACAAGACAATAGGCTTACAGTATATGGATCAGGACAGGTATCATACTGTCATAGATCAGCACAAGACAATAGGCTCACAGTATATGGATCAGGACAGGTATCATACTGTCATAGATCAGCACAAGAAAATAGGCTTACAGTATATGAAAAAGAAACCACAAGGATGGGAACATGAGCGCGCTCCTGTTCTTCTGGTATAACTAGTCCTGGGGGTGGTTCCAGTACTCACCTGCAGCCAAATTTCAGTCCAGTTTTTTTTTTTCCTTTGGACATGGTGTTTATGTACAGCCCAGGAGCCCCACAAAGAAGCGCTCTGAGTGTCACTGGCACGGGTACCCCACATTTATGCTGGGTTTGCTTCAGTTTTGATAATTATCATTTAAAGTGGACCAAAACAAACCACGATCGGCCCAGGAATCTATAAGATTTTCTCCCCCCCCGTGGCATCCAAAATCGGGATTCCCCGCTGTGTGAAACCCCCAGGTTGCCCCATACATTTACCTTGCTTCCCAATCCAACGGCACATGCGTGAGACGTGGCCGCATCACCACTATCCCTTTAGCAGGGCGAGTGCCCGCACAAGGCATTCGTGAATGGCCAGCATGGGCACGTTCCATTAGAGGGAAGCAGGGGATGCGGCCGCCAGCGTGCACAGAGCCGCTGGCCTTAGACGAAGGCTTAGATGTTGTGACGTCAGTGCACTGATTGGACGAGTGGCTGCGCATGCGCTGTAGGACTGGGAAGAGGTGAGTTAACTTCGGCGATCTGGGGGGTTTCACGCAGCGGGGCACCCCCGATCGGGGGAAAGGACCCAAACCCAGGATAGTCAAAATCCTGGGGTTTGGTCAACTTTAAAGAGTCTGTGAAGGCAAAACATAAAAAAGTATACTCACGTTCCCTCCCTCACAGTTGTTTTCTGCCATCATGAAGATCAAAATAACCTTGCGTTGAGCATAAATGGTTGCACTGTCCCCTGCCCTAATGTCAGTCACAGCACATCAATCCCTGTAAAGGAGGGGGCGTATCAGGAAAAACTTTAGCACACCACCTGCATTGCCGTTAATGGAGCTGGGCGTGCTCTCAGGCTGTGACTGATGTGAGGACGGAGCCACAACTGCCCAAGTGGAATGTCAGCAGGGGGATCCATTTTAAGAATCAGTCTGATGTTTTTTTAATGTCAGACCACTAGAAAGCAGCTGCACACAGGGGTGAACCTTATCTCTCTGCTGCCTATAGAAAAGTGCCCCCCCCCCCAGCCCTCTAGCCATCAGTGATTGACCGTAAAAACATAACAGATAGTAAGAAAAAAAATACAGATAGTAAAATAGACAAACAGGTCAAGCAATTGCTGCTCCCCCTACAGGGCTGCCCGAGGCAGCTGCATCACATCGCCTCATTATAGGTGCATCCCTAGCTGTGTGGCAGAAATGGTGAGTGCACTGTTTTCCATGTTTTGCTTTCACAGACCCATTCAAGTGGAGCAACATTTAACACCAAATGTGTGCTTTATCAGTACATGGTGAGGGCTGCTGATGCCCCTTACTGTGCATATACTCTTTGTTCCTCCAGTGACATCCAGCCCTGCTATTGGCCAAAGGCAGTCACGTGGTCCGGACTGCTTTCAAATGTTGCCAGCAGCCAACCATGAGGCTGGATTTCACTGGCGGAACATCATGCAGGTAGAGATATCAGGCATTGCAGGGAGGGTATGTATGGGGGCAATCAGGATGCCCCCCCCCCCCACAAACACACACAAAGACTAACAACCATTTGGTGTTAAAGCAAAAAAAAAATCCCAGGATATTCTTATAGGTTTTAGTATGCTTTACAGGGGCATCCCAAAGTGCATGCACATACTCCCAAAGTGCATGCGTGCACTTCCATATGCGCATGCGCACACTCCCAAAATTGCATGTGTGCACTGGGTAAGTAGGTGGGTAGATGGAAGAGGGATGCCGCCAGAGGCCTGCTCATATGCCATGGGATCAGGCCCCAAGGGAGTTTCACACAGCAAGGCATCCCGGTATCAGGAACTGGCCAAAGGAACACAGCAATAAGAGCGTCTCTCCCTACCATCAAGAATATAAAAAAAAGTTTAACATTAAAGAAACCTTATATACTTTAAAGGGGCATTCCAGGAAAAGTGTTATGTTAAGCTGCTTTCTGTTTGCCCCGTGCTGGGGGCGGCAACTTTCATTCACCAGCACTTTACATTGCTTGATACCCCTATAGAACCTGCTCCCTACTGCTCACTCACACGCAGTACCCAAATTAAAATCACTTCTGAGGGTTCACTAGGTTTTATAAACAGGATTGACCATGCAAATAAACTAAAGGGTACTCCCCCTTTGTCCCCCCGCAGCTGTGGCAAACAGCAACTCAATGGATCGCATCCCGCACCTCTAGTCACCAACACTTTCGAGTCAACTCACACCCCTGTGACAGATAAGTGTCGGCAATTTGAGTTCAGGCCTGACCACCAGAGCAGGTACCTGATCGCTAGAGTAGGACTAATTTGCTGCGGGGGACAAAAGGTGAGTACTCTTTTGAATTTATTTAGGTGGTTGATCCCTTTAAGGAATAAAAAGCAGGTTATATGATCGCTGCAAGAAAGATGTAGCCCCCGACAGTCAGCATGGCGAGAGCAGATAGCAGGCTAATTTAGCCCTGGAATGTCCCTTTAATAACAATAGGTAATGTTAATCAGAGGAGGCAGCGCTATCTGCACATTAGATTAGATGAGCCTGCTGACAATATAGGCTGAATGTGCTGTACATGGTTAGGACACTGCACCATCTAGTGGCTATATATAGAACTGCCAAACACATCTGATTTCGGGGACAGTAGTAAAAATACTTTTGTGCAATGCTTCTTTGTAGTGGGGCATGAGGTGCAATAACACAATTCTGTGAAACTCACCTGTAGAATTGTTTTTGTATCCATCCATTCCAGGCCGTCCAGAAGTACTTACAGATGGGTGTTCGCCCCTAGGGGGTGCTGACTGCAAGATCAAAAGATGTAGCTCCTCCCAGCCCCCTATAAAGGTAGCTGCCCGTCGATCCAGTCCCCAGTGGTTTAAAAGCAGTACTCAACAAAAGAGGCAGGCCGGGAGGTCCAAACAAAAAATAGGAGACCATGTTACCTCACATAGCCTCTGCTTGTACTCTCTTGAATCAAAAACAAAAAACTTATATAACTAGTGTCCTATGAGCAAAAATGGTTCATCACCATAACAGGCATGCAGGACATAATGAACACAAGGGCGGGGTGGACGGCCTGAAATGGATGGATACAAAATCAATTCTACAGGTGAGTTTCACAGAATTGTGTTTTTCTCCTCCATCCATTCCAGGCCGTCCAGAAGTACTTACAGATGGGACATCCAAAAGAAGTGTCCATATGGGCGGGATCCTCAGTGCGGAACAGCGTGTAGTTCATTTCACTACCGCCTGAAGCACCTTTCGGCCAAAAACAGCGTCAGCTGAGGCCCTGACATCCACCTTGTAAAACTTTGTAAAAGTATGAACAGAAGACCAAGTGGCGGCCTTACAAACTTGTTCCACTGATGCCTGATGCTGAAAAGCCCAAGTAACATGAGTGACTCCCTGGAAAAAAAGTCTTGATCAATCTATTATTGGCAATGGACCTCTGGAAAAAAATGGATAAGGCAAGACCTGACCCTTGAGGGTGCTCAGCTGGAGGCCCAAGTCTAGACCGTGTTGTAGAAACTCCAGAATTCTAGAAATAGAAAATTTCCGGCAAGGAAGACTCTTGGCCTCGCACCAAGCGATATAGGCCCGCCAAACTATGTAGTAGATCATGGAAGAAGTCTTCTTCCGTACCTGAATCATTGTGTGAATAACCCTTCTCTGTCAGGATTGAGGTTTCAATAGCCAGGCCGTCAAAGCCAGTGTCCGTAAATTCGGGTGCCATAGCGACCCCTGTGTGAGAAGGCCTGGGTCGTCGAGCATGATGTAGTGATCTATTGACATCTGTACTATGTCCGCAAACCAACTCCTCCGCGGCCAGCGAGGAGCCACCAGGATGGCTGATAGCAATCTTGCGCAGCACTCTGCCCAGGAGCAGAAACGGAGGGAATGCATACAGAAATTTTAACTCCGTCCATGGGATCGCCAGAGCGTCTGTAGCTATGGCCAGAGGATCTCTTGAGAGAGAGACGAACCTTGGAAGCTTGTGATTGTGTCTGGACGCAAAAAGATCCATGTCTGGTTGACCCCAGCGGAGGCAGAGAGCCTGGAAGTTCTCGCTGCTGAGGGACCATTCCCCCAGGCGCAAGGAACTCCTGCTCAGGGAGTCTGCCTCCTGGTTTTCCACCCCGGGGATGTAAACCGCCGAGATGCAGAGAACATTCTCCTCTGCCCAAGTCAGAATCCGGCTTACCTCCTTGAGGGACCTCTTGCTCCGAGTCCTGCCCTGGTGGTTGATGTAGGCCACAGCTGTCTGATTGTCTGAGCGGACCTGGATCGCGTGGCCTTTTAAATGGGGGGTCAGGCGTAGAAGAACCAACCGAATTGCTCTCAGCTCCAAAAGGTTTATGGGTAACCGTTTCTCCTTCGGACCCCACTGACCCTAGATCTTCTGGGTCTGCCAAACGCCTCCCCATCCTATAAGACTGGCGTCCGTGGTAACTATCTCCCAATGGGGAGTCAGGATGGACTTGCCTACCAGCAGGTTCCGAGAGTCCAACCACCACAAGAGGGATTGCCTGGCCGGGGGGGGGGGGAGCAAAAATCCTTTTTCCAGAGATTCCTGCGACCGACTCCAACTGGTCAGCAGGTTCAGCTGTAGAGGTCTCATGTGGAATTGGGTGAAGGGCACTGCCTAGAAGCACGACACCATTAGGCCCACCAATCTCATCCCCAGAAGTACCGACTGCTGTTGACAAGCCAGCAAGGCCTGCACTTGCGTCTGGAGTCCCAAAATCTTCTGCTGTGGCAGAAAGACCTTGACCTGACCAGTGTCTAGCGTCATTCCCAGGAAGGATCTCACTGTTGAAGGCTTGATAAACGACTTGGGGTAATTGATCACCCAAAAGTGGAAGGGGCCAGGCAGAGACACCCATTACTCTCTACGGGTGCCTTGGCAGTGCTTTAGACATTGAAGTGTGGCACCCAGCCTCTGGTGGGAGCAGGTGAGTGTGAGCAGAGGAGTCTTGTGCCTTCATGGCATGGGGTCCATTGGGAAGCCTATAAGCCACTACTGAGGCAAATGTAAAATGTGTGGTGGGGGGGGGGGGGGGTGATGGCACAGTAAGCAGTTAACCCTTTTAGTGCCAAGCATGTAACACCTACGTGCTCACTAGTTACGTGCTTGACCTTTCCCCTCTGCTAGTTTAAAAGAAAATGTAAAAAAACACCTGACCCCTCGTTCGATCTGCCTGGGTCTCCTCTGACTTCTTGCGACATTTACACACCTGCGGCCGCGATCCCTCCCGGCACGTCTCCTCTTCACCGAGGGGCCTCCGATTGCCCCCTGGGCTCTTCTGTGGTGAGGAAAGGGCAAGAAATTTCCCTCTCCCTCACATCCTAGGTCGCTGGCTGCTGGCCGCACCCCCTGTTGGCGGGGTGGTTGACGTAATCTCTTCCACCCAAGAAGCTCAGTCACTACGGGTGATCAGAGGAGGAAGGCTGGAGAGGACGGGAGGGCTGTGATCTCTTGCCCCCAGCCCCCCTCCACCCGGCAGCTGTCATCGGAGATGATCGCTGGGGGACAGCAGAGGATCTGAGGTGAAAAAATAAAAAAAATGTCATTTTTTATTGTGTGTGTGTGTGTGTTTATTTTTACTGTTAACCCCTCGTGAACTGGTAAGGGATCCATGAGATCCCTATACCAGTTCACAAGGCTGGCAAGTCACCTGCGGCTAGCCATTAACCCCCGGCTCCCCATTTACCTGCCTCCCCAAAGACCAGGGGGGTGGCAGAAGAGCCCAGGCCCACGGAGGCTATATGGGCTTGTAGCCAGCAGGGCGGGGGGCCACCAAAGCTGGCCCCTGTGCCCTGTTCTACAAGCCCCCATAGCTGGTCCCGGGCTGGTTATGCTGGGTAGGGGGGACCCCATGAAATTATTTGGAGGGATTTTTAAGGGTTTTTAACCCTTTAAATTACAGAAAAAAAGGCATTTTAAAATTAACCCCTTATGTTCTGTCGCCCAGCATCTATTAAAGGCTTCCAACAGCAGCAGGAGAGCTGAGACCAGAGTGATCAGCATGGGACTCTGGCATGGATGGGAGGTAAGTATTAAAAAAAAAAAAATTCTCTGTCTCTTTGTGTTTTTTTACACTTAATACTTTGTGAACTGGTAAGGGATCTGTGAGACCCCTATACCAGTTCATAAGGCTGGGGGCTGGCAAGTCGCAGGTGGGGGGGCCACAGGCCGGAAGGGGGGGCGAAAGGGCCCGGGCCCATGGAAGCTATGTGGGCTTGTAGCCCGAAAGGGCAGGGGGCCACCAAAGCTGGTCCCTGTGCCCTGTTCTACAAGCCCTGTATAGCTGGTCCCAGGCTTGTTATGCTGGGTAGAGGGGACCCATGTCCTTTTTTTTGGGATTTTTGTGTTTTTAACCATTAAAATTCCAAAAAATTGTGTTCCCCCTTCCTGGGAGGGACAGTAGTATGTTGGGAATTGTTCTGTTTGAGGGACCTTGCTTTTTCAGATTTAACTTGTTTTTTTCTTGTTTGCATATAGTTTTTTAGGAAAATGTGGCTTTAATTCTTTTTTATTATTTTTTAGGAAAACTGTGCCACCAAAGAATTCATTCAGGGATTACCAGAAAACTATGCCCACATCAACAAGCCTGGTACGCCAAAAAAGCTTGAGGTGTGTACTTCCAGAGAATATATCGTTTGCGGGGTATTTCAATTGTAAAGGGTTGTTTTTCTTGAAAGACTGCAAGGTGCACATAGCGCATAGCATAGTTGTATTTTTTCAGAAAATCTCAGAAAATGCTGTTTCAGCTTGGGGGAGTCTCCTGGGCAGGAAAGGGTGTCTACCTATACATATGTGGTACCACTGTAACCGGGAGAAATTGGGATTTCACACGCAATAAGAAAAAAACACTACAAATTGTAGAAAATAGATTTTTAAAATTTTTTTAGACATATTTCACCCAAAAGTATTGAAAATACACAAAAAAATGCCAAACAAGAAATTTCATGTTGAAGCCAGGCTGAAAAAACAATAATACAATTATGTGATTACTCACCTGTAGAATTGGTATTATAAGTATATAGCACATCCTGTTCCAGAAGATTCCTTACACATGGGTTATACATCCACAAGATGGCGCTGGACTGCAGAAAAAGCTTGTGGCTCCTCCCGGCCCTATATAAGTCGGGGACCTCCCACAAATTCCCCAGTATTGACAAGCAGTTACACAAGAAGCCAGGAGAACAATAATAACAAAAAATCCCAAATGAACAATCACCATAAAGAGGTAACTAAGAATAATGATAACAAGGGTGGGATGGAACAGGACGTGCTGTATACTTATAATACCAATTCTACAGGTGAGTAATCACAGAATTGTATTATTCCAAGTATACCGCACATCCTGTTCCAGAAGATTACTTACACATGGGACATCCAATAGCAGTGTCCGTAAGGTAGGGTGGGATCCCCAAAAGTAACAGCGGGCAGTTTAAACCACCGCCGCCTGCAGAACTTTGCGGCCAAAAGCAGCGTCAGCTGAGGCCCTAACATCAGCCTTGTAAAACTTAGAAAAAGTATGAACAGAAGACCAAGTGGCGGCCTTGCAAACTTGTTCAACAGAAGCTTGGTACTGAAAAGCCCAAGAGGCACCTATAGCCCGAGTAGAATGAGCAGTAAGACGGAAGAGAGGTTCCTTCCCCTTAGCAGAATAGGCTTGAATAGCCTTAGCTGGAGCTAAACCCTTCTTAGGCCAAGAAGGGAGAACACCTTCCTGAAGGGTTCAGTAGCCACCAAATAGAACTTCAAGGTCCTGACCACATCCAGAGAATGTAATACCCGCTCCTTAGGGTTACTAGGATTAGGGCACAGAGAAGGCAAAACAATGTCCTGATTGAGATGAAAAGCAGACACAAGCAGAAAATCTGGCTTAAAACAAAACACCACCTTGTCCTGGTGTCTCTCGAAGTAAGGAGGTTTGATGGAACAGAAGTGATAGCCACCAAAAAGGCTACCTTAAGCGTCAAAATAGACAAAGGGGCCTCAAGGGGAGACCCCTGCAAGGCCGATAAGACCAAGTTCAAATCCCATACTGGTAACATAGGCTTACGTGGAGGACGCACGTGAGTATCCCCTAAAAAAAGGTCTTAACCAGACGATGGTTGGCAAAGATGTTTGGAAGAAAATAGCCAAAGCTGAAACATGACCTTTGAGGGTACTAAGTTGAAGACCCAAATCCAAACCATGTTGCAGGAATTCCAGAATCCTGGGGATAGAAAACACCCGACAGGGAAGTGACCTAGACTCACACTAGTCAATGTAAGCATGCCATACCCTATAGTAGATAGATGACGAGGACTTCTTCCTAGCCTGAATCATGGTACTAACAACAGAGGCAGGCAGCCCCTTTTCCATCAAGATGGAGGTTTCAGCAGCCAGGCCGTTAAAGCCAGCGTTTGTAAATTGGGATGTCGTAGCTGCCCTTGAGTGAGCAGACCTGGAACCTTGGGCAGGGCGTACTGATCTACTGCACGACTTCTGCGAACCACACCCTTCTTGGCCAACAGGGGGCCACCAGAATGGTTGGCACCTCTTCCTGGGAAAATCTTGCGCAGCACCCTGCCCAGCAGAGGAAACGGAGGAAACACATAAAGGAGCTGAAAGCTCTTCCAAGACATTGCTAGCGCATCCATGGCCTAGGCCAGAGGGTCATGGGACAGAGAGACAAAGACTGGAAGCTTGTGATTGTGACGGGACCCCGAAGGTGTGGAGTCAACTGGGTGAAGACCAGTCTTATTGCCCTCAGTTCCAGAATGTCGATAGGGGTATGGGTCTCCTGAGAGCCCCACTGACCCTGGAACTTCAGGGATTTCCAGAAGCCCCCAGACTGGCATCTGTGGTGACTGTCTCCCAGCAAGGGGTCAGAAAGGATCTGCCCATCAACAGGTTCCTTGAGTCCAGCCACCACGAAAGAGACCACCTGGCCAGAGGGGACAGAACAAACACCTAATCCAGGGACACAGGGTCCCGATCCCATACTGACAAGAGGTGAAGTTGAAGAGGTCTCATGTGAAACTGAGCGCATGGAACCGCCTCGACACCATCAGACCCACCAGCTGCATCCCCTGCCGGATGGAGGGATGGGGGCAAGACAGAAGAAGCCTTGCTTGAGCTTGAAGACTCTCCACCTTGTGCTGAGGGAGAAGAATCTTGACCTGAGATGTATCCAGAGTCATGCCCAGAAAGGACCTCACCAATGACGGGGACAGGGAAGACTTGGAGTGGTTGATCACCCAGCCGAAGGACTCCAGTGTGGACACCATCATCTGGGTATCCAGCTCTGCCTGCTGGAAGGACTGAGACATGAGAATGTCATCCAAGTAAGGAAGGATGCGGATGCCCTGAGATCTCAGCAGAGCCATTACGCCCGCCAGCACCTTGGTGAAAACCCTGGGAGCCGAGGTGATACCGAAAGGCAAGGCCACAAATTGGTAGTGCTGATCTTCCTGAGCGAACCTGAGGAATCTCTGATGACCTGGAAAGATTGGTACATGAAGGTAAGCGTCCCTGATGTCTACAGAAGTCATGAAGTCCCCCGGGCGCAGTGAATTGACTGCTGAATGCAGGGACTCCATGCGAAAATGCTTGAATCTGACAAACTTGTTGAGACATTTTAAGTCCAGGATGGGCCTGAGGGACCCGTCCTTTTTGGGGACAGTGGAAAGATTGGAATAAAAGCCCCCAACTCCAGAAGATTTTGGATAGCAAGGCACAGACCCTGTGCTGACAAGTGGTTTTGAGCCATCCGGGATTTGACGAATCTTGGGGGTGGCCAGGCTGTAAACTCTATCTTGTAACTGGAGGATACTACCTCTTGAATCCACCGGTCTGAGACATGAAGCCTCCAGACGTGAGCAAAGAGCCGAAGCCGCCCCCCCCCACCCAGATGGGTGAGGGCGCCCCTTCATGCCTGAGGGGGCTTGGGGGAGGACTTAGGCTTGGGACCCCAGGAGGGCCCGGGGCGGCCACGTCCTCTGCCCCTGCCCCAATAGTCTCCGCGAGCCCCAGCAAAGGAGACTGCTCGACCAATTCTGGAACCACGGAAGGAAGGGAGAAAGGAACCTGTCCCCCGAAAGGACTGGGCGGCCTCCTACGTTGAGGTAACCTGCCGCCCCTGGCAAACAAGTCCAAGCATTCACCAAAGAGGCGCAGCCCCTTAAAGGGAAAGCCAGTAAGAGCCTTCTTAGCAGCATTATCCGCTACCCACTGACGCAGCCAAACAAAGCGGCGTATAGCCACCAAAAGGGCAGAAGTCCTCCCACACATTTTAATGGCATCATCCATGGCAGACAGAACATATGCAACAAATTCATAGCAAAGCAGGAGAGATCTATACTCTACTCTTCCCGCGTCATCAGAGGCCCCATCTAAGAGGCTCTTAAGCAGGCCTTTAATAGCAATAGCTGTAATGGCAGAGGCACAAACCGGGCGTAGCGCGGTCCCCACACAGGCAAAAGCATGGCAAGCCAGCTGGTCCATGCGCCGGTCCTCACCATCCCTTAGGGTAGTAGTATCAGGGGAATGCATGACAGATGTATTGGACAGCCCTAGAACGGGTGCGTCCACTTCGGGAGGACATGACCAACGCTTAACCACATCAGCAGGAAAGGGATACCTCTTGTCCCAACTCTTGGGCTCCCCAGGGAGCTTGCTAGGCCATTCCCATTCTTTGAGCACCAGATTATTAAAGTGAGTCTGCTCAGGAAACGCCAAGCATGGCTTAATCGTATGAAAAAGCTCACCCTGCTGCTGCGGAGCCACAGCAGGAGGGGAGATACAGAGCACTTCAAAAATATGAGCCAAAAGTCTGTCAGTGTCATCTGAGGACCATGGGTCTTCCCCAAAGGGAGACCCGGTACCACCATAAACCTTAGGCTGTTCCTCAGATGATTCCGAATCAGAGAATAATTCCCCCTCCTCCAGGGGGGAATAACCGGTAATGTCAAAAAATTCCTCAGCCTCAACAGGGAAGAGGAAAATCGCGGGTGATAAATGCCGTGCAGCCAAATAAGGTTGAGACTCCCCGCTGGTATGCCCCTCGCTGGGGGTCAGATGTAAGTGTGGGGGGGTAGGCGAAGCCAGAGGGGGTGCAGCACCATGCCCAGTAACAGGCAACCAAGACTGCAGCGCAAGCACCTGCTGGGCGCAAGGTACACACACCCTGACATCATCACTTATAGGGGATAACACACGCGCAACACATAGCCGGGCTTGTCCCCGAGCACATTATCCCCAGAAGCCTCCATATGGTGATTATCGTGGCACAACAGGCCAATATAGGGTTAATGCTAATGATAGCTACCCCGGAATGCCCCAAGAGCCCGCCACGGAGCCCAAGGAATCAAAATGGCGGCCGCATATACCTCAGGGGGGCGTCATCCGCAAGGCCCGCCCCCCCCCGAAGAGCGCGAAATGCGCCCACGTGATACCGTCGGCCAATGATGGCACGACAGCGCCTGAAGCAATGTCGCCGCTGTCCATGGAGCGTAGTACAAGCGCGCGGCGGCGCCAGCAACATTAACAGTAAAAACTAAGTGGCAACGCACACCCCCCCCCCCCCGGAGGTCTCCCCAGGGAAAGCGAGGCAAGGGAGCAGCAGCCACAGAATGCCTGAGAGAATGAGTGGAGGGGGCCCATCTAAGGGGGACATGGGTTAAGGGAAACCCAGAGAGCGGGAGGGGCATTCCATAAGGCTCACCACAGGCCTATACCGCCTACCCTGTCAAGGCAGGGACTGCGGTTGGAGCAGCGCTCCTCAGCACCTGACCCCGGTGCTCCCTACCTTCACCCGAACCAGTTCAGCCGAGGCTGGGAGGCAGTGGGTTCGAAACGGGTGGGAATAGTCCTACAGGGCAGCAGGCTGATAAGCCCCGCTCACCTGCGCAGCATAAAGAGCCATCTTCTATCTTCGCAGCCCAGACTGCAGATAAGAACTGGGGAATTTGTGGGAGGTCCCCGACTTATATAGGGCCGGGAGGAGCCACAAGCTTTTTCTGCAGTCCAGTGCCATCTTGTGGATGTATAACCCATGTGTAAGGAATCTTCTGGAACAGGACGTGCTGTATACTTGGAATATATAATTTTCCTGGGAAAGCCCTTCAAAAATCACAGTTGAACATGTGTAGCGCAAAATAGTAAAACATGGTCTGGCAACAGTGAGAGTGACAAAAACTCTAGGTAGACTGGCACTTAAAGGGTTAAAAAGAGGAGAAGCTGAATGGGCCTTGCTTGGTAGGTAGGATGCGCAAACACTGCAGAGCCATTGCCAATGTGTGGGCTTAAGGTCTTTGTTATGAAAAAACAACTTATAAATTCACACCTAACACTATAAGGTATGATGCAAAAAATTGAATTTATTAATATACAAACTATGGATCACACTGTGGTGGTAAGGGTATTCCTATGGGGATATAGTACAAGGGATGGGAGACACTGATATACTAAACACATAGACATATAAATCATATATACATAATATACACTATATACAGTTAAGGTGCGTCGATTGGAGAGAATACTGCTTGTCAATTGTAACTCATATAGCTATGGTGCAGGTGCAGTATTCAAACGATTTTTGCAGAGCTGGAGCAAAAAAGGCTCAATATGAATTGTGGTACCTGGTAGTGCAGGAGGCACTTCGCTAGTTTAAACTTCAAAGCTGCTTAAACCGGACCTTCAGCGTGATTTAATGAAAAGCCCAAACTCTTCAACGGTTCCCCAGCATCTAAAATTAATATTTTTTAAGTTTTTAGTCACTAACTTATTATTCTTTCCCCCACTGAGCTGCAACTCTGTTCAAGAATTTAGGATACGGGCGCCGCCATCTTGACTCAGAAGCATCACATTTACTGAGGAGAGGAGAGTGGGATAAAGTATAGGGGGGGTTTAGCTATGCTTTGCTCAGACAGAGCAGAGCTGGGGTCAGGTAAAGGTCAGCAGTCCCAGAATGCAGAGCAGCACAGTCAGGAGGCACTTCCTGTTTGCAGGCTGCCTGATAAGATGGCGGCTTATAGAAGTTTAAAGACTCATAACATGCAGTAGATGCAGGTAGGATGATTTTTTATGTGGACAATCTGTATGTACAGGGTGTGGGAAACATATAAGATAGGCTCTTATTCAGAGTGAAGGTCTGCTTTAATGGTCAGTCTGCTTTAAGAAGTCCATGCAGAGTTGAGTGAGGCAGGCGAGGAGTCCGGTCTGTTATCGGTCCAATCCTTTCACCTGAGCCGACACGTGTTTCGGTTGTAAAAAACCTTCTTCCAAGCTGGTGCAGAGAATGCGATAATGCCAAGAATGATGCAAGTGGTGAGTAGAAGCGGTGGCTGTCATGTATGCCTGACACTGTTGTTTAAATGCGCTCAAAAGGCGCGAGAATCCCCCCCGGGCCGGCCCTGTGACGCCGATGACGCGAACGCTGTTCGCGTCACCGCGCGTCACTTCTGGTGACGTGTGTCCCGGCCACGTGCCAACCATCCATCGGGCGGCGAGCTCGGCAACCCTTAGATGGCGGCACGCAGGCGCACGGGGCACACGTCAATACAGAGAACAGCGGAACGATGCTGGGTGAGTATCAAAGACACTTGAGGGGGATAAACAGGAAGGGGGCCATGGCCAACACGGCCCCCTTCCTGTATGGCCAACTATTTCCTTCAGTATGGAGACAGATGAGAGTGAGGTACACTTTCTAGATGTACGTGTTAGACAACAAGATGGCTCCATACACACAGACCTTTACACAAAACCAACGGATCGCAATACTTATTTGCATGCGACCAGTTTTCACCCACCCAAATTGAAAAAAGGCCTTCCTTACAGTCAGTTTGTTTGTCTTAGACGCATTGTTGATAATGATAATACATTCCAAACTAGAGCCATGAAAATGGCACACGACTTCGAAGAGTGGGGATATCCCCCCTCTGATATAACTTTGGCCCTTGAGAAAGCAGCAGCACTGCCATGGGCTTCTCTCTTACAGTATAAACCTAAACAAAACATTCCAACGCATTCCTAGCATACTCACATATAATATCCAAAGCCAGACGGTTCGTTCTATAATCAATAGACATTGTTAAATATTGACATGTGATGAAAGATTACGAGAGACTTTTGGAGCTCCCCCAATGTTTACATACAAGCGCTCCAAGAACCTAAAAGATACCCTTATAAAAGCTGATACAGCATGTAAGTTTGAAGAACAAGGTGGTATGGACTGACTGAGCTCACTCCCTATACCTGTTGGTATGAACCATTGTGGAAATTGCGCCCAATGCAATTCAGTCATCAGATGTACCTCTTTTAACCATCCCTCTTCAGGCAAAACTTACCCTCTAAAAGGTTTCTTCAATTGCAACTCCAGTAACGTCATCTATTTATTGAAATGCCCCTGTGGAAAAGCATATGTGGGGCAAACGCAGAGAACTATCAAATCCCGCATAAGCGAGCATAGGAGTGCCATTAGAAGATTTGACTTCACCTCCCCGGTTTCCAAACATTTTGCAGAAGCAAATCACCAGGTATCGCAGCTGCCCTTCCTGGTGATCGAAAAAGTATTCCCACACAAAAGGGGTGGTGATCCTGTGAACCGTCTCTCTAGACGAAGACTTTATTGGATTTACGAGCTGAATACTAAAACCCCTAGGGGCATGACTGTGATCTTTCCCCCTACTTGTAAATCCCCACATACTACTAACTGACATCTTCTTTACTTGCTTCTTCAGCAGCCAGCGACGCACTAGATGACGATTCTATCCATCCCATACCATCCACCAGAAAGTGCACTTTGATCTTGTAATGGTATGTGTCTCAAGCAATTGTTTTTGTTTTTAACATATAGACCAGTATATTCCCTCTTTTGAAAGGTCTTCCCCTTTTTCTACAAAGGGCCATATAACTCTTCCTTGACACCTCTTTAATGAGGTTATACCATCCGCATATATCTTAGTTAAATAATTTTACACTTATGTTTCAGCTTAAGAACCTTACATATCCACCACTAATTAATCATTAATCCAGAGTTAAAACTGACCATAGTTGTTTGTACTTTTCCCTTGCTTCTGGCACATCGTTACAGAATTGCACATCCTCCTCTTAGACTCATATAAGGCGCTTTAATTGAGATGTTTCCTTATATTAGTCTGGATTGGCTCTCCATTCTATAGCGCATAGCCCTTTTAAGATCCGTATCAGTGATGTCCAGCTCTCTACAGGCATCAGAGGCTATCTCAGTAGTGACCATATTTTGAGTCCAGCCTTACTTTCCCCCTAATATATTCACAATCATATACCCTTATTTGTTGTGCATGATTTTGCTGTACCTGCATATATGCCGCGCATAATCTTTATTGATTGTCTTTATTGTACTGCTTTATTAAAGCTGTAATCTCTTCTTCTGTTCCAGACGGATCCCCCCTTCCTGTTTATCCCCCTCAAGTGTCTTTGATACTCACCCAGCATCGTTCCGCTGTTCTCTGTAGTGACGTGTGCCCTGAGCGCCTGCGCACCGCCATCTAAGGGTTGGCGCCCTGCCGGGAAACACGTCACCGGAAGTGACGCGCAGTGACGCAAACAGCATCACAGGGCCGGCCCGGGGGGGGATTCTCGCGCCTTTTGAGCGCATTTAAACAACAGTGTCAGGCATACATGACAGCCACCGCTTCTACTCACCGCTTGCATCATTCTTGGCATTATCGCATTCTCTGCACCAGCTCGGAAGAAGGTTTTTTACAACCGAAACACGTGTCAGCTCAGGTGAAAGGATTGGACCCATAACAGACCTCGCCTGCCTCACTTTAACTCTGCATGGACTTCTTAAAGCAGACTGACCATTAAGCAGCATTGACGTTTAAACTAGCGAAGTGCCTCCTGCACTACCAGGTACCACAATTCATATTGAGCCTTTTTTGCTCCAGCTCTGCAAAAATTCGTTTGAATACTGCACCTGCACCATAGCTATATGAGTTACAATTGACAAGCAGTATTCTCTCCAATCGACGCAACTTAACTGTATATAGTGTATATTATGTATATATGATTTATATGTCTAAGTGTTTGGTATATCAGTGTCTCCCATCCCTTGTACTATATCCCCATAGGAATACCCTTACCACCACTGTGTGATCCATAGTTTGTATATTAATAAATTCAATTTTTTGCATCATACCTTATAGTGTTAGGTGTGTATTTATAAGTTGTTATTTCATATACTGATACTGGGATAGTTATCCCTTGTTATATGAATTCCCCCCTTAGATCCCGTGGTTCTTTTTCCTGATTCACTTAGAGTGTGCTTACCAATTTTCTTTTTTATTCTATGCTTTCTTGATAGGTTTAAGCACCTCTTCCTACCTATAACCAATAACTCTACTCTGACACTTTTACCTTCTAACAGACTGAGCTAGATGCCATTATATCACAATATGGTGATACCTCCAGTCCTCTGAATAAGGACAACATCCTATTAAAACGCCATTTTGAGACACAGAAAAAAGACAGGTACAATTCCAATTACATTCGGTTACCCTTGTAGAGTACCTACGGAACAAAAGAATTCCCAGGGGCTTGAGAATTAATTTTAAACCCTCTTTTTGCCGTGAAGACCCAAAATTCTGTACCCAATGGAACCAGATACTTAACAAATGCAGTTTAGACCTAATAGCATTAACAATCCAAGGCCTACAGGAACAACTGATTACCCTACAACATTCAATTAACACTACAAAGGATAAACTTACCAACACCCTATCTAGTCAGGACTTACAATCCTACTTAGAATCCTTAGAAATTTCAGAAGAACAATATAGAAAAGAAACCCTTGCAACCAAACTAAATAAATACCGGAGGGATACTCTGGATTACGAAGAAAACAGGGTATACAGTTGGCGTGAGCTAAGACGTCCTAGATACCAGACCAGACGGGACCCGCAAAGGGGTAGCCAAAGTGACTCAGACACCAGTAGGTCATCAGACGAACAAGACCAATGACCTTTTTTAGGCCAGACTCAAGCCCCACATGGCCAAAACTCAAGAAGACGCGGCAGGAGAAGAAACGTTCCAGGACCAGTAGATTCCCAATGAGTACTATGGAGCTAATCCCAACATCCTCGCTCTTAGTAGTGAATCTTTCCACCCTAGAACTCTCCCCCATAGAACACAAGGTACTGCAAAAGGGTTTGGGGTTTTGTACCCACACACTGGGGTAACCCGCTCGAGCTAGACATTGACTTACAGAGGTTTTTTCGCTCCCTCAGGCTTCGCTCCTATTTCGATACTGCACCCATAAGTTTCTCACCAGCTACTTCGAACTTACAGCCATGGGAGTAGACCTGAGACAATGCCCCCCACCTAGTAAGTGGATACCACCTACGACTTTACACAATGTCGAAATCTTTATTAAAATGGTGGACAGGGACGTATCCAACCTGAAGTGGCACCCCCAAGGTCACCGCTATCATAATAACATGCCTAAAGCTGAACGTATTGCTTTGAGAAGCCTAACCGAGGACCATTCTATAGTAATTAAAGCGGCTGACAAGGGGGGCGCCACTGTCATTTTGGATGCATCCTACTATAATGAAACTGTATTGGAACAGTTATCTGATACACAAGTATACGAATGTTTGCTTAGAGACCCATTACCAGATATTCAACATGAGATTGGAGAGGTAATTGAAGAAGCCTTTTCTAAATCCTTAATTGACAGAAAAATACCATTTTGTGATTACTCACCTGTAAAATGGGTATTATAAGTATGTCACACACCCCGCTTCCAATATTCATGACATATGGGTTATGTCCAGTAGAGGGCGAACTTCTGAAGAGATGACAGGAAAAAAAGAAGCCCCTCCCAGTCCATAAATACCTGGGACACATTCCACAGTATAGGAAAGCAGTAAGGGGACCAGGAAGAGTCAAATACAAAAAATTTAACAATACAAGGTTCACCATATAAAGGATCCAGAATACAATAAGGGCGGGATGAAGCGGGGTGTGTGACATACTTATAATACCCATTTTACAGGTGAGTAATCACAAAATGGTATTATTCCAAGTATGTCACACACCCCGCTTCCAATATTCATGACATATGGGACATCCAATAGCAGTGTCCAACATGGGTGGGGATCCCAAAAAAGGCAATAATGCACAAATTTAAACCACTGCAGCTTGCAGAACCTTGCGGCCAAAAACAGCATCCGCTGAGGCCCGCACATCAAACCTGGAAAAAGTATAAACAGAAGACCAAGTAGCAGCCTTACAAACTTGTTCAACAGAGGCCTGATGCTGAAAAGCCCAGGAAGCCCCAACAGCACGAGTAGAATGAGCAGTGATCTAAAAAGGGGGAACCCTCCCCTTGGCAGTATAGGCCCCAACAATGGCCTGACGTATCCATTTACTAATGGTAGACTTGGCAGGCGCCAAACCTTTCCGGGGCCCAGAGGGCACCACGAACAAAGCCTCCGTTTTACGAAAGGAAGAAGTAGCCACCAAATAGTACTTCACACAACGAACCACATCCAAAGAATGCAGAACCCTCTCCTTGTCATTGCTAGGCTTAGGACACAAGGAAGGGAGAACCACATCCAGATTGAGATGGAAGGCAGAAACCACCTTAGGAAGGAAATCTGGCTTAAAACGAAAAACCACCTTGTCCTGGTGTCTCTCAAAGTAAGGGGCTTGAATGGAAAGAGCCGCCAACTCAGAGACACGCCAAACAGAGGTGATAGCCACCAAAAAGGCAATCTTTTGTGTAAGCATAGAAAGTGCAACATCCTGCACCGGCTGAAAAGGAGGCCCCTGGAGGGCCGACAGGACCAAATTCAAATCCCAAACAGGCAACAAAGGCTTTCGAGGGGGCCGCACATGAGTGACCCCCTGGAAAAAAGTTTTAACCAAAGGATGAAGAGCAAAGGACCTTTGAAAAAAGACCGACAGGGCAGAGACCTGCCCTTTCAAGGTACTAAGCTGGAACCCCAGGTCCAGACCGTGTTGAAGAAAATCCAAAATCCTAGGGAACGAAAACACCCTGCAAGGCAAGGCCCTAGCCTCACACCAATCAATATAGGACCTCCAAGTCCTGTAGTAGATGTTAGAGGAAGATCTCTTCCTAGCCCTAACAAGTGTCTGAATCACAGCATCAGACAAACCTTCTTCTTTTAAGATGGAAGTTTCAGCAGCCACGCCAACAAAGCCAGCGTTTGTAAATTGGGGTAACAAAGTTGACCTTGAGTGATCAGATCCGGAAACAGGGGCAACCTGTACTAATCTACCGCCAGCCGTACGACGTCTGTGAACCAAACCTGTCTTGGCCACCTTGGGGCCACCAGAATTGCTGGCGCACCCTCTTGAGCCAGCATGCGCACCCCCTTGACCACCATGGAGAAGGAGAGAAACAGGTACAGGAACCCCAGATCCCTCCAGGCAAGAGACATGGCGTCCGCTGCCAGGGCCAGAGGATCCTGAGACAGAGTCACAAATGCAGGAAGCTTGTGATTGTGACGTGAGGCAAAGAGATCCACCTCCGGAATCCCCCACTTGTGACAAAGGGACCAGGATACCTTGTGGTTGAGAGACGATTCCCCTCGGTGAGAGAATCCCCTGCTCAGGGAGTCCGCCTCCGTGTTCTCCACACCCGCTGAAATGCATGGGACATTGCTCTCCGCCCATGCAAAAATCAGAGAAACTTCCCTGAGGGCACTCCTGCTGCGAGTCCCTCCTTGGTGATTGATGTAAGCGACCGCAGTCCGATTTTGTGATCGAACCTGAACCGGTAGACCCTGGAGGTGATGCGTCAAGCGTGACAGCACCAACCGAATAGCTCTCAGCTCCAAGACATTGATGGGGGTGTGGGCCTCCCCAGGACCCCACAGCCCCTGGAACTTATGTTCCTTCCAGGAACCCCCCCCAGCCCGACAGGCTGGCATCCGTGGTGACCGTCTCCCAACAAGGGATCAGAAAAGAGCTGCCCCTCAGAAGATTCCTTGGTTCCAGCCACCACTGAAGAGACTGCCGAACCAGGGGAGACATCAGAAATGACTGATCCAATGACAGCGGACATCTGTCCCAAGCCAACAGTAAATGGAGCTGAAGCGACCTCATGTGGAACTGAGCAAAGGGAACTGCCTCGAAGGAAGCCACCATCAATCCCACCAGTCTCATCCCTAGCCGGATAGACGGGCGAGGGTTGGACAGGAGAAGAGGTATCAGATCTTGAACCATCTGCACCTTCGACTGAGGTAGGAACACCCTGGTCTGAACGGTATCCAGATTCATGCCCAGAAACGAAATCCCCCTAGACGGGGATAGAGAAGACTTGGGATGGTTGATCACCCAGCCGAACCTCTCCAGCGTCGTCACCACCAACCTGGTGTGCAGCTCCGCTTGACTGAGAGAGGATGCCGTAATGAGGATGTCGTCCAGATACGGCACAATGCGAATGCCCTGGGCTCTGAGGAGGGCCATTATGCCCGCCAGCACCTTGGTGAACACCCTTGGTGCCGAGGTCAGCCCGAAAGGGAGGGCAACAAACTGAAAATGCTGATCTCCCCCCACAAACCTGAGAAATTCTCTGGTGTGCTGGGAAGATAGGTACATGAAGGTAAGCATCCTTGATGTCTATGGACGTCATGAAGTCCCCCTGACGAAGAGAAAGGATGGCTGAGCGCAAAGTCTCCATGCAGAACTTTTTGGTTCGAATGAACCTGTTGAGAAGCTTCAGATCCAGAATGGGTCTTATGGATCCATCCTTTTTGGGAATCGTGAAGAGGTTGGAATAATAGCCCCGGCCTCTCTCCGAGAAAGGCACCGGGCATATGACCTCCATGTCCAGAAGATTTTTTACTGCCCACAGGAGCCCCTGCGCAGCCCCGGGATCCGAGGGCACCTGAGATCTGAGGAATCTGTGAGGAGGCCGGTACTCGAACTCCAGTTTGTACCCGGAAGAGACCACTTCCAAGATCCATTTGTCTGCGACCTCCCGGGCCCAAACCTGGAAGAAGTGTCGCAGCCGTCCCCCCACCCGCAAGGGTGAGGGCGCCCCTCATTGCTGAGCTGGCTTGGCAGTGGGCTTGGGCTTGGAACCCCAGGCAGGTCCAGGACGAGCATGTCCTCTGCCTCTGTTCCAGGAATCACTTCTGAAAGTAGAGTAGGCAAAACCTGCCTGCTCTGGCACCGCGAAAGGAAGGATTAAAGGAGCCTGCCCCCCGAAAGGAGCGACGCTGCTTCTTATGTTGTGGTAACTTTCCCCCTTTTGCCACCGAATCCAACTTATCTCCAAACAACCGCATACCCAGGAAGGGTAGCCCTGTAAGTGATTTCTTGGCCGCAATGTCAGCCGCCCATTGGCGCAACCAGACCGATCTGCGAATAGCCACTAGCAACGCTGAGGTTCTACTACACATGCATATTGTGTCATCCAAGGCGGATAAAACAAAAGACATGAACAATTCACACCGCTTAAGGGCTGTGAATTCATCACTGGCCTGGTAGCCACAGCCGTGAGCGCAGACGCACAAACAGGCCGCAAGGCTGAACCCACACTAGCGAAGGCATGGCAGGCCATTTGGTCAATGCGCTTGTCCTCACCATCTTTAAGAGTGGTGGCGTCTGGAGAAGGTACAACAGAGGTGTTGGACAATCCCAGAACGGGTGCATCGACCTCGGGAGGGGACGACCATCGCTTTACCGCGTCCACCGGAAAGGGATACTTCCTATCCCATCCCTGAGGAACACCGGGGAGCCGGCTAGGTCTCTCCCATTCCTTAAGAATCATGCTTTCAAAATGATTCTGATTTGGGAACTCCAAGCGAGGCTTAGAAGTCCCAAAGAATTCCCCTTTCTGCGGAGGGGACTCAGCTGTAAGAGAAATATCCAGCACCTCAAATAAATGGGCCAGGACTTTGGGGGTATCAACGGCATTCCCCTGCGCCTGCCCAATATCAGCATCAAAAAACTGCTGATCCTCAGCATCAGATTCAGCAAACAATTCCCCCTCCTCAAGCGGGGAATAATCAGACCAGTCAAGGGAATCATAGTCATCAAAATCCAGAACCTGCGCGGCCGGAGACAGATGTCTTCTCTTAACTGGGGCCTTTCTGGCCGCAGAGCTAGAAATCAATTTCTCGATGTTGGCCAATCTAGCACATACATCAGATTGCGACTCCCTTCCAAAGACAGTGTCACTTGGGGTGCGGATAAGGCGGGGTGGGGTAGGAGATGAGGCCGGTGGCACGGACCCAGACGCCTGGGACCCCGACTGCCGCGTTATGGCCTGCTGAGCACATGGTATGCAAATCAGTACATTATCCCCCGTAAGAGATACCCCACAACCCACACACTGAATCTATAAGATTCCCGGGCCGATCACCTCACTCACCGCGGGACATCCGAGATCGGGATGTCCCGCGGGGTGAAACCCCCCAAAAAACCCCAAACTCCTTACCTGATCCGCCGCCGCTGCCGCCTCCCGCGTGCCCCTCTAGACGTGCGAGAGTGACGCACGGGAGGCGGCGGCGGACGCGCTGTCTTGGACGCTGCTGTCACCCGCTTGGACGTCGGCGGGGATTGGACGGCGCGGTCACGTGGGAGCGGGGAGAGGTGAGTTTTTTGGGGTTCTGGGGGGTTTCAGAGAGCGGGACACCCCCGATCGGGGTGCCCCGCTGAAGTGGACCAAAACCCAGGATAGTCAAAATCCTGGGTGTTGGTCCACTTTAATGAGGTTATACCATCCGCATATATCTTAGTTAAATAATTTTACACTTATGTTTCAGCTTAAGAACCTTACATATCCACCACTAATTAATCATTAATCCAGAGTTAAAAATACAATTCTGTGAAATACTCACCTGTAGAATTGATATTATACGCATACAGTACATCCTGCTCCATCTATAATACTTACACGTGGGTAATCCTCCGCCAGATGGCGCTGTTCACTGCAGACATGCAAAAACAGGCTCCTCCCGGCCCTTCATATACCCAGGGACCTCTCACAAATCCCCAGCATTGAAAAGCAGTGAGAAAAAGAAGCCGGGAGAAACCAACCACCACACTGGTAACAATAACAATGATAACAATCACCATACAGGGGATCCAGAACAAAGTGAAACCAGGGTGGGGTGGAGCAGGACGTACTGTATGCGTATAATATCAATTCTACAGGTGAGTATTTCACAGAATTGTATTATTCTAAGCATACAGTACGTCCTGCTCCATCTATAATACTTACACGTGGGACATCCAATAGCAGTGTCCATAAAGTAGGGTGGGATCCCCAACAACAAAGGCAACGGCACGTAGCTCAGACTACAACTGCCTGAAAAACCTTACGGCCAAAAGCAGCATCAGCTGAGGCCCGAACATCAACCTTGTAAAACTTTGAAAAGGTGTGAACAGAAGACCAAGTAGCGGCCTTGCAAACTTGTTCAACAGAGGCCTGTTGCTGAAAGGCCCAAGAGGCACCAATAGCACGAGTGGAATGAGCCGTAAGACGGAAAGAGGGAGTCCTCCCCTTAGTAGAATAGGCCTGAATCACAGCCTCACAAATCCATTTACTGATGGTAGACTTGGCAGGAGCCAAACCTTTCCTAGGCCCGGAGGGCACAACAAAGAGAGCATCAGTCTTCCTGAAGGCCTTAGTGACAACCAGGTAATACTTCAAGCACCTGACTACGTCCAAGGAATGCAGAACCCACTCCTTGTCGTTGCGAGGATTGGGATACAGAGAAGGAAGAACAATATCCTTGTTCAAATGAAAAGCCGAAACAACTTTAGGCAGGAAATCCGGTTTGAAGCGGAACACCACCTTGTCCTGGTGTCGCTCATAGTATGGAGGCTGAATAGATAGAGCGGCCAGCTCCGACACACGCCTAACCGAAGTAATAGCCATCAAGAAGACAACCTTGAGAGTGAGAACAACCAGAGCAGCATCTTGAATAGGCTCAAAGGGAGCACCCTGCAAGGCAGACAAAACCAAGTTCAAATCCCAGACAGGGACCATAGGTTTTCGAGGGGGACGCACGTGAGGGACCCCCTGAAAGAAGGTCTTAATCAGGTGATGTTGAGCAAAGGTCTTCTGAAAGAAGATAGACAGGGCAGAAACCTGACCCTTCAGAGTACTAAGTTTGAGACCTAAGTCCAGACCATGCTGTAAAAACTCCAGAACCCTAGGGACGGAGAATTCCCGGCAGGGAAGAGACCTGGACTCACACCAGTCAATGTAGGAACGCCATACTCTATAATAGATAGAAGAAGAAGACTTCTTCCTGGCCTGCACCATAGTAGCCACCACAGAGGCAGACAAACCCTTCTCCATCAAGATGGAGGTTTCAGCAGCCAGGCCGTCAAAGCCAGAGTTTGTAAATTGGGATGGCGTAAGGACCCTAGAGTTAGCAGATCTGGCACCCTTGGCAGATCGTACTGATCTACTGCCATTTGAACCACGTCTGCGAACCACACTCTTCATGGAATCACAGGTACCCCTTCCAGAGCAATCTTGCGTAGGACCCTGCCCAGAAGGGGAAACGGTGGAAACACATATAGGAGTCGAAACTCCCTCCAAGACATGGACAGGGCATCCGTGGCCATGGCCAGAGGATCCTGAGACAGTGAGACGAAGGCCGGGAGCTTGTGATTGTGACGGGAAGCAAACAGATCCACATCCGGTAGTCCCCACCGGTGACACAGGGACTGGAATACCTTGTTGCAGAGGGACCACTCCCCCTGACGGGACATCCCCCTGCTCAGGGCGTCCGCCAGCAGGTTCTCCGCCCCCGGAATGTAGACAGCCGAAATGCATTGAACATTGGCCTCCGCCCATGTCAGAATCTGAGACACCTCTTGAAGAGCACCCTTGCTCCGGGTCCCTCCCTGATGATTGATGTAGGCAACCGCCGTTCTGTTGTCTGAGCGTACCTGACCGACAGACCCCTCAGGTGTTGGGTCAAACGCTCCAGTAACAACCTGACTGCCCGTAATTCCAGAATGTTGATGGGTAAATGGGCCTCCTGAGGACCCCACGTCCCCTGGAAGCGCAGGGACTTCCAGAATCCCCCCCAACCTGACAGACTGGCACCCGTTGTGACCGTCTCCCAGGAGGGGGTCAGAAAAGACCTGCCCCCTGTCAAGTTCCAGTGGTCCAGCCACCACGCAAGGGACTGTCTGACCGAGGGGGGAAGCACACAGAACCCGTCCAGTCCAAGGACGCTGGGTTCTTGTCCCATACTGACAGAAGGTGAAGCTGCAGAGGTCTCAAATGGAACTGGGCAAAGGGCACCGCCTCGAAGCTCACCACCATCAGGCCCACCAACTGCATTCCCTGCCGGATGGAGAACTGTGGGCTCGAAAGCAGGAACCTCGCCTGCGCTGTCAGAGCTTCCACCTTCTGTTGAGGAAGTAATATCCTTGACTGAACCGTATCCAGAATCATTCCCAGGAACGGAGTCACCGAGGAGGGGGACAGGGAGGACTTGGGGTAATTGACCACCCAGCCGAAGGACTCCAGGGTGGACACTACCAGTCGAGTGTCCAACTCTGCCTGCTGCAGAGACCGAGAGGTGATGAGAATATCGTCCAGGTAGGGCAGCACACGTATGCCCCTTAGCCTTATCAGGGACATCACCCCTGCCAGCACCTTGGTGAACACCCTGGGAACCGACGTTAGGCCGAATGGTAGGGCCACAAATTAGTAATGCTGATCCTTTATTGCAAATCTGAGAAACCTTTGGTGTCCCGGAAACACCGGGACGTGCAGGTAAGCATCCTTGATGTCTACTGACATCATGAAGTTCCCTGGGTGCAGTGAGCCAATGGGCGAGCGCAGAGTTTCCATGCGAAAGTGCCTGTTCTTGACAAATTTGTTGAGGATTTTTAAATCCAGAATGGGCCTGACTGACCCATCCTTTTTGGGTACTGTGAAAAGGTTGGAGTAGAACCCCGTGCGCCTGTCTCCAAGGGGGACCTTGCAAATGACCCCTAGATCCAGGAGACCCTGTACGGCCAGCAACAAGACCTGAGCTGAGGTAGGATCTTGAGGGATTCGAGACCCAATGAATCTGGTGGGGGGCCGTACAGCAAATTCTATCTTGTAGCCGGAGGACACTACCTCCTGAATCCACCGGTCTGAGACGTGGCGCCGCCAGACGTGTTTGAAGTGCTGTAGACGTCCCCCCACCCTGACGGGTGAGGGCGCCCCCTCATGCCTGAGGGGCCTTGGGAGGGGCTTTGGGCTTGGGCCCCAGGAGGAACCGGGACGGCGTCCTCTGTTCCTGTGCCAGGAATCTGCGAAGGACGCCCCTCTACACTGTTTGGCCCCACGGTAGGCCGAGTCTGCCGCCTGCGCTGGGGTAACTTACCTCCCTTGGCAAAGAGGTCTAATCGATCCCCAAACAAACGCAGGCCCTTAAATGGAAGCCCCGTGAGGGCTTTATTGGCGGCATTGTCTGCGGCCCACTGGCGCAACCAGACCACGCGGTGTATAGCAACCGCCAGGGCAGATGACCTGGCACACATCTTAATAGCATCGTCCGATGCGGACAGGATAAAGTTCACAAAGGCATCACAGCTGGACAGAGCATTGACAGTATCAGGAGGCAACTCATCTGTGCCATCGAGAGCACTCCTAACCACGGCCCTGAGCGCTACTGCCGTAATGGCTAAGGCGCAAACCGGGCGCAGAGTCGCTCCCCCAAATGCAAAGGCATGACATGCCAGTTGGTCAACACGCCGGTCCTCAGAGTCCCGTAGCGTAGTAGTGTCGGGAGAATGCATAATAGAGGTGTTGGACAACTCTAGAATAGGAGCATCGACCTCAGGCGGCGATGACCAGCACTTAACCAAGTCAGCAGGAAAGGGATATTTCCTATCCACGCTCTTAGGGACACCTTGAAGTCTGCTGGGATGTTCCCATTCTTTAAGCACGAGGCTATTGAAATGGGTCTGCTCGGGAAATTCCAAGCGAGCTTTAGCAGTATGAAAAAGATCACCCCTTTGCCGGGGAGCCGCAGCAGGGGGAGAGAGGGACAGAACCTCAAAGATATGAACCAGTAGTCTATAATATCATCCGAGGACCAATGCTCAGAGCCAGACTGTTCATGACCCCTAGACTCGTCGTCATATGACCCTGAGTCAGAGAACAGTTCCCCTTCGTCCGAGGGGGTAAGGCCATAAGAATGCAACAATTCATCAGATACTATAGGGAAGAGAGCCGAGTCAGGGTTCAAATGCTGCCTCTTGGCGGTGGCTTTACGCGCTAAGGAATTAGCAAGCAAGTTTTCAACGCTAGCCAGCCTCGTGGCCAGATCAGGATGAGAATCCCCACTGGTATTGGGGGTTAGACTCAGGCTTGGGGGAGTAGGTGAAGTGCGGCGGGGTGCAGGCCCAGCCTCAGAGGAGACGGGAAGCACCGACAGCGCTTGCTGTGCACAAGGAACACAGACCTGTGTATTGTCACCGCTGCTAGGTAAGACCCCACAAGCTACACACAGCCGGGCTTGTTCCGAAGGAACCCCGTTCACAATATCCTGAGATGCCTCCATATGGTGATTTAATCGGCACAATATGCCAGTAGGGATTGACGCTGTAAGCTACCCTGGATGCCCCAATAACCCGCGGGGAAGTGGGAGTAATTTTTATGGTCACGACCGGGAGCTACGCTGGGCCGGGAGAAGCCACTGAAATCCTCGGTCTGAAAGACATAAGGGGGAACAAGGATGTCAGAGCCATGCGCTATGGGGAATAGAAAGTAAAGAAGAGTCGCCCGCGAGGGCACTTACAGACAGAGAGGAGAGGACGATCTTCACCACGCGTGCGGGAGAAGGAAATGGCGCCAAGCGAACCTCGGAGGGCGGGCCTGAGCCGACCGCGACGCGTAGCGCGCCAAGCCGGAACCACGCCCCTCCCCAGCAAGCGCGAAGCTCGTAAGGCATCTAGCCAATGAGAGTACAGTAAAGTAGTAATGTCTATTGTAAATGGCGCTCGGAGCCTGGACAGGCACGGCCGAGGTCTGTACTCGGGCTCTCCTGTGGCTCCCCGTCTGGGAATGAACCTCGGTCTGCCGTGACAAGGATACAGTATTAGACAGGTGCTCAAGCCAGCGCAACCTAGGAAGAGCCACTAAGGCTAAGAAGGTGAAGGAGGAAGAAGAAGAAGAAGACGCCGAGGCGTCCACAAGCCGCCGCCGTACGTGCGGTGCGAGCAGAAAGCAAACTAATGGCGCTGCGGTTGACAGTAAGGTAAGAGCGCGGCTCTGATCCCCGTTCCCAGTAAAGCACAGCCAAGCCATAAGCGTGTGAGGATACACTGAGGCTGCCCTACACACAACCCCCCCCTTTCTTTTTCCCCTGACTAAGGGGGGAACGAGGGAGGAAGGCGACACGTTACATAGGGTCCACAGGTACATGGGGCGTGGGGCAATGATGCGGGAGGGACATCCCCTGACGGCTCACCATCAGCCTTGACCGCCTACCCTATGGTGGGGGATTGCGGTGGAGCGTTGCTCAGTAAGCACACATGGTGCTGCCTACCTTCACCCAACCAGCACAGCCAAGGCTGGGAGGCATATCACACAGAGGAGGGGTGGAAATAGTCCCACAGGGCCGCAGGCTGTAATAGCCCCGCTCACCTGTGAGAGAGTGATACTTCATGTCTTCGCAGTCAGCACTGCAGAGAAATCTGGGGATTTGTGGGAGGTCCCTTGGTATATGAAGGGCCGGGAGGAGCCTGTTTTTGCATGTCTGCAGTGAACAGAGCCATCTGGCGGAGGATTACCCACGTGTAAGTATTATAGATGGAGCAGGACGTACTGTATGCTTAGAATACTGACCATAGTTGTTTGTACTTTTCCCTTGCTTCGGGCACATCGTTACAGAATTGCACATCCTCCTCTTAGACTCATATGAGGCGCTTTAATTGAGATGTTTCCTTATATTAGTCTGGATTGGCTCTCCATTCTATAGCGCATAGCCCTTTTAAGATCCCTATCAGTGATGTCCAGCTCTCTACAGCCATCAGAGGCTATCTCAGTAGTGACCATATTTTGAGTCCAGCCTTACTTTCCCCCCAATATATTCACAATCATATACCCTTATTTGTTGTGCATGATTTTGCTGTACCTGCATATATGCCGCGCATAATCTTTATTGATTGTCTTTATTGTACTGCTTTATTAAAGCTGTAATCTCTTCTTCTGTTCCAGACGGATCCCCCCTTCCTGTTTATCCCCCTCAAGTGTCTTTGATACTCACCCAGCATCGTTCCGCTGTTCTCCGTATTGACGTGTGCCCCGTGCGCCTGCGCGCCGCCATCTAAGGGTTGGCGAGCTCGCCGCCCGATGGATGGTTGGCGCGTGGCCGGGACACATGTCACCGGAAGTGATGCGCGGTGACGCGGAAAGCGTTCGTGTCATCGGCATCACAGGGCCGGCTGGGGGGGGGGGGATTCTCGCGCCTTTTGAGAGCATTTAAACAACAGTGTCAGGCATACATGACAGCCACCGCTTCTACTCACCACTTGCATCATTCTTGGTATTATCGCATTCTCTGCACCAGCTTGGAAGAAGGTTTCTTACAACCGAAACACATGAAAGGATTGGACCCATAACAGACTGGACTCCTCGTCTGCCTCACTTTAACTCTGCATGGACTTCTTAAAGCAGACTGACCATTAAGCAGCATTGACGTTTAAACTAGCGAAGTGCCTCCTGCACTACCAGGTACCACAATTCATATTGAGCCTTTTTTGCTCCAGCTCTGCAAAAATCATTTGAATACTGCACCTGCACCATAGCTATATGAGTTACAATTGACAAGCAGTATTCTCTCCAATTGACGCAATTTAACTGTATATAGTGTATATTATGTATATATGATTTATATGTCTATGTGTTTGGTATATCAGTGTCTCCCATCCCTTGTACTATATCCCCATAGGAATACCCTTACCACCACAGTGTGATCCATAGTTTGTATATTAATAAATTCAATTTTTTGCATCATACCTTATAGTGTTAGGTGTGCATTTATAAGTTGTTTTTTCATATACTGATACTGGGATAGTTATCCCTTGTTATATGAATGCACCCATAGATCCCTTGGTTCTTTTTCCTGATTCACTTAGAGTGTGCTTACCAATTTTCTTTTTTATCTTAAGGTCTTTGTTAAACTCATCAAGCCAGGTCAGGAAGTCTCTGCTCAGTACACCAAACACACCAGGTAGTGTATGTTGCGGTGTTATGCAACAGAATTTTTAGATGTAATGTATATATTTTATTGAAAACATGACATGGTATACACTTTTAATTGCTGATTTAGATGTCACTGTGCTGACTCAGACATTTGGGAAATATACTGTAGCTGTCTGTCCTAAAACATGTCATTGTTTATGCCTTATGTGAACTTTCCCTCCACTGTCTATATCCTGAGTATTGTTTGTTGACTTCACACAATCCATTGTTATAAGGCTGACATCTTAATTTAAGACTTACGAAGCTGGGGGAGTATTTGGTCTTCGGAAGTCTGAGTTTGCAAGCTAAATTGACCCTAAGGTCAAGTAAGGGAAATGGCCATTCCCTGCTTGATTTTGGGTAATTTATGTCTAGTCAGCAAATAACTGCTGACTCGCTTCCATAAAAAAGGGGTCCGGAGTGCGGTGTAAGACAGGAATTATTAACCTGTGCTTTGAGACGTCTTAGCACAGTGTGGTTGCCACGAATAATATCCTGTCTTTCCGCCGTTACTCTGAAGATTCCTCTGGCTTAAGACAGATGACGACAGAAGCCTCCTCTGTTTCGTGGTGAAGTGGTGCTGATTTCCCATTCAAGTTCCCATTGGAAAGGTGATGTTACTGAATGGTGATGCTGTATTAGTGTGTGGATATTAGGGTGCACTACCTGTGTCAGGGACATAGTGTTGTTTTCCCACAAACCCCTTGTCTGTCGCCTCCCCTGCTCCTGGCTAATGAATCTCAGACAATGGTTATTTCTGTGGTGATGTAATATGTATCCCACTAAGTCTTAAGCTATTTATGACTGTGTGGTGAAGTTTTCCTGTATTTATATGTATTTTTACCTTTGTTAAGCTTTCTTTCTGTACATAAGTATATTGTATATTTATATTCTTTATATCTTATTTAGAATAAAGCAATATTCTTTATTAGTTATGCTCTGATCTCTTTAAAACAATATAAAGAACCTGCATTTATAGTAGCCCTGCCCCTGGGCATTAATTTGTAAAGTATTAGATATTTGGGTGTGTGTTTAGCCACCAGCAAAACATGCGGAGAAAAACACATTGTTGCCAGATAAAACAATTCCTTTATGTTACAGAGTTGCAAACAAAATAGAAAAGAAAAAAAATGAAGTGATTGCCAGGTCAAAAGTTTAAAAAATACAATTCTGTGAGTAGAATTGGTATTATAAGTATACAGCACGTCCTGTTCCAGAATATTCCTTACACATAGGTTATAAATCCACAAGATGGCGCTGGACTGCAGAAAAATACTTGTGGCCACTCCTGGACCCTTAGATAGCCAGGAACCTCCCACTAATTCCCAGTATTGACAAGCAGTTAACAAGAATCCGAAAGAATCAAAAATGAATAAGAATCCAAAATGAACAATCACCATACAAAGGTAACCAAGAACAATGATAACAAAGGGCGGGGTGGAACAGGACGTGCTATATACTTATAATACCAATTTTACAGGTGAGTACTCACGGAATTGTATTATTCCAAGTATACAGCACGTCCTGTTCCAGAATATTCCTTACACATGGGACATCCAATAGCAGTGTCCGTAAGGTAGGGTGGGATCCCCAAACGTAACGGCGGGCAGTTTAAACCACTGCCGCCTGCAGAACTTTGCGACCAAAAGCATCATCCGCTGATGCCCTAACATCAACCTTGTAATACTTAGAAAAGGTATGAACAGAAGGCCAAGTAGCGGCCTTGCAAACTTGTTCAACAGAAGCTTGGTGCTGAAAGGCCCAAGAGGCACCAATAGCACGAGTAGAATGAGCAGTAAGGCGGAATGGAGGCTCCTTCCCCTTAGCAGAATAGGCTTGTATCACCGCCTGACGGATCCACTTACTGATGGTGGATTTAGCCGGAGGCAAACCCTTCCTAGGTCCAGAAGGAAGAACAAACAAACAAACAAAGAACAAAAAGAGCATCAGTCTTCCTGAAGGATTCAGTAGCTACCAGATAAAATTTCAAAGTCCTAACCACGTCCAGAGAATGTAATACCCTCTCCTTAGGGTTACTAGAATTAGGACACAAGGAAAGCAAGACAATGTCCTGATTGAGATGAAATGCAGACACAACCTTAGGCAGAAAATCTAGCTTAAACCGAAAAACACCACCTTGTCCTGGTGTCTCTCAAAATAAGGAGGCTTGATGGAAAGTGCCGCCAACTCAGAAACACGCCTAACAAATGGGCGAGAACCAACCTGATCACCCTCAGTTCCAGAATGTTGATAGGGGTATGGGCCTCCTGAGGGCCCCACTGACCCTGGAATTTGAAGGACTTCCAGAAGCCCCCCCAACCCATCAGTCTGGCATCCGTGGTGACAGTCTCCCAGCAAGGGGGCAGAAAGGTTCTGCCCACTAACAGGTTCCTTGAGTCCAGCCACCACGAGAGGGACCGTCTGGCCAGGGGGGACAGAGCAAACACCTGATCCAGGGACACCGGGTCCCGATCCCATACTGATAAGAGGCGAAGCTGAGGAAGTCGCATGTGAAACTGAGCATAGGGTACCGCTTCGAAGCAAGACACCATCAGGCCCACCAGCTGCATCCCCTGCCGGATGGAGGGATGAGGACAAGATAGAAGAGACCGGGCCTGAGCTAGAAGACTCTCCACCCTCTGTTGAGGGAGAAAAACCTTGACCTGAGATGTATCCAGAGTCATGCTCAGAAAGGACCTCACCCGAGACGGTGACAGAGAAGACTTGGAATGGTTGATAACCCAGCCGAAGGACTCTAGTGTGGACACCACCAACTGGGTATCCAGCTCGGCCCGATGGAAGGACTGAGATGTGATGAGAATGTCGTCCAGATAAGGAAGGATGCGAATGCCCTGAGATCTCAGCAAGGCAATCATGCCCGCCAGCACCTTGGTGAATACCCTGGGAGCCGAGGTGATACTGAAAGGCAAGGCCACAAATTAGTAGTGCTGATCCTCCAGAGCGAACCTGAGGAATTTCTGATGACCTGGAAAGATTGGTACATGAAGGTAAGCATCCTTGATGTCTACAGAAGTCATGAAGTCGCCCGAGCGCAGTGAATTGACCGCTGAGCGCAGGGTTTCCATGCGAAAATACTTGAACCTGACAAACTTGATGAGACGCTTTAAATCCAAGATGGGCCTGAGGGACCCGTCCTTTTTGGGGACCGTGAAGAGATTGGAATAGAAGCCTCTGCCCCTTTCCCTGAAAGGCACTGGGCAGATGACCCCCAACTCCAGAAGGTTTTGGACAGCAAGACACAAGCCCTGAGCTGACAGGATTTTGAGCCATCCGGGATCTGATGAATCTTGGGGGCGGCCAGGCTGCAAACTCTATCTTGTAACCGGAGGAAACCACCTCCTGGATCCACCTGTCTACTACACGTCGCCTCCAGACATGAGCAAAGAGCCGAAGCCGTCCCCCCACCCGGATGGGTGAGGGCGCCTCCTCATGCCTGCGGGGGCTTGGGGGAGGATTTGGGTTTGGAACCCCAGGAGAGGCTGGGGCGGCCACGTCCCCTGCTCCTGCCCCAATAGTCTCCGCGTGCTCCAGTAAATGAGACCCCTCGTCCAGCCCTGGAAGCCCGAAAGGAGGGGAGAGAGGCACCAGATCCCCGAAAGGGCCGAGATGGCTTCCTGCGTTGGGGTAACCTACCACCCCTGGCAAACAGGTCCAAGCGTTCACCAAAGAGGCGCAACCCCTTAAAGGGAAAACCCAGTGAGAGCCTTCTTAGCAGCATTATCAGCTACCCACTGACACAGCCAGATAGAGCGCCGTATAGCCACCAAAAGGGCAGATGTCCTTCCACACATTCTAATGACATCATCCATGACAGAGAGGATATAAGCAACAAAATCATAGCAAAGCAGGAGAGATCTATAGTCTTCTCCTCCCGCGTCATCAGAGACCCCATCTAAGAGACACTTAAGCAGCCTTTTAATAGCAATAGCCGTTATGGCAGAGGCACAAACTGGACGCAGCGCAGTTCCCACACAGGCAAAAGCATGACAGGACAACTGGTCCATGCGCCGGTCCTCACTATCCCGCAAGGTAGTAGTGTCAGGAGAATGCATGACAGAGGTATTTGACAACCCTAGAACGTGCGCGTCAGGAGGACAAGACCAACGCTTAATCACATCAGCAGGAAAGGGATACCTCTTGTCCCAAATCTTTGGCACCCCAGGCAACTTACTAGGCAGTTCCCATTCCTTGAGCACCAGATTATTAAAATGAGACTGCTCAGGGAACTCCAAGCGTGGTTTAACTGTATGAAAAAGCACAACTTGCTACTGCGGAGCCACTGCAGGAGGGGAAATACAAAGCACTTCAAAAATGTGAGACAACAACCTGTCAGTGTCATCTGAGGACCATGGGTCTTCTCCAAGGGGAGACCCGGTACCACCATAAATCTTAGGCTGTTCCTTAGATGATTCTGAATCAGAGAATAATTCCCCCTCCTCAATGGGACAATAACCAGAAATGTCAAAAAATTCCTCAGCCTCAACAGGGAAGAGGGAAACAGCGGGGAATAAATGCAGCTTCTTGACAGAAGCCTTACTCGGGGCTGACCCAGCAATATGTTGTTCAATGCTGGCCACCCGTGCAGCCAAATCAGATTGGGACTCCCCGCTAGTATGCCCCTCACTGGGGGTCAAATGCAAGCGCGGGGGGGTAGCCGAAACCAGAGGGGGCGCAGCCCCAGCGCCAGTAACAGACGACACCGGCTGCAGCGCAATCACCTGCTGGGCGCAGGGTACACACACCCTAACATCATCACTTATAGGGGATACCCCACATGCCACACATAGCCGGGCTTGTCCCGAAGGAACCCCAAGTACATTATCCCCAGAAGCCTCCATATGGTGATTTGAGTGGCACAACAGGCCAGTATAGGGTTAACGCTAATAATAGCTACCCGAGATGCCCCAAAAGCCCACTAGGGAAGTGGGAGATTGCCAAGGGGAGAGGGCCGGGAGAATCCACAGTCTGAAGTTCACCCCGCCTGAAAAAACATAAGAGACAACCCCATAAGTATATACACTAGAAAATATACAGAAAAAAAACACCCTGCAGGGGTACTCAGGGACCGCACAGGGAGCCAGCAGCACACGCAGCACCAGAGAGGGGAAAATGGCGCCCACATAGACCTTGAAGGGCGGGCCATGGAGATGTGATGCAAAAGGCATCATCCACAGAGCCCGCCCCCCCCAAGAGCGCGAATTGCGCCCCATGTGATCCGGCCAGCCAATCGCGGCACCGCAGCATCCGCAGGAAATGACACTGCCGTCCGCGGAGCGCTGTACAAGCGTGTGGCGGCGGCGCACAAAGTGAAACACACACAATTAAAGTGATCACCACCACCCCCTTCCCTCCGGAGATCTCAGGCTAATAAGCCCTTCTCACCTACGCTGAGTAGAGAGCCATCTTCTATCTTCGCAGTCCAGACTGCAGAAAGAACTGAGAATTAGTGGGAGGTTCCTGGCTATTTAAGAGGCCGGGAGTTGCCACACGTCTTTTTCTGAAACAGAAGACCAAGTAGCGGCCTTGCAAACTTGTTCAACAGAAGCCTGGTGCTGAAAGGCCCAAGAGGCACCAATAGCACGAGTGGAATGAGCAGTAAGGCGAAAGGGAGGATCCTTCCCTTTAGCAGAATAGGCCTGAATAACAGCCTGACGGATCCACTTGCTGATGGTAGACTTAGCTGGAGCCAGACCCTTCTTAGGACCCGAAGGGACCACAAAAGAGCATCAGTCTTCCTGAAGGGCTCAGTAGCCACCAAATAGAACTTCAGGTTCCTGACCACATCCAAAGAATGTAGAGCCCTCTCCTTAGGGTTACTAGGATTAGGGCACAGAGAAGGAAGAACAATGTCCTGATTGAGATGAAAAGCAGACACAACCTTAGGCAGAAAATCTGGTTTAAAGCGAAACACCACCTTGTCCTGGTGTCTCTCAAAGTAAGGGGGCTTGATGGAAAGCGCCGCCAACTCAGAAACACGCCTAACAGAAGTGATAGCCACCAAAAAGACTACCTTAAGCGTAAGAATGGACAAAGCAGCCTCATGTACAGGCTCAAAAGGAGACCCCTGCAAGGCAGATAGGACCAAGTTCAAGTCCCAGACTGTTAACCCCCTGGAAAAAAGTCCTGACCAGATGATGCTGAGCAAAAGATCTCTGAAAGAAAACAGCCCAGGCAGATACATGACCCTTCAGAGTGCTGAGTTGAAGCCCCAGATCCAAACCATGTTGGAGAAATTCCAGAATCCTAGGAATAGAAAACACACGACAGGGAAGAGATTTAGCCTCACACCAGTCAATGTAGGTACGCCAAACCCTATAGTAGATGGAAGAAGAAGACTTTTTTCTAGCCCTGATCATGGTGTTAACAACAGAGGCAGGCAGCCCCTTTTCCATTAAGATGAAGGTTTCAGCAGCCAGGCCGTTAAAGCCAGCGTTTGTAAATTGGGGTAGTTTAGCCACCCCTGAGTAAGCAGGTCTGGATCCTTGGGCAGGCCGTACTGATCTACCGCCAGCTGCACGATGTCTGCGAACCACCCTCTTCTTGGCCAACAGGGGACCACCAGGATTGCTGGCAGGCCTTCCTGAGCTATCTTTCGCAGAACCCTGCCCAACAGGGGAAAGACATACAGTAGCTGAAAGCCCTGCCAGGGCATTGTCAGAGCATTCACGGCAAAGGCCAGAGGGTCCTGGGACAGAGACACAGAGACTGGAAGCTTGTGATTGTGACGGGATGCAAACAGATCCACATCTGGCTGACCCCAACGGTGACACAGAGAGCAAAACACCCTGTTGCTGAGGGGCCATTCCCCCAGGCGAGAAGTCCCCCTGCTCAGAGAGTCTGCCTCCAGATTCTCCACCCCCAGAATGTACACAGCTGAGATGCAGGGAACATTGCCCTTCGCCCAGGACAGGATCAGAGACACTTCCTTGAGGGCCCCCTTGCTCCGGGTCCCTTCTCTGATGATTGATGTAGGCAACCGTCGTCTGGTTGTCCTAGCAGACCTGAACAGCCCGACCCCGAAGGTGCGGGGTCAAGCGGGCTAGAACCAACCTGATCACCCTCAGTTCCAGAATGTTGATAGGGGTGTGGGCCTCCTGAGGGCCCCACTGCCCCTTGAATGTTTGGGATCTCCAGAAGCCCCCCCAACCTGTCAGACTGGTATCCGTGGTGACTGTCTCCCAGCAAGGGGCTAAAAAGGATCTGCCCACTAACAGGTTCCTTGAGTCCAGCCACCACGAGAGGGACGGCCTGGCTAGGGGGGACAGAACCAAAACCTGATCCAGGGACACAGGGTACCTGTCCCATACAGACAAGAGGTGGAGTTGAAGAGGCCTCATGTGGAACTGAGCATAAGGAACCGCCTCGAAGCAGGACACCATCAGGCCCACCAGCTGCATTCCCTGCCTGATGGAAGGATGAGGGCAGGACAGAAGGAGCTGAGCCTGCGCTTGCAGACTGTCCACCTTCTGCTGAGGAAGAAAGATCCTGGCCCGAGCTGTATCCAGATTCATTCCCCCAGAAATGGCTTTACCAAAGAGGGAGACAGGGAGGATTTGGAGCGTTTTATCACCCAGCAGAATGACTCCAGTGTGGTCACCACCCGCTGAGTATCCAGCTCTGCCTGTTGGAAGGACGGAGAAGTGATAAGAATGTCGTCCAAATAGGGAAGAATGCGAATGCCCTGAGCTCTCAGCAGAGTCATAATGCCCACCAGCAGGGTGAATAACCTGGGAGCTGAAGTAAGACCGAAGGGCAATGCCACAAACTGGTAATGCTGATTCTCCAGTGCGAACCTGAGGAATCTCTGATAACCTGGAAAGACTGGAACATGGAGGTAAGCATCCTTGATGTCCACAGAGGTCATGAAGTCCCCTGGGCGTAGTGAACTTACAGCTGAGCGCAGAGTCTCCATGCGAAACCTCCTGGGTCTGACAAACTTGTTGAGAAGCTTTAAGTCCAGGATGGATCTGACAGACCCATCTCTTTTGGGAACGGTGAAAAGGTTGGAATAGTAGCCCTTGCTCCTTTCCCCTAAGGGCACTTGGCAGATGATCCCCAGCTCCAGTAGATTCTGCACAGCAAGCAACAGGCCCTGAGCTGACAGGGGGTCTTGAGGCATCCAGGATCTGATGAATCTTGGGGGCGGCCAGGCTGCCAACTCTATCTTGTAACTGGAGGACACTACCTCCTGAATCCACCGGATTCATGACATGACGCCTCCAGACATGAGCAAAGAGCCGAAGCCGTCCCCCCACCCGGATGGGTAAGAGCGCCCCTTCATGCCTGAGGGGGCTTGGGGGAAGACTTAGATTTGGAACCCCAGGAGGGTCCGGGGCGGCAACGTCCTCTGCCCCTGCCCCAGAAATCTCCCCGGGCCCCTGCAAATGACGCTCTGAAATGACTGTCTCTTGCGCTGGGGAAACTTGCCTCCCTTAGCAAACAGGTCCAGGCAATCCCCAAATAGAAGCAGCCCTTTAAAGGGGAACCCAGTGAGAGCCTTCTTGGCAGCGTTGGCAGCTGCCCACTGGCGCAGCCAAACCGAGCGGCGTATGGCCACCGCCAAGGCAGAAGCCCTGCCACACATGGTATCATCCAAGGCAGAGAGGACATATGCAACAAATTCCTCACAACGCATAAGGGCACTATACTCTGCACTAGCAAACCGGGCGCAGCGCAGACCCCGCACAGGCAAAGGCATGGGAAGCCAGCTGATCAATGCGCCGGTCCTCACCATCCCTTAGTGTAGTAGAGTCGAGGAAATGCATGACAGAAGTGTTGGACAACCCCAGAATTGGTGCATCCACTTCTGGAGGGGACGACCAACGCTTAACCACTTCAGCAGGAAAAGGGTACCTCTTATCCCAATTCTTAGGCACCCCAGGGAGCCTGCTCGGTCGCTCCCACTCCTTGAACACAAGATTATTAAAGTGAGTTTGCTCAGGAAACTCCAAACGTGGCTTAGCCATGTGAAACAACTCCCCCTGCTGCCGAGGAGGAGGAGAGATAGAACGCATTTCAAAAATGTGAGCGAAAAGCCTGTCGGTATCATCTGGAGCCTATGGGTCAGAGCCAGAATCAGCATAACCTTTAGGCTGCTCATCAGATGATTCTGAATCAGAAAACAATTCCCCCTCTTCCAGGGGGTATAGCCAGCCAGGTAAAAAAATTCCTCAGCCTCCATAGGAAATAAGTTAATGCCAGGTGCCAGATGCCGCCTCTTAGCCGAGGCCTTATGCGCCGTAGAACCAGCAATCAGCTTCTCAATACTAGCCACCCTGGTAGACAAATCAGGCTGAGACTCCCCACTGGTATGCACCTCACTGGGAGTCAGATGTAAGCGTGGGGGAGTGGGTGAAGCCACACGGGGCGCAGGCCCAGTCACAGGCAACCCAGATTACAGCGCAAGCACCCGCTGGGCACAGGGTACACAGACCCGCACATTGTCATCACTAATAGGGGACACCCCACACGCCACACACAACCGGGCTTGTCGCGAAGGAACCCCAAACACATTATCCTGAGAAGCCTCCATACGGTGATTATCGCGCCACCGGCCAATAGGGATTTACAGAATAAAGTCACCCGGGATGCCCCAATAACCCGCTAGGGAGATGGGAGGTAAAGGCAGAGTAGGCCTCTAATAGCAACTAAATAGAGGGGATAGGCCGGGGGAAACCACAATTAAGTTTGACCCGCCTGCAAGACATAAACAGAAAGTCCCGTAAGCGGTATGCTTACACAACAATATATAAAAGATAAGCCAGCCCGCAGGGGCACTTACGGACTGCGGTAGGTAGAAGCCAGCCACGCAGCACGAGAAGGCAAAATGGCGCCCGCAGATACCTCGAGGGGCGGGCCGCGGAGACAGAGATGCGGAAGGCGCCATCTGCAAGGCCCGCCCCCCAAAGAGCGCAAAGGCGCCCACGTGACCATGCCAGCCAATGATGGCGCAGCAGCGCCTACCCTTTGGTGGGGGATTGCAGTCGGAGCAGCGCTACTTAAGCACCTGACAACGGTGCTGCCTACCGTCACCCGACCAGTGCAGCCAAAGCTGGGAGGCATGAAAAGGAGGAACGGGTGGGAATAGACCTGCAGGGCCGCAGGCTAATAGCCCCGATCACCTGCGAGTAGAGAGAGAGCCATCTTCTTGTCATCGCAGCGCCGACTGCAGAGAAGAACTGGGGATTTTGTGGGAGGTCCCTGGAATATAAGGGGCCGGGAGGAGCCAGTATTTTGCTGTCTCTGGAGTTCAGCGCCATCTTGTGGATGTATAACCCAAACGTAAGGAATTATTCTCTGGAGCAGGACGTGCTGTATACTTAGAATATGAATATTTTGAACCAAATGCTAAAACACCATCCCCAAGAACCAATTAATAGGCAAGGTGCAGAATCACACCATTACAGGCAGAGTGGCATTCTCCCCTCCCCATCTCCCATGGCCAGTATGGAATTCCCCCTCACTTTCCCCACAGGCAGTGTGGCACCCCCCTCCCATTCCCCATATAGGCAGTGTGCCAGTCCCCTTCCCAATCCCCATATAAGCAGTGTGGCATTTCCCCCTCCCATTTCCACAGGCAGTGTGGCATTCCCCCTCCCAATCCCCATATAGGCAGTGGGACATTCCCCTCTCCCATTCCCCATATAGGCAGTGTGACATTCCCCTCTACCATTCCCCATATAGGCAGTGTGGCATCCCCCCTCCCATTCCTCATAAGCAGTGTGGCATTTCCCCCTCCCATAAGCAGTGTGGCATTCCCCCCTCCCAATCTCCATATAAGCAGTGTGGCATTCCCCCCTTCCATTCCCCATATAGGCAGTGTGGCATTCCCCCCTCCCATACCCACAGGCAGTGTGGCATTCCCCCTCCCATTTCCCATATAGGCAGTGTGGCATTTCCCCTCCCAATCCCCATATAGGCAGTGTGACATTCCCCCCTCCCATTCCCCATAGGCAGTGTGGCATCTCCCCCCCATTCCCATAGGCAGTGTGGCATTCCCCCCTCCCAATCCCCATATAGGCAGTGTGGCACCCCCCCCCCCCTTAGGCAGTGTGGCATTCCCCCTTCCTATTCCACATAGACAAAAGTTAAAAATACAATTCTGTGATTACTCACCTGTAGAATTGGTATTATATGTATACAGCACGTCCTGTTCCAGAAGATATTCCTTACACTTGGGTTATACCTCCAGTAGATGGCGCTGGACTGCAGAGACAGAAAAGTGGCTCCTCCCGGCCCCATATATACCAGGGACCTCCCACAAAATCCCCAGTATTGAAAAGCAGTTAAAAAGAGACAGGGAGAACTATAACCATTATATGAAAATTTGAACATAAGAACAATCACCATAAAGAGGTAACTAAAGATAATGATAACAAGGGTGGGGTGGAACAGGAAGTGCTGTATACATATAATACCAATTCTACAGGTGAGTAATCACAGAACTGTATTATTCTAAGTATACAGCACGTCCTGTTTCAGAAGATATTCCTTACACTTGGGGCATCCAATAGCAGTGTCCGTAAGGTAGGGCTGCTGTTGTTACTTCCCCAAAAGTAACAGCAGACAGTTGAAACCACTGCCGCCTGCAGAACCTTGCGGCAACATCAGCTGAGGGCCTAACATCAACCTTGTAAAAAGAAGACCAAGTAGCAGCCTTGCAAACTTGTTCAACAGAAGCTTGGTGCTGAAAGGCCCAAGAGGCACCAATAGCACGAGCAGAATGAGCAGTAAGGCGGAAGGGAGACTCCTTTCCGTTAGCAAAGTAGGCCTGTATCACAGCCTGACGTATCCACTTGCTGATAGTGGACTTTAGGGTTACTGGAATTAGGACATAGAGAAGGCAAAACAATCCCCTCGATTCAAAGAGCAAAAGTTAATTGATTTCGTATCGAGAATCGTAAGTTTGGGTGGGTGTTTGTCATTTTTTCATGTTTTTTTGCCCATTTCGTATTCGCACGACCGTTCGCGCATAGACGTATATGAACATACGCATTTCGTACGGGAATCGTATATTTTGCGTTAGTTTGTGTCTTTTTCCCGTCCAAATCGTATTATTTGCGTCAGATCCTATTTTTTACGTCCTTCACATGGGCTTGCGACCAATTCAGAGAGGTGATTGCTAATTGTTTTGAAGCCCATTAAAGAGCTGCTTTACGAAATGTTTGCCGGCAGCTATTTGGCCTCGGGAGTAGGATGGAGAGGAGCGAGTTTGTGGCACATCAAGGGCTTATGCTTTTTGGCATTGAGTTGATCCAGATGTTTGAGAGCAGATTGCCCCTGCGTCGTCGCATGAACATCGATAGCATGATGTTGAGCTGTTCGAGCTGACCAGGCTTAATCGCGCTTCCCTGCATAAATTATATAGTGAGCTGCGGCCATGGTTAGCCCGCACCACAAGGAAGGGGCAAGCAATTTCAGGTATGACCAAGATGCTTGGCTGCCTGCAATTTTTGGCGAACGGCTCGTTCCAGAGGCTGGGTGCCCTCTCCGTGGGGATGTCCCAGCCTACGCTGAGCCGCGCACTATCTAAATTTTTGGAAGGCATGGCTGCCATAACTCCAAAATATATTTATTTTCCGGATGATATGGCAGCCAGAAACGCCATTAAGCTTGGTTTTTATAATGTGGCCGACATGCCCAACGTTATTGGTGCTGTTGACTGCACACATGTGGCACTTGTACCTAGGGCAGCCGACGAGTATATATATAGGTATTGATATTTTGTTTTAGCTTATTATGTTGCCCAACGTGTAATGTAACCTTTTTTCCTTTGCGGCAGCATATTTTTTTTGGCCTCATTTGTGTACATGCCTTATTTAGGCTTTTCATTAGTAGTTTCCAATAGAGTGCAGACATGTTTTACATTTTTGATCCTTTTTTCAATTATTAATTACCCTTTTTTTATGCTTTTCCCTTAAGGAATCGAAAAATGGGACACTCCCTTAATGTCCAGGCCGTGGTTGGGCCGGACATGCGTTTTCTGAGTGTCCTTGCCGGCTACCCCGGATCGTCTCACGACTCATATATACTCAGACGATCTGGGTTGTTTCGGAGATTTGAGTCAGGTGAATTTTCGGGTGCATGGCTGCTTGGTAAGTGTGTCCTATTTATTTGGTATTACATTTCAGACTAATCTGTTATTTGTGGCTATTTCGGTTTTGGTATTCTTTACATAAGGCTGAAACTGAATTTTAGTTGGGTCTTCTTTTCTGAACTCCCAACCAAAATGCTTGCCTCACTTTGTCCTTCAGAATGTTTTCCCTTTAGTTAGGATGTCTGTAAGTTCCATGTCCCAAAATATATTGGTTGTGAGTTGATCCCCAAGTATCTGTTAGTTTAGGTTCCTTTTGTAGTATTGGTCTTTAAATGTAAAAGTGGACTTAAACTGCATACATTATATTCTTTACATAAATGTTGAGTGGCCCTAGTTCCATGTCCCAAAATATATTGGTTGTGAGTTGATCCCCAAGTATCTGTTAGTTTAGGTTCCTTTTGTAGTATTGGTCTTTAAATGTCAAAGTGGACTTAAACTGCATACATTGTATTCTTTACATAAATGTTGAGTGGCCCTAGTTCCATGTCCCAAAATATATTGGTTGTGAGTTGATCCCCAAGTATCTGTTAGTTTAGGTTCCTTTTGTAGTATTGGTCTTTAAATGTCAAAGTGGACTTAAACTGCATACATTGTATTCTTTACATAAATGTTGAGTGGCCCTAGTTCCATGTCCCCAAATATATTGGTTGTGAGTTGATCCCCAAGTATCTGTTAGTTTAGGTTCCTTTTGTAGTATTGGTCTTTAAATGTCAAAGTGGACTTAAACTGCATACATTGTATTCTTTACATAAATGTTGAGTGGCCCTAGTTCCATGTCCCAAAATATATTGGTTGTGAGTTGATCCCCAAGTATCTGTTAGTTTAGGTTCCTTTTGTAGTATTGGTCTTTAAATGTCAAAGTGGACTTAAACTGCATACATTGTATTCTTTACATAAATGTTGAGTGGGCCTCAGCAGCATCCTAATTGTAACATGTCCGAAAACCCAAAATATCGGTAAATTCTACCTGCCCTTGCCCGTGCAGATGTTTTATAATTCTTTTGTATATTTAAGCGGCATTTTTATTTAGCTACTCCATTAGTGGCAATAGTTATTTTGCAAATGTGCCCTGGGTGTATTTTTACGCCCTTTACCTTACATCATTTGGATATCTGTCAAATTCTTTGTGTTTTTTCTCTTGCCTTTTTAATGTTTATGAAATTTCATTGTCTTGTTAAGGTGATTCCGGGTACCCACTTCTCCCCTGGCTCATGACGCCTGTGCTGCGGCCCCAGGATGCCTCTCAGGAAGCGTACAACCGTGCGCACCGCAAGACCAGGGCTGTTGTGGAGAGGGCCTTTGGGCTGTTGAAGACCCGTTTTCGTTGTTTGGACCATACTGGGGGCGCCCTGCAATATGATCCCAAAAAAGTGATCGACATCATCATGGCATGTGCTGTTTTGCACAATTTTGCTATACTCGAACGTGTACCACGTTATGTGGATAGTCTGCCCTCTACAGCCCTAGAGGATGATGTTGAAAATTATGTGGGCCCACCCAGTGAGTCTGGACAATCAGTTCGAGCAAACTTGATATTGCAGCATTTTAGTTAATTTAGTTTCGTTTTGCAACATTCTGTGTGTGTGTCTTAGCCTTTTGGTTCAATATGTTGGTTTGCCGTAATGTGGCATTACCTTAAATAAAAAAAAAATTCCCTTAATTGTTGCCTAATGTATTTCATGTTGTTTATTTAGCTTGATATTTGCATTGTTACACCTCTAAAACCAAAAAGGATCTGGTTTAGCCCAAGCTGATTTAAACTGTGTTTCCAGTAAAAACGCCACAAGTATAGTAAATTTAAATTTTGTTTTACTTTGTCTAATTATAGTTATTTTGCTTAACCAAAAACATTCCACATACAACTGTGGTTAAAAAGGCATGAGATAACCAAACAAAAAATAAACACATCTACACCTGGAAGTGAGTGGCACAACCAAACAAGGACACCCAGTCCAAAGGCCAGCCTAGTCCAGTCATTAATATTGCCTGTGCCCAGGGATATTTGGGCATGGCCATAATGTCACACAAACATGTCTGCAAACAGGAGGAGCACAAACCAAATACATATTTCAAGCCATAAGTGGCCAGATACACTCCACATAGACCTATGGCATTGGCTAGTGGCCTTAATCATTACTCTAAGGAGCTATATGGGAGCAAATACAAAACACAACCTGCATGAGCAACACAAAATGGATTGTTTGAAACCTCAAAGGACAAGTAAATACAGTGGGGGGTAAGAGAAAAGATGTCCCACACAATCATGGCTTAATATGGTGGCTGCCCATAATACCCAGGTGGAGGTCCAGGTGGATGGGACCTAGGCTGGGCCATGGCAGCATTGTGAATTTGAAACTGCTCCACAATGTTTCTCTGCATATTGGTCATCTCAGCCATGGCTGACTGGATGCCATTACTTGCAGTTACCATGTTGCTGTTGAGGGCAACTCCGCGAGGATGCCCTGTAAGCTGGTATTGATGGTGACCATGTCGGCATGCCTTTCCTCACGCTCTGTAACGAGCTGTGCCTCATAAGAGTCCCTTTCTTGGGTCCATAATTGAAGCAGGGCACTCTGCCTCCCCTGGGAAATTGTGGGGCGGCGTAATGGAGTCCGCCGCACAATTACCCTGGCTCTTGGGCGTGCCCTGCCGCGTGGTGTCGTCCCCTCAACAGCAACAGGCCTGCTTTGCAAATCCTCAGCAGCAGAGTGAACACTGGGGACTGTTGTGTCAGTCTCCCCATGTGCCAGCACAATGGATGGAGATTCACTCTGCTGCTGAGGATTGGCCAGAGAAACATTAGGGAGCAGTTCCAGATTGGGACCCAGGGGGAGGTCATCGGACGTGCCCTGCAGGGAGACATCAGCTTCCTCCATTTCCATGATATCTTCCATGATTGTGCGGGTCTGTAGGGACATATAAAAAAAAGGGTAAGTTGGCGTCCAAATTTGGGATTCCATCAGTTTAACACATGCATAAGCACTTGGTAGTATTTATGGTACTAAATTAACTTACCGGAAATCTCGGATCTGGGCTCCTATGCTGTACGGACCTGGTAGGCATAAGCAAACTGGGGGGTGAGTTTACCCTTGCTGAGGGATCATGCTGGGCTGAAGAAGAGAAAACAAAACAAGGTAAACACACACATAAGCATTGTTTTTGAAGTTAATCCAAAAAACCACTATTTGTAATATTAAGCAACTCTACAGCAATGGGGACATTTGTTAAAAGACACGCTATTTTAGATAGGTGCAATGGCTCGAGAAAACTGCTAACTGACCTCAGTTCGAAGTCAGGAAGTGTACCCAGTCAGCATACAACTTGCACCGCCAATATTTGGATTTTGACTACCATTCGCTAGATCAGGGGTACTCAAACACTTCTTGTCAAGGTCCATTTAAAGGTATGTGGTGAGAGGTGAATGTCTGGCCATGGGGCTGTCGCAGGGGGTGTCTAGTTAGAAATAAACACACTGGGGGAGGGGCTGGAGATTGCCAAGTGCAAACTAATAAAGGCTGCTTGCCCTTGCTGGGCTGGATGGGGCAGAGCTGAGGGGACATGGATTGGATGGCTAAAGGGGGGAGTTCACAAATTGATGGTGATGGGATGGATGGAGCAAATCTGTTACAAATGTATGGGGCTTATGTGGGGGGGGCACATGGGGGGACTGTGGCAGATGGGGCAGAGCTGGGGCAGCGGGACACGATTGGACCAAGAGAAAGATGCACCAAGTTACTGTGTACCTTGCAATGCCAATTCCTGTGCAGTACTTCATATTGCAATGCTATGTTTCAGGGATCCATGACATTGGGCAGGAGAACAACCACTACATCGCCGATCAAGGGGGCAGCTCTGAGCACGTCAACACAGAAGTAACTGAGTGCAGGGCTGTCTGGCCAGGGGTCCTGGAATCTGGTGCCCAGGTCCGCATTGGTACCCCGGGCCGCCAGTTGAGTATCGCTGCTCTAGGTCCGATATGTTTGGGGGTGGGTAATTAAATTGTTACCTCAAACACAACTCACACAACAAATAGCCAACCCATCCATCATGATGTGTGTTTTGTGATTGAGTCAAAATATATCACTTTTCAGGATAAACTTCGTTACTTGACCAATAAATTTTTGAAATTGATCTTTTACATAATGGATGTGGTCCTAAATGTGTGGTTCACAGGGACCAAAACAGGACACAAACAGGCACAGTAGTGCGAGGCCAAGCAAGCCACACCATAGGGCCATACCGTCATCTTGGTACTAGTGAACTTTAGATTAATTACCAAACAGGCAAACATGCAGATTTAAGAGTACTCACCGTGGGTACGGGTCGGTGAGTCCGTGTCCCTTAGACCAGCATGTCCACCGACCGCGACCGGATGGAGAAGGCCCAGCACAATCTCCTCAGCAGGGGTAAACTCCAGTTTGGTAGGAAAGCCACCTCCAGTTTGCATGCTGAAAAGAGAAAATCGTTTGGTACTCAGAAAAGGTGCATACAGTACATCCTAATCCTTATATTTGGAGACATCATTTATTTACCTGTAATTATGCCTTTTAATTTCTTTTTGACGTACAGCATATTTCAGATCCGAGATTTTCTTCTGAATTTGGGACACATCTTTCCTCTCTTCCCCCGCTGCATTTACTTGTCGTAGGATGGTTTCAAACAATTCCATCTTGCGCTGCTTTGTGGTGTGTTTTGATTTGCTCCCATAGAGCTCGTCATAGTATAATGTAAGGCCACTAGCCAATGCCATATTTTGGTCATGGGAGAATCTCCCACTCAACTGGCCGCGGCGCAATGTGCGGCCAGATGGTTGGCTTGGCTGCTCCTCCATGTGTGCAGACACATGTGGTGACATTATGGCCTGGGGCTGGGTAGGGGAATGGACGGATTGTTGGCTTCCCAATGACTGGACTGGCCAAGGGACTGGGTGTTCTTGCGTGGCTGGCCACCGAACTTCCAGGTGTAGATGTGGTCAGGGTGGCCATTCTTTGGCCTCTTGGGGGGCTCTGTTCCCGGCTGGTGCCAGGTCGTGGGCTATGTTCCCGGCTGGTGCCAGGTCGGGGGCTATGTCCCCGGCTGGTGCCAGGTCGGGGGCTTCGGGCCCTTCTGCGCGGGCTGGATGGGCTTCGGGCACCTCTGCGCGGCCTGGATGGGCTTCGGGCCCCTCTGCGCGGCCTGGATGGACTTCGGGCCCCTCTGCGCGGCCTGGATGGGCTTCGGGCCCCTCTGCGCGGCCTGGATGGACTTCGGGCCCCTCTGCGCGGCCTGGATGGGCTTCGGGCCCTTCTGCGCGGGCTGGATGGACTTCGGGCCCTTCTGCACGGGCTGGAGGGGCTTCGGGCCCTTCTGTGCGGGCTGGATGTGCTTCGGGCACTGCTGTGGGGCCTGGATGGTCTTTGGCCCTTTCTGCGCGGGCTGGATGGGCTTCGGGCCCTTCTGCGCGGGCTGGATGGGCTTCGGGCCCCTCTGCGCGGCCTGGATGGACTTCGGGCCCTTCTGCGTGGGCTGGAGGGGCTTCGGGCCCTTCTGTGCGGGCTGGATGTGCTTCGGGCACTGCTGTGGGGCCTGGATGGTCTTTGGCCCTTTCTGTGCGGGCTGGATGGACTTCGGGCCCTTCTGCGCGGGCTGGAGGGGCTTCGGGCCCTTCTGTGCGGGCTGGATGTGCTTCGGGCACTGCTGTGGGGCCTGGGTTGGCTAAGTGCCCGGCTTGAAAGCATGGGTGGTGTGGGCTCCCTTGGGCGGCCTCTTCTGGGGGCAGAGGTGGTGGTGGCTGCTGTGGCCTGTTTTTTGGCCGCAGGGGCACGTGCCTTTGGGGCCCTTTTTTTGGAAAGGGAGGGTCCAGTGTCCCTTGGTGGGGCCGAGGTGGTACTTGCCTTCTGGGCCTTCTGGGACCTTAGCTTCTTCGGTCGTTGCTGGGACCTGGTTGTTGGGCCCTCAGAGGTCTGGCTTTGCTGGCCGCGTTTAGCTGCTGCCTTTTTTGGTGCCATTTTGACCAAAAGCTCAAAGAGAATGAGCTTTGGGTGCAGGGACCTTTAAATCATGCGCCCAGCGTCTGACGCCTATGCGCACGACTACGCGCTCGTACGGACGTACGTTCGTGCGGAACCAGGAAACCGCTGGGGTTTCACTTATCTGCTGCCTTGAAGAAGCATAAAGATGGCGCCCACTATCTTCACCCGTCAACAGGAAGAGATCCTCATGCTGGTAAGTGCCTTGCTCTGCCTTTTAAGCTAATACTGAGTGATGTACTAAATGTAAATGATGCGGTTGGAACTAGTTTGGGGGATCTTAATGTTTTATAACAGAATCCTCACACTTCATCCTCAAGGGCCTAGCCAGGCCACGTTTTCACCTCTCTATGCTGATGTCCTAATTCGGGCAATTGCTCTGGCTTAGCAACAGTTAATTAACCTGTGGAGTTGCGTGGCTAGCTGTCAAACCTGGCCTGTCTCGGACCTTGATGCGGATGTTTGAGGACCACTGCCTAAGACATCAAAACACAACGGCAAGCAACACACGCGGCCAAAAAGACAGAAACAGGGCCTTCAGCCTGATTGACTAAAAAGCAATAACAACAAAAAAAACAGTACACAGCCTATGACATTTCCAAATGGTCCATTTGAAGGCAATAACTTATTAGTCTTGCCTCCACTGGCCTGAAACTCTGCTCAAGAATGCGCGCAGCCATCTGTACTCAGAAGCATCACACTTACTGAGGAGAGGTGAGTGGGATAAGGTACAGGGGGGTGGGGTAAAGCTGTGCTTTGTTCAGACACAGCAGAGCTGTGGTCATGGGAAGGTCATCAGTCCAAGAATGCCGAGCAGCACACACACTTACAGTTTGCATGAACTTCCTGTTTGCAGGCTGCCTGCAAAGAAGGCATTTTACATAAGCCGACATCTTGGAGGTTCAAACCATCATAACATGCCAGGCAGGTGGCCTGATTTGTAATGTTGGCTATCTGTATGGACATGGTGTGTGAAACATATAACATAAGACCAGACTCTGAATCCGAGTGAACGTCCGCTTTAAGGCACTCCCCAAAAATGGCTGGCACTCTAAATGTGTGTGTTAATGACATGACATTCGCTACTTGTGATGCAACACATATGGCTCTGTGTGTAAAAGTAAAAGCTCTGTGTCCATTATGTTTTTCAGATCATGCTTCAGCGCCGGTATGACTTCGCGCCCAATGTGTGTGAAAAAAGGGACATCGCCCGGGAGATCATCGCGGAAATACACCGTGTGACTAGCACCACCTTCACTCACACCCAGATAATGCAGCATTGGTCGGACCTGAAACTTCTGCACATGCCCCGGGTGCGGAGGTTTTTTGGAATCCATTTCCCAAGTAAGTACAAAGCAATTGCATGGTATATGTTCCAAATGTATAAGTTATGCCTTTATTTATAATGACTTTTCTTTGGTAGCGTTGGAAATGGATTTCAGAATTCGCCGCACCCGGAGGCGTACAGGCCGACCAGTGCTGCATGAGTCTGCATCTGTGAGTGAAGGTGGTGGATCTCCCGGGCGACGGACCTACCCCTCCTCTGTGGCCTCCTCAGACCAGCCCCTGGACCTTACCACAGAGGAGGGGCCCAACCGCGTGGGCGTGGAGTCATACCTGGCCAGGCATGGGGAAGGCTCTGGTATGTCACTCTTCATGTATAGGCACAAAGATATACATGGCAGGCCAAAAACTAAGTTCTCCTTTATTATGTATTTGTAGAAGCTTCTGGTGCGGGTGAGATAGTGGAGGAGGAGGCAGCAGAGATGCTGGAAGTTGATCCTGGCGAAGGTGAGTGATGTCAGCCAGACTGGGAGCCAGATATGTTGGGAATAGTGACTCTATACAAATACTAACCAAATGTCACATGTTTCTCCAGGGACTTCTTCACAGAATAGCCAGGACCAAGGGCAGCCTGTTGGCCCCAACCAGCCATCTGTCGGCCACCAACTCAGTAAGTATCCATGCCATTATTCATATTAATGTGTTGTTAGCTAATAACACACACATAACTAAAGGCGTAGCCAATGTGTAGTTAACACTTTCATGTGGGCACTTCGTTAGCTTAAAGCGGACCCTAACTCGTATTAAGAACATAGCTAATATTTAGCCAACACACTGTACATACAGATTGGGAACATTGAAAAACAGCCTACAGCCATCTAATGCATGTTAGGAGCCTGTAAACATCCAATATGGCGGAATATTGAATGCGCAATATTTACATGCTGCATGGGATACATATTTGAAAAAGTAAGGTGCTGCCATGCATTGTGGGACTGATGACCTTTCCCTGAACCCAGCTATGCTCTGTATTCCCAAAGCACCACTGTAACCTACTCCCCTGTACTTGATCCCACTCTCCTCTCCTCATTAACTGTTATGCTTCGGAGTCCCGATGGCGGCGCAGTAATCCTAAATCCCCCAAAATATACTTCGATCTGGTGCAGAATCATTTGGGACTAGTTATTGCTTTTCATTAAATAATGTAGAAGGTCCGGTTTAAGGAGTTTCAATACTTACCTGTGGGAAATGCATTTACTTTATCCCTTTGAAGAATGACATATGTCAGGCATTTACATGTATTTAATTAACCCCAAATCTATTTCCAGCATACAAACCGGTCTGGTACTCCTATTTATGTTTATTTCTCTATTGCTTACAGGGATTATCCCAAAAACCGTGCAGGATAATAAAAAAAAGAATCAAGGAGTTGGTGGCCGAGCTGCTGGCCATACAGGCGACGTTGGGGCCAACAGATGAAGAAGAGGAGGATGATTAGTGCCCTTGGTCCTGGCTACTTTGGTTAAATGTTTTTATAATGTTTTTATTGTTGAAAATTTTATAGTTTTTACCAAACCAAACCAAAAAAAAAAAAATTTTCCTATGTTTTAAACCAAAAAAAAAAAAAAATAATATGTTTGTCCAAAAAACAAAAAACAAACTTTTATAATGTTTTTAAACAAACCTTAAAAAAAAATGTTACTCTGTTTTAACCTTTAAAAAAAAAAAACTAAATATTTTCAATAAATTATATTTGAAGCCTTCATAAATGTGTCTTTTCGAATATGCGCACCAAAAAACAATTACACAAACAAGAAAAAACACGCTTATAAACATATGTACATTATGTGGTTTGGGTAAGTTTTAGGGTCGTCAACATGAAGAAGGATGCAAGCGCTAAGGGGTTTAGGTAAGTTTTAGGGACCGAGAAATGAAGAAGGATGCAAGCGCTAAGGGGTTTAGGTAAGTTTTAGGGACCGAGAAATGAAGAAGGATGCAAGCGCTAAGGGGTTTAGGTAAGTTTTAGGAACCGAGAAATGAAGAAGGATGCAAGCGCTAAGGGGTTTAGGTAAGTTTTAGGGAACGAGAAATGAAGAAGGATGCAAGCGCTAAGGGGTTTAGGTAAGTTTTAGGGACCGAGAAATGAAGAAGGATGCAAGCGCTAAGGGGTTTAGGTAAGTTTTAGGGACCGAGAAATGAAGTTGGATGCAAGCGCTAAGGGGTTTAGGTAAGTTTTAGGGACCGAGAAATGAAGTTGGATGCAAGCGCTAAGGGGTTTAGGTAAGTTTTAGGGACCGAGAGATGAAGAAGGATGCAAGCGCTAAGGGGTTTAGGTAAGTTTTAGGGAACGAGAAATGAAGAAGGATGCAAGCGCTAAGGGGTTTAGGTAAGTTTTAGGGAACGAGAAATGAAGAAGGATGCAAGCGCTAAGGGGTTTAGGTAAGTTTTAGGGACCGAGAAATGAAGAAGGATGCAAGCGCTAAGGGGTTTAGGTAAGTTTTAGGGAACGAGAAATGAAGTTGGATGCAAGCGCTAAGGGGTTTAGGTAAGTTTTAGGGACCGAGAAATGAAGAAGGATGCAAGCGCTAAGGGGTTTAGGTAAGTTTTAGGGACCGAGAAATGAAGAAGGATGCAAGCGCTAAGGGGTTTAGGTAAGTTTTAGGGAACGAGAAATGAAGTTGGATGCAAGCGCTAAGGGGTTTAGGTAAGTTTTAGGGACCGAGAAATGAAGAAGGATGCAAGCGCTAAGGGGTTTAGGTAAGTTTTAGGGACCGAGAAATGAAGAAGGATGCAAGCGCTAAGGGGTTTAGGTAAGTTTTAGGGACCGAGAAATGAAGAAGGATGCAAGCGCTAAGGGGTTTAGGTAAGTTTTAGGGACCGAGAAATGAAGAAGGATGCAAGCGCTAAGGGGTTTAGGTAAGTTTTAGGGACCGAGAAATGAAGAAGGATGCAAGCGCTAAGGGGTTTAGGTAAGTTTTAGGGACCGAGAAATGAAGAAGGATGCAAGCGCTAAGGGGTTTAGGTAAGTTTTAGGGACCGAGAAATGAAGAAGGATGCAAGCGCTAAGGGGTTTAGGTAAGTTTTAGGGAACGAGAAATGAAGAAGGATGCAAGCGCTAAGGGGTTTAGGTAAGTTTTAGGGACCGAGAAATGAAGTTGGATGCAAGCGCTAAGGGGTTTAGGTAAGTTTTAGGGACCGAGAAATGAAGTTGGATGCAAGCGCTAAGGGGTTTAGGTAAGTTTTAGGGACCGAGAAATGAAGAAGGATGCAAGCGCTAAGGGGTTTAGGTAAGTTTTAGGGAACGAGAAATGAAGAAGGATGCAAGCGCTAAGGGGTTTAGGTAAGTTTTAGGGAACGAGAAATGAAGAAGGATGCAAGCGCTAAGGGGTTTAGGTAAGTTTTAGGGACCGAGAAATGAAGAAGGATGCAAGCGCTAAGGGGTTTAGGTAAGTTTTAGGGAACGAGAAATGAAGTTGGATGCAAGCGCTAAGGGGTTTAGGTAAGTTTTAGGGACCGAGAAATGAAGAAGGATGCAAGCGCTAAGGGGTTTAGGTAAGTTTTAGGGACCGAGAAATGAAGAAGGATGCAAGCGCTAAGGGGTTTAGGTAAGTTTTAGGGACCGAGAAATGAAGAAGGATGCAAGCGCTAAGGGGTTTAGGTAAGTTTTAGGGACCGAGAAATGAAGAAGGATGCAAGCGCTAAGGGGTTTAGGTAAGTTTTAGGGACCGAGAAATGAAGAAGGATGCAAGCGCTAAGGGGTTTAGGTAAGTTTTAGGGACCGAGAAATGAAGAAGGATGCAAGCGCTAAGGGGTTTAGGTAAGTTTTAGGGACCGAGAAATGAAGAAGGATGCAAGCGCTAAGGGGTTTAGGTAAGTTTTAGGGAACGAGAAATGAAGAAGGATGCAAGCGCTAAGGGGTTTAGGTAAGTTTTAGGGAACGAGAAATGAAGAAGGATGCAAGCGCTAAGGGGTTTAGGTAAGTTTTAGGGAACGAGAAATGAAGAAGGATGCAAGCGCTAAGGGGTTTAGGTAAGTTTTAGGGAACGAGAAATGAAGTTGGATGCAAGCGCTAAGGGGTTTGGATGGGGTGCGGGATGAGGGTGCGCATGCGCAAGATCTTATATACATACGAACGCACGAATTTAAGAGGCCAAAAACCAATGAAAACCAGAGGCAAACGCAAGTAATTGGAAGAGGTGGACGATGGAAGCAGCAGAAAAAACAGGCTGCCGCCGCAACAGGTGAGCACATGAACGTGATTTTTACGATTGCCAACTGACTGAGGCAAGTTCGGGAGATAACATACGAACGGACGTATATTTTAGGATAGAAACGTATTTGCTTATTGAATCACTCGCAAGTTCATACGAACGCACGAGCGGACGGGAAAAATAGGATGATCGGCACCCAAATCCAAGCTGTTACATGTTTCTTTGAATCGACCCTAATGTCCTGATTGAGATGAAAGGCAAAAACAACCTTTGGCAGAAAATCTGGCTTAAAACAAAACACCACCTTGTCCTGGTGTCTCTGAAAATAAGGAGGCTTGATGGAAAGCGCCGCCAACTCAGAAACACGCCTAACGGAAGTGATAGCCACCAAAAAGACCACCTTAAGCGTAAGAATGGACAAAGGAGCCCCTTGCAAGGGCTCAAAGGGAGACCCCTGTAGGGCAGATAAGACCAAGTTCAAGTCCCAGACTGGTAACATAGGCTTACGTGGGGGACGCACGTGAGTAACCCCCTGGAAAAAAGTCTTGACCAGGGGATGCTGAGCAAAGGATCTTTGGAAAAAAATAGCCAAAGCAGACACATGGTCTTTCAGAGAACTGAGCTGAAGACCCAAATCCAAACCATGTTGTAGAAACTCCAAAATCCTAGGAATAGAAAACACGACAGGGAAGCGAGTGGGACTCGCACCAGTCAATGTAAGTACGCCAAACCCTGTAATAGATGGAAGAAGAGGACCTCTTCCTAGCCCTGATCATGGTATTCACCACCGAGGCAGGCAGCCCTCTTTCCATCAAGATGGAGGTTTCAACAGCCAGGCCATCAAAGCCAGCGTTTGTAAATTGGGGTGGCGTAGGTGTCCCTGAGTGAGCAGATCTGGAACCAGTGGCAGGGCGTACTGATCTACCGCCAACTGCACGATGTCTGCGAACCACACTCTTCTTGGCCAACAGGGGGCCACCAGGATGGTTGGCACCCCTTCCTGAACTATCTTGCGCAGCACCCTGCCCAGCAGTGGAAACGGGGGATAGACATACAGGAGCTGGAACCTCGTCCAAGACATCGCCAGGGCATCCGTGGTCAAGGCCAGAGGATCCTGGGACAGAGAGACAAAGACTGGAAGCTTGTGATTGTGACGGGACGCAAACAGATCCGCATCCGGCTGACCCCAGCGGTGGCACAGGGAGCGAAACACCCTGCTGCTGAGGGACCACTCTCCCAGACGAGAGGTCCCCCTGCTCAGAGTCTGCTTCCAGATTCTCCACCCCCGGGATGTACACAGCTGAGATGCAGGGAACATTTTCCTCCGCCCAGGACAGTATCAGGGACACTTCCTTGAGGGCTCTCTTGCTCCGGGTCCCTCCCTGATGATTGATGTAGGCAACCGCCGCCTGGTTGTCTGAGCGGACCTGAACCCGCCCGACTCCTCAGGTGTGGGGTTAAGTGGGCGAGAACCAACCTGATTGCCCTCAATTCCAGAATGTTGACAGGGGCATGGGCCTCCTGAGGGCCCCACTGACCCTGGAATTTCAGGGACTTCCAGAATCCCCCCCAACCTGTCAGACTGGCATCCGTGGTGACAGTCTCCCAGCAGGGGGCCAGAAAGGACCTGCCCCCCAGCACACTAGAGACCGCCTGACCTGAGAGGACAAGACAAACACCTGATCCAGGGACACAGTGTCCCGATCCCATACTGACAAGAGGTGAAGCTGAAGAGGCCTCATGTGGAACTGAGCATAAGGAACCGCCTCGAAGCAGGACACCATCAGGCCCACCAGCTGCATTCCCTGCCTGATGGATGGATGAGGACAAGACAGCAGGAGCTGAACTTTCTCCTGAAGGACCTCCACCTTCTGCTGAGGAAGAAAGATCTTGACCTGAGCTGAATCCAGAATCATGCCCAGAAAAGACTTCACCATGGAAGGAGACAGGGAAGATTTGGGGTGATTGATCACCAGTGTGGACACCACCCTCTGAGTGTCCAGCTCTGTCTGATGGAAGGACTGAGAAGCTATAAGCATGTCGTCCAAGTAGGGAAGAATGCGAATGCTCTCAGCAGGGCCAACACTCCTGCCAGCACCTTGGTGAATACCCTGGGGGCCGAGGTGAGGCCGAAGGGCAAGGCCACAAATTGGTAGTGCTGATCCTCCACAGCGAACCTGAGGAATCTCTGATGACCTGGAAAGATAGGTACATGAAGGTAAGCATCCTTGATGTCTGCAGAGGTCAAGAAGTCCCCTGGGCGTAGGAAAGTCACAGCTGAACACAGAGTCTCCATGCGAAAGTGTCTGAATCTGACAAACTTGTTGAGAAGCTTTAAATCCAGGATAGGTCTGATGGACCCATCCTATTTGGGCACAATGAAAAGATTGGAATAATAGCTTTTGCCCCTTTCCTTCAAGGGCACCCGACAGATGACACCTAGGTCTAGAAGGCCTTGGACGGCCAGGGAGAGACACTGAGCTGACAAGGGGTTTTGAGCTAACCGAGATTTGATGAATCTTGGGAGCGGCCAGGCTGCAAACTCTATCTTGCAACCAGAGGATACTACCTCTTGAATCCACCGGACATGACGCCTCCAGACGTGAGCCAAGAGCCGAAGCCGCCCCCCCACCCGGATGGGTGAGGGCGCCCCTTCATGCCTGAGGGGGCTTGGGGGAGGGACCCCAGGTGGGGCCAGGGCGGCCACGTCCTCTGCCCCTGCCCCAAAAATCTCCACGGGCTCCAGCAAAGGAAGCTCCCCGTCCAATTCTGGAGCCCCTGAAGGAAGGAGAAAAGGCACCTGAACCCCGAAAGGACCGGGGCTGCCTTCTTCGCTAAGGTAACTTGCCACCTTTAGCAAACAAGTCCAAACATTCCCCAAAGAGGCGCAGCCCCTTGAAGGGAAACCCAGTGAGAGCCTTTTTGGCAGCATTGTCAGCCGCCCACTGGCGCAGCCAGACCGAGCGGTGTATCACCACCAACAAGGCAGATGCCCTGCCACACATTCTAATGGTATCATCCAGGGCAGAGAGAACATATGCAACAAATTCCTCACAGCGCAGAAGAGCTCTATACTCTTCACTACCAGCATCATCAGGGGCCCCATCTAAAAGACCTCTGAACAGGCTTTTAATATCCCAACACAGGCAAAGGCATGGCAAGCCAGCTGATCCATGCGCCTGTCCTCTCCATCCCTCAGTGTAGTAGAGTCAGGGGAATGCATGACAGATGTGTTAGACAACCCCAGAACTGGTGCATCCACCTCTGGAGGACATGACCAACGTTTGACCATCTCAGCAGGAAAGGGATATCTCTTATCCCAACTCTTTGGTACCCCGGGAAGCCGGCTAGGCCGTTCCCACTCCTTGAGAATCAGATTAATAAAGTGAGTTTGTTCAGGAAACTCCAAACGTGGCTTAACAGTATGAAAAAGCTCCCCCCTGCTGCCGCGGGGCCACGGCAGGAGGAGAGATACAGAGCACTTCAAAAATGTGAGCCAAAAGTCTGTCAGTATCATCTGAAGCCCATGGGTCAGACCCAGACTCAGCATAACCCCTAGGCTGATCCTCAGATGATTCTGAATCAGAGAATAATTCCCATTCTTCTAGGGGGGTATATCCAGTAATATAAAAAAACTCCTCAGCTTCCACAGGAGAGAGAGTAACACCGGGTGCCAGATGCCGCTGCTTAGCAGGAGCCTTACGCGGACCAGAACCAGCAATATGCCTTTCAATACTGGCTACCCGGGCAGCCAAATCAGGTTGAGACTCCCCACTGGTATGCACCTCACTGGGAGTCAGATGTAAGCGTGGGGGGGTAGGCGAAGCCAGAGGGGGCGCAGCACTAGGCCCAGCCGCAAGTAACCCAGACTGCAGCGCAAGTACCTGCTGGGTGCAGGGTACACACACACTGACATCATCATTTATAGGGGATACCCCACACACAGCCGGGCTTGTCCCGAAGGAACCCCGAGCACATTATCCTGAGAAGCCTCCATATGGTGATTATCACGGCACATCAGGCCAATAGGGATTGACGCTAATAATAGCAACTCGGGATGCCCCAATAACCCGCTAGGGAAGTGGGAGTAATGAAATATAATAGCCCTCCAATAAGAGTTAACACTAAATAGGACCGGGAGAAACCACAAAGTTTGACCCGCCTGCAAGACATAAGCAAAAGATCCCATAAGCAATATGCAATACAGGGAAATATATAAAACAAATCAGCCCGCAGGGGCACATACTGACCGCGATAGGGAGACGCTAGGCACACGCAGCAGAGAACTAAAATGGCGCCCGAATATACCTCGAGGGGCCGTGGAGACAGTGATTCAGAACACGTCCGCCGCAAGGCCCGCCCCCCCCCCCGAAGAGTGCGAAAATGCGCCCACCTGACAAGGCCAGCCAATGATAGCGCAGCAGCGCCTGAGGCGATGTCGCCACCGACCGCGGAGCGTAGTACAAGCATGCGGCGGCGGCAAAAGAAGACAATGCAATTAATTCATAAGGGATCAAAACACAGCACACAACATATAGTAAAGACATGCACCACCCCCCCCCCCCCCAAGATCTACAAGGGAGAGCGAAGGGGAAGCGACGGCCAGCCTAAAGGGAGCCAACTGTGGGGAAAGGGGGCATCCCATAAGGCTCACCATGGGCCTATACCGCCTACCCTTTGGTGGGGGACTGCGGTTGGAGCAGCACTCCTTAGCACCTGACAGCGGTGCTGCCTACCTTTACCCGAACCAGTGCAGCCTAAGCTGGGAGGCAATAAAAGGAAATGGGTGGGAATAGTCCTACAGGACCGCAGGCTAATAGCCCCGCTCACCTGCGAGTATAGAGAGCCATCTTCTAGTCATCGCAGCCAGGACTGCAGAGAAGAACTGGGGATTTTGTGGGAGGTCCCTGGTATATATGGGGCCGGGAGGAGCCACTTTTCTGTCTCTGCAGTCCAGCGCCATCTACTGGAGGTATAACCCAAGTGTAAGGAACATATTCTGGAACAGGACGTGCTGTATACTTAGAATATAAACTCACCTTTCCATCCTTACCGCTGTCCCCGCCTCCTTCGCTGTATCTGCCATCGCCTGCACACACAGATACTCGGCTCTGTACAGCGGTGGGTGTGGCCGTTGCTCGATCGTCGGCCATGCCCACCCACTGTATGAAGCCGGGTATCTGTGTGTGCTGACGCTGCGGAGAGGGAGAGGCAGGCACAACGCGAGCGGCAGAGGCAGCTTCTTCACGGCTTCTTCTCCGGGGAGCCAGCACACACAGCACGAACACCCGGCTCCGTACAGCGGTGGGTGTGGCCGATGCTTGCATGATGGCTATGCCCACCCTCTGTATGAAGGTGTGTGTCTGTGTGTGCTGGTGCAATGGAGAGGAAGCGGCAGGGACAGCGCAAGTGGCAGATACAGCTGCCTCCGCCACTTCTTCTCCGCTGCGCCGGCACACACAGCATGCTCCGTACAGCGTTGGGCTTGGCCGATGCTCAAGCGGCAGCCACGGCCATCTGCTGTATGAAGCCAGATGTCTGTGGGTGCGGAGAAGGCAACAGACACAGTGAACACGGTGGGGGCAGCGCGAACAGGAAAGATGAGTTGACTTTTTTCCCCCCCACATTCACCCGATAAGATGCACTTACATTTCCCCCCACTTTTGGGGAAAAATAAGTGCGTCTAATAGGGAAAAATAATATATATATATATATATATATATATATATATATATATATACACACACACTGTAGTCTTGTATATAGCTTGCGTCTTCCCCAGTCCCCACCCCTGTAACCAGCTGAAGAAAATGCAGTGTGCAACCTCTCTATTTGCACATTGATTTGCTATAGCTGCTGGCATTACTGGGTGGCAGCAAACCTATGAATCAGGAGACCATATCAGATGAATGAATAATGAATTAAGCCACATGTAAAACTGAACAATGACAAAATGAATAAACTATGAATATTTGTATTTTCTAGATGGCATAAACACAATGAGATGTATTCCAGACAAATGACTAGACAGCCATTTTACTTTAAAGATTAGTTTATTTGGGGTAGGAAGAGCTGATAAACAGAAACAAAAACAGAGGGTCGGTCGGGTACTTTACATGATAATAAAACATCTCCCAGAAAGCTGATTACAAATCAATACAAGTTTTTTTTGTCATTATATATTTTCTTACGATTACACTTCTATGGGAAGTGTAAAGTGTTAAACTGAGGTTTCATCAGCCAGTCCGAAGAAGGACCGAGCTTTGTGATGCTTGTTAGTCATAAATTAGGGAAGGCCAGATGAAAAGGGGTGGTGGTGCGGTGGAGAGGAACAGGACCAATCTCCAATTCATGTTTTGTCAGATGTGTGATAGGCAGCGTCTGGATGCAACATGCCATTCAAACTCAAAACATTTTCTATTTAAAAAAAAAAAACCTATGAACAAAAGTTCACTGCTACAGCAGTGTTATGGAAAGCCACCACATCACACCAAGCCTGAGGGTAGTCTCCGAGGCAGAACAAGGGGACATGGCTTCATCTCTGGCACAGCGGATAGAGGGCCTCTTGAGTCTCTTTCCACTAACGATGCTGCCGATCAGGACTTTGTAGCATTCATTTAACCTGTATTACCCTAATGTGCTATAAAAAAAAAAAAAACAATCATTCTTATTTTGGGCCATCAGCATGACTCTGATGAAGTTTTAATGTGCTAGGGAGTATTCTTAAGAAGAAGAGTTCTGGGAGCCACCCAAGTCTGGTAACTAATACTTGCTTCCTGAAACTTAATAGCTTGTATGGCATAAAATAATTTTCTTTGTGCAGCATAGTGGAGGGGCTCATTGAATGCACTATGTGATCATCCCGCTGACTTCCCATTAGCCAGGAGAGCAGGAGCTGCCATCCCCTTGGCCGCACGCTGCACTTACGCCCCCCCTCATAATTCACGCACACACGCTATAAAGCTGTAGCAGCATGCAATAGAACAAACAGCTCATTGTGTTTCTAACTGAAGATCATTGAGGTGTCAAAATCGAACTGCTTTTAGATTTCAGAGGGGAAAAATCTGTAAGGGTGTTGCTTTTCTTGCTCTGGCTTCTGTCAGTGAGGGTCATGAAATAGGGCTTATAGGAGAATAAAAGGAGAGGGAGGAAGGAATCTGGATGTGGCTTCTCCCAGCTTAATCTGTGTATTCTTCAGGCTCCTCTTCCCCATCCATAGACAGTGCTGCGTATTTGCTTGCCTGGCTAAATTTCTGTAAATAGGAAAGAAAAACAACATCAGGAAATGTATAGAAGCACGGGTCAGGCAACCACATTAAAGAAAACGCTTTTCTCTGGCAGTTGGCTTTAAAACGGACCTTCAGTCAAAAAAAATACAATTCTGTGAAATACTCACCTGTATAATTGGTATTATACGCATACAGCACGTCCTGCTCCATCTATAATACTTACACATGGGTAATACTCCGCCAGAGGGCGCTGTTCACTGCAGACATGCAAAAACAGGCCCCTCCCGGCCCTTCATATACCCAGGGACCTCCCACAAATCCCCAGTATTGAAAAGCAGTGAGAAAAGAAGCCGGAAGAAACCAACCACCAACTGGTAACAATAGTAATGATAACAATCACCATACAGGGGATCCAGAAAAATGTAAAACCAGGGTGGGGTGGAGCAGGACGTGCTGTATGCGTATAATACCAATTCTACAAGTGAGTATTTCACAGAATTGTATTATTCTAAGCATACAACACGTCCTGCTCCATCTATAATACTTACACATGGGACATCCAATAGCAGTGTCCATAAAGTAGGGTGGGATCCCCAAAAAACAAGGCACAGCGGACAGTAAAGGCGCTGTCACCTGCAAAACTTTGCAACCAGGTATGACATGAGCAGAGGCTCTAACGTCAATCTCATAACAAGACCTTTGAAAGGTATGAACAGAGACAAGCAACAGTCTAGTAACTTATTCAACAGGAAAAAACCTGGTGCTGAAGGGCCAATGGTACCCAAACACCAATACAACGGAATAAAATGAAAAAGGGGGATTCTTCCCCCTGAAAGGAATAGGCCAGTGTAACGGCCCAACCAGCCCACAGGCGACAGAAGCCTCGTGGAAAACTCTCCCAAGGGGAGTGAGAACTGGTCACCCGTCAAAAGGCGGGAATACTGACCCCTTCATTAGCAAGAAGCGGAAAGCTTTACTCAGGACCAGAAGGCATCCAAGTAAGATCAATCCAAAGGGCGCAGTGGCCCTGGAAGCAAGCGATATCAGGCGCATACATAAGGAGGCGCCCGTAGACCCCAAGGGCATCAGTCCCCCTAAGGGACAAGAAACCAACAGGAAAAATTGCAACACCTGTTGAGGGAATGTAGACCCTTAACATTAGCATTATTAAGAATAAGGTCCGTAGTTAGACTAAAAGGACTCTACAATGATCATAAAAACACCACTTGGGCAAAGAGGTCCGGCATAAGACGGAATACCACCACAGCATGGTGTGCATATATATCCCCCCGTGTCCAGGGGAACTACCTCCTGGAACCACCAGAAGGAGAAGGTACATTCCTAGATGGGAGACAGAAGGGCGAGGGCGTCCCTTCATGCTTGGGAGGTCTTGGCAGATTTGGACTTAGTCCTGCCAGAGGGCCCAGGGCGTTGCCTGCCCACCCCATGGTGGAAATCCACACCGAACAGTTGGAAGCACACCTCAGGTTCGCGTTTGACACTAACGTAGGGAGGTGGAGGGGTGGCCCTGCCCCGGGGAGGCCGGAGCGGGCTTCTGTGCAGGGGTGCCTTACCCTTTTTCCCAAAAAGGTCCAAACGGGTCCCAAATAGTCGCCGTCCTCTGAAGGGAAGGCCACTGAGAGCCTTTTTCGTGGCATCGTCAGCACCCCACTGTCGCAGCCAGACCAGGCGGCGAATAGCTACCACAAGGGCAGAGGTTCTAGCACACATCTTAATGGTGTCATCCAGCGCTGAGAGGATGAACTTCACAAACACATCACAGTCTGATAGCGCATTAAACACCCCCAGGGGAGGTTCTCAGGCCGGTGGTCAAGTACTTTTCTAACAAGAGTCCTGGCGGCCACCGCAGTGATGGCCGCGGCACAGACCGGGCGCAGAGCCGTCCCTGCACACGAGAAGGCGTGGGAAGGCAGTCTGTCAATGCGCCGGTCCTCAGCATCCCGAAGGGTACGGTAATAAGGAGCCGTCATGAAGGGGGGGTTAGTGACCCCTATAATCGGTGCATCCACCACAAGATGTGCTGACTAAAAATTAATCACATCAGGAGGGAAAGGGTACTTCCAATCCCAGACCCCTGGGACCCCTTTAAGTTTACAAGGTGATTCCCATTCTTGGGATATAAGATTCTGGAAATGATCCTGTTCCAGGAATTCCAAGAGCGGCGGCGCTGTGTGGAAACTCTCCTTCTTAGGCTTGGGAGTCTCTCCAGGAGGGGAGAAAGTCAAAACCTCAAAGATCTTAATAAGTAGTTCATCTGTGTCACACAGGCCCCAAGAACCGGGCCCAGAATCATCACAGCTCCCGGGCATCTCATCTGAGGAGCCCGAATCTGAGAATAGCTCACCTTCCTCAGAAGGATCAAGGTCCTGCATATCAGCAGAGTCATCGGTATCGTTAGGAACCGGAGAGCCAGGAGGCATCAGGGACCGCTTCTTTCCAGGGCCCATACGCTCCGCCAATCCAGACAGCACCTGCTCCGCCGTAGGCAGCACGCGCGGCACGGCTTGTAGATCATCCCCGCTCGAGTGAGACTCATCAGGAGTGAGGTTTAGGTCCGGGGAGACGGGTGTATTGAAGGGAGGTGCAGCCACTGGCAAACCTGATTGCAGGGTCAGTGCCTGTTCAGCACACGGTCCGCAGACCCGTGCTCTGTCAGCATCAGCATGGGGCTGACCACACACCGCACACAGCCGGTCATGTCCCAGAGGGACCCCGGGTACATAATTCTGAGATGCCTCCATATGGTGATTATCTGAGCAGTATGCCCGCAGGGATTTACGCAATAGGCAACCCTGGATGTCCCAAGACCCGCTAGGAAGTGGGAGAATTTGTTATGTGGACCCGCTGTAATATATGTTAGGCCGGGAGAAGCCACCGAAGTCCTGGCGTCTGAAAGACATAATGGGACAAGAGGGATGGTGTCAGTGCCATGCGCAGCCGAATAAGCACATAGAACAATGCCGCCCCGCAGGGCCCTTACATGACCAAGGGAGGAGGCGGACCGTACCACGCGCGCGCGAAGATTGACAAAATGGCGCCAAGCGAACCTCGAGGAGTGGGCCAGACCAGGCTGTGACGCGGAGCGCGTCATGCCGAGTCCCCGCCTCCCCCCAAAGAGCGCGAAGCTCTAACAAACAGAGATAAGGAGGACAGTAATGGATAGAAAGTGCATGCAAAAGATGCTGTCACGCTGGAAATGATGCTGCCGTCTGGGCAGTTGTTAATGAAAGAACAAACGGCTCGCCACTGTATAGCAGGAGCGCGACACTGACACCCGATTATAATAAAAACTAAAGGCCTTAACGTGAAATATAGCACTAAGACTGCCACACATACCCCCCCCCCCTTTTTTTTCCCCCGAGTTACGGGAGGAAGCGAGGGAGAAGCGGACCAGTGTCCAGTGGACTAAATCTGTGAGGGGCACGGGCAACAATGCGGGAGGGGCATCCACTAGAGGCTCACCATCGGCCTAACCGCCTACCCTATGGTGGGGAATTGCGGTGGAGCGTGGCTCCGTTCAGCACACAAGGTGCTGCCTACCTTCACCCGACCAACGCAGCCCAGGCTGGGAGGCATATTCTTCCAAAGAGGAAAGAGGTGGAAATAGTCCCGCAGGGCCTCGGGCAGTAAAGCCCCGCTCGCCTGCGAGAGCGTGATATCTTCATGTCTTCGCAGTTCAGCACTGCAGAGAAATCTGGGGATTTGTGGGAGGTCCCTGGGTATATGAAGGGCCGGGAGGGGCCTGTTTTTGCATGTCTGCAGTGAACAGCGCCCTCTGGCGGAGTATTACCCATGTGTAAGTATTATAGATGGAGCAGGACGTGCTGTATGCTTAGAATATCAAGTTTATTATTTTGCTACAATAAACTACAGCTCTGATAATCAGTGGCATAAGATAGTTGACAGGGCCTAACATTATGCAGATGTGTTGTGGAATAGCTGCACTCCTAGAAGTACAATATTTTTCCATAAGACGCATTTCCCCACCAAAAAGTGCAGGGAAATGTTAGTGTGTCTTATTGGGAAAATGTTTAAAAAAAACGCACATAAACGCTGCTGCAGAAAAGCCATCGGTATGTTCAGTTACTGTGCTCCTCCGCCTAAAGCTTCTAAAACTAGAAGCTTTTAAAAAGACAATTCTGTGAGTACTCACCTGTAGAATTGCTTTTGCCATGCATGGCACGGCCTGCTTCACAAGTCATTACATCTGGGTATTCCGCCACTAGGTGGCGCAGTGCACTGCAGAAGAGTTGTGGCTCCTCCCGATACCATATAAAAAAACGGAATCACCATAGACTTATCCAGTGTTGACAAGCAGTTATTCAAGAAACCGGGAGATAATAAAAGTAACAAGAAAAACCCCAACTAACTTGGAACAATCACCATACAGAGGCAACCAAGAACAACGATAACAAGGGTGGGGTGAAGCAGGCCGTGCCATGCATGTCAAAAGCAATTCTACAGGTGAGTACTCACAGAATTGTCTTTTTCCCATTGCATGGCACGGCCTGCTTCACAAAGTCATTAAATCTGGGACATCCAAAAGCAGTGTCCATAAAGTAGGGTGGGATGCCCAAAGAGTAACAACAGGCAATTTAAACCACTACCGCCTGAAGTATCTTGTGGCCAAAAGCAGCATCAGCTGAGGCCTTAACATCAACCTTGTAAAACTTGGAAAAAGTATGATCAGAAGACCAAGTTGCGGCCTTACAAAGTTGTTCAACAGAAGCTTGGTGCTGAAAGGCCCAAGACGCACCAATAGCACAAGTAGAATGAGCAGTAATCCTAAAAGGAGGTTCCTTCCCTTTAGCAGAATAGGCTTGTACCACCGCCTGATGGATCCACTTGCTGATAGTGGATTTAGCAGGAGGCAAACCCTTCCTAGGTCCAGCAGGAAGAACAAAAAGAGCATCAGACTTCCTGAAAGACTCAGTAGCAACCAAATAAAACTTCAGAGCCCTGACAACATCCAAAGAGTGAAGGGTCCGCTCCTTGGAATTAGCAGGGTTAGGACACAAGGAAGGCAAAACAATGTCCTGTTTGAGATGAAAGGCAGACACAACCTTAGGCAAGAAATCCGGCTTAAGCCGAAACACCACCTTATCCTGATGCCTCTCAAAATAAGGAGGTTTGATGGAAAGCGCCGCCAGCTCAGAAACTCGCCTGACAGAAGTAATGGCCACCAAAAAGGCCACCTTAAGAGTCAGAATGGGCAAGGCAGCCCCACGGATAGGCTCAAAGGGAGGACCCTGCAGAGCAGACAACACCGGATTAAGGTCCCAAACTGGTAGCATAGGCTTACGTGGCGGACGCACATGAGTAACTCCCTGGAAAAAAGTCTTAACCAATCGGTGATTGGCAAAGGATCTTTGGGAAAAAATTGCCAGAGCTGACACCTGCCCCTTGAGAGTACTAAGTTGAAGGCCCAAATCCAAACCATGTTGCAAAAATTCCAGAAACCTGGGGATAGAAAACACCTGACAAGGAAAAGACTTGGACTCACACCAGGCAATGTAAGCATGCCAGATCCTGTAGTAGATAAAGGACGAAGACTTCTTCCTAGCCCTAATCATGGTATCATCAACAGAACCCGGCAAACCCTTATCCCTCAAGATGGAGGTTTCAGCAGGCAAGCCGTTAAAGCCAGCGTTTGTAAATTGGGATGGCAGAGTTGTCCCTGAGTGAGCAGATCTGGGTCCTTGGGCAGGGCATACTGATCTACTGCCAACTGCACGACGTCTGAGAACCACACCCTCCTTGGCCAACAGGGGGCTGCCAGAATGGCTGGTACTCCTTCCTGGGCTATCTTACGCAGCACCCTGCCCAGCAGAGGGAACGGAGGGAACACATAGAGGAGCCGAAACTCCGTCCAAGGCATTGCTAGAGCATCCATGGCGAAGGCCAGAGGGTCCTGTGAGACAAACCTGGGAAGCTTGTGATTGTGGCGGGACGCAAACAGATCCACATCCGGCTGACCCCAGCGGTGGCACAGGGAGTAAAATACTCTGTTGCTGAGGGACCATTCCCCCAGCCGAGACGTTCCCCTGCTCAGGAAGTCTGCCTCCAGGTTCTCCCCCCCGGAATGTAAACCTCCAAGATGCAGGGGACATTCTCTTCCGCCCAAGACAGTATCAGGGAAACTTCCTTGAGAGCTTGCTTGCTCCGAGTCCCTCCCTGATGATTGATGTAGGCAACCGCCGTCTGGTTGTCCGAGCGTATCCGAACAGCCCGACCCTGAAGGTGTGTGGTCAGCCCTCAGTTCCAGTACATTGATGGGAGCATGAGCCTCCTGGGGGCCCCACTGACCCTGGAACTTCAGAGACTTCCAAAAGCCCCCCCCAACCGGTCAGACTGGCATCTGTGGTGACAGTCTCCCAGCAGAAAGGTCCTGCCCACTAGAAGGTTCCCTGAGTCCAGCCACCACGAGAGGGACTGTCTGGCCAGGGGTGACAGAACAAATTCCTGATCCCGGGACACAGGGTCCCGATCCCAAACTGACAAGAGGTGCAACTGAAGAGGTCTCATGTGAAACTGAGCAAAAGGGACCGCCTTGAAGCAGGACACCATCAGACCCACTAACTGCATCCCCTGCCGGATGGAGGGATGGGGACACAGGAGCAGAGTCTGTGCCTGCTTCTGCAGGCCCTCCACCTTCTGCTGAGGCAGGAATACCTTGACCTGAGAGGTATCCAGAGTCATGCCCAGAAAGGACCTCACAAAAGGCGGAGACAGTGAAGACTTGGGATAGTTGATCACCCAGCCAAAGGACTCGAGAGTGGAGGTCACCACCTGAGTATCCTTCTCGGCCTGATGAAGAGATTGAGACGCAATCAGAATGTCGTCCAGGTAAGGAAGGATGCGAATGCCCTGATCCAGCAGCAAAGCCGTCACACCAGCCAGCACCTTGGTGAACACCCGAGGGGCCGAGGTGATAGCGAACGGTAAGGCCACAAACTGGTAATGCTGATCCTCCAGAGCGAACCTGAGAAATCTCTGATGACCTGGAAAGATTGGCACGTGAAGGTAGGCATCCTTGATGTTCACTGAGGTCATGAAGTCACCCGGGCGCAGGGTACTGACCGCCGAGCGTAGAGTCTCCATGCGAAAATGCTTGAACCTGACAAACTTGTTGAGACCCTTCAAGTCCAGGATGGGCCTCAGGGACCCATCCTTTTTGGGGACCGTGAACAGATTGGAGTAGAACCCTCGACCCCGTTCCTGGGAAGGCACTGGGCAAATGACTCCTGACTCCAACAGACGTTGAACCGCAAGGCGCAAACCCTGAACTGACAGAGGGTTTTGAGACATCCCGGATTTGATGACACCACCTCCTGAATCCACCGGTCTGAGACGCGTAGCCTCCAGACGTGAGCAAAGAGCCGAAGCCGTCCCTCCACCCGGATGGGTGAGGGCGCCTCCTCATGCCTGAGGGGGCTTGGGGGAAGGTTTGGGCTTGAGGCTCCATGATAGACCGGGACGACCACGGGATCTACCACGGCCCCAAGAATCCCTGCGTGTACCCGAGAATAGCGAGCCACGAACTGTCTCTGGAAGCACGAAAAGAGGTGAGGGAAGAGGAGGACCCCCGAAAGGGCCGAGGCTGCCTCCTCCGTTGAGGCAGCCTACCATCCTTGGCTAAAACATCCAGATGCTCACCAAAGAGCCGCAGCCCCGAAAAGGGGAGCCCAGCTGATCCATGCACCGGTCCTCGCTGTCCCGCAGTGTAGTAGTGGCAGGTGAAGGCATGACCGAGGTGTTGGACAGCCCGAGTACGGGAGCATCCACCTTAGGGGGACACGACCATCGCTTGACCAGTTCGGCAGGGAAGGGATACCTCCTATCCCACTCCTTGGGCACCGCGGGCAATCTACTAGGACGTTCCCACTCCTTGAGCACCATATTAGTGAAATGGCTCTGCTCAGGGAACTCCAGGCGCTGTTTGTCAAGACTTAAAAAAATGTGAGCTAACAGGCTATCAGTGTCCTCAAGGAACCATGAGTCTTCCCCAGACACAGACCCAGGGTCACTGCTGTAACCCTCCTGCTGGTCCCCAGAGGAGTCAGAGTCCTGAAAGAGTTCCCCCTCCTCTAGGGGGTAAAGGCCAACAAAAGTATCAGGTCCCTCATCCTCCTCAGGAAAGAGGGATGTCACGGGAGCTAGGTGCCGCTTCTTGCCAGAGGCCTTACGTGAAACAGGCCTGGCAAGTTGCCTTTCAATACTGGCCACACGCAGTGGCAAATCAAACTGTGCCCCCCCCCGCTAGTATCCCCCTCACTGGGGGCTAAATGCAGGCGTGGGGGGGTAGGCGATGCCAAAGGGGGCGCAGAGCTGGGAAGCGAAGCGTGCAGCCCAGCCTGGAGAGCAAGGACACTTTGGGCACACGGCACGCACACCATGACACTGTCACTCACAGGGGATACCCCACACATGGAACACAGCCGGGATTGCCCCGAAGGACCCCCAAGTATGCTATCCCCAGAAGCCTCCATATGGTGATTAACACAGGCACAATAGGCCAGCACAGGATAAAGGCTAGCAAGAGCCACCCGGGATGCCCCCCCAAAGGATGCCCCCAGAAGCCAGTAAGGAGATGAGGGATGGTAAGAGATAGGACCGGGAGAAACCACAACCCACAGTTGTCCCGCCTGCAAGACATAAATAAAGACACATAAGTATCCCACAGCGCATGCCCAAGAGACCAAAAACCCCCGAAGTGGACTCACGGACCAAGTACGACAAGGACACCAACCAGACCACAGGAGGAAGCGTAAAGCAGACCAGTATCACCGCCGCAGCTCCAGGATGAGAAGGGCCCCAAAGTGCAGCAGAAGCAAAATGGCGCCAGCAGAGGAACCTTGAGGGGCGGGCCGCGGGAAGACGACGCGATACGCGTCATCCACCGGCCCCTCTTCCCCCCCGAACAGCGCGAAAACGGTGCTCACGTGACCTCGCCGGCGTCATCACAGAAGAGAAAACACGCCTCACAAATATAGCGCCGGCCGCCGCGGAGCGCAGTACAAAGCGGCGAGGCGGCAAAAAAACTGTTAAAAACATGTTAATACACAGGCAAAGCACCCTCGCCGCTACCATGCGCCCCCCTCCCCCGAGCACACTACGGGGAGGGTGCGAGGAAAGCAAGCAAGCAGCTTCGAGGGCCCAGGCCAGGGACGAGGGGGGGGGACCCCAAAACGCCAGACCGAGTAAACAGTCCCCAAAAACACTCACCCCCTCAGAAGTTAGGACAGGAACTCCGCATCCCTAACAGGCTCACCATAAAGCTTATGGCCGGCTACCCTTTGTGGTACAAGGTCTGCGGCTTGCGCTCCTTGAGCACTTGACCCTGGTGCTCCTCTACCTTCACCCGATCCGTAAGCCGAGGCTGGGAGGCACCGAGGGTCCGGAAACGGGTGGAAACAGCCATGCAGGGCAGCAGGCTTGTTTGCCCCGCTCACCTGCGCAATATAGAGAGTCATCTTCTATCTTCGCAGAATCACTGCAGAGGAAAAACTGGATACGTCTATGGTGATTCCGTTTTTATACGGTACCGGGAGGAGCCACAACTCTTCTGCAGTGCACTGCGACACCTTGTGGCGGAATACTCAGATGTAATGACTTCGTGAAGCAGGCCATGCCATGCAATGGGAAAACATTGTATCTATATTGGCATCAACTGCCGGTATGCTCTGCGACAGCCAAGGTCACTGACTTACATTGATACAAAATCCCAAGCTGCTGACAGTTTGACCTGGGTGGAGAAACATAGGTACACTGCAGCCATGCTGGTCCTTACATCAGTGCAGTCTCCTCGCCTTCCTTGATCTTCAAGGAGACGTGAGCGTGCTTTATCACTGTCTGCATGCAGCAGCATACATGGATTGCTGGGTGTTTGTACCAGAGCAGGCTCTTCATCTGTTGCACTGCTCAACAGCGACACCTGGTGTTCAGAACACTGCAAGTGCATGAAGCCTAGAGTGTAAGCTCTTGGGCTTGATTTTACTTCCTGGTTTTCTGGGTCTGAATGGACAGGAAGTGACCTCACTCAGACTCTGACACATCCCTCCCTGCTCTAATTGTCAGCCCTATTTAAGAGGACAGCTGGCCTGCATCCCATGCTGTGTTATCAGCTTACTTCCTGGATTCTGTTTTCCTGATTCCTGAGTTCCTGATCTGATTTCCTGGATTTACCCTCGGACGGATGTCTGCCGCCAGCCCTGACTTTTGAATTGCTATTTTGGATTTATTTGCTTCGCTTCGCCCCCACACCTGGAGCTCGCTCAGCCCTTCCTTGATTGTAGCCAGGAAGCTTGACATGATCATAAGGAAGCTCCCAGCTCAGTTGCAGTGTGTCTGTGTATTAGCAAAGGCTCTCCCCATCCTTCCACTCATGCTTATGTGTAAGCAGGGATCTCAGGTGTAATTCAAGATGGACGCTCCCATGTAATTCTAGGAGCGCAGCTATACCATAACATCTGCATGAGGTTAAATCATTTCAAACAGCATACACTGATCATCAAAAGGTGGGCTTTAGGTGAGCAAATTACAAAACGTTATTTTCTTCACTGGAGGTCTACTTTAATGAGTACAAGGCCTGGACAGTACTTTTAGTAACAGCACAGAGCAAGTAAATGTATGATGTGTTTCAATTGACACAGCCACTCGTGGGACATCCAAAAGTAAGGCGTCTAGGGACAACACTGATTGCCTCAAAAATCCAATAAAAAAAGAAACTTGCTCGATCCATAACTACAGTCATGTTCAGGAAGTGTCCGGCATGACCTGCGACTTGGCATACTTCATGATCCACCTAAACCTCTTCAGTGTGGATAAAACAGATTGCACATCTTGTAAGACCTCCTCAAAGGTCACTAACTATTGAGCTCTGATCAAAAGGTCACTATCTACTGCTGCTGCAGAATGGCCATGAGCATAGCCCATACCCTTTTCTGAACCATGAAAAGAATTCAAAATGCTGTTCGGAGAAGGGTACAGGGATCACCCAGCCAGTATACACCAAATGATCCACCAATGTTGCCTTCTCAAAGGCTGGAATGAAAAAATACAATTCTGTGATTACTCACCTGTAGAATTGATATTATGAGTATACAGTACGTCCTGCTCCAGATAGATTACTTACACTTGGGTATTACTCCGCCAGATGGCGCTAGACTGCAGAGACATCGAAAATAGGCTCCTCCCGGCCCCTCAAATACCCAGGGACCTCCCACAATCCCCAGCATTGAAAAGCAGTGAACGAGAAGCCAGGAGAATTAAAACAAACCCAACTGGTAACTATAACAATGAGAACAATCACCATACAGGGGATCCGAGATAATGTAAAACCAAGGGTGGGGTGGAGCAGGACGTACTGTATACTCATAATATCAATTCTACAGGTGAGTAATCACAGAATTGTATTATTCTTAGTATACAGTACGTCCTGCTCCAGATAGATTACTTACACTTGGGACATCCAATAGCAGTGTCCATAAAGAAGGGTGGGATCCCCAAAGGTAACAGCAGACAGGTCATACCACTGCCGCCTGCAGAACCTTACGGCCAAAAGCAGCATCAGCTGAGGCCCTAACATCAACCTTGTAAAACTTTGAAAAGGTATGAACAGAAAACCAAGTAGGGGCCTTGCAAACTTGTTCAACAGAAGCCTGGTGCTGAAAAGCCCAAGAGGCACCAATAGCACGAGTAGAATGAGCAGTAAGGCGGAAGGGAGGATTCTTCCCCTTAGCAGAGTAGGCCTGAATCACAGCCTGACGGATCCATTTGCTGATAGTAGACTTGGCAGGAGCCAAACCCATCCTAGGACGGAAGGGAACACAAAAAGAGCATCAGTTTTTCTGAAAGCTGTAGTAGCCACCAGATAGTACTTCAGACACCTAACCACATACAAAGAATGCAAGACCCTCTACTTAGCATTACTAGGATTAGGGCACAATGATAGAAGAACAATGTCCTGATTCAAATGAAAGGCAGACACAACCTTAGGCAGAAAGTCTGGCTTGAAGCGAAACACCACCTTGTCCTGGTGTCTCTCATAGTAGGGGGGCTGGATGGAGAGCGCCGTCAACTCAGACACACGCCTAACAGAGGTGATAGCCACCAAAAAGACAACTTTGAGAGTAAGAATGGCCAGGGCAGCATCCTGCACAGGTTCAAAGGGAGCACCCTGCAAGGCTGACAAAACCAAATTCAATTCCCAAACAGGCAACATAGGCTTACGTGGGGGACGCACATGAGTGACCCCCTGGAAAAAAGTCCTGATCAGAGAATGCTGAGCAAAGGACTTCTGGAAGAAAACAGCCAGGGCAGAAACCTGACCCTTCAGAGTACTGAGTTGGAGCCCCATCTCCAACTCATGCTGCAGGAACTCCAGGATCCTGGGAATAGAGAACACACGACAGGGAAGAGACTTAGACTCACACCAGTCAATGTAGGCACGCCAAACCCTGTAATAAATGGAAGAAGAAGACTTCTTCCTAGCCTTTATCATGGTATCAACAATAGAGGTAGACAGCCCCTTCTCCATCAAGATGGAGGTTTCAGCTGCCAGGCCGTCAAAGTCAGAGTTCGTAAATTGGGATGGCGTAAGGGACCCTGAGTGAGCAGGTCTGGCACCCTGGGCAGAACGTACTGATCTACTGCCAACTGCACTACGTCTGCGAACCACACTCTTCTTGGCCACCTGGGGGCCACCAGAATTGCTGGCACCCCCTCCAGAGCAATCTTGCGCAGAACCCTGCCCAGCAGGAGGAATGGAGGAAAGACATACAGGAGCTGAAAGTCCTGCCATGACATTGCTAGGGCATCCGTGGCCAAGGCCAGAGGATCCTGGGACAGGGAGACAAAGGCCGGGAGCTTGTGATTGTGACGGGACGCAAACAGATCCACATCTGGTTGGCCCCAACGGTGACACAGAGATTGGAACACCCTGTTGCAGAGGGACCATTCTCCCTGGCGAGAGGTCCCCCTGCTCAGAGAGTCCGCCAGGCGATTTTCCACCCCCGGGATGTACACAGCTGATATGCAGGGGACATTGGCCTCCGCCCAAGTCAGGATCAGAGACACTTCCTGGAGGGTCCCCATGCACCGGATCCCTTCCTGATGATTGATGAAGGCAACTGCCGTCTGGTTGTCCGAGCGCACCTGAACAGGCAGGCCCCGAAGGTGAGTATTTCCTGACCGGGGGGGGGTCTTTGTCCCATACTGACAATAGGTGAAGTTGCAGGGGCCTCAAGTGGAACTGAGCATAAGGGACCGCTTCGACGCATGCCACCATCAGGCCCACCAGCTGCATCCCCTGCCTGATGGAGGGATGGGGACAAGCTAGGAGGGACTGAGTCAGTGCAATCATACTGTCCACCTTCTGTTGAGGAAGGAAGATCCTTGCCTGAACTGTATCCAGTATCATTCCTAGGAATGGAGTTACCAAGAAGGGGGACAGTGAGGACATGGGGTGGTTGATCACCCATCCAAATGACTCCAGAGTGGACACCACCAGCTGAGTATCCAACTCTGCCTGATGTAGAGACTGGGAAGTGATGAGAATGTCGTCCAGATAGGGAAGCACACGGATGCCCTGACATCTGAGCAGAGACATCACGCCAGCCAGCACCTTGGTGAACACCCTGGGAGCTGAAGTGAGGCCAAAGGGCAAGGCCACAAACTGGTAGTGTTGATCCATCAGAGTGAACCTGAGGAACCTTTGATGACCTGGGAACACAGGAATATGAAGATAAGCATCTTTGATGTCCACAGAAGTCATGAAATCCTCTTGGCGCAGGGAACTGATGGCAGAGCGCAGAGTTTCAGTGCGAAAGCTCCTGCCCCTGACAAACTTGTTGAGGATCTTCAAGTCCACAATGGCCCTGACTGAACCATCTTTTTTGGGTACTGTGAATAGGTTGGAATAAAAGCCCTTGCCTTTTCCTCTTAAGGGGACCTGGCAGATGACCCCCAGCTCCAGGAGGCCTTGCACTGCTTGCACTAGCTCCTGAGCTGACACAGGGTCCTGAGGAATTCGGGATCTGATGAATCTTGGAGGGGGATCGGCGGCAAACTCCAACTTGTAACCGGAGGACACTACCTCCTGAATCCACCGGTCTGAGACATGAAGCCTCCAGACGTGAGCGAAATGCTGCAGCCGCCCCCCCCCACCCGGATGGGTGAGGGCGCCCCAGTGGGCTTGGGAGAGGATTTTGCTTTGGGACCCCAGGAGGAGCCAGGACGTCCACGTCCTCTGCCTCTACCCCAGAAATCTCCCCGGGCCCCAGGAAAGGAAACCCCCCTTCCCTGTCTTGCACCACGGTAAGGGGAGAAGAAGGAACCCGGACCCCGAAAGGGCCGAGATTGCCGCCTGCGCTGGGGTAGCCTGCCTCCCTTAGCAAAAGGGTCCAGGCGATCCCCAAACAGGCGTAGTCCTTTAAAGGGAAAACCAGTGAGGGCCTACTTGGCAGCGTTGTCAGCAGCCCACTGGCGCAGCCAAACCGAGCGGCGTATAGCCACCACAAGGGCAGAAGTTCTGACACACATTCTAATGGTGTCATCCCATGCTGAGAGGACAAATTTACAAAAACATCACAACTGGAGAGTGCAGTAAACACCTCACAAGGCAAATCATCAGGGGCACTATCAAGCATATTTCTGATAAGGGATCTAGTGGCCACAGCTGTAATGGCAGAGGCACAGACTGGGCGCAGCGCCGTCCCTGTACCAGCAAAGGCGTGGGATGCCAGCTGGTCAATGCGCCGGTCCTCAGCATCCCGCAGGGTAGTAGAGTCAAGGGAATGCATGACAGAGGTGTTAGATAGCCCTAGGATCGGGGCATCCACCTTTGGGGGGGGGGGGGGGGATGACCAACATTTAACCACCTCAGCCGGAAAGGGATACTTCCTATCCCAACTTTTTGGAACCCTGGGAAGTTTACTGGGGCGCTCCCATTCCTTGAGTACAAGGTTATGGAAATGTGCCTGCTCTGGACATTCCAAACGTGATTTTACTGTATGGAAAAGCTCCCCTCTTTGCCTGGGAGCCGCAACAGGGAGAGAGAGGGACAGAACCTCAAAAATCTAGGTCAATAATCTATCAGTGTCATCCGGGGCCCAGGGGTCAGAGCCAGAATCGTCATGACCCCTTGGTCTCTCATCAGATGAGCCTGAATCAGAAAAGAACTCCCCTTCATCAGACGGGGTATAGCCACAAAGATAGCAAAACTCCTCAATTCCCATAGGGAAAACAGTGACATTATGCGTCAAGTGCCGCTTCTTAACAGGGGCCTTACGCGCTAAGGACTTAGCAATCAACTGCTCAACAGTAGCCAGTCTAGAAGACACATCAGGCTGAGAATCCCCACTAGTATGCAACTCAGTAGGAGTGAGATTTAAGCTTGGGGGAGTAGGTGAAGTGAAACGAGGTGCAGCCACTGGCAGGCCAGATTGCAATGCAAGCACCTGCTCAGCACAGGGTACACAGACCCGCGCCTTGTCAGCGTCAGCATGAGGCTGCCCACACGCTACACACAGCCGGTCTTGTCCCGAAAGGACCCCAGTCACAATATCCTGGGATGCCTCCATATGGTGATTATAGTGGCGCTATACGCCGATAGAGAATAACGCTATATAGCAACTCCGGATGCCCCAATAACCCGCTAGGGAAGTGGGAGTATTATTTTTACAAAGCCTACAAGTTATATACTAATACAGGGCCGGGAGAAGCCAAAAGGGTTCGTCCCGCCTGAAGCAGACAAGACCTATAAGCACACAGTAACTAAAGGTGAAAGATATAAAGCCGCCCACGAGGGGCACTTACGGACCGCGGTAGGTAGGGGTCCGTCGCGCATGGGCCAAAGGCAGGATAAAGATAGCGTCGGTATACCTCGAGGGGCGGGCCGATATCAGCGATGACGCGGAGCGTGCCATAGACGGGCCCCGCCCCCCCGAAGAGCGCGAAGCCAAGAACGTGCAAGCAGCCAATGATGGCGCACCAGCGCCTGAGGTAATGCCGCCGCCAAGCACGGGACCAAGTCAACGCGCGGCAGCGGCAATTTTAAAAAAGGACAGTAAAGACAAGCCAGCGTGGCGTCTGACACAAGACTAAACAGAATGGAAAAAAAGGTGTAAAACACAGAATGCATAGCATACATATTTACACCCCCCCATCTTTTCCCCCGAAGACTACAAGGAGGATGGCGGCCACTTAAACAGGGCCCACCGATGGGCAGGGGCAAGGGGCACTAGTGCGGGAGGGGCATCCATAGAGGCTCACCATAAGCCTGAACCGCCTACCCTTTGGTGGGAGATTGCGGTGAAGCAGCGCTCCTAAGCACCTAACAGCGGTGCTGCCTACCTTCACCCGACCAGCGCAGCCAAGGCTGGGAGGCATATTACTAGTGGAACGGGTGGGAATAGTCCTATAGGGCCGCGGGCTAATAGCCCCGCTCACCTGCGAGTAGAGAGCCATTTCTTGTCCTTCGCAGCCAGACTGCAGAGAAATTCTGGGTGATCCCCGGGTATTTGAGGGGCCGGGAGGAGCCTATTTTTGATGTCTCTGCAGTCCAGCGCCATCTGGCGGAGTATATCCCAACTGTAAGTATTAGATTTGGAGCAGGACGTACTGTATACTAAGAATATCATATTCCTGCTCCGATCTGGATGCCTCCTCCTTGTCGGACTCCAAGCCAACCACTGCTCAAGTTATTATTCTGCTCTTAATCTTCAGATGTCTCTGCCATGCTGCTAGACTCCATAGGCCTAAGCCGAGGGTCCCTCTAATACCCAAGGGGGACTTTCTCATCCAGGTCTCACAGCAAAAGTCCTATACAGAGCAACATAAATGTTCCTCAGCAGGAGAGCAGTGCTACTAGGACCTGGAGCAAAAAAATTGGTTGGGTCTCCCCCTAGCCTAAAACACACAAAATAAATAAAAATAAAAAAAAATAAACTAAAATAAGAATCTTTTTCTAGCAAATCGAAAAGCACGGGAAGGTGGGAGTTTTTTTTTTCAATAATTTCCAGTCAACCCCATAAGAGCTTGTGTCCCAAAATGGATTAAAAGATAAATCACAGGGACATAACGGTCCATGTCATCCGAACTACTGATGACAAGAAAAATTATTACTTTAGAAGTGAATGTTTAGGACACATGTCAATAGCAAGGTCATCCAACTATTTCAGGATACAATAGCTATAGAAATCTACAGCACAAGAGGTAGAGAGTGTAGGGAAGAGTGAGCGGAATATCATACAGCTGCCTGTTCTTCATTTCCCTTTGGCTCCAGCATTTCTCTTGCATCCCCATCCTTCTTATCTCTTCTGTTAATGGTAGAAAAAAAAAGAAATTAATGTAACTTATATTTACTTAGTCATTGCAAATAACCTCAAAACATGTATATGTGCAGCATATATATATATATATATAATAGAGACCACTCCACAAGGCCCAATCTTATTATAAGCTCCAATGGGATGCATTTGTGAAAACACTAAAACCCTGAATGACTCATTATTGCTGCTCCCAGGGGCCATGTCTAGGACAGCCCACCGTTCCAGGCACCCGTGCACTCACTGCCTACTAGTGTGTTCGTGGGTGTGGTACACTGGTCTTACTGCAATGATGGGTTGAATGCTGAGCACAAACACAAATGTTCCTAAATTTCGATATGTGTTACTGTTTTAGCCAAATACACATAAGGAGGCCATAACAAGCTCCTCTTTAGTGGCAACGCTCCATTTTTTGTCATATACAATAGGCTATGTTGATATGTGAAGAAGCAAAGGAGGGGTGGCAGCCGCTCAGACCAACTAACCTGGGAGGTGCATGTTAGCAGGGCAATTAGGATACAAAAGTCTTAAAGTCTGTCTCTAAAGGTTAAAAACAGAGGGCTCGGTCACACACATCTGCAGAAGTATGCTTAAGCTGCACCACCAGCGCCAAGGTGCCCCTGTGAGGTGCAGTCCTAACTCTAATCTCTGAGAGTCCCATTTGGGACATACAATGCAATAGATAAATTGGGAGCAGGCTTACCTGAGGTTGCCCTAAACCTCAAGTGCAAGCCATAGGGTGGAAGGGTCAAAGACCTTGCAATACAGCCTAGACCCCACACCCCATGTGCTTGCACAAATTCAAAAGAAACAAAGGAGGGGTGGCAGCCGCTCAGACCATTTTATAACTAACCTGGGAGGTGCACGTTAGCAGGGCCATTAGGATACAAAAGTCTTAAAGGGCAACCTCAGGTAAGCCTGCTCCCAATTTATCTATTGCATTGTATGTCCCAAATGGGGCTCTCAGAGATTAGAGTTAGGACTGCACCTCAGACCGCACCTCAGACCGCAGACTTTTGTATCCTAATTGCCCTGCTAACGTGCACCTCCCAGGTTAGTTATAAAATGGTCTGAGCGGTTGCCACCCCTCCTTTGTTTCTTTCGAATTTGTGCAAACACATGGGGTGTGGGGTCTAGGCTGTATTGCAAGATCTTTGACCCTTCCACCCCATGGCTTGCACTTGAGGTTTAGGGCAACCTCAGGTAAGCCTGCTCCCAATGTATCTATTGCATTGTATGTCCCAAATGGGCTCTCAGAGATTAGAGTTAGGACTGCACCTCACAGGGGCACCTTGGCGCTGGTGGTGCAGCTTAAGCTACTTCTGCAGATGTGTGTGACCGAGCCTCTGTTTTTAACCAAGTTTAGAGACAGACTGTAGGTTGGTCAGCAAGCTAACAGGGTTGAATGCTGTGGCTCCTTTAAGACTTTGATATGTGAAGAAGCCCCAGTGATAGAAACACATTATATACACATGTTTACGTGATTCTGTACCCAGAAAAAAAAAGATATATCGTCACCTTCTATCCCCAGCCCAATGCCCCAAATCAGCCTGTTTCTTTTTCACCAACCAGATGCAGTATGATGTTTTTAATAGTGGTCGTATGGCTCCCTGGCCATGCAGCAGCGCCCCCTGGTGCACTCCAGACATGATTAATTCAAATAACAAGCTAAACTGCCACATAAGGTGTACATAGCAGTTTATCTTGCAGTGTTTTCATATTTATTGCAGTTAATGTAACTGATAAGTCAGACCCTCAATTCTGAGCTGTGTGTAACTAAGTGTATCATCGCAGGAAAGTACCAAGGAGCCAAATGGCCACCATCTGAACGTCAGGCTTTAGTAAAAAAAAAAAAAAAAATAGAAATACAGGTTATTTTGGAGCAACTTTGATAGAAGGTGATGACATAAACTTCCTTTCTGGGTAAAGGATCACTTCACAGAATGACTGCCAAGCTACTAGAATCTTAGTAGGTGACCAGCGGTGGCAGCTTCTGTGTTACTTCTTAAACACAAACTGCTCACAGCTGCTGCACCATTAAATCATGGGGCCAGCAAAAACTGATTTTAACTTCATAACTTACCGATCAGGTGCCCTGCTACGATCTCCTATGCCATGTCCACCATATCTTGCCGCATGATCTAACCCGTCTAATTTGTTCTCATCTGTAAACAAAGGCAAATGTATCAGCTAAATGCAGCATAAATTTTGTTGTAAACTGGCCAAACACAATACAATATTACAGTCTTACCAACACTATAGGGTCGATTCAGCACCATGAGAGAAAATTTTCCTGTGCAAAATAATTTTTACATGAGGAAATTTCTCTTACGAGGAATTGTGTGAAACCCCCAGATCGCGGATTTTCACTCACCCTTCCCTGGTCCTACGGCGCATGCGCAGACTTTGGTCCAGTCAGTGCACTTCGTCCAGGAGCTCGTCTAAGGCGAGCGGATCCAAGTGCGCTGGCGACTGCATCCTCTGCTATCCTTTAACAGGGAGCGTGCCAGTGTCAGCCATTCATAAATGCCTGCCGCGGGCATGTGTCCTGCTAAAGGGATAGTGGGGATGCGACCGATGTATGCACATGCATCGTTGGACCGGGAAAGAAGGTGAGTTTCCGGTCGACCTCGGGGGTTTTACACAGCAGGGCATCCCGAATCTGGATGCCCCGAGGGGAGCGAGTATGCCTGTCCTGGAGTCTCAGACTCCAAGGTGGGTTTTGTTCCATTTTAAGTCTCACATCAAATAAAATTTTCATTGAAAATAGCCATGCCGAAAATGGTGGCATGTTTTTTTTTGTATCAATGCAAAATACATGCAGGATATCTTTTTATTTTTGGTAAAAATTATTTTTCAAAAATGACCCCCCCCCCCCCCAACAATCCAGCCCGGGCACCAGGCAATATGGGCTAGTAACCCGGGGCTCAGGGCTCTTCCACAACTCCCAGCACCCCAAGAGAGGATGCAGGTAATAAGGGCGGCAGTACTGGCATTTCACCTGGTACTGTGTCCCCCTTTAAGCCAGATGCTGGTGGGGCATCTAAGATACACACCACGCTGTCATTTCACTATCGCGAAAAAATCTATATAAATATGCTGGATGGCAGGAGGAGGGGACGCTAATACACCCTGCATCAAGAAATATCCAGCCAAGCTTGTTTCTTTCTTTTAACACAAGGAAGAGGAAATTGGTGGGACAGCAAGCCACCTGCCCAGCATCCCAACTTTGGCAGCGTGGAGCACAATATATATATATATATATATATATATATATATATATATATATAAATAAATATATATATATATATATATATATATATATTGTGGTAAATTGTATCAAAATGTCTGTTTCTTCCCTGCTTGGTTGTATAAAGCACAATCCGGCCCGGGTTTTCAGGACCCGGGTCACTTCCCAATTCCATAACGGGTTGTTACATGTTCTAAGGCCTCCACAAGTGTGCACGCTGATTACAGGGGAAGCCTGTATAAGAAGAGAGCACACGGCCTTTCCATTGTTGATGACCAGCCTGTTGGAGTGAGCCCAGGCTGAGCTGCACCGTGGTGAAGGATAGCACTGGACATTGAGCAGAGGGCTGATACGCCCTGTAAAGTGGACTGGAATTGATCAGCTTGCTGGAGTACCCAGCTCAGGACTATTTGGTTGGTGGAGTAACCCTTTTTGCTTTCTGCAATTTATGCTGCAACCTTTGGACTAACTACTGAACTTTGCTGAATAAAAGCCGTTTTGCCGTTCAAATCCGTTGTCGTCACTGCTGATTGTTTGCCCGCTTACAATTGGTGGAGGATGCGAGGGGCACAGTGACTGTTGCTAGGGGCAACGGAGTGACAAAACGCACTGCATTTTGCTTGTCGTTGGCGAAGGCAGCAATCAAGATGTCTCAACAAAAGCAAATGGAGGAGGTGATAAAACACCTAATACAAGCTGACCTCCGGCATGAGCAAGCTCTGGCCCAACAGCAGCAAGCCCAGCAGCAGGCCCTCGCACAACAGCAGCAAGCCCAGCAACAGGCCCTGGCACAACAGTTCCAAATGCAGCAGGAGACAAATTGCCTGTTGATGGAACAGATAGGTGCGATTAGAGAGACTGGTGGTGCTAAAGTTTCACAACCGGAGAGAAGCCCAGTTGAGTCGGAGGGTGTGAGGAGAGCCGCACAGCGAGTCCTACAAAAGCTGACCCATGAGGATGATGTGGAGGCCTACCTCACGGTGTTTGAGCGCATGGCTGAGAGCAGCTGCCAGTCACGGAATGGGCTGACGTGATTGCACCGTTCCTGTCAGGTGAGCCGCAAAAAGCATATTTTGATCTCAGGGAGCAGGATGTGCGGGACTATGCCAAGCTAAAAATGGAGATCCTTGCTCGCCTGGGAGTCACGCCAGCGGTTCGGGCAAGGCGAGTACACAACTGGACTTTTTCTGTTGATAAACCTGCCCGATCGCAGATGTATGACCTAATTCATCTGGTCCAAAAGTGGTTGGAGCCAGAGCGTTTGACCCCTGCGCAGATCATCGAAAAAGTTGTGGTGGACCATCTTGTTCGGGCACTACCGCCGAAGCTACAGCAATGGGCTGGACAGGGCGACCCACAGACTGTTGAGCAGCTAGTTAACGTCGTGGAACGATTTGTCGCGACTGAGGACCAACTTCGGGATGCCCCTGACAAGACCGGCAGACCAGTGAGCAAACAAGTTCCCCTGGGAAGTGTGTGGAGAGCTGTGAGAGGGCAAAAGACTGTCCCTGACCCCCAGAGGCCCCCTAACCCTAGGGAAGATGTCCGGACAAGGAGGTTCCGGGGTCCCCAGTGTTGGAGGTGCCATGAGTGGGGGCACATAGCCGCGGATTGCCCCCTCGGCCCTGAACCCATGGAATGTGACGCGGGTCGCAGAAGTTCCTTGCTGGCAGACCCCGGTTGTGCCGCCAGTCAGCGGTCAAAATCTGAAACGCAGGTTGTGTCTTTAAAGATGAATGGTCGCCCAGTAAAGGCATTATTGGGTAGCCGGGTAACTTTGGTCCGGGCCAACCTGGTGCATGGTGGTTGCAAACCAAAGAAAAAGCTGAGCGTGCTTTGCATCCACGGGGATATTGTGACTTACCCTGTTGCAGTGGGTAAGTTTGAGACCCCCGCGGCAACATTGTCCCATGAGGTTGGCGTAGTAAAACGCCTGGGCTATGATGTCGTGGTTGGGTGGGATTTCCCCTTGTTCTGGCCCTTGTGGGAAAGGTGTATCCCTCCTGCCAACAATGGAGTACCCCCGGCAGAACGGGTAACCCTCCCCGTTAAGTCCGTTAGACGTGTGGTCCCCAACACATTATGTAATAGGCCGACCAGGGTGAGGGCCTGTAATCAGGGTGACCGAGTGCGGAGAATAGTACCCATGGCTGAAAAAGTGAACTTTAAAGCGGAACATAAGCCGGGGAATGTAGTCACTGTGTCCCGAACCCACTGTATGGCCGCTGAAGGTTGTCAGACCGTGGGTCTGAAGAAGAGGGGGGGGGATATGTGGTAAATTGTATCAAAATATCTGTTTCTTCCCTGCTTGGTTGTATAAAGCACAATCCGGCCCGGGTTTTCAGGACCCGGGTCACTTCCCAATTCCATAAAGGGTTGTTACATGTTCTAAGGCCTCCACAAGTGTGCACGCTGATTACAGGGGAAGCCTGTATAAGAAGAGAGCACACGGCCTTTCCTTTGTTGATAACCAGCCTGTTGGATTGAGCCCAGGCTGAGCTGCACCGTGGTGAAGGATAGCACTGGACATTGAGCAGAGGGCTGATACGCCCTGTAAAGAGGACTGGAATTGATCAGCTTGCTGGAGTACCCAGCCCAGGACTATTTGGTTGGTGGAGTAACCCTTTTTGCTTTCTGCAATTTATGCTGCAACCTTTGGACTAACTACTGAACTTTGCTGAATAAAAGCCGCTTTGCCGTTCAAATCCGTTGTCGTCACTGCTGATTGTTTGCCCGTTTACAATTGGTGGAGGATGTGAGGGGCACAGTGACTGTTGCTAGGGGCAACGGAGTGACAAAACGCACTGCATTTTGCTTGTCGTTGGCGAAGGCAGCAATCAAGATGTCTCAACAAAAGCAAATGGAGGAGGTGATAAAACACCTAATACAAGCTGACCTCCGGCATGAGCAAGCTCTGGCCCAACAGCAGCAAGCCCAGCAGCAGGCCCTCGCACAACAGCAGCAAGCCCAGCAACAGGCCCTGGCACAACAGTTCCAAATGCAGCAGGAGACAAATCGCCTGTTGATGGAACAGATAGCTGTGATTAGAGAGACTGGTGGTGCTAAAGTTTCACAACCGGAGAGAAGCCCAGTTGAGTCGGAGGGTGCGAGGAGAGCCGCACAGCGAGTCCTACAAAAGCTGACCCATGAGGATGATGTGGAGGCCTACCTCACGGTGTTTGAGCGCATGGCTGAGAGCAGCTGCCAGTCACGGAATGGGCTGACGTGATTGCACCGTTCCTGTCAGGTGAGCCGCAAAAAGCATATTTTGATCTCAGGGAGCAGGATGTGCGGGACTATGCCAAGCTAAAAATGGAGATCCTTGCTCGCCTGGGAGTCACGCCAGCGGTTCGGGCAAGGCGAGTACACAACTGGACTTTTTCTGTTGATAAACCTGCCCGATCGCAGATGTATGACCTAATTCATCTGGTCCAAAAGTGGTTGGAGCCAGAGCGTTTGACCCCTGCGCAGATCATCGAAAAAGTTGTGGTGGACCATCTTGTTCGGGCACTACCGCCGAAGCTACAGCAATGGGCTGGACAGGGCGACCCACAGACTGTTGAGCAGCTAGTTAACGTCGTGGAACGATTTGTCGCGACTGAGGACCAACTTCGGGATGCCCCTGACAAGACCGGCAGACCAGTGAGCAAACAAGTTCCCCTGGGAAGTGTGTGGAGAGCTGTGAGAGGGCAAAAGACTGTCCCTGACCCCCAGAGGCCCCCTAACCCTAGGGAAGATGTCCGGACAAGGAGGTTCCGGGGTCCCCAGTGTTGGAGGTGCCATGAGTGGGGGCACATAGCCACGGATTGCCCCCTCGGCCCTGAACCCATGGAATGTGACGCGGGTCGCAGAAGTTCCTTGCTGGCAGACCCCGGTTGTGCCGCCAGTCAGCGGTCAAAATCTGAAACGCAGGTTGTGTCTTTAAAGATGAATGGTCGCCCAGTAAAGGCATTATTGGGTAGCCGGGTAACTTTGGTCCGGGCCAACCTGGTGCATGGTGGTTGCAAACCAAAGAAAAAGCTGAGCGTGTTTTGCATCCACGGGGATATTGTGACTTACCCTGTTGCAGTGGGTAAGTTTGAGACCCCCGTGGGAACATTGTCCCATGAGGTTGGCGTAGTAAAACGCCTGGGCTATGATGTCGTGGTTGGGTGGGATTTCCCCTTGTTCTGGCCCTTGTGGGAAAGGTGTATCCCTTCTGCCAACAATGGAGTACCCCCGGCAGAACGGGTAACCCTCCCCGTTAAGTCCCTTAGACTTGTGGTCCCCAACACATTATGTCATAGGCCGACCAGGGTGAGGGCCTGTAATCAGGGTGACCGAGTGCGGAGAATAGTACCCATGGCTGAAAAAGTGAACTTTAAAGCGGAACATAAGCCGGGGAATGTAGTCACTGTGTCCCGAACCCACTGTATGGCCGCTGAAGGTTGTCAGACCGTGGGTCTGAAGAAGAGGGGGGGGATATGTGGTAAATTGTATCAAAATGTCTGTTTCTTCCCTGCTTGGTTGTATAAAGCACAATCCGGCCCGGGTTTTCAGGACCCGGGTCACTTCCCAATTCCATAAAGGGTTGTTACATGTTCTAAGGCCTCCACAAGTGTGCACGCTGATTACAGGGGAAGCCTGTATAAGAAGAGAGCACACGGCCTTTCCTTTGTTGATAACCAGCCTGTTGGAGTGAGCCCAGGCTGAGCTGCACCGTGGTGAAGGATAGCACTGGACATTGAGCAGAGGGCTGATACGCCCTGTAAAGTGGACTGGAATTGATCAGCTTGCTGGAGTACCCAGCTCAGGACTATTTGGTTGGTGGAGTAACCCTTTTTGCTTTCTGCATTTATGCTGCAACCTTTGGACTAACTACTGAACTTTGCTGAATAAAAGCCGTTTTGCCGTTCAAATCCGTTGTCGTCACTGCTGATTGTTTGCCCGCTTAGCATATATATATATATTTATCAGTGAAACTGAAAAAAAAAATGCGCCCATATGCGACATGGCTTTTTTCAGTAAAAAAAAAAGCCAGATTGTGAAGCAGTATTTTTCCCCTGCCAAAACCTCATCCTGAATTTCATTTTTTGAAAGTTTTTCATGAGAACATTTTCCACACGTGCAAATCAGGCTGAAAAAAATGGTCTGCTGAATATTGGGAAAGACAAAAATACAATTCTGTGAAATACTCACCTGTAGAATTGGTATTATAAGTATACAGTACGTCCTGCTCCAGATAGATTACTTACACTTGGGTTATCCTCCGCCAGATGGTGCTGCACTGCAGAGACATGTAAAACCGGCTCCTCCCGGCCCCTCAAATACCCGGGGACCTCCCACAAATCCCCAGCATTGAAAAGCAGTGAACGAGAAGCCGGAAGAATTTAACCACCCAAACTGGTAACTATAACAATGATAACAATCACCATACAGGGGATCCAGAATAATGCAAAACCAAGTGTGAGGTGGAGCAGGACGTACTGTATACTTATAATACCAATTCTACAGGTGAGTATTTCACAGAATTGTATTATTATTAGTATACAGTACGTCCTGCTCCAGATAGATTACTTACACTTTGGACATCCAATAGCAGTGTCCATAAAGTAGGGTGGGATCCCCAACAAAGAAGGTAACAGCAGACAGTTTAAACCACTGCCGCCTGCAAAACCTTGCGGCCAAAAACAGCATCAGCTGAGGACCTAACACCTTGTAAAATTTTGAAAAGGTATGAACAGAAGACCAAGTAGCGGCCTTGAAAACTTGTTCAACAGAAGCCTGGTGCTGGAAGGCCCAAGAGGCACCAATAGCACGAGTAGAATGAGCAGTAAGGCGGAAGGGAGGATTCTTCCCCTTAGCAGAATAGGCCTGAATCACAGCCTGGCGAATCCATTTGCTAATAGTAGACTTGGCAGGAGCCAAACCCTTCCTGGGCCCAGAATGGACCACAAAAAGAGCACCAGTTTTCCTGAAGGACGCAGTGACTATCAGGAAATACTTCAGACACCTGACCACATCCATGCAGAACCCTTTCCTTAGCGTTGCTAGGATTAGGGCACAATGAAGGAAGAACAATATCTTGATTTAAATGAAAAGCAGACACCACCTTAGGCAGAAAGTCTGGCTTAAAGCGGAACACCACTTTGTCCTGGTGTCTCTCATAGTATGGGGGCTGAATAGACAGAGCCGCCAACTCAGACACACGCCTGACCGAAGTAATGGCCACCAGAAAGACAACCTTGAGGGTAAGTTTGTCTGTTTGTTGATGATACAAAGGTTAGTAATAGGGTGGATATTCCTGGAGGTGTCTTCAACATGGAAAATGATTTAGCTTTACTGGATAGAGTTTAATGTCTCTAAATGTAAAATCATGCACTTGGGTAGAAGGAATCCCTGCTCTGAGTACAGTATGGGCAGCACTGTGTTAGCCAGGACCTCGGAGGAGAGAGATTTAGGGGTACTGATTACTGATAGCTGCGAGATGAGTGGACAGTGTAGCCAGGCAGTGGGAAAAGCAAGCAGGATGCTCGGCTGCATAGCTCGAGGCATCACCAGTAGGAAGAGGGAGGTTGTGATGCCGCTGTATAGAGCCCTGGTAAGGCCACAGCTAGAATACGGTGTGCAGTTCTGGAGACCTTACCTGCAAAAAGACATTATTCAAATAGAACGTGTCCAAAGGCGGGCAACGAAAATGGTGGAAGGACTTAAACTTAAAACTTATCAGGAGAGACTTAAAGAACTTAATTTGTAAAGTCTGGAGGAAAGAAGGGAGAGGGGGGACATGATTGAGACCTTTAAATATGTGAAAGGATTGAATAAGGTTCAGGAGGGAAATGTTTTTAAGAAGAAGCTTAATGATAGAACAAGGGGGCACAACCTGAAGTTAGTCAGGGGGAAGATCAGGAGCAATGTTAGAAAATATTATTTTACAGAAAGAGTAGTAGATGCTTAGAACAAACTTCGAGCAGAGTTGAAAAATCAACAGTCACTGAATTTAAACATGCCTGGGATAAGCACACATCTATCCTAAGATAAAGAGTACATACAGTATACACATAAGGGCAGACTAGATGGACCGTATGGTCTCCTTCTGCCGTCAACCTTCTACGTTTCTATGTTTCTATGTAAGCACAGCCAGAGCAGCATCCTGTATAGGTTCAAAGGGAGCACCCTGCAAGGCAGACAAAACCAAGTTCAAATCCCAAACAGGGACCATAGGTTTACGTGGGGGACGCACATGAGTAACCCCCTGGAAGAAGGTCTTAACCAAAGATTGCTGAGCAAAAGACTTCTGAAAGAAAACAGACAGGGCAGAAACCTGACCCTTCAGAGTACTGAGTTGGAGTCCCGACTCCAACCCATGCTGTAAGAACTCCAGAACCCTGGGAACTGAAAACACCCGACAGGGAAGAGACCTAGACTCATACCAATGTAGGTACGCCATACCCTGTAATAGATGGAAGAAGAAGTTTTCTTCCTAGCCTTTACCATGGTATCAACCACCGAGGCGGACAAGCCTTTCTCCATCAAGATGGAGGTTTCAGCAGCAAGGCCGTCAAAGTCAGAGTTTGTAATTGGGATGGCGTAAGGGGCCCTGAGTGAGCAGATCTGGCACCCCTGGTTCGCAGACGTGGTGCAGATGGCAGTAGACCAGTACGTTCTGTACTGGTCTACTGCCATCTGCACCACGTCTGCAAACCACACTCTTCTTGGCCACCTGGGGGCCACCAGAATCGCTGGCACCCCTTCCAGAGCAATCTTGCGCAGAACCCTGCGAAATACAGGAGCTGAAAGTCCTGCCATGACATTGCTAGGGCATCCGTGGCCAAGGCCAGAGGATCTTGGGACAGGGAGACAAAGGTCGGGAGCTTGTGATTGTGACGGAACGCAAACAGATCCACATATGGTAGACCCCAACGGTGACACAGGGACTGGAATACCCTGTTGCAGAGGGACCATTCTCCCTGACGAGAGGTCCCCCTGCTCAGAGAGTCTGCCAGTAGATTCTCTGCCCCCGGGATGTACACAGCCGAAATGCATTGAACATTGGCCTCCGCCCAAGTCAGAATCCGCGACACCTCCTGGAGGGCCCCCTGCTCCGGGTCCCTCCCTGATGGTTGATGTATGCAACCGCCGTCCTGTTGTCTGAGCGCACCTGCACAGACAGACCCCGCAGGTGGTCGGTCAACTGATCCAGAACCAATCTGATCGCCCGTAGTTCCAAAATGTTGATAGGTAAGTGGGCCTCCTGAGGCCCCCACCTCCCCTGGAACCGCAGGGACTTCCAGAATCCCCCCCATCCTGACAGACTGGCATCCGTGGTGACCGTCTCCCAGGAGGGGGCCAGAAAGGACCTGCCCCCCAGCAAGTTCCTGGGACCAAGGGGGGGAGCACACAGACCCCGTCCAAGGACGTTGGGTCCTTGTCCCAAACTGACAGAAAGTGAAGTTGTAGAGGCCTCAAATGGAACTGAGCAAAAGGCACCGCCTCGAAGCACGCCACCATCAGGCCCACCAACTGCATTCCCTGCCTGAGGGAGGGATGGAGACACGACAGCAGGAACCTCACCTGCGCAGTTAGAGCTTCCACCTTCTGTTGAGGAAGGAATATCCTTGACTGAACCGTATCCAGAATCATTCCCAGGAAAGGGATCACCGAGGAAGGGGACAGAGAAGACTTGGGGTGATTGATCACCCAGCCGAAGGACTCCAGGGTGGACACTACCAGCTGAGTGCCGGATGCCCCTTGACCTCATCAGAGACATCACCCCCGCCAGCACCTTGGTGAAGACTCTGGGAGCTGAAGTGAGGCCAAATGGCAAATCAACTGGTAATGTTGATCTTCCAACGCGAATCTGAGGAACCTTTGGTGTCCTGAAAACACAGGGATGTGAAGGTAAGCGTCTTTGATGTCCACAGAAGTCATGAAATCCCCTAGGTTCAGGGAGCTGATGGAGGACACTACCTTCTGAATCCAACGGTCTGAGACGTGATGCGTCCAGACGTGAGCAAAGTGCTGCAGCCGTCCCCCCACCCCCATGACGGGCGAGGGCGCCCCATCATGCCTGAGGGGGCTTGGAGAGGATTTGGGCTTAGCCCCCCAGGAGGAGCCAGGACGTCGTCCTCTGCTCCTGTGCCAGGAATCTGCACGAGCCCCCGCGAAGGACACCCCTTTTCCTTGTTTAGCACCACGGTAGGGGAGTGAAAGGGAGCCCTGGCCCCGAAAGGGCAGAGACTGCCGTCTGCGCTGGGGTAACTTACCTCCCTTAGCAAAAAGGTCTAGGCGGTCCCCAAACAGGTGTAGCCCCTTAAATGGAAGCCCAGTGAGGGCCTTCTTTGCAGCATTGTCAGCAGCCCACTGGCACAGCCAAACCGCGCGGCATATAGCTACCACCAAGGCAGAAGTTCTCGCACACATCCTAATGGCATCATCCAAGGCAGATAGGATAAAGTTTACAAACACATCACAGTTAGACAGTGCATTAAATACATCAGGTAGCAAATCATCAGGAGCACCGTCAAGTACACTTCTGATCAGGGACTTGAGCGCCACAGATGTAATGACCGAGGCGCAAACCGGGCGAAGCGCCGTCCCCACAAATGCAAAGGCATGGCACGCCAATTGGTCAATGCGACGGTCCTCGGCATCCCGCAGAGTAGTAGAGTCAGGGGAGTGCATAACAGAGGTGTTAGACAGCCCTAGAATAGAAGCATCCACCTCGGGAGGGGATGACCAGCACTTGACCATATCAGCAGGAAAGGGGTACTTTCTGTCCCAACTCTTAGGTATACCGGGAAGTCTACTGGGACGTTCCCACTCCTTAAGCACGAGATTATTGAAATGGTTTGCTCAGGAAATTCCAAACGAGCCTTAGCAGTATGAAAAAGCTCACCCCTTTGCCTCGGAGCCGCAACAGGGGGAGAGATGGACAGAACCTCAAAAATCTGAACCAGCAGTCTGTCAGTATCATCCGGGGCCCAGGAGTCAGAGCCAGAATCGTCTCAACAGATGATCCTGAATCAGAAAACAGCTCCCCTTCGTCCGAGGGGTTATAGCCACATAGATGCAACAACTCATCAGACTCCATAGGGAAAAGAGTGGCATCAGGGGTTAAGTGACGCTTTTTAGCAGTGGCCTTACGCGCTAAAGTATTAGCAATCAATTTTTCAACATTGGCCAGTCTAGCAGACACATCAGGCTGAGAATCTCCGCTTGTATGCAATTCAATGGGGGTGAGACTCAAGCTTGGGGGAGTAGGTGAAGTGAGACGAGGTGCAGGCCCAGCCACAGGAGGGGCGGATTGCAACGTTAGCACCTGCTGTGCGCAAGGAACACAGACCTGTGCATTGTCACCGCTAATAGGTGAGACCCCACAAGCTACACACAGCCGGGCTTGTCCCGAAGGAACCCCGGTCATATTATCCTGAGATGCCTCCATATGGTGATTATTAGCCACAATATGCCAGTAGGGATTGACGCTATAAAGCAACCCTGGATGCCCCAATGACCCGCTAGGGAAGTGGAAGTAATTATACAAGGCCCAACTATCAATTACACCGGGCCGGGGGAAGCCAATGGATTCACCCGTCTGAAAGACACAATGGGAAGAAGGGGTGTCAGAACCAAACACACTAAAATGAGTATGAAGTCGCCCGCGAGGGCACTTACGGACCGCGGTAAGTAGAACCGTCACACGCGCGCGCGCGACCTGACAAAATGGCGATGAGAGTACCTCGAAGGGCGGGCCAGAGCGAGCCGTGACGCAGAGCGCGCCAAGCCAGGCCCCGCCCCCCCTCGAAGAGCGCAAAGCCCACAGACAAGCAACCAATGAGAACGCAGAAGCATCTGAGGTAACGCCGCCGCCCGGCGCGGAGCATCCAAATGAAGGAAAAGACGCGTGCGGCGGCGGCGGCATTTGCAATAGTAAAAAGACAAGTCAGCACGGCGGCTGCCACCACATATACTAGTCAAAAAAACATGACAAAAAGCCGTATGCACGAATCACGATACACGCTCACCCCCCCCTTCTTTCCCCCCCCGAAGGCTACAGGGAGAATGAGGGAGGATGGCTGCCCTCTGTACAGGACCCACCTCTACACGGGGCATGGGACAATAATGCGAGGGGCATCCCATAAAGGCTCACCATCAGCCTATACCGCCTACCCTTTGGTGGGGGATTGCGGTGGAGCAGCGCTCCTTATGCACACATGGTGCTGCCTACCTTCACCCGACCAGTGCAGCCCAGGCTGGGAGGCACATCACACGAGGAACGGGTGGGAATAGTCCAACAGGGCCGCAGGCTAATAGCCCCGCTCACCTGCGAGAGAGTGATAATTTCATGTCTTCACAGTAAGCATTTCAGAGAAATCTGGGAATTTGTGGGAGGTCCCCGGGTATTTGAGCCTGGTTTACATGTCTCTGCAGTGCAGCGCCATCTGGCGGAGGATAACCCAAGTGTAAGTAATCTATCTGGAGCAGGACGTACTGTATACTAAAAATATTGTGACATTTGAACAAAAACAAAAATGTGAGAATGCATTCTCTCACTGTGCTGAATCAACCCTTTTGAGGGTCTATTTGATTAAAAACAGATTAAGAGAGGGAACTTGGTTATTCTGTAACCCCCCACCCCAAAAAGGCAATTCTGTGATACTCACCTGTAGAATTGCTTTTATTTTCGATCCATTACAGGCCGTCCAGATAGTCTTCACGATTGGGTAACTCCGCCCCAAAGGGGGCGTGGACTGCAAGATCAAAGATGTGGCTCCTCCCGGCCCACTATAAAGGCAGCTGCCTCTCAACCCAGGCCCAGTAATTCAAAAGCAGTACTCAATAGAAAGAGGCAGGCCGGGAGGTCCAAAACATAGAGACCATGTTACTTCACATAGCCTCCGCTTGTACTCTCTTGAACCTAAATTTGTATAACTAGTGTCCTATGAGCAATAATGGTTCAATCACCATAAACAGGCATGCAGGAAATAATTAACCTCAAAAGGGCGGGTTGGACGGCCTGGAATGGATCGGAAATAAAAGCAATTCTACAGGTGAGTATCACAGAATTGCCTTTATTCTAAGTATGTCACACACCCCGCTTCAAGATATCCATAACACGTGGGTAATACCGACCTGAAGAGGGCGTCCTGCAGAGATGATAGGGAAAAAGAAAGCCCCTCCCGGTCCATAAATACCTGGGACCTCCCACTCATTACCCAGTCTTTCATCTCTGCAGACGGCGAGCAAGTCAGAAGATGATGCCTCCTCCTTGCACAGGGGGACTTGAGGTAGCCGGGATTATTCCCGGCCCGCGTTTTATTCTATTTCCGCCCAGATGCCACTTATCCTTACTTTACATGCCTCCCAGCCTTGGCTGAGGTCTGGGCGACGGTAGAATGGCACATTAGGTGCCCAGGAGCTAAGCTCCTCCGTGAGACCCTGTATCAGAGGGTAGGCGGTGATCCGGGCTGGTGACCCCAGTTTGGGATGCCCTGTCCCTCGGCCATTCTCCCCTGGTATGTTCCCCTCTCCGGATGCCCTTCTCCTCGAGGGGGGGTGGGGGGGTGAGGGCCTCCTTTTTATTCAGTAGTAGTTTATTCATGAGGTGTATTGTGATACTTTGTGTTTTTTTACTGTTAGCTAGGCAGCCACCGTGGGCTGGGCCCTTATGCTGGTACAGCTGAGGAGATCTCTCTCCTCAGCTGATACTGGTGTCGGCGGGACCGGGCGCAGGCACGTCGCCCGTCTTATGTCTCTTTTCTGGTTCCGGCGCCGCGGCCATTGATATGGCCGCGGCGCCGGTTCCCTGTCAGGTGCGGTGCCCCTTCACATGCTGCAGGGGGGGGGGGGCGCGGGGTCGGGCGCCCGTCCTCCCCGCCTGTCGTCCGCCGTGTTACCGGCGCCGCAGCCTCTGTCATCGCTGTGGCGCCGGTTCTCGCTGGGGTTTAGCCTGTGAGGGGATTTCTCCCCTCACGATGTTAGTATAGGGGGCGGGGCGGGGCAGGGCTTTCGGCGGGCTGCCGAGGCCCGCCCCCGTTAGGCAGGCGCCACTGCGGAGCCTGGCTGTGAATGGAGGGGGGGCGGGGCCAAGCACGATCGCGCTCTCCCGCGCTTGCCACGCCCCCCTTCTTCTCTCAGACCCCTTGCTGCGGCTTCTGGCTCCTGGAGTGCGGTCGCCATCTTAATCCGCAGGAACTGTGAGTGGCCCTGTGGGCCCCATTTTTTTTCATATTGCTGCTTCCCTTTTTTTTTGTACATGTATTTATTGCTGTCCATATTGTGTCTTGCAGGTAGACCTTCATTGGGTTAGGGGGTTTTCTCCCGGTCCTAGGGTCCCTGGGTTAAATTTACCTTATTCAAATCCTCCCACTTGGGACATTAAAGGGGCATCCCGGGTTGCGTATTCGCGTAATTCCCCCGGTCATAGCGACTGCACATAAGTTCACCATATGGAGGCATCCCCGGATACTGGGCTCGGGATCCCCTCGGGGCAATTCCGGAAGTGTATGTTGTGTGGGGTATCCATTACTGGGGACGATGTACTTCTGTGTATTCCCTGTGCACAGCAAACTATTACGCGGCAGTCCGGATCCCAGGCTTCTGGGTCAGCACCGCCGGTCGCTTCATCTCCTCCTCCCAGCTTGATACGCACCCCGTGTGACGTTGTCATGGGTGGGGAGCTGCAATCTGAGATGTGCGCCAGATTGGCCAACCTTGAAAAATTAATCTCCAGTTCGGTCGCCCGTAAGGCCCCGGCCAAGAGAAAGCACTTGTCGCCGGCTCCGCCGGTGGATGACCTTGATGATTTTAATAATCTAGATTATTCTGATTATTCCCCGCTGGAGGAAGGGGAGGTTTATGAGGATTCTGATAATTCTGACGATCAGCAGTTTGTTGGCGCTGACGCTGAGCTTGGGGACTTGGGGAGATCTTCGGATACTCCTAACGCTCTGGCTCAGATGTTTGAGGTTTTGGCTATTTCTCCTCCTGAGGAGGCTCCGCAGCAGAAGGGTGAGTTTTTCGAGGAATCCAGGCCACGCTTGGAATTTCCTAATCAAAAGCATTTTGACAAAATTATTGCTAAGGAATGGGACAGGCCGGCTCGGCTCCCTGGTATTCCTCAGGGGTGGGATAAGAAGTATCCCTTCCCTTCGGATACCGTTAAGCGTTGGGCATCCCCCCCCGAGGTGGATGCACCGGTTTTGGGGTTGTCCAACACTTCTGTGTTAAATAATCCCGATTGTTCCACCCTCAAAGACGGAGAGGACAAACGCATTGACCAAATGGCTTGTCACGGCTTTGCCAGCGTCGGGTCAGCCATGCGGCCTGTTTGTGCTTCGGCGCTGATGGTGGTGGCTGCCAGGTCCGTGGTCAGGGACCTGTTGACATCTTCCGGGCTTCGTCCGGGTAGTGACGAGTTCCTTGCCCTTAAAAGGTGTGAGTTGTTTTTGTCATTTGTTTTAGCCGCCTTGGATGACACCTTGATGATGTGTGGTAGGACGTCGGCTCTGCTGGTGACTATTCGGTGGTCGGTTTGGTTGCGCCAGTGGGCGGCCGATTTTATGTCCAAAAAGTCGCTGACGGCTCTACCTTTTGTTGGATTGCGGCTCTTTGGAGAGAAATTGGATTCTGTCACCAAGGGTGGTAGGTTACCTCAACGCAAGGAACAACGCCGTCCCTCTCGGGGGACGCCTTCCTTTACCCCTTCCTTTCGGGGGGCCAGATCTGGCAGGGGATTTGCTTTCCCCTCCTCCAGAGGAGATTCCGGGAATAGGGGCAGAGGACGTGCCCGTCCAGGTTACAGTTGGGGCTCCAAGCCCAAACCTGCGGTTAAGCCAGCTCAGCAATGAGGGGGCGCCCTCACCCATGCGGGTGGGGGGACGGCTGCGACACTTCTCCCAGGTCTGGGATCAGGAAGTCTCGGACAGATGGATCCGGGAAGTGGTGTCTTCCGGTTACAAGCTGGAGTTCGAGCTCCGGCCCCCTCACAGATTTTTCAGGTCTCGGGTGCCTTCGGAACCTCTGGCTGCACAGGGACTCCTGGTGGCAGTGGAGAATCTTCTGGACTTGGCTGTCATTTGCCCAGTGCCCTCCTCAGACCAGGGCAGGGGTTTTTATTCCAATCTGTTCACGGTACCCAAGAAGGACGGATCGGTCCGACCCATCTTGGATCTGAAGTTTCTCAACAGGTTCATCCGGCCGCGGAAATTCCGCATGGAAACGCTGCGTTCGGCTATCCACTCTCTTCGTCAGGGAGACTTTCTGACGTCCATAGACATCAAGGACGCTTACCTGCACGTTCCAATTTTTCCAGCACACCAGAGGTTTCTCAGGTTCGTGGTGGAGGATCGGCATTTTCAGTTTGTGGCACTCCCTTTCGGTCTTACCTCGGCTCCTCACCAAGGTGCTGGCGGGGGTGATGGCTCTACTCAGGGTTCAGGGTATCCGCATTGTGCCCTATTTGGACGATCTTCTGATTATGGCTTCTTCCTTCAACCAAGCGGAGTTGGACACCAGAACGGTGGTATCCACTCTGGAGAGGTTCGGTTGGGTGATCAACTACCCCAAGTCATCTCTTTCCCCGTCCAGGGTAGTGACCTTTCTAGGAATGTCTCTGGATACTTCGCAGGCCAGGGTGTTTCTGCCCCAGGCCAAGGTTCTTTTGATTCAGGAGTTGGTTCGGCTTCTCTTGTCGGCCCCTCGTCCGGCCATCCGGCTAGGGATGAGGCTGGTGGGGTTGATGGTGGCCTCATTCGAGGCAGTTCCCTTTGCGCAGTTTCACACAAGGACGCTCCAGCTTCATCTGTTGACGGTTTGGGACAAGTCTCCACTATCGTTGGATCAGTCCTTCCAGATGACCCCCCGAGTTCGTCGATCCCTGCAATGGTGGCTGGGGTCTGTCAATCTGTTGAAGGGCAGATCTTTTCTGGCGCCGTGTTGGGAGACAGTCACCACGGATGCCAGTCTGTCAGGTTGGGGGGGTGTTTGGAAGGATCTTCAGTTTCAGGGTCTGTGGGGCCCGCAGGAGGCTCACGAGCCCATCAATGTTCTGGAATTGAGAGCCATCAGGTTGGTTCTGTTTGGCTTGACTCATCAGTTGCAGGGCCTGCCAGTTCAGGTTCGGTCGGACAACCGGATGGCGGTTGCTTACATCAATCACCAGGGAGGGACTCGCAGCAGGAGTGCCCTCAGGGAAGTGTCTTTGATTCTGGACTGGGCAGAGAGCCACGTCCCGTGTATCTCAGCAGTCTACATTCCGGGAGTGGAGAACACGGAGGCGGACTCTCTGAGCAGGTCCTCCTCTCGCCAGGGGGAGTGGTCTCTCAGTCCCCAGGTGTTTCGTTCGATTTGCCTCAGGTGGGGGTTCCCGGCGGTGGACCTCTTTGCCTCTCGTCACAATCACAAGCTTCCGGTATTTGTGTCTCTCTCGCAGGATCCACTGGCTCTGGCGGTGGATGCCATGTCTCTGAACTGGAGGGATCTGGGGTTTCTTTACCTGTTCCCTCCGTTTCCAATGGTAGCCAGAGTGGTGCGCAAGCTGGCCCTGGAGGGCGCGTCGGCGATTCTGGTGGCACCAAGGTGGCCAAGGCAGGTTTGGTTCGCAGACCTGGTAAGACTGGCAGAGGATCAGTTCGTTCTGCCTCTGCTGCCGGACCTGCTCACCCAGGGTCGGCTACGCTATCCCAATTTACCATCGCTGGCTTTGACGGCGTGGCTGCTGAAACCTCCATCTTGAAGGACGAAGGTCTTTCTGATGCGGATTCAGACTCTTATTAGCGCCAGGAAGCGGTCTTCCTCTACCGTTTACTATAGGGCCTGGAGGTCCTATATTGACTGGTGTGAGGGTAGGTCTTTCCCGTGTAGGGAGTTTTCCATTTCCAGGATTCTGGAGTTTCTTCAACATGGTCTGGATCTGGGGCTCCAGCTCAGTACCTTGAAGGGGCAGGTTTCTGCCCTGGCGGTGTTCTTTCAAAGGTCCTTTGCACTTCATCCCTTGGTCAAGACTTTTTTCCAAGGGGTTACGCATGTTCGACCTCCTAGGAAGCCCTTGGTTCCAGTTTGGGATTTGAACCTGGTTCTTTCTGCTCTTCAGGGTTCCCCGTTTGAGCCCTTAAATGAGATTGCTTTGTCTTCACTTACTCAAAAGGTGGCGTTTTTGGTGGCTATCACTTCGGTTAGGCGGGTTTCTGTGTTGGCAGCTTTGTCCATTAAAGCTCCGTACTTCGAAAGGCATCAGGACAAGGTTGTCTTTCGTTTCAAGCCGGATTTTCGTCCTAAGGTGGTTTCTGCCTTTCATCTCAATCAGGACATTGTTCTGCCTTCTCTATGTCCTAATCCTAGCAACGACAAGGAAAGGGCTCTGCATTCCTTGGATGTAGTTCGCGTTGTGAAATACTATCTGGTGGTTACGTCTTCCTTTCGTAAGACTGATGCTTTTTTTGTGGTGCCCTCTGGGCCTAGGAAGGGTTTGGCACCTGGCAAGTCTTCCATTAGTAAATGGATTCGTCAGGCCATCATTGGGGCCTATTCTGCTAAGGGGAGGAGTCCCCCTTTTCGTGTTACTGCTCATTCTACTCGTGCGGTTGGAGCGTCCTGGGCTTTTCAGCACCAGGCCTCGGTTGAGCAAGTTTGTAAGGCCGCTACTTGGTCCTCTGTTCACACTTTTTCCAAGTTTTACAAGGTTGATGTTCGGGCCTCAGCGGATGCTGTTTTTGGCCGCAAAGTTCTGCAAGCTGTTGTGGTTTAAGTTGTGCCTTGTTTTGGATCCCCGCCCTTTTATGGACACTGCTATTGGATGTTCCACGTGTTATGGATATCTTGAAGCGGGGTGTGTGACATACTTAGAATAATACCATTTTGTGAAATACTCACCTGTAAAATGGGTATTATAAGTATGTCACACACCCCGCTTCACCCGCCCTTCTTGTATTCTGGATCCTTTGTATTGTGAACTTTGCGTTGCTTTGGTTTATATTTGCCTCTTCCTGGTCCCTTACCTTACTGCTTTCTTTATACTGGGTAATGAGTGGGAGGTCCCAGGTATTTATGGACCGGGAGGGGCTTTCTTTTTCCCTATCATCTCTGCAGGACGCCCTCTTCAGGTCGGTATTACCCACGTGTTATGGATATCTTGAAGCGGGGTGTGTGACATACTTATAATACCCATTTTACAGGTGAGTATTTCACAAAATGGTATTTTCTTTTCAATCCATTCCAAGCCGTCCAGATAGTCTTCAAGGTTGGGACATCCAAAAGCAGTGTTCTTATGGGCGGGATCCCCATAAGGACAGCAAGTAGTTCATTTCACTACTGCCTGAAGCACCTTTTGGCCAAAAACAGCGTCAGCTGAGGCCCTGACATCCACCTTGTAAAACTTTGTAAAGCATGAACTGAAGACCAAGTGGTGGCCTTACAAACTTGTTCCACCGAGGCCTGATGCTGAAAGGCCCAAGAAGCACCAATGGCTCTAGTAGAATGAGCTGTGTCCTGAAAAGGGGGTTCCTTCCCCCTGGCAGAATAGGCTCTTGCCACCGCCTGTCTAATCCACTTACTGAGTGTGGACTTGGCTGGTGGCAATCCCTTTCTAGAACCTTCCGTTAAGACAAAAAGCAAATCCGACTCCCTGAAAGGTTTAGTCGCAGCCAGGTAATACCTTATGGCTCTAACCACATCCAAGGCATGGAGAGTCCGTTCTTTAGGATTAGTCGGTGCTGGACACAAGGAAGGTAAGACAACTTCCTCATTAAGGTGAAAAGGAGAAACGACATTAGGCGAAAAATCCGACTTAAAGCGAAAAACCACCTTATCTCTGTGCATCTCAAAATAGAGTGGCTTCATACATAGTGCGGCCAGCGCTGATACTCGACGCACTGAGGTGATCGTCACCAGAAAAATCACTTTGAGTGTCAGCATAGTCAATGTTGCGTCATTCAATGGCTCGGAGGGGGCATCCTGGAAAGCAGATAACACCAGATTTAGGTCCCACACCGGTACGACAGATTTACGCGGTGGACGGACATGGGTGACCCCCTAGAAAAAAATCTTGATCAATCTATGATTGGCAATAGACTTCTGGAAAAAAATGGATAAGGCCGAGACCTGACCCTTGAGGGTACTCAACTGGAGGCCCAAGTCTAGACCGTTTTGTAGAAACTCTAGGACTCTAGAAACAGAATATCTCCGACAAGGAAGGTTCCTAGCCTGGCACCAAGCGATATAGGCCCGCCAAACTCTGTAGTATATAATAGAAGAAGACTTCTTCTGTGCCTGAATCATTGTGTGAATAACCGTGGCTGATAAACCCCTCTCCGTCAGGATGGAGGTTTCAATAGCCAGGCCATCAAAGCCAGCGTCCGTAAATTCAGGTGTCCAAGTCCATGTCCGGGTTACCCCAGCGGAGGCACAGAGCTTGAAAGGCCTTCCTGCTGAGGGACCATTCCCCCAGGCGCAAGGACCTCCTGCTCAGGAAGTCTGCCTCCTGGTTCTCCACCCCCAGGATATAAACCGCCGAGATGCAGGGAACATTCTCCTCTGCCCAACTCAGAATCCAGCTCACCTCCTTGAGGGATCTCTTGCTCCGAGTACCACCCTGGTGGTTGATGTAGGCTACAGCCGTCTGGTTGTCCAAGTGGACCTGAACCGCATGGCCTCTTAAATAGGGGGTCAGACGTAGTAGAACAAACCAAATTGCTCTTAGTTCCAAGAGATTTATGGGCAACCAGTTCTGTTTCGGACCCCACTGACCCTGGATCTTCTGGGTCTGCCAAATGCCTCCCCAGCCTGTAAGAATGGCATCTGTGGTAACTATCTCCCATTGGGGAGTCCGAAAGGAATTGCCTACCAGCAGATTCCGAGAATCCAACCACCACAAGAGGGGTGCCTGGCCGGGGGGGGGGGGGGGTGGGGGGGTGAGGCGCAGGCAGGGACAGCAAAAATCCTTGTTCCGGGGATTCTGGCGACCGATCCCAGCTTGCTAGCAGGTTCAGCTGTAGAGGTCTCATGTGGAATTGGGCGAAGGGCACTGCCTCGAAGCAAGCCACCATTAGGCCCACCAATCTCATCCCTAGATGCACCGATGGCTGTTGACAAGCCAGCAGGGCTTGTACCTGCGTCTGGAGACCCAAGGCTTTCTGCTGCGGCAGAAAGACCTTGACCTGACCGGTGTCTAGAGTCATCCCCAGGAAGGATCTCACTGTTGACGGCGTGATATGCGACTTGGGATAGTTGATCACCCAACCGAAGGCTTCCAGGGTTGACAGTACAGTCCGGGTGTCGCTCTCAGCCTCCTGAAGGGACCGGGTCGAGATCAGAAGGTCGTCTAGATAGGGTAATACACGAATACCCTGACCCCTCAGGATAGCCATGATGCCCACCAGAACCTGAGGATAAGCCGAAGGGGAGTGCCACAAACTGGAAATGCTGATCCTCCAGTGCAAACCTCAAAAACTTTTGATGTCCCAGAAAAATCGGGATGTGCAGATCCTTGATCCAGATCCTTGATGTCCACCGTAGACATAAAGTCGCTGGGCCGAAGCGGCCTCACCGCCCACCGCAATGTCTCCATGCGGAAATGTCTGACCCTTATAAATTTGTTGAGACCCTTTAGGTCTAAGATCGGCCGCAGCGATCCGTCCTTCTTGGGAACCGTTAACAGGTTGGAGTAGAATCCCTGACCCTGTTCCTGCCGGGCACATGGCAAATCACCCCTATCCGCAGGAGGTGCTGAACAGCTGCTCTCAAAGCCTCTGCTTTTAGCGGATTTCGGGATGCCCTTGAACATAGAAATTTTGTGGGCGGTCTGGCTGCCAGCTCGATCTTGTAACCTGACGACACCACCTCCTGAATCCAAAGATCCGAGATGTGACGTCTCCAGATTGGAGTAAACAGCAGTAGCCGCCCCCCCACCCGTACGGGTGATGGCGCCCCCTTATGCCTGAGTAGGCTTGGCTGGAGGTTTGGGCTTAGCTCCCCAGGCGGGGTTGGGCCGGCTGCGGGACCTACCTCTGCCCCAGGTATCTCTGCAGGCCCCGGAGATTGAAGAACCTCTTCCCCCCCGAAAGGACCGGTATGAAGAGGAGTGCCGAAAAGGCAGAGTAGGTTTTCTTCTCTGAGAGAGCTTACCATCCTTGACTGAAAGGTCCAGTCGCTCCCCAAACAGCCGACCCCCCACAAAGGGTAAATTTGTGAGGGACTTTTTGGCGGACGCATCGGCTGACCACTGCTTCAACCACAGTGAACGGCGTAATGCTACAAGCAAGGTCGAAGTCTTGGCACCGAGCCTGACTACATCATCCATGGCAGTAACAACAAAGCCGATGAAATCCAAACAGGCCAAAACTGAGTTCCTTGAACTCCTCCGCCCCGTTTGCGAGATTTAGCCTTAGCCACAAGCTGCTTTACCTTTTTCCTCGTGGCTAGAGAAACAATTGCCGTGGCACACGCAGGACATAAGAGGGAACCAACCAAGGTAAAAGCAAGCCAACTGATCCATGCGTTTGTCTGCAGGATCTCTTAAGGAAGCATTGTCAGGTGACGGCATAACAGTGGTGTTTGGCAGACCTGAAATCGGAGGGTCCACCTCGGGAGGATGTGACCACGACTTAATCAACCCGGCAGGAAAGGATACCGTCTCTCCAGGTCCTTAGGAACCGATGGTAGCTTGTTGGGCCTTTCCCACTCCTTAAGTATCATGTTGGAAAAATGCGGCTGCTCTGGAAAAACCCGCTGCTGTCTTTCAGGCCAAAACAAATCACCCTTTTTTCTCTTGGCCATCTTGGGAGGGACAATGTGCAAGGTATCAAAAACAGTAGAAAGCAAGCTTTCCGTATCATCCGGAAGGAAGGAATCCTCATCCGAGGAGGAACCAGAGATGCTGTCTTCTCCAGCGGAGAACAACTCACCTTCCGAGAGTGGGTCATCTGGCGACTCACCTTCCTCCGAGTATACCGGCTCCAAGTGCCGCTTCTTACTCAAGGTCTTTTTAGGGGCTGCCAACGAGAGCTGTTTCTCAAGGCTAGCCAGCCTGTGCGCCAAATCAGCGTGTGTCCCCTTGCTGGGTCCCGCTTCACTAGGGGCTAATTGCAGCAGCGAATGATCCAGAGAGGCTGGTGGTAACGCAGGACTAGCAGGAGCGACCGCCTGCTCATGGTCCAAAACAATGCCTCTGGCGCAAGTGGAATAAATTGTGCTGAACCCGTCCAGGGGATTCCGTCTGCACAAGGGGCAGAGCCTGTCTTGCCCAAGTAGGGTGCCCGGCTCACTATCCCCTGATGCCTCCATTATGATGATTTTGCATATATAATATTCGAAAAGGCTAAATAGACACTAATGTCCTAAGCCTATGGCCGATCCCCTACAACGGGGACCGGGAGAAACCACAACACTCAACCTTCAGCCCACAGTCTAAAATCAAAAAAGAGAGGAGACAGTAATTAAAATATTACCCACACTGTCATATATAACATATTATAGATGAAATACATATATACATAACCTTGTCAAAATAGAACTATAATATATACAAGCATTTCCCCCTCTTCCCTCTTCCCCTTTAACAAATGCAACAACAGAAGGAAAGAGAAGAACTCACGACACCGCGCTGCAGGATTGCTATGGAGACACGCAGGAGCAGCTCAAGCATTGAGGGATAACTTGCAGATGTGCGACAAGAACACGCAGCAACGCGCGTGTTCCAGAATCTTCTGGGCGGGGCAGCGTCACTGGAGCGACGGGCAGCCTGCCCCCGCCACCTCCCCCCGACTCGCGAGGAGCCTGCGGGGCGCGCCGGCCTGCATGCGGCTCGCGCCCCTGCCAGAGGCCTCCGCACGGCGAGGGAACGAGGGAAGGTGAGTATGTGGGGGGAGCGGCAGCGGAGCGCTCCTTGCCGTAGCGTGCTATGGCGACGGAGCTCCCCCGCTCCCCCATGTATAGTAGCACCAAGCACATATTAACAATAAAAAACAATAAAACATGTGGGAGAAGGGAGGGTATATACAAGAATATACAGTGGGTTCACCATAAGATACCTGAGGCCGACCTGCTTGTTGTAAAAAAAGCCTGCGGCCCAGAGCCATGTGCTCTGCCAAAATGCCCCAGACCCCGGGTTTCCCCCTACCGTACACAGATCCCAAAACAGCCAAAGCTGGGAGGCAAAGATGGGTCAGAGGAATCCGCGGAAATAGGGTCCTGCAGCAGGCCGACAGGTTAGGAGGCCCCGCTCTGCTGCTAAAATCTTGCGAGAGTATAAGCGATCTGTGCAGCTCCACTGGGAGCCGGGAGGAGCCACATCTTTGATCTTGCAGTCCACGCCCCCTTTGGGGCAGAGTTACCCAACCGTGAAAACTATCTGGACGGCCTGGAATGGATTGGAAAGAAAACCTGTCCTTCCAACTCAACTGAACACTGTGATCCCCTCTGCACATAAGGTGAAGCCAGTAACTCCAGTGACATCAATTAGGTGGTGTGTTTTATTCTAATGAATCAGGCTTAGCACAGGGGAAGTGAAGGATGTACTGGGGGTTACAAAACACTTGGCCTTCCTCTGTAAAGCTAAAATGGTCCGCATTTGAGATGCTGGTCCACTATCAGGTCTTTAAAAACACCACAAAATCTGCATATTTATCCTGTAGTGCTTTCGTGTCTTTGGTAGCCGCAACTATACCATCCCATAATTGTTGACAACCAGTAGGGTGTGCAGGACAGTTGTGCATGTCCATTAAACTGCCTTTTCTTCTGCCTCTATATAAAAACAATAGTTTGCTTGGCGCTGCCCTTTTATTACACAGTGTTGGTAAGGTGGTTTTAATATTGTACAACCAAAAGGCCTCAGTAGTGCTTACCTCTTTTTTGCATATTCCCATGTTGCCGCCTATCTGTATCATGTCTTTCACTAGAAGGAAATAAAATCGGTTAAGATGGCTGGCTGGCATCACATTTAAGCAGATCTAAACCCTCCCTGGGAATTTGATGGGTGGATAATATTTTCTGGTGACCGAGCTGCTGAGATCTTGTAAGATCAGTGGCTGAAACAATCTAGTAATCTACATACATGAAATCTACAAATATCAACATGGTCAACTGCATTTCTACTCTACTTATAAAAAGGTTTTTGATTAAAGGGCCTCATATGTGGATAGACCCCAAAACACCTGTCAGAGTAGCTAAATAATGCAGATAACGATTCCCTTAAATGTCAATGCTCTTTGAAGGAAAACTCCCTTTTTATCATTTTTTTGTGTTCTGGCTTATTATTTTCCTCTACTGAAATGTTACATAAATATGTGTGTTAGGATTGTGCCTCCATACCTCTGAATTACTTATCAGCTTACTGCTACCATGTTGCCTTTATTCCTGTGGCTCTGTGTTGCTGGCTGCGGCGTTCCTGGCCTTTTCACTGTAACATGTGAGCTCATCAGTAGCTTGGGCAAAATCAAGCAGCATTAATGGCCTCTCCTATTCTGATGGCTTTTAGCTGAGCTAGAGATGTATGATATTCAAATATGTGCTTTTCCCTCACAAATGCACAGTCTAACAAAAGGAATAGACTTTATCAAATACACGGAAGACAATTAAAAACAGAGCAAGCCATGCTCTGCCGAATGGAAAATCTGAGAAATACCAACATGTACACATTTATCAACTGCTAAGCTGGGTGGTCAGTAACCCCAAGCGGATGGCAAAATGTCATGATCTCTCAATAAAGATGTGGCAAATGCTTAATCTATAAATAAAACAGCAGCAGTAAAAATGTAAATGGAAGTAAGATGCAATAATATGACCTGCAGGGAATCACACTGCAGGTTACTTATAATAGTTGCCGTGCTTTTAATTTCTTTGCATTTTTTTAAAATAGAAACAATTTTTTTTACTAAGTAAATGGTAAATGCAACACACACAACACAGGTACAGCACAGCATAAAGCGTTATACTTGCGTTGCCCTAGACTTCTATTGGCTTGCACTAGTGTTGCGTTTAAAACACTGCATGCTGCATTTTCTGGACAGGATAGTGCAGTACATTTACATGAACTGGCCCACTGAAAACAATGGGCAGAGTTTTTCCTTGCACTGCACAATGCAGAGAAAGCGGGCAGGTGAGAACAGATCAGAAAAAAGGATTTCTTTAAAATTCTTGTCCTGTGGTATTTAGTAAATAACGACAATTTTACCTCTGAGAGGACTCTGAGCTGAGGGAACGGGAGGGGGCAGGCGCTGTATTACGCTTCACCCATGCGTTCTCCTTAGGAGGTGGGGCAGGCATAACTTTTAATGGGAGCAGGGAGTCTGATTTGGGAGACTTGGGGTTCGGCGACTCCTCATCTTTTCCAAAGACTTCATTTTCTACAGATTTCTCACTTTCTCTCCTTCGGGAGACTGTGGAGGAACAAGCAGAATAAGAAGTTACAGAGTAGAACTGTGAATACACTTATAACAAGGTGTGTTTAGGACTAGGAAAAATCCTCAACAATTAGGCAGATTGGTCTGTTAATACTTCCTCCATAATGGTTATCCTAAGGCCCTGTGCTAATACAAGCAGTATACATGGACATATGGATTTTTTCCTCATATTAAAAATAGTGACATTGCTTATCTCATTCAGGGTTTTCTCCATAGGGTGAACCAAAAATAATAAAAATACCGTTTTGTGAGTACTCACCTTTAAAACGGGTATTATGAGTGTGCCATATACTCCACTTCGGTCTTCATGACATCTGGGTAATCTCCAGTAGAGGGCGAACTTCTGCAGAGATGAATATGCAAAAAAAGAAAGCTCTCCCGGTCCATATATACCTGGGACCTCCCACCAATTCCCCAGTGTATAAAAGCAGTAAAGGGTCCAGGAAGAACCAAATATAACCTTAACAATCAAAACCAATGGTTCACCATATAAAAGCCCCAGAATACCTGAAAAAAAGGGGTGGGGCGAAGTGGAGTGTATGGCACACTCATAATACCCGTTTTAAAGGTGAGTACTCACAAAACGGTCTTATTCTAAGTGTGCCATACACGGTCTTCATGACATCTGGGACATCCAATAGCAGTGTCCGTCATGGGTGGGAACCAGAAACAGTAAAGAATGTACCAACTCAAACCACTGCAGCTTGCAGAACCTTGCGGCCAAAAACAGCATCCGCCGAAGCCCGCACATCAACCTTGTAAAACTTGGAAAAAGTATGAACGGAAGACCAAGTAGCAGCCTTACAAACTTGTTCAACAGAAGCCTGGTGCTGAAAAGCCCAGGATGCACCAACAGCACGAGTAGAGTGCGCAGTGAGCCTAAAAGGGGGAGTCCTCCAGAATAGGCCCCAACAATGGCCTGACTAATCCATTTGCTAATCGTAGACTTAGCAGGCGCCAACCCTTTCCTGGGCCCGCAGGGCACCACGAAAAAAGCGTCCGTCTTGCGGAAGGAAGAAGTAGTCACCAAATAGTACTTCACACAGCGAACAACATCCAAATTGTGCAAAACCCTCTCCTTGTCATTGTTAGGCTTAGGACACAAGGAAGGGAGAACAATATCCTGATTGAGGTGGAAAGCAGACACCACCTTAGGAAGGAAATCCGGCTTAAAACGAAAACCCACCTTATCCTGGTGTCACTCAAAGTAAGGGGCCTGAATCGACAAGGCCGCCAACTCAGAGACACGCCGAACCGAGGTAATAGCCACCAAGAAAGCAACCTTCTGAGTGAGAACCGAAAGAGCAACATGCTGTAACGGCTCAAAGGGAGGACCCTGCAGAGCCGAAAGAACCAAATTCAAATCCCAAACAGGAACTACAGCCTTCCGAGGGGGCCGCACATGCGCGACCCCTTGTAAAAAGGTCTTAACCAGCGGGTGTACAGCAAAAGACCTCTGGAAGAAAACTGACAGAGCAGAAACCTGTCCTTTCAAAGTACTAAACTGGAACCCAAGATCCAGATTAAGCTGAAGAAACTCCAAAATCCTGGGTATTGAAAAAACCCTGCAAGGCAAGGCCCTAGCCTCACACCAATCAATATAGGACCTCCAAGTCCTATAGTAAATGCCAGAAGAGGACTGCTTCCTAGCCCTAATCAGGGTCTGAACAACAGTCTCAGACAAACCTTCCTCTTTCAAGATGAAGGTTTCAGCAGCCAAGCCGTCAAAGCCAGCGTTTGTAAATTGGGGTAAAGTAGATGACCCTGAGATAGCAGGTTCGGCAACAAGGGAAGCCGGTACTGGTCTACGGCCATCCTTACGACGTCTGCGTACCAAACCCTTCTTGGCCACCTTGGAGCCACCAGAACCGCTGGTGCCCCTTCTAGAACCAGTTTGCGAACTACCTTTCCCAGCATGGAGACGGGTGGAAACAGGTACAGAAACCCCAACTCCTTCCAAGCCAGTGACAAGGCATCCACTGCCAGAGACAGAGGATCCTGAGAAAGAGACACAAAGGCCGGAAGTTTGTGATTGTGCCACGAGGCAAAGAGATCCACCTCCGGAGTCCCCCACTTGCGGCAAAGATCCAGAAAAACCTCGGGGTTGAGAGACCACTCTCCGTGGCGAGAGGATCCCCTGCTCAGGGAATCCGCCTTTGTGTTCTCCTCTCCCGGTATGTAGACTGCCGAAAGGCACGGAACATTGCTCTCCGCCCAGTGTAGGATCAGAGAGACTTCCCTGAGGGCACTCCTGCTGCGAGTCCCTCCTTGGTGATTTATGTAAGCTACTGCCGTTCGGTTGTCCGAACGAACCTGAACCGGAAGACCCCATAAATGTGGGGTCAGCCGAGCCAGAACCAGTCGAATGGATCCCAGTCGAATGAGCCCCAAGACTTTGATGGGAGTGTGAGCCTCCTGGGGACTCCACACCCCGCTGAACTGATGACTCTTACAATAACCTCCCCAGCCCGACAGGCTGGCATCCGTGGTAACCGTCTCCCAACAAGGAACCAGAAAGGATCTGCCCTTGACCAGATTGCTCGAGTCCAGCCACCACCGAAAGGACTGCCGAACCCTGGGAGACATCCTGAAGGGCTGATCCAATGACTGTGGGCACCTGTCCCAATACGTCAATAGGTGAAGTTGAAGAAATCTCATGTGAAACTGTACAAACGGCACCGCCTCGAAGGAGGATACCATCAAACCCACCAGTTTCATCCCCTGTCGGATAGAGGGACAAGGACTGGCCAGAAGAAGGCAGATCAGGCCCTGAATCCCCTGCACCTTGGTCTGGGGCAGAAACACTCTGGGCCGAATGGTATCCAGATTCATGCCCAGAAATGAAATCACACGAGACGGGGAGAGAGAAGACTTGGTGCGGTTGATCACCCACCCGAACCTTTCCAGGGTCGACACCACCTGGTGGGTGTCCAGCTCCGCCTGATGGAGGGAAGAAGCTGATATCAACAGATCGTCCAGATAAGGCACAATGCGAATGCCCTGAGATCTGAGCAGAGCCATTATGCCCGCCAAGACCTTGGTGAAGACCCTCAGCGCCGAGGTCAGACCGAAGGGAAGAGCTACAAACTGAAAATGTTGATCCTCCACCTCAAACCGGAGGAATCTCTGATGTGCCTGAAAAATCGGAACATGCAGATACGCATCCTTGATGTCTATGGACGTCATAAAATCCCCTTGGCGAAGGGAATTGATAGCCAAGCGCAGAGTCTCCATGCAGAACTTTTTGGCTCTGATAAACCTGTTGAGAACCTTGAGATCTAGAATGGGTCTCACCAAACCCTCCTTTTCGGGAACCGTGAAAAGGTTGGAGTAGTAACCCCTGCCTCTCTCCGACAGAGGCACCGGCCATATAACCCCCATGTCCATAAGGTTTCTTACTGCTAACAGGAGCCCCTGAGCAGCCTGAGGGTCCGAGGGCACCCGAGACCTTAAGAATCTTGGGGGCGGCCAGTACTCAAACTCCAGTTTGTACACGGAGGAGACCACTACCAAGATCCAATTGTCTGTGACCTCCCGGGCCCAGACCTGGAAGAAGAGCCGCAGCCGTCCCCTCACCCTTGCGGGTGAGGGCGCCCCTTCATTGCTGAGCCGGTTTAACGGCCGGCTTGGGCTTGGAACCCCAGGCAGGCGCAGGACGAGCCCGACCTCTGCCTCTGTTCCAGGACGAGCCCCTGACACCCGAGAAGGCCAAACCCCTAACCGCTCTGGCCCCTCGAAAGGAAGGAGTGAACGAGCCCGCCCCCTGAAAGAGGCAGCACTGTTTCCTCCGCTGAGGCAACTTACCTCCTTTAGCAACAGCATCCAATTTATCTCCAAACAGCCGCGAACCCAAGAAGGGAAGAGCTGTGAGCGACTTCTTGGCCCCAACGTCCGCTGTCCACTGGCGGAGCCAGACCAATCTGCGCATAGCCACCAGTAAGGCTGAAGTCCTACTACACACGACAATAGAATCTTCCATCGCAGCCATGACAAAATCCATGAACAATTCGCATTTTTAAGGATAGCGAACTCAGCGCCAGCTGGATCAAACTGAGCGTTATTCAGCCAGTCCCTGATAAGAGACCTAGTAGCAAGCGACACCAGGGCAGATGCACTAACAGGCCGCAGGGCCGAGCCCATGTTGGCAAATGCGTGGCACACCATCTGATCAAGGCGCTTATCCTCGCCATCCTTAAGGGATGTGGCGTCAGGGGTATTCAGCACAGAAGAGTTGGTCAAGCCTAAAACTGGCGCGTCAACCTCGGGAGGAGAAGACCAGCGCTTAACCGCCTCCACTGGAAAAGGATACTTCTTATCCCATCCCTGAAGCACACCAGGAAGCCGACTGGGCCTCTCCCATTCCCTAAGGATTAGCGCATCAAAATGACCCTGGGTAGGGAATTCCAGACGGGGCTTGCAGGCCCGAAAAAAATTCCCTTTCTTGAGAGGGGGCGCCTCAGGCGGTTCAATATCCAACACCTCCAATAAATGTGACACAACAGTGGCCGTATCTACGGCATCCCCCAGCGCCTGCTCGACATTGGCCTTCCCAGGCTGAACATAGTCAGCCTCTGTTTCCTGATACAGTTCCCCCTCCTCTAACGGGGAATAATCTGACAAATCAGCGGAATCGTCGTCAACATCCCACACGGGCTGAGCCGACGACAAATGTCTCTTTTTTGCCTGGGCCTTCTTGCCCACAGTGCTAGCAATAAATTTCTCGATGCTGGCCAACCTAGCCCAAACATCAGAAAGCGACTCCCCACTGGTACCAATGTCACTTGGGGTACGGATAAGGTGGGGAGGGGAAGGCGATGAAGCGGGAGGAGCCGACCCAGAAGGCTGGGTACCAGACTGCCGCGTTATGGCCTTTTGTGCGCATGGTATACAGATCAGCACATTCTCCCCCGTAAGGGATACCCCACACACGGCCCGGATTGTCCCAGAGGGATCCCAAGCCCAGTATCCTGTGGAGCCTCCATATGGTGAATTTTTGTGGTCAGTCGCAAGACCGCAGGGAAATTACGCATAAGCAACCCGGGATGCCCCTTACAGTTCCCGGTGGGAGGATTTTAGGTGGACAATTTTACACTAGGGACCCCAGGACGGACCCCTTAATATGCACATATACAGGGCAATCTGTAACACACAAAACAGGCAACATAAGTGCAGTGCTGAGTAAAAATGGCAATAACCTTACAGTATAAAAGACCACAGCATTTGATCTTGCAGCCACACAATATATATATATACATATATATATATATATATGTTAACTATATCCCAGCCAGACAGTGTGAAAAACACACACACACATGCTCGCGACCAGTGGGGGCCCCCGCTAGAGAGGAGCCCCCACACACAAGCTAAGGAAGTGGCCATCGGGCCCTTGCCACACCGATCTGCTATGCGGCCTGCTTATAGAAGATGGCCCCCACAAAGCCTCATGCATGAAGAGGGAGAGCAGGGGGGAGGGCAGGCCAGCGCAGAACGCGCGCTTGCCGAGGCCACGCCCCCCTCCCACCAACGCGGACCCATAGAAACGAGCACAGCAATCGCGCCAAAGAAGGGGGCAGGGCTACCCTTCCCGAACGCAGCCTGAGGGGGAGAAGCTCCCCCAGGCTGCCACTAGCCCTGTTATGCCAGGAAAGGCACTCCCCGTATGTCACTCACACACACACAGTAAAATACACCAACACACACAGGGACATAAGCTGGGAAAACGAAATAACAGTCAGGCCAGGCAACCCCCCCCCCGCCCCCCTTAGGGGGATAAGGGACCTGGAAGGGGGGGAACCCTGCCAGAAGCCGGCCATAAGCCTAGAGGGACGGGGCATCCCACACCAGGATCACCAAGAAACCTGGATAACCGCCTACCCCATAGTGAGGTCTCACGGTGGAGCAGTGCTCCTACTGCACCCGTAGGGTGCTCTTACCTTCACCAGGACCCGCAGCCTAAGCTGGGAGGCTCAATATAGGGGCAATTTAGAAGGGTCCTGGCAGTAATAGGGACAATAGAAGGCTTCATCTTCTGTCTTGTCGCCTTCCCTACAGAGAGGGACTGGGGAATTGGTGGGAGGTCCCAGGTATATATGGAGGGCTTTCTTTTTTTGCATATTCATCTCTGCAGAAGTTTGCCCTCTACTGGAGATTACCCAGATGTCATGAAGACCGAAATGGAGTGTATGGCACACTTAGAATATATAGCCCTCTTTTCCCTAAGGGCATCCCGATTTAGGGCGGATGGGTAAAGCGTACACAGCGGGAATGCTATCAAGAGGCCTGTGCATGTACTGTGGGATTGAGGGGAGTATAAATCATAACTAGGGGGATTCACAAAGCGGGATATTACATTCAAGATACCTCTAGGACAGGGAATCACCCAGCCTTAGTCTGCTAGTATGAAACATAATGGGTCCTGGGTTTGAAGCGCCTACGCTTACCGCCGACCTCCAGCGTCAATGGCCACATCCACTCCTTTCACCGCAATGGAGGAGGGACTGCTAGGCCTTAACAAGCCTCCTCCATGACAATGAATAGAGCGGGCATGCTGAATCTATGTGACTGACACAACACTGAGGCAATGTAGAGAGGCGGCCAAACAAGGGCACCACAGGGCTCAATCTCAGGAACCAATACATTTTTATACCACCAGACTCGTATAGAAGAACTGTACTTTTGATTCATTCTGTCTAGACTGTTCCTTGATTGAAACAAGGACTGCTTGTATGTGCACAAGAGGGATGTCACATCCTGAAGGAGTTAAAGTGGACCAACACCCACGGCAAGGGTGTTGATGGTCACCGGCGCCACCACTATATGACAGGCTGGGGAGGGGGATCCAGAATGCTGGAGCCCCCCTGCACATAACCCCCAAAAAGCCCATAATCTTTATCTTCTCCTCACTTTCCCGGTGAGAATACAGCGCCGCAATGGGCTGCCCGCCGCTCACATGAGCAGAACATTCGGCAGCCTGGGGGGTTATGCCCGGGGGTCGGTGTGGGGGGTTTCTAGCATTCTGAACCCCCCCCCCCACCCCCCAGCCTGTCATTGAGCTAGTGGTGGCCCACATTGGCAGGGTGGTACTGGAGAGGCTGATGAGAGAGTGATTTCCTCAGTCACAGTGCCGAGCTGAGAGGAGGCACAGTGCTAGAGAAACACTTGGCAAAGTAGACTGCTGTTTATTTTTGTTAACCTTTTGCATGAAAAAACCCTTTTAAAAGATACATGCCACATGAAGATATTTAAAATATGGCTGCAGTTGCAAAACCTTTATAAAAAGGGGCAGCATCACTGATGCAAAGAGATAATTACAGCAGATCTAACCTGCTCTGTTGGTCATTCTTGCAACAATGTAACGATCGGGAGAGCTCCTGGCAACATATATTAATTTAGTACTGCTCTCTGCCATCCAATTGAGAAGAATTTGAGATGACCATGGCTTAAAACAGTAAGCATTATATAGACAGATAGGATTGGACCAAAACCCCAGAAGTTGGACCCCTTGCTATATACCTCGCTCAAAAACAGCTTTTTAAATTTCAATCATGTATTCGCATATGCATATGCATTTAAAGCAGACCAAATATCAAAAAAACATTTGGTCTGGTAATAGGTGACAAACTATTTGAGAGGCCTTAACTCCATGTAGATGTTATGGAATAGCAGGCAGATTATATGCTGTATAACTGAATGGCAGCAGCCATCTTGCCACATACACAAGTCCAGTTTACATAGAAATTCTAATACCCACAGTCAAGATTGCCTCACATATCTGTGCAATCCTCCTTTATTTTTAGTACAAAGCCATAAGCTGTGGTGACTCTTGCTCTGTTGCACAGCTGAAAGAATTTTATGAATTTAGAGGATACATTGTCTGAATAGTCTGCAGTAAATCCAGATTCCACAGTGATAAAGATACATTGTTGCAGATTTCCCTTCACACACACAATCCCTCTAGCAGCTGGTTATTCAGTGTGTGAGTGTTTATATAACACAATACACGTGCTGCCCGTGTTTCTGAGGCATTTATTTCCCCCAGTTTGGTGTGGGTTGCTGCTAGCACAGCAACCCCCTGTGTGCTTATGTGTGGGACAAGATGGCCGCTCCCATGCAGTTTTGCAGCAAAGAATTGGCCTGTTATTCCAGAACACCTGCATGAAGTTAAGCCCCCTCAAATAGTTTTTGCCAGAGGGCAATTTACTAAACTTTCTGCTTTTTGGTCTGCTTTAAAAAAACAAGCTTCTTTACTTACAACTACATATTGAATATTGCACAGGATATGTCAGGATGGCGCGAGGGGTCTGGATTAATGAAACAGGGCCCTTCCTGGGAGAGTTAGGTCTGCTTTCAATCACCACCCTATCTCCTGAAATAAGATAAACGGAAGACATAGGGCTTGATTCACTAAGAGTTGAAATACATTCTCTTGGTAGTAAAAAAATTAATTCATGAGGAAAAAGCTTGAAAATTTCACTGTTGCTGACTCACCAGATAGGAAGACAATGAAAGTCAATGGCATTTTTTACTAGAGTAAAAAGGAGTAAAAGGCTCAATACTTTTCTCAGGAGTAAAAAAATGACATTTACTTTCATTGTCTTCATATCTGATGATTCACTAAAAGTTAAATTCTCAGGCTTTTCTTTCTCATAAATTGAGTTTTTTTACTACCATGAGAATTGAACATTTTCAACTCTAGTAATAGTGAATCAAGGCCATAGTGCTCCTCTGTTCATCTGATTTCTTAGGACCAGCTAGCCCAGGGGCTTCTGGCTTTCCCAGGGGGCATCCTGAATCGGAATGCCCTGCTGTGTTAAACCCCCCCCCCAGGGCGCCAATAAACACTTGCCTTTCCTTGGGCCGATGGGGCATGTGTGGGCTCCCGTGCAATCAGAGGCAATTGCTCAAATTACGTGATTTGATTGTTGACAATGGGGAGCATTCCCTGAATTGTGTGAGTACTCCGGCCCCAGCCATTCAGATAGGCCATGCAGGAGCACGCACTCCCCATTCATTTCAATCCAACCCGCTTGCCGAATGACATCATCACAGCTAGTGACTGTGATTGGACGGGAGCCCACGCATATGACATTGGATCAGGGCCGAGATAAGCAGATCAGACAATTTGGGGGGTTTCACACAGCAGGCCATCTTGGGAAGTGGAACCCAGGGTATGTTCCACTTTAATGCTCCAAGATTTATTCATTTATAGCCAACCTTCAGTCACAAGTTACTTTAAGGTCACAGTGATACACACACTATGTGAATTGCATTGGAGTGAGCCAGGCTTGATTGACAGTGTGGAGGGCTCCAATCTAGCCTATCACTAACAGCAGGGTTGTCAACCTGACAAGAGCCTCAAGATTCAATTTGTGGTCAGAAACAAAGGGAGGCAGCTGTCCTTTCTGTGACTAGAGCAAAGAGACTCCATGAGGTAAGCAGCCAGCCAATTGATTTTAAAGCTTGGTAAGTCAATCCCTTAAGTTCGTTTTAACAATCGGACTAGAGGGGATTATGATTTAGCATGTACCTGCCGTTACAGGGATTGTCCAGACTAAGAGTAAAAACAAATAGTTGTATGCCTATTTGCCATGCAGAGAATTCATCCTAGTGTGCTGCTGAATAGATAGTATTGCTGAGATTTAGCCCCTTTCCTGTAGCCAAGCCCCTGGCATTATTCAAGAATATCTGTTATTTTTTAGCATTGGAAGGTGGACCTATCTTCACCCTTCTTGCACCAGACTGAAGGACACACCGCTGCTTATGTGTAGGGGAGGATAGCTGCTCCATGCGTTGCTTGTCTGTCTTCTCCCTGCTTCTATGTATAGGTCCACTTTTAAGTGCTAAAAAAGGTGGTCACAAATAAACAAATATCAGGGTCTTATCCCTGTCAAAGATCCTTAGGATACCAAAATCAGGCATGGAATACTACTGTATGACGGGGAGAGGAAATAGCTGTTCACTGCAATGCAGCGGGTTTCCTTTTGGGGGCGTGGCTGCCGTATGGGTGCAGGTTTCTCCTATACTCCATTACATGGAGTTCAAATAGGAAAAGGTGAGCATCTCTCTAAATGCAGGATAGGTTAGTTTACTGCCCCTGTGGACCAGGGCCTTGTCTGGGCACAGAGCTGTCTGCATAAAGCAATTAATTTTCTGGAAAAGTATAAACTGATCTACTTCTTCCAATATCAACCCAGCACAGTTTTCTGATCCTTCTTGAGGACATGATTAAGGGAAAGTCCAGTCTAAAAAAATCTCTTGTGGTTCATGGGAGCAGCCATGATGATATTACATACTGCTGCTGCTCCTCCATTGAGATATATGAGACAAAGCACTCTCCCCTCCCTTCTGCTCTCAATAGAAGTGACGCAGTAACTTAAAGTGATGACTTCTCCCTCATGACTGCATTCTAGTACCACCGCTCATGTCATAAGACTCAAGCTGCTGGTAGAATTCTGTGGGAAGGGGAAGCAGTTAAATTGTTTGCACTTTCTGAAGAAACAAATGTATCTAGTTGCTCTCAGCTGTGAGCAGAGCAATAATGAGTCATTGCAGCTGATTGAGTTCTACCTCTGGCTAGAAAGAAGGGTAAGATTGCACAGATTGCAAATTGGAGTTTTTAAAATCAGGGCTCTCATGTGTAAATCAAGATGGCATCTCCCATGTAGTTCAAAACCACAATGGAGTTTAGCCCTCTCAAGCAGCAGTTTACTAAGCTTTAAAATCTTCAAAATTAATGGCGGGTATGTGGCCTACATTAAAGTGCTTGATCACACCTCTTTGATAGGCTCACAACAAAAAAGACAACTATTTCCTGTGATACTCAACTACCCCCTCCAGCACATCATGCTGTGCTCCAATGTAATGTGGGGGAGTATCCATATACTTATAGGCTAGTGCGATGGAATTCCTAATCTACCTTGCTAGTGTGGCTTTAGAGGCTGCTAAGCCTTTATAACAAAAAATAACTGATCGGCCCTCCCGAAATTATGAGTTCTTTCTATGTATTTGATTATCAGTTTGCATACATCTAGAGCCTGGGAAGAATCCTCAGGGTTATCCGGGTCTGGAGGTAGAGATGGAATGACTATCTCCTTGAAGCGATGAAACTGAGAAACTATTTTAGGGAGATGCAGGTGATCAGGCATTAAAATATCTTTATCAGGAAAGATGGTAGAGTAAGGCTCTCTGGTCTGTTGACTAGTGAGTCATTTCTAAGCCTTTTAGCTGACAGGCCAAGGCCTGGGCCTTTAAAAGTACTTACTGCCAACCCAATACTGAAGCCTGCTACCTTATTCATACTGTTGACTTCACAGAATGAAATAAAACATTTCCATATCTTTGCATATATCCTTCCTGTAGTCATTTTTCTACTGTCTAGAAGCTTCATAACTACCTCTAAGAGATAGACTTTTGTCTCTCAGTATTTGCCAATTAGGATCCATGCAGAGTCTGAGATGCTGGAGATCTGGATGATCCCAAGGCTCTTCTGATGCCATTGTCTTTAAGGCAAACAGCCAACTTCTTCTTAGCCACATGGGAGCGATAAGTATGACTCTGAGCTTTTCCGCTGCAATCTTCTGAATGACATGAGGGAGGAGCTAAAGGAAGGCTAGACTGAGCTTCCAAGGTTGGGCTGGAGCATCCACCCCCAGGGCTCTGTTCCCCAAAACTAGGGGGGAAAACAGCTGACACTGTGGTGACTATGTTTGGAGTGCCACACTTTGCTACCAGTAGAGAAAAATACAATTCTGTGATTACTCACCTGTAGAATTGGTATTATGAGTATACAGTACGACCTGTTCCAAATCTAATACTTACAGTTGGGATATACTCCGCCCGGCCCCTCAAATACCCAGGGACCTCCCACAAATCCCCAGCATTGAAAAGCATTTAAGGAGAAGCCGGGAGAATTAAACAATCCAAACTATCAACTATAACAATGATAACAATCACCATACAGGGGATCCAAGAAAATGTAAACCAAAGGTGGGTTGAAGCAGGACGTACTGTATACTCATAATACCAATTCTACAGGTGAATAATCACAGAATTGTATTATTCTTAGTATACAGTACGTCCTGGTCCAAATCGAATACTTACAGTTGGGACATCCAATAGCAGTGTCCATAAAGTAGGGTGGGATCCCCAAGAAGATCAGCAGCAGGCAGTTTAAACCACTGCCGCCTGCAGAACCTTGCGGCCAAAAACAGCATCAGCAGAGGCCCTAACATCAACCTTGTAAAACTTTGAAAAGGTATGAACAGAAGACAAAGTAGCGGCCTTGCAAACTTGTTCAACAGAAGCCTGGTGCTGAAAAGCCCAAGAGGCACCAATAGCACGAGTGGAATGAGCAGTAAGGCCGAAGGGTAGGCCTGAATCACAGCCTGACGAATCCACTTGCTGATAGTAGACTTGGCAGGAGCCAAACCCTTCCTAGGACCCAGAAGTTTTCCTGAAAGGTGCAGTAGCCACCAGATAGTACTTCAGACACCTAACCACATCCAAAGAGTGCAAAACCCTCTCCTTAGCATTGCTGGGATTAGGGCACAAAGAAGGAAGAACAATATCCTGATGCAAATGAAAAGCAGACACTACCTTAGGCAGAAAATCAGGTTTGAAACAAAACACCACCTTGTCCTGGTGCCTCTCATAGTAGGGGGGCTGAATGGACAGCGCCGCCAACTCAGACACACGCCTGACAGAAGTGATAGCCACCAGCAATACAACCTTGAGCGTAAGAATGGCCAAGGCAGCATCCTGCACAGGTTCAAAGGGGACACCCTGCAAGGCTGACAGAACCAAGTTCAAATCCCAAACAGGCACCATAGGTTTACGTGGGGGACGCACGAGTGACCCCCTGGAAAAAAGTCCTGATCAGAGGGTGCTGAGCAAAGGACTTCTGGAAAAAGATAGCCAGGGCAGAAACCTGACCCTTCAGAGTACTGAGTTGGAGCCCCATCTCCAACCCATGCTGCAGGAACTCCAGAATCCTGGGAATAGAGTAAACACGACAGGGAAGAGACTTAGACTCACACCAGTCAATGTAGGCACGCCAAACCCTGTAATAAATGGAAGAGGAAGACTTCTTCCTAGCTTTAATCAAAGTATCCACAACTGAGGAAAACAGCCCCTTCTCCAGCAAGATGGAGGTTTCAGCAGCCAAGCCGTCAAAGCCAGAGTTTGTAAATTGGGATGGCGTAGTGAGCCCTGAGTGATCAGATCTGGCACCAAGGGCAGAGCGTACTGATCTACTGCCAGCTGTACCACGTCTGCGAACCACACTCTTCTTGGCCACCTGGAGGCCACCAGAATTGCTGGCACCCTTTCCAGAGCAATCTTGCGCAGAACCCTGTCCAGCAGGGGAATTGGAGGGGAAGACATACAGGGATTGAAAGTCCTTCCATGACATTGCTAGCGCATCCGAGGTCAGGGCCAGAGGATCCCTGGACAGAGAGACAAAAGCTGAAAGCTAGTGATTGTGGCGGGACGCAAACAGATCAACATCTGGTTGGCCCCAACGGTGGCACAGAGATTGAAACACCCTGCTGCATAGGGACCATTCTCCCTGGCGAGAGGTCCCCCTGCTCAGAGAGTCTGCCAGGCGATTTTCCACCCCTGGGATGTACACAGCTGAAATGCAGGGGACATTGGCCTCCGCCCAAGTCAGGATCAGAGACGCTTCCTGGAGGGCCCCCTTGCTCCGGGTCCCTCCCTAATGATTGATGTAGGCAACTGCCGTCTGGTTGTCTGAGCGCACCTGAACAGGCAGGCCCTGAAGATGAGTAGTCAAGCGAGCCAGAACTAACCTGATCCAAGACATTGATAGGAGTGTGGGCCTCCTGAGGGCCCCACCTCCCCTGGAACCGCAGGGACTTCCAGAAACCCCCCCAACCTGACAGACTGGCATCCGTCTCCCAGGAAGGGGCAAGAAAGGATCTGCCCCCCAACAGGTTCCTTGAGTCCATCCACCACAAGAGGGACCTCCTGACCAGGGGGGAGAGCACACAGACCCTGCCCAGGGACGCTGGGTCCTTGTCCCATACAGACAATAGGTGAAGTTGCAGAGGTCTCAAGTGGAACTGAGCATAAGGGACCGCTTTGAAGCACGCCACCATCAGGCCCACCAGCTGCATCTCCTGCCTGATGGAGGGATGGGGACAAGCTAGGAGGGACTGAGCCTGTGCAATCAGACTGTCCACCTTCTGCTGAGGAAGGAAGATCCTTGCCTGAACTGTATCCAGATGAATTCCTAGGAATGGAGTTACCAAGGAAGGGGACAGTGAGGACTTGGGGTGGTTGATCACCCATCCAAATGACTCCAGAGTGGACACCACCAGCTGAGTATCCAACTCCTGCCTGATGTAGAGACTGGGAAGTGATGAGGATGTCGTCCAGATAGGGAAGCACGCGGACGCCCTGACATCTGAGTAGAGACATCACGCCAGCCAGCACCTTGGTGAACACCCTGGGAGCTGAAGTGAGGCCGAAGGGCAAGGCCACAAATTGGTAATGTTGATCCATCAGAGCGAACCTGAGGAACCTTTGATGGCTTGGGAACACAGGAATATGAAGGTAAGCATCTTTGATGTCCACAGAAGTCATGAAATCCCCTTGGCGCAGGGAACTGATGGCAGAGCACAGAGTCTCCATGCGAAAGCGCCTGCCCCTGACAAACTTGTTGAGAATCTTTAAGTCCAGGATGGGGCCGACAGAACCATCCTTTTTGGGTACTGTGAATAGGTTAGAATAAAAGCCCTTGCCTTTTTCTCTTAAGGGGACCTGGCATATGGCCCCCAGCTCCAGGAGGCCTTGCACTGCTTGCACTAGCTCCTGAGCTGAGACAGGGTCCTGAGGAATCCGGAATCTGATGAATCTTGGAGGGGGATCGGCAGCAAACTCCAACTTGTAACCGGAGGACACTACCTCCTGAATCCACCGGTCTGAGACATGAAGCCTCCAGACGTGAGCGAAGTGCTGCAGCCGCCCCTCCACCCGGATGGGTGAGGGCGCCCCATCATGCCTGAGGGGGCTTGGGAGAGGATTTTGCTTTGGGACCCCAGGAGGAGCCAGGACGTCCACGTCCTCTGCCTCTACCCCAGAAATCTCCCCGGGCCCCAGGGAAAGACACTCCCCTTCCCTGTCTTGCACCACGGTAAGGGGAGGAGAAGGAACCCTGAAAGGGCCGAGGTTGCCGCCTGCGCTGGGGTAACCTGCCTCCCTTAGCAAAAAGGTCCAGGCGGTCTCCAAACAGACACAGTCCTTTAAAGGGAAAACCAGTGAGGGCCTTCTTGGCAGCATTGTCAGCAGCCCACTGGCGCAGCCAAACCGAGCGGCGTATAGCCACCACGAGGGCAGAAGTTCTGGCACACATTATGATGGTGTCATCCAATGCTGATAGGACAAAATTTACAAAAACATCACAACTGGAGAGTGCATTAAACACCTCACAAGGCAAATCATCAGGGGCACTATCAAGCATATTTCTGATAAGGGTTCTAGTGGCCACAGCAGTAATGGCAGAGGCACAGACCAGGCGCAGCGCTGTCCCCGCACATGCAAAGGCGTGGGATGCCAGTTGGTCAATGCGCCGGTCCTCAGCATCCCGCAGGGTAGTAGAATCAGGGGAATGCATGACAGAGGTGTTAGATAGCCCTAGGATCGGGGCATCCACCTCGGGGGGGGGGGGGGGGGGGGGGATGACCGACATTTAACCACCTCAGCAGGAAAGGGATACTTCCTATCCCAACACTTTGGAACCCCGGGAAGTTTACTGGGACGCTCCCATTCCTTGAGCACAAGGTTAGGGAAATGTGCCTGCTCTGGAAATTCCAAACGTGATTTTGCTGTATGGAAAAGCTCCCCTCTTTGCCTGGGAACCTCAACAGGGGAGAGATAGACAGAACTTTAAAAATCTGGGTCAATAATCTGTCAGTGTCATCCGGGGCCCAGGGGTCAGAGCCAGAATCGTCATGACCCCTTGGTCTCTCATTAGATGAGCCTGAATCAGAAAAGAGCTCCCCTTCATCAGACGGGGTATAGCCACACAGATTCATAAACTCCTCAGTTCCCATAGGGAAAACAGTGACATTAGGCGTCAAGTGCCGCTTCTTAGCAGGGGCCTTACGCGCTAAGGACTTAGCAATAATCTGTTCAACAGTAGCCAGTCTAGAAGACACATCAGGCTGAGAATCCCCACTAGTATGCAACTCAGTAGGAGTGAGATTTAAGCTTGGGGGAGTAGGTGAAGTGAAACGAGGTGCAGCCACTGGCAGGCCAGATTGCAATGCAAGCACCTGCTCAGCACAGGGTACACAGACCCGTGCCTTGTCAGCGTCAGCATGAGGCTGCCCACATGCTACACACAGCCGGTCTTGTCCCAAAGGGACCCCGGTAACATTATCTTGAGATGCCTCCATATGGTGATTATAGCGTCGCTATACGCCGATAGGGAATAACGCTATATAGCAACCCTGGATGCCCCAATAACCCGCTAGGGACGTGGGAGTATAATTTTTACAAGGCCTACAAGTAATATACTAAAAGCAGGGCCAGGAGAAGCCAAGAAGGGTTCGTCCCGCCTGAAAGACATAAGCAGACAAGACCTTAAGTACATCGTAACAAAAGTGAAGCAGATAAAGCCGCCCGCAAGGGCACTTACGGACCGCGGTAGGTAGGAGTCCGTCGCGCATAGGCCAACCAAGTCAGAAAAGATGGCGTCTGTATACCTCGAGGGGCGGCCCAGTAACAGCAATGACGCGGAAGGCGCCAAAGACGGGCCCCGCCCCCCCCCGAAGAGCGCGAAGCCAGAAGGCCAACAGCCAATGATGGCGCACCAGCGCGTGAGGTAATGCCACCGCCAAGCGCGGAACCAAGTCAGCGCGTGGCAGCGGTAAATTTAAAAGCAATAAAGACAAGTCAGCGCGGCAGCTGACACAAGAATAAAGACATGTGAAAGCACAGACTGCATAACCTACATATCTATACACGTACACACACACCCCCCTTTTTTTCCCTGAAGACTATAAGGAGGATGAGGGAGGACGGCAGCCACTTAAACAGGGCCCACCGATAGACAGGGGCAAGGGGCAATAGTGCGGGAGGGGCATCCCATAGAGGCTCACCATAAGCCTGAATCGCCTACCCTTTGGTGGGGGATTGCGGTGGAGCAGCGTTCCTAAGCACCTGACAGTGGTGCTGCCTACTTTCACCCAACCAGCGCAGCCAAGGCTGGGAGGCATATTACAAGTGGAACAGGTGGGAATAGTCCTACAGGGCCGCAGGTTAATAACCCCGCTCACCTGCGAGTAGAGAGCCAATTTCTCGTCCTTCGCAGCCAGACTGCAGAGAAATTCTGGGGATTTGTGGGAGGTCCCTGGGTATTTGAGGGGCCGGGAGGAGCCTTTTTTCAATGTCTCTGCAGTCCAGCGCCATCTAGCGGAGTATATCCCAACTGTAAGTATTAGATGTGGAGCAGGACGTACTGTATACTAAGAATAATCCCAGGGCTTAAAATCCATTCTGACTGGCAGACTGGAGTTCTGCTCAGGAAGTCTGCTACCTGATTTAAGGACCCCTTTAGATATAGTGCTGAGAGATACCTGATCCAGATGAAGGGAAACCAGGAATCTGGTGCCTCTTTGATGACTTAGATAAGCTACCATAGTCACTTTGTCTGACAGAATCTGAATGTCGCTGTCGAATAACAGAGCTTTAAAGTACATCAGGGCCTCCTGGACAGTAAGATGTAAGTCTAGTACGTTGCACAAAAATCTGCAGACCCTGGATGGATTCAGGTTGGATTTTCCCATTTATAATTCATTCTAGAACCTGCAGAAGAGACAATGTTGGTGACCGGTTTCTGCAAGAATACTGCCTCTGAGTTTCCCGTCACCAGGTCATCCAGGTTAGGGAAGATAGAGACTCCCCTTCTGTACCTCAGGTAACCCATGGCCTCTGCTAAGACCTTTGTGAAAATTCTGGGTGCTGAAGAGATGCCAAAAGGAGAACTGAAAATGTAGGGCTTCCCTGTCTAGCTGAATCGTGAATCTCAAAAACCTGCAATGTGGTGCATCTATTCCTAGATTTCTTTGCCTCAACCAGAAATTTTTTTGTGCTTTCAGGGGATCTGCTAAAACGGGGCTTAGCAGTCCTTCTTCCCTTTAGTGTTAGAAGGCTGCAGAATACAAAACAGACAAAGGATTCCCCAGTCAGTTAAAACTCTAAAGGATACAAGAATAACTAGTGATATAACCTATATAACCTCACAGACAACGGAAAGGATACATCTCACTGTTTTATCCTGGTGAGGCACCTCATGGAACGAAGGCCAGAAGTCACCAGGCACAACAGGAAATACTTCTCTAACAGCCCACCTCCCTCCTCCTCGGCCGCTCCATGATGGCGCCAACCTCTCCAGCGAGATTGCATTGCTGACACCAATGAACTGACCCGTCGGACAGAGAGCAGAGCCAGGATGATCCCAGCCAGTGTTTTGGTGCTGCAGCGGACCCCCCGGTAAAGCCATAGGGGTCAGCAAGCACCCCCTTCAGGAGTTAAAAAAAAAAAAAAAAAAAACTGGACATAAGAGCTCTAGAGGTTTCCCCTTGGAGAAGAAACATAAAACTTAGGATTGGGGGAAGGGGTGAAGCTTTTAAATTTGTCCCAGTTGTGTTTCCTTTCTAGGGGGAGGAGCCTCTCCCTCCATGTCCATCCTGAAGCTCAATGGGAGAAAATTCACTCATCTCAAACTAGGACGCTCCCTGGCTCAGAGCAATCTGAATAAAGCTTTGACTTCTGGAAATGTATCAACTGACCTACTTCGTCCAATAATTGGCTAAGCTAAAAGAGCTTACAGGGCAACTATTCATTAGTATCCTTATCCTTCTTGAGGACAAGCTTGCTTTAAAGAACACCTAGCAAGCGGGGAGTGGATGGGCATCTCAAGTCCCTTTCCCAGCGGTGGCCATCCGGGATCGAGCCATAGCGAACTTATTAGTCACCTAATTCCAACGCAGCAGAGGCACTGCTTCTACACGGACATGCTGACTAAGCAGTCACTCAAGCTCAGTGAACAGCCTGAGCTCCCACCAGGGAAAAACAGGACCATTTTCTATCTCCCCTAATGATTTTGTGGAAGATGGGGTTGAATCTAACCCCCACCGCCGATGCCCCCATGTGAATTTCCCGTTAAACTGGAAAAGTCTTACCCTTCTCTGTCTCCTGACGAAATAAAGCGATGCAATTGGCCACCGCACATGGTTGCCGGACATGAACTACCCGGTAGAGGCCTACAAAATCACATGATGCCCCCCTGCACTAGGAACACCACCAGTTTTGTGGGGAAAAACGAGGGTGTTTTGGTTTAAGATGAGGGCGGCATAAAACAGCCGGACATGCACTTTAAAGCAGACCAAAACCCACTGAACTTGTGAAATACATTTGGCCAAAACCTGCTGATACTCCTAAGAGTATAGAACGAGAAATGAATATTTCCACTTTTTGTATCCTCCTGGAACACTGATTTTTTTTTTGGCTCCCCCACTCTCTAAGATGGCAGGTGATCAGTCATTTCACAGGCGTGGCAATGACATCATTGCAACACACAACAGTGGCAACAAATGGAGGAGGCAGAGCTTTACAACTAAAACAGCCGCCATTATCTGAAGCGGGAGCAGCGAAAATAAGCAAAAGGTACAATTCAGGGGATGCAAGGTAAAAATGAGGGTTTTGGTCTCTTTATGTGCATTCCATGTTAACAAGTCATCTCTATAATGCAAAGTTTTCTTGCAGTTATGGCATATTTGTTGCATTGCTTGGTTTCTAATATTAAAGGGCACTCCATTATTAAGGTTGGGGAAGTGTTGTAACTTTAGCTGTATATGACCTCAGTAATCTTAACTTAAATCCCTACATCAAGTGTTTACTAAACCATCCTCACTTTATCAAAACCTACAAAACATGTGGAAATGTGACCTCCCCCCATGCCAGCAAACAACACAGATTTTAAAGAACTTTATTGAACATCTGTATGAAAAAAGCAAATTGCAGCCCAACATTTCCTATCTGGAAATTGGTCTTTCACATCACAGGATCCACACTCTGTAGAACTGTGCTTTTTACAGCCATTTATGGTTCTTCCACACAACAGTGTACAAGTTTGATTTCATCGCATCCATTTAGGTGGACTCTCCTTCTGGTTCCGAGAGTGCAGCAGTCTTAGTCCCTGCAAAAACCTGAAAGCTCTCCAAAATCTGAAGCAATTCATCACCATATCATATATACCCCTCCTGTTTGAGAGCTTGTGCTGAAGTTGCCTGCCCAACCACTTTTAGAACAGCTCTTAGGGAACAAGTACCCCCGCCAGGCATTTGAAAATCATACCAGTTCCTGAAAAGCAATGTCAAATTTAAAGAAGGATGACAGGCCAGGAGCTGACCTCCATTGCTACGAAACAATGGAGGTCATTGTTCCTTGTGTTGTCCTACTTGAAGGTTTCAATAAAGCATGAACTAGATCCACTACATTTGCTTACAGGTCTGAAAGGTTGTCTATATCGCCTTGCTTATACAGGTACTTCAGCTCTGTAATCAACACAGTCAATCCAGGCATCACTGGCAACAATCCGTCCCAGACTGGAATCTTCAACATCTGAAGCTAGATCCATAGCCCCAAGTCAAACTTGGATATGTAACATCTAGGAGGATGCTATCTCAAAGCCATGCTCCATCTCCTATGCAGTTGGTGAGTCAAAGACTTCAAGTATGCAGCTGACACAACGATCATTGGACTCAAACATGAAGGCGAGCTTGCTTACAGATAAGAAGTGGAGACACTCAAAAACCATGGAGATGGTAGTGAATTTCAGGAAGAGTCCTTCTGTCTTTACCCATCTTCATGTATTAAAAAAAAAAGGTTGCTAGAGTGGAGGTAACAACTTTCCTTGGGGTCGTTACAAAGCAACTTAAATTGGGACAAATTTTGTCTGCGGTAACGAAAAAGGCTCAGCAGAAGCTGTTCTTCCTTAAACAGGTGAAGTAGTTTAGTCTACCACCAAACAACTTGCGCCAATTTGTGAATACATTCATGAGGAGTCAGTTGTGTGTGTCTCAATCGTTTAGTAGGAGAACCTCAATGCTTGACAAACTAAAGGATCACCAAACATGCTGCTATAAAGTGAAGTTAGGAGGCGAGCAGAGAACATAATCAAGGACCCGACTAACCCTTTTTCAGCTTTTACCATCAGGAAGGAGGTTGGTTGCCAGACATGTCAAGACTTTGAAATGCAAGGAAAGTTTTTCTTCTACCTTCCATTTATTTACTAAATGTCATGGCACTCCCAATTCATTTTTCATAGTAAATATTGCTGTATATCTAAATGGTCTTGTGTATGTACATTCTTTCTATATTCATCTTGGATATCAGTATCATAAACTGGCTAATATTCCACAAATTCACAGTAGCCATGGTTTAGGCTAGCAAGATAGCCTTCGGTTATATTCATATTTGTTGAATTGTTGCTGCAAAGACCATTTTGGAAAGTTTCACACATTGGTCCAAACCTCTGGAATGAGCTATATAACCCATTTTTTTGATCATGGAAATAATTTTCCCCCAATTGTGAAGTTTAGCTGCAACAGTGCATAACTAAACCAGGGATTTTGTTCTGTGCCCCAGGGCGTACGGCTTTGGGATGTCTCGCTGTGTGAAATCCCCCCCGATAACCCATAACAACTGGCCCATACGGTCAGAGTAGTTTGCTGTGACTATGTAATTTGGCAAGTGGCTCCAATTTGCTTCAATAGGGAGTATAAGCAGCACATTCCCAGTGGTGCCCTTGCACTCCTGTTGAATCAGGTAGAGGCAATTATGGGCAATCTGGGGGGGTTTCACGTAGCAGACCACCCCAAAGTGAGATGCCCCAAGGGAAGTGCAGTGACTGCTCAGGGTTTTGTTCCCATTTAAAGCAAACAAATGTTTTAGTAGATTTAGCCTCCACTCCAGCTGCCATGGATCCTCCAATCATTGCAATTTTGAGGAGGGGGCTGCCCTCTGTATTTATATATCATATTCTTAATTATGCCTGCTTCATTCTTTGGTTTTTTAGTAAACAGCAAAATGGGGTTTACATTATTAAAAAAAATTAGAGGCCCTATTGAAAAATCAGCACTTCCTCTTTTTATTGGCCACTGGAAACCATTTAAATTTGACAGGCAAGCTCGCTCGACAATCCCAGTTGGTCATGATCAGCCACGTGCCTGGCAGCCATACATAAATGAGGTGGAGGTAGAGGTGGTACACATGGTTATAGGTCCATTTTAAACACTTAAATCCAATCAGTTAAAAAAGGGACTGCTCAGGCAAGTAAAAAATATAAACAATTTTTTTTTTTTAAATGCTTCTCTTCAAGTTTATGTATTTAACATAGCTTGATACTAAGGCTCTGCTTACTCTGATGCAGTTAACCTATAAAGTAAGCCTTCTGAACGATTGTAACAGCCCAGTTTTGGACCTATACAGTAGCTTCGAAGCAATCCATGTGCTCATATGCCCGCCACTGCATCTACCGCCTATATTGTGTGGTATGTTCCTTACTACCAGTTACCAAAAAGCCACCTTTTTGCCTTTCCCAATGCCACATTTACTTCTATTGAATTCTGGAAAAAAAATACCATTTTGTGATTACTCACCTGTAAAATGGGTATGTCTCACACCCTGCTTCGGAAATATTCATTACACGTCGGTGATGTCCAGTAGAGGCGAACTTCTGCAGAGATGAATAGAAAAAAGAAGCCCCTCCCAGCCCATAAATACCCAGGACCTCCCACACACCTCACGGTATAAGAAAGCAGTAAGGGGACCAGGAAGAGCAAATAAAAACTTAAGAAAAACAGTAACACCAAAGAGGATCCAAGATACAACTCAGGGTGGGGCGAAGCAGGGTGTGAGACATACTTATAATACCCATTTTACAGGTGAGTAATCACAAAATGGTATTATTCTAAGTATGTCTCACACCCTGCTTCACCCCCACCTCCCTCCTCCTCGGATCCAAGATACAACTCAGGGTGGGGCGAAGCAGGGTGTGAGACATACTTATAATACCCATTTTACAGGTGAGTAATCACAAAATGGTATTATTCTAAGTATGTCTCACACCCTGCTTCGGAAATATTCATTACACTTGGGACATCCAATAGCAGTGTCCAAAAAGGGTGGGGATCCCAATAGGCAAAAATGCACAAATGAAAACCCCTGCCACCTGCAGAACATTGCGGCCAAAAACAGCATCCGCTAAGGCCCGCACATCAACCTTACAAAAACTTGTAAAAGGTATGAACAGACCAAGTAGCAGTCATAAGGCCCGCACTCAACCAACACTCAAAAAGTGCAGGGCCCTCCCCTCGTCATCGCTAGACGAAGGACACAAGGAAGAGAGACCCATATCCTGAAAGAGATGGAAAACAAACCATTTTAGGAAGGAAATCCAGCATAAAGCGGACCACCACCTTGTCCCGGTGTCCCTCAAAGTAAGAGGCCTGAATAGACATGGCCGCCAACCCAGAAACACAGCGAACAGAAGTAATAGCCACCAAAAGGCAATCTGTTGTGTAAGCATAAAAAAAGCAAAATTCGAATCCCAAAAAGATGCAAGGCTTTTTGAGGACAAAAGGCCCTAGAAAAAGACCACCAGGACCGAGGTCTGCCCTTTCAAAGCACTTAAACTGGAGCCCCGGGCCCAGACCGTGCTGACGAAAGTCCAAAAACATAGGAAACAAAAAAACACTCTGCAAGGCAAGGCCCTAGCCTCACACCCATCAAAATAGGACCGCCAAGTCCTGTCGAAGATGCTAGAGGAAGACCATTTCCTAGCCCAAACAAGTGTCTGAAGCATGACATCAGACAAAACTTCTTCCATGAAGATGGCGGAAGTTACAGCAGCCACACCGCCAAAGCCAGCGTTTGCAAACTGCAGCACGAACCAAACCTATCTTGGCCACCCTGGAGCCACCAGCACTGCTGACGCACCCCCAGGAGCCAGCTTGCGCACCACCTTGCCCACCATGGCGAAGGAAGGAAACAGGTACAGGAACTCCAGATCCCTCCAGGCAAGAGACATGGTGACCACTGCCAGAGTCAGAGGAACCTGAGACCGAAAACCAAACGTCGGGAGCTAATGATAGCAACGTGAGGCAAAGAGATCCACCTCCGGAGTCCCCCACTTGCGACAGAAGGACCGGAACACCTTGTGTAGAAAGAACATCCCCCTCAGCGAGAGGATCCCCTGCTCAAGGAGTCCACCTCCGAGATATCCACTCCCGGAAAGAATGCCACCGAGATGCATGGAACATCGCTCTCCGTCCATGCAAGAATCAGCGAAACTCCCTTGAGGGCACTCCTGCCGCGAGTCCCTCCTTGGTGATCGACGTAAGCGACCGCAGGTCAATCGTCTAACTGAACCTGAACCAGCAAGACCTGTGAGTGATGCATCCAGCATGACAAAATCAACCGAATACAAAAACAGAGAAGGGAGTGTGAGCCTCCTGAGGACCCCCCAGCCCCTGGAACTGAAAGTCCGTCCGGAAACCTCCCCAGCCCGACAGGCTGGCATTCGTGGCAACCATCTCCCAGCAAGGGGCCAAAAAGGATCTGCCCCTCATCCGATTGCTAAGCTCCAGCCACCACTGAAAGGATTGCCGAACCCTGGGAGACAGCGGAAAAGACCGATCCAAGCACCGGGAACAGCCGTCCCAAGACCGCAATAGATGGAGTCAGAGTGACCTCATGAGGAACTGAGCAAAGGAGACTGCCTAGAAGAAAAACCACCATCAATCCCACCAGTTTCATCCCTAGCCAGAAAGAGAGGCGAGGATTGTCCAGGAGAACAAATATCAGATCCTGAACCCTCTGCACCTCCTGAACCAGGGTGAGGAAGGAACACTCCGGCCTGACTGGAATCGAGATTCCTGCCCGGAAATGAGATCTCCCTTGAAGGGGAGAGAGAGAGAACTTGGGGTGGGTGATCACACATCCGAATCGGTCCAGATACGGCACAATGTAAATGCCCTGGGCTCTGAGAAGGGCCATAATGCCCGCCAGCCCCTTGGTGAACACCCTTGGCACCGAGGCCAACCCGAAAGGGAGGGCCACAAACTGAAAATGCCGACTTCCCACCCAAAACCTGAGAAATCTCTGGCGAGCGGGATAGATGGTAAATAAATGTAAACAACCTTGATGCCTATAAATGTCACGAGATCCCCCTGATGAAGGGAATTGAGGACTGAGCGCAGGGTCTCCATGTGGAACATCTGAGATTTGAAGAACCAGTAGAAAGGCCTCAAAAACCAGAATGGTTCTGATGGATCCATCCCGTTAGGAACCACAAAGAGGTTGGAACAATAGCCCCGGCCTTTCCCTGAGAAAGGCACCGGGCATATGACCTCCATGTCCAGAAGATTTAATCCCGCCAACAGGAGCACCTGCACAGCCCGGGGGTCCGATGGAACCCGAGAACAGAGGAAGGCCGGAAGGCCGGTACGCGAACATCAATTCGTACCGGGAAGAGACCACGTCCACAATCCACTTGTCTGTGACCTCCCAGGCCTGGAAAAAACATGCCGCAGCCGACCCCCCACCCGCCAAGGTGAGGGCGCCCCCACATAGCTGAGCTGTCTCGGCAGCGGGCTTGGAACCTCAGACAGGTCTTGGACGGGCCTAACCTCCACCTCTGCTCCAGGAATCACCACTGAAGATAGAAAAGGCAGCACCTCTGCCTGCTCTGGCACCGCGAAAGGAAGGATTAGAGAAGCCTGCCCCCCGAAAGGAGCAACGCTGCTTCTAGCGTGGCGGAAGCCTGCCTCCTTACGCAACCGAATCCAATTTGACTCCAAACAGCCGCATACCCCGAAGGGTAGCCCTGCAAGAGACTTCCTAGCCGCAATGCTAGCCGCCACCGACGCAAACATACAGAGCGTCATATAGCCACAAGCAACGCTGAGGTTCCGCCATACAGACATATAGTGTCATCCAGGCAGACAAGACAATGGTCATGAACGATACACACCGCATAAACGCTGCCAAATCAGCACTGGCTGGGTCCAGCTGGGACCCCTCAACAGGCCCCAAACCACAGACCTGATAACCACAACCGTGCGTACAGAAATACAAACAGGCCACAAGGCAGAACACACGCCAGCAAAGGCATGTCAAGCCATCTAATCCAAACTACGGTCCTCACGATCCTTAATCGTGGTGGCGTCAGGAGAGTGCACCACAGATGTGTTGGACAATCCCAGTACAGGACGCATCGACCTCGGGAGGAGACGACCAACGCTTCACTGCGTCCACCGGACAGTGATACCTCCTATCCCGTTCCTGAGGAAAACTGGGAAGCCGGCTAGATCCCTCCCGATCCTTAATAATCACATATTAGAAATGAAACTGAGTTGGGCACTCCTTACGAGGATTAGAGGTCTCAAGTAAAAACATTTTTTCCCTTCTGCGGAGGGGACTGGGAGGAATAGCCAGCACATCAAATAAATGGCCCAGGATCTCGTGGATAACCACAGCATCCCCAAGCCCCTGCCCGGCATCAGCATCCCAAACTGCTGATCCTCAGAGCCATCAGATTCGGTAAACAGTTCCTTCCGCAAGCGGAAAATAAACAGACCAGTCAAGGGAATCATGAACATCAAGAACCGGCACTGCCGGTGACAGATGTCTACTCTTAGCGGGGGCCACCCTGGCCACAGAGCTAGAAAACAATTTATCAATGTTGGCCAATCCAGCACATACATCAAATTGCGACTCCCCGCTAATGACCATGTCACATGGGGTACGGATAATTTAAGGTGGAGTAGGTGATGAGGCCGGCGGCACTGACCCTGACGTCCGGGCCCCCGACTGCCGTGTCATGGCCTGCTGAACACATAGTATGCACCAGCACAGTATCCCCAACAAGGGATACCCCCCAACCCACACACCGCCGGGACTGCCCCGAAGGGAGCCAGAGCCCGGATCCAGGGGAGCCTCCAAATGGTGATTTGTATGGTAGTCGCAATGACCAGCGGGAATTACGCTAGAAGCGACCCGGGATGCCCCTTAAGTCCGTTAGTGGGAGGATTTGCAAGCCCAAGGGACCCCAGGACACATTGACAAGTGATGCATCCCTCCTCAGTCTGACGGCAAGTAAGAAGAAGAAGGGCGGGCCGGTGCGGATCACGCACCACGCCTGACCCCGCCCCCACCGACTTCCCGCCAATGACAGCACACTGTCGGGGCTCAAACCGGGCGCCGCCGAGGGCGCCAGATAGAGAGAAGCGGGCCGCCGCCAGCGTGTCGAGCGCCCGCCCCCCCCTCCCCAATAAGAGTAACCGGGCGCCGCCGAGGGCGCCAGAGAGTGGGGCGGGCCACCGCGTCGAGCGTCCGGCCCCGCCCCCTCCCCAATAACAACCGGGTGCCGCCGAGGGCGCCAGAGAGTGAGGCGGGCCACCACCAGCGCGCCGAGCGCTCGGCCCCGCCCCCTCTCCACACAGCAAGGAGAGGGAGAAGCTCCCCTCAGCCTCCACATAGCGACGCCATGACAGTGCGGCCGGCTCTACTACGGCCGCCGCATGAACAAGGACCGCAAAAAATACATTAAAAATACACACACACGCACACTCATACACAAAATGAATGCTCCATATCAACAGACCCAGAGAAAATCACAGCCCCCCCCCCCCCTCCCATAGGGAATAAGGGACAAAGTAAAGGGAGGGAGGGATCCCCATCTACAGCAGTAGAAAATGGGGGAACGGACAGGGCATCCCAAACCAGGGTCACCAACCCGGTTAACCGCCTACCCTTTAGTATAGGGTCTCACGGTGGAGCATTAGCTCCTAAGCACCTAGGGTGCCATCTACCCTCGCCCGGACCAGCAGCCTAGGCTGGGAGGCAGGGTAAATCAAAAAGGGATCCGGGCGGTAATAGATAAAATAGAGGGCCGGGAGTCATCCCGGCTACCTGAAATCCCCCTGTGCAAGGAGGAGACAATCTTCTGACTTGCTCGCCGTCTGCAGAGACTATTACTGGGAGGTGTGTGGGAAGTCCCGGGTATTTATGGGCCGGGAGGGGCTTCTTTTTTCTATTCATCTCTGCAGAAGTTCGCCCTCTACTGGACATAACGCAAGTGTAATGAATATTTCCGAAGCAGGGCGTGAGACATACTTAGAATAACCCTTCAATCTCAGGCCTCCATTTTCACACCAGAAAAATACAATTCTGTGAATACTCACCTTGTAGAATTATTATAGGTATGCAGCACGTCCTGCTCCAGTAAGGATTCATAACAACTGGGATATAGTCCACAAGAGGGCGCTTTACTGCAGAGATGGCAAAAAAAGGCCCCTCTCGGTCCATATATACCCGGAACCTCCCACTAATTCCCTAAGTATAAAACAGCAGTAAGGGAACCAAGCCAATAACAAAAATACAATTCTGTGAAGTACTCACCTGTAGAATTGGTATTCTAAGTATACAGTGCGTCCTGCTCCAGATAGATTACTTACACTTGGGTTATCCTCCGCCAGATGGTGCTGCACTGCAGAGACATGCAAAACAGGCTCCTCCCGGCCCCTCATATACCCGGGGACCTCCCACAAATCCCCAGCATTGAAAAGCAGTTAACAAGAAGCCGGGAGAATTTAACCACCCAAAAACTGGTAACTATAACAAAGATAACAATCACCATACAGGGGATCCAGAATAATGCAACAAACCAGGGTGGGGTGGAGCAGGACGTACTGTATACTTATAATACCAATTCTACAGGTGAGTACTTCACAGAATTGTATTATTCTTAGTATACAGTACGTCCTGCTCCAGATAGATTACTTACACTTGGGACATCCAATAGCAGACAGGTAAAAGCAGACAGTTTAAACCACTGCCGCTTGCAAAACCTTGCGGCCAAAAACAGCATCAGCTGAGGCCCTAACATCAACCTTGTAAAACTTTGAAAAGGTATGAACAGAAGACCAAGTAGCGGCCTTGAAAACTTGTTCAACAGAAGCCTGGTGCTGGAAGGCCCAAGAGGCACCAATAGCACGAGTAGAATGAGCAGTAAGGCGGAAGGAGGACTCTTCCCCTTAGCAGAATAGGCCTGAATCACAGCCTGACGAATCCATTTGCTAATAGTAGACTTGGCAGGAGCCAAACCCTTCCTAGGACCAGAAGGGACCACATAAAGAGCATCAGTCTCCCTGAAAGCCGCAGTGACTACCAGGTAATACTTCAGACACCTGACCACATCCAATGAATGCAAAACCCTTAGCGTTACTAGGATTAGGACACAATGAAGGAAGAACAATATCCTGGTTCAAATGAAAAGCAGACACCACCTTAGGCAGGAAATCCGGCTTAAAGCGGAACACCACCTTATCCTGGTGTCTCTCAAAGTATGGGGGCTGGATAGACAGAGCCACCAGCTCAGACACACGCCTGACCGAAGTAATACCCTCAAGGTTGTCTTTCTGGTGGCTAAGTACAGCCAGAGCAGCATCCTGAATAGGCTCAAAGGGAGCACCCTGCAAGGCAGACAAAACCAAGTTCAAATCCCAAGCAGGGACCATAGGTTTACGTGACGCACAGGAGTGACCCCCTGAAAGAAAGTCTTAACCAAGGGATGCTAAGCAAAAGACTTCTGAAAGAAGACAGACAGGGCAGAAACCTGACCCTTCAGAGTACTGAGTTTTAGACCCAACTCCAAACCATGCTGTAAAAACTCCAGAACCCTAGGGAATAAGAACTCCCTACAGGGGAGAAACCTAGACTCACACCAATCAATGTAGGTACGCCATACCCTATAATAGATGGCAGAAGAAGACTTATTCCTAGCCTGCACCATGGTATCCACCACCGAGGCAGACAAGCCTTTCTCCATCAAGATGGAGGTTTCAGCAGCCAGGCCATCAAAGCCAGAGTTTGTTAATTGGGATGGCGTAAGGAGCCCTGAGTGAGCAGATCTGGCGCCCCCGGCAGGACGTACTGGTCTACTGCCATTTGCACCACGTCTGCGAACCACACTCTTCTTGGCCACCTGGGGGCCACCAGAACCACTGGCACCCCTTCCAGAGCAATCTTGCGCAGGACCCTGCCCAACAGGGGGAACGGAGGAAAGACATACAGGAGCCAAAATTCCTTCCATGACATTGACAGAGCATCCGTGGCCAAGGCCTGAGACGGGGAGACAAAGGCCGGGAGCTTGTGATTGTGACGGGATGCAAACAGATCCACATCCAGTAGACCCCAACGGTGACACAGGGACTGGAATACCCTGTTGCAGAGGGACCACTCCCCCTGCTCAGAGAGTCTGCCAGTAAATTCTCTGCCCCCGGGATATACACAGCCGAAATGCATTCAACATTGGCCTCCGCCCATGTCAGAATCCGCAACACTTCCTGGAGGGCACCTCTGCTCCGGGTCCCTCCCTGATGGTTGATGTAGGCAACCGCCGTCCTGTTGTCTGAGCGCACCTGCACAGACATTCCCTGCAGGTGATCGGCCAACTTCTCCAGTACCAACCTGATTGCCCGTAGTTCCAGAATGTTGATGGGTAAGTGGGCCTCCTGACCTGGCTGGCCCACCTCCCCTGGAACCGCAGGGACTTCCAGAATCCCCCCCAACCTGACAGACTGGCCTCAGTGGTGACCGTCTCCCAGGAGGGGGCCAGAAGGGACCTGCCCTTTAGTAAGTTCTTGTGGTCCAGCCACCACGAGAGGGACCTTCTGACCAATGGGGGAAGCACACAAACCCCGTCCAAGGACATGGGGTCCTTGTCCCATACTGACAGAAGGTGAAGCTGCAGAGGCCTCCAATGGAACTGAGCAAAAGGCACCGACTCGAAGCTCGCCACCATTAGGCCCACCAGCTGCATTCCCTGCCGGAGGGAGGGCTGGGGGCACGAGAGCAGGAACCTCGCCTGCGCAGACAGAGCTTCCACCTTCTGTTGAGGAAGGAATATCCGTGACTGAACCGTATCCAGAATCATCCCCAGGAATGGGGTCACCGACGAAGGGGACAGAGGACTTGGGGTGATTGATCACCCAGCCGAAGGACTCCAAGGTGGACACCACCAGCTGAGTGTCCAGCTCTGCCTGTTGTAGGGAACGTGATGTGATGAGAATGTCGTCCAGGTAGGGCAGCACGCGTATGCCCCCTGACCTTATCAGAGACATCACCCCCGCCAGCACCTTGGTGAACACTCTGGGGGCTGAAGTGAGGCCGAATGGTAAGGCCACAAATTGGTAATGCTGATCTTTCAACGCGAATCTGAGAAACCTTTGATGTCCCGGGAAAACAGGGATGTGAAGGTAAGCATCTTTGATGTGCACAGACGTCATAAAATCCCCTGGGCGCAGAGAGCCGATGGCAGAGTTTCAATGCGAAAGCGCCTGTTCTTGAACAAACTTGTTGCGGATCTTTAAATCCAGAATGGGCCTGACTGAACCATCCTTTTTGGGCACCGTGAAAAGGTTGGAATAGAACCCCTTGCCCAATTCTCTTAAAGGGACCCTGCAAATGACCCCCAGATCTAGCAGTCCTTGCACGGCCTGCATCAAGACCTGAGCTGATACAGGGTCCTGGGGGACCCAGGACCTGATGAATCTTGTGGGGGGCCGCACAGCAAACTATCTTGTAACCAGAGGACACTACCTCCTGAATCCACCGGTCAGACTTGGCGCCTCCAGACATGCGCGAAGTGCTGTAGCCGTCCCCCCACCCTGATGGGCGAGGGCGCCCCATCATGCCTGAGGGGTCTTGGGAGGGGCTTTGGGTTTGGACCCCCAGGAGGAGCCAGGACGTCGTCCTCTGCTCCTATGACAGGAATCTGCGCGAGCCCCCGCAAAGGACACCCCTTTCCCTTGCTTAGCGCCTCGGTAGGGGACTGAAAGGGGGCCCTGGCTCCGAAAGGGCCGGGACTGCCGCCTGCGCTGGGGTAACTTACCTCTTTTAGCAAAGAGGTCTAGGCGGTCCCCAAACAGGCGTAGCCCCTTAAATGGAAGCCCAGTACTTGACCATATCAGCAGGAAAGGATACTTCCTGTCCAAAATCTTAGGAATCCTGGGAAGTCTACTGGGATGTTCCCACTCCTTAAACACGAGGTTATTGAAATGGGTTTGCTCAGGAAATTCCAATCGAGCCTTAGCAGTATGAAATAGCTCACCCCTTTGCCTGGGAGCTGCAGCAGGGGGAGAGATGGACAAAACCTCAAAAATCTGAACCAGCAGTTTGTCAGTATCATCTGGGGTCCAGTGATCAGAGCCAGAATCGTCATGACCCCTTGACTTCTCGTCAGATGACTGTGAGTCAGAGAACAACTCCCCTTCGTCCGAGGGGGTATAGCCATGTAGAGGCAACAACTCATCAGCCTCTTCAGGGGTTAAGTGCCGCTTTTTTGCAGTGGCCTTACGCGCTAAGGTATTGGCAAGCAATTTTTCAACACTGGCCAGTCTAGCAGCCACATCAGGATGAGAATCCCCGCTTGTATTGGGGGTTAGATTCAGGCTTGGGGGAGTAGGTGAAGTGAGGCGAGGTGCAGGCCCAGCCACCGGGGGGATGGGAAGTACCATTAGCGCCTGCTGTGCACAAGGAACACAGACCCGTGCATTGTCACCGCTGATAGGTGAGACCCCACAAGCTACACACAGCCGGGCTTGTCCCGAAGGAACCCCGGTCACAATATCCTGGGATGCCTCCATATGGGTGATTAATAGGCACAATAGGCCAGTAGGGATGGACGCTGAAGCTACCCTGGATGTACAGGGCTCACCACTACACGGGGCATGGGCAATAATGCAGGAGGGGCATCCCCAAGAGGCTCACCATCAGCCTAAACCGCCTACCCTTTGGTGGGGGACTGCGGTGGAGCATGGCTCCAAAAGCATGCATGGTGCTGCCTACCTTCACCCGACCAGCGCAGCCCAGGCTGGGAGGCACAATACGAGGAGGACGGGTGGGAGTAGTCCAACAGGGCCGCAGGCTTTGATAGCCCCGCTCACCTGCGAGCGTGAGATACTTCATGTCTTCGCAGTCGGCACTGCAGAGAAATCTGGGGATTTGTGGGAGGAGCCTGTTTTTACATGTCTCTGCAGTGCAGCGCCATCTGGAGGAGGATATCCCAAGTGTAAGTAATGGAGCAGGACGTACTGTATACTAAGAATAGTACCGTATTTGCCGGCGTATAAGACGACTTTTTCCCCCTGTAAAACATGCCTCCAAGAGGGGGGCTCGTCTTATACGCCGGGTGCACCTGGGTCACATACATATAAATGTACTTACCTTCACCAAGCTGGGCAGAACGATCATCGTCCTCGTCCTCCTCCTGCAGAGCAATGCTCTTGTTCAGGCAGCACTAGTTGATCAGAGCAGGGAGAAATTGAGCAGGCCAACAGGGTGAGGTATTTCCCACAGTGGCCAGAGCCAGAGGATCCTGGGACAGTGAGACAAATGCTGGCAGCTTGTGATTGTGGCGGGAAGCAAACAGATCCACATCCGGCATCCCCCACCTGTGACAAAGAGATAGGAAGACCTCGCTGTTGAGAGACCATTCTCCCCGGCGAGACGCCCCCCCTGCTCAGGGAATCCGCTTCCAGATTCTCCGCTCCCGGAATGTAGACGGCAGAGATGTACGGACATTGTCCTCGGCCCATGACAAGACCAACGACACCTCCCGAGGGCACTCTTGCTCCGAGTCCCTCCCTGATGATTGATGTAGGCGACCGCAGCCCGGTTGTCGGAGCGAACCTGAACCGGCAGGCCCTGGAGGTGAGGCGTCAGCTGCGCCAGCACCAACCAAACTGCCCTCAGCTACAGAACATTGATGGGGGCGTGGGCCTCCTGAGGGCCCCACAGCCCCTGGAATTGGAGGGCTCTCCAGTAGCCCCCCCCCCCAACCTGACAGACTGGCATCCGTAGTGACCTTCTCACAACATGGAGTCAGAAATGGCCTGCCCCCCAGAAGATTCCTTGAGTCCAGCCACCACAGGAGGGACCGCAGGACCAGAGGGGATAGAACAAAGGCCTGATCCAGAGACAGGGGACTTGTCCCAGACTGACAGAAGATGGAGCTGAAGGGGTCTCATGTGAAATTGCGCGTAAGGGACTGCCTCGAAACAGGCCACCATCTGTCCCACCAATTGCATCCCTTGCCGGATGGAGGGATGAGGACTGGACAGCAAGAAATGAACCAGAGCTTGAAGAGAGTCCACCTTCTGCTGAGGAAGGAAAATCCTGGCCTGAATGGTATCCAGAGTAATACCCAGGAAGGGGGTCACCCGGGACGGGGAGAGGGAGGATTTGGGATAATTGATAACCCATCCGAACATTTCCAGGGTCGCCACCACCGTCCGGGTGTCCAGTACCGCCTGCTGGAGTGAATGGGACGTAATGAGAAGGTCGTCCAAATAAGGAAGAATGCGAATACCCCGGGCTCTGAGAAGGGCCATCACACCCGCCACCACCTTGGTGAACACTCTGGGGGCTGAGGAGAGACCGAAGGGAAGTGCCACAAACTGGTAGTGTTGTTCCTCCACTGCGAACCTGAGGAACCGCTGATGCCCTGGGAAGACCGGCACATGAAGGTAAGCATCCTTGATGTCTACTGAAGTCATGAAGTTCCCCGGGCGCAGGGAGCTGATAGCGGAGTGCAGAATTTCCATGCGAAAACGTCTGGTCCTGATGAACTTGTTGAGAAGTTTTAAGTCCAGGATGGGTCTGATGGAACCATCCTTTTTGGGCACTGTGAAGAGATTGGAATAGTAGCTCTGACCTCTCTCTCCCGGAGGGACCCGACAAATGACTCCCATGGCCAAGAGGTTTTGTACCACCAGAAACAGACCCCGAGCTGCCCGAGGGTCCGTAGGAACCCTGGACCTGAGGAATCTGGGAAGAGGCCAGTCAGCAAACTCCAGCTTGTATCCGGAGGAGACAACCTCCAGAATCCAATTGTCAGACTTGTTGAGCCCAACCTTGAGCGAAGAGCCGCAACCGTCCCCCCACCCGCAAGGGTGAGGGCGCCCCCTCATGGCTGAGTGGGCTTGGCAGTAGATTTGGTTTTGGATCCCCAGGAGGATCCAGGCCAGGCCCTGTGCCCCACGAAGGATACCCCCCTGCCTGACCTCGATCCGCGAAAGGAGGGAGTGAAGGACCCGGAGCCCCGAAAGGGTCACAGCTGCTTTTTGCGTTGGGGCAACTTACCTCCCTTTGCAAAAAGGTCCAAACGATCACCAAAAAGGCACAGCCCCTTAAAGGGGAGCCCTGTGAGCGCTTTCTTAGCAGCATTGTCAGCTGCCCAGTGGTGCAACCAAACAGAGCGGCGGATAGACAACCAGGGCCGAGGTCCTGCTACACATCCGAATGGTGTCATCTAAGGCAGAGAGAACATAGGTGATGAACATCTCACATTGTGACAAGGCTCTAAAATCAGTACTAGAAGGATCCTCATGGGAGCCGTCCAGAAGGCCCTGCTGATCATCAGAAAAATCTGAATCTGAGAATAATTCCCCTTCCTCGAGAGGGGTATAGTCAGACAAATCAAGGAGATCATCTTGCTCTATAGTAAAGGCCGGTGGGAATAGAACACAGGGCCAGGGGCTGTGCAGCCCAGCTTACCTGCGAGGAGAGAAGCCATCTTCTTGACCTTCGCAGCCCACTGCAGAGAATTAGTGGGAGGTCCCGGGTATATATGGACCGGGAGGGGCCTGTTTTTTGCCATCTCTGCAGTAAAGCGCCCTCTTGTGGACTATATCCCAGTTGTTATGAATCATTACTGGAGCAGGACGTGCTGCATACTTGGAATAGGTGAGCTATATATCTTAGGGGTTTTAGGAGTAGCCATAGTTTCCTAGGAGCCAAAATCTAACCCTTCCCACTACTTTAGTATTACAGAAGCTTTTATGAAGCATCTTAAAGTGGACCAACACCCAGGATTTTCACTATCCTGGGTTTTGGTCCACTTCCGCAGGGCACCCCGATGAAACCCCCCAGAACGCCCGATAAAACTCACCTCGCCCCGCTTTTAAGGCGCATGTGCGGACGCTTGTCCAATCAGCGCACTCTGAGCCGCTGTGGTATGCGCATCCAGATGACGTACAACCACAGCGGCCGCATCTCGCGCTTCCCTCTAACAGGGAGCGCGCCAGCGTCGGCCATTCACAAATGGCACGCGCCCTGCTAGAGAGAATCGCAAGATGCGGCTGTGGCCCGCACATGCGCCGTTGGATCGGGGTGAAGGCAAGGTGAATGGGGCGCCCTGGGGGGTTTCACACAGCGGGGCATCCCAGTGTTGGATGCCCCGCAGGGAGGGATCGGATCGGCCCGGGAATCTTATAGATTCCCGGTTTGATCCCCCCTGAATAAGACCATATCTTATGTTTCCCACACCCTGTACATACAGATTGCTCAAATAAAAAATCACCCTACCTGCATCTACTGCATGTTATGAGCCTTTAAACATCCAAGATGGCGGCTCATGGGACATCAGGCAGCCTGCAAACAGGAAGTGCCTTCTAACTGTGCTGCTCTGCATTCTGGGATTGCTGAACTTTTCCTGACCCCAGCTCTGCTCTGAGCAAAGCACAGCTATAACCCGCCCCCCTGAACTTTATCCCGCTCTCCTCTCCTCAGTAAGTGTGAGTCAAGATGGCGGCGCCTATATCCTAAAGTCCTGAACAGAGTTGCAGCCCAGTGTGGGAAAGAATAAAAAGTGACTAAAAACTTTAAAATATATTAATTTTAGATGCTGGTGAATCATTTTATAAGGGTTTTGGCTTTTCAATAAATCATGGTGAAGGTCCGGTTTAAGGCCACCAGTATCACTAAAGTCCAGGCTGCACAAAGTTGATTAGAAACCATTCAGAGTGACAATACTAAAATCTGGAAAGGGTAAAATGTAGCCACATGCCAAGAGGACACGAATACAAGTTTAGCAACCTTTGTAGGACTGCACTTTTTGCAGTACATGTATAAAATTTGCAATATAAATATGTACAAATGTAGCAGACATTTCTTATACAAGCATTATCAGCTCAAGTATAAAAATTTTTTAAAAACACTGTTCCGTTTAAAGCAATGTGAAGCAGAAACTACAGCCAATACAGTACTACACATACATTTGGGCACAATATTCTCTTCCTAATGATATTCCTGAGACATACAGCTGGCACAAAGTCACGGATAAGCACATGATACAAACAAATCAGAGCCTACACCTTTCAACACCCTCTGAATCCACATGACCAGGACACACTATGTGCCAATAGCGACAATAAATATGCAAACACCAGGCTAACTTTCCTGCCCGGCCACTTGCAAATCAAACCTCAGTCAATAATGAAATGCAGTTGCCAAGCTCTAACCAAGCCGAGCCAGATCATGCCGCTGGGTATAGCAGTACCAAGGGAAGATCGGGCGTCACCAGAAACTCTAATGTGCAGACAACACGCCATACCCGTCAAGTTTGACAGGTCTGCTTTAAGCAGGATTCTTTATTCTCAGAAGAAAAGGGAACAGTTCTTAAGCCACATACGCAGTTAAAAAATTTTATTGTATAATAAATGGAATTCATGAAGCAGGGGAAAGGTAAAGCCAACAATTGCAAACTGAAGAAGCTGAACAAGACAACACAGCTCAGTCGACAGTGTTGCACTCACTCCTTGATGACGATCCACTGGGGCCTGTTTGAGACGACTCGCTTCCAGTCCTAGACCGCTCCTGATTTTCTTCACTTCGCCAACTTGGGTGCCTGAATAAGAACAGGGAACTTAGAGCAAAATCCATTCACCAGGTGCATGCGTAACAGTCAGTGGCTGTACCGTTCATCCCATCACTGGCCCCATTCGAATGCACAGATACTTCAACTGCCAAGGGTTTTATTTTTGTTAAACATGCACAGATTAGCTAGGCTGTACTATAGCAATGTTTAAAGTGGACCAAACCACCACCCCCCCCCATGCTGCAAAACTCCTTCTGGCTTCCTCAACTGTGTAAATATCGGACGGCAGCACCCCCTGAATCTTTGGGCTGTGTACATGTTTCCGGGGGTTTGGCCTCTTACGCCCCAGATTGCCGTAAACAGTAGTTTGTAGAGCATTTAATATGGACGGCAAACTCCTCTGATTGGTCGAGAGCTCACATATGCACCCGAGACTGGGGAAAGAAGAATTTGTATGGGCGCCATCTGGGGGAGGGGGGGGGGGGGGCTCACAGCGCAGGATGCCCCAGGGACAAGGAACTAAATCCGGCATAATCAAAATCCCAGGTTTTGTTCAGCTTTAAAGGGGGGGGGTGTGTTCTGAAAGGTAGTTCATAAAAGTTTCAGCCTCTACTTTGCCACTACTTGAGTTTACAGTTTCTGGCACTCTGCTGGTGGCTTTAGAATGTCAACAATTTCTTTACTTTTTTTTTTTACATGCTTGTCCTGTACACAAACCTTTAATACGTTCAGTGCTACACACCAAGTGCAACTAAGAGGGTGGGGTAGGTGGGTGTAAAGACCACAAAAAGCATGTAAGAATATCTGCCACTGTCAGTATGGTGGCATTCTGCTTCATACACAGGTATGGCAGAAAAACAGACAGGTAAGCTGTCGCAGCCAACCATAGAGTGTGGGTGGTAAAAGAAATATATCTTGTAAATAGTCTACAGATGACATTTAAGTAGAAACTACTGTTCTAAGAACCAATTTAAAGCAGTCCCACACCCTGCAGGGTGGTGCAGAACTGCTGCTCATGTGTGTCAGGGCAGAGAGAACATCCGCCACAGGTCCAAAAACCATGAAAACGCCTTCCCCCCCACAACCTTTTTCATCAGCAGTTAGGACCTATGTGACTGCTAGGGGCCAGTTGCCATGGCTCAGAGGTTAGCTGCCGGCAGTCACATGGGCCTGGAACCCACAGACACATATTGCTAACATCAGACACTTCTTAAAGAAGAAAAAAAATCAAAAATACAATTCTGAGAAATACTCACCTGTAGAATTGGTATTATACGCATACAGTACGTCCTGCTCCATATATAATACTTACACGTGGGTAATCCTCCGCCAGAGGGCGCTGTTCACTGCAGACATGCAAAACAGGCTCCTCCCGGCCCTTCATATACCCAGGGACCTCCCACAAATCCCCAGCATTGAAAAGCAGTGAGAAAAGAAGCCGGGAGAAACCAACCACCAAACTGGTAACAACAGCAATGATAATCACCATACAGGGGATCCAGAAAAATGTAAAACCAGGGTGGGGTGGAGCAGGACGTACTGTATGCGTATAATACCAATTCTACAGGTGAGTATTTCACAGAATTTTATTATTCTAAGCATACAGTACGTCCTGCTCCATATATAATACTTACACTTGGGACATCCAATAGCAGTTTCCATAAAGTAGGGTGGGATACCCATCAAAAAAGGCACAGCGGACAGTAAAGGCGCTGTCACCTGCAAACCTTGCTACCAAGAACGACATGAGCAAAGGCTCTAACGTCAACCTCATAAAAACCTTTGAAAAAGGTATGAACAGAAAACGAGCAGCGGTCTAGCAAAACCTAATTAACAGAAACCTGGTGCTGAAAGTACCAAGGTACCCAAGCACAAGTAGAAACAGAATAAAAAGAGAAGAAGATTCTTCCCCTTAAGGAATAGGTCAGAGTAACATTCTGACCAGTCCAAATGCAACAGTAGCCTCGGTAAAACTTAGAACTCTCCCCATCTGGGAAATTTAAACCTGATCTCCCGCAAGACAGGCAGGGATACTGACCACTACACTAACAAGGATCAGCAAGAAGCCGAAACCTTTACTGAGGACCAGAAGGACAATCCATCCAAGTAAGATCAGTCCAAAGGGCGCATAGCCCCTGGAAGCAGACAAGATCAGGCGCATACTTATGGAGGCACCCGCAGACCCCAAGGGGCATCAGTCCCCCCAAGGGACAAGAAATAAACCAGGAAAACTTCAACACCTGTTGAGGGAATGTAGACCCCCTTACTTCAGCATTACTAAGAATAAATCCCAGAGGCAGACAAAAGGACTTAAATAATGATCATAAGACACCACCTTGGGCAAAAGGTCCGGCATAAGGCGGAATACCACCACATCATGGTGTGTGTGTGTATAATATTATATATATATATATATATATATATATATATATATATATATATATATATATATATATATATATATATATATATATATATATAACGAGGGAGATATATATATATATATATATATATATATATATATATATATATAATGAACGAGGGAGATAGATATATATATATATATATATATATATATATATAATGAACGAGGGAGATATATATATATATAAATAATGAACGAGGGAGATATATATATATATATATATATTGAACGAGGGCTATATATTATATATATAATGAACGAGGGCTATATATATATATATATATATATATATATATATATATATATATATATATATATATATATATATATATATATATATATATATATATAATGAACGAGGGCTAACTAAACAGAGCCACCTTCTCAGGCACACGTCTGACTGAAACAACAGACCCCGGAAGGGCAACTTGAACTAAGAAACAGTTCAGACAGCATCCGGAATAGGTCCCAAGGAAACAACCCACAAGGCAAACAGAATAAAAATTTATCCCAACAGGGACCACAGAACTACTTGGGAGATGCACCTGAGCAATCCCCAAAAGAACGCTTAACAAGTAGGACTGAACAAGACTTCTACGGGAAGGCAGACAGGGCAGAACCTGAACCTTCAGAGTACCTAGATGGGGAGCCAACCCCAACCCATGCTGTAGTAACTCCAGAACCCTGGGAACAGATAATGTCCAACAGGGGAGAGACCAAGACTCACGCCAAACAATATGGGTACACCATACCCTATAATAGACGGAGGAAGAAGAAGAAAAAGAAGCTTCCTCCTAGCCCCTCATAGACCAAGTCACCCAGAAGATAAACCCGTCTCCAAAAGGGTGAATGAATCAGCTGTCAAGCCATCAGACTAGAGCCTGTAGATTGGGGCAACATAAGGAGGAGCCTGAAAAGGGCAGAACCGCACTCCTGAGAGAGCGTACAGGTCCAGCAGAAACATCTGTGAACCACAGTCCACTAGGCCACCCAGGGGCCATCAGTACCACGGGTCCCCTCATCAGCGCAACCTTGCGCAGGACCCCACCTAGCAAGGTGCATGAAGAAAAAACATACGATAGAACGTCCAGACATAAAATTACTAAGCCCCCATGACAAGAGTCAGAATATTCTGGGGCAGTAAAAACAAGGGCAGAGCCCCTTTATATTAACGGGACCAAACAGAGCCACCCTAGATGGCGCTCAGAGGGACACCAGGATAGCACAACCTGCCACTGAAGGACATGCATTGGAGCGAATACCACAGAAATGCAGGGAACATTGACCCCCACCTAGATCAGGATCAGAAAACTTCCAGGAGAATCATCCTGCTCCAAGTTCCAGACTGATAATAAATACAGGCCACTGTCCTCCGACAGGCCAAGAGTCCCCAAATAGACAGGTCCTGAAGAGGAGTAGTCCAGCAAGATAGAGCCAACTGAAGGCTCACTGTTTTAACAAAATCAGTAGGAAAATGGACCCTCTAAGGGACCCTACCTAAGAACCACGGGGGGTTTTAGAAGAAAATCCCCCCCCCCCCCCCCCGTCAACCTGCGAGACCAGGTACCAAAGGTGACCATCTACAGGAAGATGCAAGAAAGGAGGGGGGTGCCCCTGGACAGGGTTCCTGAATTTAACCAGACCAAGAGGAACCACCGTACCAAAGGGGAATGAGCACAGACCTAGCTCCAGGGGTGCTGGAACCCCATCCAGGATTAATAACCTACTGTGCCGAAGAGCCCAAGGGCTCTGAATATAAGATATCCTCTGATCCGCCACCAACGGACCCACCAGCCGCAATCCTGCCTGGTGAAGGAAGGAGACAGCAACGAGGGACAGAGCCCATGTAACCAGGAGTCCACTTATTGCCAAGGAAGAAGGTACAAGCCTGAACCAGATCCAAGAAATGGAGATAGCTAATAAGGGACAATGAGGGATTGATGTGACTGAGCACCCATCCAAATAACTCCCAGAGGACACCGCCAGCCGACTAACCCACTCGGCCTGACGTAGAGATTGGGAAGTAAAGGAGGACTATCCGGTAGGTCCTAGTGCGGATGCCCCACAGGCATGTCAGAGACATCACCCCTATCCGCGCCTTGGCGAGCGGCCTGGGAGCAGAAGAGAGGCCAAAAACAAGGCCCCAATCCGCAGGGTTGGTCCTGCAATACTGACCTGTAAAGGTCTCGGTGTCCAGAAGACACAGGGAAAACTAAAAGGATCTTAGATCTCCACAGGAGGCCAGAAGCCCCCCTTGCACAGGGCGCCTGTGCCCCAACACAGATATCATGCAGGGGCTACCTGTGAGTGTAGAATTGGCAAGTCTACCATAGGCCAGCATGGCCCAGACTGCATCATTTTGAGGGAAAGAGGAAGGTTAACAGAGGCCATCGCCCCAGCCTGTTAAGGGCAACCTGCAAGTGAGCCCCCCGACAACCTACTGAAAGGGACTGCCCAGCAAACTATCCCATATCCAGGGGAACTACCTCCTGGATCCACCAGAAGGAGAAGATACGCTCCCAGATAGGAGCCAGGTGCTGCGGCAGTCCCCTCGCCCAGGAGGGCGAGGGCGTCCCTTCATGCTTGGGAGGTCTTGGCAGATTTGGACTTAGCCCTGCCAGAGGGCCCTGGGCGTTGCCTGCCCACCCTGGAGTGGTAATCTACGGCGAAAAGTTGGAAGCACACCTCTGGTTCGTGCTCGACACTAACGTAGGGAGGGGGAGGAGTGTCCCTGCCCCGAGGAGGCCGAGACGGCCTTCTGCGTAGGGGTGCCTTACCCTTTTTTCAAAAAAGGTCCAAACGGGCCCCAAATAGGCGCCGTCCTTTAAAGGGAAGGCCAGTGAAAGCCTTTTTTGTATCATCGCCAGCACCCCACTGTCGCAGCCAGACCAGGCGGCGAATAGCTACCACAAGGGCAGAGGTTCTAGCACACATCTTAATGGTGTCATCCAGCACTGAGAGGATAAACCTCACAAACACATCACAATCTGAGTGTATTAAAGACCTCCCAGGGGAGATTCTCAGGTTGGTGATCAAGTAGCTTTCTAATGAGGGTCCTGGCGGCCACCGCAGTGATGGCCGCGGCACAGACCGGGTGCAGAGCCGTCCCTGCACACGAAAAGGCGTGGGAAGCCAGTCTGTCAATGCGCTGGTCCTCAGCATCCCGAAGGGTACGGTAATGAGGAGCAGTCATGAAGGGGGGGGTTAGTAACCCCTATAATCGGTGCATCCACCAAGGGAGGTGCTGACCAAAAGTTAACCACATCAGGGGGAAAAGGGTACTTCCAATCCCAGACCCCTGGAACCCCTTTAAGTTTACAAGGCGATTCCCATTCTTTGGATATAAGAGCCTGGAAATGCTCCTGTTCCAGAAATTCCAAGCGCGGTGTCGCTGTGTGGAAACTCTCCCTCTTAGGCTTGGGAGCCTCTCCAGGAGGGGAGATTGACAAAACCTCAAAAGATCTTTATAAGTAATTCATCAGTGTCACACAGGCCCCAAGAACCGGGTCCAGAATCATCACGGGTCCAGGGCATATCGTCCGAGGAGCCCGAATCGGAGAATAGCTCACCTTCATCAGAAGGAGCAAGGTCCTGCATAGCAGATTCTTCAGTTTCAGTAGGGACCAGAGAACCAGGAGGCGTTAAGGACCGCTTCTTTCCAGGGCCCAAGCGCTCCGCCAAACTAGACAGCACCTGCTCAGCCGTAGGCAGCCTGCGCGGCACGACTTGCTGGTCATCCCCGCTCGAGTGCGACTCATCAAGAGTGAGATTTAAGCACGGGGAGACCGGTGTATTGAAGCGAGGTGCAGCCACTGGCAAACCTGATTGCAGGGCCAGTGCCTGTTCAGCACACGGTCCGCAGACCCGTGCTCTATCAGCATCAGCATGGGGCTGACCACACACTGTACACAGCCGGTCTTGTCCCCGAGGGACCTCGGGTACATAATTCTGAGATGCCTCCATATGGCGATTATCTGAGCAATATGCCCGCAGGGATTTAAGCAATAGGCAACCCTGGATGCCCCAAGACCCGCTAGGAATGTGGGAGAATGTTTTATGTGAACTCGCTATAATATATGTCAGGCCGGGAGAAGCCACCGAAATCTTGGCGTCTGAAAGACAGAAAAAGGGGGGGTGTCAGAGCCATGCGCAGCTGAACAAAAGATCATAGGAACAAAACCGCCCAGGAGGGCACTTACATGACCAAGGGAGGAGGATCGCAACCACGCGCGCACAGACCATCAACATGGCGCCAAGCGAACCTCGAGGGGTGGGCCCGCTCTGGCCGTGACGCGGGGCGCGTCATGCCAAGTCCACGCCACCCCCAAAGAGCGCGAAGCTCCAACCAGCGTAACACAAATGACAAGCAGTGGATAAGAGAAACAGTCGGTTTAGCTAAGGGAAACGTCAAAAACTAGTGAATGATGCTGCCGCCCGGGCCGCACACTACAGTAAAGGAAAGACGCGTGCAACCTGACAAGGGTTATGTGGATCGAGGAGCGCGCCTCTGACACCCATAAGTATAAGGACTGGGATATGAACTCACAATACCTTGCTTCATAAACCGGCACACTAACCATTGAACCAAACCACTTGTTCAAAGACAAAACAACGGCCATAAACGTGTACATTACGCTGAGACCGCCACACACATACCCCCCCCCCCCCCTTTCTTTTCCCCCGAGCTAGGGGGGGAAACGAGGGAGAAGGCAACACCTCACCCAGGGTTCATCGCTACGAGGGGCAGGGGGCAATAATGCGGGAGCATCTATTGGAGGCTCACCATCGGCCTAAACCGCCTACCCTATGGTGGGGGACTGCGGTGGAGCGTAGCTCCGTGAGCACACATGGTGCTGCCTACCTTCACCCGACCAGCGCAGCCCAGGCTGGGAGGCACATCTTTATCGAAGAGGACGGGTGGTAATAGTCCTGCAGGGCCGCAAGCTGTAAAAGCCCCGCTCACCTGCGAGAGAGTGATACTTCATGTCTTCGCAGTCAGCACTGCAGAGAAATCTGGGGATTTGTGGGAGGTCCCTGGGTATATGAAGGGCCGGGAGGAGCCTGTTTTTGCATGTCTGCAGTGAACAGTGCCCTCTGCCGGAGGATTACCCACGTGGAAGTATTATATATGGAGCAGGACGTACTGTATGCTTAGAATAATGGGTTTTGTCCTACTTCTCCCAACTCCCAGTCCAACTGAAGGGCAGTTTCTATGCGCTTTAAGGTGGCGTTCCAATCAAAAACCCCTCACCCATGTTATGGATCCCATGGCTGCTCTCACTTACTAGGGAGGATGCGTCGTCAGCAGAGTTTTCTGATCAGCTTTAGCAGCTTCATCATCCTATCACTGCGCAGAGGCTGCACTGCTGGTGGGCTGCTTAAACCAGACAAACACATGTCTTTCCTTTAACAGGTGTTAGTCCCACAGACCGCAAATGAAAACATGCTGGAGCCCCCCCAGAATGCCCGATAACCTTCCCTTCACCTTAAGCCAGCACGGAGAAAGGAGTCATGTGATTTACAACAAGCGTGGACGAGGTGTTCTGGTGGCTGGTGCCCGACGACGCAGCCATGGCCCAAGTGACTGCCTGGCGGCCAACTACGGGACTCTTTCCTGGCTCAAGGTGAAGACAAGGATATCAGTGTTTTAGGGGTTGCTCCAGCATTCTGGATGCACCCCCCCCCCCCCCAAGCTTGTTATTTGCTGTCTGCGGGACCATCCCCCATTAAAGAAAAACAGTCATTTAAAGCAAACACCTAAGGATTCAGAAGGGATTTTGCATCTAATGCAGAGGATTTTTTTAGCGTGTATAGGAAATTCCTCCAGGCTGGACATTGTGGTGTTAGCAGCATTAATAGATAGCAATAATGTGTTGAAGCGGCACACAGGACAGTATAGCAGCTAAACTGCCAGATAGATGGTTCTTCACATCACTAACTGCAACAGGGAACCACCCTGGCCACCAGCAGTAAAGTAATGAGATAAGAAAACCATGAAACATACCGAGGCAGGTGTTTTCTAACAGCAAAGAGGTTATGATTTGAAACATACAACCACCATGCAGATAAATTCTTTATATCCAACCAAATCCAATCCATCTATGCTCACCTTTCCCTTGGTTTTCTGTCTATCTGTCGAGGCCTGTCCTCATCCAAATGACGTTGCTGGAGCCTTTCCTGCTCTTTCTGTAGCCTTTCCTCTACCTCACGTTCCCGAGCGGATGTGTCCACGGGTTTGGCACCACCAAATATGGAGGCAGCTCGGCTGGATGCTGTAGAACCGCCTCCACTGCTTTCTTCTTCTTTAGGAGCAGTACGTGGTTTGAGATTTAACTTTGGCCTCTGGGTAGGCCCTACATTAAATAAAATTACATTTTAAACTTACATTAAAAAAAAAAAAAAAAAAAAAAACCTTAAGCAGAAGCATAAACTTTTACAAGGTACAAAGCCGGTTAACTCAAGCAGCTCACAAACATCAGACATTCCAAGGCCAGTATGAGGCCACCCAGCAATTTTAGGATCAATATTCATTTGCATGCTGGCCCACTGAGACATCTTCCTTCCGGCCTAGTGGGCTCTCGAGAGATTCCAGGGCAGGCCTCTGGCTTTTTCCATAGGGGCATTCTAAACCGGGATGCCCCGTTGTGTGAAACCCCAAGCTCGCCAGTAAAAATACCATTTTGTGAATACTCACCTGTAAAATGGGTATTAGAAGTATGTCACAGACATTCATTACACTTGGGTATACTGACCTGTAGATGGCGATCTTGCAGAGATGATAAAAAAAAAAAAAAAAAGGTCAGACCCTCCCGACCCATAAATACCTGGGACCTCCCACTCATTACCCAGTATAAAGATAGCAGTAAGATCAAGGGGCCAGGAAAGCCAATTAAAACTAACAAAGGTTCGCCATATAAAGGATCCAGAATACAAAAGGGCAGAGTGAAGCGGGGTGTGTGACATACTTATAATATCCATTTTACAGGTGAGTATTCACAAAATGGTATTATTCTAAAGTGTCACACACCCCGCTTCAATACATTCATTACACTTGGGACATCCAATAGCAGTGTCCAAAAAGGGCGGGGATCCAAAAAACAAGGCACAAACTTAAACCACTGCAGCTTACAGAACTTTGCGGCCAAAAATAGCATCCGCTGAGGCCCGAACATCAACCTTGTAAAACTTGGAAAAAGTGTGAACCGAAGACCAAGTAGCAGCCTTACAAACCTGCTCAACAGAAGCCTGGTGCTGGAAGGCCCAGGACGCCCCAACAGCACGAGTAGAATGAGCAGTAACACGAAAAGGGGGAACCTTCCCCTTGGCATAATAGGCCCCAACAATGGCCTGGCGAATCCATTTACTAATGGAAGACTTGGCAGGAGCCAAACCCTTCCTAGGCACAGAGGGCACCACAAAAAGGGCGTCAGTCCTACGAAAAGGAGAAGTAGCCACCAAATAGTACTTCACACAGCGAACCACATCCAAAGAATGCAAAACCCTCTCCTTGTCATTGCTGGGCTTAGGACACAAGGAGGGAAGAACAATATCCTGGTTCAAATGAAAAGCAGAGACCACCTTAGGAAGGAAATCTGGTTTGAAGCGGTAAACAACCTTGTCCCGATGCCTCTCAAAGTAAGGAGCCTTAATAGACAAGGCTGCCAACTCCGAAACACGTCGAATGGAAGTGATGGCAACCAGAAAAACAACCTTCTGAGTAAGCGTAGAAAGTGCAATATCCTGCAAAGGTTCAAAAGGAGGACCCTGCAAGGCAGACAAAACCAAATTCAAATACCAAACTGGGAGCAAAGGCTTCCTAGGAGGCCGCACATGCGTAACCCCCTGGAAAGGTCTTAACCAGAGGATGAAGAGCAAAAGACTTTTGAAAGAAAACCGCCAGGGCAGAAACCTGCCCCTTCAGCGTACTAAGCTGCAAACCTTGGTCCAGACCATGTTGCAGAAATTCCAAAACCCTAGGGATAGAAAACGCCCTGCAAGGCCCTGACCTCACACCAATCAATATAACACCTCCAAGTCCTATAACAGATGGCAGAGGAAGACTGCTTCCTAGCCCAAACCAGAGTCTGAATGACAGCATCAGAAAGACCTTCCTCCCTCAAGATGGAGGTTTCAGCAACCACGCCGTCAAAGCCAGCGTTGGTAAATTGGGGTAGAGCAGTGGCCCCTGAGTGAGCAGATCCGGCAGAAGGGGCAGGTCTAACTGATCCTCCGCCAACCTTAACACGTCTGCGAACCAAACCTGTCTTGGCCACCTTGGAGCCACCAGGATTGCTGACGCGCCCTCTAGGGCCAGCTTGCGCACCACTCTGCCCACCATGGGAAACGGAGGGAACAGGTACAGAAACCCCAGATCCCTCCAGTTCAGAGACATGGCATCCACTGCCAGAGCCAGTGGATCCCACGAGAGAGACACAAATGCCGGAAGCTTGTGATTGTGATGAGAGGCAAAGAGGTCCACCTCCGGAGACCCCCACTGGTGGCAAAGCGGCCGAAACACCTTGGGGCAGAGCGACCATTCCCCCCGGCGAGATGACCCTCTGCTCAGGGAGTCCACCTCCGTGTTCTCCACTCCCGGAATGTACACCGCCGAGATGCATGGGACACTGCTCTCTGCCCAGGCAAGGATCAAGGACACTTCCCTGAGGGCCCGCCTGCTGCGAGTCCCTCCCTGGTGATTGATGTAGGCGACCGCCGTCCGATTGTCCGACCGAACTTGAACCGGTAGGCCCCGCAACTGATGAGTCAAGTGAGCCAGAACCAGCATGATGGCTCTCAACTCCAGAACATCGATGGGATTGTGAGCCTCCAGAGGCCCCCACAGTTCCTGAAACTGAAGATCCTTCCAAAATCCCCCCCACCTGACAGGAGACGGCCTGAGGAAGTGATCCCGTAGCGATCACGCAACGCGTCACGCTTCTGTTCGTTAGGATCTCCAGAGGATAGCTCTATGCACCCGGTGATGTACTTCATTATTACTTAGCCCTCACCAGCACATCCAGTGTTTACAATTGATATTCGTTTATATTAGCACAGCATAGCCCAGCTGGCTGAGCTATAACATGGTTTATGGCACTTGACACTTTATTCCACTTTGGTACTACATTGTGATATTTTAGCAACATATATTGCACACAAGTTTTAATTAGTGTATTTTTTGCACTGTATTGCACATATATTTTTTGCACATTTCTAACACATACTTTTAAAGAAACACTGCATGTACATTGCACCAACTAAATTTATGCTGTGTGAGAGGAACATTTTGTTAATTCATTTCTACTTGAGAGCGTATTATATCCTAGGGGATCTGGTGTTTTTAAACCTTTTTATTTTAATTTAATAGTGTGACTAGAATTACTATTGTAAAATTACCCATATTACAAATAAAGGGTCATTTTTAATAACATTGTTGGTGGTGCGGTCTACCTTGATACAGGTATATTTTTGGGGTTGCTCTGGAACACCCCACCCCTCTTGTGTAGGCTGGCATCTGTGGTGACCGTCTCCCAACGAGGGGTCACAAAGGACCTGCCCCTCGTCCGATTGCTTGGTTTCAGCCACCACCGAAGGGAACGCCGCACCCGAGGGGACATCAGAAAAGGACTGATCCAATGACAGCGGGGACCCATCCCAGGCCGCCAAGAGATGGAGCTGGAGCGTCCTTGTGTGAAACTGGGCAAAGGGAACCGCCTCGAACGACGCCACCATCAATCCCAGCCCCAGCCGGATGGATGGACGGGGAATGGATAGAAGACGCTGAGTCAATTCCTGAATCAGAAGAACCTTGGCTCGGGGGAGAAACACCCTGGCTGAGAAGTATCCAGCGACATTCCCAGGAACTCCACCACCCTGGAGGGAGTGAGGCAGGACTTGGGATAGTTGATCACCCAACCGAAACTCTCCAGAGTGGACACCACATTCCTGGTATCCAGCTGCGCCTGACTGAGGGAAGACGCCATGATGAGAAGATCGTCCAGATAGGGCACGATGCGGATACCCCTGGCTCTGAGGATGGCCATCACTCCTGCCAACACCTTGGTAAAAACCCTTGGAGCCGAGGTAAGGCCAAACGGAAGAGCCACAAACTGAAAATGTTGATTGTCCACGACAAACCTGAGGAATCTCTGGTGTGCCGGAAATATTGGAATATGCAGGTAAGCATCTTTGATGTCTATGGACGTCATGAAGTCCCCCTGACGAAGTGAGTGGATGGCTGAGCGCAGAGTTTCCATACGGAACTTCCGGGGACGAACAAACCTGTTGAGCAACTTCAGATCCAGAATGGGACGAACGGATCCATCCTTCTTGGGCACCATGAACACATTGGAATAGAAGCCCAGGCCCCGGTCTGAGTGGGGCACCGGGCAGATGACAGCCATGTCCAAAAGACTTGCTACTGCTGCCCAAAGCCCTTGGGTGGCCAGAGGATCTGACGGCACCCGAGAACTGAAGAATCTGGGAGGGGGCCAGAACTCAAACTCCAGCTTGTAACCGGAAGACACCACTTCTTGAATCCACCTGTCCGAGACCTCTTGGACCCAAACCTGGGAGAAGAGTAGCAGCCGTCCCCCCACCCGCAAGGGTGAGGGCGCCCCCTCATTGCTGAGCCGGCTTGGCAGCGACTCTAGGCTTGGAGCCCCAACTGTGTCCTGGACGGGACCGACCCCTGCCCCGGTCCAGGAATCACCTCTGGAAGAGGGGAATGCCGAACCCCTGCCGACTCTAGCCCCACGAAAGGGCTGAGAGAAGGAAGCCGCCCCCCGAAAGGGGCGACGCTGCTTCTTACGCTGAGGTAACTTACCTCCCTTTGCCACCAAATCCATTTTTTCTCCAAAGAGCCGCAACCCCACAAAAGGGAAGGGCTGTGACCGACTTTTTGGACACAAAATCAGCCGCCCACTGGCGTAACCAAACCGACCGGCGGATAGCCACATCACCAAAGTGTCGTCCAAGGCGGACAGTACAAAGGATAAGAATAACTCACAGAGCTTAAGGTCGGCAAACTCCTCACTAGCCGGGTCAAGCCTGGACGAGGTCAACAATCCTCTAATAACTGACCTGGCAGCAACCAGTACAAGCGCAGAAGCACAAACCGGCCGCAAGGCCGATCCAACACTGGCAAAACCATGACAAGCCATCTGGTCAATGCGTTTATCCTCACCATCCTTGAGGGTAGTGCACTCCGGAGAATGGAGGACTGAGGAGCTGGACAACCCCAAAACAGGAGCATCCACCTCGGGGGGAGCCGACCAGTGCTTCACTGCGTCCGCCGGAAAGGGATATTTCTTGACCCGGAAGCCACGTCGGCCTCTCCCATTCCTTGCGAATGATACCATCAAAATGCTTTTGATAAGGAAATTCCAAGCGGGGCTTCGTCTCTTCAAAGAACTCCCCCTTCAGCAGAGGAGCCGCAGGGGGGGGGGGGGGGGGGGAATAGCCAGGACCTCAAACACCTGAGCCAGGACCCTGGATGTATCCGAGGAATCCCCCTGGCCCTGCTCGGTATCAGCGCCCACAAACTGCTGATCGGAGTCATCAGACCCCTCATACAGCTCCCCTTCCTCACGCGGGGAGCAATCAGACCAATCCAGGGAGTCAAAGTCCTCCCTATCAAAGGCCTGCGCAGCCGAATACAAAAGTTTCCTCTTTACGGTGGCCTTTTTGGCGACGGCACTAGAAAACAATTTTTCAAGATTGGCCAATCTGGCACACACCTCAGATTGCGACTCCCCGCTAATGACATCACATGCACGTGTCAGGCGAGGGGGAGACGGGGAGGAGACCGGCGGAGCAGAACCAAACGCCTGAGATCCAGTCTGCCGCGTAATAGACCGCTGCGCACAGGGTACACATAGAAATACATCATCCCCCAAAAGGGATACCCCACACCCCAAACACAGCCTGGATTGCCCTGAGGGGGGCACAAGCCCAGTATCCGGGGAAGTCTCCATATGGTGATTTTTTAGTACTATATATAGTATATATAGTACCTGAAGCCGGGACATGAAAAAGCCGCGCTCACAGCTCGGGGGCGGGCCGTAGGCGCGCGTGAGCACCCAGCCCCGCCCCCCGGAGAAGAAGCCCTCATGGGCTCGCCCCCATTGCGGGCAGCACTCTTAGCGCGTGAATGTAAAGCACACACATATAAAACACACACGCACACACATAAAAGACAGGAATCCATAAGGGACCCCCCCCCTCTCTAAGGGTACCTGGGAGAGGGGGAATCCATGCCAGGAAAGGGCCAAGGGACGGGGCATCCCAAACCGGGATCACCAACCCGGATAGCCGCCAACCCCTTGGCTCCTAAGCACCAGGGGTGCCAACTACCTTTGCCCGGACCAGCAGCCTAGGCTGGGAGGCAGGGAATAATAAACAAGGGGATCCGGGCAGGACTAGAAGAAAGAAGGCCGAGAGTCATCCCGGCTACCTGCAAGGAGGAGACATCTTCTGACTTGCTCGCCTCTGCAGAGATGAAGACTGGGTAATGAGTGGGAGGTCCCAGGTATTTATGGGCCGGGAGGGTCTGACCTTTTTGTTATCTCTGCAAGATCGCCATCTACAGGTCAGTATACCCAAGTGTAATGAATGTCTTGACGCGGGGTGTGTGACATACTTAGAATAACTCACCCCTCCCCGATCCAAGCACATGCGTAGCCTTTCAGCAAACTGTTCCGACTGGTTACAATGGCATGTGCGCTGCCGCATCCGCAAGGATGTAAACACGACAAAGTTCTGACAAGACAAGAGCCTGCGTATGGACCATTGGACCGAGGAGAAGTGAGTTTTACTTGGTGAAGATGCAGCGCACACAGGATAACAAAGTTAATAAGAAGCATAAGATGCAAAAATTGCAAAACGCCACCGAGCAAAAAATACCTTTGGGAGACTGGTGATGTAAACTTTTTTACTTTTATATTTGTCATTTTGACTGTATTTTTTGCTCGGTGGCGTTTTGCAATTTTTGCATCTTATGCTTCTTATTAACTTTGTTATCCTGTGTGCGCTGCATTGCTCTGCACTACAGCACTTTAATTGAATGGTTACATTTGTTGTTACTCCAGCACCTTTGGTATTTTGGTTTGTGATTGTTTGTATTCTTATAGGGCACAGCATGTTACATTGTTTGTATTTTCCATATTTTTCTTATTATCTTTGATACACGTATATTTGCACATTATGCACTATGCACTTTACCATGTGATATAGCTCATGGTTTTTCTCATTTGTCAGCGCATATATATCATCTTATCTCAATTATTCATTTATTATATGTATTTCTGACACGCCACCCAGCATTACTATTCCTACTTAGATAGTCTCCATTTGTATATAGGTCCCCCTGTGTTTGTTTATATGTTTTTTAATTGTGTCAATAGTGTTTGTGTGGATTCAAACATTTAAACTATTATGGTTGTAATTCAGCAATAAAATATGGATTTGCTTTTATCACTTTGAGTGCGGCCTGTTATATGGTGGTCATTTGAGAGGAGTTATCCAGGCTCCCCTCACTATATGTAGATTTTGCATCCGTTTGACCATACGGGCTTTCAGCACCTCTTCATGTCACTTCTGAGATAGTGGGACGGTGCATACCCATAGCTTTGCAGTACTGATCAGGACAGTATCAGTGACACTTCCTTGAGGGCCCTCTTGCTCTGGGTCCCTCCCTGATTGATGTAGGCAACCGCCGTCTGGTTATCTGAGCGGACCTGAACAGCCCGACCCCTCAGGTGTGGGGTTAAGTGGGCGAGAACCAACCTGATTGCCCTCAATTCCAGAATGTTGATAGGGGCATGGGCCTCCTGAGGGCCCCACTGACCCTGGAATTTCAGGGACTTCCAGAATCCCCCCAACCTGCCAGACTGGCATCCGTGGTGACAGTCTCCCAGCAGGGGGCCAGAAAGGACCTGCCCCCCAGCAGGTTCCTCGAGTCCAGCCACCACACTAGAGACCGCCTGGCCTGAGGGGACAAGACAAACACCTGATCCAAGGACACAGGGTCCCGATCCCATACTGACAAGAGGTGGAGCTGAAGAGGCCTCATGTGGAACTGAGCATATGGAACCGCCTCGAAGCAGGACACCATCAGGCCCACCAGCTGCATTCCCTGCCTGATGGATGGATGGGGACAAGACAGCAGGAGCTGAACTTTCTCTTTAAGGACCTCCACCTTCTGCTGAGGAAGAAAGATCTTGACCCGAGCTGAATCCAGAATCATGCCCAGAAAAGACTTCACCATGGAAGGAGACAGGGAAGATTTGGGGTGATTGTTCACCCAGCCGAATTACTCCAGTGTGGACACCACCCTCTGAGTGTCCAGCTCTGCCTGATGGAAGGATTGAGAAGCGATAAGCATGTCATCCAGGTAGGGGTGAATGCCCTGAGATCTCAGCAGGGCCATCACTCCTGCCAGCACCTTGGTGAATACCCTGGGGGCCGAGGTGAGGCCAAAGGGCAAGGCCACAAATTCGTAGAGCTGATCCTCCAGAGCGAACCCGAGGAACCTCTGATGACCTGGAAAGATAGGAACGTGGAGGTAAGCATCCTTGATGTCTACAGAAGTCATGAAGTCCACTGGGCGTAAGAAGGTCACAGCTGAGTGCAGTCTCCATGCGAAAGTGTCTGAATCTGACAAACTTGTTGAGAAGCTTTAAATCCAGGATAAGTCTGATGGACCCATCCTTTTTGGGCACAATGAAAAGATTGGAATAATAGCCTTTGGCCCTTTCCTTCAAGGGCACCTGACAGATGACACCTAGATCTAGAAGGCCTTGGACAGCCAGGGAGAGACACTAGGCTGACAAGGGTTTTTGAGCTAAACGAGATTTGATGAATCTTGGGAGTGGCCAGGCTGCAAACTATCTTGTAACCGGAGGATACTACCTCCTGAATCCACCGGTCTGAGACATGACGCCTCCAGACGTGAGCCAAGAGCCGAAGCCGTCCCCCCACCCGGATGGGTGAGGGCACCCCTTCATGCCTGAGGGGGCTTGGGGGAGGACTTAGCCTTGGGACCCCTGGGGGGGCCAGGGCGGCCACGTCCTCTACCCCTGCCCCAAAAAATACAATTTTTTGAATACTCGCCTGTAAAATGGGTATTATAAGTATGTCACACACCCCGCTTCAGATAGTCATCACACTTGGGTTATACTGACCTGTAGATGGCGATCTCACAGAGATGTCAATAAAAAAAGGAAGGCCCTCCCAGTCCATAAATACCTGGTACCTCCCACTCATTCCCCAGTTTAGAACAGCAGTAAGGAAACAAAGGGACCAGGAAGAGCCAAAATAACCAGTAGCAGTAAAAAGGTTCACCATTTAAAGGATCCAGAATACCAAAGGGCGGGGTGAAGCGGGGTGTGTGACATACTTATAATACCCATTTTACAGATGAGTTCACAAAATGGTATTCTAAGTATGTCACACACCCCGCTTCAGGAAGTCATTACACTTGGGGCATCCAATAGCAGTGTTCATAAAGGGCGGGGATCCAAAAACAAGGCAACAATGCACAACTTAAACCACTGCAGCTTGCAGAACTTTGCAGCCAAACACAGCATCCGCTGAAGCCCGCACATCCACCTTGTAAAAAAAAAAAAAGTGTGAACAGAAGACCAAGTAGCAGGCTTACAAACTTGCTCAACAGAGGCCTGGTGCTGAAAAGCCCAGGACGCCAACAGCACGAGTAGAGTGAGCAGTAACACGAAAAGGGGGAACCTTCCACTTGGCAGAATAGGCCCCAACAATGGCCTGGCAAATCCATTTACTAATGGAAGACTTGGCGGAAGCCAAACCTTTCCTAAGCCCAGAGGGCACCACAAAAAGGGCGTCAGTCCTACGAAAAGAGGAAGTAGCCACCAAATAGTACTTCACACAGCGAACCACATCCAAAGAATGCAAAACCCTCTCCTTGTCATTGCTGGGCTTAGGACACAAGGAGGGTAGAACAATGTCCTGATTAAGATAAAAGGCAGAGACCACCTTAGGAAGGAAATCTGGCTTTAAGCGGAAAACAGCCTTGTCCCGATGCCTCTCAAAGTAAGGGGCCTTAATGGACAAAGCCGCCAACTCCGATACACGCGGAAGTGATGGCAACCAGAAACGCAACCTTCTGAGTAAGCGTAGAAAGTGCTATATCCTGCAAAGGTTCAAAAGGAGGACCCTGTAAAGCAGAAAGAACAAATTCAAAACCCAAACTGGGAGCAAAGGCTTCCCAGAAAGCCGCCCATGCGTAACCCCCTGGAAAAAAGTCTTAACCAGAGGATGAAGAGCAAAAGACTTTTGAAAGAACATGGCCAGGGCAGAAACCTGCCCTTTCAGCGTACTAAGCTGCAAACCCAGGTCCAGACCATGTTGCAGAAATTCCAAAACCCTAGGGATAGAAAACGCCCTGCAAGGCAAGGCCCGGACTTCCCACCAATCAATATAAGACCTCCAAATCCTATAGTAGATGGCAGAGGAAGACTTCTTTCTAGCCCTAACCAGAGTCTGAATGACAGTATCAGAAAGACCTTCCTCCTTCAAGATGAAGGTTTCAGCAGCCACGTCATCAAAGCCAGCGTTGGTAAATTGGGGTAGAGCAGTGGACCCTGAGTGAGCAGATCCGGCAGAAGGGGCAGATCTAACTGATCCTCCGCCAACCTTACCACGTCTGCGAACCAAACCCATCTTGGCCTTCTTGGAGCCACCAGGATTGCCGACGTGCCCTCTAGGGCCAGCTTGCGCACCATTTTGCCCACCATGGGAAACGGAGGGAACAGGTACAGAAACCCCAGATCCCTCCAGTTCAGAGACATGGCATCCGCTGCCAGAGCCAGCGGATCCCGCGAGAGAGACAAATGCCGGAAGCTTGTGATTGTGACGAGAGGCAAAGAGGTCAACCTCCGGAGTCCCCCACCGGTGGCAAAGCGACCGAAACACCTTGGGGCTGAGCGACCATTCCCCCTAGCAAGATGAGCATCTGCTCAGGGAGTCCGCCTCCGTGTTCTCCACTCCCGGAATGTACACCGCCGAGATGCATGGGACATCGCTCTCTGCCCAAGCCAGGATCAAAGACACTTCCCTGCAGGCACGCCTGCTGCGAGTCCCTCCCTGGCGGTTGATGTAGGCGACCGCCGTCCGATTGTCCGACCGAACTTGAACCGGTAGGCCCCCGCAACTGATGAGTCAAGTGAGCCAGAACCAACCTGATGGCTCTCAGCTCCAGAACATTGATGGGATCGTGAGCCTCCTGAGGCTGAAGATCCTTCCAAAATCCCCCCCAACCTGACAGGCTGGCATCCGTGGTGACCGTCTCCCAACGAGGGGTCAGAAAGGATCTGCCCCTCGTCAGATTGCTTGGTGTCAGCCACCACCGAAGGGAACGCCGCACCCGGGGGGACATCAGAAAAGACTGATCCATCGACGGCGGGGACCCATCCCAGGTCGCCAAGATATGGAGCTGGAGCGTCCTTGTGTGAAACTGGGCAAAGGGAACCGCCTCGAACAATGCCACCATCAATCCCACCAGTCGCATCCCCAGCCGGATGGACGGGCGAGGGATGGATAGGAGACGCTGAGTCAACTCCTGAATCAGAAGAACCTTGGGCCGGGGGAGGAAAACCCTGGCCTGAGAAGTATCCAGAGACATTCCCAGGAACTGCCCCACCCCGGAGGGAGAGAGGCAGGACTTGGGATAGTTGATCACCCAGCCGATTCTCTCCAGGGTGGCTACCACAGTCCTGGTATCTAGCTCCGCCTGGCTGAGAGAAGAAGCCACAATAAGAAGATCGTCCAGATAAGGCACGATGCGGATACCCTGGGCTCTGAGAAGGGCCATCACCCCCACCAACACCTTGGTGAAAACCAGTGGAGCCGAGGTGAGGCCAAACGGAAGAGCCACAAACTGGAAATGACGATTTTCTACAAAGAACCTGAGAAATCTCTGGTGTGTCGTAAAGATTGGGATATGCAGGTAAGCGTCCTTGAGGTCTATGGACGTCATGAAGTCCTGTTGACGAAGTGAGTAGATGGCTGAACGCAGAGTTTCCATGTGGAACTTCCAAAGACGGACGAACCTGTTGAGTAAATTCAGATCCAGAATGGGACGAACGGAACCGTCCCTCTTGGGCACCGTGAACAGATTGGAATAGTAGCCCAGGCCCCGGTCCGAGGGGGGCACCGGGCAAATGACAGCCATGTCTGGAAGATTTGCCACTGCCGCCTGGAGCCCCTGCACGGCCAGAGGATCTGACGGCACCCGAGACCTGAAGAATCTGGGAGGGGGCCGGAACTCGAACTCCAGTTTGTAACCGGAAGACACCACTTCCCGAATCCATCTGTCCGAGACCTCTTGGTCCCAGACCCGGGAGAAGAGTTGCAGCCGTCCCCCCACCCGCAAGGGTGAGGGCACCCCCTCATTGCTGAGCCAGCTTGGCAGCGGCCTTAGGCTTAGAGCCCCAGCTGTGTCCTGGACGGGCACGACCCCTGCCCCGGTTCCAGGAATCACCTCTGGATGAGGGGAAGGCCAATCCCTCGCCAACTCTGGCCCTACGAAAGGAAGGAGTGAAGGAAGCTGCCCCCGAAAGGGACGACGCTGCATCTTACGCTGAGGCAACTTACCACCCTTTGCCACAGAGTCCAATTTTTCTCCAAAGAGCCGCAACCCCACAAAGGGAAGGACCGTAAGCGACTTTTTGGACACAAAATCAGCCGCCCACTGGCGTAACCAAACCGACCGCCGGATAGCCACAAGCAAGGCCGAAGTTCTGCTACACATCACCAATGTGTCATCCAAGGCGGTCAGCACAAAAGACAAAAACAACTCGCATCGCATAAGGACGGTAAACTCCTCAATAGCCGGGTCAAGCCCGGAAGAGGTCAACAGTCCTCTAACCACCGACCCGGCAGCTACCAATAAAAGCGCCGAAGCACAAACTGGCCACAAGGCCGACCCAACACTGGCAAAAATACAATTCTGTGAAGTACTCACCTGTAAAATTGATATTATTTGTATACAGTACATCCTGCTCCAGATATAGTACTTACACTTGGGTTATCCTCCGCCAGATGGCGCTGCACTGCAGAGACATGCAAAACAGGCTCCTCCCGGCCCTCAAATACCCAGGGACCTCCCACAAATCCCCAGCATTGAAAAGCAGTGAACAAGAAGCCGGAAGAATTTACCCACCCAAAACAACTGGTAACTATAACAAAGATAACAATCACCATACAGGGGGTCCAGAATAATGCAACCAGGGTGGGGTGGAGCAGGACGTACTGTATACAAATAATATAAATTCTACAGGTGAGTACGTCACAGAATTATATTATTCTTAGTATACAGTACGTCCTGCTCCAGATATAGTACTTACACTTGGGACATCCAATAGCAGTGTCCGTAAGTAGGGTGGGATCCCCAACAAAAAGGTGACAGCAGACAGTTTAGACCACTGCCGCCTGCAAAACCTTGCGGCCAAAAACAGCATCAGCTGAGGCCCTAACGTCAACCTTGTAAAACTTTGAAAAGGTATGAACAGAAGACCAAGTAGCGGCCTTGAAAACGTGTTCAACAGAAGCCTGGTGCTGGAAGGCCCAAGAGGCACCAATAGCACGAGTAGAATGAGCAGTAAGGCAGAAGGGAGGACTCTTCCCCTTAACAGAATAGGCCTGAATCACAGCCTGACGAATCCATTTGCTAATAGTAGACTTGGCAGGAGCCAAACCCTTCCTAGGACCAGAAGGGACCACAAAAAGAGCATCAGTCTTCCTGAAAGCCAGGTAATACTTCAGACACCTGACCACATCCAAGGAATGCAGAACCCTTTCCTTAGCGTTGCTAGGATTAGGACACATATCTTGATTCAAATGAAAAGCAGACACCACCTTAGGCAGAAAGTCCGGCTTAAAGCGGACCACCACCTTGTCCTGGTGTCTCTCATAGTATGGGGGCTGGATAGACAGAGCCACCAGCTCAGACACACGCCTGACCGAAGTAATAGCCACCAGAAAGACAACCTTGAGGGTAAGTACAGCCAGAGCAGCATCCTGAATAGGCTCAAAGGGAGCACCCTGCAAGGCAGACAGAACCAAGTTCAAATCCCAAACAGGGACCATAGGCTTACGTGGGGGACGCACATGAGTGACCCCCTGAAAGGAGGTCTTAACCAAGGGATGCTGAGCAAAAGACTTCTGAAAGAAGACAGGGCAGAAACCTGACCCTTCAGAGTACTGAGTTTTAGACCCGACTCCAGTCCATGCTGTAAAAACTCCAGAACCCTAGGGACTAAGAACTCCCTACGGAGAAGAGACCTAGACTCACACCAATCAATGTAGGTACGCCATACCCTATAATAGATAGCAGAAGAAATTTTCTTCCTAGCCTGCACCATGGTATCCACCACCGAGGCAGACAAGCCTTTCTCCATCAAGATGGAGGTTTCAGCAGCCAGGCCGTCAAAGCCAGAGTTTGTAAATTGGGATGGCGTAAGGAGCCCTGAGTGAGCAGATCTGGGGCCCCTGGCAGGACGTACTGGTCTACTGCCATTTGTACCACGTCTGCGACCCACAATCTTCTTGGCCACTTTGGGGCCACCAGAATCACTGGCACCCTTTCCAGAGCAATCTTGCGCAGAACCCTGCCCAGCAGGGGGAACGGGGGGAAAGACATACAGGAGCCGAAATTCCTTCCATGACATTGACAGAGCATCCGTGGCCAAGGCCAGAGGATCCTGAGACAGGGAGACAAAGACCGGGAGCTTGTGATTGTGACGGGATGCAAACAGATCCACATCCGGTAGACCCCAACGGTGACACAGGGACTGGAATACCCTGTTGCAGAGGGACCACTCCCCCTGACGGGAAGTCCCCCTGCTCAGAGAGTCTGCCAGCAGATTCTCTACCCCCGGGATATACACAGCCGAAATACATTGAACATTGGCCTCCGCCCATGTCAGAATCCACGACACCTCCTGGAGGGCACCCCTGCTCCGGGTCCCTCCCTGATGGTTGGTGTAGGCAACCGCCGTCCTGTTGTCTGAGCGCACCTGCACAGCCAGACCCTTCAGGTGATTGGTCAACTGCTCCAGTACCAACCTGATCGCCCTTAGTTCCAGAATGTTGATGGGCAGGTGGGCCTCCTGAGGGCCCCACCTCCCCTGGAACCGCAGGGACTTCCAGAATCCCCCCCAACCTGACAGACTGGCATCCGTGGTGACCATCTCCCAGGAGGGGGGCCAGGAAGGACCTGCCCTGTAGCAGGTTCTTGTGGTCCAGCCACCACGAGAGGGACTCTCGGACCAATGGGGGAAGCACACAAACCCCGTCCAAAGATGTGGGGTCCTTGTCCCAAACTGACAGAAGGTGAAGCTGCAGAGGCATCAAATGGAACTGAGCAAAGGGCACTGCCTCGAAGCTCGCCACCATCAGGCCCACCAGCTGCATTTCCTGCCGGAGGGAGGGCTGGGGACACGAGAGCAGGAACCTCACCTGCGCAGTCAGAGCTTCCACCTTTTGTTGAGGGAGGAATATCCGTGAATGAACCATATCCAGAATCATCCCCAGGAATGGGGTCACCGGCGAAGGGGACAGAGAGGACTTGGGATGATTGATCACCCAGCCGAAGGACTCCAAGGTGGACACCACCAGCTGAGTGTCCAGTTCCGCCTGCTGTGGGGACCGTGAAGAGATGAGAATGTCGTCTAGGTAGGGCAGCACACGTATGCCCCCTGACCTTATCAGAGACATCACCCCCACCAGCACCTTGGTGAACACTCAGAGCTGAATTGAGGCCAAATGGTAGGGCCACAAACTGATAATGTTGATCTTTCAACGCGAATCTGAGAAACCTTTGATGTCCCGGGAACACAGGGATGTGGAGGTAAGCATCTTTGATGTCCACAGACGTCATGAAATCCCCCGGGCGCAGGGAGCCAATGGCCGAGCGCAGAGTTTCCATGCGAAAGCGTCTGTTCTTGACAAATCTGTTGAGGATCTTTAAATCCAGAATGTGCCTGACTGACCCATCTTTTTTGGGCACTGTGAAAAGTTTGGAATAGAACCCCTTGCCCAATTCTCTTAAGGGGACCCTGCAAATGACCCCTAGATCCAGAAGACCTTGCACGGCCTGTAGCAAGACCTGAGCTGATACAGGGTCCTGGGGGATCCGGGACCTGATGAATCTTGTGGGGGGGGGGGGGGGGGTCGCACAGCAAACTATCTTGTAACCAGAAGACACTACCTCCTGAATCCACCGGTCTGAGACTTGGCGCCTCCAGACGGGCGAAGTGCTGTAGCCGCCCCCCCGGCAGGCGAGGGCGCCCCATCATGCCTGAGGGGTCTTGGGAGGGTCTTTATATTTGGACCCCCAGGAGGAGCCTCTGCTCCTATGCCAGGAATCTGCGCGAGCCCCTGCGAAGCGCCTCGGTAGGGGACTGAAGGGGGGCCCTGGCTCCGAAAGGGCCGAGGCTGCCGCCTGCGCTGAGGTAACTTACCTCCTTTAGCAAAGAGGTCTAGGCGGTCCCCAAACAGGCGTAGCCCCCCCCCCCCCCGGCAGGCGAGGGCGCCCCATCATGCCTGAGGGGTCTTGGGAGGGTCTTTATATTTGGACCCCCAGGAGGAGCCTCTGCTCCTATGCCAGGAATCTGCGCGAGCCCCTGCGAAGCACCTCGGTAGGGGACTGAAGGGGGGCCCTGGCTCCGAAAGGGCCGAGGCTGCCGCCTGCGCTGAGGTAACTTACCTCCTTTAGCAAAGAGGTCTAGGCGGTCCCCAAACAGGCGTAGCCCCTTAAATGGAAGTCCAGTAAGGGCTTTCTTAGCAGCATTGTCAGCAGCCCACTGACGTAGCCATACCGCCAAGGCGGAAGATCTGGCACACATCCAAATAGCATCGTCCGATGCAGACAGGATAAAGTTAACAAACACTTCATAGGTAGCCAGGGCATTAATAGTATCAGGTGGCAAATTGTCTGGGCCGTCAAGTGCATTCCTGACCATGGCCCTGAGTGCCACCGCAGTAATAGCCGAATCGCAAACCGGGCGCAGCGCCGCCCCCCCTCCCCCCCCCCAAATGCAAAGGCATGGCATGCCAATTGGTCAATGCGCCGGTCCTCAGAATCCCGCAACGTAGTAGTGTCAGGGGAGTGCATAATGGATGCATTAGACAGCCCTAGAATAGGGGCATCGACCTCGGGGGGCGATGACCAGCACTTGACCATGTCAGCAGGAAAAGGATACTTCCTGTCCAAACTCTTAGGAATCCCGGGAAGTGTACTGGGATGTTCCCACTCCTTAAGCACGAGGTTATTGAAATGGGTTTGCTCAGGAAATTCCAATAGAGCCTTAGCAGTATGGAAAAGCTCACCCCTTTGCCTGGGAGCCGCAACAGGGGTAGAGATGGACAAAACCTCAAAAATCTGCACCAGCAATTTGTCAGTATCATCTGGGGTCCAGTGATCAGAGCCAGAATCATCATGATCCCTTGACTTCTCGTCAGATGACCCTGAGTCGGAGAAGAGCTCCCCTTTGTCCGAGGGGGCATGGCCATTTAGGTGCAAGAACTCATCAGACTCCGTAGGGAAAAGAGCGGTAACAGGGGCTAAGTGCCGCTTTTTTGCGGTGGCCTTACGCGCTAAAATATTAGCAAGCAATACACTGACCAGTCTAGCAGCCACATCAGGATGAGAATCCCCGCTTGTATTGGGGGTTAGACTCAGGCTTGGGGGAGTAGGTGAAGTGAGGCGAGGTGCAGGCCCAGCCACCGGAGGGGCGGGAAGTACCATTAGCGGGACCCGTGCATCGTCACCGCTGATAGGTGAGACCTCACAGGCTACACACAGCCGGGCTTGTCCCGAAGGAACCCCGGTCACAATATCCTGGGATGCCTCCATATGGTGATTAATAGGCACAATAGGCCAGTAGGGATTGACGCTGAAGCTACCTTGGATGCCCCAATGACCCGCAGGGAAGTGGGAGTAATTATACTAGGCCCAACTGGCAATTATGCTGGCCGGGAAAAGCCACTGGATTCAACCGTCTGAAAGACATAAGGGGAATAAAGGGTGTCAGAACAATCCACAGTAAGCAAGGAGCATGAAAAATCGCCCGTGAGGGCACTTACGGACCGCAGAAGGAGGGGGACCGAGACCACACGCGCGCGACTACCATCAAAAAGGCGCCAAGCGAACCTCGAAGGGCGTGCCAGGGTGGCCCGTGACACATAGCGTGCCAAGCCAGGTCCCCGAACCCCCCGAAGAGCGCGAAGCTCTAAGCCAGTAGACAGGGTTGTCATGAGGAGCGAGGTGTATATGACACTCAGAATAGATGATTTTGCTAATGACGCCGCGGCGTCTGAGGCGCCGCCGCCGCCCGACGCAGCACAGCCAGATAATTTATCCATCCGTGCTATGAGTGTACACATGACCAGTGAGACACCCTACAACACTTACGTGTCAAGAGCACTTCAATCATGTCCCAGTTGGGAATCGAAGCAAAGATGCGCGCGCGGCGGCGGCAGATACACAAATAAGGCTGCGAATCAGCGCGTCTGACACAGAGTATACAGTCAAATGACATTACTAAAGGCAACTAGCGTGTAATCCAATACACTGAGACCACCTACACACCCCCCCCTTTCTTTCCCCCCGGGCTACGGGGGGGAACGAGGGAGGATGGCGACCCTTTGTACAGGGCCCACCGCTACACGGGCATGGGCAATAATGCGGGAGGGGCATCCCTTAGAGGCTCACCATCAGCCTGAAAAGCCTACCCTTTGGTGGGGGACTGCGGTGGAGCATGGCTCCATAAGCACGCATGGTGCTGCCTACCTTCACCCGACCAGCACAGCCCAGGCTGGGAGGCACATCACAAGGAGGACGGGTGGGAATAGTCCAACAGGGCCGCAGGCTTTAATAGCCCCGCTCACCTGCGAGAGAGTGATACTTCATGTCCTCGCAATCAGCACTGCAGAGAAATCTGGGGATTTGTGGGAGGTCCCTGGGTATTTGAGGGCCGGGAGGAGCCTGTTTTGCATGTCTCTGCAGTGCAGCGCCATCTGGCGGAGGATAACCCAAGTGTAAGTACTATATCTGGAGCAGGACGTACTGTATACTAAGAATACCATGACAAGCCATCTGGTCAATGCATTTATCCTCACCATCCTTGAGTAGTGCAGTCCGGAGAATGCAGGATTGAGGAACTGGACAACCCCAAAACAGGAGCATCCACCTCGGGAGGGGACGACCAGTGCTTCACCGCGTCCACCGGAAAGGGATATTTTTTGTCCCAACCCGGAGGAACACCCGGAAGCCGAGTAGGCCTCTCCCATTCCTTGAGAATAATGTCATCAAAATGCTTTTGATAAGGAAATTCCAAGCGCGGCTTGGTCACCTCAAAGAACTCCCCCTTCAGCGGAGGAGCCGCCTCAGGAGGCGAAATAGCCAGGACCTTAGAGGTATCCAGGGAATCACCCTGGCCCTGCTCGGTATCAGCACCCAAACACTGCTGATCATCGGAGCCCTCAGACTCCTCAAACAGCTCCCCTTCCTCAAACGGGGAGCAATCAGACCAATCCAGGGAGTCAAACTCCTCCATATCAAAGGCCTGCGTGGCAGTATACAAATGTTTTCGCTTTGCCGTGGCCTTTTTGGCAACAGCACTGGAAAACAATTTTTCAAGATTGGCCAATCTGGCACACACCTCAGATTGCGACTCCCCACCCATGACCGCATCACATGGGGTACGTATCGAGCGAGGGGGAGACGGAGAGGAGACTGGCGGAGCAGAACCAGACGCCTGAGATCCAGACTGCCGCGTAATAGACAGCTGTGCACAGGGTACACAAAGAAATACATCCTCCCCGCAAGCGATATCCCACACACCAAACACAGCCTGGATTGCCCCGAGGGGGGCACAAGCCCAGTATCCGGGGAAGCCTCCATATGGTGATTTTTTTATATTTAGGCACAATGCCCAGAGGGAATTACGCAATAATGCAACCCGGGATGCCCCATTAAGTCCCGCGTGGGAGGAATTTACAGACCCCTGAATTTAACCAGGGACCCTAGGACCGGGAGAGCCCCCCTTTAATAGGACAATGGTCCACCTGGAGCACACAGACACAGCAATCAGACCTCAGTGACATGTCCATGGGGTTAATAAACAAGCATTGCCAGCAGCCCCAATAAGGAGCATGAAATATATGCAGACATATCTAAGAAAGCTAATGGGGCCACAGGCCACTCACCGACCAAGGCCTCACACGCACACCGAAGGGGAGGAAGGCGCGTAAGCAGAGGAAGAAGGAGGGCGGGCTGGCCCCGCCCCTCCCGAACACCAGTGCCAGCAGCACGGGGCAGGCCGTGGGCGATCGCGCGAATGCCTGGACCCGCCCCCCCCCCCCTTTTTATATTGACATCTCTGCAAGATCGCCATCTACAGGTCAGTATAACCCAAGTGTAATGACTATCTGAAGCGGGGTGTGTGACATACTTAGAATATCTCTACGGGCTCCAGCAAAGGAAGCTCCTCGTCCAATTCTGGAGCCCCTGAAGGAAGGAGAAAAGGCACCTGAACCCTGAAAGGAACGGGGCTGCCTTCTACGCTGAGGTAATTTGCCACCCTTAGCAAACAAGTCCAAACGTTCCCCAAAGAAGTGCAGCCCCTTGAAGCTTTACTGGATAGATGGCCAAAACTGTGGAAACTAGAGTTTAATGTCTCTAAATGTAAAAGCATGCACTTGGGTAGAAGGAATCCCTGCTCTGAATACCATATGGGCAGCACTGTGTTAGCCAGGACCTCGGAGGAGAGAGATTTAGGGGTACTGATTACTGATAGCTGCAAGATGAGTGGACAGTGTAGCCAGGCAGTGGGAAAAGCAAGTTCTGGAGACCTTACCTGCAAAAAGACATTATTCAAATAGAACGTGTCCAAAGGCGGGCAACGAAAATGGTGGAAGGACTTAAACTTAAAACTTATCAGGAGAGACTTAAAGAACTTAATTTGTAAAGTCTGGAGGAAAGAAGGGAGAGGGGGGACATGATTGAGACCTTTAAATATGTGAAAGGACTGCAGGGCAAGTACCTGCTGGGCGCAGGGTACACAAACCCTAACATCACTTATAGGGGTTACCCCACACGCCACACACAGCCGGGCTTGTCCCGAAGGAACCCCGAGCACATTATCCTGAGAAGCCTCCATATGGTGATTATCATGGCACAACAGGCCAACAGGGATTGACGCTAATAAAAGCAACCCGGGGTGCCCCAAAACCCGCTAGGGAAGTGGGAGTAATGGTATATAATAGCCCTCCAATAAGAGTTAACACTAAATAGAGGGGATAGGACCGGGAGAAACCACAAAGTTCGACCCGCCTGCAAGACATAAGCAAAATATCCCATAAGCGATATGCAATACAGATATGTAAATAAATAAATCAGCCCGCAGGGGCACTTACGGACCACGATAGTGAGAAGCCAGGCACACGCAGCAGAGAATTAAAATGGCGCCCGCATATACCTCGAGGGGCAGGCCGCGGAGACAGTGATGCAAAACGCGTCATCCGCAAGGCCCGCCCCCCGAAGAGAGCAAAACGCGCCCACCTGACAAGACCAGCCAATGATGGCGCAGCAGCGCCTGAGGCGATGTCGCCGCCAACCGCGGAGTACAAACGTGCGGCGGCGGCGGCAAAAGAAACCAATGCAATCAATTCATAAGGGATCAAAACACAGCACACAACATATAGTAAAGACATGCACCCCCCAAGATCTACAAGGGACAGCGAGGGGGAAGCAACGGCCATCCTAAAGGGAGCCAACTGTGGGGACAGAGGGCGAGGGGCAATAAATGCGGGAGGGGCATCCCATAAGGATCACCATAGGCCTATACCGCCTACCCTTTGGTGGGGGACTGCGGTTGGAGCAGCACTCCTTAGCACCTGACAGCGGTGCTGCCTACCTTCACCCGAACCAGAGCAGCCTGAGCGGGGAAGCAGTAGAAGGAAACGGGTTGGAATAGTCCTACAGGGCCGCAGGTGAATAGCCCCGCTCACATGCGAGTAGAGAGCCATCTTCTAGTCATCGCAGCCAGGACTGCAGAGAAGAACTGGGGATTTTGTGGGAGGTCTCGGGTATATATGGGGCCTGGAGGAGCCTCTTTTCTGTCTCTGCAGTCCAGCGCCATCTACTGGAGTATATCCCAAGTGTAAGGAATATCTTCTGGAACAGGAAGTGCCGTATACTTAAAATAAATATTCTCAACCAATTGGTGTAAAAATACCCCCTCCTTCAGAACCAAACAGGCAGTGATGAACCCCCCACCCCCTCAAAAAAAAAAATTAAGGCATAACAAGCAGTGTGGCAAATCACACCTAAATCCTCTATAATAGGCAGTGTGGCAGAATCCCCCCAATCCCCTATAACGAGCAGCATGCACAAATATCCATTCAAGTGACTGTGTAGGTGAAGCCACAGCAAGATGGCTGTGACTGCTGCTGGATGCCAGGTGCGGTAAGGTATTTTTTAAAGGTTGTAACCCCCCCCCCCCCAAACACCCTGTCCTCTCAATTTATAGGCACGCCCACAACGCTGTAATCCTGCAGCCCACTGGAACCAGTGCTGCGGGACGACGATCAGATGTAGGACAATAAATGGTTCAGGAGAGCCGGTAAGGTGAGCAGACTTTTTTTTTTTTTTTTTAAACATTTGCTTCAAAAGCCGCACAACCTCCACCTCCCAAATGTGCTCCAGATACTGGGGTCAATTCAGAGCCAGGACAAAAATTGCACTCCTTTTTAGGAGAGAAAACTGCCACTGACCTTCTACCTCGGGGCCGATTACACCCAGTAGACAATGAAAGTCCATGGCAATTTTCTCTTATAAAAAAAAAAGAAAAAAAAAAAAGGAGTGAGAATACTCACCTGCCTCTGAATCAATCCCATTATGTGCACTTGAGTTTACATATTACATAACATGCATAATATTAAAAGAATATTGTAATAGAAAATTTACAGAAGTAAAGCTTTAATAAAAAAACAAATGTTTCAAGCACAAACCTCGTTCTTCCCTTCTGTCCCGGTCATCATTACGGGAATAGCCATTCCACCGGTCTGATCTGTCATCTCGGCGATCATCATACCTATCACCATAACGATCACCACCGCTACCGCTGCCACCACCCCCTCTATAGTCATCGTCTCGACGATACCCACTGCCAAATGCTCTCCTGCCACTTCCTCCACGGGAGTCATAGCCTAAGAGAAGATTAGCATTAGGTCTAGAAGTCATACAGTTTAACTAAAATTACATTGGTCACAAACATACAATTGGTGCGCTTTACGCACAAGGTTACCTTAATTGGCAATGCCAAAAGAACAGAACTAGGAATTTGCAAAATGCATATATTAGTGAAAAAACCTTTGCACATGCTAAGATTCCGATCTAGTTAGAATACAGCATCTTTTACATAAATGTGTAAAAAAAAAAAAAAAAAAAAAAAACCCACAGCAGCCACCTGCCGACCAGCACTTTTCCACATTAGGAAATTAAAAATGGGGGCAGGGCCAGCTTGATTAGAGGACCTTATTTAATGGGTCCCTAAAGCATGCAATAATCATTAGGCTTCTAATTATATTTACTTATATAGTTTAACCTTCACCTCTATCATAATCCCTACGATCACGGTCATCATAGCGATCCCTTCCTCTGTCCCGATCATCCCTGCGAGGTCCATCACGATAACGATCTGACTCGTATCGGTCACTTCGATATCCTGTAAGATAGGACATAATTTTTATTAGTCCCAAGGCTTACTTAGAAGCTGCCTGCATGATTGTTTTATACCTTAGCACTGTCATTCTACAGAGGTTAATGCTTATATGGCTTTTTTGTTTTTAGAGCACCCATAAAATCCCTTTTTCTGATATACACTAGGGTTTTTGCATGCCTATCTGGAGATTCAGCACCTTCTCAAACAATACCTATTGTATGCTGCTCTTGATCATTTATGGGGGAGTGAACAGGTTGTCAGCAACATTTATGGGGGAGTGAACAGGTTGTCAGCAACCAACCTCCTTGTGTCTTAAAGTGGGCCAACCACCATGCATGACGGTCCTGGAGTCTAAAAGGTTCCAGAAACGTGGCTCTGGAAATGTGGCCGATTATGCTCCCCTATGCCAGGCTCTGTCTGTAATCAGGGACGTATGCAGATTAATATGCGCGGCATACAGGGCTAATTGGAGGAACGCACAAGCATGTAGTGTTGTACCAGAGATTTTTATGTGGCAAAGCCTAGTCCTGCAACATTTGACTTTTCTTTATTGCATGGCACTGCCCGCTTTGGTATTCATAACAGTTGGGTTATTCCGCCACAAGGTGGCGCAGTGGTACTGCAGAAAGCTGTGGCATGTCCCAGCTCCCTATAAAAATACAATTCTGTGAAATACTCACCTGTAGAATTGGGATTTTAAGTATACAGTACGTCCTGCTCCAGATAGATTACTTACACTTGGGTTATCCTCCGCCAGATGGCGCTGCACTGCAGAGACATGCAAAACAGGCTCCTCCCGGCCCCTCAAATACCCAGGGATCTCCCACAAATCCCCAGCATTGAAAAGCAGTGAACCAGAAGCCGGGAGAATCCAACCACCAAAAACAACTGGTAATGATAACCACAACAATCAACATACAGGGGATCCAGAATAATGCAACAACCAGGGTGGGGTGGAGCAGGACGTACTGTATACGTATAATACCAATTCTACAGAGTACTTCACAGAATTGTATTATTTTAAGTATACAGTACGTCCTCCTACAGATATAATACTTACACTTGGGACATCCAAAAGCAGTGTCCATAAGAGTAGGGTGGGATCCCCAACAAAAAGGCCACAGCACGTAGCTTAAAACTACTACCACCTGCAAAACCTTGCGGCCAAACGCAGCATCAGCTGAGGCCCGAACATCAACCTTGTAAAACTTTGAAAAGCTGTGAACAGAAGACCAAGTATCGGCCTTGCAAATTTGTTCAACAGAAGCCTGGTGCTGGAAGGCCCAGGAGGCCCCAATAGCACGAGTAGAATGAGCAGTAGGACAGAAAGGATGACTCTTCCCCTTAGCAGAATAGGCCTGAATCACAGCCTGACGGATCCACTTGCTGATATTAGACTTGGCAGGAGCCAAACCCTTCCTAGGCCCAGAAGGCACAACGAAGAGAGCATCAGTCTTCCTGAAAGCCGCAGTGACAACCAGGTAATACTTCAAGCACCTGACGACATCCAAGGAGTGCAGAACCCTTTCCTTGTCATTGCTAGGATTGGGACACAAGGAAGGAGGAACAATGTCCTGATTCAAATGAAAAGCAGACACAACCGTAAGCAGAAAATCCGGCTTGAACCGAACACCACCTTGTCCTGGTGTCTCTCATAGTACGGAGACTGAATGGATAGAGCAGCCAGCTCAGACACACGCCTAACCGAAGTTATGGCCACCAAAAAGACAACCTTGAGAGTAAGAACAGCCAGAGCAGCATCTTGAATAGGCTCAAAGGTAGCACCCTGCAAGGCAGACAAAACCAAGTTTAAATCCCAAACGGGGACCACAGGTTTACGAGGAGGACGCACATGAGTGACCCCCTGAAAGAAGGTCTTGACCAAATGATGTTGAGCAAAGGTCTTCTGAAAGACGACGGACAGGGCAGAAACCTGACCCTTCATTGGAACCATTTTTATGCAGAGTACGACAGAATCCCGATATACAGGGGATTTCCCTCCCATCAGGCCACTACAAAGCCGCGGCATTCGCTGATGATCTGCTGTTTTTCACAACTGGCCCTGAGGTGACACTGCCTAACCTTGTAAAGGAACTAGAGTTGTTTGGTAGCCTGTCCAACTACAAGGTTAATATGCAGAAATCTGAAGCGCTGAATCTCTGCATATCATCGGCAAGGGAGGAGAATCTCAGACACTCCTTCCCTTTTAAGTGGGCAACGGATTCCATTACGTACCTTGGTACGAGGCTGGGCAGGTCATTGGAGACAATCTACTCCCTAAACTTCCCCCCTCTGCTCCAAGCATTCTCAAAAGACCTAGAGTCTTAGTCCTTCAAAAAACTTTCATGGTTCGGGAGATGTAATGCCCTCAAAATGAACATACTCCCCCGTCTCCTATACTTAATGCAGGCCCTGCCGGTGGCTATCCCTACCACGTTCCTACAAAGAGTAGGGGCGCTCTTCTCCAAGTTCATCTGGCTGCGTAAAACTCCAAGAACGAGTAGGAAGATTTTAGTTAGGTCAAGAGACGATGGTGGGATAGGCCTCCCTGATCCGTACCTCTACTATGCGGCCACGCACCTAACTAGAGTGGTGGATTGGTGTAGGCACTCACAACATAAGCAACGGGTCCAGATAGAGCAGGGTGTGGTTTGTCGCTCCCGTTGACGTCGCTTCCCTGGCTTCCGAAACAGGAGCTGAACACTGAACTGAAGCACCCGACAATTGGGGCATCGCTTAAAATCTGCCACAGGTACTTCCCACGGCGCGACATGTCACCCGCCTTTTCCCGGTTTTCCGGGTCCTGGGAAACCCAGCATTCCCTCCTGGGACGCGAGGAGGGACGGCGGAGAGCTGGCTCAGGAAGGGAGTCAGTAGGATTTGGCACTTCTGTAGTCGAGACGGCCGGGAGCCCCTGGACGCAATCGCGGAGTCCAGAGATCTCCCGAGATGGAGTAGTTGGCAGCAAAGGCAGTTAAGCCACTTTCTATTCACCCTGAAACAGCAGACCCGACAGCTTAGAGACCTCACGTTGTTTGAGAGGCTCTGCGAGGAAAAGGGGCCTTTCCAACATGTGCTGTCTTATACCTATAAAATTCTAGTGACGCCCCAGAACAAAGATCCTCTTCAGTCCATCATAAAATGGGAAGGTGAATTGGGTGTCACCTTTTCGGCGGAGAATAAAAAGCGCATCTTTCGTCTTGCCCACAAAACAGCTACCTGTACTAGGTATAAGGAATGTAACTAAGGTTCTTACGAGGTGGTATAGAGTCCCTACGCTACTCCACAAATGGTTCCCAGCCGTCCCCCCCTCGTGCTGGCGGTGTGGAAGGTAATACCCTCCATATCTTCTGGTCGTGCCCTAAGTTGACCAACTTCTGGGCCAGGGTCAGAGACGTAATGCAACGCATGACAGATTGGTAGGTCCCCGAGGACCCGGCCTTTTTCCTTCTCCACCACTCAGAGCTGCCCACTAAAAGGTACCAGAGATCTGTTCTTAGCCAGATGGTAAACGCCGCCAGGGCTTGCATCCCTTCGCTCTGGAAGAGCCCAACTCCCCCTAGTGTTTCACTGTGGCTGAGTAAAGTGGCAGAGATTGAGAGGTTCGAGGGCCTGATCGCCGCACAGAAAGAAGCCTCTGAGGATCACCACCTTAAGTGGTCTAGCTGGGTTATTTTTACCACCTCACAGGATTTTCAGACGCTATTAGAGGATAACCAATAGTTGGCGCAGATGTTCAGTCCTCCCTTCCCGCTCTCACCTACCTCCCCCCCCCCTTTCTCCCCGTGGTCTACTTATTTCTGCTTGTCCCCCTCCCCAGTTCTAGTCCCTTTAGTTCTCAGCAGAGGTTTCTGTGCCAGGCCTCCCAAAATGTCGATAGATATTGTGCTGCCTTGCTCTCCCGGGGGGTGGGAGTCGGCACTAGAGCCTCCCTGGCAGCCAGATAGAGAGGAGTAGGCCAATATCACTCTGGGGCTGTCAGTAGGCGGGCTTGGAGGTAGCCGGTCCCCTCTCGGGCAGAGAGTAACAGGTGCATGAGAGAGGAGGGCTGGGCTGCGATGATGCCTCTTTGAACTACGTTATAGTTTAATTTTAGTTTAATTTTACACATACCTGACTTTTTTGTACACATGTTGCTTGTGAACTGTCTTCCTTTTCTTCCATGTATGTTGTAAATTTTGAAAAAGGTAAATAAAAAAAAAAAAAAAAAAAAGAAACCTGACCCTTCAGAGTACTGAGTTTTAGACCTAACTCCAAACCATGCTGTAAGAACTCCAGAACCCTAGGGACAGAGAACTCCCTACAGGGAAGAGACCTAGACTCACACCAGTCAATGTAGGTACGCCATACTCTATAATAGATAGCAGCAGAAGACTTCTTCCTAGCCTGCACCATAGTACCTACCACAGATGCCGACAAACCCTTCTCCATCAAGATGGAGGTTTCAGCAGCCAGGCCATCAAAGCCAGCGTTTGTGAATTGGGATAGCGTAGGGAGCCCTGAGTTAGCAGATCTGGCACCCCTGGCAGATCGTACTGGTCTACTGCCATTTGAACCACATCTGCGAACCACACTCTTCTTGGCCACCGGGGGGCCACTAGAATCACAGGCACCCCTTCCAGAGCAATCTTGCGCAGAACCCCTCTCAGCAGGGAGAATGGTGGAAACACATACAGGAGCCGAAACTCTTTCCATGACATGGACAGGGCATCCGTGGCCAAGGCCAGAGGGTCCTGAGACAGGGACACGAAAGCCGGGAGCTTGTGGTTGTGACGGGACGCAAACAGGTCCACATCCGGTAGACCCCAATGGTGACACAGGGACTGGAATACCCTGTTGCAGAGGGACCACTCTCCCAGACGGGACGTCCCCCTGCTCAGAGCATCTGCAAGCAGATTCTCCGCCCCCGGAAAGTAAACAGCCGAAATGCATTGTACATTGGCCTCCGCCCATGTCAGAATCTGAGACACCTCCCGGAGGGCACCCTTGCTTCGGGTCCCTCCCTGATAGTTGATGTAGACAACCGCCGTCCTGTTGTCTGAGCGTACCTGGACCGACCGACCCCTCAGGTGTTGTGTCAACCGCTCCAGTACCAACCGGACTGCCCGCAATTCCAGAATGTTGATGGGTAAATGGGCCTCCTGAGGACCCCACGCCCCCTGGAAGCGTAGGGACTTCCAGAATCCCCCCAACCTGACAGACTAGCATCCGTTGTGACCGATCTGCCCCCTATCAAGTTCCCGAGGTCCAGCCACCACGCATGGGACCGTCTGACCGAGGGGGGAAGCACACAGGCCCCATCCAAGGGCGCTGGGTTCTTGTCCTATACTGACAGAAGGTGAAGCTGCAGAGGTCTCAAATGGAACTGAGCAAAGGGCACCGCCTCGAAGCTTGCCACCATCAGGCCCACCAGCTGCATTCCTTGCCCGATTGAGGGCTGTGGGCACGAGAGCAGGAACCTGGCCTACGCAGTCAGAGCTTCCACCTTCTGTTGAGGAAGGAATATCCATGACTGAACCGTATCCAGAATCATTCTCAGGAACGGAGTAACCGAGGATGGGGACAGAGAGGACTTGGGGTAATTGATCACCCAGCCGAAGGACTCCAGGGTGGACAGTACCAGATGAGTGTCCAACTCTGCCTGCCGCAGAGACCGAGAGGTGATGAGGATATCGTCCAGGTAGGGCAGCACGTGAATGCCCCTTAGCCTTATCAGGGACATCACCACTGCCAGCACCTTGGTGAACACCCTGGGAGCCGTCGTGAGGCCGAATGGCAAGGCCACAAATTGGTAATGCTGATCTTTCAGTGCAAATCTGAGAAACCTTTGGTGCCCTGGAAAACACCGGGACGTGAAGGTAAGCATCCTTGATATCTACTGACGTCATGAAGTCCCCTGGGCGCCTGGAGCCAATGGCCGAGCGTAGAGTTTCCATGCGAAAATGCTTGTTCTTGACAAATTTGTTGAGGATTTTTAAATCCAGAATGGGCCTGACTGACCCATCCTTCTTGGGTACTGTGAAAAGGTTGGAGTAGAACCCCGTGCCCCTGTCTCCTAAGGGGACCTTGCAAATGACCCCTAGATCCAGGAGACCCTGCACGGCCAGCAACAAGACCTGAGCTGAGGCAGGGTCTTGAGGAATTCAGGACCCAATGAATCTGGTGGGGGGCCGTACAGCAAATTCTATCTTGTAGCCGGAGGACACTACCTCCTGAATCCACCAGTCTGAGACGTGGCGCCTCCAGACATGCTCGAAGTGCTGCAGACGCCCCCCACCCTGACGGGCGAGGGCGCCCCCTCATGCCTGAGGTCTTGGGAGGGGCTTTGGACTTGGGCCCCCAGGAGGAACCGGGACGGCGTCCTCTATTCCTGTGCCAGGAATCTGCGCGGGACCCAGCGAAGGACACCCCTTTTCCCTGTTTTGCCCCGCGGTAGGGGATTGAAAGGGTGCCCTGGCCTCGAAAGGGCCGAATCTGCCGCCTGCGCTGGGGCAACTTGCCTCCTTTGGTGAAAAGGTCTAGACGGTCTCCAAACAGGCGCAGCCCCTTAAATGGAAGCCCAGTAAGGCTTTCTTAGCGGCATTGTCAGCAGCCAACTGTCGCAACCAAACCGCGCGGCGTATAGCTACCGCCAGGGCAGAAGACCTGGCCCACATCCTTATAGCATCGTCCGATGCAGACAGGATAAAGTTTACAAACACATCACAGTTAGTGTATTGACAGTATCGGGTGGCAACTCATCTGTGCCATCGAGTGCATTCCTGACCATGGCCCTGAGCGCTACTGCCGTAATGGCTAAGGCGCAAACCGGGCGCAGGGTTGCTCCCCCAAATGCAAAGGCATGGCATGCCAATTGATCAATACGCTGGTCCTCAGAGTCCCGTAGCGTAGTAGTGTCAGGGGAGTGCATAATAGAGGTGTTAGACAACCCTAGAATAGGAGCATCGACCTCAGGGGGCGATGACCAGCACTTAACCAAGTCAACCGGGAAGGGATACTTTCTATCCACACTCTTAGGGATCCCAGGCAGTCTGCTGGGATGTTCCCATTCTTTAAGCACGAGGCTATTGAAATGGGTTTGCTCGGGAAATTCAAGACAAGCCTTAGCAGTATGAAAAAGCTCACCCCTTTGCCTGGGAGCAGCAACAGGGGGAGAGATGGACAAAACTTCAAATATCTGAACCAGCAGTCAGTCAATATCATCCGAGGTCCAGTGCTCGGAACCAGAATCATCATGACCCCTTGACTCCTCGTCATATTGAAGGTAGGACTCAATCCCTGGATAGTTCAGTGGATTTCCAGTTGGCTGAGGGATCGGTATCAGAGTGTTGTAAATGGTGTGCAATCTGAACAAAGGAGAGTTACAAGTGGTGTGCCGCAGGGCTCTGTCCTGGGCCCCATTCTTTTTAATATATTTGTAAGTGACATAGGAGAAGGCTTGGTAGGAAAAGTTTGTCTGTTTGCTGATGATACAAAGGTTAGTAATAGGGTGGATATTCCAGGAGGTGTCTGCAACATGGAAAATGATTTAGCTTTACTGGATAGATGGTCAAAACTGTGGAAACTAGAGTTTAATGTCTCTAAATGTAAAATCATGCACTTGGGTAGAAGGAATCCCAGCTCTGAGTACCGTACCGATTACTGATAGCTGCAAGATGAGTGGACAGTGTAGCCAGGCAGTGGTAAAAGCAAGCAGGATGCTCGGCTGCATAGCTCGAGGCATCACCAGTAGGAAGAGGGAGGTTGTGATGCCGCTGTATAGAGCCCTGGTAAGGCCACAGCTAGAATACTGTGTGCAGTTCTGGAGACCTTACCTGCAAAAAGACATTATTCAAATAGAACGTGTCCAAAGGCGGGCAACGAAAATGGTGGAAGGACTTAAACTTAAAACTTATCAGGAGAGACTTAAAGAACTTAATTTGTACAGTCTGGAGGAAAGAAGGGAGAGGGGGGACATGATTGAGACCTTTAAATATGTGAAAGGATTGAATAAGGTTCAGGAGGGAAGTGTTTTTAAGAAGAAGCTTAATGATAGAACAAGGGGGCACAACCTGAAGCTAGTCGGGGGGGAAGATCAGGAGCAATGTTAGAAAATATTATTTTACAGAAAGAGTAGTAGATGCTTGGAACAAACTTCCAGCAGAGGTAGTTGAAAAATCAACAGTCACTGGATTTAAACATGCCTGGGATAAGCACACATCTATCCTAAGATAAAGAGAACATACAGTATACACATAGATGGACTGTATGGTCTCCTTCTGCCGTCAACCTTCTATGTTTCTATATGACCCCGAGTCAGAACAGCTCCCCTTCGTCCGAGGGGGGGGGTGGCCGTAAGTATGCAACAAGTCATCAGATTCCATAGGGAAAAGAGCAGAGTCAGGGGTTAAATGCCGCCTCTTAGCGGTGGCCTTACTCGCTAATGAGCTAGCAAGCAATCTTTCAACACTGGCCAGCCTAGTAGCCACATCAGGATGAGAATCCCCGCTTGTATTGGGGGTTAGACTTGGGCTTGGGGGAGTAGGTGAAGTGAGGCGAGGTGCAGGCCCGGCCACCGGAGGGGCGGGAAGAACCGATAGCGCCTGCTGTGCACAAGGAACACAGACCCGTGCATTGTCACCGCTGCTAGGTAAGACCCCACAAGCTACACACAGCCGGGCTTGTCCCGAAGGAACCCCGTTCACAATATCCTGGGAAGCCTCCATATGGTGATTTTATCGGCACAATAGGCCAGTAGGGATTGACGCTGTAAGCTACCCTGGATGCCCCAATAACCCACGGGGAAGTGGGAGTAATTTAATAGGCTCAACCGGGGGATACGCCGGCCCGGAGAAGCCACCGGAATTCACGGTCTGAAAGACATAAGGGGAACAGGAATGTCAGAGCCATGCACCAGGGTGTGATAAAGGTAATATAAAATCACTTACAGTGAGGGCACTTACAGACAGAAGGGGGGAGGACGGTCTTCACCACGCGCAAGCAAGAATGGCGCCAAATGAACCTCGAAGGGCGGGCCAGAGCTGACCGTGACGCTTAGCGCGCCAAGCCAGGGCTCCGCCCCCCGGAGAGTGCGAAGCTCCAAAATAGCGTAGCCAATAGAGAAAAACAGGGCAGTGACGCCCGAAGGAATTGATCGAGTGGATCACCGTAGCAAGGCCACTACAGGCTAAGAAGGAGACACCGCAGCATCAGCAAAGCCACCGCCGCCCTGCAGTACAACCATAGAGGAAGGGCGCGGCGGCGACCAACACAAGTAAAAAGTAAAAAGCACACAGCGCGGCTCTGACGCCCATTCCAGTCAAACGCGAAACTAAGGCCATAAGCGTGTAATAGGGTACACTGAGGCCGCCATACTCACAAACGAGGGAACGAGGGAGGATGGCGACCCTTTACACAGGGTCCACCGCTGCACGGGGCAATGATGCGGGAGGGGCATCCCCTAGAGGCTCACCATCAGCCTAAACCGCCTACCCTTTGGTGGGGGACTGCGGTGGAGCATGGCTCCGTTAAGCACGCATGGTGCTGCCTATCTTCACCCGACCAGCGCAGCCCAGGCTGGGAGGCACATCACAAATAGGACGGGTGGGAGTAGTCCAACAGGGCCGCAGGCTGTAATAGCCCCGCTCACCTGCGAGAGAGTGATACTTCATGTCTTCGCAGTCAGCACTGCAGAGAAATCTGGGGATTTGTGGGAGGTCCCTGGGTATATGAAGGGCCGGGAGGAGCCTGTTTTTGCATGTCTGCAGTGCACAGCGCCCTCTGGCGGAGGATAACCCAAGTGTAAGTATTATATCTGGAGCAGGACGTACTGTATACTTAGAATATACTACTAGTTGAAGGAGTTGTAATCCACCCTGGAGAAGGAGATCCGTGAGCAAAACTGATAGTGCTCTTTATTTCTCAGGCCAATGTTTCCTTGGAAACAAGCTGACCCTTCCTGTTAGCTAAGGAGGAAACAAATAAGCTAACTGGCCTTTCTCCAACCCTTTGTTTGTCAAAGGTTCACCATATAAAGGATCCAGAATACAAAAAGGCAGGGTGAAGCGGGGTGTGTGACACACTTATAATACCCATTTTACAGGTGAGTATTCCCAAAATGGTATTCTAAGTATGTCAAACACCCCGCTTCAAGACATTCATTACACTTGGGACATCCAATAGCAGTGTCCATAAAGGGCGGGGATCCAAAAAAACAAGGCACAAACTTAAACCATTGCAGCTTGCAGAACTTTGAGGCCAAAAACAGCATCCGCTGAGGCCCGAACATCAACCTTGTAAAACTTGGAAAAAGTGGGAACTGAAGACCAAGTAGTAGCCTTAGAAACCTGCTCAACAGAAGCCTGGTGCTGGAAGGCCCAGGACGCCCCAACAGCACGAGTAGAATGAGCAGTAACACGAAAAGGGGGAATCTTCCCCTTAGCAGAATAGGCCCCAACAATGGCCTGGCGAATCCATTTACTAATGGAAGACTTGGCGGGAGCCAAACCTTTCCTAGGCCCAGAGGGCACCACAAAAAGGGCGTCAGTCCTACGAAAAGGAGAAGTAGCCACCAAATAGTACTTCACACAGCGAACCACATCCAAAGAATGTAAAACCCTCTCCTTGTCATTGCTGGGCTTAGGACACAAGGAGGGAAGAACAATATCCTGATTCAAATGAAAAGCAGAGACAACCTTAGAAAGGAAATCTTGTTTGAAGCAGAAAACAACCTTGTCCTGATATCTCTCAAAGTAAGGAGCCTTAGGCTGCCAACTCCGAAACACGTCGAACAGAAGTGATGGCAACCAGAAACGCAACCTTCTGAGTAAGCATAGAAAGTGCAATATCCTGCAAAGGTTCAAAAGGAGGACCCTGCAAGGCAGACAAAACCAAATTCAAATCCCAAACTGGGAGCAAAGGCTTCCTAGGAGGCCGCACATGCATAACCCCCTGGAAAAAGGTCTTAACCAGAGGATGAAGAGCAAAAGACTTTTGAAAGAAAACCGCCAGGGCAGAAACCTGCCACTTCAGCGTACTAAGCTGCAAACCTTGGTCCAGACCCAGAAATTCCAAGACCCTAGGGATAGAAAACGCCCTGCAAATGGTACCGCCTCGAAGGAGGATACCATCAAGCCCACCAGTTTCATCTTCTGTCGGATAGAGGGACAAAAATTGGCCAGAAGGCGGCGGATCAAGCCCTGAATCCCCTGCACCTTGGTCTGGGGCAGAAACACTCTTGCTCGAATGGTATCCAGATTCATGCCCAGAAATGAAATCACACGAGACGGGGAGAGAGAAGACTTGGTGCGGTTGATCACCAACTCGAACCTCTCCAGGGTCGACACCACCCTGTGGGTGTCCAGCTCCGCCTGACGGAGGGAAGAAGCTGAGATCAACAGGTCGTCCAGATAAGGCACAATGCGAATGCCCTGAGCAGAGCCATTATTCCCGCCAAGACCTTGGTGAAGACCCTCGGCGCCGAGGTCAGACCGAAGGGAAGAGCTACAAACTGATAATGTTGATCCTCCACCGCAAACCGGAGGAATCTCTGATGTGCCTGGAAAATCGGAAAACATGCGGTTCGCATCCTTGATGTCTATGGATGTCATAAAATCCCCTTGGTGAAGGGAATTGATAGCCAAACGCAGAGTCTCCATGAGGAACCTTTTGGCTCTGATAAACCTGTTGAGAACCTTGAGATCTCTTGAATGGGTTTCACCGAACCCTCCTTTTTGGGAACCGTGAATAGGTTGGAGTAGTAACCCCTGCCTCTCTCCAACGGAGGCACCGGGCATATAACCGCCATGTCCAGAAGGTTTTTCACTAACAGGAGCCCTGTGCAGCCTGAGGATCCGAGGGCACCCGAGACCTTAAGAATCTTTGGGGGGGTTGGGCAGTACTCGAACTCCAGTTTGTACCTGGTCTCCCGGGCCCAGACCTGGAAAAAGAGCCGCAGCCGTCCCCCCACCACCGTGGGTGAGGGCGCCCCATCATTGCTGAGCCGGTTTAACAGCAGGCTTGGGACCCCAGGCAGCCGCGGGACGTGCCCGACCTCTGCCCCTGTTCCAGGACGAGCCCCTGACACCCGAGAAGGCCAAACCCCTAGCCGTTCTGGCCCCCTCGAAAGGAAGGAGTGAACGAGCCAGCCCCCAGAAAGCGACGTCGCCGTTTCTTCCGCTGAGGTAACTTACCTCCCTTAGCAACAGCATCCAATTTATCTCCAAACAGCCGCGTACCCAAGAAGGGAAGCGCTGTAAGTGACTTCTTGGCCCCAAAATCCGCCGTCCACTGGCGGAGCCAGACCGATCTGCACATAGCCACCAATAAAGCTGAAGTCCTGCTACACACGACAATAGAATCTTCCATACAGCCAAGACAAAATCCATGAACAATTCACATCTCTTAAGGGTAGCGTACTCAGCGCTAACCGGATCAAACTGAGCTTCACTCAGCCAGTCCCTGATAAGAGATCTGGTAGCAAGCGACACTAGGGCAGATGCACAAACTGGCCGCAGGGCCGAGCCCACGCTGACAAATGCGTGGCACGCCATCTGATCAAGGAGCTTATCCTCACCATCCTTAAGTGAAGTGGCGTCAAGGGTGTTCAGCACAGAAGAGTTGGTCAAACCTAAAACTGGCGCATCGACCTCGGGAGGAGAAGATCAGCGCTTAACCGCCTCAGCCGGGAAAGGAAGATTTAGGGGCAGTTGTGGCCTAGAGGTAAGGGGAGCGGACTTGTGACTGGAGGGTTGCAGGTTCGAATCCCGGTCCTGGGACATGACTGAAGTGCTCTTGAGCAAGGCACCTAACCCCCCAACTGCTCCCCGGGCGCCGTAATTAGGGCAGCCCACCGCTCCAGGCACGTGTACACTCACTGCACGGATGGGTTAAATGCGGAGGACGAATTCCTATGTGTGCGCAAGCATACAATGGCCATCTATGCATTCAAATCAAATTCAATTAATTCAAATTCAGGATACTTCTTATCCCATCCCTGAGGAGCACCAGGAAGCCGATTGGGCCTCTCCCATTCTCTAAGGATCAGCGCATCAAAGTGATCCTGGGTAGGAATTCCAAGCGGGGCTTGCGGACCCAAAAAATCCCCCCTTCTTGAGAGGAGGCGCCTCAGGTGGGTCAATATCCAACACCTCCAATAGATGTGACAAAACAGTGGCCGTGTCTACGGCATCCCCGAGCGCCTGCCCGACATTGGCATCACCAGACTGAACATAATCAGCCTCTGTTTCCTCATACAATTCCCCCTCTTCCAACGGGGAATAATCCGACAAATCAATGGAATCGTCGTCCACATTGTAAATAATGGGCCTTTATGGAAAATCAATATTGCTAATAAGGTTGCATATTTAAGTATAGGAATATACAGCAAAATAGTTTACAATACCAGCATGCACAGGTGGCTGGGCAGGAATTGTATTCCAATCAGATAGGACAGCATCCTGCGACAATAAAGCAGGGCTGGGACAAGATGGAGAAGCCAGATTAGGAGAAGACTAGGGTCATAAAAGATCAAAGGAATACCAGAAGCCCACTTTTAGTATAATTAGGGCAGAAGGAATGAAGGTGGGGAGAACAGCAGGACTGGAGATCAATCGGGCAGGGAAGTATAATTGAGGTGAGAGGCAGAAGGAAGGGGACAGAAGGAGGGAGGAGACGGTTTGGACCGGAGACTGCTTGGACATGAGAAGCTTGTGAGTGCCGTTTCAGGAGGGTAATGTGTCTTTCCCTGTATATATGTATGCCAGTCTCATAACTGGATTGTATTGTGTTTGATTTGAGATTTGATTGCATTATTGTGTTATTTTGTCAACAATATATCTCTTTATTTACTACTTGTCCCAGTGTCTCTTGCATATACCAGAAGTCAAAAGAACTACAATCTTACAGTCTTATGCGTGTATCCATTGCGTGATCATGATATTGAAAATATTTGTATATTGTGCCTATTTGAGTCGAGCCGGGCAGGATATAAATATATACATAATATTAATATTTTAGTTGTTTATGCTATTAATATTGTTTACATAATTGGCTTGCGCCAGCCAGGAGATATTATTATTAGCTATTAATATACCCAGGCAGGAGATTTATAGTTATAAATTAATATCTAGATATTGATATAATATTTTAGATATTAATATTCAATTGTTTACATTTGGCCAGCCATTCAGGAGATATTCAATTGTTTACAACATCCCACAAGGGCAGGGCCGACGACAAATGTCTCTTTTTAGCCTGGGCCTTCTTGCCCATCGTGCTAGCAATAACTTTCTCGATGCTGGCCAACCTAGCACTAACAGAGAGCGACTCCCCACCGGGTATGGATAAGGCGGGAAGGCGATGAAGCGGGAGGAGCCGACCCAGAAAGCTGGGTACCTGACTGCCGCGTTATGGCCTTTTGTGCACATGGTATACAGATCAGCACATTCTCCCCCGTAAGGGATGCCCCACACATGGCCGGGATTGTCCCAGAGAGGCCCGAGCCCAGTATCCTGCGGAGCCTCCATATGGTGATTTTTGTGGTCAGTCGCCAGACCGCAGGGAAATTACGCCTAAGCAACCCGGGATGCCCCTTTAAAGTCCCAGTGGGAGGATTTAAGGTAAACAATTTTAACACTAGGGACCCAAAGACCAGGAGGAACCCCCTAAAATGCACAATTATGAAGCAATCTGAAACACACAATTAGGCATATAGTTACTATCCAGAGTATATATCTATCATACCAACTGGCAAAACACAAACCAGCACTAAAGGGGGGCCCCCCTCCAGAGAGGGACCCCCAAACCCCCAATCACTAAGGAAGTGGCCACCAGGCCCTTACCGTCCCCCAGAAAAAACTACAGCAGCACCAGGGCATCAAGATGGCCCCTGTCTCTAAGGCGATCTGGAGAAGCAGGGAAGGTGGGGGCGGGCCAGCCCCGAAGGCGCCTTTTCCAGGCCCCACCCCCCTCCCAGCAGCTGAGCGCCCGGCCCTGCCCCCTTTTCTAACAGCCTGAGGTAGAGAAGCTCCCCAGGCTGACAAGCAAAGGCACAGCAGGCTAGGCCAAGCTACTAATCCATCGAGGGACAACTACCAGAAGAGCCACTCCAATCACACACACACACTGCCCAAATAGAGTGGTAACACCAACACACATACATACACACAAAATACAATTCTGTGAAATACTCACCTGTAGAATTGGTGGTATACGCATACAGCACGCCCTGCTCCATCTATAATACTTACACATGGGTAATCCTCCGCCAGAGGGCGCTGTTCACTGCAGACATGCAAAAACAGGCTCCTCCCGGCCCTTCATATACCCAGGGACCTCCCACAAATCCCCAGTATTGAAAAGCAGTGAGAAAAGAAGCCGGGAGAAACCAACCACCAACTGGTAACAATAGTAATAACAATCACCATACAGGGGATCCAGAAAAATGAAAAACCAGGGTGGGGTGGAGCAGGACATGCTGTATGCGTATAATACCAATTCTACAGGTGAGTATTTCACAGAATTGTATTCTAAGCATACAGCACGTCCTGCTCCATCTATAATACTTACACATGGGACATCCAATAGCAGTGTCCATAAAATAGGGTGCGATCCCCCCAAAAAAGCACAGCAGACAGTAAAGGCGCTGTCACCTGCAAAACTTTGCTACTAAGTACGACATGAGCAAGGCTCTAAGGTCAATCCCATAACAGAACCTTTGAAAAGGTATGAACAGAGACAAGCAGCGGTCTAGCAACTTATTCAACAGAAAACCTGGTGCTGAAGGGCCAAAGGTACCCAAACACCAATATAACGGAATAAAACGAGAGAGGGGGATTCTTCCCCCATAAAGGAATAGGCCAGTGTAACAGCCCAACCAGCCCACAGGCAACAGAAGCCTCGGCACTTAGAACTCTCCCCAACGGGGAAATGAAAACTGGTCTCCCATCAGACAGGCGGGGATACTGACCCCTTCATTAACAAGGATCAGCAAGAAGCCGAACCTTCACACAGGACCAGGAAGGCAACCATCCAAGTAAGATCAGTCCAAAGGGCGCATTGGCCCTGGAAGAAAACGAGATCAGGCGCATACATAAGGAGGCGCCCGCAGACCCCAAGGGGCATCAGTCCCCCTAAGGGACAAGAAAATAACCAGGAAAATTCAACACTGTTCAGGGAATGTAGACCCCTTACTTTAGCATTAGTAAGAATAAGGCCCATAGGCAGACTAAAAGGACTTAAATAATGATCATAAAACACCATTTGGACAAAGGGGTCCGGCGTAAGGCGGAATACCACCACGTCATGGTAATTATATATTATATATATATATTTATATATATATACGAAGGCTAAGTAATCAGATCCACCTTCTCAGACACACGTCTGACTGAAGCAGGAGCCCCCGGAGAAGCGACTTGGACTACAAAACAGCTCAGACAGCATCCAGAATAAGTCCCAGGGGAACAATCCGCAGGGCAAACAGAATGAAGATTGATCCCAACAGGGACCATAGAACTACTTGGGAGATGCCCTTGAACAATCCCCAAGTGAACTCATCACAAGGAAGACTGGACCAGACTTCTACAGGAAGACAGACAGGACAGAACCTGAAACTTCAGAGTACCTAGATGGGGAGCCAACCCCAACCTATGCTGTAATGACTCTAAAACCCTGGGAACCGAGAACATCCAACAGGGAAGAGACCAGGACTCATGCCAATCAATATGGGCACACCACAACCCACAATAGACAAAAGAGGAAGCCAAGGAAGCTTGCTCCTAGCCCCCCATATACCAAGTCACCCAGAAGATAAGCCAGTCTCCAAGGGGTGAATGAATCAGCTGTCAAGCCCCAGACTAGAGTCTGTAGAATGGGACGACAAAAGAAGGGGCCTGACAAGGGCAGAACCGCACTCCTGAGAGAGCGCACCGGTCAGCTGACCTCAGCAGAAGCATCTGCGAACCAGTTCACTAGGCCACCCAGGGGCCATCAGACTCACTGGTCTCTATCAGCACAACCGTGCGCAGAACCCCACATAGGAGGGTGAATGAAGAGAAGGCATATAAGATAGAAGGTCTATGCATAATTTTACTAAGCCCCCATGACCAGAGTCAGAATATTCTGGGACAGTAAAAACAAGGGCAGAGCCCATGTGGTATAAGCGAAACCCAACAGAGCCACCCTAGTCGGCTCTCAGAGTGACACCAGGATAGCTTAACCTGCCACTGAAAGACATCCATTGGAGCGAATACCGCTGAGGAGCAGGGGGCGTAGATCCCCGCCCAGATCAGGATCAGGAACCCTCCAGAGGGATCATCCTGCTTCAAGCTCCAGACCAATAATAAAACAGGCCGTTGTCTTCCAACAGGCCAAGATTCCCCAAATAGACAGGTCCAAAAAGAGGAGAAGTCCAGCCTCATAGAGTCCACGTTAGACTCATTGTTTCAACAAAGCCATTAGGTAAGATGGACCCTCGAAGGAACCCTACCCAGGAGCCACAGGGGGTTTTGGAAGAAATTCCCCCCCCCCCCCCCTGCCAACCTGCGAGACTTGGTACCCAAGGTGACCATTCACAGGAAGATGCAAGCAAGGAAGGGGGTGCCCCCTGCCAGGGTCCTTGAATATAACCAGCTCAAGAGGAACCACCGTACCAAGGGGGAATGAGCACAGACCTAGCTCTAGGGGTGCTGGAACCCCATGTAGGATCAATAACCTACTGTGCCGAAGAGCCCAAGGGCTCAGTACATAAGGGACATCATCTGATACGCCACCAACGGGCCCACCAGATGCAATCCCGCCTGGTGAAAGTAAGATGTCAGCAAAGGGGGACAGAGCCCCCGTAACCAGGAGTCCGCCTGCTGCCAAGGAAGAAGGCTCAAGCCTGAACCGAATCCAAGGAATGGAGATAGTGGATAAGGGACCATGGGGGATTGAGGTGACTGAGCACCCATCCAGTAACTCCCAGGGGACACCGCCGGCCGACTAACCCACTCAGCCTGACGTAGAGATTGGGGAGTAGGGAAGGACGACCCCGGTAGGTCCTAGTGCGGACGCCCCCCAGGCATGTCCGAGACATCACCCCCATTCGCGCCATGGCGAGTAGCCTGGGAGCGAAAGAGGCCAAAAACAATGCCTCAATCCGCAGGGTTGGTCCTGCAATACCGACTAGTAACGGTCTTGGTGTCCAGAAGACACAGGGGAAACTAATAAGATCTAGAACTCCACGGGAGGCCGGAAGCCCCCCTTGCACAGGGCGCCTGTGTCCCAAGACAGAGATCTCATATAGGGACTACCTGTGAGAGTAGAATTGCCAGGCCTACCATAGGCCAGAATGGCCCAGACCGCCTCATACTGTTGAGGGAAGGAGGAGGGTTAATATAGAGGCCATAGCCCCATTCTGTTAAGGGCAACCTGTAAGTAAGCCCAAACTCTGTAGGCCTAGTACGGCCTGCACCAATTCCTGAGGGGAAAACAGGGGCTAGAAGCACCACCACAACCTCTGAGAGGGACCGCTCAGCAAATGTCGTGCTGTGTCCAGGGGAGCTACCTCCTGGAACCACCAGAAGGAGAAGATACATTCCTAGATAGGAGTCAGCCGCTGTAGCAGTCCCCTTGCCCGGAAGGGCGAGGGCGTCCCTTCATGCTTGGGAAGTCTTGGCAGATTTGGACTTAGTCCTGCCAGAGGGCCCAGGGCGTTGGCTGCCCACCCTGTGCTGGAAATCCACATCGAACAGTTGGAAGCACACCTCAGGTTCGCGTTTGACACTAACGTAGGGAGGTGGAGGGGTGGCCCTGCCCCGAGAAGGCCGGGACGGCCTTCTGTGTAGGGGTGCCTTACCCTTTTTTCCAAAAAGGTCCAGACGTGCCCCAAATAGACGCCGTCCTCTGAAGGGAAGGCCAGTGAGAGCCTTTTTCGTAGCATCGTCAGCACCCCACTGTCGCAGTCAGACCAGGCGGCGAATAGCTACCACAAGGGCAGAGGTTCTAGCACACATCTTAATGGTGTCATCCAGCGCTGAGAGGATGAACCTCACAAACACATCACAGTCTGAGAGCGCATTAAATACCCCCCGGGGAGGTCCTCAGGTCAGTGGTCAAGTAGTTTTCTAATGAGAGTCCTGGCGGCCACCGCAGTGATGGCCGCTGCACAGACCGGGCGCAGAGCCGTCCCTGCACACGAAAAGGCGTGGGAAGCCAGTCTGTCAATGCACCGGTCCTCCGCATCCCAAAGGGTACGGTAATAAGGAGCCGTCATGAAGGGGGGGGGGTTAGTAACCCCTATAATCTGTGCATTCACCACAAGAGGTGCTGACCAAAAGTTAACCACATCAGGAGGGAAAGGGTACTTCCAATCCCAGACCCCCGGGACCCCTTTAAGTTTACAAGGTGATTCCCATTCTTGGGATATAAGATTCTGGAAATGCTCCTGTTCCAGGAATTTCAAGCGCGGCGGCGCTGTGTGGAAACTCTCCTTCTTAGGCTTGGGAGCCTCTCCAGGAGGGGAGATAGACAAGACCTCAAAGATCTTAATAAGTAGTTTATCAGTGTCACACAGGCCCCAAGAACCGGGCCCAGAATCATCACGGCTCCCGGGCATTTCATCCGAGGAGCCCGAATCGGAGAATAGCTCACCTTCCTCAGAAGGATCAAGGTCCTGCATAGCAGCAGAGTCCTCCGTATCGTTAGGAACCGGAGAGCCAGGAGGCGTCAGGGACCGCTTCTTTCCTGGGCCCAAGCGCTCCGCCAAACTAGACAGCACCTGCTCAGCCGTGGGCAACCTGCGCGGCACGACTTGCTGGTCATCCCCGCTCAAGTGAGACTCATCAGGAGTGAGATTTAGGTCCGGGGAGACAGGTGTATTGAAGGGAGGTGCAGCCACTGGCAAACCTGATTGCAGGGTCAGTGCCTGTTCAGCACACGGTCCGCAGACCCGTGCTCTCAGCATCAGCATGGGGCTGACCACACAGTACACAGCCGGTCATGTCCCCATGGGACCCCGGGTACATAATTCTGAGATGCCTCCATATGGTGATTATCTGAGCAGTATGCCCGCAGGGATTTACGCAATAGGCAACCCTGGATGCCCCAAGACCCGCTAGGAAGTGGGAGAATTTGTTATGTGGACCCGCTATAATATATGTCAGCCCGGGAGAAGCCACCGAAATCCTGGCGTCTGAAAGACATAATGGGATAAGGGGGGGGGGGGGGGGTCAGTGGCATGCGCAGCTCGAATAAAAGAATCAGAAACAAAAACCGCCCCAGAGGGCACTTACATGACCAAGGGAGGAGGCGGATCGCAACCACGCGCGAAGACCGTCAAAATGTCGCCAAGCGAACCTCGAGGGGCGGGCCTGATCTGGCTGTGACGCGGGACGCGTCATGCCGAGTCCCCGCCTCCCCCAAAGAGCGAAGCTCTAAGCAGCGCAACGTGAACAACAGTAGCAGATATACACACATACATAATGTAATTAAGTAGATTGCTCTCACACTAGAGAATGATGCTGCCGCCCGGGCTGCACACTAATGTATGAAAGGACAAACACGCGCGCAACCTTATGTGGCGAGGAGCGCGGCACTGACACCCAAAGTCAAATGAAAAATCAATGGCCTTAAACGTGTTATGATACACTAGGACTGCCACACATACCCCCCCTTTCTTTTCTCCCAAGCTACGGGAGGAAGCGAGGGAGAAGCGGACCTGCACCCAGGAATTATCGCTTCTAATGGAGCCTCAACATCGGCCTAAACCGCCTACCCTATGGTGGGGGATTGCGGTGGAGCGTAGCTCCGTGACCACACGAGGTGCTGCCTACCTTCACCCGACCAGCGCAGCCCAGGCTGGGAGGCACATCTGTATCGCAAGAGGACGGGTGGAAATAGTCCCGCAGGGCCGCAGGCTGTAATAGCCCCGCTCACCTGCGAGAGAGTTGATACTTCATGTCTTCGCAGTCAGCACTGCAGAGAAATCTGGGGATTTGTGGGAGGTCCCTGGGTATATGAAGGGGCTGGGAGGAGCCTGTCTTTGCATGTCTGCAGTGAACAGCGCCCTCTGGCGGAGGATTACCCATGTGTAAGTATTATAGATGGAGCAGGACGTGCTGTATGCTTAGAATATAAAAGTTTAAACAATAAGGGAGAGGCCGAGGATGACGGCCCGCCAGCCCACCAACCCCCCCCTCCGGAGGGAAGTAAGGGACCCTGAAAGGGGGGGGGGGGGGGGGGACCGGGCCCGATTAAGGCCACAGGCATGTAGGGACGGGGCATCCCACACCAGGATCACCAAAAACCTAGGTAACCGCCTACCCCATAGTGAGGTCTCACGGTGGAGCAGTGCTCCTTCTGCACACACAGGGTGCTCCTACCTTCACCAGGACCCGCAGCCTAAGCTGGGAGGCTCAATATAGGGGCAATTTAGAAAGGGTCCTGGCAGTAATAGGGACAATAGACGGCCGGGCGCGAGCCCGGCTTACCTGTAAGTAAATAAGTCTTCATCTTCTGTCTTGTCGCCTTCCCTGCAGAGAAGGAACTGGTGAATTGGTGGGAGGTCCCAGGTATATATGGACCGGGAGGGGCTTCCTTTTTTGCATATTCATCTCTGCAGAAGTTCGCCCTCTACTGGAGATTACCCAGATGTCATGAAGTTCGAAGTGGAGTGTATGGCACACTTAGAATATATGATCCTTCAGACCTCTCATCATATTCATTACAACCTTATCAATACAGGGTTTGCAAAGAGGCTTCCTATAAAAAACTAGTAGCTTGATTTCACATATCGGGCATTTCCTACTTTTATCCTTAGACTTTGAGCTAATTTTAGTCTTGGACACTTCCTTAGAGGGCTTGGTCTAAAATACAAAAGAGGAAGTAGGTAGGGCATAAGGTTCCTATATAACCTTCCAGACACATTTCAAAGAAGCCCTTAAAACTGCAAGAGTGTCCATAAATAGGAAAGGGATTTACCAAGTAGAACTGAACCCCTTCTTCCCAGACTAAACAGCCGAAAGTTTCTGATGAAATTAGATCAATTGGGTTGGAAGGATGTTGATTCACAGCAAAGTCTCCGATAGTACATGATAGGAGGAGGAGGGACTTGCAAGGATTCCCCTGCCCGATCTGTCTTTCTGAAGTCTGGTGTGGGGTAAAGGTGCCCTCCCCTAGGATCAATAAAATACCATTTTGTGAATACTCACCTTGTAAAATGGGTATTATAAGTATGTCACACACCCCGCTTCAAGATATTCATTACCTGTGGGTATACTGACCTGAAGAGGGCGATCTGCAGAGATGATTGGAGGAAAGAAAGCCCCTCCCGGTCCATAAATACCTGGGACCTCCCACTCATTACCCAGTATAAAGAAAGCAGTAAGGTAAGGGACCAGGAAGAGCCAAATATCAGTCATAACGCAAAGTTCACAAAATGAAGGATCCAGAATACAAAAGGGCGGGTTGAAGCGGGGTGTGTGACATACTTATAATACCCATTTTACAAGGTGAGTATTCACAAAATTGTATTATTCTAAGTATGTCACACACTCCGCTTCAAGATATTCATAACCTGTGGGACATCCAAAAGCAGTGTCCATAAGGGGTGGGGATCCAAAACAAGGTATAAAGCACAACTCAAACTACTGCAGCCTGCAGAACTTTGCGGCCAAAAACAGCATCCGCTGAGGCCCGAACATCAACCTTGTAAAACTTTGAAAAAGTGTGAACAGAAGACCAGGTAGCGGCCTTGCAAACTTGCTCAACAGAGGCCTGGTGCTGAAAAGCCCAGGAAGCCCCAACCGCACGAGTAGAATGAGCTGTAACACGAAAGGGAGGATTTCTCCCCTTAGCAGACTAGGCCCCGACAATGGCCTGACGAATCCACCTGCTGATGGAAGACTTTGTGGGTGCTAGACCCTTCTTGGGCCCAAATGGCACCACGAAGAATGCATCATTCTTGCGAAAGGCAGATGTAACCACCAAATAATACTTCACAACACGAACCACATCCAAAGAATGCAGGGCCCTCTCCTTGTCATTGCTGGGATTAGGACACAGAGAGGGCAGAACAATATCCTGATTTAGATGAAAGGACGAAAACACCTTAGGAAGGAAGTCCGTCTCAAAACGGAAAACCACTTTGTCCTGATGTCTTTCAAAATACGGAGCTTGAATAGACAGAGCCGCCAACTCAGAAACACGTCTAACGGAAGTGATAGCTACCAAAAAGGCCACCTTCTGCGTAAGGGAAGACAAGGCAATATCATGCAAAGGCTCAAAAGGAGGACCCTGAAGAGCAGAAAGAACCAAATTCAAATCCCAAACTGGAATCATAGGCTTCCTGGGAGGCCGCACATGCGTAACCCCTTGGAAAAAAGTCTTAACTAAAGGATGAAGCGCAAAGATCTTTGGAAAAACACCGCCAGGACAGAAACCTGCCCCTTCAGAGTACTGAGTTGGAGCCCGAAATCCAAACCGTGTTGAAGGAACCCCAGAATCCTAGAAATAGAGAATTCCCTACAAGGGAGTGCCCTAGTCTCACACCAGTGAATGTAAGACCTCCAAGTCCTATAGTAAACGGAAGAAGACCTCTTCCTAGTGCTAATAAGAGTCTGAATCACTGCATCAGAAAGACCTTCCTCCTTCAAGATGGAGGTTTCAGCAGCCACGCCGTCAAAGCCAGCGTTGGTAAATTGGGGTAACGTAGTTGACCCTGTGTGAGCAGATCCGGTAGCAGGGGTAGAACGTGATCTTCTGCTAACCTTACCACATCTGCGAACCAAACCTGTCTTGGCCACCTTGGAGCCACCAGAATTGCTGACGCTCCCTCCAGAGCCAGCTTGCGCACTACTCTGGCCACCATGGGGAACGGAGGGAACAGGTACAGAAACCCCAGATCCCTCCAGCTCAGGGACATGGCGTCCGTCGCGAGAGCCAGCGGGTCCTTCGCCAGAGACACAAATGCTGGAAGTTTGTGATTGTGACGGGAGGCAAAGAGGTCCACCGCCGGTGATCCCCACCTGAGACACATCGAGTGAAAGACCTCGGGACTGAGAGACCATTCCCCCTTGCGAGCTGACAACCTGCTCAGAGAGTCCACCTCCGTGTTCTCCACTCCCGGAATGTAAACCGCCGAGATGCACGGGACGTGGCTCTCCGCCCAGTCCAGAATCAGAGACACTTCCCTGAGGGCACTCCTGCTTCGAGTCCCTCCCTGGTGATTGATGTAGGCACCCGCCGTCTGATTGTCCGACCGGACCTGAACCGGCAGGCCCCGCAGGTGATGAGTCAATCGGAAAAGAACCATCCCGATGGCTCTCAATTTCAGAACATTGATAGACTCGTGGGCTTCCAGGGGTCCCCACAAACCCTGAAACTGTAGATCCTTCCAGAAGCCCCCCATCCTGAAAGGCTGGCATCCGTGGTGACCACCTCCCAAAGAGGAGTCTGAAAGGATCTGCCCTTCAACAGATTGGCTGAGTTCAGCCACCACCGAAGTGAGCGGCGAACCCGTGGAGACATCAGAAAAGACTGATCCAGCGACAGAGGAGACCTGTCCCAGATAGCCAATAGATGGAGCTGTAACGTCCTTGTGTGAAACTGAGCAAAGGGGACTGCTTCGAAGGAGGCTACCATCAGCCCCACCAGTCTCATCCCTAGACGGATAGTCGGATGAGGGGTGGACATGAGCAACTGAATCAACTCCTGAAGCAAAAGAACTTTGGGCTGAGGAAGAAACACCCTGGCTTGAGTCGTGTCCAAAGCAATTCCCAGAAAGGACATTATCCTGGACGGGTAAAGGGAGGACTTGGGGTAGTTGATCACCCAGCCGAACCTCTCCAGAGTGGATATTACCGTCCTGGTGTCCAATTCCGCTTGGCTGAATGACGATGCCATGATGAGGAGATCGTCCAGAAATGGCACTATGCGAATCCCCTGCGCTCTGAGGAGAGCCATCACCCCAGCGAGCACCTTGGTGAAAAGCCTTGGAGCTGTGGTGAGACCAAAAGGAAGAGCTACAAACTGAAAGTGCCGATCCTCCACCACGAACCTGAGAAATCTCTGGTGCGCGGGAAAAATCGGAACATGGAGGTAAGCGTCCTTGATGTCTATGGACGTCATGAAGTCCCCCTGACGAAGAGAATGGATAGCTGAGCGCAGCGTTTCCATACGGAATTTTCTCAGCCTGACGAACCTGTTGAGAATCTTCAGGTCCAGAATGGGCAGGATAGAGCCATCCTTTTTGGGGACTGAACAGATTTGAGTAAAAACCATGACCCCGGTCTGATGGGGGCACTGGACAAATGACCGCCATCTCCAGAAGACTCTTCACCGCCGCCTGGAGCCCCTGCGCGGCCAGTGCGTTCGGGGGTACCCGAGACCTGAAGAAACGCGGAGGGGGGCGGGACTTGAACTCCAGCTTGTAGCCGGAAGACACCACTTCCCGGATCCATTTGTCCGAAACCTCCCTAATCCAGATCTGGGAGAAGTGTCGCAGCCATCCCCCCACCCGCACGGGTGAGGGCGCCCCCTCATGGCTGAGCAGGCTTGGCCGCGGGTTTGGGCTTTGAGCCCCAATTGTATCCTGAACGGGCACGTCCTCTGCCCCTATTCCAGGAATCTCCTCTTGTAGAAGGGAAGGAAAATCCTCTTCCCGCTCTGGATCCCCGAAAGGAAGGATTGAAAGACGCCACTCCCCGAAAGGGGCGTCGTTGCTTTTTGCGCTGAGGTAACTTACCACCTTTAGCGACAGAGTCCAATTTTTCTCCAAAAAGCCATAACCCCAAAAAGGGAAAAGACGTTAACGACTTTTTTGACCCAAAATCAGCCGCCCACTGGCGCAACCAAACTGAACGCCTGATAGTCACCAGCAGAGCGGAAGCGCTGCTACACATCATCAAGGAATCATCCAAAGCGGCTAACATGAAGGACAAAAACAACTCACATCGTTTAAGTCCAAGAAATTCATTACTGTCCGGATTCAAACCGGAAGAGGACAACAAGTCTCTGATCACCGACCTGGTAGCCACCCCCAACAGCGATGAGGCACGAACCGGCCGGATGGCTGCCCCAATACTGGCAAAAGCACGACAAGCCATCTGGTCAATGTCTTTATCCTCTCCATCTTTAAGCGAGGAACAATCCGGGTTATTCAAAACGGCTGAGTTTGATAACCCCAGAACTGGTGCGTCCACTTCGGGAGGGGACGCCCAGCGCTTGACCGTATCCAAAGGGAAGGGATATCTTTTATCCCAACTCTGAGGAATGCCTGGGAGCCGAGCAGGCCTCTCCCATTCCTTAGAAATAATCTTATCAAAATGCTTTTGATTAGGAAATTCCAATCGCGGCTTGGATTCCTCGTAAAACTCCCCTTGTTGATGAGGAGCAGCCGCTGGAGGAGAAATAGCCAGAACCTCAAACATCTGAGTCAGGACGTTAGGAGTATCCGAATAACTCCCAGACCCCCGCTCGGAATCAGTGCCAACAAATTGCTGATCATCTGAATTATCCGATTCCTCAAATAACTCCCCTTCCTCTAGAGGAGAGTAATCTGACCAGTCGAGACAGTCCACATCATCATCGTTTTCAAAAGCCGGAGTGACCGGTGACAAATGCTTTCCCTTGGCCGGTGCCTTCCTGCCAACCGCGGTAGAAATACATTTTTCAATACTGGCCAATCTAGCACACACATCAGATTGCGACTGCCCACCCATGACAACGTCACACGGGACACGGGCCAAGATGGGAGGGGGAGGGGGATGAAGCCGGCGGTGCTGACCCAGAAGCCTGGGGTCCTGACTGCCGTGTAATAATCTGCTGTGGACATGGTATACATAAAAATACATCATCCCCTGTTAGGGATACCCCACAACCCATGCACTTCCGGGATTGCCCCGAGGGGAGCCCAGTATCCGGGGATGCCTCCATACGGTGAACTTATATGCAGTCGCTATGACTGAGGGAATTACGCATATAAGCAACCCGGGATGCCCTTTTAATTGTCCCAAGTGGGAGGATTTTTAATCAGAAAGTTTTAACCCAGGGACCTAAGGACCGGGAGAAAACCCCCTAAAACCTAAAGTAGTCTACCTGAAAGACCGAACAGAAAAGGAGTATAAGCATAAAAGTGACTGCCAGGCATAAAAAATACCATTTTGTGATTACTCACCTGTAAAATGGGTATTATAAGTATGTCACTTAGATCATTAATCATGGGTTTTACCTACCGCTAGGTGGCACTCTTGCAGAGAAGTCCAAAAAACAACAAGCCCCTCCCGGTCTATACATACCTGGTACATCCTAACAAATCCCCAGTAATTCAAACAGCAATAAGACAAGGTACCAGGAAAAAAACCAACGGTAACCCTCAAGTATAACAAAAAAGCTTCACCATATAAAGAACCAGGATACCAAAAAGGGCGGGTGAAGCGGGGTGTGTGACATACTTATAATACCCATTTTACAGGTGAGTAATCACAAAATGGTATTATTCTAAGTATGTCACACACCCCGCTTAAGGTTACTTAGATCATTAATCATGGGACATCCGACAGCAGTGTCCAAAAAGGGCGGGTATCCAACCAGGCAATAATGCAGAAACTCAAACCACTGCAGCCTGCAGAACCTTGCGGCCAAAAACAGCATCCGCTGAGGCACGCACATCAACCTTGTAAAACTTGGAAAAAGTGTGAACCGAAGACCAAGTAGCAGCCTTACAAACCTGTTCAACAGAAGCCTGGTGCTGAAAAGCCCAGGACGCTCCAACCGCACGAGTAGAATGAGCGGTAACACGAAAAGGGGGATCCTTCCCCTTGGCAGAGTAGGCTCCCACAATCGCCTGACGAATCCATTTACTAATGGAAGACTTAGCCGGAGCCAAGCCCTTCCTAGCCCCACAGGGCACCACGAAAAAGGCATCAGTCTTACGAAAAGAAGGCTGCCAACTCCGAAACACGCCGAACCGAAGTGATGGCCACCAAAAAGACAACCTTCTGAGTCAACACAGAAAGAGCAACATCCTGCAAAGGCTCAAAGGGAGGAGCCTGAGGAGCGGAAAGGACCAAATTCAAATCCCAAACAGGAAGCAAAGGCTTCCTAGGAGGCCGCAGATGCGAAACCCCCTGGAAAAAAGTCTTGACCAAAGAATGGAGGGCAAAAGACCTCTGAAAAAAGATAGACAAGGCAGAAACCTGCCCCTTCAAAGTACTAAGCTGCAGACCAGAGTCCAGCCCAGACTGAAGAAATTCCAAAATCCCAGAGATAGAAAAGACCCGGCAGGGCAAAGATCTCGCCTCACACCAGTCAATATAAGATCTCCAAGCCCTATAATAGATGGAAGAGGAGGATCTCTTCCTGGCACTGATAAGAGTCCGAATGACCGGATCCGAAAGGCCTTCCTCCTTCAAGATGGAGGTTTCAGCAGCCAAGCCGTCAAAGCCAGAGTTGATAAACTGGGGTAACACAGTAGACCCTGAGTGAGAAGATCCGGCCGAAGAGGCAGCTCGAACTGATCCACCGCCAGACGAACGATGTCTGCAAACCACACCCGCCTTGGCCACCTTGGAGCCACAAGAATGGCGGGAACTCCTTCCAGAACCAGCTTTCGCAGAACCCTGCCTAGCATGGGAATCGGAGGAAACAGATAAAGGAACCCCAGGTCCCTCCAGCGCAGAGCCATGGCATCCGCCGCCAGAGCCAGAGGGTCCTGGGAGAACGACACGAACATCGGAAGCTTGTGATTGTGACGAGAGGCAAACAGATCCATCTCCGGCGTCCCCCACCGAAGACAAAGAGATCGAAACACCTGGGGGTGGAGAGACCACTCCCCCCGGCGGGACGAACACCGACTCAGAGTCCGCCTCCGTGTTTTCCACTCCTGGAATGTACACCGCCGAGATGCACGGCACATGAGTCTCTGCCCAAACCAGGATCAGAGACACCTCCCTGTGGGCACCCCGACTGCGAGTCCCTCCTTGGTGATTGATGTAAGCAACCGCCGTCCGATTGTCCGAACGAACCTGAACCGGCAGACCCAGTAGATGCTGTGTCAAGTGAGACAGAACCAACCTGATGGCTCTCAGCTCCAGAACATTGATGGGTAAGTGAGCCTCCTGAGGATCCCACCGGCCCCAGAACCGAAGATCCTTCCAAAAGCCCCCCCAGCCTGACAAACTGGCGTCCATGGTGACAGTTTCCCAAAGCGGGGTCAGAAATGACCTGCCCCTCGAGAGATTGTCCGGAACCAACCACCACCGTAGAGACTGCCGAACCCGGGGGGACATCCGGAAGGACCGATCCAACGATCCCGGCCGCCGGTCCCAAGATGCCAACAGATGAAGCTGAAGCGTCCGCGTGTGAAACTGCGCAAAGGGAACTGCCTCGAACGAAGCAACCATCCACCCCACCAGTCTCATCCCTAGACGGATGGACGGAGGAGGATTGGAAAGAAGAAGCTGAGCCAATTCCTGAATCAAAAGAACCTTGGCCTGAGGAAGAAACACTCTGTGCTGGTAAGAGTCCAAGGACATTCCCAGAAAGGTCACCACCCTGGCCGGAACTAGGGAGGACTTGGAGTAGTTGACCACCCAGCCGAACCTCTCCAGCATAGACACCACCATGCTGGTGTCCCCTTCCGCCTGACTGAAGGAAGGCGCCATGATGAGAAGATCGTCCAGGTAGGGCACAATCCGAATCCCCCGAACTCTGAGCAAGACCATAACTCCCGCCAACACCTTGGTGAACACTCTCGGAGCCGAGGTGAGGCCGACCGGTCCTCCACCACAAAGCGAAGGAACCTCTGATGAGCCGGAAAAATCGGAATGTAAAGATAAGCATCCTTGATGTCTATGGACGTCATAAAATCCCCCTGCCGAAGTGAAGCGATCGCAGACCGAAGTGTTTCCATGCGAAACTTCCGGGGACGAATAAACCGGTTGAGAAACTTCAAGTCCAGGATGGGACGAAACGACCCATCCTTTTTGGGAACAATGAAGAGATTGGAATAATACCCGCGCCCCACCTCCGAAGGCGGGACCGGACAGATGACTGCCAACTTCAGCAGATTCCTTACCGCCGCCAGAAGCCCCTGTGCGGCCAAGGGATCTGAAGGAACACGGGACCTGAAAAACCTTGGAGGAGGGCAGGACTCGAACTCCAGCCTGTAGCCGGCCGACACCTTCTCCCGGATCCACCTGTCCGAGACCTCCTGGTCCCACACCCGGGAGAAGAGTCGCAACCATCCCCCCACCCGTAAGGGTGAGGGCGCCCCCTCATTGCTGAGTGGGTTTGGCAGCTGGCTTGGGCTTGGCGCCCCAGACGTGAAAAGGGCGACCACGGCCTCTTCCCCTGTTTCAGCTAGCACCCCTGGAAGCAGAGAAGCCCGCACTCCTGCCAGCTCTGGCTCCCCGAAAGGAGGAATTGAAATGGGCCGCCCCCCGAAAGGAACGACGAAAACTTTTGCGCTGAGGCAACTTACCTCCCTTAGCAACAGAGTCCAGCTTTTCGCCGAAAAGCCTCAGACCCACAAAGGGAAGAGACATGAGTGATCTCTTGGAATTAAAATTAGCCGTCCACTGCCGCAACCATACTGAACGGCGAATCGCGACCAACAGAGCCGCAGCCCTGCCTGACATCAACATGGCATCATCCTGGGATGCCAGAATGAAAGACAAAAAGGAATCAACGCTTAAGAGCCAGAAACTCAGCACAAGTGGGATTAAGATCTGAACATAAATCCCTGATCATAGACCTAACCGCCATCAACAAAAGTGCCGAAGCACAGACTGGCCTCAGAACTGAACCCGCACAAACAAAACCATGCCGGGCCAGCTGATCAATCCGGCGATCCTCGCCGTCCTTGAGAGAAGTAGTGTCAGGCGAATGGACAACCGCCGTGTTAGATAGTCCCAGAACCGGAGCATCAACCTCGGGAGGGACAGACCAACGCTTGACCAAGGCCGCCGGAAAGGGATACTTCCTATCCCAGCTAGGCGGCACCCCGACGAGACGCGTAGGTTGCTCCCATTGCTTAAGGACAATGTCCTCAAAATGCTGTTGACTGGGAAACTCCAGTGCCGCCCGGCCCCGCCCACCGCCGGCCTGAGGAACAGACCGCGAAGCGGGCGCCGAGGAATGGCGCCTGTCCTCAAGAGGAGAGCGGCGGGCCGGCGGCACTGCGCCCCCCCCCCCCCCGATACCGACAGAAGCGCCATCCCGGGGGCTAAGGAAGCCCCCCCCCCCCGACAAAAAGAGACCAGGCGAGCCGACGGGCCGGCCCCAGGCACCCGTCCTCGCCAAAGCATGTATACAGTTGCACAAACACACACACACACACGTAAAACAATAATAAAACCGACTGGGAAAATGCCAATAGGGGGACCTATCCTACCTAACACAGGGGCATCCCACATCCGGATCACCACGGCCGGACCACCACTATGCCCCATAATATGGGGACGAGTGGAGGAGCTAATCTCCTGGGCACTGCTAAGTGCCATCTACCATTGCCCGGCCACCAGCCTAAGCTGGGAGGCTACCAATCAGTCAGGGGTAAAAGAAATAAAACCGGGCAGAAATAGACCATGGGGAGGGGGGCCGGGGTGTCACCCCGGCTACCTGCAAGCAGGAGACTTCTTTCTTCTGTCTTGTCGCCACCTTGCAGAGAAGAACACTGGGGATTTGTTAGGAGGTACCAGGTATGTATAGACCGGGAGGGGCTTGTTTTTTGGACTTCTCTGCAAGAGTGCCACCTAGCGGTAGGTATAACCCATGATTAATGATCTAAGTAACCTGAAGCGGGGTGTGTGACATACTTAGAATAGTGTATATATAAACTATAACTCAATATAAATATATATATATATATATATATATATATAAATAAATATATATATATAAATAAATATATATATATATATAAATATATATACATATACACACACACACACACACACTAGAGGGGGCCCATAGGGCCACTCACTGTGCCTTCCTGGTAGAGGAAATGGCATCCACACCACACGCAGCTCACGGAGACAGCGAGGAACAGGGGGCGTGGCCAGCGTGGAGCGCGCGATGTGCGTAGCTCCGCCCCCTTCCAGGACGGATAGCATGCTCCGCAGTGGCGCCTGCCGTACGGGGGCGGGCCGTGGCGTCCCGCTCGAAAGCCCGGCCCCGCCCCCTATATCCAATGCGTGAGGGGGAATCACCCCTCACAACTATACAGCGCACACACATACCGGCGCCGCAGCAATAGCAGCAGCCGCGGCGCTGGTAACAGCAAAGAACAAAGCAAAGTAATGGGGCGGGCCGCGGCGACGCGCCAACGCCCGGCCCCGCCCCCTGTGCCCAGCGTGTGAGGGGAGATCTCCCCTCACCAGCGTAATACCGCCGGCAAAAGGACCTGCGCCGCGGCCATAGCGGTGGCCACAGTAGCAAGGGGTAGCAAAGAGAGGGGGGCGAGCCGCGGCGAAGCGCCAACGGCCGCCCCCGCCCCCTACCAACAACATCTGAGGAGAAAAGTTCTCCTCAGCCCTGGCGCCGGGAGCAGCTGGCGCCACTGCTAAAGTAGAGAAAGTACCACAAGCACTGACCTAAAACATTAAAGCCTAACACTGAGGAAAAAATGGGGGCCCCCCCGACTTCCTATCCCCACCCCCCCAGGAGAAGGGCATCAGGAGAGGGGAACACCAGCTAGGGTGAAATGGCCAAGGGACAGGGCATCCCAAACCGGGGTCACCAGCCCGGATAACCGCCTACCCTCTGGTACATGGTCTCGCGGTGGAGCATGGCTCCAGAGCACTTAAAGTGCCATTCTACCCTCACCCGTGATGCAGCCTAGGCTGGGAGGCATGTGTATGGGACTTATAAAAGTATCCGGGCGGAAAGAGAGAAAAGCGGGCCGGGATTAAACCCAGCTACCTGAAATCCCCCTGTGCAAGGAGGAGACATCATCTTCTGACTTGCTCGCCGTCTGCAGAGATGGAAAACTGGGTAATGAGTGGGAGGTCCCAGGTATTTATGGACCGGGAGGGGCTTTCTTTCCTCCAATCATCTCTGCAGATCGCCCTCTTCAGGTCAGTATACCCACAGGTTATGAATATCTTGAAGCGGGGTGTGTGACATACTTAGAATATATGCAAGCAGGGAGGTTCCTAATTGCTGAGTCTTTTAACCCTCTAAGGTAAAATGAGGGATAGGGAAATCTGGACTATACCCTGGGTCCCTAGCAGGCTGCCCTGAGCCAGGGAACGGGTCAACCTCATCAGACCCACAGTGACTCGGTCTACTTACCTAAACCTGTAGCTCAGGAGCTGGTGGTCTGGCTCCTGCCCCAGGCAGGAACACATAGTACAGGTGCCTGGAAGAGCTAAAGCTTGTGTGCATTTTGGTGGGCATGTGCTCCTACCTTGGGGCAGAGCCTTAATATCTCAGTGGTATGCTCGCTTAAGGATGTTTTGAAAAAACATATCAATTAATTCTTTAACTTACTGTCTCCAAAGCCCTCATCTCGGCGTGGAGGATAATCATCCGCATTATCACTGCTTGGACGTGCCCTCCAGTCAGAAGAATCTGTCTTGTCAGATTCCCCCCTGTTGCGGTCCCGATCTCGGCCAAACGAGCGATCATCCCGTTCTGCAAACACAATGTACAATGGGTGAATACTACTACTGGCAAATTACACCTATATGATTAGTAAATGTAAGTGAAGAAGATTATAAAAATAAGTGAAAAATACCAATTTGTGAATACTCACCTGTAAAATGGGTATTATAAGTATGTCACACACCCAGCTTCAAACTAATAATTACACTTGGGTTAATCCACCTGCAGGTGGCGATGTTGCAGAGAAGTCTTGAAAAACGAGCCCCTCCTGGTCTATAATACCTGGGACCTCCCACTTATCTCCCAGTTTTCAAACAGCAGTAAAGACAAGGTACCAGGAAAAAAACATTGGTAACCCTCAAACTGTAAACGAAGCTTCACCCCATAAAGAATCCAGGATACCAAAAAGGGCGGGCGAATCGGGGTTTGTGACATACTTATAATACCCATTTTACAGGTGAGTATTCACAAAATGGTATTATTCTATGTATGTCACACACCACGCTTCAAACTTTATTAAACTTGGGACATCCAAAAGCAGTGTCCACAAAGGGCGGGTATCCAACAAGGCAATAATGCATAACTCAGACCACTGCAGTCTGCAGAACTTTGCGGCCAAAAACAGCAACCGCTGAAGCCCGCACATCAACCTTGTAAAATTTGGAAAAGGTGTGAACAGAAGATCAAGTAGCAGCGTTACAAACTTGTTCAACAGAAGCCTGGTGCTGAAAAGCCCAAGACGCTCCAACAGCACGAGTAGAATAAGCAGTGATACGAAAAGGGGGAACCTTCCCCTTGGCAGAATAGGCCCCAACAACAGCCTGACGAATCCATTTACTAATGGAAGACTTACCCGGAGCCAAACCCTTCCTAGGCCCACAGGGCACCACGAAAAAGGCATCAGTCTTATGAAAAGGGGACGTAGTAAGCAAATAGTACTTCACACAGCGTACCACGTCCAAACAATGCAAAACCCTCTCCTTGTCATTCCTAGGCTAAGGACACAAGGAAGGAGGAACAATGTCCTGGTTAAGATGAAAAGCAGAGACCACCTTAGGAAGAAAATCCGGTTTGAAGCGGAAAACCACTTTGTCCTGATGCCTCTCAAAGTAAGGAGCCTGAATCGTCAAGGCCGCCAACTCCGAAACACGAACAGAAGTGATGACCACCAAAAAGGCAACCTTCTGAGTCAAAGTAGAAAGAGCAATATCCTGCAAGGGTTCAAACGGAGGAGCCTGAAGAGCAGAAAGAGCCAAATTCAAAACCCAAACAGGGAGCAAAGGCTTCCTAGGAGGCCCCACATGCGAAACCCCCTGGAAAAAAGTCTTGACCAAAGGATGAAGCGCAAAAGCCTTTTGAAAAAAGACAGACAAGGCAGAAACCTGCCCCTTCAAGGTACTCAGCTGGAGACCAGAGTCCAGCCCCGATTGAAGAAAATCCAAAATTCTGGAAACAGAAAAGACCCGACAGGGCAAGGATCTAGCCTCACACCAATCAATATAAGATCTCCAAGTCCTATAGTAGATGGTAGAAGAAGACCTCTTCCTGCCGCTAATAGAGTCTGAATAACAGAATCCGAAAGACCTTCCTCCCTTAAGATGGAGTATTCAGCAGCCAGGCCGGCAAAGCCAGCGCTGGTAAATTGGGGTAACGCAGGTGACCCCGTGTGAGAAGATCCGGCCGAAGAGGCAGATCGAACTGATCCACCGCCAGACGAACGATGTCTGCGAACCACACCCACCTTGGCGCCACGAGAACGGCGGGAACCCCTTCCAGGGCCAGCTCTCGCAACACCTTGCCTAGCATGGAAATCGGAGGAAACAGATAAAGGAACTCCAGGTCCCCCCAGTTCAGAGACATGGCATCCACCGCCAGAGCCAGAGAATCCTGAGAGCGTCACGAATGTCGGAAGCTTGTAATTGTGACAAGAGGCAAACAAGTCCCACCTCCGGTGTCCCCCACCGGAGACAAAGACAGAAACACCTTGGGATCGAGAGACCATTCCCCCCGGCGGAAAGAGCACCTGCTCAGAAAGTCCGCCTCCGTGTTTTCCACTCCCGGAATGTACACTGCCGGGATGCAAGGGACATGGATCTCCGCCCAGGCTAGGATCAGAGACACCTCTCTGAGGGCACTCTGACTGCGAGTCCCTCCCTTGTGATTGATGTAAGCAACCGCTGTCCGATTGTCTGACCGAACCTGAACCGGCAAACCCTGTAAATGCTGTGTCAAGTGAGACAGAACCAACCTGATGGCTCTCAGTTCCAGAACGTTGATGGGGCAAGTGGGCCTCCTGAGGGCCCCACCGCCCCCGGAACTGAAGATCCTTCCGGAAACCTCCCCATCCCGACAAACTGGCGTCCGTGGTGAGAGTTTCCCAAAGAGGCATCAGAAAAGACCTGCCCCTCAAGAGATTGGCCAAGACCATCCACCACTGAAGAGACTGCCGAACCCGGGAGGACATCTGGAAGGGCCGATCCAACGACCTCGGTCGCCGGACCCAAGGCGCCAACAGATGAAGCTGAAGCGTCCGTGTGAAACTGAGCAAAGGGAACTGCCTCGAAGGAGGCTACCATCAACCCCACCAGTCTCATCCCTAACCGGATGGACGGGCGAGGATTGGATATAAGAAGCTGCGCCAATTCCTGAATCAAGAGAACCTTGGGCTGAGACAGAAACACATTGTGTTGACAATAATCCAAGGACATTCCCAGGAAGGACACCACCCTGGCCGGAGCGAGGGAGGACTTGGGATAGTAGATCACCCAGCCGAAACTCTCCAGAGTGGACACCACCACCCTGGTGTCCGTCTCCAATTGACCGAAGGAAGGAGCCATGATGAGAAGGTCGTCCAGATAAGGCACGATACGAATCCCCTGAGCCCTGAGAAGGGCCATCACTTCGGCCAGCACCTTGGTGAACACCCTTGGAGCCGAGGTAAGGCCAAACGGAAGAGCCACAAATTGAAAAAGCCGATCTTCCACCACGAAACGAAGAAACCTGTGATGAGCCGGAAAGATAGAAACATGAAGGTAGGCAGCCTTGATGTCTATGGACGTCATGAAGTCCCCCTGCCGAAGAGAATTAATGGCAGAGTTTCCATGCGAAATTTCCGGGGACGTATAAACCTGTTGATGAACTTCAGATCCAGGATGGGACGGACCGATCCATCTTTCTTGGGCACCGTGAAAAGATTGGAATAATACCAGAGGCCCACATCCGAGGACGGAACCGGGCAGATGACTGCCATGTCCAGAAGATTCCTTACCGCCGCCAGGAGCCCCTGCGCGGCCAAAGGATCCGTGGGCACACAAGACCTGAAAAACCTTGGAGGAGGTCGGGACTCGAACTTCAGCTTGTAACCGGACGACACCACCTCCCGAATCCATCTGTCCGAGACCTCCTGGTCCCCGACCTGGGAGAAGTGTCGCAACCGTCCCCCACCCGCACGAGTGAGGGCGCCCCCTCATTGCTGAGCGGGCCTGGCAGCGGGTTTTGGCTTGGAGCCCCAGGAGTGACCGGGACAGCCACGGCCTCTACCCCGGTTCCAACCGGCACCCCTGGAGACAGGGAAAACCGCGCCCCTGCCAGCTCTGGCTCCCCGAAAGGAGGGATTAAAAGAAGCCGCCCCCGAAAGGAACGGCGTAGTTTCTTGCGCTGAGGTAACTTACCTCCCTTGGCAACAGAATCCAATTTCCCAAACAGACGCAAACCCAAAAAAGGAAAAAGAGCTGTGAGCGTCCTTTTTTGAATTAAAATCAGCAGTCCATTGCCGCAGCCACACCGACCGCCGGATAGCCACCAACAAGGCCGCGGTCCTACTATACATCACCGTGGTATCAACCTGAGCGGCAAGAACTAAACAAACGACTCACAATGCTTGAAAGCCTCAAACTCTTCACAAACAGGATCAAGGCCCGACAACAATTCCCAGAGAATGGACCTGAAAGCCAACATCAAAAGTGCCGAAGCACAAACAGGCCTCAAAGCCAAACCAACACTGGCAAAGCCGTGGCGAGCCAGCTGGCCAATCCGGCGATCCTCACCATCCTTGATGATAGTACAATCAGGAGAATGCAACACAGCCGTGTTAGACAGCCCCAAACCCGGGGCATCGACTTCAGGGGGAGAAGACCACCGCTTAACCAGGTCCGCCGGGAAAGGATACTTTTTATCCCAACAAGGCGGAACACCCGTAAGACAGGTAGGCTGCTCCCATTCTTTAAGGATGACATCCTCAAAATGTCGTTGACTGGGAAACTCCAAACGCAGCTTGGCCACATCAAATAACTCACCCTTAGGTGGAGGGCCGCCTCAGGAGGGTCCAGCGCCAAAACCTCAAACATATGAGCCAAAATCGAAGGGGTGTCAAAGACCACCCCTGTAGCCTGATCACCTGCATCACCAAACAAAGGCTGGTCAAAAGCCTCATCCGATTCCTCAAAGAGCTCCCCCTTTCCAGACGGGGGACAATCGGATCAGTCCAAGGACTCACACACAAAAATCAGTGGCCGGCGGAGCCGGGGAAAGATGTTTCCGCTTAGCCGGGGCCTTCTGAGCAACCACCGCGGAAAACATTTTCTCAAGGCAGGCCAACCTGGCGCACACCTCGGATTGCGAATCCCCACCCATGACAACGTCACATGGGTTCCGGAACAGGCGGGTAGGGATAGGAGATGACACGGACGGCGAGGAGCCAGAGGCCGGAGTACCGAACTGGCGCGCAATGTTCCGCTGTGCACATGGAATGCATATTATGACATCATCCCCTGGGAGAAGAGCCCCACAACCCCCACAGCCTGGATTGCCCCGAAGGGCCGTCTCCAGTATCACTGGAAGCCTCCATATGGTGAAATTGTGGTATTCGCAATAACCCAGGGATTTATGCACTAAGCGACCCGGGATGCCCCTTTAAATATCCCGAGTGGGAGGATTTGTAGTGTAAAAATTATGGAAGGACCAGACCCCACTAGCCAGGTATCTAAGCCCGAGAGACCCCTTCAGCGTGGGGTCCCAGGATCTGCAATGGAAAGGACAGCAGTCACTCCATAGCCATGGACAATAACAATCATGCAGCAGCACAGTAAAAATAAAGCAAGCCGATGCACAGACACAGATACCATGGACAATCTAAAGGCACACATGCACCCATACATTGAGGGAATACTTCCAGAAGAGCTCCATCAACAGTAACATATTTCACGAGGATTAACTTAACCAACTAGTTGGGAGTCAGCTTTGAACTCTAAACAGTAACTTACAAAGGCGACGTCTGACCGCAGCAGCCCAGCAGCGCACACGCCGGAAACGAGGAGGAAGGAGAAGAGGGGCGGGCCTACACAGACGCACGAAGCGCTCCGGGCCCGCCCCCCTTCCAAGCACAGTACAGCGCGGGCAGCCCCCCCCCCCCCCCCCGGCCAAACAGCGGCGCCACACATATGAGGAAACAACGGGCGCCGGACGCACATGGCGCCCGGCTCCGCAGGCAAAAACCCCCATCAAGGAGCCCGGCCACGGCGCCCAACACAGCGCCAAACGGGGTCGGGCGGCCCGTCGGGGCAGCAACACGCACGCCTCCCGGCCCCTGCCCCCCCGCCAAAATCAGCATGACACCCACCCAGGCCCGGTGCCGTACAAACCGCTGACAGCCTGAGGTGGAGAAGCTCTCCACACACAAAAAAAAAAAAAGGGTCAAAAACACATACAGACACAATACAAGTGCAAGGCACTCACAAGCAATTCTTAGCTGGCTCGAACCTTAGACCCTCTATACCAAGCTCCCCCCTCCCCTCCTAGCGTAGGGAGACAAGGGACCAAGCGGGGAAGTGAGGGAACCCCCAAAAGGTGAAAACGGGACGGGGCATCCCAAATCTGGATCACCAGGCCGGATAGCCGCGTTGCCCCATGGTATGGGGTCTAGCGGAGGAGCAAAGCTCCTAGGCACCTTAGGGTGCCGTCTACCCTTGCCCAGCCCAGCAGCCTAGGCTGGGAGGCTTCACAAGGGGCATATCAAAAAGAGCCGAGCAGAAATAGACCAAAAGGGGGGCCGGGAGGTTACCCCGGCTACCTGCAAGCAGGAGACTTCATTCTTCTGTCTTGTCGCCATCTTGCAGAGAAGAACACTGGGAGATAAGTGGGAGGTCCCAGGTATTATAGACCAGGAGGGGCTCGTTTTTCAAGACTTCTCTGCAACATCGCCACCTGCAGGTGGATTAACCCAAGTGTAATTATTAAAGTTTGAAGCGGGGTGTGTGACATACTTCAAATATAAAACCGAAAGTTTAAAGTGGACCAACACCCACCACTGATCGGCCCGGGAATCTAAGATTCCCGGGCCGATCAGCTCCCTGTCTGCAGGGCACCCCGATCGGGGGTGCCCTGCTGTGTGAAACCCCCCGCCCACATATCCTACCTGTTCCTCGTTCCAACGGCATATGCACGGGCCGCCGCCGCCTCTCGCGCATCCCTCTAGCAAGTCGCACACCCGCGCCGCCCGTTTGTGAATGGCCGGCGCAGGCGCGCTCCCTGTAAAAGGGACGCGCGAGAGGCGGCGGCGGGCGCTCTCACCTTGTCCGTCGGCGGTGATTGGTGGAGCGAGTAACGTGGGAGCGGGGTCAGGTGAGTTTTTGGGGCTTTCTGGGGGGTTTCACACAGCGGGGCGCCGCGGAAGTGGACCAACACCCAGGATAGTGAAAATCCTGGGTGTTGGTCCACTTTAAAGTGGACCAACACCCTGGGGTGATCGGCCCGGGAATCTATAAGATTCCCGGGCCGATCACCCCCCACCCCGCGGGACATCCGAGATCGGGATGTCCCGCGGGGTGAAACCCCCCCAAGCACCCCAACTCACCTACCTTATCTTCCCTCGTAGGCGTGCGCGCCTCCGCGCCGGCCGTCTGCGAATGGCCGGCGCGGGGGCGCGCGCGTCAAAAGTGACGCGAGGGAGGCGGCGGCGGCCGCCGCCGCTTAGACGTTCCAGTTCTCCCCTTGTACGTCGGCGCTGGGAGCGGGGAGAGGTGAGTTTTTCGGGGGGTTAGGGGGGGTTTCACACAGCGGGGCACCCCGATCGGGGGTGCCCCACCGAAGTGGACCAAGACCCAGGATAGTCAAAATCCTGGGTGTTGGTCCACTTTAAATAAAAATATATCAACATGGTTAGAAAAACGGTGGAATATCAAAGTTAACTAGTTTTGAAAGTATTACACCAGGTGCAAAACCCCAATAACTTTCCCCTCCTATCGGGCTTCCTAGGATGTGCTAGTAAGAATCATGGAGGATGCTACAACCACTTCTGGAATCACCAAATTCACAGATAACTTGCTGCTCCACCCACCTGCCTGAACAAGGACTCTTGAAAGAATGAGTCAAAGCTACTCATCTCTCTCAATGCATGAAAGCCAGCACAACAGTGAAACTGATATTCTTTGGAAAGTTAACATTAGTGGAAAAATCAACGGGATGGCCCATGCATACTACATAAAAAAAAACGAAAAAAAATAAAAAAAAACATACTTGCCCTTCTACCCCCCCCCCCTCCCCATGCAGCATCCAATGCTGTGTGCAGTTCTCTGCAACAAATTGATTTTCAAGATCTGGTTCTGTGATGTGCGCACAAGCATTCTTTGTGAACTTGTCAACAGTTTGCAAACAAAGCTGGTGGACAAGAGTGTTCCCTGCATCAAGCATGCTTTAAATTAAAACATCAGCTATACAACACAGAATACGAACCTTTGTCTTGCGCCTGACCAGCAATATCCACTCTTATCCTCCGGTTTCCTAGAGACTAAAAATATAGTTTTATTAACAATCAAGAGATTTCAATACAACACAAACAGCTCCAGTGTTGTAGAGGAATACTGATAAATACCAGTTCTCCGCTGATCTTCACTAACACAGCAGCACTTTAAACTAAGAGGGCATTTAAAGTTAGATAATGGACAATTATTTTATAAAGCTTATAAACTGTAGGCATATTGTGACAAAGTATAAGCCAAACTGGTTGCTATGGACCACACCTTAAAGTGGACCAACACCCAGGATTTTGACTATCCTGGGTGTTGGTCCACTTAGGTGGGGCACCCCGATCGGGGGTGCCCCGCTGTGTGAAACCCCCCCGATCGCCGCAAAAACTCACCTCTCCCCGCTCCCACGTGACCTCGTCCGGCCAATGACAGCGCTCAGAGCCGCTCTGGTATGCGCGTCCAAAGCCGCTTGGACGCGCATACCAGAGCGCTGTCATTGGCTGCGTCTCTCGCTTCCCTCTAACAGGGAGCGCGCCTGCGCCGGCCATTCACAAAACGGCCGGCGCGGGAGCGCACCCTGCTAGAGGGAAGCGAGAGACGCGGCCGCGTCTCGCGCATGCGCCGTTGGATCGCCGGTAAGGTGAGGATTGTGGGCCTCCTGGGGGGTTCCTCCCCGCGGGACATCCCGATTTCGGATGCCCCGCGGGGAGGGATCTGATCGGTCCGGGAATCTTATAGATTCCCGGGCCGATCCCCCCTGGGTGTTGGTCCACTTTAATCTGGAAAGAAGGGAGCCAACGTAACATAGAAATGAGCAATTCTCAAACATCTAGGCTGTGAGCTGTAAGGGCAACCCTCACCAAGCCAGCTAACAAGAAAGTCTAAGCTTTCATAGGACACTGGCTTTAACCAACTGAGTAGATTCATTGTCAGGGCACATTTGTGAGAGAAACAAGTCAGCACATGCTTTGATGTTTCCACAGTCAGCAATCATAGCAGCCTGCAGTCACAAAAAAAGCCATGACAGAGACTGCTACACTCAGCAATTGTGTTTCATACCATTAGCAGCCAGGGAGTAAATGTATGTCAATCATGGATGTCATCACCAAATCTCCGTTAGTCCTCCTGGTAATGGTATTTCTAAAAGTCCTTCAGGGCGGCCACGAAAAGAGAAAACACGCAACTGGGACAAATTTAAAAGCCCCACTCTTTCCCCCAATCCTCAGTATTAACGTAAAAAAACCTGAACCGAAGGTCATACACTACCGGGGTTGGTTGGGGGGGGGGGGGGGTGTCTTAAAGTCCGTCCTGAAGAACTCCTAGAAATACAGTTACTGGTAAGACTAACAGGGATTTTCTCCCCTCATACTTCAAGACGGCCACAGAGAAGATAATCAAAGAACACTAAGGGTGGCAGATGACTTATAAAACTTCTACCAAAAGATTATTGTTGCTCAGATAAAAAGGTCTAATCTGCATTGTCTAAGGAAGCTGTGGGAAGAGGCCCAGGTAGCAGATTGCCCTAGTGGAATGTGCTCTAATGTAAGGTGGGGGAGTATCCATATACTTATATGCTAGTGTGATGGCTTGTCTAATCCACCTTGCTAGTGTGGCTTTAGAGGTTGCTTACTTACAGAAAAGAAAACGAACTGATTTCTTGCAGGCTATCAAATTGAAGAATCTGTTGACCAGCGAGTCATTTCTAAATATTTTAACTAAAAAAAAAAACCTGAAAACTGGGTCTTTAAAGTACTTTCAGAAATTCCAGGACGGAAGCAGTTGCTACCTTATTCAGACGGTTAACTTCAGAGAATGAAATAAAACGTCTCTATATCTTTGCATATATCCTTCTTGTGGTCATTTTTCTACTGTCTAGAAGTGTCATGACTACTCTGAGATAGACCTCGTCTTAGTATCTGCCATTCAGAATTCATGCTGAGTCTTAGATGCTGGAGATTTGGATGACGAATCTGGCCCTGGGTCAGGAGCTCCGTATTTAGCGGGAGTTCCCAAGTCTTTTCTGATGCCATTGTCTTTACGGCAGAGAACCAGCTCCTTCTTAAGCATGCAGGCGCGATTAGGATGACTCTGGGCTTTTCTGCTGCAATCTTCCAAATGACATAAGGGAGTAACTGAAGTGGAGGGAAGGTGTGGGCTAGACTGAACTTCCAAGGTTGGACTAGAGCATCCAACCCCAGGGCTCCGTTCCCATGACCTAGGGAGGAAAACAGCTGCCACCGAGTTGGCTGTGGTGGCTATGTTTGGAGTATACCACTTGGCTACCAGCAGAGAAAAAAAGCCCTGGGTTTAAAACCCATTCTGACTGGCGGACTGGAGTTCTGCTCAGGAAGTCTGCTAAGTGATTTAAGGACCCCTTTAGATGCACTGCTGAGAGACACCTGATCCAAAGATGAAGGGGAAACAGGAAGGACAAAACCAGCTTTTGCAGGTTTGCAGATCTGGTGCCTCCTTGACGTCAGCAGCTGGTGATGGGGTGCCTACCTAGGGACCTGGTCTTAAGAATTGAGTGCCAGATGCTCAAACTAGGTGTACTTTAAACCTGTAATTCAACAGACATTCAGATTTGTTCTCCCTTGTACCGGTCCTAATGCTTCTTGGGTTCCTGCCTTTGTGAGGGCTGGGGGACAAACCATGGATTAGGTCTATTTATTTCTAGATTTCTTTGTCTTGACAAGATTTTTTTTGGTGCATTCAAAGATTCTGGATAAAATATTTTCCAATTAAGATACATATATGAGATCACCCTCAAAGGGGATCCCACTAAGCTTGGCTTTGAGGTCAAATCCCCCTGCCATGTTTTGAGCCAGACTGCTCTTCTGGCACCGTTGATTAGAGCTGCTGCCTTGGCATTAGTCTTACTGCCTCAACAGAATCATCTTCCAGGAATGAAATAGCTCTAGACAGAGGGAAGCATGTCTATTTGCCTTTGTTTGGGTGTGTCCTTTTCCATAAAACCCTTTAGATTGGTTAGCCAGGTCTCAAGGTTTCTAGCACCACAATCCAAGGCCAAGGTTGATTTAAACGTAAGTGCTGCTGCACCCAAGCTGCTCTCAGGATACACTTAGTGCAACGATCCATAGGATCACACAAGGATCCAGTGTCTTCAAAGCTAAGATCTGTGGCTCTGGATACCTGAGCTAAGTAAGGGTCTAGCCTAGTCCATTTCCAAATCATTAAAGGGAAATTACCTTTTAACCGAGCCAAGAAGGAACATTTTTTCTGGAAACTGCCACTCCTAGAGGTGGAAATCGTGGCCCTAATTGTGGATCGGCAAACCTCCAAAGTTAGGCCATATCTGTTTTCATACTGCCCATTATTTCTATAAATTAGATGGTTGCCTCGTTTTCCAACCCATGTTCTAAACATGCCTGACAAAGGATTTATTCCTGGACTCAGCCAAAATGGTAGGTCAATTTAAACAGTCTAAATGTCTTGAGAGGAACACAATCAGAGTTCGACTCCTTGGCGCATCCTGAATTGAGATACCTCGCTGTATAAAACCAACCACCCTGAAGGAAGATGGGAGAAATGATAATTTTGTGCTCTGGTCTGATCTACAAAATGATGAATTTGATGACATACATACTGCAGGCGTTTCTGAAGGCCAGATCTATTCAAACTATGGTTAATGATCTCTCATAGTCCTGCGGGCCATGCCTGTACAAGTGCATTGCTATGCTCAGAGCATGCTCCATACTGCCCTCCGGGCCACGGCTGAACCACCAGCTGGGATTTTGACCATGGCCCCCCCAGGATTCAAAGTCAGATAAATTTGGTTGGGTTTAAAGGGGCAGTCCAGTCTAACAGAAGTCATTTCTGTATCTAACCCCTATAGACGGAAATTGAGATGAGAAAGGGGGGTGCTTTGTCTCATACATTTCAACAGAAAACAATGGGGTGGCAGAGCAGGTAAATCCGATGTCTGCTCCCATAAACAAGAGAGATATCCGCATGGGGCAATTATTAGCTTTAAAGAGATACTGCAGGCAAAAGGTAACACCATTGTGTTGGACCACATCTGCCACTGTCCTACACGTTTTTTTCATTTTTAATTGAAGCAGAAATGACATATCAGGGTTTATAGGTTCAGATCATAGTTGTCCTAAACCAGCCAGCACCTATAGGTGACCAATGGCATATATAAAGTCACAGCCTATAGTTGTGCCCCAGGACACAAATACAATTCTGTGATTACTCACCTTGTAGAATTGGTATTATAAGTATGCAGCACGTCCTGCTCCAGATAGTAATTCATAACAGATGGGATTACCTCCGCCAGAGGGCGCTTGACTGCAGAGATGGCAAAATACCATTTTGTGAGTACTCCCCTTTAAAATGGGTATTATAAGTGTGTCATACACTCCACTTCCATAATCATGACATCTGGGTAATCTCCAGTAGAGGGCGAACTTCTGCAGAGATGAATGCAAAAAAGGAGCTCCTCCCGGTCCATAAATACCTGGGACCTCCCACTAATCCCCCAGTGTATGATAGCAGTAAGGAGACCAGGAAGAATATAACAATACTTAATCAAAAATAAAAAATGGTTCACCATATAAAGGATCCAAAATACCAAAAGGGTGGGGTGAAGCGGAGTGTATGACACAGTTATAATACCCATTTTAAAGGCGAGTACTCACAAAATGGTATTATTCCAAGTGTGTCATGCACTCTGCTTCCATAATCATGACATCTGGGACATCCAATAGCAGTGTCCGTCATGGGTGGGAACCGAAAACAGTAAAAGAATGTACCAACTTAAACCAAACCACTGCAGCTTGCAGAACCTTGCGGACAAAAACAGCATCCGCTGAAGCCCGCAAATCATCTTTGTAAAACTTGGAAAAAGTATGAACAGAGGACCAAGTAGCAGCCTTACAAACCTGTTCGACTGAAGCCTGATGCTGAAAAGCCCAAGACGCACCAACAGCACGAGTAGAATGCGCAGTGATCTTAAAAGGGGAAGTCCTCCCCTTAGCAGGATAGGCCCCAACAATGGCCTGACGAATCCATTTACTAATGGTAGACCTGGCGGGCGCCAAACCTTTCCTAGGCCCGCAGGGCACCACGGAAAAAGCGTCCATCTTACAGAAGGAAGAAGTAGCCACCAAATAGTACTTCACACAACGAACATCATCCAAATTGTGCAAGACCCTCTCCTTGTCGTTGCTGGGCTTACTTCCTGACTGAGGTGGAAGGCAGAAACCACCTTAGGAAGAAAATCTGGTTTAAAGCGAAAGACCACCTTGTCCTGGCGTCTTTCAAAGTAAGGGGCCTGAGTCGACAGAGCCGCCAACTCAGAGACACGCCGAACAGAAGTAATAGCCACCAAGAAGGCAACCTTTTGAGTGAAAACAGAAAGAGCAATATCCAGTAAAGGCTCAAAGGAAGGACCCTGCAGAGCCGAAAGAGCCGAAATCAAATCCCAAACCACATGAGTGACCCCCTGGAAAAAAGTCTTAACCAGCGGGTGCAAGGCAAAAGACCTCTGGAAAAAAAAACAGCCAGAGCAGAGACCTGCCCTTTCAGAGTACTAAACTGGAAACCAAGATCCAGACAGTGTTGAAGGAACTCCAAAAACCTAGGTAACGAAAACATCCTGCAAGGTAAGCTCCTAGCCTCGCACCAGTCAATATAGGACCACCAAGTCCTATAGTAGATGCCAGAGGAAGACCGCTTCCTAGCTCTAACCAAGGCCTGAACAACAGCCTCCGACAAACCTTCCTCCTTCAGAATGAAGGTTTCAGCAGCCAAGCCGTCAAATCCAGTGTTTGTAAATTGGGGTAAAGTAGTTGACCCCGAGATATCAAATCCGGAAACGGGCAGCCTGTACTGCTCGACCGCCAGCCTTACGACGTCTGCGTACCAGACCCGTCTAGGCCACCTTGGGGCCACCAGAATTGCTGGTGCCCCTTCCAGCACCAGTTTGCGAACTACCTTTTCCACCATGGAGAAAGGGGGGGGGGGGGAACAGATACAAAAACCCCGGATCCTTCCAGGAAAGGGACAAGGCAACCACTGCCAGAGCCAGAGGATCCTGAGATAGAGAGACAAAAGACGGGAGCTTGTGATTGTGCCGAGAGGCAAAGAGATCCAGAAACACAACAAACTGTTTACCTGCACAGCACGATGTGTACCCAATACTGGATGCTGGCTGAAGTGGACCAAAACCACCTGAACTCAGGCGAAAGTGGGACTACAGAAAGGGGGGGAACCACCAGCTTGGATCCCAAAGTCCACATACACAGCCGCTCAACAGAAATGACAAAACATTGTCAAATATAACAATCAAAAAATATTTATTGAATACTAGCTTGACATAAATCTAAAAACAATTAAAAACATAAGGGCTGGGCCAGGAGGTGGCGGACTGTTGATATTAATATTTGACAATTATTCATACTTAAAGCGGACCTTCACTCTAAATAAGAGTCTATCTTATATGTTTCCCACACCCTGTACATACAGATTGCTCACATTAAAAATCATCCTACCTGCATCTACTGCATTTTATAAGCCTTTAAACATCCAAGATGGCGGCTTATGGAAGCTGCCATTTTTGCAGGCAGCCTGCAAACAGGAAGTGCCTGCAAACAGGAAGTGACTGTGCTGCTCTGCATTCTGGGACTGCTGACCTTTCCCTGACCCCAGCTCTGCTCTGTCTGAGCAAAGCACAGCTATAACCCGCCCCCCTGTACCTTATCCCACTCTCCTCTCCTCAGTAAGTGTGATGCTTCTGAGTCAAGATGGCGGCGCCCGTATCCTAAATTCCCGAACAGAGTTGCAGCCCAGTGGGGGAAAGTATAATAAATTAGTGACTAAACATGTAAAATATATTAATTTTAGATGCTGAGGAATTGTTTTTTAAGAGTTTGGGCTTTTCATTAAATCAGGGTGAAGGTCCGGTTTAATACAACCTGAGTGTTATAATACAAATATCTATGCCCAGGAGTAAGGCCTGAGAATTGTGCCCGTGATGTGTATACCAGATGGCATAGAGAAAGTAAAGCAAAGTATTGACTATAAGAATAAGTAAGGGGCCATATGAGGCCGAGTAGAGGTTGCTGTGCAAAATATGTAATAAAAGTGCCAAGTGCATAAAGTGCAAGTGCGTAATAGGAAAAAAGAAATGGCGAAACTCCAGGGCATATATATGCTACAATAGTGATTAATCAAACATGGTCAAAAAATGATATCATAAGACAATCTACATTACCACATGATTGTAAGATCCAGTCCTATTCCATCTCACATGCCCAGCATGCCAGTCCCACTGACGCGTTGCGTGGCAACCCAAATCTGCCACTTCATCAGAGTGTAACTGGCCCCTGTGTGGCCTGCATAAATACCCCCAAACAGGAAATGCCCTCCCTTGGGAGGTCTCCGTTTTCCCGCCTAAAAACAGCAATGAACTGTGGGCGGAAGTAAATAGTATGGCGTGATCCAACCCCAAGGCTAATATGATGGCTCCGTGTTAAGTGTGGGCGGAAGTAACTGTAGTGTTTAATTGTCCCTGAATGGATACAGCCCAACATATAAGACACTCTCACTGGCGAGTGTGTGTGCACATCTCACCGAGCGCCTGGGCTCAGCGCTCCCGCCGGCAGCCCGCCGCCCGAGGCAAAGAGATCCACCTCCGGAGTCCCCCACTTGTGACACAGAGACCGAAAAACCCTGGGATTGAGAGACCACTCCCCTCGGCAAAAGAACCCCCTGCTCAGAGAATCCGCTTCCCCGTTCTCCACTCCCGAAATGTAAACTGCAGGAATGCAAGGAACATTGCTCTCCTGCCCAAGTCAGGATCAGAGAGACTTCCCTGAGGGCACTCCTGCTGCGAGTCCCTCCTTGGTGATTGATGTAGGCAGCCGCCGTTCGATTGAGCGAACCTGAACCAGTAGGTCCTGTAAGTGAGGTGTCAGCCGCGACAGAACAAGCTGGATGGCTCTGAGCTCTAAGACATTGATGGAGGTGTGAGCCTCCGGAGGGCCCCACAACCCTCTGAACTGATGACTCTTCCAGAAACCTCCCCAGCCTGACAGGCTGGCATCCGTGGTAACCGTCTCCCAACGAGGGGCCAGGAATGATCTGCCCCTCATCAGGTTGCTTGACTCCAGCCACCACCTGAGTGACTGCCGAACCCTGGGAGACATCCGGAACAGCTGATCCAAGGACTGCGGACACCTGTCGTCAATAGGTGTAGTTGGAGAGATCGCATGTGGAACTGAGCAAAGGGGACTGCCTCGAAGGAAGCCACCATCAATCCCACCAGCTTCATCCCTAGTCGGATGGAGGGGCAAGGAATGGCCAGAAGAAGGCAATAAGCTCCTGAATCCCCTGCACTTTGGACTGGGGTAGAAACACTCTGGCTTGAATGGTATCCAGATTCATGCCCAGGAATGAAATCTTCCTTGAAGGAGAAAGAAGATTTTGGGCGGTTGATCACCCAACCGAACCTCTCCAGGGTCGACACCACCCTGTTGGTGTCCAGCTCCGCCTGTGGAAGGGAGGAAGCTGAAATCAGCAGGTCGTCCAGATACGGCACGATGCGAACGCCCTGAGCTGAAAATGTTGATCGACCACCACAAACCTGAGGAATCTCTGATGCGCTGGAAAAATTGGAACATGCAGGTACGCATCCTTGATGTCTATGGATTTCATAAAGTCCCCTCGACAAAGGGAATTGATGGCCGAGCGCAGAGTCTCCATGCGGAACTTCTTGGGTCTGATGTACCGGTTGAGGATCTTCAGATCCAGAATGGGTCTTATGGAACCATCCTTTTTGGGAACCGTGAACAGATTGGAATAGTAGCCCCTGCCTCTTTCTGAGGGGGGCACCGTGCATATGACTCCCATGTCCAGAAGATTATTTATTTATTTTTTATTTTTTTTTTTTTTACAGCCGACAGGAGCCCCTGTGCAGCCTGAGGGTTCGACGGCACCCGCGACCTTAAAAATTTTGGAGGCGGCCAGTACTCGAGCTCCAGTTTGTACCCGGACGAGACCACTTCCAGAATCCATCTGTCTGTGACCTCCTGGGCCCAGACCTGGAAGAACCGCAGCCGCCCCCCCACCCATACGGGTGAGGGCGCCCCCTCATTGCTGAGCTGGTTTAACAGTGGGCTTAGGTTTGGAACCCCATGCCGCAGCAGGACGGCCCCGACCTCTGCCTCTGTTCCAGGAAGAACCTCTGACCCCGAAGTAGGCAAAACCTCTGGAACCTCGAAAGGACGGGTTGAAGGAACTCGCCCCCCGAAAGGACCGATGCTGCTTCTTATGCTGAGGTAACTTACCTCCCTTTGCAACCGCATCCAACTTATCTCCAAACAGCCACGTACCCAAGAAGGGAAGGGCTGTGAGCGATTTCTTGGCTGCAAAGTCCGCCGCCCGCTGGCAAAGCCAGACAGATCGACGCATGGCCACCAATAAGGCCGAAGTTCTACTACACATGACAATAGTGTCTTCCATAGCAGCCAAGACAAATTCCATGAACAATTCACACCTTTCAAGGGTAGTGAATTCAGCGCTGGCCGGATCAAGGTGGGCGTCTTAACAAGTCCCTAACCAGAGACCTAGAAGCCACAGTCGCTAGCGCAGATGCACACAGGCCGCAAGGCTGAGCCAACACTGGCAAAAGCATGGCATGCCATCTGATCAAGGCACTTGTCCTCGCCATCCTTAAGGGTAGTAGCGTCTGGGGTGTGTTTCACAGAGGTATTGGACAATAGGATATAAGAGAAGACCAGCGCTTAACCGCTTCCACCGGAAAAGGATACTTTTTATCTCATCCCTGTGGAACACCCGGAAGCCAACTCTGTTTCTCCCATTCCCTAAGGATTAATGCATCAAAATGAACTTGAGTAGGAAACTCCAAACGTGGCTTGGAGGACCAAAAAAAATTCCCCCTTTTTAAGAGGGGGTGCCTCAGGAGGGGCAATATCCAAAACCTCCAAGAGATGTGCTAAAACCTTGGAAGTGTCAACGGCATCCCCCAGCGCCTGCCCAACATCAGCATCACAAAACTGTACATCATCAGCCTCTGACTCCCAAACAATTCCCCCTCCTCTAAGGGGGGATAATCCGACCCATCAAGGGAATCCTCATCAAAATCCAAAGCCGCCAGCGACAAATGTCTCGTTTTAGCATGGACCTTTCTGCCCACCGCGCTAGCAATAAATCTCTCGATGCTGGCCAATCTAGCGCAAACATCAGAGTGCGACTACCCGCTAGCGACAGGGTCACTTGGGGCACGAATAAGGCGGGGAGGGGAAGGCGATGAAGCGGGAAGTGCCGACCCAGAAGGCTGGGTACCAGACTGCCACATTATAGCCCTTTGTGCACATGGTATACAAAATACAATTCTGTGAAATACTCACCTGTAGAATTGGTATTATTGGTATACAGTACGTCCTGCTCCAGATATACTTACACTTGGGTTATCCTCCGCCAGATGGCGCTGTACTGCAGAAGCATGCGAAAACAGACTCCTCCCGGCCCTTCAAATACCCAGGGACCTCCCACGAATCCCCAGCATTGACAAGCAGTGAACAAGAACCCGGGAGAATTAAACCACCCAGAAACAAACTGGTAAAGATAACCATGATAAAAATCACCATACAGGGGATCCAGAAAAAAGCAACAACAGGGTGGGGTGGAGCAGAAGTACTGTATACCAATAATACCAATTCTACAGGTGAGTATTTCACAGAATTGTAGTATTCCTAGTATACAGTACGTCCTGCTCCAGATATAATACTTACACTTGGGACATCCAAAAGCAGTGTCCATAAAGTAGGGTGGGATCCCCAACAAAAAAACGACAACAGCAGACAGTTTAAAGCACTGTCACCTGCAGAAACATACGGCCAAGACAGCACGAGCTGAGGCCCTAACATCAACGTTGTAAAAAGAACCCTTGCAAAAGGTATGAACAGAAGGCCAATGGTAGTGGCCTAACCAATCAGTTTAACAGCAAAAACCGGAGCTGAAGCCCCAAGAGGCACAAGTCCGCATATAAGGAATCAAGGCGACAAGGGAGGTTCTCCCCTTTGCCTGAATAGGCCTGAGTAATAGCCTCACAATCCGATTAGCAATGAATTTGACAGAAGTCAGGGCCAAAAAACAAGGTACTAGGAGTAACATCCATTAAGGTAACAACAAGGACCAAACCGCCTTACCCCGAAAGCGGCGAGAATGAGCACATTCAGGATGTAATGACCCCCAAGGAACCTCAGTTCCCCTAAGGGACACAGTGCCTTTTAAGAAAAAAAACTGCCAACACCTGCATAAGGAATGCAGAACCACTTCCTCGACGTTGCAAGGAAGGGGGACAGCCGTGGAAACAATATCTCAGATAATTGAACATACGACACCTACAGATGTAGAGAATCCGGCTTCAGGCGAACTCCACCTCATCTTGGTGTATCTCAAGGAAGGAGAGCTAGATAGACCGAAAACTGCCCGCTAACACACGCCTGACCAAGGCCATAGTCATCAGAAGGACAACCTTGAGGTTAAGGAAATCCAGACAGCGTCCTGAATAGGACCAAGGGACAATCCTGCAAGCAGACGGAATGAATTCCACTTCAATCCCAACAGGGACCATAGGAGTACATGGAGGACGCACATGAGCACCCCTGAAGGAAGTCTTAACCAAGGAAGACTGAACCAGAGACTGCTAAGGCAAGGTGGACAGGGCAGAGCCTGACCCCTCAGAAGTGAGCTGGGAACCAACTCCAATTCCTGCTGAAAGCCACACTGGAACCTGGGAACCGAGAGCGTTCAACAATAAGAGAACTAGACTCCCCCCAATAAATGTGGGTATGCCATACCCATCAACAATAGAAGAAGACGAGGAAGAGGCTTACTGCTAGCCTTCCCATAGTCACCAACACCGAGACAGTTAAAACTTGTCTCCAACAAGATGTATGTTTCAGCAGACAGAACGACTAGGCCAGGGACCATAAATTATAGTGACGTAAGGAGGGGCCCTGAGTGATCAACCGGCACTCCTGGCAGGATGCAGAACTACTGACCGCAGTACCAAGTCTGCAACCACACTATACTAGGTCAACTGGGGGCCACCAGAATCACCGGTCCCCTTACCAGAGTAATCTTCAGCATAACCCTGCCTAGCAGAGGGAATGGAGAAGGACATACAGAACAGACGTCCTGTCAAAACGGTACTAAGGCATCCAGACCACTGACATAGGATCCTGAGACAGGGACACAAAGGCCGATAGCCTGTGAAGGTGACGGGACCCAACAGGTCCATGACTGGTTGGGTTCCGTAACGACACGGGGATTAGCACATCCTGTCGCAGAGGGGCTTCGCCGGAGCTAATATCACTAACATGCAGGGAGCATTGTCTCCGCCCAGAAGGAAACATAGGCACTCCCTGGAAGGTCCGCCAGCTCCAGGCCCCTTCCAATGGTTAATGTAGTACGTCCGTCGTCAGACGGACCGAGCACCCCCAGCCTGGCAATTCCGGAGGGGGAACGGCCAAGGGAGAAGAGCCAACTGAAAAATGTGCTCTGCTTAGACTTCCATAGATGCAAGGACCCTCTAAGGCCTCCCCAACACCAAACTCGCCGGGAGTTTTTGGAAGAAACCATCCCCTCAACCTGAAAGGTTGGTGTCCATGGTGGCCGCCTCCAGGAAGGCAAGAGGGAACTACCCCCAGACAGGTCCCACGAGTTCATCCACTTCCAAGAGAAGAACATCATACAGGAGGGAAGGCCCACAGGCCCTGCTCCCGAGGTGCTGGATCCCTGTCCTATGCCTACCACTAGAAGTCGCAGACGGCCCAAGGAACTAAGCATAAGGGACCTCTTAGCTGCTCGGGCTCCTGCCGAGCAAGTTAACCACGGCCCACCAGTTGCATCCCTGCCTGGTTAAGAAACCGGGACAGTAGTGGGGGACTGGGCCCATGAGACCAGAATGCCCACCTAATTGCTGAGAGGGGGAGAATCTGGTTTGAACCTGACCCAGAATCATTCCTATTAATGTCACCACTTTAGGGAACAGCGATGACTCGAGGTGATTGAACACCCATCCAAATGACTACCAATGGCCCGCCAGCCAGGTATCCAACTATCCTGACTCAGAGACAGGGAAGCGAGGAAGGACGTCCGGGTAAGCATTGCGCAGGACGTCCCTTGGTCTCAGACACATCACTATCGACAGCACCTGAGTGACACTAGGAATTGAAGAGAGGCAGATAGCAGGGCCACCATTTACAGTGTTGGACAACACGAACCTGGAGAGCCTCAGAGATCTGAGGGCACAGGGGTGGAAACAATAGTATTGAAGAGTGCCCCAGGCGGCAAGACGCCCACTGGGCGCAAGGTGCTGATGGCCAAACTCAAGAGTATCCATGCAGTAAACTGCCTGTAATTAGAGAATTGCTGTGAATCCAGAATGGGCCACCAGACCCATCCTTTGGGGGGCTGAGGGAGGTGGTATATCGGCCCTTGCCTCTGCCTATTACGGGCAATCTGCGAGAGACCCTCAGACCTTGCAGGCCTAACATGGCCTGAGCCAGCAACCAAACAGGGGCAGAGACCCAGGAGTACCTGGGGTCTGATAAAGAACTGGGGAAGGCAGTGCAGCAACTCTATCCTGTATCTGGAGGACACCACCTCCTGATCCGCCGGAGTGAGGCGAGATGCCTCCTGACAAGGTGCTGCACTCATCCCCTCACCTAGCTGGGCGAGGGCGCCCCATCATGTTTGAGGGGGTTTGGTGGAAGATTTGGGCTTAGCCCTGCCGGAGGGGCCAGAGCGTTGCCTGCTGCTCGTGGGAAAGGAGTCTGCCCCAAAAATCCGGAAAGACACCCCTGGTTCCTGTTTAACACTAAGGTGGGGGGGGGGGTGCTCCTGCCTCGAGGGGGCCGGGACGACCGTCTGCGAAGGGGTGATTTGCCCTTTTTTTCCGAACAGGTCTAGATGGGCCCCAAATAGGCGTCGCCCTCTGAAGGGGAGCCCAGTAAATCTTTTTTGTAGCATCATCGGCACCCCACTGTCGCAGCCAGAGCAGGCGACGAATAGCCACCGCAAGGAAGTTCTTGCACACATTCTAAATCGCGTCCTCTAGCGCCAATAGAATAAACTTCACAAATACATCACAATTGGAGAGTGCATTGAACACTTCCCAAGGGAGATCCTCGGGGGCGATGATCAAGCAATTTTTTGATGAGGGTTCTAGCGGCCACCGCAGTAATGGCTGCAGCGCAGGCCGGACGCAGCGCCGTCCCGGCACAGGAAAAGGCATGGGAGGCCAGCAGCTCAATGCGTCGGTCCTTAGCATCCCGAAGGGCGCTATAGGCAGGGGTTGTAATAAGGGGGGGGGGGGGGGTTAGGGACCCCTATGATCGGCGCATCCGCCACGGGGGGTGGCGACCAGCAATTAACCACCTCAGGGAGAAATGGGTATTTCCTGTCCCAGTCCCCTGGAACCCCTGGAAGTTTACTGGGGCATTCCCATTCTTTGAGGACAAGCGCATTGAAATGAGCCTGCTCTAAAAATTCCAAACGTGCAGTTGCAGTATGGAAACGCTCCCCTCTAGGCTTGGGGGGACCTGACCGGGGGGAGAGATAGACAGTGCCTTAAAGACCTTAAGCAACAGGTCGTCAGTGTCACACTGGCCCCAGTATTCCAGGACAGAATCATTGTGAGTCCTTGTCATCTCATCTGAAGAGCTGGAGTCAGAGAACAATTCCCCTTCCTCAGAAGGGGTATAGTCACACGGAGTAGCAAACCCCTCAGTTCTCATAGAGCATACAGAAACATGGGGCGACAGGTGCCGCTTCCTACCAGGGCCCATACGCTCTGACAACCCAGCAATAATCTGTTCAGCCGTAGGCAGCCTGGAAGGGCCGGCAGGCTGCAATTCCCCACTTGTAGGCGACTCAGCAGGAGAGAGATTTATGCCTGGGGAGATAGGTGAATTGAAGCTAGGTGTAGCCACTGGCCGACCTGACTGCAGGGCCAGTGCTTGCTCGGCACAGGGTACGCAGACCCGTGCCCTGCCAGCATCAGCATGGGGTTGTCCACACGCTATACACCGCCGGTCTTGTCCCGGAGGGACCCCGGTTACATAATTCTGAGATGCCTCCATATGGTGATTAATCAAAGGCACAATATGCCGGTAGGGATTTACACTCTAAGTAACCCTGGATGCCCCAAGACCCGCTATGGAAGTGGGAGAATTTAACAAGGCCCGCTATAATTTAACACCGGGCCGGGAGAAGCCAATGGTGTTCACCAGTCTGAAAGACATAATGGGAAAAAAGGGTGTCAGAACCATGCGCAGTAAGAAGGATCATGAAAATCGCCCGCTAGGGCACTTACAGACCAAGGGAGGAGTTGGACCGCCACCACGCGTGCGTGCGATCAGCATCAAAATGGCGCCAAGCGAACCTCGAAGGGCGGGCCAGAGCGTCCAGTGATGCGGAGCGCACCAACCAATGTCCCCGCCCCCCCTGAAGAGCGCGAAGCTCTGAGGTGGATACAAACTGTTATAGGAGCGGAGTGAATGGGACACTAGATGAGATGATTTGCCAATGAAGGCGCCGCAGCGTCTGAGGCGACGTTGCCGCCCGGCGCTGCACATCCAGCAAAGGAAGAAGTGCGCGCGGCGGCGACAATTACACAGTAGGAACTAACTGCGCGGTTCTGTCCCCTGGGATACTAGTCCGGTCAGACTAAGGCCATAACGTGTAAAACATACACAAGACCTTGCTACACACACACACACACATAACCCCCCCCCCCCTTCCCCCCCGGACTACGGGGGGAACGAGGGAGGATAGCGACCCTTTGTATAGGGCCCACCGCTATACGGGGCATGGGATAATAGCGTGGGAGGGCATCCTCTAGAAGCTCACCATTAGCCTAAACCGCCTATCCTTTGGTGGGGGACTGCGGTGGAGCATGGCTCCATAAGCACACAAGGTGCTGCCTACCTTCACCCGACCGACGCAGCCCAAGCTGGGAGGCACATCACAGGGAGGACGGGTGGGAATAGTCCAACAGGGCCGCAGGCTTGATAGCCCCGCTCACCTGCGAGAGAGTGATACTTCATGTCTTCGCAGTCAGCACTGCAGAGAAATCTGGGGATTCATGGGAGGTCCCTGGGTATTTGAAGGGCCGGGAGGAGCCTGTTTTCGCATGCTTCTGCAGGATAACCCAAGTGTAAGTATTATATCTGGAGCAGGACGTACTGTATACTAAGAATATAAGCACATTCTCACCCTTAAGGGATACCCCACAACCCACACACAGCCAGGATTGTCCCAGAGGGAGCCCGAGCCCGGTATCCTGTGGAGCCTCCATATGGTGATTTTTGTGGTCAGCCACAATGACCGTAGGGAATTAAGCTGGTAAGCAACCCGGGATGCCCCTTTAAAGTCCCTGTGGGAGGATTTGAAAATGAGTAATTTTAAGGCTAGGGACCCTAGGACCAGGAGAAACCTTTTAAAATACACACACAGATGACAATATGAAAAACAATTGAAAAGGGCCCATCAGGAAAACTCACTCATATATATGAATTACCATGAGAAACCAATAAGTATAAATGCAAAAATACAAGAAGGACAGCCCCCCACAGAGGGGTACCACCCGTATAAGCTAAGGAAGGGGGCCCACAGGCACTCACAGACCTGTGGGAAATCGCAGCAGTAGGGACAGTCAAAATGGCCACCGGAGCACAGCCTCAGAGTGAAGAGGAGAAGGGGGGCGGGCCAGCGCAGAACGCTCGCTAAAAACGAGGGGGAGGGGAGGCCGCGCTGAGGGACCAGCCCCGCCCCCTCCCAGAACGCAGCCTGAGGGAGAGAAGCTCCCCAGGCTAAGAAAAAAAAATGTAGGAGACAGAACAAAGGCCTGATCCAGAGACAGGGGACTCTTGTCCCAGACTGATAGAAGATGGAGCTGAAGAGGTCTCATGTGGAACGGAGCATAAGGAACTGCCTCGAAGCAGGACGCCATCTGCCCCACAAGCTGCATCCCTTGCCAGATGGAAGGGCGAGGGCAGGACAGAAGGAAATGAACCAGAGCTTGAAGAGAATCCACCTTCTGCTGAGGAAGAAAAATCCTGGCCTGAACAGTATCCAGATTCATGCCCAGGAAGTAGGTCACCAGAGACGGGGACAGGGAGGATTTGGGGTGATTGATCACCCATCCGAATGTTTCCAGAGCAGTCACCACCTGCTGGGTATCCAATTCTGCCTGCTGGAAAGAATGAGAAGTGATGAGGAGGTCGTCCAGATAAGGAAGAATGCGAATGCCCCGAGCTCGGAGAAGAGCCATGACACCTGCCAGCACCTTGGTGAAGACTCTGGGGGCCGAGGTGAGACCGAAGGGCAGTGCTACAAATTGGTAGTGGAGGAATCTCTGATGCCCTGGGAAAACTGGTACATGAAGGTAAGCATACTTTATGTCTATGGAGGTCATGAAGTCCCACGGGCGTAAAGAGCTGATCGCGGAGCGCAGTGTCTCCATGCGAAAGTGTCTGGTCCTGATAACCTTGTTGAGAAGCTTTAAGTCCAGGATGGGTCTGATGGAACCATCCCTTTTGGGTACTGTGAAGAGATTGGAATAAAAACAGACCTCTCTCCCCAGGAGGAACCTGACAGATGACCCTCATGTCCAATAGCTTTTGTACAGCCAGAAACAGACCCTGAGCTGATAGGGGTTCTAGAGAAATCCGAGACCTGAGGAATCTTGGTGGCTGCCAGGCAGCGAACTCTAGCTTGTAGCCGGAGGACACAACCTCCAGAATCCACCTGTCTGAGACCTGCTGTCCCCAGACATGAGCGAAGAGCCGCAGCTGTCCCCACACCCGGATGAGTGAGGGCGCCCCTTCATGGCTGAGGAGGCTTGGTAACAGATTTTGGCTTGGACCCCCAGGAAGATCCGGAGCAGGCACAACCTCTGCCCCTGCCCCGAAGTCTCCCCTAGGGCCTGCAAAGGAAACCCCTCTCCCAGACCTGGTTCCACGGTAGGAGGGGGCAAAGGCGGGCCGCAACTGCTTCTTGCGTTGAGGCAACTTACCCCCCTTGGCAAACAGGTCCAAGCAATCACCAAATAGGCGTAGCCCCTTAAAGGTGATCCCCGTGAGGGCCTTTTTAGCAGCGCTATCCGCTGCCCACTGACGCAGCCAAACACAGCGGCGTATAGCAACCACCATGGCAGAGGTTCTACTACACATCCTAATGGTGTCATCTAAAGCAGAAAGGATATATGCAATGAACATTTCACACCGACAAGGCCCTGAACTCGGCACTAGAAGTATCATCAGGGCCAACAGACCCTTGAGGAGAGTCCTAACAGCAACAGCAGTAATAGCAGAAGCACAGACAGGGCGCAAGACCGCACACAGGCAAAAGCATGGGAGGCCAGATGGTCAATGCGCCGGTCCTCACCATCCTTAAGGGTAGTGGAATCAGGGGAATGGACCACAGATGAGTTGGACAACCCCAATACTGGCGCATCCACTTCTGGGGGAGTTGACCAACATTTAACCACATCAGTGGGAAAAGGGTACCTTTTATCCCAGCCCTTAGGGATTCCGGGAAGCCGGCCGGGACGCTCCCATTCTTTGAGAACAAGATTATTGAAATGGGCCTGTTCTGGAAACTGGACGTGGTTTAGCGGTACTGAAAAGTGCCCCCTGTAGCTTGGGAGCCACAACAGGAAGGGAGATAGAAAGCACATCAAAAATCTTAAGTTAACAGTCTATTGATGTCATCAGCATCCCAATGGTCAGAGCCATAGTCAGCACCACTGAAATGCTGATCATCGGATAACTCTGAATCCGAGAATAATTCCCCCCTCCTCAAGTGGGGTATAATCAGACAAATCAAGGAAATTCTCAGTCTCCATAGGAAGGGCAGACGCACCTGGCGCCACATGCCGCCTTTTAGCTGGGGCCTTACGGGCCGCAGAGCTAGCAATCAGCCTCTCAATGTTAGCCAACCTGGAAGACACGTCAGGTTGAGACTCCCCACTAGTATTTAGTTCACTGGGAGTCAGTCAAGCGAGGGGGAGTGGGTGACATAGTGGGCGCAGGCCCAGTCAGAGATAGGACATAGTGGGCGCAGGCCCAGTCAGAGATAGGACATAGTGGGCGCAGGCCCAGTCAGAGATAGCCCAGAATGCAGCGCAAGCGCCTGCTGGGCGCAGGGTACACAGACCCGCACATCACCACTCAGGGGATGCCCCACACGCTACACACAGCCGGGCTTGTCCCGAAGGGACCCCGAGCACAATATCCTGTGCAGCCTCCATATGGTGATTAAGGTGACACAACTGGCCGATAGGAATTACACCGTAAAAGCAACCCGGGATGCCCCAAATGTCCGTCAGGGAAGTGGGAGGATTTTACAGTGTAGGCCTCTAATAAAGTTACAATAACTAATAGAGGGGGCAGGACCGGGAGAAACCTCTAAAAACACAGTTATCCCGCCTGAAAGACATAATAAAGACACCCCATAAGCACATTGAAATCATGGACCACGGTGGGGGATCGACAATCACACCAGGCGAGGACCAAAATGGCGCTGGAGGGACCTCAGGGGGCGGGCTGCAGGAGGGTCTGACACGGAACGCGCCAACCAAGCAAGCCACGGCCCCTCCGAGAAGCGCAGGGATAGGCCAGAAGCTCCAGCCAATGGGCGCGCAAGGATTCTTGATGATGATGCCGCTGACCGCGGAAGCCAGAAGGCGCGCGTGTCAGCGGCGGCAAATTCAAATAAGTAAAAGACCGAACTAAACGAATAAAGTGCAATAAACACACATATACAAGGCAAAAGCCACATACACCCCCCCCCCCCCAAACGGGACAGGGCAAGAGCGGCTCTGCAAGGAAAGCACCTCTGATAGGTGCTGCCTACCATCACCCGACCAGCGCAGCCAAAGCCGGGAGGCATAATTAATAAGTGTAACGGGTGGGAATAGTCCTACAGGTCCGCGGGCTGTTAAGCCCCGCTCATAAGATAAGAGAAGCCATCTTCTGACCTTCGCAGCCGACTGCAGAGAAGAAACTGGGGAATTTGTGGGAGGTCCCAGGTATATATGGACCGGGAGGGGCCTCTTTTTGCCATCTCTGCAGTCAAGCACCCTCTGGCGGGGGTAACCCCATCTGTTATGAATTACTATCTGGAGCAGGACGTGCTGCATACTTAGAATAATGTTATATCTGGTTTGTGTTCTGTTCCTAGAGGTAGGGCAATCTTTTAAGCAGTGAGAATATATATATTTATATATTTTATTTTCTTAATACACAGCAAAGACAGCATGGTAGATAAACTTACTTCCTCATTAAGACTCAGTGCCTGTAGAAGAGATTCCAAGTCATCAAATTCAGCGTAGCCAAAACCTTTTAATCGTTCTGGGTTACTGGGTTCACGGGGCAGACGAACAGCACTAATCTGGAGAGGAAACAAAAGCAGGGACCTCTTTAGAATCAACATGGAAAAATGTGCATGTTCGAATACAACAAAGGGTTAAGGAAGCAACGAGTACAAGGCCATAATACAATAAAACCACTTGTACACTCAATGAGCCCAAACTCTGGGTGTGACAGTGGGTCTGCCCTGCACTTGGGGTGTCCCAAGGGGACCCCGGTCACATTATCCTGAGATGCCTCCATATGGTGATTATTAGGCACAATATGCCAGTAGGGATTGACGCTATAAAGCAACCCTGGATGCCTCAATGACCCGCTAGGGAAGTGGCAGTAATTTTACAAGGCCCAACTATCAATTACACCGGGGCGGGAGAAGCCAATGTATTCACCCGTCTGAAAGACACAATGAGAAGAAAGTGTGTCAGAACCAAACACACTACAGCGAGTATAAAGCCGCCCGCGAGGGCACTTACGGACCACGGTAAGTAAGAACGTCACACACGCACGCGACCTGACAGCATGGCGCCGAGTACCTCGAAGGGTGGGCCAGAGCGAGCCGTGACGCAGGGGGCGCCAGGCCCCGCCCCCCTGAAGAGCGCGAAGTCCACCGACAAGCAGCCAATGAGGACGCAGAAGCATCTCAGGTAACGCCGCCGTCTGGCGCGGAACATCCAAATGAAGGAAAAGGCGCGCGCAGCGGCGGCATTTGCAATAGTAAAAAGACAAGTCAGCGCGGCGGCTGACACCACATATACTAGTTCAAAAAAAAAAAAAAAAACGACAAAGGCCGTATGCACGAAGAATCACGATATCACTCACCCACACACCTCCCCCCTTCTTTCCCCCCCCGAAGGCTACAGGGAGAATGAGGGAGGATGGCGGCCCTTTGTACAGGGCCCACCGCTACCGGGGCATGGGACAATAATGCGAGAGGGGCATCCCATAAAGGCTCACCATCAGCCTATACCGCCTACCCTTTGGTGGGGGACTGCGGTGGAGCAGCGCTCCATAAGCACGCATGGTGCCGCCTACCTTCACCCGACCAGCACAGCCCAGGCTGGGAGGCACATCACATGAAGGACGCGTGGGAATAGTCCAACAGGGCCGCAGGTTAATAGCCCCGCTCACCTGCGAGAGTGTGATAATTTCATATCTTCGCAATAAGCACTGCAGAGAAATCTGGGGATTTGTGGGAGGTCCCTGGGTATTTGAGGGTCCGGGAGGAGCCTGTTTTACATGTCTCTGCAGTGCAGCGCCATCTGGCGGAGGATAACCCAAGTGTAAGTAATCTAACTGGAGCAGGACGTACTGTATACTAAGAATAATAAAATAACTTCCCCAACACCCTTGGCTGAACTTGGACATGTGACTTATTTCAACCGTATTAACTATGTAACAATTTGGGATGCACTACAAGGAGGATTAAAGGTCTATGTCGATCTGCACACTACATGGCACAAAGCTGCCAGGGAGGGTCTGCATCCAGTTTAAAGTGGACCATAATCCAGGGTTTTCACTATCCCAGGTTTTGTTCCGTACCTTTGGGGTATCCCAAATTGTGTAAACCCTTGTTGCCAATATACATACCGCACTGCTCTTCCCATGACTCAGGCACAGTTCTGCTCCCATCTGCTTCTTTGACCACACATTAAATGTGTGGATAAAGAAACTAAATGGGGGCTTAGTTGCACTCGTGATCGGCTGTGCACGGCCATGCCAGCAGTAGTGATCGTGCCATGGACTTGTTGGCAAGGTAAGAATATCAGGCATCTGGCAGGGTTTCACAAAGCGGAGCACCTCAGAGGTGCATGTCATGGGGCGGATATCTAACCAGACCAGGCATCTTATAGGTCCAGTTTAGGTGCACAAGTGGAAATCCCCATACTCCCAAAACTCACATTTAAGCCCCTGAAGAACTTTTGGATAGATTCCTCAGTAACATCATAGGGAAGATTGCCGAGGAAAGCAGTGAAAGGAGGGCTTTTCGGTAGCCGGCTTCGGTCCACATTAGGTTCACGAGCAGCTCTGGGGGCAGTAGGTAGGATGGAGCGATCGATTGGAGCACTTCTGTAGCCATCGTCATCATTGCTATGCCACGTCGTTGAGACTAAAAAGGTAAACAAAACAAATTCAAATATGACAAATCTTTTCAGAGAGACGGTTTTAATGGATTTGATCCAAATGCAAACCAGGTGGATCTGAAGTGCCGCATCATTCGAAATCCCAAGAATCACTGGTATCTTACCTTCCTCCTGGCTCGTACAGCACGTGTGTGGACATTCACTTGCAAGGATGCCCAGACTGAGGAGGAATGTATGATACTGTGGATTGGAGGGGATGGCGGCCGAGTCATCACAAACCACAAAGACAATGTTCCCGCCATTAGGAAGGTGCACAACACCCCAAATCGTGGTAGCCCTAAATTAGTACATGTAAAACGTGTATACAGATTTGATTGCAGAGCTGTGATGTCATACCCAGCATACCAAAAATTGCAGCTATGTGCTAAGGGATTCCAACAGCTCTGTAAGGTAAACTGTACCCTGGCTAAATAGTAGTGTACTTTAAGGCAGAACTAGACCCCTGGCCAGGTTTATACTACTGTCTACAAACCCGATTGGTACATCTTTAAAAGTCCATGTTGAAGCAGACCTAAACCCTCCCTGACCACTGCCAGGTAGGGTCCAGGACCCAAACCCAGCTACTCCTGAATACTGATTTTGAGGGGAACTCACCTTTTCCTCGTGGAGCTATGTATGACGGGGGACTTAGAAATAGCTGCACATTGCAGGGATGCGCAGCAGTGCTCCACTAGGAACCACCAAGGTATGGCAGCTTACAAGAAGCTGCAACACAATAATATGATACACATAGCCAATGTTCCAGACGAGGAGTCCAGTAAAGAAAATGTCCAGTTCCAGCGATGGCAGATTACACCTTGCATGGGATCAGGGGCAGCCTATTAGCGCCATACCTTTGCCTTCCCCATTTTTTCCTCACATTAATTGCTCACATATGCTACTACCCAGTGTTTTCCCACTGTCCAGGCTTCTTCATCATCACAATACTGAATTAAAACCTTTCACATGTTCCCCACTGTGTTGCATTACAGTAGGAATACTCCGACAAAGAAATTGCCAATAGAATCAAATTGCACCTTCACATTTGTGTGAAAGGGCCCTCAATCTGAACAGCTGCCTCACCACTGGTTGCTCTGTCATCGCTAGTAGTTCCACCCACTGAGTAATAAAGATTCTAGAACTGTATAATAACCACCAAACGATTTTCAAGGACTTCACAGAAAGGTAAAAGCGCCAATGAGAACTAGAAGCACCCAACTTCTCCAACCTACTTACCGTCTCCCTCTAAATCATCCGTCTCATCTGCCCAGCTGACAGGTTTAGGAGCATAGGCGCTACCACCACCTCCTCCACCACCACCACTGCTGTTGCCACCATCATCAGCCAAGAAATCAGTAAGGGTTAAGGTCTTCCCCTTCTTGTTCTTCTTCTTGCCTGCTAAAAGAAGAAATTGACCACAAGTCAGAATGAAGTTTAAGCAGGAGAAATTAGTATAAGTTTATAAGATTAAAATTACATTATTTTTTTCTCTTGTTAAACACATTTTTAAGTGAAAGGCAATTCAAAATATAATTCGATTTTCTTCTTCATTTTAAATCATATGTAGAGACGCTAAGTGCACTATTCTCAGCATCAGGGTGGACATCAGAAGGTAGAGAATCATGGGGAGCTAATGAAAGGCACTGTGGTTGTGAAGTCACAGTAGTCAGGGCTTCATCAGAACAAAACTAGTTTAAAGCTGCCACATCCACACTAGTTGAATTGCTGATCTACAAAGTAGTGAGTAGCTGCCAGTGAGAGAGTCCAGAAGACCACAGCATTTCTAAATAGCATTTACAATGCATTGTAATAATGATTTTAAACCGGACCTTCACCCTGAATAAGAGTCTCTCTGGTATGTTTGCCCTACTCTGTAAATACAGACTTTCCACATTAAAAATCATCCTACCTGCACCTACTGCCTTTTCTGAGCATTTATACATCCAAGATGGCAACCCATGGACACTCTGTATAAGTATATTCTGACTATGTCACTCTGCATTCTGGGATTGCTGTCTTTTTCCAGACCCCAGATCTGCTGAGCTCTGTCTGTGTCCAAACTATAACCCACCCCTCAACTCTCCTCAGTATGTGATGCTGAGCCAAGATGGTGGCACGCATATCCTGGAGTCCTTTACAGAGTTGCAGCCCAGTGGGGGAAAGAATAATAAGTGACTTAAAGAGGACCAACACCCAGGGGTGATCGGCCCGGAAATCTATAAGATTCCCGGGCCGATCACCTCCCACCCCGCGGGACATCCGAGATCGGGATGTCCCGCGGGGTGAAACCCCCCAGAAACCCCAAAAACACCTTACCTGATCCGCCGCCGCTTCCGCCGCCGCCTCCCGCGCACCCCTCCAGACGTGCGCGCGCCCGCGCCGGCCCTCTGTGAATGGCCGGCGGGGGCGCGCGCGCGCCGAGAGTGACGCGCGGGAGGCGGCGGCGGCGGAAGCGGCCTGGACGTTCCTGATCCCCGCCTGGACGTTGGCGGGGATTGGCTGCGGCGCTCACGTGGGAGCGTTGAGAGGTGAGTTTTTTGGGGTTTCTGGGGGGTTTCACACAGCGGGGCACCCCCGATCGGGGTGCCCCGCCGAAGTGGACCAAAACCCAGGATAGTCAAAATCCTGGGTGTTGGTCCACTTTAAAATATAATAATTTTAGATACTGGAGAATAGTTTAAGGGTTTGGGCCTTTCAGTAAATGATTCCGAAAGCCTGGTTAAAGCAGACCTTTAGTCAGAACAGATTATGGGTCCCTTAGCACCTGCACATATAGTTCCCGCAGCCCTTGCCCTTCTCCACTGGTAGTCGGCCTGTAACTGCATGATTGTGCATGCACATTGGTGAAAAACCATAGGTTTTCCTTTGACAGCCTGAGCTATTGCTCTGTGAAGCTGAACTTTTGGTATGAATTAAGACGTATATATAAAAAGATTGCCTCTCTTAAGACCCTGAATGTTGGGTGCTATGGTACTGATACATGGGTACTGATAGACCTTAATGTGACATTAATGCACATGGGCTTATCACTGCAGGCTGCAGCACTTTCATTTCAGAGAAATAAGCACCAAAGCTAAGGGAATGTTAAGGCTCAACCGGGCCCTGTTGTGCACTTCCCTGTGACTGGTAGCAGGAATGCACACTGAAGGCTGGGAGGGGAGCAGGCTGCTGGCACTAGAGCAGTCAGTGATGAATCTGGAATTTGTGAAATCAAGTCTGCAAGTGGAGGTAAGCAACTATGTCCTTTACTTCCTCTTCAATTTCTGGCTCAATGTAGCTTACAGAACCCATTAGCTTCCATCGGGAGCTAAAAGACTCCAGAGCTGACCGACCAAGTGCCCCTGGAGCATTGCAATTCGTTAAGCCCGCAGTTGCTCTTTCTGGGAGCCCCACCCCTTCGATCATGTGCCACAACCGCATCCCCATCATTTCTGTGTAGGCACAGTTCAGCATTCTATGCCGTTTCAAAACAATGCTTTATGAAGAGATTAGTATGCATGGCATAATATGTAATAGCGGAAATAGCAGAAAGGTAGTTGTGTGGGCGATTTGGGGGGGGGGGGGGGGGGGTTGTTTCGTTTTAAGTATCCCAAGGCTTGTTGTTGTGTTTACTTACATGCAGGTTCATGTACTGGGCAGTTAATAAAAAACACCCAAAACCTTGCGCCGCCTCAGCCGGGCAGCGTCATATTGCCATCCCATCATACACTGAACATCTGATCTCGCGCATGCGCAACGTCACTGTATATGCTGCAATGACACTCGGAGCAGAAGAGCACGAGATCTAAGGAGTGGCGCGCAAGTCTTGAAGAGAGGCAAGTACAGCTAAGCCCGCTGTGATCAGTCAGCGACAGCTATGGGGGGTGCAAAGGGGCCAGGAATGCTGTCGGATGTTGGAGTTTTAGATAACGCTGACATCCAAAAGGCAGTGCAGGAGGGAGGAGGGATGTTTAGAGAGGAAAAGGTCTGATGTTCCTCTTTATATGAGTAGCTCTTAATCAGCTTGAAATTTATACATTAAAGCACAACCAGCAACAATGATGTAAGGAGCAGCACAGTCATTTAAGTATACCTAGCTTAAAGGGACATCCAGGCAAACTTAAATAAGGCCACTTTCTGCTTTCCCAGTGCTGGCTGTCAGGGGCAGCATCTTGCATTCACCAGCACTTTACATTCCCTGCTGCATCCTACTGAATTTGCTCACTTATGCTGGCTTTTTAAGTGTCCCCCAAAAAATAGCTTCTTAAACCGGACCTTCACCATGATTTAATGAAAAGCCCAAACTCTTAAAAAACGATTCCCCAGCATCTAAAATTAATTTATTTTACATTTTTAGTCACTAACTTATTCTTTCCCCCACTGGGCTGCAACTCTGTTCAGGAATTTAGGATACGGGCGCCGCCATCTTGACTCAGAAGCATCACACTTACTGAGGAGAGGAGAGTGGGATAAGGTACAGGGGGGCAGGTTATAGCTGTGCTTTGCTCAGACAGAGCAGAGCTGGGGTCAGGGAAAGGTCAGCAGTCCCAGAATGCAGAGCAGCACAGTCACTTCCTGTTTGCAGGCACTTCCTGTTTGCAGGCTGCCTGATAAAATGGCGGCTTCCATAAGCCGCCATCTTGGATGTTTAAAGGCTCATAACATGCAGTAGATGCAGGTAGGATGATGTTTAATGTGAGCAATCTGTATGTACAGTGTGGGGGAAACATATAAGATAGACTCTTATTCAGAGTGAAGGTCCGCTTTAAGGGACTCTCACTCACACGAGTCATCCTCTGTTGCTGAGGAGGCCCGCAGAGTTCACCAGCCAGCATGGGGTGAGCAGAAAGCAAGCTCATTGAATGCCCTTTAACTTGTACACACAAGAATGAACAGCGGCATGCAGCTAATACAAAGAAACACGTGTGCCCAATGAAGCTGTTTCCATGTACATGAGCAGGTGCACATATCCAAATACAGGCTTCAGATAAAATAATCTGTTTCTACACAAAACATGCACATTGTTAGGTAAGCGGCTGTTTATCTTTCTTGTATTTATCTCTCCACTTGCAGCAATGTCACAAACAGAGAACGCCCTGCAGAAATCAATTGCCAGTAACCAGAAATATTCAGTGTCTGTATATGTTCAACCACATCATCATGAAAGGCAACATTTGTTCCATCTTTGCAAGATCAAGGAAAGTCCTAGTTTGGTTTTTGCCGAACCTACTTGTTTACCCCAAGACACAGAAGAGCACTGAAAAAATGCTGATATGGTGTCAGCTGTAACAGGGCAGCTGGATGGTGGGAGGGGGTAGAATTTGGTGTGACCAACCAAAAACTGGCAAAGCACTGCAAATCCATTGAGAGGGGGCTCATCTGGCAGCCTGTCCACTACACGCAGCCAATCAATGTCCAAAGTATTTTGAGTGAAAGACTGAACCAAAACGGACATTCACGAGCCTCATCACTGCTAGAAGAAATAGAAGGAGCCGATAGAAGGTAACTGAGTATATAAGGGAGAGGGAAGAGAAAAGAATCACTTTAAAGTTTATAAAATGAGAAAGCGGAAATACCCTAATAGGGCCACCAACAGAGAAATTACGCACAGCCTCATCTGCCACATTCTGGACACAACACAGGTTGATCCTTCTTGTATATTCACCCCATAGGTAAAACAAGTGTAACAGCCCAAGTTACGAAGCCGGTCTGCTGAAGGACGATCCCCAAATTTATAAAAAAAAAAAAAAAAAAAGTAGTAACGCATACAGACACTAGTGAGACCCTCTTGGCCTACAGGGCTCCATGTTTTTATAAAATAAATAGATTTTAGAGGCTTGTTAGCCTTTTGGCTGCAGCCCCCACCCCTCCAGTATACACGATGCTGACAAAGCAGGGACAACACTACTTGCAGTCAGAACATTACTTGTTTACATCTATAAATAGTAAATTGAGTTTTGAAATCTCCCCATAAGTACTACTTTCTGGTACCAATCCTAAGACAGGCTCCTGTTATGTAAGCCACATATCAGCATCCAGAGAGAATGAATGGATTCTAACTGCTCATTACACTAACATGCTTGCCTATGCTATCACATGGCCACCAATCAGGCCCTTGCTCTAGATCAGCGGTACTCAACTGATGGACCGGGGGCTGAATGCGGACCTTGGCGCCAGATTTCTGGACCCCTTGCCCTGCTCCCATTACTTGATCAGCAATGTAGTGCTGTCTCCCTACCAGTGTCATGACTTTGCACCTGGCATTGCAATATGAAATACTGCACATGAGGGAAGTGGAATTGCAGGGTACACAAAAATGTTGTTTCTCTTTGCCCCATCCAATCCTGCCCCCCCCCCCCCGCCCGAGCTCTGCCCCATACACCCCCGTCTCCTCCGCTCTGCCCCATACACCCCCGTCTCCTCCGCTCTGCCCCATACACCCCCGTCTCCTCCGCTCTGCCCCATACACCCCCGTCTCCTCCGCTCTGCCCCATACACCCCCGTCTCCTCCGCTCTGCCCCATACACCCCCGTCTCCTCCGCTCTGCCCCATACACCCCCGTCTCCTCCGCTCTGCCCCATACACCCCCGTCTCCTCCGCTCTGCCCCATACACCCCCGTCTCCTCCGCTCTGCCCAATACACCCCCGTCTCCTCCGCTCTGCCCCATACACCCCCGTCTCCTCCGCTCTGCCCCATACACCCCCGTCTCCTCAGCTCTGCCCCATACACCCCCGTCTCCTCCGCTCTGCCCCATACACCCCCGTCTCCTCAGCTCTGCCCCATACACCCCCCCGTCTCCTCAGCTCTGCCCCATACACCCCCCCGTCTCCTCAGCTCTGCCCCATACACCCCCCGTCTCCTCAGCTCTGCCCCATACACCCCCCCGTCTCCTCAGCTCTGCCCCATACACCCCCCCGTCTCCTCAGCTCTGCCCCATACACCCCCCGTCTCCTCAGCTCTGCCCCATACACCCCCCGTCTCCTCAGCTCTGCCCCATACACCCCCCGTCTCCTCAGCTCTGCCCCATACACCCCCCCGTCTCCTCAGCTCTGCCCCATACACCCCCCCGTCTCCTCAGCTCTGCCCCATACACCCCCCCGTCTCCTCAGCTCTGCCCCATACACCCCCCCGTCTCCTCAGCTCTGCCCCATACACCCCCCGTCTCCTCAGCTCTGCCCCATACACCCCCCCGTCTCCTCAGCTCTGCCCCATACACCCCCCCGTCTCCTCAGCTCTGCCCCATACACCCCCCCGTCTCCTCAGCTCTGCCCCATACACCCCCCCGTCTCCTCAGCTCTGCCCCATCCACCCCCGTCTCCTCAGCTCTGCCCCATACACCCCCCGTCTCCTCAGCTCTGCCCCATACACCCCCCGTCTCCTCAGCTCTGCCCCACGCATTCCTCCCAGTTTTGCCCATCCAATCCCTGGCCTCTTATCTTTTCCAATCCATTACTCTTTCTTCCAGCTCTGGCCATCTAACACCCCAGCTCTGCCCATCCATTCTTGTCCTTCTAGTTCTACCTATCCATCCTTTCTCCCAGCTCTCTCTCCATCCCTCCCTGCCCTTTCGTTTCTGTCCCCATCCCTCTTCCTTACAGCTCCTCTCTAATTCATCCCTCTCCCCTGAACTCTGTCAATCCATCGTAATTACCGGACCTTATTGCCAGTAACATTTTGGGCCCTAGTCCACCCCTGTACACAAGCAGTGTGCCGCGGACCAGAGCTGTAGCTTCTGTGGGGCCCAAAATAAAAGCTCCTGTTTTTTCCAGTGTCCAATAGGATTCTTAGGGTAGGAGTGGGCAAGCAGCCTTTTTCAGTTTTGCCTGTGGAATCCACCCTCCCCCAAAGCGCTGGTTTGTAACTAAACAAACAAAACAAAAATGGCTGTGGCCAGCTAGTACCCCCCCAGGCATCCTAAATTGAGATGCCCCGTGGTGTCAGTCATCACACACCTTGCCTCGGTCCAATGGCGCATGCACAGGCTCTCGTGCAGTCAGTCATTTGCCCTTCGGGGAAACCCGATTCACCAGATGTGTGCCTGCACCAGCCTCTTGTTAATGGCCACACCCCTGCTAAAGGGAATGCAGCCAATGTGCGCTCGGCTGCATTCGGCCCTTTGCCAATTCCTAGCCGAATGGAGCTGAGCTCGCTGATTGGCTGCGTAGGACTAGGGAAAACGTGAGATTTTATGGGCGACCTGGGAGTTTCACACAAATCAGGATGACCCAAGGAGGGGGGCCAAAACCCAGGTTAGTCAAAACCCTGGGTTTTGGTCCACTTTAATTGCTGCTAATAAAGCTGATGGAACTGTGATCTAGAGCCTATTCTGCAACCACGTCCGAAGATTTGATACATTCAGTTACAGTACACACAGCTCAGCATTGGGGGTCAGCCTTATTTATAACAACAGCAATAAATCAAAGCATTACACCCTAAATGCCATTAAGTGACATTTTACCTTGTAAGTGAAATTAGCATATGGACGCCATTCACACAACATACTGCTTTCTGTATTAATATGAATAGTCGGCAAAGAAAAAAAAAAAAAAACAGGTTGCTTTGGGGGCACTGAGCTGGTGACGGAGAAGGTGACTATATAAACTTCCTTTCTGGGTATCACTTTAACTGCCACACAAGAAAACATGGGTCAGTGCTGGAAATCTGGACTCTATTTCTAGTTGTGACATGTTTTCAAGCGATCAAGGCTTACAGTAATAGTAGCAATATTGAGCCCCAGAACTAAACAAGAACCTCTGCTCCAGCACATGCATACCTAAAGATACAAAGCCTGCAAGGCAGGGTAGTACCAACTTTACACAAAAAAAGGTAATAAACCTTGACGTAAACAGTGATAGCAGGACAGCAGGAACCCTAATCATCACACCATAAGTAACTATATTCCTAAACCTGACACACCATCCTTCCAGACAGATATAGAAAGTGCAAGAATGGAATGCCTAGACGTATTAAGTGCCACAAGCAATCCTGCTTCTGTACAACAGTTAATGTGCCGGAATCAGAGATAAATATAATAAGGTCCTACTGCTAAACCTCCTAAAATGTCTTGTGATCATTTTACTTCAGCATTCTGCAACTAACCTCTTTTCCGGGTCAGCATTTGCACCAATATACTGTACTATGAGAGGTAGTAACACAAACACATCAAAAGCCATTCTAGAACACGTTGCCCACCAGCATGACATGCGTTAGGGTGTGAATTTAAGATAAGACATCTGCATCAAGTTGTAGGTGCCCCTTTAAATGAGGAATGTAATCCGGGTAAATAAAACTTCCTGTCATTTTCAGGGCTGGATGTTAAACAGGAATTAAAGTAAATCAGCCAAAGTTTACCAATTCCTCATTTATTGTATAGAAGCCAATCATATGACTGCTGCTGACCATTCGGGTTTGCAGAGTGGGATTGCATATTAAAATTATTGCCCCATTGTGCAGGGCTCAACAAAGGAACTTCCTAATGTTTACCTTTTTAAAAACAAAGCTATATTGGCAGAGTAATTTAGTTTTACCTTATGTTGAGCTGTTGGTACAAGTGATTGGGGCAACCTTCGGCCACAGAAAGTCTGCACATCATGCGTCACTGATGGCCAATCACAGGGCTGGATTTTGGTGTACAGTGCAGGTAAGAATACCAAGGCGTGCAGGCAACCTATGTTCACTAAGTATAATTAGTAATCTGGCAATCCCAAGGTACATGCATGAGTCGTGGCAGCATCCCTCAGCTAATGCTCATACCTGCACTAGGCATCCCGCTAGGCATCCCTGAATGACAAGTAAGAATCAGCTGGTAAGTAGGCATCCAACACTTCTGATTGGAGGAAAGACCATGCAAGTGCTGTGTCATCGATGGCAATAATACATACTTGGTGGCTAAAAAGGTAAGTCCAATTAGGAAGAATTGGTGTAAATATATATTTTTGTTCCAAAAGGATGTGCTCAACGTGCTGAGCTGATTTAGTAATTTTTTTTTTTTTTTTATGTTAACAAATGTGTGTTTTATGGAAGCAGCTTTCACTACCTGCAATTTGTTTCTATTGGCAAAATACACCAAGTCTGTACAGAAGAGAGAAGCAAGTCCTGTACACACAGAACACTGCTGCTATGACCACTGCGGAGGTGAGGGCGCTCACACTCAACCTTAGACATGTCCAGTAGCAGAGTTTTATTGCTATTGGTACACCATGACTGAACATGTGTAGATTGCCAATAGTAACAGATTGCAGAAAGTGAAAGCGACGCCTCCCCCCTCCGGTCCATCAGATTCCAGGCGACTGCCCAATGGGCATCGCCATCTGGGATGGTGGGAGGTGCCCATAAGCAGCAGGACTTCAAAGAGCAAGGCTAGACCTGTGCCAGCGGCAGGGAGAGAATCGGGTCCTGAGTCAGCCAGATGTCACCGCATCCAAAAAGTAAGCTGGGCCCGACGGGCTGGGGAAATTAGCCACACTTTTACCCTGATTTTTCCACGCAAAAATATACACTTTCAAAAATTCAACTGAAGTGGACTTTTAACCTTTAGAGTGGACAGATCTTAGCAGCCCTGGAATCTAACTGCACGCAAGAGGGGGGTCACAGCGCCGCATCGCAAATAGAGATGCCCCAGTATAGCAAACGAAAACACAGGTGAGAGGGTTTTGGCATACTTAAAGCAGAACAAAACCCACCAGCAGCAGGCCTTGAATCTAAATGATTCCAGGACCAACTGCAGGCTTTTCCCCCAGACATGCGCTGTGTAACCCCCCCCCCCCCCCCCCCGAGGCGCCTGTGAAAAGTAACCTTCCCCCACTCCAACAGCGCATGCATGGTCTGTTCTACACTCAGACCGGTTTGCCTTTAGACAAACAGCTGATTGTTCACAATAGGGAATGCATGCTGCTGCATCACAAGGCAGCATGCACGCACTCCCACCCCTGGCATACAGATTGGCTGAGCAGGAGGTCGGGAGGGGGGGGGGGGGGGGGGTAATCAGAGATGTGGCAGTTTGCGCTCCGAATCAAATTCAATCACAGCCCCTTACCCAATGACATAGTAAAGGCAAAGGGGTCTGATTGGACAAGAGCCTGTGCATGAGCAGCTGGATCGTTTATATGGGTAAACTGAGGGGTTTCAAACAGCTGGGACACAGAACAAAACACAACAAAGTCAAAATTCCTGGGTTTTGTTCCGTTTTAAAAGAAACAAAAAATGACAGCGACACAGGGTAGCAGGTAGTGCTGACACAGGGTAGCAGGTAGTGAGGCATCCCAGTTGCTATACTCACTACGTGTCAGCAGATGAAAGCCATGTCAGTTGGGCAGCAGTCAGTTTACCAGCACATATGTTGGTGTCTGTCCAGCAAAGCAATGTGTCTATTTAGGTGGAGTGTCCCTTTAATAAGCGGAGGCCTGCAGACGCGTTAGGCCTGGTGAGCGCTGGGGGGCGGGGCCGGAGCAGCCATAAGCCGGCCAGCGATGTATTACACCCCCCCACCCCCATGGAGGCGACCTCACCTCCGGCCCCAGGAGCACTACAAATGCCAGCATGCCGCTGTAGCTCCCCCCCCCCCCCAAGCTGGCGGCATATTCGGGCAGAAGTCGGCGAGGCCTGACCCTCACCCAGCGGACACAATGGCGGCGCCAGTGAGGCGTTAGGGCGGCCACAGAAGCCGCTCTCCCCTCACACACACTGGCTGGGTGCGGCCCGAGCATTAGACAGCGTGCCGCTCCGGCGTCTGCCTCACCGGCCGCCATCTGGCATAGGCCGGCGGAAGCACGGCCACTAAAGTGACACGAAAACCAGCAACGGCGCCCTCTATGAAGCGTGCGGCGCCCGGGTGAACCACCACCTCCTTCCCCTGTGACACACTCACCTGGAGCTGCCATCTTGGGCCGAGTGTGAAAGAACGCGAAGACCCGGATGAGGCGGTCACGTGTGCGCGGCGCCAGGTCTTTCCAGCGAAGGAAAGCGATCTAGCGCCTAACGTCATGACGCAAAGGAGCCTGGAGCCGCCGGCGCCATATTTGTTGTGGGAAGAGTCCTGGCGTTCTGGAAAATCTGACGTGTACTTGGCTTTTGTAATTGCGTCTTGTTTTTCTGGTAATAAACCACCGCCAACTCCACCTCTACTGGGATCACTGCCCCTCTACATCAATAAATCTACCATCAATATGATGTTACAATGTACAGGGGATGAATAAACTGATTTTCTCAGCTCTTCCATTTTGGGGTGCAACCAGTAGCAACGTGTGGGTTAATTTCAGCCAGAGGTGAGGACTCCAAAATAGGAAAAACTAGCTCCTCTCAGTCTATATAGGGCAGGTTGTAGCAGGATATCCTCAGTTCTTGCAGTTGCAGGGGACCATGAAGATATGCTTTGTGATATGGCAAAGGGAACAATGAAACAATGCACAGTTAAGTGAGCTCCAGCATGACGTTAGCCTTTTTTTTACTGAATAATATAAATGATCTACAATTGTGAATTTCCATCTCCAAATTGCTATTTGTTTACCTGTCATGCTGCTATCTCACCTAATGTGAGGTTTTGTGTAGCCCTGTTCCAACCTTAACCTACCAATCTGTATACACTGCACATCAATACTTTTTTTCCCCAGGGTTTAGAGGCCTCTGGCTGTGGTGGCATAGTAGTCCCTTTGCCCATCGGCACAGCTTAGGTGCTCACCTGTAGCATTCCTGGGGACCTCTGACTGGGTCTGAGCCCTGAAGATTCGGACCCCATTGCAGCTGAGTACCTGATTTCTAGCATGGTGGTCCTTCTGTGTGTCTCCCACTGAGCCCTGGTCACCTCTACCCCTGGGTCATCTACCCCCATGACTCAATGACACCCTGCGAGAGACCTAGTCTGCCTTCCCTATGAGTTCTGGGTGGTGCCTGAGCTAGGTGTCCAGGCTCCCTGGTGCCAGTGTGTGATTACTACTGCTGGCAGCCATGCTGGTCAGAGCTCATTCAGAGCTTGGCTGCCAGCATTTGGAGGGTGGCAGCCTGGTCGTAAGGGGGTGTGGCCATGTCACTTGCCTATTACCTAACTCAGGAAGGGGGGCGCTGATGGGGGGCGTGGCTTTGGCCTGCTCGGGCCTTACAGTGGAGGTGGGGCTGGACAGCTGCATTTATGAGGTCCGCGGCTCCTCCCTCCTTCACGAGGCAGCGCCATTGTGTACGGTGTCTGGAGGTCCCTACTGCATCCCCGGAACGTCGCTTTGCAGCTCTTGCAAATCCTCCCTGTTCTCTTGGGCTGAGTATCATATCCAGCGTGGCTACCGCCCCACAGTTTTCCCTGGTCGGGTAGGGCTCCATCAAAGCCTTTTAACTTGTACTGATTCCTTTGGGAATCTGACATTGTTCTTGTCGTTGAAGGGTGGGGGTCTGGAAGCTGCTGCATCCCTGGCTGGTGGGCTGTAGGGAGGTTGCTTTTCTGGTAGTGCAGGCAGGTCTGACCTGTAGTCAACAGGTAGGAGGGTGTGGGGACCAGCGCTCCAGCTGTATTGCTTATCAGTTGGGGCAGCCATTTTACCATGTCTGAGGCATCAGAGGCACCGGGATTTAGTATTTTAACAGAGAGTGGTGCCGCATGTCCCAGGTGCGCCTGTCCACTGGCGAGGGATCCCAGTATTGCCAATCCACGTAAACATGCTAGCAAGTGAGTGGCCAGTTTATAGGAATCATGAGAAACAATCCTACCAAGCTTGTAGTTTGTTTTAACAGGAAGAAAGAAAAAAGTTATATTCTTAGTATACATCACGTCCCGTTCCGAAAGATATCCTTACACATGAGGTTATTCATCTTCAAATGTCACGTGACTGCAGAGCAGAAAAAGTGGCCCCTCCCGGCCCATAAATACAGAGGCACCTCCCACAGAACCCCAGATTTTCTCTGCAGTCTCGGACTGCCAGGACGAGAAAGTGTCTCTCTCTATTTCAGGCAGGTGAGCGGGGTCTTATGGCCCTACGGCCCTGTGGAGCTATTCCCACCCGTTCTTTCTTTATTATACTGACTCCCAGCCTTGGCTGTAGTGTTCGGGTGAAGGTAGACAGCACCATATTTAGGTGCTAAGGAGCTGTGCTCCGCCGCAAATCCCCCACCAAAGGGTAGACGGTTCAGGCCATGGTGAGTCCTACTGGATGCCCTGCCCGCATTACGTGTGCCTATCACCCCATATCTCTCAGTGGGTTCCCTTATGGATGACCGCTGACTCCCCTCATTCCTCTGAGTCCCTTAGGGGAAGGGGGGTGTTATTCTATATATATATTGTGTTATGTGGCACCATTTGTTATCATGCTCCCGCTTATGCGGAGCGCATTATGCAGCGATCTCTGTTTAAATTGGTTGCACTGTTTTCTTTTAATCTGATACCGCGCTCTTGTACACCGCTCTGCATATGGCGGCGACATTTACCTCAGGCGCTACGGCGCAGTCATTGGCTGTCACGTTGGCGCGTCTTTTCGCGCTCTTCGGAGGGAGGCGGGCGGGGCGAGTGACGCTTTTTGCGTCACTCCTCTGCGGCCCACCCCTCGAGGTGTATGTGGGTGCCATCTTGTCTCGGTGGTGCTGCGTAGCTGGCGTCTCCGTTTTCGTGGTCTGTAAGTGCCCTCGCGAGCTATCTTTTCTTAATACTCCTCATTATATATATGTCTTACAGGATCCTCTCTTATGTCTTTCAGGCCTGTAGAACTAGTGGTTTCTCCCGGCCTTTACATTTGATTGAGGGAATTTTTTTTTTTTAATACCTTAAATCTTCCCACTTCCCTTGCGGTGCATTGGGGCGTCCCGGGTTTGCTCTAGCATTATTCCCAATTGGCCAATTGAGCCACGATAATCACCATATGGAGGCTTCTCAAGACAATGAGTCTGGGGTTCCTTCGGGACAAGGTTGGTTCTGTACTGATTGTGGGGTTTCCCCTGTACCTTGTGACTTCAAGGTCTGTCTTTCCTGCGCCCAGCAGACTGTTGCGCGGTTGTCTGGGATGCCCCTTCGGGGGCTGCGTCCCCTGAGGCCTTGCCTACTGTCCCTCGCTTACATATAGTTCAGGTTGTGGCGCACGCTAGCGGGGATGCTCAGTCTGATTTTGCTACTAGATTGGCCGATCTGGAGAGGCGGATGGGCAGTTCTGAGCCGCGCAAAGCCATTGACAAGACACGGCATTTGATTGATAATGTGTATGTTTGCCCTATGACTTCTGATGCGATGGATGACATTGTTGAGTTTTCCCTTGAGGGGGAATTATTCTCTGAGTCTGAATCTGAGGATCAGAATAGATCCCATGATGATCCCATGACGGGGTCCAAGCCTTGGGATGCAGCTGATACTGACAGGCTGCTAGCCCATTTATTTGAAGTGCTTGAAATCTCTCCCCCTGTTGCTCCTCCTCCACAGCAGGGAGAATTATTTTATGCTGCTAAACCGCGCTGGGAGTTCCCCGCACAGGCACATTTCAACAATCTCGTTTCCCAGGAATGGGAGAAGCCTAGTAGGCTTCCTGGTGTACCTGCGCCCCGTGTGTGCATCTGCTATTACAATTGTTGCGATCAGAAGATTGATCAGAAGTGCCTTAGAGGGCGGCTTTGCGGCTTTGGGCAGAGATGTATTTAACTGGCTTATGTATTGTGAGGAATTTACTTCATATGTTCTTGCTGCCCTGGAAGATGCCATTAGAATGTGCGGCAGAACCTCTGCCCTGCTGGTTGCTATACGCCGTTCTGTTTGGCTGCGCCAATGGATGGCTAATATTGATGCTAAGAAGGCTCTTACTGGGGCTCCCTTTAAAGGACTGCGCCTTTTTGGGGAACGTCTGGATCTGTTTGCCAAGTAAGGCAAGCTGCCTCAGCGCAAGAAGCCACTCAGGCCCTTTCAGGGTTCCAGAGTTGCTCTGTCCCTCTTTTATTCCCCCCGGAGAGGAAGGGGGGCTCCCCCCGCCGGGGGCCAGGGTGAGTTATGGAGCAGGGGCAGAGGACATGGCAGGCCCGGTCCTTCCTGGGGATCTAAGCCTAAATCCTCCCCCAAGCCACCTCAGGCATAAAGGGGTGCCCTCACCCATCCGTGTGGGGGGATGGCTTCGTTTTTTTGCTCACGTCTGGAGACGTCTTGTCTTAGACCGGTGGATTCAGGAGGTAGTCTCCTCCGGTTACAAGATAGAGTTTGCAGCCTGGCCACCCCCAAGATTCATAAAATCCTGGATGGCTCAAGACCCCCTGTCAGCTCAGTGTCTGTATCTTGCTGTCCAAAACCTACTGGAATTGGGGGTCATTTGCCCTGTTCCTCTGCGGGAAAGGGGCAAAAGCTATTATTCCAATCTTTTCACTGTCCCCAAAAAGGATGGATTTGTCAGGCCTATCCTGGATTTAAAGCTCCTAAACAAATTTATCAGATTCAGGCACTTTAGCATGAAGACTCTGCGTTCTGCCATATATTCTCTTCGCCCAGGGGACTTCTTGTCCTCTATAGACATCAAGAAAGCTTACCTTCATGTGCCAATTTTTGCAGGCCATCACAAATTTCTCAGGCTCGCAGTGGAAGATCAGCATTACCAGTTTGTGGCTCTGCCATTTGGTCTTACCTCTGCTCCCAGGGTGTTCACCAAGGTGCTGGCAGGAGTGATGGCTCTGTTGAGATCTCAGGGCATTCGAATTCTTCCTTACCTGGACGACATTCTTGTAGCTTCTCAGACTTTGCAACAAGCAGAGATGGACGTTCAGATAGTGGTACCCACTCTGGAAACGTTTGGCTGGGTGATCAATCTTCCCAAATCTTCCCTGTCTCCTTCCAGGGTAAAGTCATTTCTGGGCATGACTCTGGATACATCTCAGGTCAAGGTCTTTCTCCCTCAGCTGAAGGTAGAGAGTCTTCAGTCACAAACACAGCTCCTTCTGTCTTGCCCTCATCCGTCCATCAGACAGGCAATGCAGCTGGTGGGTTTGATGGTGTCCAGCTTCGAGGCTGTCCCATACGCTCAGTTTCACATGAGACCTCTCCAGGTTCATCTCTTGTCAGTATGGGAACGGGACCCAGGGTCCCTGGATCAGGTATTTGTGCGGTCCCCTCTGGCCAGGCGGTCTCTGTCATGATGGCTGGATCCAATCTGCTAGTGGGCAGATCTTTTCTGACTCCCTGCTGGGAGGTGGTCACCACGGATGCCAGTCTGACTGTTTGGGGGGCTTTTGGAAGTCCCTGAAATTCCAGGGGCAGTGGGGTCCTCAGGAGGCCCATGCCCCAGTCAACATTCTGGAACTGAGGGCAATAAGGTTAGTGCTTTCCCATCTGACCACGCACCTTCGGGGTCTGGCGGTACAGATCCGCTCAGACAACCAGATGGCGATTGCCTACATCAATCATCAGGGAGGAACCAGGAGCAAGAGGGCTCTCAAGCCTACATCAATCATCAGGGAGGAACCAGGAGCAAGAGGGCTCTCAAGGAAGTATCCCTGATTCTGTCATGGGCAGAGGACAATGTTCCCTGCATCTCGGCTGTGTACATTCCAGGGGTGGAGAATCTGGAAGCAGACTCTCTGAGCAGGGGGGCTTCTCGCATGGGAGAATGGTCCCTCAGCAACAGGGTGTTTCACTCTCTGTGCCTCCGTTGGGGCCAGCCGGATGTGGACCTGTTTGCGTCCCGTCCGAATCACAAGCTTCCAGCCTTTGTCTCCCTGTCAATGGATGCTCTGGCAATGTCTTGGAAGAGCTTTCAGCTCCTTTATGTTTATCCTCCATTTCCTCTGCTGGGCAAGGTGCTGCGCAAAATAGCCCAGGAAGGGGTGCCAGCCATTCTGGTGGCCCCATGTTGGCCAAGAAGAATTTGGTTCACAGAAATCGTACAGCTGGCAGTAGATCGTTTCGTCCTGCCCCTGGTGCCAGAGCTGCTCACTCAGGGGCGGCTGCGCCACCCCAATTTACAAACGTTGGCGTTGACCGCCTGGCTGCTGAAACCTCCATCTTGATGGACAAAGGGTTGCCGGCCTCTGTAGTTAATACTATGATGAGAGCTAGGAAGCTACCACTTACTACAGGGTTTGGCGTGCTTACATTGACTGGTGTGAGTCTAGGTCACTTCCATGTTGGGTGTTCTCAATTCCCAGGATATTGGAATTTTTACAACATGGCTTGGATCTGGGTTTTCAGCCTAGTACTCTGAAGGGCCATGTTTCTGCTCTGGCTGTTTTTTTCCAAAGATCTTTTGCTCAGCATCATCTGGTCAAGACCTTCTTTCAAGGCGTTACTCATTTGCGTCCTCCACACAAACCCATGTTACCTGTTTGGGATTTGAACTTGGTTTTGTCTGCCATGCAAGGGTCTCCTTTTGAACCTTTGCAGGATGCAGCTTTGCCCACTGTCACTGTCAAGGTAGCCTTTTTGGTGGCTATTACCTCAGTCAGACGAGTTTCTGAATTGGCGGTGCTTTCCATCAAGCCTCCTTATTTTGAAAGACACCAGGACAAGGTGGGGTTTCGCTTTAAAACTGATTTTCTGCCTAAGGTTGTGTCTGCTTTTCATCTCAATCAGGACATTAGCCTCGATTCAGAGAGACACAAAAAAACTTCCGTTTCGTGCCGATCTGTTTTTTTGGTGAAATGTTTCCGTTCTTGTATGAGCGTTCGAGCGACTCAATGCATGCATTGAAAACCTTCTGTAAAGTTTCCGTCCGTTCGTACGGCAGATTACGAATTGCGAGGATGTCATTTTCCATCCAGACTTTTCCGTTTCATTTTCACATGTTACAACGTAGGCTTTTGTTTTTGCCCTTTTCCCATCGTATCCTCCAACGAATCCTTTACGTTTCCCGTTCGATTCTGTTTCCCTTTTTCAATAAATATTCGTCCAGACGGAAATCCTTACCATCTTGCGCCTGCGCACTACAAACTTAACTCATTAAAGTGCTTGCCTACATATTTGCCACCCTCATTTCTACTACAATGTTTAGCTAAATCACTTAGCACTCTCCTCCATCTTCCCTTTTGGACCCTTAAAGCTCACCCAAACCACTTAGCACTATCCTCCATCTTCCCTTTTGGACCCTTAAAGCTCACCCAAACCACTTCTCAGTTAGGTTCTTCTTCCATTTTAGCCCCCTAAAACTTACCCAAATCACTTCTCGGTCATGTGAATATTCATCTTTAAATATTTCTGGGCCCATTAGTTTTGTGTTAATGTATTTTGTAAATGAAATGACAATGTAACATTTTTATTTTATACCATCATAAAATATAAAATTTTAAAACATTTTGAAAATGTAAAATACACATCAATGGCAGGCCACTGAACATTATTCTTCATCTGTGGTCCCCAACGGGTTGCGCAGCTCCTGCATCTCGCCCACCAACTGAAGGACCCTGACACTCAGTTGTGCCACTCTGGCACGTGGGGTCCCTGTTAAAAAACGTAAATTAAAATTTTGGTATAACCTTGTTGGGGTCCAAACACCTAAATCTGGACTTCAAAAGCCAGAGGGCCCTTGCCATCACGGCCCAGGTTTTGCATAGTGCCTGATTAGAGAACCCCTGGCCCGCATTCTGCAGGCAAAGAACGGGCATCAGGAGCAAGGGCGAGTGGCACATCTTGCAGTTCCTGTAACTAAATATAAAATAATTACACAAAGCAAAGGTAACCAACTAAAACAATAACTCCTACAACAAATTAAGATTCAAGTTCAACAATCCTAATATAATTCACAAAGGACATAAGTCTAAAAAAATATAGCAATTATATGGATGTGTGGGAAAATAAATGTTACATGCTAAGGACTAATTTAGGTCAGCATTAAAATGCATCTATAAGGCATACATGAAATGTATTGATTCAGGTATGCATTGCTATACAATTTATGGCCTCGGCCATGCTGATATATGCAATGCCTTGGTGCTAAAGGCGCGCAGACTCCTCCACATAGCCACAAAACATGTTCAACAATAGCAACCTGAGCCCTCAAAGGTCTCGTAAGTGCATCGGAAATGAAACGGATTTATAGGGTGGAGATCCGTCAGAAATCTGCTCTCTGAATCAGACAGAAACCATCCCAACAACGGAAGTTATCTGAACAAACAGAAAATTTTGTTTAGAAATGTTCCGATTTGCTTCCGTTCATCGAAAGAGCATATACACATTTTCCCGAACGTTCGTGCAGGTAGAAAATGGACGAAAAAAAGCAAAAAAAAAGACTAACACCCACCAAAACTTTCACAGACAGCTACGGAAGTCCGGACGAATGTGTCTCTGAATCGAGGCTATTGTGTTGCCTTCCTTGTGCCCTAACCCTGGTAACCTCAAGGAAAGGGTGTTACACTCTCTTGATGTAGTTAGGGCTGTGAAGTTCTATTTGGTGGCTACTGAATCCTTCAGGAAGACTGATGCTTTCTTTGTGGTTCCGTCTGGTCCTAAGAAGGGCCAGGCTCCTGTTAAATCCACTATCAGCAAGTGGATCCGTCAGGCCGTTATTCAGGCCTATTCTGCTAAGGGAAGGAAACCTCCTTTACGCCTTACTGCTCATTCTACTCGTGCTATTGGTGCCTCTTGGGCTTTTCAGCACCAGGCTTCTGTTGAACAAGTTTGCAAGGCCGCAACTTGGTCTTCTGTTCATACCTTTTCTAATTTTTACAAGGTTGATGTTAACGCCTCAGCTGATGCTGCTTTTGGCCGCAAAGTTCTGCAGGCGGCAGTGGTTTAGACTGCTTGCTGTTGCTTTTGGGGATCCCACCCTACCTTACGGACACTGCTATTGGATGTCCCATGTGTAAGGATATCTTTCGGAACGGGACGTGATGTATACTAAGAATAATACAATTCTGTGATTACTCACCTGTAGAATTGTTATTATGAGTATACATCACGTCCCGTTCCGCCCCACCCTTTTTGTTCTTGTTACCTCTTAATGGTGAATGTTGTTTATATTCTCCCGGCCTTTGTTAACTGCTTTTTAATTACTGGGGTTCTGTGGGAGGTGCCTCGGTATATATGGGCCGGGAGGGCCCACTTTTTCTGCTCTGCAGTCACTTGACATCTGAAGATGAATAACCCCATGTGTAAGGATATCTTTCAGAACGGGACGTGATGTATACTCATAATAACAATTCTACAGGGGAGTAATCACAGAACTGTATTTCTTACATGTTAACTCTTTTTCCAGAAATCCCCCAGGACAGAACCAACGATAGATGACCCCGCTCAACCAGGGGCAGGAAACACCAGACCACCCCCATAAAAGTTCCTGTAGTCCCTCAGTGTTTAGACTTTCAAAACACCTGAAAAATGTGCACCGCCAAAAGGCGTATTAGATATAAATCTAAAATATTTACTGTAAGAGCAGTAAAACTATGGAACTCTCTGCCACATGAGCTGTCATAAAGAATACACTAGAGAATACACAAGTTCAAAAGTGGCCTGGATGCCTTGCTTGCATGTAACAACATTACCAGATATGGCTATTAGATCACTAATAAACAGCCAGAATAAGATGGACTAAAGTCTGTTTTTAGCCTTACATACTATGTTACTGTAGCCCACACGCCACACCTGGGCCGGCTGACATGCGGGGCGAGCTGTCACGAGTTCCTGGAATCTTGAGGGATGATTGGGATATGGCCAGGTGGAGTCACCAGACACTGCAAATGTCTTTCCAAACTTTATTTGAAGCAACCACACTTCCACTTCAGCAACAGCAATAAGCAAAGTACTTCAGCATAAATAAGCAAACAGGCTCACAGGATCCCGGGGTCACTCTAGGGGCTTGGGACTATGCTACTGGTACCTTGTATGTGTTGGTGCTCAGTACACTCCACTCTGCTCCTCCTAGGCCCACACGGATGTCTCTCTGTGGTATCTCTCTGTCTTGCTCTGCACACTGTAACTCCTTCTCCTGTGTAGTGGCTCCTTCTCAAAAGGGTTAGTAAGCTCCATTCTGTACTGCTCACTACAGAGTCCTCTGCATGGCTATCTCCATGGCTCTCTCTCTCTCAGCAATCCATGTTATCTCATCTCAGTATCTCATCTCTCGACAACAGCTCTGCACAGTCAAGACTGCTCTGATAAGACTAGACTCAGACTGACTCTTCTAGAACGTGTCAGCTCTTATATAACCTCTGTTGATTATGTCACTTTCCCACAGCAGCCTCTAGTGGTTAACTCCGGCATTGCTGTAATATATTATGCAGCTAGGCTGTGTTATGCACGGTTTTCTATGAGACATTAAGTAACCCCAGTTTTTACCTGGTCCATACTCTCCCCCCCTGAAAATAATGTCGTCCCCGACATCAGTGGGTTAACTGGTGTAGACAGGTTGGTTGGTTGACCAAAGTTATGTCTGGTATGGGCTGTTATCCCATTTGAACTATGACCAACCGAGTGGTTACCGGTATACCCTCAGATATCCCAGATAAACTGGTTTAGTTTGTTTCCAGATTTACTTAAGTAAGTAAGTGTTTTTGCACCTGTCTCTTTTTAGATGAAAGGGAAGTAGTTGCCTAACACATGAACAATTGTGAACATTATTAAACGATTGGTAATAACAGTAAGAATAATCACATCCTCTTCTATAAATGCTAACTACATTCTCAAAGATTTTCCTGTAAGAGAATGCAAATAGTTAATAATGCATGAGTCCTTAAACAGTTTCTTGAGTCTTGAAACTAACTAAGACTATTCTAAGTGATAGAACATTTGTATGTCTTTAGTCCTTCAAAAAGTATGAGAAAAAGGGTTTAAAGATTCAAAAGTCTTCTGAAAAACAGGTGGTTGGTATGTACCACACAGGTTGGGTTTCCTGGTGTACGGGTAATGAAACGAGTTTCAGATTCACAGTTCTGGGCACGGCACTCGGTGTACCTAATGTATCATAGGTTATGGTCATAGGTCTTCTTCTTTCTCTAGTAGAGGTGTTTCTACTTGGTAGTACTTCTGATGTCTCAAGTTCCGAATTTTCTGTAACCTCAGGCTCAACTTCTTGAATTAGTTCAGGTTCTACTTCTGGTTCTGGTTCAGCTGTTACTGGATCAACAAGTTCTGAGTCCATGATTAGTTCAGCTGATTCAGGATCTTCTTTTAGTTCTTCCACAGGTAACTCTAGAATTATTTAAGGACTTTGTTGAATTACACATCTTGAACGTTGGTTTCTGGATGTTTGGGGCACAAACTCTATAGCTTTAGGATCTAATCGGCTCCTAGTTCTTCGATAACGGCCTCCTCATGTTGGCATTCTCACAACATAGGTAACATCTTCTTCATCTGAACTATGAGAGTTGTTTGTTAGAACAGGTGGTTCTTCAAGTTGTAGTTTTCTTCTTGAAGCTCTGGGTTGAGTTCTTACTGCAGGTGGAGGTTTATCTGGTGGTAAGTAGTCACAAGGTAATACCAAGTTTCTGTGTAGGATTCTTGTTTTGTTGTTTCCTGTTTCTGGTTTAACTTCATAAACTGGGCTGTCTTCACTCTTTCTTTTAACAACTACGTAGATTTTATCTTCCCAATATGATCTGAGTTTTCAGATGGTACACCTTTGGCAACACTAGTTGTGAGCTTGGTCCTCTCTTGCAATGTAGAATTCCTTCTGAAGTCAAGAATAACTTAGACCAATCTAGTAAGGTATTTGTATTTGGAAATCTGTCTTGATTGATGTAGTGAAGAACACCAATTACTCTGTCTTCTTTCTGAGCTTTCCTGATTGTTTCTTTTGAAAGCTGGCAAACTGAAACTGTAGAGTTCTGTTCCAGATCAGTTTCTTCCACTGTAAGAGGACACCAATTGGGCATATATTCTTCACTTTGGACTTGAATGGCTTGGATGGTAGTTACAATGTCTTTCATTCCAACTTCTTCAGAACATTGTTGCATGAAGTCATCTGGTTCTAAAGGCATTCTTGATAATACATCTGCGTCAGTGTTGGATTTTCCTGGGCGATACTTGATACTGAAGTTGAAATCAGCAAGTTCAGCAACCCATCTATGACCAGTTGCATTGAGTTTTGCAGTGGTAAGGACGTAAGTTAATGGATTATTATCTGTGTAGACCACAAACTTTGGACTGTAGTACAGATAGTCTCTGAATCTCTCACAGATGGCCCATTTCATCGCGAACTCTAACTTCCCAGAATGCAAATGGTAGTTCTTCTCAGTTGATGTCAATGTTCTTGACCCGTAGCCAATAACTCTCAACTGGCTGTTTTGACGTTGATATAGGACTGCTTCAAGTCCCACTTGAGATGCATCACAATGTAGAATGAATGGACTATTGAAGTCTGGATATGCCATGACTGGTGGATGGCTTAAACAATCAACTAGTTCTTCCAATACTTCTTGGTGACGAAAAGTCCAGTTTGTTGGGCGGAAGCAGAAAATCTTCCTTTAGGTTTAGTTCTGCTTTGATTCATCTTCTTTTCCTCTGGCGTCACAGCACTTGAGTTCCTGCCAAGAGAGCATATAATGGAGATGCAATCTTGGAAAAGTTCTGGATGTAAGTTCGTTAGTAGGATAAAAAACCTAGGATCTTCCTCAGCTCTCCCACAGTAGTAGATGGAGGTTTGTTCTTCAGTGCCATCACTGGAGCAATTTCTCTTGGATCCATAGTGTAACCTTCTCTAGACACAATCTTTCCGAGGTATCTGACTTGTTTCTTGAATAACTCACACTTCTTTGGTGTCAGTTTCACGCCATGTTGCTGGTAATGCTGTAAGATGGTCCTAACATATTCCACATGGTCAGCAAATGACTTGCTATGGACGAGGTTATCATCCAAGTAAGGTTGGCAGATGTCATCTCTCAGAACTTCCAAACATGTTTCCATGCTTCTCTGGAATTCTGCAGGAGCATTGCTGAGTCCAAAGGGAATGCGGATCCATTCATACAATCCCCAAGGAGTGATGAAGGCTATTAATGGTATACTGAAATCTTCAATCTTCAATGAAACCTTGATGGTACGCTTTGCCCTGGTATAGGACAGAAAACCAAGTACTTCCTGACAAGTGGTCAAGCATATCTTGAATCTTGGGTAAAGGATGACGATCTGGCATGGTTCTTTGATTCAACTCTCTGTAGTCACAGCAGAGTCTTAGAGTTCCATCTTTCTTCCTAACACAAACAATAGGAGATGAGTTGGATGACTTGGACTTCTGGACCCATCCTCTATTGATGAGATCTTACAGGTACTCTTTCACTTCTTTGTGCAGGGGTTTTGCCACTGACCGGTAACCCTTGGTCACTGGAGTAGTGTCTTTCAGGTTAATCTTCATTTTCACTGAAAGAATGCAACCAACATCATGGTCATCTTTGGCGAAGGCATGACACTCTTCTCTCAGTATCTGTCTCACCATCCGTTGTTCTTCTGGTTGCAGATGTTCCAAGGACACTGGTGGATCCCATCGTTCTCTTGATGATGATGGTCTTCTCTGAGGTTGACAGTTGTTCACTCTGGGAGACGAGCTGGTACTATCAGGAGACGATTGGACTGGTCTCACGTCAGCTGGGTATACAGTTCTAACAGCTTCTAGGTGTCCCAAAGAAGTTTTAGGTTCAAGTGTCACGTCATGTTTTGTAGAATTCATCACTAACACAGTCACTTTTGCAAAACCACTATGAGGAACAGTTACCACAGTCTCACCTGTGATGATTCCTTCTGGCAGCTGTACAGGATCTGTTGGCACAAACAGCATCTTTTGTGGTCTGGATCTCGGTCCGACTCTGACACCACACTTCACTCCTACTGCGGTATGGGCAGGAATGGTAGTTGGACGCAGGCCTACCTTGACTTCTCTGACTGCTACTGTGGTCTCAGTTTTCTTTAATGCTTGCACAAATCTCTCCACTGCTCTGTTTGGTAACAAAAAGGATGTGGAAACTGAATCTACTAATGGAGTAAAGGTCTTTATTCTGTGGATCACTTCTGTAATCACGTTGTAACCAATGACTGGCTTTTCCACCACCCGTCGGTCACCGGTGATCAGGAATGGTACTAACATTTCACAAGGTCTACTGTTCTTGGCGTGCAGTTGGAATGTCAATTCAACCCATCCCAGGAAGGGTATCACTGTTTGGTTTGCAGCTCGACCACTGAGTGGGCCACACCCTACTAAATCATTGATGGACCTGAGCCTGGTGTGAGGTAAGTGGCGTCGCCTCCAGTCTTCATTCAGGATACTGACTTGAGCTCCTGTGTCCCACAAGGCTTTACAAGACAGTCCATCTAGTTTACAATGGATCATGCACTTTCCTCCAACAAGATCAACTTAGGCTGGTCTTCAAATGTACTTCCTTCTGACAGGGTGTAGATTGATGATCTGGCGCTTCCAATACTGCTCACAGAGTAGTGTCTTTTTAGCTGTTGAAGCGAGGTGTTCTACAATCTTTGGCAAAGTGTCCTTCTTCACCGCATTTTAGGCAGTGGCAACAACTTCTACCTTGATTGGAGTACAACCAGTCTTCACATGCAATGGGTGGTCTATTTCCAGGAGGGGATCTACGTTGGAGACTTCGGCGTGTTTTCCTGAAGCTTTGTTGTGGTTCTGCTCTGAGTGCTCTCTTCACTTCAGCCAACTCTGCTCGAAGATCACTCGCTAACGTTTCCCACTGGTCTGATGTTACTGTCTCTTTAAATGGAGGTTTCACCATTGCTGGTGCAGATTTAGGTAAGGGTAATGGTAAAGGATCAGCTTCCTCATGTTGCACACCCACTCTTCCTGCATTGGGTGCAGTTGGCTTGGTGGTTCTGCTGGTGGAGTTCTCCCTTAACTTTTGTTCTCGCTCTGATTCAAGACTGGCAGCATCATTTATTTTCTCTATCAGCTCTTCGTCTGTAATGTGAGGCTGCTCCAGATACTGCTTAAGCTGGAACTTGATGTTTTCACTCAAAAGACCTGTCCAGACTCATCTGAGAAACTTCTGAATTAAACCTGGATCAAATCTTCCTTCAGCATCGTCCTCTCTGGATGCAAACAACAGTCTCTCTTTAAGCACAATAGCTCTGAACAAGAAGTTTTGAGGATGTTCTTTGCTGTCCTGTGAAATATTGATCAATTTGTGGTATAGGTCAGAAGTGCTTTCTTCTGTGTAATGTCCCTTCAAGATAGTTTTCAGCTGGGGTAAGGTAAGATTGTTCTTCATCTCATGTTTCTGAGGTGCAGCCCTGGACTGATGGCTTTCACCACGGCTTCAATGATTTCTTCCTCTCGGTACCCTTCTGAACCCCCAAGTCTATCTGGTGGATCAGGTTGGTATAAGACAGTCTCTCCCTTTGCTCTTGCTCTCCAATCTGGCCATTGATTCTCAATTATTTTCTGATGGTGATCTCTCGCATAGGACTGGTTCTCTTTACTGGCATATCAGGCTTTGACTTGCCAGAAGAATGACTAGAACGCAAAAAAGTAGCTGACTCCATCATAGTCTGTTGTAAGGCTTGTATCTGCTCTTGTACCTGTTGCAGCACCTTCCGTGGGGAGGGTCTTTCCTCTGCTGGCTCTTCTATCCCAATCCCCAAGGTGGCAATATACTGGGCTAATTTCTGCAGAAAGGCCATGGTAACCTCCTCTTCCTCACCTGCTTCCACCTCATCTAACACGGCATTAATGGCTGCGGTCAGATGAAGGGGGGTGCGTGCATGAGAAAGTCTCTCACTGGGTACTTTAACAAACTTTGCCACTGAAATCAGTTCAGCATGGCAGTAGAGAGGCACTGACAGTTTCTAACTGTTGTGGCATATCCATTTCTATTTCCTTTGTCAAGTAATACACTTTACAGTTCCAACCATTCAAATATGCAATAGCCGTGTACTGTCTCTTTAAGACGCTGGGGCGCTTGCTGCGGCTGGATGCTGCTAGCTGAGATGTTAACATAAATGTCTTAATGCTTTATTGAAAGTCTCTTTGTACTGATGCAGCGTTTAGATGGGCAGGCAGTGACGCTGACTTTACTACACGTGCTGCGCTGTACTGAGTGTCAAGTTAAGTGTTGCTATGCTGGGGAACTGCGCTGTGCTTGGTACTTTCTAAGTCTCTAAGGCAGGTGTGTTTCTACTTTCTTTCAAGGCAATGATGGTGCTGCTGGGTGAGGGCTGTTAGATGCCAAATCACACACAGGAAGGCGGGCTGGAAAGCGGTTACAGCAACTTCGCGCTCTTTCTAGGCTGTTCCTGCTGCCTGGGCGTCTCACTCTGACTCTCGCGAGATCTCGGCCCAGCGCGTGCAGCTGACCATTAGCTGCGCAGTTACCTGACAATGGCGCCGACAGTTCCGTACACAGTTAACCCCTCGTGCACCGATCCCAGTTTCTTGCTGGGTCTTCGGGCCCTGTCCCCTCGTCAAGCCCACCGGAGTCTCCCTCTCGGGTTGCCTAGGGCACCTTCACTTCAGGGTAGTCACCCCCTTTCAATTTCCAAACACACTCCCACGCGGTGCAGCAGTTTCCGTCCCTGCGCACTGTCACTTTAAGAGTTACTGGGGTATCCCAAGTCCGCTCAAAACCCCAGTACGGGCCACCAAATTTTGTAACCCACATGCCACACCAGGGCCGGCTGACATGCGGGGCGAGCTGTCACAAGTTCTTGGAATCTTGAGGGATGATTGGGATATGGCCAGGTGGAGTCACCACACACTGCAAATGTCTTTCCAAACTTTATTTGAAGCAACCAAACTTCCACTTCAGCAACAGTACTTCAGCATAAATAAGCAAACAGGCTCACAGGATCCTGGGGTCACTCTAGGGGCTTGGGACTATGCTACTGGTACCTTGTGTTGGTGCTCAGTACACTCCACTCGGCTCCTCTTAGGCCCACACAGATGTCTCTCTGTGTTATCTCTCTGTCTTGCTCTGCACACTGTAACTCCTTCTCCTGTGTAGTGGCTCCTTCTCAAATGGGTTAGTAAGCTCCATTCTGTACTGCTCACTACAGAGTCCTCTGCATGGCTATCTCCATGGCTCTCTCTCAGCAATCCATGTTATCTCATCTCAGTATCTCATCTCTCGACAACAGCTCTGCACAGTCAAGACTGCTCTGATAAGACTAGACTCAGACTGACTCTTCTAGAACGTGTCAGCTCTTATATAACCTCTATTGATGATGTCACTTTCCCACAGCAGCCTCTAGTGGTTAACTCCGGCACTGCTGTAATTATTATGCAGCTAGGCTGTGTTATGCAGGGTTTTCTATGAGAGATTAGGTAACCCCAGTTTTTACCTGGGCCACATTACTATGTATTTAAAAAATCACAACCCACAGCCAAGTAAATATGGGTGGGCTGCTGCTGTCCTGGGGTATCTCTGTAAAATGAGTTAACAGGTAAGAATAAATCGGATTTCCCCAATCATCCCCCAGGGCAGCACCTACAAGAGCTATAACAAAGCTTAGGGAGGGACCATTGCATAAAACTCCTTTCTTCTGAAAGACTGATCTTGGCTGGATCTTAAATCCAAACAGTAGTGCATATTTACGTACAGTATTGGCCATTTAGTTGCTTACAAATCTGTTGCAGGTTCGCACCCAACTTTTTAGGCTGTTAACTGTGTGGAGTATACAGCAATGCCAACTGGAGGGTTCAGACCAATAGTCCGATATGCAAATCCAAAAAGCTTGCCTTAGCCACCCCCAACAGTATTGTTGGAAGCAGCTAGTCCTATCCTAATCCTCTCCTAAATACTGGCCTGTTGTCCAGGTACCTCAGGACACATTTCCAAATATCCAACAATGAAACAGATAAAAAGCCTGCAAAGTTTCATCATAGTTTCTTAACATTTGGTAGAACATAGGCATCCATTTTGAAAACAATGTGCTCTGCATAAAGGGGGACCCATAAGAAATACAATCTCACTGCCCCTTGACTCTAGTCAATAGGGTCAATTCAGAGCCTAGGTGAGAAAACTCACCCCCCCCCCAGGAGAGAAAAACCACCACCCAACCACACCGTCCACCCATAGCCAGGTCAAAATTTACATCTGGTTGTTCAATCAGCCCCAAGGCAGACAACGAAAGTGAACAGCCCCCCCAAAAAAGAATGGGCCTGCCCACCTGGCTTCGAACAGTAGCCGGTGCCACCTGCTTCAGAAATGAGTCACACAAAATGTTTGTTAGAGTTTGCTATGCAGTGTGGTTAAAACCCACGTGTACCTCTAAGCTGCACAGGGACTACTGGGGGGACACAATTATTAGTCACACAGGACAAAACACAGAGTATGCAATACACAAACCTTCCTGGCAGATTTAAAAGCTACCAGAAATACTTTTAAGAGGGTTAGGGGCATTCAAAGACATTGCCAATTGCTCCCTGGGTGCTGAGTTTAGGGTGGCCCACTGCTTGGGGCACATGTGCACTTCACTGCCCCTTGTGACTAATATAGTGAATATTCACTGGGGTGTCCACTGTGTGTAATTCACTTGTGTGTAATCACTAATATAGTGTTTAATCACTGGTGTGTTGTGCATGAATGGGAAAAATGTGAAGGAAGAATTCCATGTGTGCATTAGCACCCAATGGTCAAGAGTGGAGAGAAATTGCTACTAGTAGCAAAGGAGAGCTGAAGCCTATGAGAAACAAGCTGCTGGAGTTTTGGTTCCAATCTGTGGAACTTACAGCTCCAGCCCCTTGCAACTCTTTGAAGCAGGCAGCGGATCCTCCGACGCTGATCATACCCTGTCCTTCCCCTCAGTGTAGCTGATTATCAGCGCTGAAGAGCGCTCTGTGTGCTTCTCGTGGCCCACATGTCTTAGGTTGGCCACCACTGACCAGACTGTCTTACAAGTAATTAGTCAAAGCTTACTTTACATATTAAGTAGGTGCTCTATATGTAAAAGGAGAACCAAATAGTACAAGCTATAACCTATACAAAGTAAGATAAACTCAGACCTTGATACCAGGGATAAGGCAAATAAAAAAATTAAAGTTAGTTATTTGTTAACTTCTTTTCTAAACATCCGAAAGAGCAGCATACCACTGAGATATTATGGCTCTGCCCCAAGGTAGGAACACATGACCACCAGAATAGACAAAAGCTTTAGCTTCTCCTTCAGACCCCAGTAGTTTAAGTGATCTGAAAAACAAAGACAAAGCACCAACTGGTAAATCAGTAAGATAACATGGCCTGAGGGAGGGAAGTCTGTATGCTGCCCTTTTGAATGTTTAGCTATCTTAAACCGGACCAACACCCGTTTTTACCTAAACGGGTGTTGGTCCCGCTGTGTGGGGATTGTAAGAAGCGAGGGGGGGCATCCAGAATGCTGGAGCCCCCCTCGCAGCAAAACACATAAATAACTTGTTTTACCTGCATACCGAGCCAGCGGCGAGAACGGAGTCCTGTGATTGGCTGCCGGGCGCCCACGTGACCGCCAGGCGGCCAATCGCAGGAAATATGGTAGATCCTCTTGAGGTAAAAGGAATTTCACTGAATCAGAACCTGAACAAGGATTCTTCTCCGAGGAGGAAGGGCCCTCATCCCCCTCAGAAAGGGGATATCAGACACCTCTGACTCCTCCCCTTTAGAAACTCCTTACATCAGCCGAATTCCGTGGGGTCCTAAGATTCTCAAAGGAAGAGGAAATATGATCCTTCAGAACTCTCATCATATCTAGGGATGAGCGAACCGGTTCAGACGAACCAGAATTCGCTCAGAATTTCAGGGAAAATTCGATTCGGCACGAACCCAAATTTTTTTGGGTTCGTGCCGATCGAATTTTCCCTGAAATAAAAAAAAAAAATGCCGGCATGGTGGGAGCGGGCAGGCCGGCTACGCTGTCAGCGGGCGGCATTTTTTTAAAAAGCAAACACTTACCTGCATGGTCGGAGCGTGGCGGCCGGCGCCGCTCTCAGGTGCCCTCTGATGACGCGCCCTCTGATGACGCGTCCTCTGATGACAGCTGAGAGCGGCGCCGGAGCGTGGAGGCCGGCCTGCCCGCTCCCACCATGCCGGCATTTTTGCTTAAAAAAAAAAAATGCCGCCATGGTGGGAGCGGGCAGGCCGGCTGTGCTGTCAGCAGGCCGGCGGCGGCCCGCTGACAGCGTAGCCGGCCTGCCCGCTGCCACATTTTTGCTGGCATGGTGGGAGCGGGCAGGCCGGCTACGCTGTCAGCGGGCCGGCGGCGGCCCGCTGACAGGCGTAGCCGGCCTGCCCGCTCCCACCATGCCTGCATTTTTTTTTTCAGATGAGCAATTCGTGAAAGTTCGATTCGGGCGAACCCGAATTTCTTGGGGAAATTCGGCGAATCGCCCGAATCGAACTTTCAAGAAGTTCGCTCATCTCTAATCATATCTGATGTGCTGGGCTGACATTCCTTACTCACAACCTTATCAATACAGGACTTGCAAAGAGGCTTCCTATAGAAATCTAGTGGCTTGATTTCACTTATCGGGCATCTCCTACTTTTATCCTTAGACTTGGAGCCAATTTTAGTCTTCCTTAAAGGGCTTGGTCTGAAATACAAAAGGAGTAGTAGGCCGTAAGGATCCTATATACCCTTCCAAGCACATAACAATAATTCAGAGTTGCCCTTAAAACTGCAAGAGCATGACCATCAATAAAAAAGGGACTTACCGGAGCAGAGCTGGACCCTTTTTTCCCAGACTGAATGGCCGAAGAGCTTCCAATGAAATTGGATCAATCAGGCTGGAAGGATGTTGATCCGCAGCAAAGTCTCCCTTAGTACATGATAGAGAAGCAGGGATTCCCCTGCCTGGTCCGCCATTCTGAATTCTGGTGTGGGGTAGAGGTGCCCATCCCCAGACTCAATAGTAGGGAGTAGGGAGGTAGCTAATTTCTGAGTCTTTTAACCCTCTAAGGTAAAATGAGAGGGAGGCCAGAAAAAGTCACTTAAGATTCCCCTTTAACCCGGGAGCATGTGCATTAGTTGGGTCTTGCTAAAGCTTTTGTGTATTCTGGTGCTCATGTGTTGGAATATTTTGAGAAAACATACCTTTCCCCGTTCCCACGGCACGTGCGCTGGCTCTTATCTATTTAGCACTGTAAGCTATGCATATTAATGCACAGCATAAGGCTTGGTTTGTACGAGAGCACCATAGCAGTGCAGCGCATGCAACTTGCATGCTTTTTAATAAACATAGATTAGGGTGTAATATTTTTTAAATGGCGTCTCCATTACTTACATGAATTTCCATCCAGGGTCAGCAGTTTGCAGACCAGCTGCTCAAACTCACTGAGCCCCCATTACTCTGGTAGCCATGGTAAGATTTATGAAACCAGGATCCCTTGTAAACTTACTTCATTCCTTGATCTCCATGGTACATGCACAGACCTCTGATTTATCCCTGACACGCCTACATCTCCTGTGCGCACCTGTAAAGTGGACCAAACCCCAGGATGGTGTAAATCACAGGTTTTGGTCTGCTTCAATAAAATCTGTGGCCAAGCCAAACATACAGAGCCTTCTCCACTGCCAGACATATTTCTTATTCATCCCTCAGACACAGCAGCCAATCACTTGCATCTGTTAGGCTGACACAAGCCAACGTTATCTAACTTGCTGCTTTGTCTCCCATGGGACTCCAAAGAAAGAATCTTATTTGAGTACTAAAATCCATTTTTCATTTCAACCAATGTGAGACACGGCAGCCAATTATAGATATCTGGCGTACTTTAGACCACCAGATGTACCTGCTGGGCAGCTAGGTCTCCCTTGGTGGGTGCAAGAAAACAATTTTTTGGCGAAAAGTTCCCCTTTTCAGGCTCCTTTCACACTGGGGTTTTTATGAGGTGCTCATGATCCACTATCGATGTGAAAGCGGTATAAAAACACAAATAGTTCCTTAATACTGCACCATAAAAAAAAATTTCTCAATTTTTCTGTGAGAAAACATTTTTAGAGGTGTAAATTATTTACAAATTTGCTATATTGCAAAGGAAAGGAAAAAAATAATTAAAAAAAATGTTTGCACAAGAAACATGAGAGATACAGTATGTGGCATGTATATAGTGGTCACTTTTTATAGTATAATTCAGTTGGCCAAAAATACTAGTTATTTGAGTGTAAGGCTGCCAGCCAGTGCTATCAGCCATTATCCCTACAGGAGACTCAGTGCTCCTCAGAGCTGGAAGGGAAGACTTACTACTCACTGACACATTTTCCCTTAGCTTAGGTACCCATATAGGTAATTAGGCCTAAGAATGGTTTTATCTGGAAATATGGTGCAATAAGGCTCTCGGATATATCACTAACCCTCCTAGCTGAATTTAGGGCCATTAGAAGTCCTGATTTGATTGTTAGGATCTTGCCTGTAGCCTCATCTAGGGGTTCAAAGGGAGGTTTAGCTAACCCTTTGAGGACCAGGACTAAGTCCCAGGAGTCCCAGGAAAGACAACGGTTAGGAAGTATAGGTTTCTTCCGAGCTATAAAAATAAAGAATCTGTTGACCAAAGAGTAGGAAGAGGCCTGGGTTTTTATGGGAAGTGAAGAGATCTATCTCTGGCCCATCTGTTTACCAATATTTGATAGATCTGTGGATTTAAATCCTGCTTAGAAAATCCACTACTGAGTTTAGGGATCCCTTTTAAGTGGACTGCTGACAGGGATCTGATCCAGAGATGTAGAGGCCCCAGAAAGGACAGTGCAAGGGACTGTAAGGCTTCTGATTTGGTGCCCACCTGATGATTTATATAAGCTACAGTCATCATGTTGTCTTTCCAAATTTGGCATTGTTTCTTTTAAAGGGGTTTGAAGGTTCAGAGCTGCCTGTACCACTTTAAGCTCCATGAAATTTGAAGATCTGAGCATTCATTCTCTGGACCAGATCCCCTGTATGTGGAAGGAGTCTAAATTTGCTCCCCACACCCAACCGCTGGCATCCGTGGTGATAACTATAGGATATGGCTGTCTCCAGCATCCTTTCTGCAGGATTGAGGGACCCATCCACTAGAGATGAGCGAACTTTTGAAAAATTGGATTAGACTGATTCGCCGAATTTTCCGACAAAAATCGTTTCGACCCGAATTTATTCGCGACGAATCGCTATTAAAAACGGCTATTTCTGAGCCTCCTAGAGCCTCAATAGGGTTGTAAACCATTCTGCCTTGCTGTAACACGCATAGGATGCGTGCTGGGTTAGTTAAATAATACTTTGAATAAATATCACATGCAGATCAGAGGCATCGCTAATAGAATCGCAGAGCGGCACAATTGCAGAGAGTTGAAGTGGCATCTCTATGAGGGGCAGGAGCCCAAACATTGCTTTAAAGAGACACTGGAGTTGGCAGCAGCAGGACCCCAAAAATTGGATGAATCACACCCTGGAGTTGGCAGCAGCAGCAGCAGCCCAAACATTACTTTAAAGAGACACTGGGGTTGGCTTCAGGAGCCCAAAAATTGGATGAATCACACCCTGGAGTTGGCAGCAGCAGCAGCAGGAGCCCAAATATTACTTTAAAGAGACACTGGAGTTGGCTTCAGGAGCCCAAAAATTGGATGAATCACACCCTGGAGTTGGCAGCAGCAGCAGCCCAAACATTACTTTAAAGAGACACTGGGGTTGGCTTCAGGAGCCCAAAAATTGGATGATTCACACCCTGGAGTTGGCAGCAGCAGCAGCAGGAGCCCAAATATTACTTTAAAGAGACCCGGGGGTTGGCTTCAGGAGCCCAAAAATTGGATGAATCACACCCTGGAGTTGGCAGCAGCAGCAGCAGGAGCCCAAATATTACTTTAAAGAGACCCTGGGGTTGTCTTCAGGAGCCCAAAAATTGGATGAATCACACCCTGGAGTTGGCAGCAGCAGCAGCAGGAGCCCAAATATTACTTTAAAGAGACCCTGGGGTTGGCTTCAGGAGCCCAAAAATTGGATGAATTACACCCTGGAGTTGGCAGCAGCAGCAGCAGGAGCCCAAATATTACTTTAAAGAGACCCTGGGGTTGGCTTCAGGAGCCCAAAAATTGGATGAATAACACCCTGGAGTTGGCAGCAGCAGAAGCAGGAGCCCAAATATTACTTTAAAGAGACCCTAGGGTTGGCCTCAGGAGCCCAAAAATTGGATGAATCACACCCTGGAGTTGGCAGCAGCAGCAGCCCAAACATTACTTTAAAGAGACACTGGGGTTGGCTTCAGGAGCCCAAAAATTGGATGATTCACACCCTGGAGTTGGCAGCAGCAGGAGCCCAAATATTACTTTAAAGAGACCCTGGGGTTGGCTTCAGGAGCCCAAAAATTGGATGATTCACACCCTGGAGTTGGCAGCAGCAGCAGCAGGAGCCCAAATATTACTTTAAAGAGACCCTGGGGTTGGCTTCAGGAGCCCAAAAATTGGATGAATCACACCCTGGAGTTGGCAGCAGCAGCAGCAGGAGCCCAAATATTACTTTAAAGAGACCCTGGGGTTGGCCTCAGGAGCCCAAAAATTGGATGAATCACACCCTGGAGTTGGCAGCAGCAGCAGCAGGAGCCCAAATATTACTTTAAAGAGACCCTGGGGTTGGCTTCAGGAGCCCAAAAATTGGATGATTTACACCCTGGAGTTGGCAGCAGCAGGAGCCCAAATATTACTTTAAAGAGACCCTGGGGTTGGCTTCAGGAGCCCAAAAATTGGATGAATCACACCCTGGAGTTGGCAGCAGCAGCAGCAGGAGCCCAAATATTACTTTAAAGAGACCCTGGGGTTGGCTTCAGGAGCCCAAAAATTGGATGAATCACACCCTGGAGTTAGCAGCAGCAGCAGCCCAAACATTACTTTAAAGAGACACTGGGGTTGGCTTCAGGAGCCCAAAAATTGGATGATTCACACCCTGGAGTTGGCAGCAGCAGCAGCAGGAGCCCAAATATTACTTTAAAGAGACCCTGGGGTTGGCTTCAGGAGCCCAAAAATTGGATGATTCACACCCTGGAGTTGGCAGCAGCAGCAGGAGCCCAAATATTACTTTAAAGAGACCCTGGGGTTGGCTTCAGGAGCCCAAAAATTGGATGAATCACACCCTGGAGTTGGCAGCAGCAGCAGGAGCCCAAACATTACTTTAAAGAGACACTGGGGTTGGCTTCAGTAGCCCAAAAATTGGATGAATCACACCCTGGAGTTGGCAGCAGCAGCAGCAGGAGCCCAAATATTACTTTAAAGAGACCCTGGGGTTGGCTTCAGGAGCCCAAAAATTGGATGAATCACACCCTGGAGTTGGCAGGAGTTGGCAGCAGCAGCAGCAGCAGCAACAGGAGCCCAAACATTACTTTAAAGAGACACTGGGGTTGGCTTCAGGAGCCCAAAAATTGGATGAATCACACCCTGGAGTTGGCAGCAGCAGCATCAGGAGCCCAAATATTACTTTAAAGAGACCCTGGGGTTGGCTTCAGGAGCCCAAAAATTGGATGAATCACACCCTGGAGTTGGCAGCAGCCCAAACATTACTTTAAAGAGACACTGGGATTGGCTTCAGTAGCCCAAAAATTGGATGAATCACACCCTGGAGTTGGCAGCAGCAGCAGCAGGAGCCCAAATATTACTTTAAAGAGACACTGGGGTTGGCTTCAGGAGCCCAAAAATTGGATGAATCACACCCTGGAGTTGGCAGCAGCAGGAGCAGCAGGAGCCCAAACATTACTTTAAAGAGACACTGGGGTTGGCTTCAGGAGCCCAAAAATTGGATGAATCACACCCTGGAGTTGGCAGCAGCAGCAGGAGCCCAAACATTACTTTAAAGAGACACTGGGGTTGGCAACAGGAGCCCAAAGATTGGATGAATCACACCCTGGAGTTGGCAGCAGCAGCAGCAGGAGCCCAAACATTACTTTAAAGAGACACTGGGGTTGGCTTCAGGAGCCCAAGAATTGGATGATTCACACCCTGGAGTTGGCAGGAGTTGGCAGCAGCAGCAGCAACAGGAGCCCAAACATTACTTTAAAGAGACACTGGGGTTGGTTTCAGGAGCCCAAAAATTGGATGAATCACACCCTGGAGTTGGCAGCAGCAGCAGCAGGAGCCAAAACATTACTTTAAAGAGACACTGGAGTTGGCTTCAGAAGCCCAAAAATTGGATGAATCACACCCTGGAGTTGGCAGCAGCAGCAGCAGGAGCCCAAATATTACTTTAAAGAGACACTGGAGTTGGCTTCAGGTGCCCAAAAATTGGATGATTCACACCCTGGAGTTGGCATCAGCAGGAGCCCAAAAATTGGCCTAAAGACATAAATATGTTTTGCACCATTTGGAAAGTGTAAAACGTGGCACCATGCTGAATCTAGTCGCATGCATCAGGCATTGGTGGGTGGAAATCCTGGCTGATCCATCCCTGATTCATTTTGACAAAGGTGAGTCTCTCCACATTTTTAGTTGACAGACGAGTTCTCCTCGCCGTAACTATGGCCTCCGCCGCACTAAACACCCGCTCAGATGGCACGCTACTTGCTGGGCAGGACAGCTTTTCCAGGGCAAACTCTGCTAGTTGCGGCCACAAATCAAGTTTGGCTGCCCAGAAGTCCAGCGGATCCTCAAGGTGTGTTGGCATGGTCATGTCAAAGTATGACATGACCTGCTGGTTCAGGTCCTGCTCCAGGTCTTCCTGCTTCTCATGAGTAGCCTCACTATGCGGGTGTAGAAAGTTACTCATTAGCGACTGAAGACTGAGGCTGCTGCTGATGGAGCTGCTGCTGCTGCTCCTGCCAACCCCCCCAGCGGCCATGGCAGTGGAAGGTGAGCGCAGAGGTCCCCTCGAGTCAGACCTGCGAGAGTATGGACCATGGTGCAGATAGGCATCGGCCAACTGCCTACGTAGAATGTCTTTGTAGTAGTTCAGTTTGTCCTCCCTCTCGGTGGGTTTAAAAAATGCCCCCATATTGTGTGACTGGAAGCGAGGGTCCAATAAGGTGGACAGCCAGAAGTCATCCCGCCGACAGATGGAAACAATTCTGGGGTCACTACGCAAGCACGTGAGCATGCTTCCCGCTGTTTGCGCACGTGACTCGGATGGACTACCTGTCTCCATCTGCACTGCATACTGCCACGGTGTGCCCGGGTCCTCTGTCTCGCCTTCCTCAAAAACCTCTAGCTCCTCTGGCTGCTCCTGCTCCTCCTCTCCTGTCCGCTGACTAGATAAACCAGCCATTTCGCCAAGCCTAAACTGTGTTTCGCTGGGCAACTCCTCCTCCTCCTCTTCCTCCTCCTCCTCCAGTTCAGCTCCAATGGGGTTCATGTGGTCGTAAGATGTAAACGCCATGTCTCCAGTGCCCTGACCAGCCATGGTTTCCAACATGTGCTGTAGTACATGAAGCAGTGGAATCACGTTGTTCATCCCGTAATCCTGCCGACTGACAAATAAAGTGGCTTCCTCAAAGGGCCTGAGCAAACGGCAGGTGTCAGGTATGAGCTGCCACTGGTTGACATTGAAGTTACACAGGGGAGTCCCCCTATCTGCTTGGATCATCAGGAAATCCGTGATGGCTTTTCTCTGTTTATATAATCGGTCCAACATGTGAAGGGTGGAATTCCAACGGGTGGAAACATCGCAAATCAGACTATGTTGGGGGATACCATTCTGACGCTGTAGCTCAAGAAGGGTGTGTTTGGCGGTGTATGAGTGGCTGAAGTGCATGCAAAGTTTCCTTGAAGTTGTTAGGATGTCTTGCAGATGGGGGGAACACTTCAGAAACCGCTTGACAACCAGATTGAAGACGTGAGCCATGCAGGGGGCATGGGTCAGGCTTCCTTGGCGCAGCGCAGACAAAATGTTCTTCCCATTGTCGGTAACCATGATTCCCATTTTAAGTTTTCTTGGAGTAAGCCATGTTTGGATTTCCTGATGAATACATTTAAGCAGTTCCTCCCCTGTGTGACTCCGTTCGCCAAGACAAACCATGTGAAGCACTGCGTGACACCTCCGTGCCCTGCACACATGGTAGACTGGAGGGGCACTGAGACTTGAGCCTACAGTGGAGGGTGAGGAGATGGCGGAGGATGAGGAGGCAGAGTCGCACGGTGTCACAGGCCCAACGGGCAGGGAGCGCGGAGGCCGAAGCGGCGTGACCTGTCCAAGTTGCTGCTGCTGCTGCAAAGGGACCACATTCACCCAGTGGGCCGTAAACGACATGTACTGTCCCTGACCATAGTTACAGCTCCAGATGTCGTCGCTGCCATGCACTTTGCTACACACCGACAGGCTCAAGGACTGGCCCACCTTCTGTTCAACAAAAGTGTGCAGCGCTGGTACTGCCTTCTTGGCAAAGAAATGACGGCTTGGGACTCTCCACCTCGGCTCGGCACAAGCCATCAGTTCTCTGAAAGGTGCAGATTCCACCACCTGAAAAGGGAGCGACTGCAGCACCAGCAACTTGGACAGGAGCACATTCAGCTTCTGTGCCGTAGGATTAGTGGGCGCATACTGCTGTCTCTTGGACATGGCTTCGCTGATGGATTGCTGGCGGGATGCATAACTTGGAGGAGGAGGAGGAGCAGGAGCGACAGAGGATGGGTATGACGCACAGCTGCCTTCAGCTGAGGTGCTGGAGCCTTGGCTGGCAGAAATTGGGAGCGGCGTGCCACTCGGTGAGGAAGCAGTCTGGCCCACCTCTCCTGCATATGTTGACGCAGGGCCGTGGTGCCAACATTTGGACCCTGGCCACGCTTCACCTTCTGCCTACATATCTTGCATGTGGCCATGTTACCCTCCTGCGGATGCTTCAGGAAAAACTGCCACACTGCCGAGTAGCTACTTTTCCCACCAACAGGCCTCACTGATTCGCTGCTGCTGTTGCCAACTCCAGGAACCCCTGCCCCACTACCTCCCGATAAGGTAGCCTGCCGCACAGCAGGTGCTCTACCCCGGCCCCGGCCCCGTTTGGCTCCAGGCTTTACAATTGTGCCCCCATGCTGCCTGCCAACCATGCTGCTAAAACCTTGCTGCCTGAGCTGCTGACTCCGGGGCAACCTGCGCCCCTCTTCTCCTGATGATGACGATGAAGCCCCTTCATCACCCGGATCCCAAGTGCGATCGGCTTCATCGTCATCATCATTATCACCGAGTTGTGGCTGTACGTCACTGATGTTCGTGGATTCGTCAACAGTGTCTGGCGCAGGAGCTGGAACGCTCGCAGCACCCACGACACTGTCCACATCACTATTTGTCTGCCTAGCTAAAGAAGCCACCTCCATTTCTTGGCTGGGCAGTAGCTGCTGACTGTCCTCTATCTGATCGTCCTCCTCACTAAAGAGTGGAGCTGAACCCAAAGCATAGGATACGTCGCTGGGGGAGGGAACGGCGTAGGACAGAGGCAATGGGAGGACAGGGACTGCTCTCGGGGCATGCCAACTCAGGGTTGTGTCAGAGGAACCTACCGACCCTAGACTGGGGGTCTCAGATGTAAGTTGTGATGATGTTGTTGATGAGCGCGTCAACCAATCTACCACGGCAGATGCGTTACTGGTGGAGACCCGACCGCTAGCAGATACTGGCAGATTAGGTCTCTCAGCATGACTCCTGCTGCTACTGGCCCCCAGTCTGCTGCGAGCTCTGCCTGCGGAATCTTGGCCTCTGCCACTCCTCTTTTCACTTCCAGTCATAGTCTAACTGGCGTGGTAGTATATTGTGGTGATATTTTAAGAACCCCCAGGCAGCGGTGGGTCTATATGAAACAGAATATAATGCACACCAAAAGTGAGCAGTAACACTCAGCCTCCAACAGGCCTGCTTAGTGTAAATAAGAGAGCTGCTTAGTGTAAATAAAGAGGGGTATGCTATGTTACAGAATGGGATGCCCCAACAGCCAGCAGTGCACCTGGCAGCAGTACTACTATGCACAGCAAAAGTGTCTTTCTCAGGCCAAATTTCTATTAGAATAAGTGCAAATGGTTATGGTATTAAATAGAGGCTGGTGTAGTCACAGAATGGGATGCCCCAAAAACCAGAGAGCACCTGGCAGCAGTACTACTATGCACAGCAAGTGTGTTTATCAGGCCAAATTTCTATTAGAATAAGTGCAAATGGTTATGGTATTAAATAGAGGCTGGTGTAGTCACAGAATGGGATGCCCCAAAAACCAGAGAGCACCTGGCAGCAGTACTACTATGCACAGCAAAAGTGTCTTTATCAGGCCTAATTTCTATTAGAATAAGTGCAAATGGTTATGGTATTAAATAGAGGCTGGTGTAGTCACAGAATGGGATGCCCCAAAAAACAGAGAGCACCTGGCAGCAGTACTACATGCACAGCAAGTGTGTTTATCAGGCCAAATTTCTATTAGAATAAGTGCAAATGGTTATGGTATTAAATAGAGGCTGGTGTAGTCACAGAATGGGATGCCCCAAAAACCAGAGAGCACCTGGCAGCAGTACTACTATGCACAGCAAAAGTGTCTTTATCAGGCCTAATTTCTATTAGAATAAGTGCAAATGGTTATGGTATTAAATAGAGGCTGGTGTAGTCACAGAATGGGATGCCCCAAAAACCAGAGAGCACCTGGCAGCAGTACTACTATGCACAGCAAAAGTGTCTTTATCAGGCCTAATTTCTATTAGAATAAGTGCAAATGGTTATGGTATTAAATAGAGGCTGGTGTAGTCACAGAATGGGATGCCCCAAAAACCAGAGAGCACCTGGCAGCAGTACTACTATGCACAGCAAAAGTGTCTTTATCAGGCCAAATTTCTATTAGAATAAGTGCAAATGGTTATGGTATTAAATAGAGGCTGGTGTAGTCACAGAATGGGATGCCCCAATAACCAGAGAGCACCTGGCAGCAGTACTACTATGCACAGCAAAAGTGTCTTTATCAGGCCAAATTTCTATTCGAATAAGTGCAAATGGTTATGGTATTAAATAGAGGCTGGTGTAGTCACAGAATGGGATGCCCCAAAAACCAGAGAGCATCTGGCAGCAGTACTACTATGCACAGCAAGTGTGTTTATCAGGCCAAATTTCTATTAGAATAAGTGCAAATGGTTATGGTATTAAATAGAGGCTGGTGTAGTCACAGAATGGGATGCCCCAAAAACCAGAGAGCACCTGGCAGCAGTACTACTATGCAGAGCAAAAGTGTCTTTATCAGGCCTAATTTCTATTAGAATAAGTGCAAATGGTTATGGTATTAAATAGAGGCTGGTGTAGTCACCGAATGGGATGCCCCAAGAACCAGAGAGCACCTGGCAGCAGTACTACTATGCACAGCAAGTGTGTTTATCAGGCCAAATTTCTATTAGAATAAGTGCAAATGGTTATGGTATTAAATAGAGGCTGGTGTAGTCACAGAATGGGATGCCCCAAAAACCAGAGAGCACCTGGCAGCAGTACTACTATGCACAGCAAAAGTGTCTTTATCAGGCCAAATTTCTATTAGAATAAGTGCAAATGGTTATGGTATTAAATAGAGGCTGGTGTAGTCACAGAATGGGATGCCCCAAAAACCAGAGAGCACCTGGCAGCAGTACTACTATGCACAGCAAAAGTGTCTTTATCAGGCCTAATTTCTATTAGAATAAGTGCAAATGGTTATGGTATTAAATAGAGGCTGGTGTAGTCACAGAATGGGATGCCCCAAAAACCAGAGAGCACCTGGCAGCAGTACTACTATGCACAGCAAGTGTGTTTATCAGGCCAAATTTCTATTAGAATAAGTGCAAATGGTTATGGTATTAAATAGAGGCTGGTGTAGTCACAGAATGGGATGCCCCAAAAACCAGAGAGCACCTGGCAGCAGTAGTACTATGCACAGCAAAAGTGTCTTTATCAGGCCTAATTTCTATTCGAATAAGTGCAAATGGTTATGGTATTAAATAGAGGCTGGTGTAGTCACAGAATGGGATGCCCCAAAAACCAGAGAGCACCTGGCAGCAGTACTACTATGCACAGCAAGTGTGTTTATCAGGCCAAATTTCTATTAGAATAAGTGCAAATGGTTATGGTATTAAATAGAGGCTGGTGTAGTCACAGAATGGGATGCCCCAAAAACCAGAGAGCACCTGGCAGCAGTACTACTATGCACAGCAAAAGTGTCTTTATCAGGCCAAATTTCTATTAGAATAAGTGCAAATGGTTATGGTATTAAATAGAGGCTGGTGTAGTCACAGAATGGGATGCCCCAAAAACCAGAGAGCACCTGGCAGCAGTACCACTATGCACAGCAAAAGTGTCTTTATCAGGCCTAATTTCTATTAGAATAAGTGCAAATGGTTATGGTATTAAATAGAGGCTGGTGTAGTCACAGAATGGGATGCCCCAAAAACCAGAGAGCACCTGGCAGCAGTACTACTATGCACAGCAAGTGTGTTTATCAGGCCAAATTTCTATTAGAATAAGTGCAAATGGTTATGGTATTAAATAGAGGCTGGTGTAGTCACAGAATGGGATGCCCCAAAAACCAGAGAGCACCTGGCAGCAGTACTACTATGCACAGCAAAAGTGTCTTTATCAGGCCAAATTTCTATTAGAATAAGTGCAAATGGTTATGGTATTAAATAGAGGCTGGTGTAGTCACAGAATGGGATGCCCCAAAAACCAGAGAGCACCTGGCAGCAGTACTACTATGCACAGCAAGTGTGTTTATCAGGCCAAATTTCTATTAGAATAAGTGCAAATGGTTATGGTATTAAATAGAGGCTGGTGTAGTCACAGAATGGGATGCCCCAAAAACCAGAGAGCACCTGGCAGCAGTACTACTATGCACAGCAAGTGTGTTTATCAGGCCAAATTTCTATTAGAATAAGTGCAAATGGTTATGGTATTAAATAGAGGCTGGTGTAGTCACAGAATGGGATGCCTCACAGCAGACTTGAGATCAGTTCAGTATATATGCACAGTTAGTGTATAAGCAGCCTGAAAATGCTAACAAAGCCAGTCAGCCAGCCAGTAACACTCAGGCTGGATGAAAAAAAAAAAAAAATCTCCCTGTGACTGCCTCCGATTTTTCCTAACTTTCCCTGCTTTTCGCTGACTTTCTGTCTGTCTCCTGCCTGTCTCCTGCCTGTCTCCTGCCTGTCTCCAGCCTGTCTCCAGCCTGTCCCTGTCTGTCTAACTGTCTCTCCCTGCCTACAGCAGCGTCCTGTCTCTCACGAATGCAATAGAGAAATGAGGAAAAGCAAGATGTCCGCCGACTTAAATAGCGCTGTGACGTCACCGGGCTTGTTGGCTGCTGATAGGCTGCATGTGACTGTCCCAGCTTGCACTGGCGCAGGGTTGATGTCTGGACATGTCCCGTCCGCCATCTTAGAATGCCTGTAATGTAAATAAATGGATGTTAAAGGAAAACTTCGAGCGATCGAATCGCCGGGAAATTCGGATTGGTTCCGAATCTAATTTTTCATAAAATTCGGATCGAATCCGGGTTCGTCCGGATCGATTCGCTCATCCCTACCATCCACCACCAGAGAGAGTTCTTGATTCCCTTCCAGAGGGTGGTGGTCTGCACCAGAGAATCTGAAGTAGAAAACCCTGTAGTGGCCTGGAGTACAGCTGTGTGATGGTCGGGATGGTGGAGATAATTAACCCTAAGATTGATAAAATCCTTCTAATAGAGACCTGATTCAACTCAATGAAGATTCATGAACTTCTCTGTTTTTTCTGCTTTGCGGATGGAAGAAAAATCATCTGCCGAGAGCAGTCTGTGATATAACCCAGGAATTTGCAGATTCTGGATGGTAACAGAACAAACATGTCTCTGATTATAATTCATCCCAGACTCTGCAGCAGTGACATTGCCGGCTGAGGTTTTGTAAGGTTTCTGACTGTGATCTCCCTATCACCAGAAGGTTGTCCAGATATGGAAAGACTGAAATCTTCTGAGATCTTAGGACATACATCCCTTTTCCCAAGATTTTTGTAAAAATTCTTTGTGCTGAAGAAATACCAAAGGGCAGCTCCTTGTATTGGAAGTGAAGAGTCACTTTGCTTAGTAACACAGCAAATCTGGCAAAATGGCCAAATTGCAATGTGTAAATATGTGTCTTGGAGATTGATAGTGATTATTATCGATATTCTTGACCATGAAAATAGACTCCATCCGAAATTTTTTGTAATGTACAAGTTTAGATCCTTCAGATTTAAAATTACCCAGTAGACCCTGGATGGTTTTTGACTAAAAAGATGTAGGAATAGAATCCCCTTCTCTGGCAATGTAGTGGGACTGGTTTAATGACTCTTTTGTGCCAAAGTTCTGAGATAGCTAGTGGGAATGTGAACCTTCTTTCTGTATTGTGGGGAATCCTGGTAAGGATAAATTTCTCCAGGGGTCTTTGGGAAAATTCCAGCTGGTAACCCGTAGCAACTAGGTTCAGAATGAACTGGTTTTGTGTAATTGGTCACCAGGCTTTCTGAAAGAACGTTAGTCTGCCCCTTACAGGTATCTCAGCACCAGGACCGAGGTCTATTGAATTGGGTGGGGGTGTACAAATAGGGTTGGGTTTATGACCACCCCTGTACTTGCCCACATGCTTCTTAGGTTGCCTACTAGAGGGGAAGGTTTGTGAGGCTCTAGGAATGACCTTAGGCTTGTTTCTAAATTGTTTGCTTCCCAGGGTTGCTTTCAGAGGACCTAGAAAGAATGTTTTTTAGTTCTGGACTGAATATCAACTCCCTCTTGAATGGAATGCCACATAGTCTGGCTTAGTAGGGCAAATCCCTTTTAGGTTTTTAGCCAGTTGCCTTTTCTGCCACAGTTGATAAGGCCAGTTGCTTTAGCGCTAGCTCTAACTGCTTCGGCCGAGGCATCCTCTAAAAAGGAAATGGCTCTAAACATGGAAGGTAGCATGTCAAGGAGAGTCTGCTTGGGTGTGGCTTTTTCTATATAATCCCTGAGGTTAGAAAGCCAGGGCTCAAGGTTACTAGCCACGCAATCTGAAGCTATCATGGGTTTGAAGGCAAAGGCTGCAGAATCCCATGCCCTTCTAAGCATTCCATCTGTGCAGCAATCCACAGAATCTCGTAATGATCCTGAGTTCTCAAAACTGAGGTCAGTGGATCGTGACACCTGAGCCAGGGAGGCATCAAGTTTAGGACACTTGGTCCAAAGATTAGACTCTACATCATTAAAGGGGCATTTCCTCTTCAAGGAACTAGTCAGAAAAATTTTTTTCTCTGGAAACTGACACTTCTTTTTCATAACATCAAGTAGGGCAAGAATGAACCGGAAAAGCGTTACCTTTCTTAACCATTAATTTACGGTATAAAGAATCTTGGGCAGATAAAGGCTGTTCAGCAGCGTGAATTTGCATAGAATCATAAATGTCCCCTAGAAGTAATGAGGTTTCTTCTGAAATATTACAGGTTAAATCTCTGGGGTCAGTCTCGACATCAGATCCTACTCTAAACTTTATATTAAGGAAATCTTCATCCGAGGATCTAAGCCCCCAGTGGCTGCCAATAGGTGCGCTGGGTCTGTGGGAACATGACTAGTTATCCCCTGGGACTGAGCATAGGTAGTGTCCCTGGAGGAAGATGCCCCAGCCCTGATCGTAGACCTACAGATTTTTATGGTAGAGGCTGTGTAGGTCTGCATATTGCCCATCATGTGTATAAAGTAACTGGCTGCCTTCTATTCCAATTTGTGTTCTTTACACAAAGTCTGACTGTTTTAATGTCCAATTTGGGCTTGGGAAGGGCTTTATCCTTTTCTTTCTCTTTCTCCTTTTTAGATGGAGGATCAGGATCATTTTATCCTGATGAGGTATCCTGGCAAGGATACCCAGTCCTCTGTGAGTAGCACCGCTGCAGCCCCGCGCCTGCTGCTGTTCTGGATGTGTCTCTAACTCTCTGGCCAAGAAGGGCATCTGAAACGCAGGTGGTTCCGGGCGGAAGTGACCTCCTGCCCGGAAATAGTCACGGACGGCGGCTGATAGGCTCTGGAGATGTGGCTCCAGTTAACTGCCTCCCCTGACCTCCAGCAGTGCAGAGTCCCTGTCCTGACCAGTGTTGTCGTGCTCCAGTAGATCCCCTGGCCACAGGTTGGCGAGCACCTCCCCAGGGTCTACTTTGCTGCAAAAAAATAAATAAATAAAACATTAAACTGGCCGTTGTTCCAGTTTTCCCCCTCCTAGGGAGCAAACGCAATACTGAGGACTGGAGGGAAGGGTGTGGCTTTTAAACTTATTGCAGTGTTACCTCTATAGGGGGGAGGAGCTTGCTCTCTCTGCAGCAATCCTAAAGGACGAAGGGAGAAAAAAGATGGGAGGAGGGTGATGAGAGAATAATGGAGGGAATGTGAAAACATGAAAAAGGTGAAGGGGTATGTAAAAAGAGGAAAAAGGAGCGATCATATAATAAGGGAAAGAAGGAGAATGTGAAAATGAAGGATAATGAAGAAAAGTGCAAAAAAGAAAGAAAAATGATAGGGGTGTTTTGGAAAACAGAGGCCTGCTTCTCCAGTTGAGAGCTCCTGACATCCCCTTAAAGAGAGGTTGGGATGATGCTCTGTGTGGCCGCACAACTCACACACCCCAAAGGCCAGGTCATGCTAAGGGGTCAGTTCAGCACCCGGTGCAAAAAGGGCAATTTGAGGTTAATTGTACACCTTAGGTAATATAATGCAATAGAAGTGCACAATTTTTTACCTTCTGCTGTCGCCCCCTAGGTGCAAAATAAAATACAATGGTATTTCTTTAATCCTAAAAAATTAAGTAGTGCATCTGGCGCTAAATCGAAGGTTTAACGCCGAGTTTAAAAAGTGCACTGTTTTGTATTTCATCTCAAGTGCACTTTTTTCTGTGTCAGGGTGCCCACAAAAAATGCAGTTGTTTGGTGCGGTATATTAGGAAATTATACTATTAGGTTGGGATGTTGCCAGCTTATTTTGTTATCAGTTATCCAGCCTTAGGCTCCCTATCTTGTTTTTGGCCAACCGATAATAAACCTGCCCACCAACGCCAAGGTAGACTCTTTTCGGGCAGGTCCCACACTACAATACACTGGCCTATCCTAACTGATGCTAGCCATCATGAATCTGACTCTAGTGTAGTGATCCTAATCTACTCCTAGATGTTCTTACCTATGTGTGTGACCCAGGGGGTACACAGCAGTGTTCCGGGACAAACCTTCAGGGGGTGTCTGACTGGTCTGGTATATTATTTTACAAGTGAAACCTAATTACATCCTGCTTTAAAGGTGCCACGAGGACTATGGCCTACTTATTTTGGTACTATTTATAATGAATCACAACTTTTGGGATACTTGTTTGGAACTTCTTGTCTCTACATGGTACTTGGTGTAAAAAGATTGAGAACCACAGGAAGGAGATCTTCTCTTATATGCAGGCTGAAATGGATGGACTAAAGTCTTTATTCAGCCATACATACTGTGTTACTATGTATCTAAGAATTGTCTGCTGTCTAATCAAGATTTTGTGTATGAAAGATCAATTACAGCAAAACGTTTCGATGGAGTGAGAGCTCAAATCAATTTCACTTATTTTTGTTTAGCTGTGTGTGACCATGCGTGTATAAGCCATACTCCCTCACTGTTCAAATAGGGACTAAAGTCAAGTCAGCCAATGCATACCATTTTCCTCATTCACTTTTATGGCTGCCAAGCATGTGACGAATCGGGTTCACCAGGTGGGATTGTACATCAATCCTTAATCGTTTCCTGTGGTCGCGTGATTGGCAGCCCAAGAAGGAAACAAGTGGTGAGCACTGGTGGACTTGAATTCAGTTCCATTCCAACTCTGTCCTGCTCCCTTCTGCATCTTCACTTTAGCTCTGTCCCCCAACTGCACCCCCATATTTGCCTGCTTCCCACTGCTCCTCCCTCTTCATTGATGCCCACTGCACTTCCCTCTATGTCCAGGGAGGAGGTGATGCACGGGGCGGGCACGGGGTCATGTGGGGAAATGAGAGGAAGCAACATGGTGGAGCCCGGCTGGGCTACAAAAAGATGGCCGCTGGAACGCACTCGCAGATAAACAAGTAATAGCAGAAAGTGATGACTCGTCATGATAGGAAGCGCTGTGACCATCCGACGCTAGAGGACGTGCAGCTCGTGTTAATTGTCACCATAGTGTATTCAGGGATGAAAGGCAGCTGGAGACCAAGCTGGAGACCTTACATGGAGGACGCTAAATAGGCGAACAAACTTTAGGAATGCTGTAAATTATAAAAATAGAACCATTAGTGCAAATAGTGTAAATTTAAAAATAAAAATCAAAGGTTAAAATAGGGATACTGCAGGGGAATGCAATTATTGCACAAAATTCCTAAATGTCAATGGTGGAAAAGAATGAACAGAAGGGAGATCTACACTAAATCAAGAGAATACTGAAAAATCTAATTCCTCATTAAGACCCTGTGGAGTAACTTTCTCACTTAGATTTGTGAGCATTGAGGTGGTTAAATTACCCTATAGGGGTGGTGACACTGAGGGAAAGTTACTCCAGCGCGAGCTGTCATGGATAATTCAATTGGGCACGAAAAGCCCACAGGGTCTTAATGAGGAATTAGATTTTTCAGTATTATCTTGATTTAGTGTAGATCTCCCTTCTGTTCATTCTTTTCCAACATTGACATTTAGGAATTTTGTGCAATAACTGTATCCGGGAATTGCGGTTGTCCCGCATTCCCCTGCAGTATCCCTATTTTTAACCTTTGATTTTTATTTTAAAATTTTCACTATTTGCACTAATGGTTCTATTTTTATCATTTACAGCATTCCTAAAGTTTGTTCGCCTATTTAGCGTCCTCCATGTAAGGTCTCCAGCTTGGTTTCCAGCTGCCTTTCATCCCTGAATACACTATGGTGACAATTAACACGAGCTGCACGTTCTCTAGCGTCGGATGGTCACAGCGCTTCCTGCCATGACGTGTCATCACTTCCTGCTATTACTTGTTTATCCACAAACCGCCATCTTCTTGGCTCTTTTAGTGCGTTCCGGCGGCCATCTTTTTGTAACCCAGCTGGGCTTCACCATGTTGCTCATTTGCCCACCTGAGCCCGTGCCCGCCCTGCGTGTCATCTTCTCCCTGGCTGACAATTGCGTTGGCCAACAGGGATGATCGGGACGCTGCATGGACGTCACAAATGACGTCACTACCCGGCGCCCGTGTGCCGTTCCAGGTAATTAGCTGGAGACCTGACTATAAAAAACTGCCCTCCCCTCCCTGGGATACCGGATCCTCTTGAGAAAGGTCTGATTTGACTCAAAGGTCAAGGTGTTTTACTATCCTGCGGTCAGCCTGTAAGCCTATTTCTGTGCTCTATGTTTCCTTATACTGTGCTTGTTATGCCTATTGAATTTCATGCTAAAGGGCCATTCCGTTACCAATGATTTCTCTATTATGGACTGAGTATGTTTACTGTACCTTTCTTGCATTAGCTGTGCTTGTATGACCCCTTTGACATGCTACATACCTATGTGCCTCATTGTAGGTCACTACCTCTGTAATATTGGATCTTTATTTATACACTGTAAATATATTGCACTTGCTTGTATACTCACATTTATGGGCATTAAAACATGACTTTAATGGCATAATTTTCTTTGGTGTTCATTTTTACCAAATTTGGTATATACGCAAAAGCTCATATTCCCATCCTCAAGTGCTTAATCAGAGTCCATAGTCTGATTTTATACAGAAATAAGAGAATCATGGAAACAGCATGCTGATATGAAAATCAAGTATGGGGGCACAATTCTAAAACACATGTTTATTTGCCATTCCAAAAGAGGAAAATAATAAGGCAGAACACCAAAAAATGTTAAAATTAGAGTTTTCCTTTAAACCTTGTGTATTCCTCCACCAGTAACACAATCTGCTTACCAGATGAAAACAGTTTTCCCTAGCAACAATGTGCGTACCTTAGCAAGTACAACTGGTGTGTTAAGATTACAGATCACAAACATTTCCTCACTCTAGCTTGCTAATCATCTGATGGCTAAGACACAGGCAACATATTTAAGCCCTTCTGCTGTTATACAATTTATTCAGATGATCACAGAAGGATCACAATCTGGTCCTCCAGTAGCTAAATGGTTACAGGCAGTGCTCTCAGCTGGAAGCGTCATTACTGTTGTGTAACTTAGCCAAAGCTGCTGAAGAGTTCACCTGTTACAGTGGAAGAATTCTGGAATATGTAGTCAGTAGTTTTAACTCAAGGCCAGAAAAAAACACTCCCATCTTAGGATCACAGAAACACAGGAATATAGGAAACATGGAAACAGCCGGCTGATTAGTAGTAATCACAGGTTTAGGGGGCACAATCCTAACACAAATGCTTATTTTACAATCCAGAAAGGAAAAACAGTAATCAGAATACTAAAAACTTGACAAAATGAGATTTTGCAGTCACTTGAATATATAGTGTAACTGAATCTATAGTGTAACTAAATCAGGCGTGCTCCTCCAGACTCTACTAACTCCTATTCTGATATTACAAATGGGGCACAGCTCAAAAATAAAAATAAATTATATTTTATTGATTAAGACAACACATTCAACAACAACTGCTAAAAACAAATCACCATCGATCCCCTTGGGCCATAATGGAAATACATAGATCAATCAAATGAAATCTCTATGGGCAGTTCTTTATCTAAATGTATATACAAACACTTATACAGCTGGCTAGTCTCCCATGAATTATCAAAGTGCAAATGCTATATATACCTATAAATAAATAAGTAAATGTGCCATCAAGAATTACTTCAAAGGGTAAACAATTATTATATTATGACATGCGGTGCAAAATAGGTGACTTCATTCATAAGATAAATATCCCCAAATAAAGACAGAGATCAAATAATAAGAAGCCATTAATTATATAGAATTAGCATGAATTGCATAATAGGCTCGATTCAGAGAGACAAAAAGTGTCGTTTAAGTGTCGATCTGTTTTTTTTTTTATTTTCCCGCTCTCGTATGAGTGTGCGAGCGATTCTATGCATGCATTTCTAACCTTCAGTAAAGTTTCCGTCCGTTCGTATGCCAGAGTACGAGTACGAGGACGTCATTTTCCAGCGTGACTTTTCTGTTTCATTTTCTCATGTTACAACGTAGGCTTTCGATTTTGCCCTTTTTCCATCGTCTCCTCCCACGAATCCTTTACGTTTCCCGAAATATTCTGATTTCCTTTTTCAATAAATTATCCTCCGGACGTAAATCCTTACGATCTTGCGCCTGCGCACTACAAACTTAACTCATTAAAGTGCTCGCCTACATATTTGCCACCCTCACTTCTACTACAATGCTTAGCTAAACCACTTAGCGCTATCCTCCATCTTCCATTTTGGACCCTTAAAGCTCACCCCAACCACTTAGCACTCTCCTCCATCTTCCCTTTTGGACCCTTCAAGCTCACCCCAACCACTTAGCACTCTCCTCCATCTTCCCTTTTGGACCCTTAAAGCTCACCCCAACCACTTAGCACTATCCTCCATCTTCTCTTTTGGACCCTTCAAGCTCACCCCAACCACTTAGCACTATCCTCCATCTTCCCTTTTGGACCCTTAAAGCTCACCCCAACCACTTAGCACTCTCCTCCATCTTCCCTTTTGGACCCTTAAAGCTCACCCCAACCACTTAGCACTCTCCTCCATCTTCCCTTTTGGACCCTTAAAGCTCACCCCAACCACTTAGCACTCTCCTCCATCTTCCCTTTTGGACCCTTAAAGTGGACCAACACCCAGGGGTGATCGGCCCGGGAATCTATAAGATTCCCGGGCCGATCACCTCACTCACCGCGGGACATCCGAGATCGGGATGTCCCGCGGGGTGAAACCCCCCAAAAAAACCCCAAACTCCTTACCTGATCCGCCGCCGCTTCCGCCGCCGCCGCCTCCCGCGCGAGAGAGTGACACGCAGGAGGCGGCGGCGGACGCGCTGTCTTGGACGCCGCTGTCACCCGCTTGGACGTCGGTGGGGATTGGACGGCGCAGTCACGTAGGAGCGGGGAGAGGTGAGTTTTTTGGGGTTTCTGGGGGGTTTCAGAGAGCTTAGTTGGGGTGAGAGCTTAGTTGGGGTGAGCTTTAAGGGTCCAAAAGGGACGATGGAGGAGAGTGCTAAGTGGTTGGGGTGAGCTTTAAAGTGGACCAACACCCAGGATTTTGACTATCCTGGGTTTTGGTCCACTTCGGCGGGGCACCCTGATCGGGGGTGTCCCACCCCCGATCAGGGTGCCCCGCCGAAGTGGACCAAAACCCAGGATAGTCAAAATCCTGGGTGTTGGTCCACTTTAAAGCTCACCCCAACCACTTAGCACTCTCCTCCATCGTCCCTTTTGGACCCTTAAAGCTCACCCCAACCGCTTAGCACTAGCCTCCATCTTCCCTTTTGGACACTTTAAGCTCACCCCAACCACTTCGCGGTTAGGTTATTCTTCCATTTTATGCCCCTAAAACTTACCCAAACCACTTCGCGGTTAGGTTCTTCTTCCATTTTAGGCCCCTAAAACTTACCCAAACCACTTCGCGGTCATCTGAATCTTCATCTCTAAATATGTATTTTCGCCTTCGTTTGTTGTTAATGTATTTGTGCAACAAAATGACACTGAAACTTTTTTTTTTTTTTTTATATTAGAAGGCCATTATTTTAGGCTTTTTTAAAAATTTGGGTTTATCAAAAATATAACTTTTTTTTTTACTTTAAAAAACATTTAAAAAATGTAAAACTTTAAAAATGTAAAACTATTTGCAAACAAAAAATACAGTGACAGGACCCAGGACACTAGTCTTCTTCTGTTGTCCCCAACGAGTCAACCAGCTGCTGCATATCGGCCACCAACTCAAGGACCCTTCGATTAATTGCTTCGACTCTTGCCCATGTGATCCCTGTATAAAATTGGGAAAAAAACATTAGTTTGAGACAAATACAAGTTTCTCACCTGTGGATGGAATGTTTGTTAGTTGGCAACTCAAATCAAGACGACATATGTCATTCTGCTAAGTCATTAATCTAAGGAAGTGGGCACAGGTCATTCTGCTAAGTCATTAATCTAAGGAAGTGGGCACAGGTCATTCTGCTAAGTCATTAATCTAAGGAAGTAGGCACAGGTCATTCTGCTAATGCCATTGACTATGGCTTGATGTATCTGGGTGATCATGTCAATTACCACATACTGCAAAGATTGACATTACAACTTACTTGGTTGGTGGCCGACGGATGCCTCGTTGGGGACAACCCTACGTCCTGGGCCCTGCAACTGCTGTGAAGTAGAGGCTGTAGAGAAATGGCAAATAGGGTCACTTATAATGTCTTGGTCAACAGTAATCAAATGTCAATTTCAATGTGTGTGTCACATCACTCACCTTCTCTCTGTGCCTCCTGGGCGAGATCTGCTGCATCCTCCACATCTTCACCCGCTCCAGAAGCATCTAGAAAAACAGATTAAGGGATTCAGCTTTGGTGGGACTAGCATGTATATGTGTGTACATGAAGAGTCCCATACCAGAGGCTCCCACCTGCGTCGCTGGGCACGACTGCCTGCCCACGCCGTGCCGCCCCTCCTCTGTGGAAAGGTCCAGGGACTGGTCGGAGGACAAAACAGAGGAGGGGTAGGACCGTTGCCATGGAGTTCCAACACATTCACTTCCAGCTGCAGATTAATGCAGCACTGGTCGGCCTGTGCGCCTCCGGGTGCGGCGGATTCTGTAATCCATTTCCAACACTAGAAAAGAAAAGCAATTATAAATAAATGGCTACATTCTGGATTATTGACATTTGGCATGCAATTGCTAGGTACTTACTAGGGAAATGGAGTCCGAAAAAACCGCCGCACCCGGGGCATGTGCAGCCGTTTCAGGTACGACCAATGCTGCATGATCTGAGTGTGGGTGAAGGTGGTGTCCATCTGATGTTGTATTCTGGAAACTATCTCCAGGGCGACGGTGCGCTTCTCAAAAGAGTTGGGCAGGTAGTCGTACCTGCACTCCAGCATGGTCTACAAAACACAACAGAAACATAGGATGTAGTTAAAACTGCATACACCAATCGATCATTTTACTAAATGACATTAACAGACACATTTGTAGCCTAATCCAATGCTTGAAGCTGGGCTCAGTGTCGGTTCGCACGTGTGGGCCCTCACGCCGGTTTTGCACGGAGTTTTAGACACTTTGTAAACAAACCGTTTCTTCCTGCGCTTCCTTAAGGGCTAGGCATGCATTTAGATGGCAAATCAAAGGCATTAAAAGACACTTACAAGCATGATGATTTCTTCTTGTTGGTGTGTGAAGATTGTGGGCGCCATCTTGCCTCTTGTCTGCAGCAGATAAGTAATGCCCCTGCGGTTTCCGGGTTCGTAAGCACGCGTACTCGTAAGCGTCAGACCCCGCCAATCTTATTTAATTTAAAGGTTCCTGGACACACATCTCATTCTCTTTGAGATTCTCAACATTATGGCACCTAAAAAAAAAATTTGCAAAAAGCAGCAAAGGACGCCAGCAGCAGCAAACTGTCATCCAAGCGGCAGGAGCAATGTGCAGGGCCACCAACTCGCTCCAAGATGCCAAAAAGTAAGCTGCAGGCAACCCGCAGTGCTCAGCCGAAGCCTCCTCCAAAAACCAGGCCAAAAAAGGATCCAGCGGCAAAGAGGAAGCCACAGGCCAGCAAAGCAACAACCACGGGTGCCAAATAAGGGACCAAGAGGGTGCGAAGCCCCAGCCTCCCCTGGTCACCATCACCCCACCCACGTGTCTACCAAGCCAAGGCTAAAAAAAGGACACACCGGGAAAGAAGCCCCAGCAGCTCTAGCTCGCCATCACCACCACCCGCATGTGGTGAAAAAACTTGCAAGAGCCAAAGGCACCGGCAAACAAGGCCCAGAAGCCCAAGCAGCCTGAGCTCTGCATCCCCACCACCCGCACGTGGCCACAAATCTCATGGCAAGAGGGCAAGGCACTGCCCAAGAAGCCCAAGGTCGCCATCCCCATCCTCACGGGTCTCCAAATCCTCGGCCAAGAGGGCAAGGCAACGGCCAAGAAGCCAAAGCTCTGGCTCACCCCTGGACCGGCCAACTACCTCCAAGGGTCTTGGTTCTTCTAAGGGCCCACAGAGGCCCCAAGCCCGACTTCTTCAACAACACCCTCTCCTCCTCGGCCACATTCTCCACTGGCACAGGTGTCAAGGCACTCAGAATATGCCACATCTACACCTGCGACTTCAGTGGCCACCCATTCACGAACACCCAGTCCCTTTCTAAGTCCTAAGCCCAGAATGTCCCCTGATTTTCCGCCAAACACTGAGGAGCCAGAACCGCAACCAACAGGGCGCACATTGCGCAGAGGCCAGTTGAGTGGTAGGTTTGGGGAGGCCCAAACTCTGGCATTGGCTAGTGGCCTCACCTTGTATTATGATGAGCTATATGGGCGCAGATCCAAAGCTACAAGCAAACAGCGCAAAGCCGAAATTTTGGAGGAGCTCACCAGACAGGTCAATGCAGCGGGGGAAGAGCTCAAAGATGTGGAGCAGATTCAAAGGAAAATATCGGACCTCAAGTATGCAGCACGGAAGAAAGAAAATAAACGGTGTCATTACAGGTACATATATACTTTGTGAATTTGTCTTCTTCTTGTATTGGCACCATTTAGTTAAATGTGTACAACTATCTTTTGCAACTTACAAACTGGCGGAGGATTCCCCACTAAACTGCAATTTACCCGAGCTGAGGAGATGGTGCTGGGCCCGCTACATCCTGTAGCCTTAGAGGGACACTTGGCCTGACAGGACACGGACATTCCGACTATTCCTGCAGGTTAGTAATGTTAGTGTGTATGTGAAATGTGAGCTATGTGTAAAATGAGGCTCCAAGCCATATATTAACACATGCCCCAAGGGTGTGCCTTGTAGTGGAGGTAACAATTTAAACAGGGTGTGTTATGTGTGTGAACTCATCATTTGCTATCTTCCTTGCCCATACATAAGCTTTGAGAGTCTTGAGGAAAACTATTGAGATTAGCAAAGGACTGCCTGTTATGTATTTAGAGTCAATTACATCCAACACTTCCATCTTTATCTGTAGGCCACTTGGGTTGGAGCTGTGCTTTGGTCAGAAAGACTTGATCTGGGGTGCTTGAAAGTTTGACCTAGAAAGAATGGCAACCAGCATAATCTGATGGCAAATGCTATTTGCAAGGTGAATGTGGTCCCCTAATGGGCTTTTAGGGATGTGTGAAGCCTCAGAACAGCCAGTACATGCATGTTTATTTGGGTTAAGGAGACCAATGTGTATGTACTTGTTGACTAATGCATCTAACAGATAATGGCATTCATAGTCAAGGTCAACTTGGTCCGTTGGGGGAGTTGCCATTCATGCGTGGCCCCGTGTTTTAGTGAACCATATGTGTTATTACACATCAGCAATGCCTAGTTGTGTGTTAACATGCCTTCTTTTCCACAATGCAGCCCAGCATCATCCTTCAGCTAGTGGTGAATCCTCAGCCAGTTTGACCCTGCCGTCAACTTCCGTGCTGCCTCAGACCCAGGATCCGATATATACGGTAAGTGTCTTTTTCTGATTTTGCTTATGCATGTGACTTGCCATGTTTCTTTTTGCGGAATTACATATGTATTGCCCAAACTGAACCATTTTTATTTACATGTCCCAACAGACCCACACACTGATGGAGGAAATCCAGGAGCTGGAGGAGGATGGAACCTTCATGGGACCTTCTGTACAGCCCCCCCCCCCCCCGGGACAGAATCTGCAACTGTCCCAACATGTTTCTCCAACAAATCCTCAGCAGCAGAGTGAAGCTGGCCGTATGCTGCCAGACAATCGTTGGCAGCATGCAGCGACTGAGCCTACAGTCCCCAGTTTTAGCTCTGCTGCTGAGGATTTGCCAAGCAGACCTGTGGCTGTTGGTGGACCTAGAGGCACATCATCTGCCTGCCCCACAACCCGGGAAATTGGGAGGCGTAGTCAGCTACGTCGCCCAGTTTCCCAGGGGAGGGGCCCGCCGATGATGATGTCAGCATGGCACCATGAGAGGCGGTTATTTCGCCTACAAAATCAACGAAACCACGAGCATCTTCATGGACAATTAGAGACATTAAATAACACCTTAAACTCCATGCTGACTGAATTTAGGTCCAACAACAGCCACATGGCCACCTTATCCAATTATTACAGTGCCATGCTTGAGGAAGTTAGAAACAGCAACAGCCACATGGCCACCTTATCTAACAATCTCAGTGCCTTGATGGCTGAATTTCAAACTAATAGAAACATGTTGGAACAGTTTCAGATTCTGAATGCCACACAGGCCCAGGTGAGGGCCCACCTCCAAGGGCCCCAACCTAGGTTTTATGGACATCCCCTATTTTAAGGCCTATTTGGCCTGTAAATGCTCCACATCTTTGCTCTACATCCCCACTGTATTGACCTGTCTGGTGAGCCCTACCAATATACCCTTTGTGTATGGCTTTGCTTGTATGCTTTGGATTTGTGCACATATAGATCATTAGAGTGCTGAGGTAGCCCGCTAGCCAATGCCGGAGGTCAAGCCTCACTGAACCTGCCACTCAAGCTGTTGCGCGGCAGCCTTGGGCCTAATTGCATTGGTTCTGGCTCCTCCTGTTTGTAGGCATGATTGGGGGACATTCTGGGCTTGAAAACTACTATCTTGACCCCTGGCTGAGATTGTACAGGACTTGGATTGGGTCTGGGGGTTCTTGTTTGGGTGGGCCACTGAGTAACAGGTGTAGATGTGGCATAGGTATGGCTGCTTTACACCTATGCCTGTGGCAAATGTGGCCAAGCAGGAGAGGGTGTGTCTGTGTGCGTTTTTTTTGTAAAAAATCTGGACATGCCAATGCTTGTCACATATGTGTTTGTTTTGTAATTTTGTATTAAACTTTGGCCTGGAGTGCCTTACTTTGTAACTCCTGCCTGTGACCAATTGCTATGTGGCATGATTTGCCAAAAATGACATTTGTAGTTTGAAAAAGAGCACAAAAAAAGACATGAGTTTCAAATCAGGTGTGAGGTTTATAGTAATTAATTCCTTAGTCTTTGGTGCATAAAACAATTAACAAACCAACACAAAGGGCAACAAACTAAAGTAACAATCAATAAAGTGGCAAAACAAACAAAGGGACAACAAATTAGGAAAAATGTGTGGCTATCAAATTTGACCACACGGCTTGGCCAGACGCACTAGGTGGGCCACGGTACTCCTCTTCATCATCGGTAGGTGGAGAGGGGGGCAAATCCACATACCGGGAGACACGCTGCAATATGGCAAAATTATGCAACACTGCACATGCCATGATAATATCTATGACCTTTTTGGGGTCATACTGAAGGGCTCCCCCGGTATGGTCCAAGCATCTGAAGCGGGTCTTTAATAGGCCAAACGCCCCCTCCACCACGGCCCTGGTCTTCCGGTGTGCCCTATTATATGCATCCTGGGCGGCATTCTGGGGCCGGAGGGCGGGCGTCGGCAGCCACGGAAGGAGTGGATAGCTGGAATCACCTGCAAATATTGTAAGCAAAACACATAAATTACACATTACTCCCTAAATTGAATCCCAAAAACAGCCCATCAACATGACTAAGAGGCTAGGTCACATTTGCTAAACAGCATGAGCATACATATTGCACAGGCAAAAAAAAACCCTAAAAACATCTAATAGATGTGTGAACAATTTAAACATCAAAGATGGCAGATGATGGCCAATCAGCAAGACTGCTAACAGGTATTGGTTTAGGACTGTGCTGCTCAGCATTCTTGGATGTCTTAACTTTTCAGGCCCCCGTATCTGCTTTGTGTGAGGCAAAAACAGCTCTAACCCGGCCCCTGCACTTTATCCCGCTGTTCTCTACTCAGTAAGTGTAATGCATCTAAGCAAAGATGGCGCAGACCCTATCATAAAGTCAAGAACCTAATTTCAGCCGAGTGTGGGGAAGACTAATGATTAATTTACTATAAATTGAAATTCAACATTTTGCAAATGCAGGACAAACATTTGGCAAGGCTTTGTTGTTTGAAAAATGTAATGGTTAAGGTCGTGTTTCACATGTAAACAAGGTGTACAAATAGGCATAGTTTCATACATGGAACACAAACTATATTCATAGGCATACATATTAAAAAAAAAGGACGTCCCAGAATTGGACAAAAGTGTCGGAAACTATGTCTGCGGTGATGGGTTCGCAAGTCCCGTGCTGCCCGGCGCTTATGCTCCTACATCATACTAATGACAGCATCACAGTCTACAGAAAATCAATGTTAAGACACATGATCAACGTGACAAGGGTGTTGCTTCCCAGATCGTGGAAATCTGTATACATCCCGACAGAAAAGGACTGGATTGCGGAGGTAGATAGGCTAATGGAAATGGAGGAACTGACGGCAGCCGTTCAAGATAGAGAGGATGAGAACCGGATCATTTGGACCTCATGGCACGTGTTTTGGGCCTCAGTAGCGTAGAGTGGGTGCGAAAATGACTAGCTCTACATATCTCCTAATCATGGATGGGGGGTCCGGGGCGGGGTCCCTGTCTCTCCCCTTGCCCCCCCCCCCCCCCCCCCCGGTGGCGGGCCGTGCGTGCGGAGAGCTCTGGTGTTTTTCCCCTTCCTCCTTCTTCTTACCCCTTTTTCTCTCCATCTCCCCTTACCTACCCTTCTAGCTCCCTCACTCCCTTCCTCCTTTTCCCTCCTCTATCATACTTCTTCCTTAAGATGATCTCCAGTAGGTCTGGCTTGAACGTAGAGATGCCCCTGACCCACCCCTAGCATTGCAAAAGACGGAACTTAATTCAACGACCCTCAGCCCTCAGAGCGGGGAAAACAAAATGACCCCCCGATACACAAGCGAGGGCTGCATGAATATCATCCGGCCATAAAGGCGAATAGAACCCAAGACCACTATGGGGGTTGATGGGCGGAGCAGAGACCTATTTTAGGACCCTCTGCAACGACCATACTTCAATGTTTTGTCGTAAAGGACTGATCTTACCAATGCCGCCGGGATGAGTGGGATCGCATGGAAAAAGTGATCCATAGAACTGGGCTGCGTCCCAGATCTAAGCTGACCTATGAACTGGTTTTCTACTTTTCTACTGTAATGTCCTATTTTGCTATCTATACTGTATCGGTTTGAAAATTAAATAAAGAATCAAAAAAAAAAAAAAAAAAAAGGACGTTATTGGCGTCAACTTACCAAGGAGCCATCCACCGGAAAATTCCCCGGACTCAAACCGACCGTACAATCCAGATCTTCTAAGAATGTAGGCATCATGGGATGAGCCTGGGAACCCGGCAAGCATACTAAGGAACCGCATGTCCGGGGCCACCACTGCTTGGACATTCAGTGAGTGGCCCATTTTGCGGTTCCTGGTAAAAATTAAAAAACAAAACATTAGCAATGCAAGGAATAGTGAAACACTAACTAATCACACCCTAAGGAAAACCTGTGGGCCAATATAAATAACACTAACCAAGTACATAAGTATTTGGTACACAAAAAAAGGATATGTATGTTTGAAAAAGTAAAAATTAACTTTGAAGTGTCTATTTCAGGTACACCTTAAAATGTTTCCCTTGGGAACACATGTGAAATTTTGGAGAAACAAAATACGGTCCATTGTTTCACAGGGACTATTTACTAGGAGGGATTAATTACATGGAGGGAATAATTACAAGGAGGGACTTTTTATAAGGTGGGAATAATTACAAGGAGGGACTTTTTACAAGTTGGCTTATTAAAAAATGTAAAATAAAATAAGGTAAAGTAATTGTAAAAATGACAGATTGTACTTGCCTGTAGATATACTCGTCGGCTGCCGGAGGCACCAGGGCAATGTGGGTGCAGCTTAATCGCGTTTCTGGCTACCATGTCATCAGGAAAACAAATATATTTCCGAGTAATGGTAGCCATGCCTTCCAAAAACTTGGATAGCGCGCGGCTCAGCGTAGGCTGGGAAATCCCCATGGAGAGGGCACCCAGCCTCTGGAACGAACCGTTCGCCAGAAATTGCAGGCAGCCAAACATCTTGGTCATACCTGAAATTGCTTGCCCCTTCCTTGTGGTGCGGGCTAACCATGGCCGCAGCTCACTATACAACTTATGGAGGGAAGCGCGATTAAGTCTGGTGAGCTCGAACAGCTCAACGTCATTCATGCCATCGATGTGCATGCGTCGCCGGTGCAATCTGGTCTCGGCCTCCAGACAATTTCAATGCCCATGAGCTGCAGATCCTCATGCTCCTCAAATGCACTAGAGTCGTCCATAGCTGCTAGTCCCGAGGTCAAAATAGTCCCGTAAGGGGATCGCAAAGGAAACGGGTTTATAGGGTGGTGGTCCGTCTGAATGAGACGCAAGCCCATAGCAATAACGTAAGTTATCTGAACGAACTAAAAATATCAGATTTTGTGGGGAAAATGCTCCAAACTAACGCAAATGATCTGATTTGCTTTCGTTCATCGAAAGCGCATATACGCATTTGCCCGAACATTCGTACGAATGAAAAATGGACGAAAAAAAGCAAACAAAAAAGACAAACACACACAAAAACTTTCACAGACAGCTACGGAAGTCCAGACGAATGTGTCACTGAATCGAGCCTAATGTCCCAGACTAACATGGGCCTAAACTCCTAATGAGGCATGATTCAGTGCTAAACTGCTACGCAAGTTATCCCTGGAGAAGCTACGGGCACGTGGCAGAACATGCGGGGATGCATACACATTGAACTCTGGACGTTAATCTGATCTCTCAGTATCAGTATCTCTTACAATTTAGTATATATATCTTCTGGACCTGTCTCACATGTGTACATGTGACATCTGACTCATCTGCAGAGGACAGGATGGCTGGAATAAAAGTGCCCTCAATAGCCTCTGGTGATCAGCAAATCACCTGATCACCACATCCAGGCTTGAACCACAACCTGTGCTTCCCACGCCATCTTGGGCCCAAACAAGGGGTCGGGATTGTGACCCGCCATCATTCACAGGGGCTTAGCCACACCTTCTCCATTCATTGCAATGGAGGGGGGATGCAGAGGCCTGACACTCCCCTTTATTTTAGTGACTGGTGAGGGCGTGGCCACACCCCTGTGACTGATGAGAGGGGGCGGGAGCTAGCATGGAAGTACCATTAAATGGAGTTCAGGCCCAGGGCAATAGGGGAAGCGAAGGCTTTGGCGTGGGCTCGGATCCATCAATGAAATTAGTTTCTGATTGCTGGACTATCAACGATCAGCTGCGGGGGAGAAAAGGTGAGTAGCCTTTTGTTTTTTATTTGGCTGCTGAATCACTTTAAAGTGGACCAATCTCCGCTGATACCGGAATGCTGACTAGGCGTCCCTGGGGCATGCAGATACAGAATGGTCCACTGTTTGAACCTCCTCCAGATCGCTCGCAAGACCCCTTACCTTTCCCCAGTCCCTCACTGTGATCGCATGCTGCCGGCATCCCTGCAGCTGTGCCATGGCCAGCGCTGACCATGGAGGCTGATAGGCTGCTCCACTACAGCCATAGAAAAGAATCCAGAAGAGGTGAGTTCCTCAGAACCGGTTTTGTTTTAAGGGTGCCAATGCCATGCAGGGCAGCCTGGGTCGCACTGGCAGTTGCTGTATAGTAAAGAGGGGCTGTGTTCCACTTTTGAAGGTATGTCCTCAAGGTTCTGAACTTACATAGTATTTTGTTATTATCTTAGCAAATGTGTTTTCGTGGAAGCAGTTGTCATTACCTCCAATCTGCTATTGGCAACTGTACACCAAGAACAGACAAGTGAGCCTGTACACACAGTGGCTATGGCCACAGCTGAGGTGAGGGAGCTTCCTCAACTCTACACATGCCCAGCAGCAGTGTTCTGTGTGTATAGGGCTCTTACTTACTGTAGATCTTGTGTCCGCTCATTTTGCTGAAAAACATGGTGGTAACCCAGAAGGGTTAATTTTTTGGATACTTGAAAAAGTTGATGTGAATTGGAGAGGAGCAGATATTCAAAGGGAACTAGCTAAAAAAGAGATGAAATGGATCTATCAAGTAGATTCACACATCCCGAAGGGTTTGAATATTGAAATAGATCTAAATTGCTTTTTAGTTAATGATTAATCTAAGGATTTTAATTATACTTTGATCATTTAATATTAATTTTATTCTTATTTTAATTAATATAAAGTTCCTCTAGAAAATAAGTTTTTCTCCTCCCCCCCATCTTATATTTATATTTATTTATTTATTTATTTTATTATTTTTTTATCTCACATTATTGTAGACATAAAAGAGTATCCTTTTAATCATGGAGTCATTGAATTTATTAATAATTTATAACAGTGCATTGTAGACAATTTGATATAATTTAATGATATTTAATATATATGTGTATTAGTCATAACTATTTCATTAATGTTTATGTAGGCATATTTTTAAACCAGTTATTTATGCAATATGTTTTAATGTAATTTAATAGTAAAATCCCGTTCCGTTTTTAACATGGTGAAAGTATATTTAATATTCTTATTGGAAACAGAAATAGCAAATATTGCGCAAAATCTATATAGAATTATGCATATTTCAGCTGGCATAATGTAATCTTTCTTGAAGACTGCCGCTGTGTGTACTTTGTTTTTTAGAATCTAATCCTGCAATCTGAAATGAGAGAATTGTTGCCAGCAATATAAGAAACATTTTGCCCTGACAGATGTCAGGCTAAGTTTTGAAGGTGCACAAGTCGATATTAAGCACTACGATGAAAGACCACAACTCCCATAAGCCTTAGCAGCTTTAATACATAAAAAGGAAGCTGCACACATGCATAGTGAAGACCCTGAAGACGAGAAATCGAAACGCGCGTCTGGACTTTACACTTCACTACCAGCTGACTGTGCTGACTGGCTGAAACCAGCTGGAAAGGATTTTATTCATGGACTATTTTATTATCAACTAACGGACTGTGTAGAGCTTATAGACAAGCTCTGAACTTTTGGATACACATCCTGGGACTTCATGCCAGCGCCATATACATAGAGGAGCTGCTGCTGAAGTTTTAAAGGGACCGCTGTATACAATTGACAGATTATTGATTGTGGCACGTTCCATGGTCTGTCTTGCATCTCCACCTTTAATTTGAATAAAAGAAGTCGTCTTTCTACATCACAGAGTGGGATCCTCATCTACTTAAACTATAAGTCATATTCAAAAGTGGCCCAGGTTAGGTGTTTACCGCCGGGCCTGGTGGGTAAGTCCCATTTCATTTTACCTATTTAGAGTCAATTCTATAGTAGGTATGTTACTTTATAAATGTATTGAGTAATAAATATTAAACTGCAAACGCAAAAATCTCATTTGACTTTGCAGTAACAACAATATTTAAGGATACTTGGAAAACAAGGATAAGATTAAACATCCCATCTTATCACACCTGAGCATCCTACAGAAATTAGCGCGCCTGCAGATAGACTGACAGCCACAGGCAGCTTGTCTGTTGTCTGCTAGATCTATCACCTTTATTGTCTTTTCAACCCCACGGTTTAGCCAACCGGTCAGGCTGCAGCTGAGCATTTCTATAAGCGCTGTTCTTTCTTTACTATTTTACTGTAGATCTTGGTTTACAGACTTGGTATACAACAGAAAAAATATACTAAAATATACTTTAAAAAAATAGTAGATCAACTCAGCACCTTGAGGGCATCATTTTGGTACACAAGAAAATATATACTTTCAAAACTTTCATTGAAAGTGGAATTTCCCTTTAAGTGATTTTTACATTTTAAAATGGAACAAAACCCCAAATTTTGACTATCCCGGGTTTTGTACTATTTCCCGGGGACATCCTGATTTGGGATGCCCCATTGTGTGACACCCCCCCCCAAGTTCGCTGGTAACAGGTAACGCCTTTCCCCGGTCCAATAGCATATTGCGGGGCACTTGTCCAATCAGAGCTGTTTGCCGTGCCTATGTGTTTCAGGTGTTCTGCATGGGGAGTGCAAGTTGGCGCATCCCCAGCAGTGTCTGCCCTTCCGTCCCAACTTATCTGAATAGCTGTGGAAGGAGCGTGCCCACAGCCTAAACATGCTGGGGATGCGTCCTCTCTCGCTCCCCATTGCATAACATCAAAAGCCGTTTGGCGAATGACATGACAAATGTCTCTGATTGGACAAGAGGCCATGCACGCGCTGTTGGACGGGGGAAAGATAAGCTGTTACTGGCCAACTGGGGGGTTTCACACTGCAGGGCATCTTGATTTGGGATGCCCCAGGGGATGGCAGCACTGGGTTTTGTTCCACTTTAACACCCACGTCTGCTATTGTGTTTTCCAGCTCCAACTAATGATCTATCTTATTGTTCCCATATCCTAGTAGTTAGTAGTTCGCAGTAAGGCCCCTTTCACTCCTAACCATTTGCGTCACATTGGCATAAAAATACTTCCAATTTGTCATAAATAAATAACACAGCCCATTAAAATAATGTTTCACATCACTGTGCTGTGGTTTGCAAAACCATGCATGTAGCATAAGGCCACTGTGGGCACAGCGCAAGGACACAGCCGCTTCCACCTTATTGGCAGAGGACGAAGCGGCGGTGGAGGGCGAGTGCGGAAACATGGGAGGGCGCAGTGGCAGCAGAAAAGGATGAGATGGAGGCAGCGGCTGGGGACCAGTGACGATGGATCGGGAGGTGATGGTGAGTACGGCTCTTTCACCACACGCTGCACAAGTGCAATACATGTAATTTACCTGCAGTGCCCATAGACCATTGATTTATATGGGCTCAATTTCTGGCTGTTTATACTCCAACATGAAGCAAACGGCTAAGTGTAAAAAGTGCCTAAGATCGACTGGAATGCTAGGTCTATAGAAACTTGTTAGTTTGTATTCACACAATCATCACTAGGGGGCAGTATAGGATCTTATTAGAGCAGAGTGTTGTGTAGCTGAACAGTTATAGAAAGCCTGGGAAAAGGGGAAATAGTAATCCTGTATAGAATATAATAAATGATAAAATGTTAAATCATAAATCACATAACCTTTGAAGCATAGATTACACAAACCTGCCAAACTAAAATTATACTATAGATAATCCTGACTGAGTAGATGTTCATGATGTTCATAATGCAGTTGGGTGGGTGCCAGTTTAGGACCCTTAAATTCATACAAAAAGGTGACTCCTAAATGGTTACTTAAAAGTAACTATCGTGCACTTATCCCACATACCTCAGATCATGGGTGCCCTCAGACACAAGACATGCCACTTACCTTCCACCCACTCCCAAGCTGCACATCACTCACCGTAGTGCTGGTATGAGAGGTGGGGTGGAGCAGGGGGGCAGGGCCACCACTAGACATCCACAATGTCTGCCCCCCGTAAACAAATGTATAAGTACATTTTTTATGTTGCCCAAAACATTTTAAAGCAGAGCAAAACCCAGGATTTTGACTAGTCTGAGCTTTGATTCTCACACCGAAGGCATCCTGAATTGTGATATTTTGGGAGCCAAACTATACAGTCTGTAGTGCCTGGCTCCCATAACCTAGACCTGTGCTGGAGGTGTGTGTGTGTGTGTGTGTGTGTGTGTGTGTGTGTGTGTGGTTTAACAACTAAATTTAAAGTAGACCAAAACCGTCCCTGGAGTCTACGAGATGCTAGCAGTTAAAGAATTCACAGAACCCCCCTGGGCCCACATCCCCTATAAGCACCTGATGGTGGCCCGTCGCTCTTATTGAGACAAGCGCCTTGGTACACCAGAAAGTTCCGTACAGAGGCACCTATTTATCCCAATGGGAGCTTGCTGCACTGAGGCCATGTCCACGAGCTGTGCTGGCTTCTCATACTAGCGCTGTGGATGAGATGTGCCCCGTGGGAGTGGGTGGGAGGCTGATGGGATTTCTCGTGCCTGAGGTTACAGCTGATCTGACATCTGTGGCTTGTAGCTAAGGAGCTGGGGAGGCAAGTGTGGCAAGCATGGAAAATGAGACAGGAGAGATAGATAGCAAGTTAGGTTCCCTTTCGGGAAAGTCCAAAAGCTTTAGCATAGGACACAGGGAGTCTTTAGGAGTGTAGGGTCCTGCCTCTTTTGAGAGTCCTCACACTTTTTCCTACGACCAACCGTTCCTGGTCTCCTCCCCCTTAGATGTTAAAATGGAGCGTGTGACACCTTTGATGGTAAGATGTCTGCCCATTCTGATGCTCACCTTATTCCCTCTCAACAGGGGTCAGCTTCTGTCCCTTCTGTGGTAAGGTGCAAGGGGCCGTTATTGACGGCAGGTATGTAGCACCAATGTACCTGGCATTGGTGCAGTAAAGCCGTGTAGTCTGATTTCCAGCATCAGCTGCTGGTGGCAGTTTGCTGCTGTTGCTTTAGAATAGCCGAAAGGCTAACCTGGGACGGCTTTACTGGGATGGAGTAGAGCAGGGTGGGACTCCATCTCACTACCCAGGTCCGGGTTTTGCGGGCTGTTTAAATAGCCTGGGGAATCAGCTGTGGCGGGTCCTTTGTCTAGAGCTCACATGGGAGTGAGACTCTGTGAGCCTGGCTGAAATCTCCTGTGGAGGCTGTTTCATGCGGACCTGAGGCCTATTTGGACTGTAAACAGGACGTTTGCTCAAGGACTAAAAGCTGTTTGCCTGATTGAATCATTTATGCGGCTGTTTCCTGAAAAGGTGATGTAACCTGTATGGACATATGCTTTTGTGGATTTATGTGTGAAATAAACACAGACTTTACTTTGAACTGTTTGCCTCCGCCTCTATACTGCTGACACCCGGTCGCCTACCAGAGCTAATCTCCACATTTGGTGTCGGATGCGGGCACAGCAGTGAGGCCGTTGCTAGGAGCAACCGACGAAAAAGTTTTTGTTTTGTGCATGTCCTATATTAAACCTGCCAGGCTGCTACCTGGGACTGCAGACAAAATGGAGGCAGTCCTGAAAGCGCTCTTGGAGGCGAATCGGCAGCAGCAGGAGACCAACTAGCTGTTTTTGCAACATATGATGGGGCAGCAAGCTGCAGGTGCGCCCAAAAGTATTCCTGATGCCCGGAAAGCTGTCCGCTCGGCGCTCACAAAAATGACCCCTTCAGATGACGTTGAGACTTACCTGGCGGTGTTTGAAAAGGTGGCTGCAAGGGAGAAGTTGCCGCATGACCAGTGGGCTGATGTCATCGCTCCATTTCTGGCGTCTGGACCCCAGCAGGTGTTGTTTGATCTCACAGAGGACCAAGCCGCTGACTACCCGACTCTGAAGGGTGAGATACTGGCGAGACTGGGGGTGAATGTGTGGGTTCGGGCTCAGCGGGTGCATCAGTGGAGCTACCAGTCGGCAGAGCCCGCCCGACCCCAGTATTATAAACTGCTGCACCTGCTGCAAAAATGGCTGCAGCCGGAGTTGTTAAGCCCCACTGCCATGTTGGACCGCTTGCTGGCGGACATGTTTTGGAGGGCTTTACCGCACCCTCTTCAGCACTGGGTTGGCCAGGTATCCCCTGACAACGCACTAGGGATGGTGGACCTAGTGGAGCGATATGAGGCCACCAGGAACTTGCAAGGCGGCTCCATGAGGAGGGATTCGGGGAAACCCCGGAGGTCCCCGCCCCAGCTCAGGCGAGTGGTGTCCCCTAAACCCTCTCAGGACCTACCCCCCAAAGTCCCTGCCCAAGTGTTGTGTTGGGGATGTAAGGAGCCGGGACATATCAGAGCCAATTGTCCCCACCAGGGGGAGCCCATGGACGTGAACTTTGGTTACCGCCCTTCCATGTATGCCAGGAGGCTGTGTGCTGCCGGTGTCCCTGAGCTTGTGGGGCAAAGTCACCTCTGTCAGGTGAAAGTGGGAGACACCCTGGCTGTGGCCCTTTTGGACTCGGGGAGTATGGTTACCCTGGCGAGACCCGCCTTAGTACTGCCCGATGAGTACACTGGGCGGAAAACCGGGGTTTTGTGCATTCATGGGGACTTGAGAGACTATGCCACAGCACAAGTGTCTCTCACCACCGTCTCCGGCAGCTGGAAACATGAAGTCGCTGTCGCCGCTAAACTCCCGTATGAACTGATTATTGGGAGAGACTTTCCAGGGTTCAGGTCACTGTGGGCCAAGCTGGCAGTTCCGGAAACCCGCGAGGCGGGTGTGTCCCCAATAGACTGGCCCTACTCAGGGGAGACCCCGGTGCCCTGGGAACCGGAATCAGGAGGCACCGTGGAAGAGGTGCCCGTCCCTAAAATGGAAGAGAGGGAGTCAACCCCACTAAATGTTATGGTTGGAGATGTGGAAGAGTTGGCAACAGGTCCAGAGTTGGCAGATCTCCATGTCTCCACAACTAACTTTGGTACCGCTCAACACCAGGACCCGACCCTGTCTCGGGCCTGGGAGAATGTTCTTGAGGTGGAAGGTGAACCACAACAGCCAGGGGCGGAGTTACAGTTTCCTCGCTTTGTGGTTCACCAGGAAATGTTGTACCGAGTAAACAAGGTACGTGAAGAGGTGGTGGAACAATTGGTGGTACCCAATCCATATCGCAAATTGGTGTTGGATTTGGCCCACCAACATGTTCTGGGTGGACACCTAGGGCAGCAGAAAACACTGGACCGCGTTTTACAACGATTCTACTGGCCCAGTGTGTAGAAGGAGGTGGAGAGATATTGTGAGTCCTGCCCAACATGTCAGATGACCAGCCCTCAGCCTCATTACCGTGGTCCCTTAGTTCCTCTCCCAGTTATTGAGGTACCCTTTGAGCGGATTGCCATGGATCTAGTGGGTCCAGTGCCAAAATCCGCTAGAGGGCACCAACATATTCTGGTGATCTTGGACTATGCCACGCGGTACCCTGAGGCAGTGCCCCTGCGTCACACCTCTGCCAAGCTCATTGCTAAGGAGCTTATGGAAATGTTTTCCAGAGTAGGTCTGCCTAAAGAGGTCCTGACCGATCAAGGTACCCCGTTTATGTCGAAAGTAATGAAAGAGCTCTGTAAACTGCTGCAGGTGAAACAGTTGCGGACATCCGTTTACCACCCGCAAACAGACGGCCTAGTAGAACGGTTTAATCAAACTTTAAAGACCATGTTAAAAAGGGTGGTCGCCAAGGATGGGAAGAATTGGGACTTGCTGCTGCCCTATCTGATGTTCGCAGTGCGAGAGGTGCCCCAGGCCTCTACGGGGTTCTCGCCCTTCGAACTCTTATACGGTCGACATCCACGGGGCCTGTTGGATATAGCCAAGGAGGCCTGGGAACAGCAACCCACACCCCACAAAAGTGTGGTAGAGTACGTGACTCACCTACAGGAACGGATAGAGACCGTCTTGCCGCTTGTCAGAGAACACATGGAGGCAGCGCAGCGGGCCCAAAGCAGGGTTTATAATCGGCAAGCCAGGGTACGGAACTTTAACCCCGGTGACAGAGTTGTGGTTCTGGTACCCACGGTGGACAGTAAATTTCTAGCTAGGTGGCAGGGTCCCTATGAGGTCATTGAAAAAGTTGGGGAAGTGACTTACAAGGTACATCAGCCTGGGCGGAGGAAGCCCGAGCAGGTGTACCATGTAAACCTGCTGAAACTATGGAAAGACAGGGAGACCCCTGGGGGTGACAGTCCCCGACCAGGTATGGTGGGGGTGGAGCTTCCCATTCCTCGGTCTGTTATTAGAGAAGCAGTAGTCGAGGTGAAAACTGGCGACAACCTCTCCTCTAAACAGACTCAGGAAGCCAGGGAGTTTATTAGCAGAAACACGGACGTGTTTTCAGAACTCCCTGGGCGCACTTCGGTCATCCAACATGATGTTGTCACGGAACCTCAGGTCAAGGTCCGGTTGAGGCCTTACCGGGTACCTGAGTCCCGGCGACAAGCTATCGCGGAGGAAGTGCAGCAAATGCTCCGGTTAGACGTGATCGAAGAATCAAAGAGTGAGTGGGCCAGCCCCATAGTCTTGATTCCTAAGCCCGATGGTACGTTGCGGTTCTGTAACGATTTCCGCAAACTTAATGAAGTTTCCAAGTTTGATGCCTACCCTATGCCCCGGGTAGATGAACTCATTGAGAAGCTAGGCCAAGCCAGGTACTTTTCGGTTTTGGACCTCACAAAAGGGTACTGGCAGGTGCCCTTGACTGAGGCTGCCAAGGAGAAAACAGCCTTTATTACACCAGAGGGACTGTTCCAATACAAGGTGTTACCCTTTGGGTTACACGGCGCTCCCGCTACGTTCCAAAGGTAAATGGATATTGTCCTCAGGCCACACCGTCGGTATGCTTCGGCATATCTGGACGATATAATTATCCATAGCACGGATTGGGAAAGTCACCTACCCAAAGTCCAGGCCGTAGTGGATTCCCTCAGGAAGGCTGGGTTGACGGCAAACCCGAAAAAATGTGCTTTAGGCCTAGAAGAAACAGACCTGTTAAAGGGACGCAAGTCTGTCATGGTGAAGTGGAATGAACAGGCCGAAAAAGCGTTCTCCGCTTTGAAGTCTGCCCTGTGTGGGTCTCCGGTGTTGGTGACACCCGACTTTAAGAGGGAGTTCATAGTGCAGACCGATGCCTCCGAGGTAGGTCTCGGTGCTGTACTGTCTCAGGAAGTCAACGGGGAGGAGCACCCCGTTGTCTACATGAGTCGCAAATTAACACCCGCGGAGACCCGGTATAGTATAGTGGAGAGGGAGTGTTTGGCCATTAAATGGGCCCTGGAGTCTCTTCGCTACTACTTGCTGGGGAGAAGGTTCCGTCTGATTACGGACCACTCTCCCCTCAAGTGGATGTGCCAGGCTAAGGACAGAAATGCCAGGGTCACTCGATGGTTCTTGTCATTACAAAACTTCAAGTTTACAGTAGAGCACAGAGCGGGACGATTATTGGGTAACGCGGATGCCCTGTCCAGAGCACATTGTTTGGCATGTGTCCACCCCCTCAGGGTTGAACAAAGGGGGGGGGGGTATGTGGTAAGGTGCAAGGGGCCGTTATTGACGGCAGGTATGTAGCACCAATGTACCTGGCATTGGTGCAGTAAAGCCGTGTAGTCTGATTTCCAGCATCAGCTGCTGGTGGCAGTTTGCTGCTGTTGCTTTAGAATAGCCGAAAGGCTAACCTGGGACGGCTTTACTGGGATGGAGTAGAGCAGGGTGGGACTCCATCTCACTACCCAGGTCCGGGTTTTGCGGGCTGTTTAAATAGCCTGGGGAATCAGCTGTGGCGGGTCCTTTGTCTAGAGCTCACATGGGAGTGAGACTCTGTGAGCCTGGCTGAAATCTCCTGTGGAGGCTGTTTCATGCGGACCTGAGGCCTATTTGGACTGTAAACAGGACGTTTGCTCAAGGACTAAAAGCTGTTTGCCTGATTGAATCACTTATGCGGCTGTTTCCTGAAAAGGTGATGTAACCTGTATGGACATATGCTTTTGTGGATTTATGTGTGAAATAAACACAGACTTTACTTTGAACTGTTTGCCTCCGCCTCTATACTGCTGACACCCGGTCGCCTACCAGAGCTAATCTCCACACTTCCTATTGGGCAGAGCGATTGGAGTCATCCACTGTGTGATTGGTTCATATGGGATTCTCTGTCTTTAGGTACCTGAAAGTTGGTCCATATGATATCCCCATCTGTCCTGGGATTCCAAAGGGAGGAGGAATGAGGAGGACATCCCATGGAAGGGGGACAGGGGCAGAAGATGGGCTCTGTTTCTGCTTTCCATGGTAGGGTGATTTCTGATAACCCTCACTGCATTACTTTGTTTATGCTGGGGAGTTTTATGAGGGGAAAAAGTCATCCCAGCTGACCCTGTTTGCATGCAGGGGGTTATATGGAGGAGCAGGGGGAGACATGAGGAGATTTATATAGAGAAGGGGGATCAGCTAGACCGAAAAACACAAACTATACACACACACACTATATATATGCGTCAATATACACACCACAAGATCATCCGTGTAGGCCACTGCAAAAGCCTCCAGATCCCCCCCAGAAGCTCATTGATGAGCCTCTGGAAGGTAGTGGGAGCATTTTTCATCTCAAGCAGCATCACTACGGATGAAATAAATAAGCCGAAAGGAGTGATAAAGGCTGCCTTTGCCAGTACTCTCTGCTCAGGTCCATGATTTTGATATAGTGGGCAGCTGCCAACTTATTCAGCAGCTCATCAATCCTGAGCATGGGGTAGTCATCAGAGGTGGTTATGGCATTTAGATTCCTGTAGTCCACACAGAACCGGGTGGTCCGGTCCTTCTTGCAGACTAAGGCCCTTATTCATCAAGCGATAGCGCCAGGTAGTGTCTGACGAGCGCCAGGTAGCGGCAGCTAACGGCGACTACCGACTCAAGTACGCCCGGCGGCGGTCACAATGACGCATTTATCAAGCAAAATGAGGCTAGCGCCGGCGAGAGCGACGGCTAGCGCGGCATTCATCATGAAGCCGCCTGGACCGAACAGCGCCGCTGCAAATTCCCTCACAGCGCCAGGTATGAGCTGTCGCTCCCTGGCGATGTCCAATGCTTTTCAATGGAGCAATCTATAATTATTCATAATTAATTGGTATTAATTTTTTTTTTTTTTTTTTTTAATGTCAAAAAATCGGAGACCACTTCTGCAATGTTAGGATTTATTTTTAAGTAAAAAAAAAAATTAAAAAAAATATGTGCAGAATTGATCTAACAGGTCTGAGATTAATGTATTCATATTACAAAATGATTCTAAAAACATGTATAATGTTACATTCAAAAAATATGGTTGTTTAGGGGTTAAAAACTAGTTAATACACATCGCCGCCAGCGCTCTGGGGTTTAAACAAGGAATGGACAGCGACAGCACATTCGGAGCAGGATTTGTTGATGAATATGAAGCTAGCCGTTCGCTCTGGCCATTCGTTGTCAGGCGCTCACATACAACGCTGGACCTGTGAAACAGCGACCCCCCAGCCCGTATTCAACATTACCGCACACCGACTGAGTCGCTGTCATCAAGCTAATGCCGGCCAAGCACAGCGAATACTGGCTGGCGCTGAAAAAATCACGCTACAGTCGCTCATCTGTCGCTACCTGGCGCTATTAATGAATCGGCCTCTAAGACTACAGGCGATGCCCATGGGCTTTGGGATTTCTTAATGACACCTGGAGTAAGCATCTCCTCGCTTTCCCTTTTTTTTTTTATCTGTGTTACTTCCAAGGTCACATGGTAAGCAGTCTTTCTGCTGGGTTCCAGCTGGGTCTCCCTGTGAAAGTGTCAGGGTACATCCCTAGCACTTTTCCCAGTTGGGCTCTCGGCACTGACATTCAGGTCAGCCCCACACTCTCGGGTACCCTTTGGTAGATCTAAGAAGGGGTCTGGTCCCTCATGATCAGACTGACTGCACACCGGCATTATGTGTGCTGTCCTTTCATGATGAGCCTTTAGTATATTCACATTAAAGGCCTTCTGACTACTTTCCCCCAGACTGCTTGTAGCTTGTTTTGTTTAGTAGGACATATACCTTTTCACCTACATTGTATGTCCGCTCTCGAGCAAGGCAGTCATATCAACTTTTCTCTTTGGCTTGGGTTTGTGCCATGTTGCCCGTTAACATTTCCCCCAAGGCTTCCATTTTGTCCTAGAACTGTAGGACATAATCCACAACAGACACCTCACCCGCCTCCCGTAAAGGAGCTCAAATGGGGAGATGTCTGTGGACTCCTGCGGTACCTCTCTGTAGGCAAACAAAAGATAAGGCAAGTATTGTTCCCAGTCTCTCCCCTGTGACTCCACAAAGGTTTTGAGCATCTGTTTCAGAGTCCCATTGATATGCTCACACAGATATGCCTCATCTGTATTTTCCCGCAGAGAGTCTGCATCAGGTCAGACATGAACTACGCCTCTTATCGCTCATGAGTTCAGTGGGGAATCCCACTCTTGTGAAGATTCCCAGTAGGGCATCTGCTACCTTGTCCTGGGGGAGGAGAGCACCACAGCTTCTGGGTACCGGGTGTCATAGTCCACTAATGTCAGTACTTATCATCTGCCTGAACTGCTGGGGACAGCCAGCGGCCCAATGATGTCCACTGTTACCAGCTTAAATGGCTCATTAATTATGGGCAACGGCTGCAAAGGAGGTCTTCTGCACATCCCGAGTCTTGCCAACAGGCTGGCAGATGGTGAAGGACCGACAGTACGTGGCTATGTCGGCCCCCATGTTAGGCCAGAAAACATCTGTGTTATTCAGGCCCTGGTTTTGGAGATGCCCAATTGGCCTGCTAGCGACATTTCATGGGCCACCTTTAGGGGGGATCCCCGGAACTGCTTACCAGTCCTTACTCCCCATCTACACGGGACAGATCTTCCTGGCACATCTTTGCATTATCCCAGTAGACCCTTTGGCCCCATCCTCTGGAGAGCTGTAAGCTAGGCTTCTAAGCTGGTCCAGACTCAGGTTGGCTTGCAGGGCTTGTTCGAAAGTGGCACTACCTGTCCCAGCTGTGTGTCCCATGGTTAACAGAGTGAACAGAGAGAGTGGCTGAATTTCAGGGGAGGCAGTGTCAATTGGCTCAGAGTGAGCAGGAGGGTCATATAGATCCCCTTCCGGCTCTGTGGCCAACGCCATTCTTGCAGCATCAGCTCTGGTAAATGCAAGTACAGGCGCTATCACATTAACAGGGGAACGTGTGACATTTACATCCTGATCACTTACCTGCCCAGGTCCACTGACCTTTTCCTCTCCCACTCTGGAAGAATAAGACATCCCCAACTTCTCTCTCTTTGCCTACCCCTATGGTTCCCTGATGCCTCACCTGCATCTTTGCAGGTTGCCTGCAAGGGTTCGGAGGACAGATTTGGTGACTCAACAGAATCAGCGGCGGGCTCATAGTAAGAGACTAGCCTGCACAGGTCCCCGTCGAGCAACACAGCCGTGGGTATCTCATCAGATACCCCTACTTCTTTCATCACTCTATCCGCCCCCCCCCAATCAATGTACACCCTTTCCCGAGGTACATGGGGACGGACTCCCCCCACTCCAGTGAGGGTCAGGAATCTCTCTGGGATTAGAATTTCTTCACCGATTAGGTCCAGATGGACCAAGGCACCTCTGGTGTCCCAAAGCCCGGTGACCACTCGATTGCCAACCACCACGGGTTGTAAGTTGGCATTGTTGGGCCTGGCATCACCAGCACCATCATCACAGAAGAGCGGGGAGTGCTTGTCTGGCTAGCTGCCGCTGTCCTTTTTCCCTCTGGACAATCCAATCGGAGATGCCCAACCTTCCCACAGATGTAACAGGCGTGGGGTTTTGCAGGGTCCCACTTGACACCAGGGGCTTCACGGAAATCTTCTGGGGGGTCTGACTAGCCTGCGGTGACTGTCAGGTGGGAGGCAGTCTTTCTCCTTTCCAGCCATTAGGGGGGCGCACTATGGCCATCAGACAACCGGATGTGCACATAACAGTTGGTCAGTTCTGCTGCTTCTCTGGACAAATTGGATTTGCGCTCCAACACAAACTGTATAAAGTCAGGGTGGCAAACATGTATGAATTGGCCTTGCACCATCAAGTTCTCCGGGGTGTCATAACTGCCCATTTGGTGGCCGTGGACCCACTGCCGGAAGGTGTTGCCCAGTCACACCAGCAGGTCTAGGTAACTGTCTGCAGACCCCTTTTGTAGTGATCGGAAATGCCGGCAGTAGACCTCTGGGGTGAGCTGATACTTGGAAACAATTGAATCTCTTATAGCATCAGACTCCCCATCTTTCCTTGTATACAACTCCACGAAGGCCCCCAAATCCTTGCCCCTCAGTCACGGGGTTAAGTATAATGCCCACTGAGACTGTGGCAAATGATGCTGGCGGCATATCTTTTCAAATGACTGCAGGTACAAATCCATGTTGCAGTTTGTGTCCATTATGGGGAATCCAAAGTTGGAAGGGCACTGAAGGTGAGCGAGGAGAAGGGTCAGGGGTGTTTTGCCGGATTTTAGCCATTTCTAGCTCATGGCAGCAGGCAGTTTCCCATTCAGCCTGGCGCTCCAGGAACTGTAGATAGTGGGACCCCATAGGAACAGGCTCTTCTCCAGCAACCTCCTCAGTCAGGGAAGGATCAGCAATGCTGGAACATGCAAGCCCGTTTGCGTCTGTGCCCCCAAATTTTCTTCATGGAGTGATTGCACAAGTTGGTCTTTGGTTTGATCATAAATGGGCAATTGTTTGCGCTGGCATTCATTGATGAAATTGTCTTTGCTCATTCGCTTGTACTGTGCCAGCCCAGACATGTTAGCAAAAATAAAACAATAGGACAGAAAAAAAAGAGGTAACAATCGCTATCTACTTATTTATAGTCAGAACTATGCACTGATAAAAGAACTGAGGGTTGTGAACAGAGGGTTCACAAATTTCTGACACATGAGACATACTGGCTTGCAACTCTGTTTTGGTACTCAACAAGTCTCACCCCCCCATACAGCCAGAAACATCCTCCCTAGTGCTGATGAGAGCCTAAAGCTCGAAACACGTGTCCACTAGTTGGATCTGTCTGCCTGTGTAAAGTTAAAGCTAATCCTTGGCATTGTACCCTTAGTGTTTCTAAGGGCCTTGAATGGCACAGAGACATAAAGAGATGATTTACATAGCTCCGCCTGCTGCAAGGATAGATGGGTAATGCTATCTGTCCTTGTATTGGGTACTGTGCAAATACTTTCCATTTTAGGAAAGCTCCTCTCTTCCTTTACCCAAGTAGAGGGTCTTTTGGTCTCTTTAGCCCCCCTATATTAAGCCTAACATGGGTCTCTCCACATACTGGCTTGCAACACATGAGACCTAATTTGTAGGGTTTAGGTTGGACCTGACAACTCCCTTATGTTTGTATACTGTGCTTTTTCTATGGCACCAACCTATACTTTAGCTTATTGCTCTTCTCATTTTCTCGTTACTGTTTTATTAGAAACAGTATGTTCACAGAAGGTCAGCTTCAATGCTCTGCTGACACTTATTTGGTATAGGACAATACTGCTAGTTTGCCACAAGTAAGAAAATATATCCACACAATTAGCACTAGGGGGCAGTATAGGATCATATTGGTGTATCGTGTACCTGCAATATTCAGTAGGTGTATAGTGTAGCTGAACACAACTGTTTTGGATGTGGAAGGTGCAGTATTAATGCTGGATACATTGTAATCAATTATACATTGTTTTTGTAGCCCTTGGCTCTGTTCACATCTGGTTGGACGAGGCAGCGGAAGGGCAGGTAAGTATGTAGATAAAAATGAAAACTTTTGCTTTTGACATTTAGGGGGTGATCTTCTTTGTTCCCTACCGTTCGCTGCTTTGCACAAAAGTATGATCACCAAATACGCGTTACATGTATGACAGACCGATGATGCATGCGTGACAGACCAGCGAGTAAGCAAAACTTACTGCAGCGAATACCAGTGAACACAGATTCCCCGCAGTTTGCCAGTCAGAATGTGTGGTATTTACTAGCAAGCAGGATGCTCTTGACAGCGGGCGAACTGTGCCAGCGCAATTTGCTGTAGCAAAACCAGAAATCTTGCTAGAAACCTGTTACGACCCGGAAGGAACAAATGAAGCGTGGACCCACTGGAACTGTGAAACTGTTGGTGAGTACCGCGTCAGGGAAGCGGGGTCTAAGGAGCCACCGGTTTTCACCAGAGCCCGCCGCGAAGCAGGTTGGTCTTGTGCGGCTGATGACTCCCAGGTCGCTACCCCCCAACGGCGGCACAGTTCCACAATTTGCCGAGGTGTTGTACAGCAGAGATAAACGATGGTCACGGTGAGTAGCCAGATTCAGGGCAGGCAGCGAGGGTTCAGCAGCGAGTAGACAAGCCGTGATCGGGACAGGCAGCGGAGGTTCACAGACGAAGAGACAGACCGAGGTCGGGACAGGCAGCGGAGGTTCGTGGTCAAAAGGTAAGCCGAGGTCATACACAAGAAAGCCACAGATTAACTACAGACAATCACGGAAACACACCGATAATCCGGCAGAGGAAGAAGGGCTGGCCAGAATAAAAAGGAAGTGTCATTACCGGATTGGACGGCCGGACACCAATTAGTGATGCACTGGCCCTTTAAATTCAACAGTATTGCGGCGCGCGCCCCCTAGTGGCCGGGGACGTGCGCGCAGGAGAGGCAGGGAGGAATGAGGAAGTGAGGGAGCCGCCCGCAGACCCCGGCAGCCACGCCGGACGGAGGGCAGGACATCAGGTAAGAGAGGGGCGCTGCCAGGAAGGGAAATAGCGCTCGGGCTAGGGGAAACCCGGCGGGGAAAGCCGCGGGGAGGAAGCGCGGCTCTCGCCCCGGGAGAGGGACGGCAGGAAGCGCCATGAGGCGTCTCTGCAGCGCTCGCCCTAACAGTACCCCCCCCCTTTGGTCTCCCCCTCTTCTTAGGACCAAGGAAGTCCGAAATAAGGGTCCGATCAAGGATGTTTTCCTCCGGTTCCCAGGATCTCTCCTCAGGGCCGTAGCCCTCCCAATCCACCAAGAAATAGCGTCTTCCTCTGGAGATTTTAGAAGCAAGTATTTCTTTGACCGTAAAGGTATCTTCAGTACCTGCGACTGGCTTAGGTTCCAATAATTTGGGGGAAAAACGATTAACAGTCACCGGTTTGAGAAGAGAGACATGGAAGGAATTGGTTATGCGAAGAGAGGGTGGCAGATGCAACTTGTAACAGGCAGGGTTGATACGTTGTTGGATCTTAAAAGGTCCCAAGAAGCGAGGACCAAGTTTGTAACTGGGGATTTTAAAACGAATATACTTGGCCGAAAGCCATACCCTATCCCCCGGTGAGTATAAAGGAGGAGTCCTTCTCTTCTTATCAGCCTGGATTTTCATACGAGACACGGCTTGTTCCAGAGAATGCTGTGTTTCACGCCAGATGGAAGAAAACTGGTGCGAAAGATCATCGACCGCAGGTACCGAGGAGGGCGTTAGTAAAGGCAGAGGAGGAAGGAGATGACGACCATAGACTATAAAGAAAGGGGATTTTCCGGTGGATTCAGAGTCCTTAAAGTTATAAGAAAACTCTGCCCAGGGCAGCAGGTTCACCCAGTCATCCTGGCGAGCGGAAACAAAATGGCGTAGATACAGCCCCAAAGTTTGATTTACCCTCTCCACTTGGCCATTGGATTGGGGATGATACGAGGAAGAAAAGTCCAACTTCACCTTTAATTGATTACAGAGAGCCCTCCAGAATTTCGATACGAATTGAACTCCCCTGTCGGAGACAATGTGGGTTGGGAGCCCATGTAGACGGAAGATGTGTTTAAGGAAATTCTTTGCCAATAGGGGAGCAGAAGGTAATCCAGGCAACGGAATGAAATGCGCCATCTTCGAAAATCGGTCCACCACTACCCAGATGACGGTATTGCCCTGAGAAGGCGGGAGATCGGTGATAAAATCCATGGCGATGTGAGACCAGGGGATGTCCGGAATGGGAAGTGGTTGGAGAAGACCTGCGGGACGTTGACGAGGGGTCTTGTTGCGCGCACACGAAGTGCAGGCTTGTACGAATTCTGCGGCATCGTTTGCTAACGTGGGCCACCAGTAGTATCTGGAGATGATGGCGCAGGTCTTCTTGATTCCAGGGTGACCAGCAGTATGGGAGGCATGACCCCATTTTAGTATTAATAGGCGACGAGAGACAGGTACGAAAGTCCTCCCCGGAGGACCTAATACTAGAGCAGCGGGAGCAGAGTGAACCAGACGATCGGGTGGAATTATAAACTGAGGAGAAGAGACCTTATCCGAGACATCCGAGGAACGGGAGAGAGCGTCTGCCCTGATGTTTTTTGCAGCTGGACGGAAGTGGATCTGGAAATTAAAGCGTGCAAAGAAGAGTGACCAACGGGCCTGTCGAGGGTTTAAGCGTTGTGCGGATTCCAGATAAGAGAGGTTCTTGTGGTCAGTAAAAATGGAAATTGGGTAGATAGACCCCTCGAGGAGATGTCTCCATTCTTCCAGCGCCAATTTGATGGCTAATAGCTCTCTATCTCCAATGGTGTAGTTCCTCTCGGCAGGAGAGAAGGTTTTAGAAAAGAATCCGCAAGTTCGAGCTTTGCCGGACGAGGATCGTTGCGTAAGTACTGCTCCAGCTCCGACGGAAGAGGCATCCACCTCAAGAGCGAAAGGACGAGACGGGTCAGGTCTGGAAAGTACCGGTGCCGAGGCGAAGGCCTTTTTTAATGCAAGAAAGGCTGCTTCAGCCTGCGGAGACCATGCCTTGGGATTGGCTCCTTTTTTGGTGAGGGCCACGATGGGGGCTACTGTCGTGGAAAAGTGTAAAATGAACTGGCGGTAATAGTTCGCGAATCCCAAGAATCGCTGGATTGCACGAAGACCGACTGGTCGAGGCCATTCAAGGACCGCCTTTAACTTGGCAGGATCCATCTGGAGACCTTGAGCAGAAACTATGTACCCCAAAAAAGGTAATGCGGTTTGATGAAAAAGGCATTTCTCGAGCTTAGCATAAAGATGGTGTTGCAGTAAACGAGACAAGACTTGTCTGACGTGCTGATGGTGTTCTTCGATGGACGAGGAGAAGATGAGAATGTCGTCAAGATAGACCACAACACAGGTGTACAACAGGTCCCGAAAAATGTCGTTAACAAACTCCTGAAAAACTGCGGGGGCATTACAGAGGCCGAAGGGCATAACGAGATACTCAAAATGACCGTCTCGCGTGTTGAAGGCCGTCTTCCATTCATCACCCTCTCGTATGCGGACTAAGTTATAGGCGCCTCTCAGATCCAATTTTGAAAAAATCTTAGCTCCGCGAAGACGATCAAAAAGTTCGGAGATCAAGGGCAATGGGTAACGGTTTTTTACCGTAATTTTATTGAGACCCCGGTAATCGATGCAGGGCCGAAGGGACCCGTCCTTTTTCTGTACAAAGAAGAACCCCGCTCCAGCTGGGGAAGAGGATTTCCTAATGAACCCCTTTTGTAAATTCTCCCGAATGTACTCCGACATTGCTTGGGTTTCAGGGACAGACAGCGGATAGATGCGTCCGCGAGGAGGAGTGGCGCCAGGTAGAAGATCAATCGGGCAATCGTAAGGGCGATGAGGCGGAAGTGCCTCAGCTTGCCTCTTGCTAAATACGACGGAAAAAGACCGATAAACTTCAGGTAGACCCGGTAATGGAGTCGTGGGAGCTGTAATTTGGACTGGCAAAGACGTAAGGCAGTTCTTAACACATGTTGCGCCCCAGGACTTGATGTCCCCAGTGGACCAATCCAAGGTAGGGTTATGGTGCTGGAGCCACCCCAAGAGAAGCGGCGAGGTACAGTGGGGTAATACGAAAAATTCCAGAAATTCCTGATGGAAGAGGCCGATCTTCAGAAGTAGAGGTTTGGTGTGGTAGCGCACCATGCAGTTCAATCTGTCCCCATTAACGGCCGCGACAAATAGTGGCTTGGCTAGACGGTAGACAGCTATATCATGCTTAGTGACCAAGGAGGCCTCGATGAAGTTGCCCGCCGAACCAGAGTCCAAGAAGGCCGGTAAGTTCAGGACGGAAGTGGAGCCAAAGTGAAGTTGTGCCGGCACAGTGAACCTAGGAGAGGAAGCACACACACCCAGAGACGCCTCTCCAAACGATTCTAGGTGCGCCCGTTTCCCTGACGTGGTGGGCGGATTGGGCAATTTTTCAAAAAATGTTCTGGGCTGGCGCAGTATAGACAAAGTCTTTCGAGTCTTCGGCGCGACCTTTCCTGGGGAGTCAAGCGAGTATGGTCCACTTGCATGACTTCTTCAGACGGAGACGAAAGCGTAGACTGAGGGTTCTGAAACGTAGGAGCCAAACGGAATGCCCTCTTGGCACGCAGAGAATCTTGGCGGAATTCATCACGCCTCTCTGTAAAACGAATGTCTATACGTGTGGCAAGTTGGATTAGTTCAGAAAGAGAAGTAGGAAGGTCCCGGGCAGCAAGAACATCCTTGACCCTACTAGAGAGACCCTTCTTAAAGCAGGCAAAGAGAGCCTCATTGTTCCAAGCTAGCTCGGCTGCCAAAGTTCGGAAGCGAATGGCATATTCTCCCACCGACAGATCACCTTGAACCAAATTCAATAAGGCGGATTCGGCTGAAGACGCCCGGGCAGGTTCCTCAAAAACCTGGCGAAACTGATCCACAAAAGTTTGAACCGTGAGGGTAACGGGGTCGTTGCGGTCCACCAATGGGGTAGCCCAGGCTAAGGCCTTCCCAGAGAGCAGGCTGATAATAAAGGCCACCCTGGAGCGCTCAGTAGGGAATTGGTCAGCCAATAACTCCAGGTGTAGGGAACATTGGGCAAGAAACCCACGGCAAAGTCTTGCGTCCCCTTCAAATTTAGCTGGCAGGGAGAGACGAATCCTCGCGGAGGAAGCCACCGGAGGCTGTGGTGGGACAGCAGGAGCAGGCGGTGGCGCCTGCGGTTGCTGCATAGACAGAAGTTGCTGCATCATGGCCGTAAGTTGATTGATCTGCCGCGACTGCATGGCGACTAGTGCAGGTAGCTCAGAGACGTCTGGCAATGGCACCTCGGCGGGATCCATGGCCGGATTATACTGTTACGACCCGGAAGGAACAAATGAAGCGTGGACCCACTGGAACTGTGAAACTGTTGGTGAGTACCGCGTCAGGGAAGCGGGGTCTAAGGAGCCACCGGTTTTCACCAGAGCCCGCCGCGAAGCAGGTTGGTCTTGTGCGGCTGATGACTCCCAGGTCGCTACCCCCCAACGGCGGCACAGTTCCACAATTTGCCGAGGTGTTGTACAGCAGAGATAAACGATGGTCACGGTGAGTAGCCAGATTCAGGGCAGGCAGCGAGGGTTCAGCAGCGAGTAGACAAGCCGTGATCGGGACAGGCAGCGGAGGTTCACAGACGAAGAGACAGACCGAGGTCGGGACAGGCAGCGGAGGTTCGTGGTCAAAAGGTAAGCCGAGGTCATACACAAGAAAGCCACAGATTAACTACAGACAATCACGGAAACACACCGATAATCCGGCAGAGGAAGAAGGGCTGGCCAGAATAAAAAGGAAGTGTCATTACCGGATTGGACGGCCGGACACCAATTAGTGATGCACTGGCCCTTTAAATTCAACAGTATTGCGGCGCGCGCCCCCTAGTGGCCGGGGACGTGCGCGCAGGAGAGGCAGGGAGGAATGAGGAAGTGAGGGAGCCGCCCGCAGACCCCGGCAGCCACGCCGGACGGAGGGCAGGACATCAGGTAAGAGAGGGGCGCTGCCAGGAAGGGAAATAGCGCTCGGGCTAGGGGAAACCCGGCGGGGAAAGCCGCGGGGAGGAAGCGCGGCTCTCGCCCCGGGAGAGGGACGGCAGGAAGCGCCATGAGGCGTCTCTGCAGCGCTCGCCCTAACAAAACCCTCATAACAACTTGGACTTGGAAAAATAACATAAACTGCCATTCTCGCATTTGAAACTAACATTGATTCCTATGGCCACTAAAAGTTGGCGCAATGAAAAGCCTTTTGAAGACGAATGGACGTAAAAACAGCAAACACAGCCTTGGCTAGACGAATAGGCCATTTTTAGCATAGTAAATGAGGTAACCTAGTGAATGTATGGGGAATGGCTGGGGAACGTATTGTAAATGACCCCCTTAGGGCTTATTTATGAGGGGGACCATTTAGCATCTTTCTTGTGGCTATAGTGGCAGTTCTGGAGCTCTGGAATTTTTGTCTAATCTGGCACTGTGGACTATATTGGCACTAGCAGTCGCTGCACACCATGCTAACTAATTAGCTATAATTGTTGGATTAGGTATTGGCTGACGATTATTCCAGCACCAGTGAGTGCTGCTTTGGCCCACCATTTTTCTGGCGTTCAACAGCATATTTATGACTTTTTTCCCCCTTGAAATCTTTGGTGCTATATTTTTCAGGTGCTGGTCAGCATTTCATCATTACAGTTACAAAAAATCACTGCTGTGGACAAAGGGGACAAACTTTACAGTGTGTATAGGCTGCGTTTTAGTTGTTGGTGTCCAAATTACACATTGTTAAGCAAAAGAAGCCATTAAAATCAATTTTAATGATCCCCCCCCATAATTCATTTTGTGACATCTTGGACCTGCGCTTCAATAACTAACAAGTCACAATGCAAGTTCTGTACAAATCAATGTTTAATATTAGTTCTAAGCATTAAACACTTCAATCCAGTTCTGCCCATTGTGCTCTATAGTATCTTGACCTACAGCACTTCAACCAAAGCGCCCGGCGGTGCATCATTTTTAATGCTAGTGTTAAATAAGACGCTAGCCTGCGTCCACATTGGCGCTGCTATTTTTTTACTTCTTAAATTGGACACTGCGTCCCGCTGAGGCCAAAAAAGTGGCGCTGTATGGCGCTGATGCTTCTTAAATAATGCTCCCGGTTTGTCCCACTTTTGTGCCCTGTCCTGAAGTGAGAATAGGAGAAGGTCCTGGCAGAGAAAAGTTTGCATTTGGGTTGGTATTTGGTGATAGGCAAAATATCTACGCCTGATTGCAGATATCTTTGTAAGTTAAGGTTAGAATTGAAACCCTTATTCCTAAGGGAAGGATGGCAGATTTTTTTTGGGGGGGGGGCAAGCCCAAAGGTAGTATAGTACCTAGGGATGACGGAGACTCCCGTTTCCTTTGGGATGGAAAAGTTTGTGTATTCGAGTTTTTTGTGAACAATTGTTCATGCCATTTGGTGTGTGCACACAATGTCTTAAACAAGGAAATCATCCTTGGAGCCCATCACAGGAAATCCCTCTTGGGACCCACCACTGGAAATCTTTCTTAGGGACCACGTTTCAACTATATGGAAAGAATGACAGACTACAATGTAAAGTCTGATGTTTATTAATTATATCACAACCGTAACAAACTCACAGAACACCCCAGACAAGCCAAAACCCTATATTAGTCTTAGACCTACTATACTTGCCGGCTGGTGGTCTTGAGTCACTACCTTGGCCCTTTGTAGGATCATCTGGTCTTCCAGTAGACCAGTCTGACACTGATAAAAAAGAACAGATTTGAAAGAATGTTTACAGGGGATTAGTTAGACCTGGATTCAGATCATGTAAGTCTATTTACCAGTACAAAAAAATTCCCTAAATGTCCATTCACATTGCTTTCACTTCTGCTAGATTTTCACTGCAGTAAAATTCTAACCAGGGGTGTAACATGAGGGGGTGCATGGGGTGTGACTGCACCAGGGACCAGAAGGTCAGGGGGGCCCCATCATTGTTGCTCCTCCACCTTCATTGTCATATTTGTGATCACTTGGCATCATTTAGATAAAGTCAGCACCATATGTTTCATTTGGCTGTTTCAGTCTTTAGTTGTCTATCTGCATCCATTTGAATTAAAGCGGACCAACACCCACGCGCCAGTGGTGTTGGTCTCTGCTATATGATAGGCGGGGGGGGGGACATCCAGAACACCGGAGCCCCCCCGCACATAAACCCCCCCGAAGCCCGAAAATCTTACCTTTCCCTTGCTCCCCCTCAGGGAATCCAGTGCAATGATTGCCCATGGCACCATTCGTTACATGTGTATTTTGTATTGTTCTCTGTGCTATATGTTTTACCTTGTCTGTATTCTTAACTTGTAAAGCGCTATGGAAGTTGATGGCGCTATATAAATAAACAATAATAATAATAAAAATGTGTGTGCCTGTCGGCCAGTGGCGGCGCTGGATTTCCAGTGACGGACCAAAGGAAAGGTAAGATTTACAGGCATTCGTGGGGGTTATCAGCAGGGGGCTCCAGCGTTCTGGATGCCCCCCCCCCCTGTCTGTTGCATGGGTGTTGGTCCCCTTTAGAGATGAGCGAACTTTTGAAAAATTCGATTCGACTGATTCGCCGAATTTTCCGACAAAAATCGTTTCGACCCGAATAAATTCGCGACGAATCGCTATTAAAAACAGCTATTTCTGAGCCTCCTAGAGCCTCAATAGGGTTGTAAACCATTCTGCCTTGCTGTAACACGCACAGGATGCGTGCTGGGTTAGTTAAATAATACTTTGAAGAAATATCACATGCAGATCAGAGGCATCGCTAATAGAATCGCAGAGCGGCACAATTGCAGAGAGTTGAAGTGGCATCACTATGAGGGGCAGAAGGAGCCCAAAGATTGCTTTAAAGAGACACTGGAGTTGGCAGCAGCAGGAGCCCAAAAATTGGATGAATCACACCCTGGAGTTGGCAGCAGCAGCAGCAGGAGCCCAAATATACACTGGAGTTGGCTTCAGGAGCCCAAAAATTGGATGAATCACACCCTGGAGTTGGCAGGAGTTGACAGTAGCAGCAGCAGGAGCCCAAATATACACTGGAGTTGGCTTCAGGAGCCCAAAAATTGGATGAATCACACCCTGGAGTTGGCAGCAGCAGCAGCAGGAGCCCAAATATACACTGGAGTTGGCTTCAGGAGCCCAAAAATTGGATGAATCACACCCTGGAGTTGGCAGGAGTTGACAGTAGCAGCAGCAGGAGCCCAAATATACACTGGAGTTGGCTTCAGGAGCCCAAAAATTGGATGAATCACACCCTGGAGTTGGCAGAAGTTGGCAGCAGCAGCAGCAGGAGCCCAAATATACACTGGAGTTGGCTTCAGGAGCCCAAAAATTGGATGAATCACACCCTGGAGTTGGCAGAAGTTGGCAGCAGCAGCAGCAGGAGCCCAAATATACACTGGAGTTGGCTTCAGGAGCCCAAATATTGGATGAATTACACCCTGGAGTTGGCAGAAGTTGGCAGCAGCAGCAGCAGGAGCCCAAATATACACTGGAGTTGGCTTCAGGAGCCCAAAAATTGGATGAATCACACCCTGGATTTGGCAGAAGTTGGCAGCAGCAGCAGCAGGAGCCCAAATATACACTGGAGTTGGCTTCAGGAGCCCAAAAATTGGATGAATCACACCCTGGAGTTGGCAGGAGTTGACAGTAGCAGCAGCAGGAGCCCAAATATTACATTAAAGAGACCCTGGGGTTGGCCTCAGGAGCCCAAAAATTGGATGAATCACACCCTGGAGTTGGCAGCAGCAGCAGCAGGAGCCCAAATATACACTGGAGTTGGCTTCAGGAGCCCAAAAATTGGATGAATCACACCCTGGAGTTGGCAGGAGTTGACAGTAGCAGCAGCAGGAGCCCAAATATACACTGGAGTTGGCTTCAGGAGCCCAAAAATTGGATGAATCACACCCTGGAGTTGGCAGGAGTTGACAGTAGCAGCAGCAGGAGCCCAAATATACACTGGAGTTGGCTTCAGGAGCCCAAAAATTGGATGAATCACACCCTGGAGTTGGCAGGAGTTGACAGTAGCAGCAGCAGGAGCCCAAATATACACTGGAGTTGGCTTCAGGAGCCCAAAAATTGGATGAATCACACCCTGGAGTTGGCAGCAGCAGCAGCAGGAGCCCAAATATACACTGGAGTTGGCTTCAGGAGCCCAAAAATTGGATGAATCACACCCTGGAGTTGGCAGGAGTTGACAGTAGCAGCAGCAGGAGCCCAAATATACACTGGAGTTGGCTTCAGGAGCCCAAAAATTGGATGAATCACACCCTGGAGTTGGCAGCAGCAGCAGCAGGAGCCCAAATATACACTGGAGTTGGCTTCAGGAGCCCAAAAATTGGATGAATCACACCCTGGAGTTGGCAGGAGTTGACAGTAGCAGCAGCAGGAGCCCAAATATACACTGGAGTTGGCTTCAGGAGCCCAAAAATTGGATGAATCACACCCTGGAGTTGGCAGAAGTTGGCAGCAGCAGCAGCAGGAGCCCAAATATACACTGGAGTTGGCTTCAGGAGCCCAAAAATTGGATGAATCACACCCTGGAGTTGGCAGAAGTTGGCAGCAGCAGCAGCAGGAGCCCAAATATACACTGGAGTTGGCTTCAGGAGCCCAAAAATTGGATGAATCACACCCTGGAGTTGGCAGAAGTTGGCAGCAGCAGCAGGAGCCCAAATATACACTGGAGTTGGCTTCAGGAGCCCAAAAATTGGATGAATCACACCCTGGAGTTGGCAGAAGTTGGCAGCAGCAGCAGCAGGAGCCCAAATATACACTGGAGTTGGCTTCAGGAGCCCAAAAATTGGATGAATCACACCCTGGAGTTGGCAGGAGTTGACAGTAGCAGCAGCAGGAGCCCAAATATTACATTAAAGAGACCCTGGGGTTGGCCTCAGGAGCCCAAAAATTGGATGAATCACACCCTGGAGTTGGCAGCAGCAGCAGCAGGAGCCCAAATATACACTGGAGTTGGCTTCAGGAGCCCAAAAATTGGATGAATCACACCCTGGAGTTGGCAGGAGTTGACAGTAGCAGCAGCAGGAGCCCAAATATACACTGGAGTTGGCTTCAGGAGCCCAAAAATTGGATGAATCACACCCTGGAGTTGGCAGGAGTTGACAGTAGCAGCAGCAGGAGCCCAAATATACACTGGAGTTGGCTTCAGGAGCCCAAAAATTGGATGAATCACACCCTGGAGTTGGCAGGAGTTGACAGTAGCAGCAGCAGGAGCCCAAATATACACTGGAGTTGGCTTCAGGAGCCCAAAAATTGGATGAATCACACCCTGGAGTTGGCAGCAGCAGCAGCAGGAGCCCAAATATACACTGGAGTTGGCTTCAGGAGCCCAAAAATTGGATGAATCACACCCTGGAGTTGGCAGGAGTTGACAGTAGCAGCAGCAGGAGCCCAAATATACACTGGAGTTGGCTTCAGGAGCCCAAAAATTGGATGAATCACACCCTGGAGTTGGCAGGAGTTGACAGTAGCAGCAGCAGGAGCCCAAATATACACTGGAGTTGGCTTCAGGAGCCCAAAAATTGGATGAATCACACCCTGGAGTTGGCAGGAGTTGACAGTAGCAGCAGCAGGAGCCCAAATATACACTGGAGTTGGCTTCAGGAGCCCAAAAATTGGATGAATCACACCCTGGAGTTGGCAGCAGCAGCAGCAGGAGCCCAAATATACACTGGAGTTGGCTTCAGGAGCCCAAAAATTGGATGAATCACACCCTGGAGTTGGCAGAAGTTGGCAGCAGCAGCAGCAGGAGCCCAAAAATTGGATGAATCACACCCTGGAGTTGGCAGAAGTTGGCAGCAGCAGGAGCCCAAATATACACTGGAGTTGGCCTCAGGAGCCCAAAAATTGGATGAATCACACCCTGGAGTTGGCAGAAGTTGGCAGCAGCAGCAGCAGGAGCCCAAATATACACTGGAGTTGGCCTCAGGAGCCCAAAAATTGGATGAATCACACCCTGGAGTTGGCAGAAGTTGGCAGCAGCAGCAGCAGGAGCCCGAATATACACTGGAGTTGGCTTCAGGAGCCCAAAAATTGGATGAATCACACCCTGGAGTTGGCAGGAGTTGACAGTAGCAGCAGCAGGAGCCCAAATATACACTGGAGTTGGCTTCAGGAGCCCAAAAATTGGATGAATCACACCCTGGAGTTGGCAGGAGTTGACAGTAGCAGCAGCAGGAGCCCAAATATACACTGGAGTTGGCTTCAGGAGCCCAAAAATTGGATGAATCACACCCTGGAGTTGGCAGGAGTTGACAGTAGCAGCAGCAGGAGCCCAAATATACACTGGAGTTGGCTTCAGGAGCCCAAAAATTGGATGAATCACACCCTGGAGTTGGCAGGAGTTGACAGTAGCAGCAGCAGGAGCCCAAATATACACTGGAGTTGGCTTCAGGAGCCCAAAAATTGGATGAATCACACCCTGGAGTTGGCAGCAGCAGCAGCAGGAGCCCAAATATACACTGGAGTTGGCTTCAGGAGCCCAAAAATTGGATGAATCACACCCTGGAGTTGGCAGAAGTTGGCAGCAGCAGCAGCAGGAGCCCAAAAATTGGATGAATCACACCCTGGAGTTGGCAGAAGTTGGCAGCAGCAGCAGCAGGAGCCCAAATATACACTGGAGTTGGCTTCAGGAGCCCAAAAATTGGATGAATCACACCCTGGAGTTGGCAGCAGCAGCAGCAGGAGCCCAAATATACACTGGAGTTGGCTTCAGGAGCCCAAAAATTGGATGAATCACACCCTGGAGTTGGCAGGAGTTGACAGTAGCAGCAGCAGGAGCCCAAATATACACTGGAGTTGGCTTCAGGAGCCCAAAAATTGGATGAATCACACCCTGGAGTTGGCAGGAGTTGACAGTAGCAGCAGCAGGAGCCCAAATATACACTGGAGTTGGCTTCAGGAGCCCAAAAATTGGATGAATCACACCCTGGAGTTGGCAGCAGCAGCAGCAGGAGCCCAAATATACACTGGAGTTGGCTTCAGGAGCCCAAAAATTGGATGAATCACACCCTGGAGTTGGCAGAAGTTGGCAGCAGCAGCAGCAGGAGCCCAAATATACACTGGAGTTGGCTTCAGGAGCCCAAAAATTGGATGAATCACACCCTGGAGTTTGCAGAAGTTGACAGCAGCAGCAGCAGGAGCCCAAATATACACTGGAGTTGGCTTCAGGAGCCCAAAAATTGGATGAATCACACCCTGGAGTTGGCAGGAGTTGACAGCAGTAGCAGCAGGAGCCCAAATATACACTGGAGTTGGCCTCAGGAGCCCAAAAATTGGATGAATCACACCCTGGAGTTGGCAGAAGTTGGCAGCAGCAGCAGCAGGAGCCCAAATATACACTGGAGTTGGCTTCAGGAGCCCAAAAATTGGATGAATCACACCCTGGAGTTGGCAGGAGTTGACAGCAGCAGCAGCAGGAGCCCAAATATTACTTTAAAGTGACACTGGGGTTGGCTTCAGGAGCCCAACAATTGGATGAATCACACCCTGGAGTTGGCAGAAGTTGAGGTCCCTGGTTGAGGTCCTGGTTGAGGTCCTGCTCCAGGTCTTCCTGCTGCTCATGAGTAGCCTCACTATGCGGGTGTAGAAAGCTACTCATTAGCGACTGAAGACTGAGGCTGCTGCTGCTGATGGAGCTGCTGCTGCTGCTCCTGCCAACCCCCCCAGCGGCCATGGCAGTGGAAGGTGAGCGCAGAGGTCCCCTCGAGTCAGACCTGCGAGAGTATGGACCATGGCGCAGATAGGCATCGGCCAACTGCCTACGTAGAATGTCTTTGTAGTAGTTGAGTTTGTCCTCCCTCTCGGTGGGTTTAAAAAATGCCCCCATTTTGTGCCGGAAGCGAGGGTCCAATAAGGTGGACAGCCAGAAGTCATCCCGCCGACAGATGGAAACAATTCTGGGGTCACTACGCAAGCACGTGAGCATGCTTCGTGCCATTTGCGCAAGTGACTCGGATGGACTACCTGTCTCCATCTCCACTGCATACTGCCACGGTGTGCCCGGGTCCTCTGTCTCGCCTTCCTCAAAAACCTCTAGCTCCTCTGGCTGCTCCTGCTCCTCCTCTCCTGTCCGCTGACTAGATAAACCAGCCATTTCGCCAAGCCTAAACTGTGTTTCGCTGGGCAACTCCTCCTCCTCCTCTTCCTCCTCCTCCAGTTCAGCTCCAACGGGGTTCATGTGGCCGTAAGATGTAAACGCCATGTCTCCAGTGCCCTGACCAGCCATGGTTTCCAACATGTGCTGTAGTACATGAAGCAGTGGAATCACGTCGTTCATCCCGTAATCCTGCCGACTGACAAATAAAGTGGCTTCCTCAAAGGGCCTGAGCAAACGGCAGGTGTCACGTATGAGCTGCCACTGGTTGACATTGAAGTTACACAGGGGAGTCCCCCTATCTGCTTGGATCATCAGGAAATCCGTGATGGCTTTTCTCTGTTCATATAATCGGTCCAACATGTGAAGGGTGGAATTCCAACGGGTGGAAACATCGCAAATCAGACTATGTTGGGGGATACCATTCTGACGCTGTAGCTCAAGAAGGGTGTGTTTGGCGGTGTAGGAGTGGCTGAAGTGCATGCAAAGTTTCCTTGAAGTTGTTAGGATGTCCTGCAGATGGGGGGAACACTTCAGAAACCGCTTGACAACCAGATTGAAGACGTGAGCCATGCAGGGGGCATGGGTCAGGCTTCCTTGGCGCAGCGCAGACAAAATGTTCTTCCCATTGTCGGTAACCATGATTCCCATTTTAAGTTTTCTCGGAGTAAGCCATGTTTGGATTTCCTGATGAATACATTTAAGCAGTTCCTCCCCTGTGTGACTCCGTTCGCCAAGACAAACCATGTGAAGCACTGCGTGACACCTCCGTGCCCTGCACACATGGTAGACTGGAGGGGCACTGAGACTTGAGCCTACAGTGGAGGGTGAGGAGATGGCGGAGGATGAGGAGGCCGAGTCGCACGGTGTCACAGGCCCAATGGGCAGAGAGCGCGGAGGCCGAAGCGGCGTGACCTGTCCAAGTTGCTGCTGCAAAGGGACCACATTCACCCAGTGGGCCGTAAACGACATGTACTGCCCCTGACCGTAGTTACAGCTCCAGATGTCGGCGCTGCCATGTATTTTGCTACACACCGACAGGCTCAAGGACTGGCCCACCTTCTGTTCAACAAAAGTGTGCAGCGCTGGTACTGCCTTCTTGGCAAAGAAATGACGGCTTGGGACTCTCCACCTCGGCTCGGCACAAGCCATCAGTTCTCTGAAAGGTGCAGATTCCACCACCTGAAAAGGGAGCGACTGCAGCACCAGCAACTTGGACAGGAGCACATTCAGCTTCTGCGCCGTAGGATGAGTGGGCGCATACTGCTGTCTCTTGGACATGGCTTCGCTGATGGATTGCTGGCGGGATGCATGACTTGGAGGAGGAGGAGCAGGAGCGACAGAGGATGGGTATGACGCACAGCTGCCTTCGGCTGAGGTGCTGGAGCCTTGGCTGGCAGAAATTGGGAGCTCACTTGGTGAGGAAGCAGACTGGACCACCCCTTGGGAGCCTCGGTTCTCCCAGGTCGTTTTATGGTGACGCATCATATGTTGACGCAGGGCCGTGGTGCCAACATTTGGACCCTGGCCACGCTTCACCTTTTGCCTACATATCTTGCATGTGGCCATGTTACCCTCCTGCGGATGCCTCAGGAAAAACTGCCACACTGCCGAGTAGCTACTTTTCCCACCCCCTGGCCTCACTGATTCACTGCTGCTGTTGCCAACTCCAGGAACCCCTGCTCCACTACCTCCCGATAAGGTAGACTGCCGCACAGCAGGTGCTCTACCCCGGCCCCGGCCCCGGCCGGCTCCAGCCTTTGGAATTGTGCCCCCATGCTGACTGCTACCACCTTGCTGCCTCAGCTGCTGACTCCGGGGCAACCTGCGCCCCTCTTCTCCTGATGATGACGATGAAGCCCCTTCATCACCCGGCTCCCAAGTGCGATCGGCTTCATCATCATCATCATCACCGAGTTGTGGCTGTACGTCACTGATGTTCGTGGATTCGTCAACAGTGTCTGGCGCAGGAGCTGGAACGCTCGCAGCACCCACGACACTGTCCACATCACTATTTGTCTGCCTAGCTAAAGAAGCCACCTCCATTTCTTGGCTGGGCAGTAGCTGCTGACTGTCCTCCTGTATCTGATCGTCCTCCTCACTAAAGAGTGGAGCTGAACCCAAAGCATAGGATACGTCGCAGGGGGAGGGAACGGCGTAGGACAGAGGCAATGGGAGGACAGGGACTGCTCTCGGGGCATGCCAACTCAGGGTTGTGTCAGAGGAACCTACCGACCCTAGACTGGGGGTCTCAGACGTAAGTTGTGATGATGTTGTTGATGAGCGCGTCAACCAATCTACCACGGCAGATGCGTTACTGGTGGAGACCCGACCGCTAGCAGATACTGGCAGATTAGGTCTCTCAGCGTGACTCCTGCTGCTACTGGCCCCCAGTCTGATGCGAGCTCTGCCTGCGGAATCTTGGCCTCTGCCACTCCTCTTTTCACTTCCAGGCACTTGTCTGCCCGACATAGTCTAACTGGCGTGGTAGTAGGTGATATTTTAAGATCCCCCGGGCAGCGGTGGGTCTATATGAAACAGAATATAATGCACACCAAAAGTGAGCAGTAACACTCAGCCTCCAACAGGCCTGCTTAGTGTAAATAAGAGAGCTGCTTAGTGTAAATAAAGAGGGGTATGCTATGTTACAGAATGGGATGCCTCAACAGAAGTGCACCTGGCAGGCAGCAGTAAGCCTATGCCCAGCAAAAGTGTCTTATAATATAAATATAATAAGAGCAAATGGTTATATGGTCTTAAACAGAGGCTGCTTTAGTCACAGAATGGGATGCCCCCAAAAAAGATCCAGTAGTACTATGCCCAGCAAAAGTGTCTTTATCAGGCTAATTTCAAATATGATAAGAGCAAATGCTTATATGGTCTTAAACAGAGGCTGCTTTAGTCACAGAATGGGATGCCCCCAAAAAAGATCCAGTAGTACTATGCCCAGCAAAAGTGTCTTTATCAGGCTAATTTCAAATATGATAAGAGCAAATGCTTATATGGTCTTAAACAGAGGCTGCTTTAGTCACAGAATGGGATGCCCCCAAAAAAGATCCAGTAGTACTATGCCCAGCAAAAGTGTCTTTATCAGGCTAATTTCAAATATGATAAGAGCAAATGCTTATATGGTCTTAAACAGAGGCTGCTTTAGTCACAGAATGGGATGCCCCCAAAAAAGATCCAGTAGTACTATGCCCAGCAAAAGTGTCTTTATCAGGCTAATTTCAAATATGATAAGAGCAAATGCTTATATGGTCTTAAACAGAGGCTGCTTTAGTCACAGAATGGGATGCCCCCAAAAAAGATCCAGTAGTACTATGCCCAGCAAAAGTGTCTTTATCAGGCTAATTTCAAATATGATAAGAGCAAATGCTTATATGGTCTTAAACAGAGGCTGCTTTAGTCACAGAACGGGATGCCCTGGCAGGGACAAGTAGTGCTATGCCCAGCAAAAGTGTCTTTATCAGGCTAATTTCAAATATGATAAGAGCAAATGCTTATATGGTCTTAAACAGAGGCTGCTTTGGTCACAGAATGGGATGCCCCCAAAAAAGATCCAGTAGTACTATGCCCAGCAAAAGTGTCTTTATCAGGCTAATTTCAAATATGATAAGAGCAAATGCTTATATGGTCTTAAACAGAGGCTGCTTTAGTCACAGAATGGGATGCCCCCAAAAAAGATCCAGTAGTACTATGCCCAGCAAAAGTGTCTTTATCAGGCCTAATTTCAAATATGATAAGAGCAAATGCTTATATGGTCTTAAACAGAGGCTGCTTTAGTCACAGAATGGGATGCCCCCAAAAAAGATCCAGTAGTACTATGCCCAGCAAAAGTGTCTTTATCAGGCTAATTTCAAATATGATAAGAGCAAATGCTTATATGGTCTTAAACAGAGGCTGCTTTAGTCACAGAATGGGATGCCCCCAAAAAAGATCCAGTAGTACTATGCCCAGCAAAAGTGTCTTTATCAGGCTAATTTCAAATATGATAAGAGCAAATGCTTATATGGTCTTAAACAGAGGCTGCTTTAGTCACAGAATGGGATGCCCTGGCAGGGACAAGTAGTGCTATGCCCAGCAAAAGTGTCTTTATCAGGCTAATTTCAAATATGATAAGAGCAAATGGTTATATGGTCTTAAACAGAGGCTGCTTTAGTCACAGAATGGGATGCCCCCAAAAAAGATCCAGTAGTACTATGCCCAGCAAAAGTGTCTTTATCAGGCTAATTTCAAATATGATAAGAGCAAATGCTTATATGGTCTTAAACAGAGGCTGCTTTAGTCACAGAATGGGATGCCCCCAAAAAAGATCCAGTAGTACTATGCCCAGCAAAAGTGTCTTTATCAGGCTAATTTCAAATATGATAAGAGCAAATGCTTATATGGTCTTAAACAGAGGCTGCTTTAGTCACAGAATGGGATGCCCTGGCAGGGACAAGTAGTGCTATGCCCAGCAAAAGTGTCTTTATCAGGCTAATTTCAAATATGATAAGAGCAAATGGTTATATGGTCTTAAACAGAGGCTGCTTTAGTCACAGAATGGGATGCCCCCAAAAAAGATCCAGTAGTACTATGCCCAGCAAAAGTGTCTTTATCAGGCTAATTTCAAATATGATAAGAGCAAATGGTTATATGGTCTTAAACAGAGGCTGCTTTAGTCACAGAATGGGATGCCCCCAAAAAAGATCCAGTAGTACTATGCCCAGCAAAAGTGTCTTTATCAGGCTAATTTCAAATATGATAAGAGCAAATGCTTATATGGTCTTAAACAGAGGCTGCTTTAGTCACAGAATGGGATGCCCTGGCAGGGACAAGTAGTGCTATGCCCAGCAAAAGTGTCTTTATCAGGCTAATTTCAAATATGATAAGAGCAAATGCTTATATGGTCTTAAACAGAGGCTGCTTTAGTCACAGAATGGGATGCCCCCAAAAAAGATCCAGTAGTACTATGCCCAGCAAAAGTGTCTTTATCAGGCCTAATTTCAAATATGATAAGAGCAAATGCTTATATGGTCTTAAACAGAGGCTGCTTTAGTCACAGAATGGGATGCCCTGGCAGGGACAAGTAGTGCTATGCCCAGCAAAAGTGTCTTTATCAGGCTAATTTCAAATATGATAAGAGCAAATGCTTATATGGTCTTAAACAGAGGCTGCTTTAGTCACAGAATGGGATGCCCCCAAAAAAGATCCAGTAGTACTATGCCCAGCAAAAGTGTCTTTATCAGGCTAATTTCAAATATGATAAGAGCAAATGCTTATATGGTCTTAAACAGAGGCTGCTTTAGTCACAGAATGGGATGCCCCCAAAAAAGATCCAGTAGTACTATGCCCAGCAAAAGTGTCTTTATCAGGCTAATTTCAAATATGATAAGAGCAAATGCTTATATGGTCTTAAACAGAGGCTGCTTTAGTCACAGAATGGGATGCCCTGGCAGGGACAAGTAGTGCTATGCCCAGCAAAAGTGTCTTTATCAGGCTAATTTCAAATATGATAAGAGCAAATGCTTATATGGTCTTAAACAGAGGCTGCTTTAGTCACAGAATGGGATGCCCCCAAAAAAGATCCAGTAGTACTATGCCCAGCAAAAGTGTCTTTATCAGGCTAATTTCAAATATGATAAGAGCAAATGCTTATATGGTCTTAAACAGAGGCTGCTTTAGTCACAGAATGGGATGCCCTGGCAGGGACAAGTAGTGCTATGCCCAGCAAAAGTGTCTTTATCAGGCTAATTTCAAATATGATAAGAGCAAATGCTTATATGGTCTTAAACAGAGGCTGCTTTAGTCACAGAATGGGATGCCCTGGCAGGGACAAGTAGTGCTATGCCCAGCAAAAGTGTCTTTATCAGGCTAATTTCAAATATGATAAGAGCAAATGCTTATATGGTCTTAAACAGAGGCTGCTTTAGTCACAGAATGGGATGCCCCCAAAAAAGATCCAGTAGTACTATGCCCAGCAAAAGTGTCTTTATCAGGCTAATTTCAAATATGATAAGAGCAAATGCTTATATGGTCTTAAACAGAGGCTGCTTTAGTCACAGAATGGGATGCCTCACAGCAGACTTAAGATCAGTTCAGTATATATGCACAGTTAGTTAGTATAAGCAGCCTGAAAACGCTAACAAAGCCTGGCTGTCAGGCTGGATGAAAAAAAAAAAAAAACTGACAGCCTCCGATTTTCCATTCCTTTCCCTGTTTTCCGCTGACTTTCTGTCTGTCTCCAGCCTGTCCCTGTCTGTCCCTGCCTGTCTAACTGTCTAACTGTCTCTCCCTCAGCTACACAGCGTTCTGTCTCTCACGAATGCAATAGAGAAATGAGGCTGGAAAGCAAGATGGCCGGCCTTAAATACAGCTGTGACGTCACCGGGCTTGCTGGCTGCTGATAGGCTGCATGTGACTGTCCCAGCATACACTGCCCCAGCTTACATGTCTGGACATGTCCCGTCCGCCATCTTAGAATGCCTGTAATGTAAATGAATGGATGTTAAAGGAAAACTTCGAGCGATCGAATCGCGGGGAAATTCGGATTCGATCCGAATCGAATTTTTCATGAAATTCGGATCGAATCCGGGTTCGTCCGGATCGATTCGCTCATCCCTAGTCCCCTTAAAAGCAAAACTATACCCAGAATTTATTTGGACAGATGGTTAAACTGTGTCTAGACATTTAACAGCAAATCAGTTGGAATCAGTGAACTAAATTTGATAGGGCCCTGGTGCAAATATTAATTGGGGTCCATTAACATAAACTTTTATCTGACTTCTAAAGCGGACTAACACCCGTGCAGGGTAGGTGCTATATGACAGATGTAGGGCATCCAAAATGCTGGCGGACCATCCCCCCCGAACGCCCGTAAATCTCACTTTCCCCTCGGTCTTCCCCCCTGGAATCCAGCGCCACGATTGGCCGCCGGGCTTCCACATGGGTTCCAAGCAGCGCCATTGTTCCAGCCGCTGAAATGTGCTGACCATTGGCTGGATTACCGACGAGGAACCATCGGTGGGGGGGGGAGGTTTGTGCGGGGGGCTCCAGTGCTTTTTATACATTGGTATTGTAGATTTGCCCAGGGGAACCTCTGGCTTTGGTCCTCACCACTCCCTGCAGGCAGCTCTCTAACCAACCAAGAAAACCGGAGCCTGTAGCATCTTATCGTAAATATTGACGGGCAGGCTGATTCATCACTAACGCCAGGTAGCGATGAGCGTCTGTAGCAGGCATTTCAGAGCGCACGCTAGTAGTCGCTGTTCTCGGCCGTGGGTGGCTAGTTCATAGCGACTCAGTCGCTGTGCAGCAATGATGAATACATTGTGAGGAGTCGCTATTTGACCAGTACAACGCTGTATGGGAGCACATGTTAGCTGCTGGTCAGTGCGACCAAAAAAACAGCCTCACACAACTCTGACGCTCAAAAATGCTTCTCTGAAGCCCAGAGCGCCAGAGGCTGTGTGATTAAAGGCTATTTTTAATCATGTATCCAACAGTAACAAAGCGAAAACATATGGAATTACATTGTAATAACATTGTAGCATGAACACATTAATGCCAGACCTGTAATGTCAATTCTGCATAAATATATAAAACATGCAAAATATTTGAAAAAATGGCTTTTTCTAGCCCAGAAGAGGTCACAACATTATTTGAGATTTAAAAAAACAAAACAAAAAAAAAACCCTGTTTAAAGAGAAATGAAAGAACGTCCATTGAAATGTATGGGAGAGTGACAGGTAGCGAGAGGTTTTACCTGGCGCTGTGCAAGGCTGAACGCTGGCACTGTTCGCTGAGGCTGGGATAATGATGAATCGGATGCTACACGGCGCTATCCCAGTCGCTCAACAGATTCTGCTTGATAAATGTGTAATTGCGTGCCATGTCCGGTGTTCACCTTTCGCTACCTCTCATTTACAAGGCACTACCTGACGCTATCCCTTCATGAATAAGGGCCTTTGTGCATTGTGAAATGCATCAACCCATCAGTCACATGGAAACTGCCCTTATGATGATTTAATCGAACAAATGTCAGATGTTGCAAATGAGCTACAGACACAACACCTACAAACAAGTCTTTATCATTTACAGACATTGGTTTTGATTCAATAAGAGTTGAAAAACTTCTCATGGTAGTAAAAAAAGCATGAGAATGTTACTGAATCATCAGATAGAATGAATTGATTGAAAATCAATGGCACTTTTTACTACAGTGTAAAAGGAGTAAAAAAAAGTACCATTGACTTTCATTGTTTTCCTAGATGGTGATTCAGCAAAGTCTCAGGCTTCTTACTCATAAAGTGAATATTTTACTACCATGAAATTTGTTTTCAACTCTTTTTGAATCGAGGCCAATGAATTGTATTGCAAACAACTACGCAGAGACACAGCTGTACAATTAAACTGTGATTTAATAAGACCACATAGTTAAGAAGTGTTATGTTTTACTAGTAATATATGTTTATTCAATGAGTCTAATTACACAAAAGGTGCTTTTTGTTGTTTGTTTATAGGACTTTTGTTTGGGTTACAGGTAGACACCCGAAACTCAGCAATACAGTGTTTTCGAGAAACCAATTGGGTTATAACTTTTGGCAATTCAGAACCCCTCAGATCTGTAGTATACATGAAAAGGAGAAGTGTGGAAATTTCGCTTTGGGTGCTGGCCCCCATAGTAAGATGTAAATAAAACCTCCTTAATAAATAATTGACCCTTCAGCTGAATACATTGCTCCTTAATCCATGAAATACCTGTTATCTGTTAGAAACAAATTCACTGGGAAATTTCTCATATACCACAAGATCACACTGGTTATATATATATATATATATATAGGGGCAGTGTGCTTCCCAGGTCTCCCTGTCACTCTTGGCCATGCAGAAATCTGGCCCTAGTTACCGCCATCATATCAGTGTCTTTGTAGGATACCAAGCACACATACAGGGTATATGGATTAATACTGATACATGCCCATTTGGAAACAAGAACAAGTCCAATTTGTTTAGTTTCACATTTTTCTCTTGTCTGATAATATGAAATTGTTTTCACATACCTCTCACTCCTACATTCCTGATTGTTGTGCGGAAGTCGACATCGGTGGGAAAGATACACATTAGCACGCCAGCTGCATTGCTTGCTGACTAACAGAAACACAATTTTATGACATGATGAGAAACCTCCTTAAAAGGAGATTCTACTGAACTATTTTCATACATTTCTAGGGTCACACATCTAATTCTCATTTAAACATTATTTAGTGTTTTCTTAAAGACAAGTTCGTAGGCCATCTAGACCACAAATCCTAGAAGTATTTGAAAAAAGCTATGTGCCCATTCAGTAAAGGACCAAGAGGTCAGAATGTTGCCCCAGGCAGATCCCCTCGGCTCTATGTCATGTGAGCAGTGTGCAGATCCATGGGCCAGCCGGACTTTCTTTGTCTCATCAATGTACTGGATGCAGTGTATCCGGCTCTCTAAATATCACATCCTATAACAGGATCCAAAAACAACCTCGCCCGGGATACACACAGAGGCAAAGAACAGTCTGTTGTAATTGCGATATACCAGATGCTGAGCATACTGGGAACAAAACTCTTTTACACCTATATATTTTATAGACCAAGGCCAGGTATAAGGTACCATAGATATTAGTGGATGTATGGGCAATCTGATCTGATCAACCGCATAATGGGGTATGTCATCACGGTAAAGGCAATGGTCCTGCAACAGTAATGGCTGGCAGCTGGGACAGGGACATTAGTCCTGGCTAATGGCACATTTCCATGAAAAGATAAATCAATTATTTGTTGAGCAAACGAACTTACAACTCGTATGTGAGCAAATGACACCCAAGATTTCTCTGCAAATTGTTAATTCGAGCGATCGTTCATGAGGTTGCTCATGCTGTGTTCTCTGCGTCCTAGCTGTGGTTGATTTCTGTTTTCATATTTCAGCTATCATGTAACGAACAAGAAATTTTATTTTTAAATTATACGGCGCTCGACCAATGAACAAATTCTCTTTCGCTTCTCAATTGAAGCAGGCTTTTTCACAGATCCATTCTCGTCTGATTGTGATCAATTTAGCAATTTTTTCGCTTGCAAATAGTTTTTTACAATTTGTTTAAATGAGCTATGGTAGCTTCCTGAGGAATTAGAGGAACCAAAAACAATTGTCCCAAACCTTCTTTGCATGGGGGTGGGGGCTCATGAACATTTTGCTATAAGATTTTCTTGCTGATGTCTGCAGACACTTAGCACCATATAAATGAAAAGATCAGTAGTTGACTTATAATACAGAGTTCTCCTGTGCCCTAGCCCATAAAAGGCTGAAGGTGGCTTCAGGACTGCATGTTGATTACCACAGGTATAAATGTTAAAGGACCAAAACCCAGCCCCCATTGTCCCTGAAATCTATGTGATTCCAGGGCCACTTGGGTTTCGGTCCTTTTATGAGGAACAATCACCAGCAATATCACAGGTATTGTTCCTTTCCAGCAGAGCATCCCAATAGGGGATGCACAATGCAGGGCGACCCAAACCAAGATCTTACCTGGCCCTATCGTCTTTTACACTCTAGGGCCGGGTTTCAATTTGCTTGTTTTGCTATATTCCTTTATTTCCCATGTCACAGCTAACGGTAGTACCTTTATATTCAAAACTATTTTGTATTATTTTATTTCTCTGTAACAATGGTTTTGTTTTGGCTGTATTAACATGTTCAATTATGCAAATATCTATTTTAGAAACAGCAGGAAGTGAGATGTAGTAACAGTTGCTCTCTTGTGGGCTTTAGGATGGAAGAATTTGAATTCTATGCAAATGAAATAAGCAGCTGTGACAACGGGGAGGGGAGGATGCTAAACCCCCTGTGGCTAGTTCCAGGCCCAGGTAAATAACCAAACCAAAGTTTAATTACAAATGGAGGAGGGGGTGGTGTGGGTCATTTTTTTCATCAGAGGCTTGCCATTGTGTTACCCTAGAAGCCAAACTGACAGTTGCTTATTGTCATTCCCCACCAACTACCTCTTTTCAGTTCCAGTTTTTTTTTCTTCATAATTTTAGGATATAATAATGGAACAGTATCCATTACAGTTATATATAGTGAAGCAACAGCTTAACATTGCCATGATGCTGGTTAGTCAGCATGGGCGGACTATGGTTAAAAACCAACCCGGGACTTTTCTAGTCACATCCGCCCTTGTGTACTGTGTCCGGCCCAGATACATGTTATGTTACATCACAAGCAGGCAGGCCAACTTCTAACCAGTCTAATATTGACTTTGATCCTTGTCCTGGGGCATCCTGATTAAGGATGCCTGAATCACCCAGATAAACTTACTATAAACTTAACCATATAAACTTTTTTTTTCTGGTACATGCGCAATGTGTAAGGTGGTGCCGGGAGATAATATTCACACACCCCTTCACAAACAGCAGGAGTCTCTCGCTCTATCTTTTTTTAATATGCACATTCTGCTCTTTTTACCTTCCCTTCATCACCTTCTTTTCTGCACACCTCCATCTCATTTCACCTTTTCTATAAATTCCTGTTTTTTTTTCTACATTCAAACTTTATTACAGCTTCATCAGTATCTTGCCAATACCACCCAAGTCAGAGCCATCCTGAAACCGATTATAAAGAACATTTGCATACTTATATTACAAATATACCTCTGCCTGGTTCATTCCTGAAGCCCTTTTCTCTCCCAGGCCTTTATCTTCTATCCAGGGAAATGACTGCAGGGCAGAATGGGTAGGTAAGTATGCATATCAGAATAAATGGGGGGGGGGGCATGAGCACTAAAAGTGCCTAGCACTTGAACCCTAAATACGACCCTGCATATGGTTTAAATTCTAGTGCACATCCTGGTCATGTTTCTACTGGGTCACTGCAAGATCCTTCTTTGCGGTTCCCAGCAGCCCTCCGAGAAAGAGGTAAGTAGTGGGTGTTCTGGGGGGTTTCACATGGTGGGGCATCCCAATTCAAGATGCCCCTGAGGAACAGAACAAAACCTGGGAATGTCAAATCCTCGGGGTTTGTTCCACATTAAAGAAAATGTCCAAGCATTTTGGAGGCCCCCACACACCCCTCCCCTTGTGCTAAGTTCCTATTTGGGTGTTAAAATAATATAACAACTAACGTGATCGCTGCAATCCTCCCCTGATGCCGGTGGGACGGGGCTGTACATAGCAGCCATGCACTGGAATAACAGATCAATGCAGTCACACTGCTGCCCCAAATAGGGTAACTGACCTGTCACTCCATGTCCCAGCTACATCATTGTGCAGATTGCCCCCCAGTGAGTTTTTTTTTTATGTTACTTCCCAAACTGGTCTTACCGAAGGGGGAGGGAGGGTATGTAGTGATTTATAAAAATATTAAAATGCTTGGATTTCCCCTGGGGCATCTCAAATTGGGATTCCCAGCTGTGTTAAACCCCACTAAACGCAGCTATAGACGCGTGCACATGCTTTTGGCCAATTAGAGCCGTCTACTGTGACTATGGGGGTTTATTCATCAAGGGATAGAGGCAGGTAGTGGCTAGTGGCAGCAGTCAGTGTCTGGTGAACGCTGGACGCTGTATGCAATACCACATTAATCTGGTCAGCGACTCTAACAGCGCCCTATAAGGTCCGATTCATCATTACAGGTGGCTCAGCGTATAGTGACGGAGCTCTAGCTTCCAGAGCGCCAGGTATTACCTGTCGCTACCTGTCGCTCTCCTATACATTTCAATGGACGTTCCTTTTCTTCTGTTTAAACAGGGTTTTTTGTTTGTATTTTTTTTTTCTCTCAAATAATTGTGTCACCTCTCCTGGCCTAGAAAGAGTCAGTTTTGAAAACTTTTTTGATTTTTTATATTTTTATTCAGAATTGTCATTACAGGTCTGGCATTCAAGTATTAATGTCACAGTGTTACAACAATGTCATTCCGTGTGTTTTCACTTTGTTACTGGTGGATATTTTTTTAAAAACAGACTTTAATCAGACAGCGAGACTGTCCCTCTTTAGTCGCCATTCCATCGTTGTTCTCATTTGTCCCTCCTTGAGGTTTAAAGTGGACCAAAACCCACGGCGATCGGCCCGGGAATCTATGATTTGTGGGCCGATCGATTCCTTCCCCCCGGGACATCCAAAATCGGGGGCCCCTCTGTGTGAAACCCCCCAGGTCGCCCCTACACTTACCTTCTTTTCCGGCCCAGCGCCCCATGCGCAAGCTGTGGCCGCATTCCTGCTATCCCTCCAGCAGGGCATTGTGCGGATCCAAGTGCGCTGATTAGACAAGCACCAGCGCATGTGCCACACCCCCTCCAATAGGACATTTTCCTGTCCCCTATCATACACATTTCCACGGCTGATTTTGGTTTCTTGGAGATATATAACCAAATCAGGATTCCCCCAAGGTGCAGTTGTTAAAGGGACTTGAATCGAAAGTCCACTTTTGATGACACTCCCCAGCCAGCCACTGGCCTTCTCGTCCATCCAGAATTGGCATGCTCTACTTTGTGACCCCCCCCCCCCTTTGCCCTGGCTGCTACGGTGAGGTAAAGGATGTAGTCCGCATCCCCAGTATCCCTGGGCTGAGGCGCGCTCCCACGTCCAGCTGTTCAGATAGGCTGTGGGAGGGAGTGCTCTCCAGTCTAAAGGGAAACTGCTGCCACACTCACACCCTATTGCTGCTCTGTATCTAAACAGAGCCAAATGCCAGGCTATGCATGCACACACTTGCACCGCGTGACTAGGAGAAGTTGGGATCAAAACACGGGATAGTGAAAATCCCCAGTTTTGTTTCACTTTAAAGTGGACCAACACCCAGGATTTTGACTATCCTGGGTGTTGGTCCACTTAGGTGGGGCACCCCGATCGGGGGTGCCCCGCTGTCTGAAACCCCCCCGATCGCCGCAAAAACTCACCTCTCCCCGCTCCCACGTGACCTCGTCCGGCCAATGACAGCGCTCAGAGCAGCTCTGGTATGCGCGTCCAAAGCCGCTTGGACGCGCATACCAGAGCGCTGTCATTGGCTGCGTCTCTCGCTTCCCTCTAACAGGGAGCGCTCCTGCGCCGGCCATTCACAAAACGGCCGGCGCGGGAGCGCGCCCTGCTAGAGGGAAGCGAGAGACGCGGCCGCGTCTCGCGCATGCGCCGTTGGATCGCCGGTAAGGTGAGGATTGTGGGCCTCCTGGGGGGTTCCTCCCCGCGGGACATCCCGATTTCGGATGCCCCGTGGGGAGGGATCTGATCGGTCTGGGAATCTTATAGATTTCCGGGCCGATCCCCCCTGGGTGTTGGTCCACTTTAAAGAGGGCTAATTTATTTATATAAGTGTTGGTCAACTTTAATGTAACAACCAAAGCGATTGCCTAAGATTTCAAAATAAATTCCACTTATGTAGTCATTAGTGATTAATAAGCTTTATGATTGTGCCTCTCCTCTTGTTGCAGCAGTAAGAACTGTTAGCCTAGCAACATTCACAAAAACATCGCCACTGAAGCAATACAAATGCACTGACACTAGAGGGGTCCTCTTTGTTTTCCACACTGGAATGTACCTTATGGGGAGATCTCCATGAAGGAAGTGAGGCCAGGAAGCTGTATGGAAATGGTCATTCTTAGGCTGTGGGACGTGACACGGTTACTTGTATTGTTATTTTCTAGGACATTTTCAGTGTCCTTACTGATAAGATCTGTTCAAATTCCGGACTGTTGGAATTTCTCTTGGATGAACCCAGCCCTTTGAAGCCTTCTTTATGGTGCATGTAGAAGTGACTGGGGGCTTATCGGCTCATTACTTTCAGCACCGGTGATCTTGATAGATCTGCATGTTCCAGTGAGTAATTGTGGTGTGGGTGGAAAGTATCAGAGCCTGGAGTCTACCTGCCTATAAATAAACTGTGGCCCGTGACCGGTCAGCCTCTGATCTAATTCCATGATGAAGATCATGAGCCCCCGGGCATGTAGATGTCTTTGCTCTCAGTAATGTGGCTTTAGCAAGAGCAGTCTGCAGGTCTAGGTAATTCCAAGGAACTGAAAACAGCAGATTCTGGAATTTGAGGCTATACTCAGTGATGTAACTAAATGTGTTGGGGGCCCTGGTCAAACATTAAATGGGACCCTTTCATGATCGATACAGTAACCTTTTTTTCTGTCTATTAATTCAATTGGACGCGGCTAAAAAAAGAATGAGTGAATAGCGACAAATTGTGCTTCTTTTCTTTAAATGATGCCAAGTGAGCACTAATATGATAAATAAGGTAGAAGAGCAACAATGATAGGGCCCCTCTGACCTTCTGGGCCCAAGTGTAGTCGCACCTCCTGCACTCCCTCAAGTTATGCAACTGGCTTTACTGGTTTAGGTTTGCTAGCATGACCAGGCAATCAGCAATCTCAGACCCTCTTTTTATTTTGCAGTCATTTAAAGAACCTAGCTGGGTTTAAAAATCAAGATAATCTGCTATGCCAAAAGAGTTTTGTTATTGAATTATCATCTCCTGTAAAGCTACGCCTGAAATTTTCTCTCCAGCCTGCGTGACATAGCCATAATGTTACATTTCCATCTCTGAAGAAAAGGGGTGCTCCTGTCTCTTTTCACAAATCTGTTGTTCAGCAGCCAGCAGCAAAAGTAAAATGTATGGAACAGGATTTAATATTCTAGTGGCAGCGGAATAAAGTACATTTTACCTATAGAGGGGTCGACTTTCAGCCAAAAAAAGTGGTCATGGGTGCTCTATAACTCATCCTGAACAATCCCTTTAAAGAGGACGATCAACCTCCACTGTCTGAAATCCCCCAAGTAGCCTTGTATACTCAGCGTCCATCCCATGGTGCATGCGCTGGCCGCGACAGCATCCTCAGCTTCCTTCCAATTCATGTGCGTACTCATACTGGGCATTGTCTGTATGCCTGGGGCAGGTACGCACAGCTCAGGGGGTGCTGGCATTAATCCATTTAGCTTTACTAAGCTGTTCTAAATGGAGTGCCCACACATGCGCTGCAGGATCACCGATAAGGTGAGCAAATGAGAAGATCCAGGCGATTTTGTGGGGCATCCCAAATTGAGATTCTCCACTTGAGAGGAACCAAACCTGGGACAGTGAAAACCACCAATGTTGTTCCTATTTGAAGCAGGCCGAAACTCAGTTATTTTGCTCCACTGGGTTTTGGCCTGCTTAACCCCAGTGATCGCCATTAAACCTACCTTTACCTGGTCTTCCCATCACATGCATGAGCCACCAGACAATCAGACTATTGCTCCTCCCTCTGGTAGCTTCCCTCTTGCTGTGCGTGCCCCCGCCTATTCAGATAGCCCTGGTGTCCCTCAGCAGCCAGAGAAATACCATGGATACCGGTTTGGCTAAATGTATGGAATATGATCCATTTACTGGCAGTAAAATATCTTATCTGCAGACATGTGGAACAAACCCATCTGGATGCTAGAATTCTGCTTTAACAGCTTTATGCAGCAACATACCTGGATGAATCCTCTGTGCAGCAGGTAAGAAAATGGTTTGTTTTTACACTCAGCCTGGACATAATAACTCTTGGGTACTGCTGGTCTTTTCAAATATAGAAAGTATAAACACACTTGCTGGGTCCTAATTTATTCCTTCATTTAAAGCATACCTACAACCTTCATGGCACGTTTGCAGGAGGGTGTCCCATCACCAAAGCCTCCAATGTGTTTTTGTTGCAGTGTCTGGGTTCAATGTTGAGAAACAGACTAGCATGGAGAATGGGAATTTATTCTTCTTTTTATGCAGGGGGTGGCCGAAAAAGGGAGGTAGGTGCAAATTAGAGGCCAGGCTTCCTCTTGTCATCTACATTTATAGACCTGGGAGAATTCCTGGTGGGCTGCACCGCTCTTGCGCTGGTTGGGCTGCTGCTTATTAAACTGGGGCTAAAAAATGGCCTGGGACCTTTTGGGCCACACCGGCCCTGCTGTATTGTTTCTGGCCCAGTATAGTATCTTAATGTCACATTATATATATACCTTATTTTTCGTTCCACAGCACGCACCCAGGGTTTAGAGGACAAAAATAAGAAAGAAAATATTCTGAACAAAATGGTGTGATAAAATCCCGCCATTACAAACAGTGTGCAGAATCACTCCATTACAGGCAGTGAGCGGCATCCCTCATTACAACCATTAAGTAGCATCCCTCATTACAGCCAGTGGAGGCATCCCTCATTTCAGCCAGTAGGGGCATCCCATAGTAAAGCCAGTGGGGGCATCCCTCATTACAGCCAGTGGGGGCATCCATCATTACAGCCAGTGGGGGCATCCCTCATTATTGCAAGTGGGGGTATCCCTCAGTACAGCCAGTGGGGGCATCCTCAGTACAGCCAGTGGGGGCATCCTCAGTACAGCCAGTGGGGGCATCCTCAGTACAGCCAGTGGAGGCATCCTCAGTACAGCCAGTGACGCATTGCTCATTCCACTCCTTCCCCCCTACGCTGGACAATATTAAGGCACCAGATGGGCAGGGTAACTGGTTCATGCCTGCCTGCCCGCTCCTGCTGTTACCCCCCCCAGCAGTACACACAACACACACACATACAATGCTTCCCGGTGAACGATGGGCCGGTCTGCCCTTCACTGCCCTGCTGTTCCGCAGCTGCCGCAGGAGCCGCCCAAGCACATGCACACATACACACACACACTACCAGCACTTCCTGGTTGTTGCGCGCTGGATGGTGGGTGGGCTCCATAAGACTGGCGTCCAATGAAAACAATGGACACGGTCCATTTACTTCCACCGCGCAACAACCAGGATGTGTCGGCAAGCATGTGTGTGTGTGTGTGTGTGTGTGTGAGAGAGCAGCACCGGCGAGGGAAACAGCAGCGAGGGGCCGCAAACGACAGGTGCCACCCTCCCGCATCTGTTGTTCGTGGCCTTTGCTAGTGCCGGCCTACTGAGATTTTGCCCAGTATGCCCTATGACCCTATGAGCCCTATGACCATACCTCCCAACTTCTGAAAATATGAAAGCGGGACAAGCCACGCCCCCAACCACACACCCTGCCATGCCCACAGCCACACCCCCTGCCATGCCCCGACCACACCCCGTCACGCCCTCCAGCTCCGATCCTTCAGCAATGCCGGCTGCCTTCACCCCTGCATGCCAGCCTGTGTAAGTTTTTTTTTTTAACCTCAACCCAGACAACCGCCCTCCTCCCCCACATGCCCGCCGCGCGCCCGCCCCCCACGCGCTCGCTCCCCCACACACTCACCCGCACGCCAGGAAGTTAGTAATGTTCACAAGGTGCCGGCGTCGTTGCGGCCCTAGGCACACCGCCACGGCATAGGGTGTCCCGGGACATTTGTTAACGGTCCGGGACCGTGGGATTTTGTGCAATAATCGGGACAATCCCGGGAAAATCGAGACAGTTGGGAGGCATGCATATGACCAGCCCACCTCTGACTAGACCCCTCTACCTCTGCAGCTATGCACTTGTCTACAGCTAATCCATCAAGGTAAAGACACGGTAGTCTCAGGTCTGCAGGTCTATACTTAAGTACATAGTGATGTATTTTGTTTACTTTTCCAGCTTTTGCTTTTGCTATGATAAGCCCTTTGTTCCTTTTGGTTATGAGAATTTTGCTTTAGCTTCTGCTTTGTTTGACGATTATGAATTTGTTACTACTGCCTGTTGTTCACACAAATAGTAAAAGTTCCCCTGTCCCTTTATGCTGATTCTTTAGAGACTATTTCAAAATCCACCTCACATGGCCAGTATGCTGTAAAGTTTAAAGAGCGCTATTATCCACTGGACTACTGAATCCCTTAAGAAGGCATTTGAGGAGTATGGGTGGTAAGAGTGTGATAGTGAGCCATTGGGTGAAATAGTAGAAAATGCTACCAAGGTAAAGGCCCTGACAACTCAGCTACAGTATATGTATGGGGCCCAGCCATTCTTGGGCATCATATACCTGTCAACACCCAATCAAGTTCAGCATTCCATTGCATAATTTAGAGGTGGAAAAGTTAGCCCAAAAGGGTGGCATGCAGATGTTTTCCAATGAGGTAGACATTTTCCATAAATCTGGAAAAACACCCTCTAGGGAGCTAGAGGGTATTTGGAAAGTGGAAATCTCTCCATGTAAGACAGGCATGCAATAAGCCATTTTTTAAATGCGTGACTTTAAATATTATCTACTGTTTCCAGCACATTGTAAAAACCATTGCTTTTTCTAGATGGATGAACATATTGCTAATACGTCTATAAAAATAATTTGTACTCATTTACAGGTGTTAGGAATTGCGTATTGAAGAATCCTTATAGATCTGAGAATTTATGGAGCCTAACCTTAAGTTGTCTTCTTTTTGGAATTTTCTGTAGGTTCCAGCTTCACGATGATCAGGGCTAATGAAAGCTGGTCATTTGGACTCAGCGAGGGACTAGAATACACCCGGAGAAAGAATGTGTCTGATGCTAATGGGATATATATATATATCAGGGGTTCCCAACAGGCGGTACATGTACCACTGGTGGTACTTGAGGTCCTCTCAGGTGGTACTCGACAAAGCTGCAGACTTGTCCTGCATCTTTACCCCAACTCAACCATGATTTTCGCCATTAGTGAAAAAACTGCAGAATGTTTTGTGTGATTCATTCACTTTAAATGGTAGTTTTGTATGTTTTTATTATGGGTTTAGGTGACTGACAATGCTCACACACCACCAGGTGGTACTTGATTTCATCAGAAAATGTAAAGTGGTACTTGGTTAAAAATGTTGGGAACCCCTGATTTATATATTGGGGGGGTATTGTATACTGAGACAACACAAGCAGTGAGTGTACGCAAGTCCGGTGAACCTTGTTCAAGAGCACTTAAGTCATGTCCCGACTGGAAATCAAACCTGCAACCCTCCATTCACAAGATCACTTCACAAATTTGTAGCTGAGTGTTTGGCTGTTCCTCACCAAGTTTTAAGCCTCCTACACAGTTGTTTCTGTTAAGCAATGTCTGGCTATATTCCTATAAAAAAAACTGTGTGCAGGTGTACCTGATGTTTTGAAGGCAAAGGTTGGTCACACCAAAATTTGATATAGATTTCTCCTCTGTTCTCATGTTGTAACTCATTTAATGGTAAAAATAAATTATGAACACTTCTATTTTTGAAAGCATTCTTATGTTGCTGCATTTTTCCACACCTAGTACATGTTTGCACAGTAGTAAATATACACTATATATATATAGTATCTTCCAAAAGTGAGTACATCCATCTATCTTTTCATTGGAGACCGTAGTTATGACACTTTGATACATTGCTAAGTAGTCAGTGTACAGCTTGTATAACGGTGTCAATTTGGTGGGACCTCTGAATGACTCAACACACAGCCATAAATGTCTAAAACCCTGACAACAAAAGTGAGTACACCCCTTAAGTAAAAATGGCCAAATTGTGCCCAAAGTGTCAATTTTATGTATGGCCACCATTATTTTCCAGCGCTGCCTGTCAGTAAAAATAAAACTAACTTTTCCCACCCGTGTTCCTTGGTTTAACTTGATGGAACTATGTTTTTTTTCAACCGTATTAACTGTGTAACTATGTAGTACTTAATATGATGATAACTGCTTTACTTGGTGAATATAGTCTTCTTATCTAGCATTTGCACTTTAGATTTGATTGATTGCACAGGTTTATGGTCTTGATGAATTATTTGTAGTAATCACCTTTTTATACTTGTATTTTTTGCACAAAGTGGAGTAATTGAACACTCACTTGAGTAATTAGAAATATATAAAAAAACAAAATATATATATATATATATATATATATATATATATATATATATATATATTTTTTTTTTTTTTTTCTTGGGCTATTTGTGGAGCTATTTAATACTGATTTCTATTTGTACTTTTTGATACCTTGTTGTCTTCTATAATATGGCTTGCTAAGTATTTTAGCATCACAGGAATAGTGGATGAATTGATTTTAACAGTGTCTTTGTGTTGCATGTGTGTTTTTATTTTTGCTATAGTGTAACATTTAATAAAATGTTATTATTTTATGGTAATTGTGGAGTTTGGCCCATATGTAACTATGTAGCTTAACTCTTTCACAGGAGATCATGGAGCTGGTGGATGTTAGAGCCCTTGCATTCCTACACCTTCCATTTAAGGATGCTCCACAAATGTCTAATAGGATTTAGACCTGGAGTCATGCCTGGCCAGTCCAGCACCTTTATCCTCATTTTCTTCAGCAAGGCAGTGGTCATCTTGGAGGTGTGTTTGGGGTATTTGCTCTTTCAGTCGTTAGTAGTTTAGTTGCATCTAATTGTGTTAAAAATAGAAAAAAGTTTACTTTATGAGCCATGACAGGGCCCTATTTAATGTTCGCACCTGGGCCCAGTCACATTTAGTTATGCCACTGCTGTGTGTGTGAGTGTGTGTATTTTGTATTATTATTATTATTTTATTTTTTATACATTTTTTTCATATTTTTAAGCTTTCTATCTTCAAACTCCTCCAGTATGGGTTCCCCTATATGGTAAAATATTTAAAATAATCCAAAACAAAATGGAAAGTGACAGATCCTGCACCTGCTTTTCATTCTGGTCGTCAATGAAACTCATGTTTAGGCTTTAGGTTCGCTTTGAGGTTCAGTTTAAACATAAACATTAGTGCAAATGCAAATACAGAGGATAGCCATTATTAAAGAGGACCCTGGGCCAAGTTTGTAGATTAATACTCAGTATATGTGCTGTCTGAAAAAAAAAACCTCTGTGAAGAGTCTGCATCCTAACACTATCCCCTCGATTCAAAGAGCAAAAGTTAATTGATTTCGTATCGAGAATCGTAAGTTTGGGTGGGTGTTAGTCATTTTTTCCTGTTTTTTTGGCCATTTACGACTCGCACGAGCCTACGTACGAATGCGTATATGCTCTTACGATCAGCGGAAGTTCGTTCCTAAATTTTAGGATCAAAACGTAAAACTTAGGATCAAATCCTAAAACTTACGATCAAAACGTAAAACTTAGGTTAATTGGATGTGTTTAGGTGTGATTCAGAGAAACCTCTAAACGCGTTTTAAAAGAAAGCCACAGCCGACACCTTTTAGCAGCCGGATTGCTGTTCGTGAACAGGTTTTTTGGCTATGTGGAGGAGTCTGCGCGTCTTGTGCTCCAATGAACTGCATGTATTAGCATGGCCGAGGCCATAAATTGTATGGCAATGCATACCTGATTCATGTATGCCTTATAAAAGCATTTTAATGTGGACCTTAATTAGTCCTTTGCATGTTAACCTTTATTTTGCAATATATTTGCGTTAATTAAAGAAACTTATGTCCTTTGTTATTTATTTTAAAATTGAGGTCCTAGAATAATATTTTTAGATTTCATTTATTGGTGTAGTTGTTTACCTTTGCTTTGTTTAATTATTTAAGCACATCTTTGGTCAGATGCATCACACTTACTGAGGAGAGGAGAGCGGGATAAAGTGCAGGATGTGGGTTACTGCTGTATTTTGCACAGACACAGCAGAGCTGGGGGAATGGAAAGGTCAGAAATCCAAGAATCCAGAGCAACACAGTCACAAGGCCCTTTCTGTTTGCAGGCTGCCCGATAATACCTGAGCCGCCATCTTGGCTGTTTCTAGGCTCATAACATGCAGAAGTTGCTGGGTGTTTTTTAATATTTGTGAGCAATCTGTATGTAGAGGGTGTGGGTAACCACACTAAAAATTTAAAGTTGTACCATTTGAAGCATAAATATTAAAATTAAATCCACAAGTAAAAAATGCAAGTTAAGTAAATATTAAACAAAGTAAGATTTACTTATGCAAATGCATTCATTAATGGTTGGTTACTAAAAAATGAATGAAATAAAGAAAAATAAAAGACCAAATATTTAGAATGCACTTTAATGAGGTAAGTTTGTAGTGCGGAGCCGCAAGATCAGAAGGATTTACGTCCAGACAAAAAAGGAAAAAGGGCAAAACCAATGTTGCTACCTGAGAAATGAAACGGAAAATTCAGGATGGAAACTGACATAGGTCTGATTCCCGAACTGCCATACGAACGGACGTATATTTTAGGATAGAAACGTATTTGCTTATTGAATCACTCGCAAGTTCATACGAACGCACGAGCGGACGTGAAAAATAGGATGATCGTGAGCCAAATCCAAGCTGTTACATGTTTCTTTGAATCAACCCATATGTCCCCAAAGTAGCAATTCCTTTTACCATATTGTTATCCCTGTGGCAGAAATGGCTTTTGGGCTAATATGTGTGGACATCTGGAAAGGATCTTCTCAAATGAACGACACATATTTTACATGTGTGAATACTTGCAGTTCCATCTAAATAGCCAACCTTTTGTTCTTAGTATGCAATGGAAACCATGCAGGGCAGGATTAAAAGGGGGGTAAACCATGGCTCCTGTCGCCGGGCCTCCACCCTCTGGGTGGCATTCAACACTTGTTAACAAGGGCAGCAATTGATCTAGTTACTTACAGATGGCCTCCACTAGAACTTCTGCCCAGAGGCCTCTACCACACTGAATCCTGTCCAGGCTCCATGTGAACCATATTTAACAGAAGGAACGTAGGGGAAGTGGACATTTTCCAGACCTTGAGATTTACTGCCATCAGGCTGACCAATAACATTTTGTCCCCAGCAAACATGCTGCACTACTGACTATTGTCTTTGTTGGTGTTGGGAACATTTCTGGTTAAAAAGGAGCCTGGCAGTGAATAAATTAAAAATCCCCAGTATTATTACTTAGGAAACACTGGAGCATTGTCTGCTGTCACAATTCTTTGGGAACACAACCAGAGTTACAAGGAGCATTCTTCTTATACACTACATGTGTACTTGTGAGTGCTCCTACACTCACGTCAAAATTTTTAGTTCAAGTGAACATTGTTAATTTTCTGAAAGCATTTTTAAAATTCTGAGCATTTATACTACACATGTTCTGCCCTTTAAATGTATTTCTTTGGGCAAACAAACCATGAATAACAGGATTATCCATCACTCTTAGCAAGTAGGCAGGGTCATGCAAATAATCTCTTTATGCCTCGTTTTGTCAAGACTATAGATTCATTGAAGCATGTAATGCTTGTTATATTTTGGTAATATTACACAGCCATAACCAAGCATCCATATGTGCCATGATGCGCCTCTTCCATAGCAGCAGACAGTGTCCTCTCCATGTGTGCCATGATGTGCTACTTAGAGCAGGAGGCAGTGCCCCTTCCATATGTGTCATGATGTGCTTCTTCGTAGCAGCAGGCAGTGCCCCCTCCATATGTACCATGATGTGCCTCTTCCATCACCAGGCAGTGTCCCCTCTATATGTGCCATGATGTGCCTCTTCCATTGCAGCTGGCAGTGCCCCCTCCATATGTGCCTCTTCTATAGCAGCAGGCAGTGCCCCTTCCATATGTGCCATGATGTGCTTCTTAGAACAGGAGGCAGTGCCCCTTCCATATGTGCCATGATGTGCTTCTTAGAGCAGGAGGCAGTGTCCCCTCCATATGTGCCGTGATGTGCCTCTTCCATTGCAGCTATCAGAGCCCCCTCCATATGCACCATAATGTGCCTTTTCCATTGCAGCAGGCAGTGCCCCTTCCATATGTGCTATGATGTGCTTTTTAGAGCAGGAGGCAGTGTCCCATCCATATGTGCTATGATGTGCCTCTTCCATTGCAGCAGGCAGCGCCCCTCTATATGTGCCATGATGTGCCTCTTTCATTGCAGCAGACAGAGCCCCATCCATATGCGCCATAATGTGCCTTTTCCATTGCATCAGACAGTGCCCCCTCCATATGTGCCATGATGTGCCTCTTCCATTGCAGCAGGCAGTGCCCCCTCCATATGTGCCATGATGTGCCTCTTCCATTGCAGCTAGAAGAGCCCCCTCCATATGCTCCGTAATGTGCCTTTTCCTTAGCAGCAGGCAGTGCCCCCTCCATATGTGCCATGATGTGCCTCTTCCATTGCAGCAGACAGTGCCCCCTCCATATGCGCCATAATGTGCCTTTTCCTTAGCAGCAGGCAGTGCCCCCTCCATATGTGCCATGATGTGCCTCTTCCATTGCAGCAGACAGAGCTCCCTCCATATGTGCCATGATGTGCCTCTTCCATTGCAGCAGACATATGCCATGATGTGCCTCTTCCATTGCATCAGACAGTGCCCCCTCCATATGTGCCATGATGTGCCTCTTCCATTGCAGCAGGCAGTGCCCCCTCCATATGTGCCATGATGTGCCTCTTCCATTGCAGCAGACAGAGCCCCCTCCATATGCACCATAATGTGCCTTTTCCTTAGCAGCAGACAGTACCCCCTCGCCATGACTAGGGGAGGTGGGTCTGACGTATGGCTGGCTCCACTAACCGTGGCCTAACCCATCTGTGGAAAACAGAATGGCTTGGAATAAGCCCCTTCCCCATACACAATGGCTTTGGCACCCAGGGCAACCACTCTGCTTGGCTGCCCTTAGAAACAACCCTTATTATAGTTAACCATCGTGTTATATAAATTTTAAATTTAAGATGTAGCACAGCAGTGTGAGGGTTAACACCTGGTGACAGAGCGGCGCTTTGTTCTACTGGTTTCCGGTCAGATCTGTTTGCTAAGGTAGTGGGAGTAGGTGGCTCCCTGCCAATTCCATTTAAAGCATCCATTAGTCTAGCCCTATATGCAAACATCCAGTCATATTCTTCCCCTTCCCCGTCACCATTATTCATAGGATAAAGTAAGTGGAAAAAGAGCAGGTGGCTTCAAAGCGCTGCGTCTCCTATTTCTGGTGGCTGTTAATTATTTACCTGTGTGTTAGTTACCGGCTCCCTACAGTACAGAGGAGGGGCCTCTGCCGCTCAGCATCTGCCATAGGTGCCATATTATTCTTTAGCTTACTGTCACCCACGCAATAATATTTTACCCATGATTTACAAAGGTTTTTTTTCTAGAATTTTGTTCTATCAGAAATATCACTGTTGTTGTGGTGGACTCTTGTTGTGGTGCATTGCTTGCCCTAAATCATTATTTAAACCAAACCATCACCCAAATCCATAAACATACTGCACTACTGACTATTGTAAATATACAACCTTATTAAAAACAATTCTAGATATAAAATAATGTATTCATATATTATAGAATAAGAACAAGTAATTATATAGTATCCCTGAATACTGATAGTCCAATGACTGGCATCTTTCCTGATCACTGGATCCCCGGCCTGTGCTGGTAGCCAGGTTGCATGTGTCTCTTCCTGCTCCTCTGATGTGCAGTTATTGTGCAATTGTTAACAGGGACTGATGTGTTATAGATGGGAAGGAAGTTAGAAGGTGGGAAGATTCCTAGTTCAGTCTTGTCCATGTTTAGCTTGAGGGATTGAGATGACATGAATGAAGATATGACTGTAAGACAGTTGGGAATGCGAGATAGGAGGGAGGAGAGATTGGGGCCAGAGAGGTAAAATTGAGTATCATACGCATAAAAGTGGTATTGTAAGCCTAGTGAAGATATAAGTTTGCCAAAACCATAGGTATAGACTGAGGAAAGTAGAGGCCTAGGACAGAACCTTGCGTCACACTGACAGAAAGAGAATGGAAGAAGAAACAATGTTAGAGTAGGATACCCTGAAATATTGGTATTGGTAGGTGGTGAGCGAAATCCTTGAAGGCCAAGAGAGGAGAGAATATCAAGGGGCAGGCAATGGTCAACAGTGTCAAAGGCTGATGAAAGGCCAAGAAGGGTGAGGATAGTGACCATTGGTTGTATCAGTGAACAGATCATTAGTGACTTTGGTGAGGGCAGTTTCAGTGAAGTGGTTAGAGCGGAATCCAGATTGTAGGGGATCAAGTAAGTTGTTGGTGGATAAATAGTGGGCCAATACTGACAATATAAAGAAGTTTGCAGGGGGATTAGTGAGATGGGCTGGTAACTTTAGGGGGCACAGGGGTCAAGAGAGAAAAGATTAATAACTTTGTTTCAAGCCGTTTTGTGTTGTACTATGTTAGTCATTGTGAATAGTAGAAAAGTAAAGAAATAAGCCCCTCGATTCAAAGAGCAAAAGTTAATTGATTTCGGATCGAGAATCGTAAGTTTGGGTGGGTGTTAGTCATTTTTTCCTGTTTTTTTGGCCATTTACGACTCGCACGAGCCTACGTTCGAATGCGTATATGCTCTTACGATCATCGCAAGTTCGTTCCTAAATTTTAGGATGAAAACGTAAAACTTAGGATCAAATCCTAAAACTTAGGATGAAAACGTAAAACTTAGGATAATTGGATGTGTTTCGGTGTGATTCAGAGAACAGTTTTCAAACCTCTAAATACGTTTTAAAAGAAAGCCACTGCCGACACCTTTTAGCAGTCGGATTGCTGTTCTTGAACAGGTTTTTTGGCTATGTGGAGGAGTCTGCGCGTCTTGAGCTGCAATGAACTGCATGTATCAGCATGGCCGAGGCCATAAATTGTATGGCAATGCATACCTGATTCATGTATGCCTTATAAAAGCATTTTAATGTGGACCTTAATTAGTCCTTTGCATGTAAACCTTTATTTGGCAATATGCGTTAATTAAAGAAACTTATGTCCTTTGTTATTTATTTTTAAATTGATGTACTAGAATAATATTTTTAGATTGCATTTATTGGTGTAGTTGTTTACCTTTGCTTTGTTTAATTATTTAAGCACATCTTTGGTCAGATGCATCACACTTACTGAGGAGAGGAGAGCGGGATAAAGTGCAGGATGTGGGTTACTGCTGTATTTTGCACAGACACAGCAGAGCTGGGGGCACGGAAAGGTCAGAAATCAAAGAATCCAGAGCAACACAGTCACAAGGCCCTTTCTGTTTGCAGGCTGCCCGATAATACCTGAGCCGCCATCTTGGCTGTTTCTAGGCTCATAACATGCAGAAGTTGCTGGGTGTTTTTTAATATTTGAGAGCAATCTGTATGTAGAGGGTGTGGGTAACCACACAAAAAATTTTAAGTTGTACCATTTGAAGCATAAATATTAAAATTAAATCCACAAGTAAAAAATGCAAGTTAACTAAAAATTAAACAAAGTAAGATTTACTTATGCAAATGCATTCATTAATGGTTGGTTACTACAAAATGAATGAAATAAAGAAAAATAAAAGACCAAATATTTAGAATGCACTTTAATGAGGTAAGTTTGTAGTGCGCAGCCGCAAGATCAGAAGGATTTACGTCCAGACAAAAAAGGAAAAAGGGCAAAACCAATGTTGCAACCTGAGAAATGAAACGGAAAATTCAGGATGGAAACTGACATAGGTCTGATTCCCGAACTGCCATACGAACGGACGTATATTTTAGGATAGAAACGTATTTGCTTATAGAATCACTCGCAAGTTCATACGAACGCACGAGCGGACGGGAAAAATAGGATGATCGGCACCAAAATCCAAGCTGTTACATGTTTCTTTGAATCGACCCTAAGGTGTTACCTTTTGTAGGCTAACTAGATATATTTTAAGGTGAGCTTTCGAGAATACCTGGTTCTCAGACACGATGTTATACAAAGGAACCATAAGCAGACATTTATATACACAAAACCAGAACACATCAAAAGATCTTATAAAACCTTTAAAAAGCACCAGGAGATACAGAGCAAGTTATTTATAATCATCCAGGACACACATTTCGGAATAGCCAGGCCAAGAGTCCACACTAAACCTTGATGGTGACTGTTCCTTGTCAGAAAAAACAAGAAATGGCACCACACTTAATTCCTTAGATATAGTGGAAAACAGTATTGTCTTGTACTATTAAGAATAGTAGAGAAGTGAAGAAATAAGGCAAAACCCTCCCTAGGCCCACCAAGCACTCCCCAAGGTGAGATCCCCAGAACACCCAGCCCCTCTTGCCAGGCACGATGGCTAGGGGAGCTGGGTGTTCTCGGGAGCTCACCTTGTCCGGCACCCTGAAAGCCCACCCCAAGATGCAAGGGATCACAACTTATTCACCCCTCAGTTATAGTGGGACATGAAACCGGGGTGAATATTAGGTCTAATTTGCAGGGTATAAACATTTTGCATACGTTTAAATTCATATATTTTCTGGTCTCTTTGTGTTTTAAAATTTCCCCTCAAAATTGTCACTTTAAAGGTGTACTATCGAGAAAAATGTCTCAATGATAAAAATTCATATAAATATTCTGAAAAGCAGAAGGAGGGGACACTTATATATCTGGCATCAATAAATATCCAGCCAGACTTGTTTTCTTTATTTTAATGGAAGGAAGAGGACATCAGGGGTGACAACCAAGAGAAGAAAGCCACAAGTTTGGCAGGGGTTTTATTCAGTTTAGGTGTAAAAGTGACCCCCTCCTCTCATTAGACGTTTTTATATGGATTTTTAAAATTACACCATTTCGCGATAGCGCTCCATCAATTAAATGTCGCCCTTTGGAAAAATGTTCAGCTACTGGCAAGTCTGTCCTGGCATTCATGCACTGACTGACTGTTTCACCCACATAGAGACCGGTGGAGGGACATTGGGCACACATTACCAGGTACACAACATTGGGGGACGGGCAGGAGAATGCCTCCCTAATTTGGTGCACCTGCTGTGAATGAGGTTCGGGCACACTGTCAGTGGTACATGTCTGCAGGTCTTACACCTGCTCTGTAAGCAGGGTGAGGTGCTGTTCCTTGATGGGGCTTCAGGGCACTTTGTACCATAATCTGTTTCAGGTTGGGTAGTTGCCTGAAGGACAGGAGGGGTGGAACTGGCAATATTTCTTTAAGGTTATTGACCCTGTTTAGTACAAGTTGTAGTTCCCTCATGATTTTTCTGAGAATCTCCAGTTGGGAGTGCTAGGTGACCACCAGGGGTATCCCGGCCTCAGATCTGGTGCCCTTGTATTTAAGTAAGCTGACCCTGCTGATAGTTGCCGCTTTATTGATTTGGGAGACCGGTCATTTTATGTTTGTAACTAAGGTGGGTAAATTTATTTTTAAGCTCCAAGAGGTGTTTTTGTATAGCTGTATATGATTGATTTTTTTTTGTATCCAGGAAATGTACTTCTTTGTCAGAGTAGGTTAGTTTTAGGTTGATGGTGGGTTTTAAGTTATTAAAGTCTTTGTGGAATTTAAGGAGGGTCTCCTCACCTGCAGTCTAGATGACCAAGATATCATCGATGTAGCTAGGGTAAGTCATGGGCTTTGTGGTACAGTATGCTCCCTCCTGTTCTACCATAGACCGACTTGCATACTAGGGTGTACCCCGTGTACCCATTGAGGTTCTCATTCCCTGCAGGTATAGGTCCTCCCCAAATGAAAAGTAATTGTGAGTTAGAATGTGATAAAAATAGAATGTGTTAGAAAAAATCACTTAGGTCACTGGTTCTGTTTTCGGTTTAGATTTTGTAAATTTATCCGGCATTCAGCTATTCCATCCTTGTGGGGAATGTTTGTATACAAGGAAAGATGCCAGTGGGAAAGGTTGAATAGAGAAGTTAAGGCTGGAATGAGGTATGGAGACAGTTGAGTAAAAAGGTGGGATGGAATAGGATCAAGGGAGCAGGTAGACAGATGGGCCCTTGAAATGAGAGAGTATAGTCCTAGTTCAGTTATTGGGGTGAAGTAGGTTGGAGAGTAAGGAAATAGTATGGCTGTCTTTGGGGTGGGGCGGCAGACCATTTTTTGAGTCCGAAAGAGGAGGTTAGTGAAAGTAATCTGGTGGCAGCAGGGTTGTTAGTTCCGACAGCTATTTTAAAGTCACCTATTATAATTGCGGGCATGTCTGTGGACAGAAAATGAAACATCCAGGTAGAAAAGTGGTCTAGGATGATGGTAGTAGTTCCAGGAGTGTGATAGATGATGGCAATTTTAGGTTACAAGAGTTATACAAATGGATACTATGGACTTTGAAAGATGAGAAGGATAGGGAGGGCAGGGATTGGGTTACATAAGTAGTTTAGATAGAAGTAGGAGTTTAGATAGAAGGATGCCCACACCCCTGCCATGTTTGTTACTGGGTATAGGGGTGAGGTGGAATTGTAGTGCCCCATGTGAGAGGGCAGCTGGTGAGGCTGTGTCTGATGGAGAAAGCCATGCTTCTCTGAATACCTTAAAGGTAAATGAGTTAGACAGAAACGGGTCATGGATATAGGTTCATTTGTTAAGAAGAGGGTTAGAGATGCAGTGATGGGGGTTCTCTCCCATTGGATACTGTATTGATGCTATATTTGTCATGACCGGTCTGGCCATAATACCAGTGTGTAAAATCTCACCAAGTTAAGAGTGGCTGTCATGTCTGTACTAGGCATGTAGAGTGATATATTTCATGTAGAACCCTATGGTTCAGCTAGGGGCTACACCTGAGACCCACTGTGTCTAACAAGTATGTAGACTTCCTGGTTTGCTGGGCAGATCTTTCACACATAGGTAAGAGCGGGTCTAGCTATCGATGTACTTAGTAAAATATGAATTGGCATCAGGAGCAGGGTAGTGCCTAATCCTTCCCATATATATTTGTGGCAGAATAGTTCAGATTGTGCAATGTGACTATATGAATGAGCTGCAGGTCAGACAAGGTTCAGCTTCCATCTGTCTCTATTAGAAAACACGGTAGGTAGAAGTAGTTTATTTAAACAGACTTATTTTCTTCTGTATTTTACGGTAGACTGGCTTTCCAGAGGCACCTGTGTCCCTGTGAGTGTGCAAATATCCACTGCAAACCCTTGAACCTGGAGTTCAGAACAGACAAACCTTGTCTGCTTGTTTCATTTCATTCCTTAAGAGAGGAAAGTCCCAGAAAAGAAAATTAACCATTTGTTACACTTTTAAAAATGTATTAGGTTGTAATTCTTGAAACATAACGTGTCCCTTCAATACTAAAGCTTCAGTACCAACCCTTTAAAAGTGGCCATATATACCCAGCCCATGATGTCTGCAATGTCTCAGCTGGTGAATATTCACATTGAGTGGCTCTGAAGCATATTGATGGCAGGGCTCAACAGCTCATGACAGGTCATTATCTTCTTCTTAGGTATCAACTCATCTATGATTAGGTTCAAAAAGCCTGAAGAGTTTCTAATAGATTCCAGGCTCTGGGTGATTTGTGTCCTTTTCCTGTTATTGACATTGTTAAAGTGGACCAACACCCAGGATTTTGACTATCCTGGGTATTGGTCCACTTCCGCGGGGCACCCCGATCGTGGGTGCCCCGCTGTGTGAAACCCCCCAGAAAGCCCCGAAAACTCACCTGACCCCGCTCCCACGTGACTCGCTCGTCCAATTGCCGCCGACGGACAAGGAGAGGCAGCGACGGACAAGCTGAGCTTGGGCCGCCTCCCGTGCGTCCCTCTTACAGGGAGCACGCCTGCGCCGGTCGGGGTGCCCCGCAGTCAGGGAGCTGATCGGTCCGGGAATCTTATAGATTCCTGGGCCGATCAGGGGAGGGTGTTGGTCCACTTTAAAGTCATTCAACAGGCAAAAAAAAAAAAGGGTACTTATCTTGTCCCATGCAGCTGATCTGTGCTAGTCCCGCAATCAGTAACTCACCCGAAAGCTGGATCTGAGCCTGCATCACCCTCGGACCTGAACTTCATTCACCGGCTGGTCCTGTCTCCTGCCATCAGTCACAGGGACATGGCAAAACCCTCTAAATTCACCACAATGAAGAGGGCGTGGCAGGCTTTGGCACACTCCCTCCATTGCAATGCCTGGCAGAGCTGAACATGACACGTGTCGGGTTCACCATCCGCCATTAGTCACAGAGCGCTGCCATGCCATCTCCATACCCCACATTATGTATTGGCCCCCGAATGGCCTGGTATGCAGTGGCTGCATTGGGGGTTTGGATTCAACGATCAGGTGAGTTACCGATCACTAAACTAGCACCAATCTGCTGCATGAGACAAAATGTCCCCTTACAGGTACAGTTATTTCTTGAAAATTAGAATACAAAGTTTGTTTGCCATTTTTGGTATGTGTAAAAGTTTAAAGTTTAAACATTGAGATGCAGGTTGCAACTTACACCCAAAGGCCAAATAATTATCATGACCCTCAATAATAGGATGAAAACATATTTGGGCCATGTAGAACATAACATATATGGAATCATTGCACACATTAAATAAAATGCATAACAACAATGACCTGCATAAATCCACATCCCATCTGAAATTCAATCCAATTGGGATTCTAGTGCCTAGTTCAAAAATCCAGAAAGTTACGCGGAGCAACAATCGTTTTTTCAAGTTTCCTTTTCCACTAACTGCCCCCATGTTTATCCTTAAAATGGAGTAAAAATTTTAGATATTCAGTGTTGGTATAAATCCAACTTAAAGCAAAAAAAACATGCGTCCACCAGCCCTGGAATTTAAAAGATTCCCGGGGCTGGTCGCTAGCCTACCCCCAGAAATTCTATAGTGGCATGCCTTGCTGGGGGCCCGCACTACGGCCGATAGCTTTGTTGCTGGCCCGGACCAGGCCAAAGACTGGAAAGCCTCCTGGACCAGACCATAATTCAAAGGTTGGTGGAGGCCCCCTTTGCAGGGCAAGTGGTGGAGGTCCCGGGACGCACACCCCCTCATAATCCGGCCGTGCTCCCAACACCAGCAATGTTATCAGCAGCACTGCTCACAATGAGCTTCATTCATTTGGTTCTGATTAATGAGCAGCTGCACACATGCTGGAAGATCGCTAGAAAAGGGCTGCTGAAGGCTTTGGAAAAAATAAACTTTACTTACGTAGCTTACATCATGGCAGAGGAATCAGAGCAGTCCAGACGTCTCGTTCTCTATCATCTATTCTTCTGTAGCATATTAAAGAAATCATTTTGGCACACAATAATGAAAACTTTAAAAAAATGCCATTGAAAGTGGAATTACCCTTTAAAGAGGACATAAAGCCAAAACCTACTAGATGATCCTATTATCTCACAGGGCAGGGCAATACTGATGCGGAATTCCCTACTGCAGGGCAGTTTCTAGGCAAAATTTTGCTCAGTGTGGGAATTCTGCCCCCTCCTCAGTTATGGTGCTGCTGCTGTCCCATACTGGTATGTGCCATGCTTTAGCTTTTCCTTAGCAGCAGGTAGTGCCCAACCCCCATGACTGATCCCAATATGGGGGTGGGATGAGGGGCCTGACTTATGGCCTGCGCCACTAACAGTGGCTGTGACTCATCTATAGAAAACAGGCTGGCTGGGACAAAGGTGACCCAATGACCATGGCACCCAGGGGATCACCCTGTTTGCCCTGCCCCCCCCTCCTTTGATAGCCCCATTTGTGGTTCTTGGCATCCACATGTCCAGCAGGCTTGTACAGTTGTATGTGCCCATTAGCATGGGGGAACCTGATTGTCACTTTGTGCAGGGATGTGCAGCGGTACATTCCAAAGCAGTCAGTTTCGACTTTAAATCTTTAAATCTTAAAGCAGACCTCCAGGCTGAAACATCTGCTAGTAAATGGAGAGAGTGTGAAATGAGTAGAGCAAAACTGGAATCTTAAAAACTCCAGGGCCATGTAAAATCCCCCCCATTGCACCTTGTTCCTCCAGCAGCATTTGGGCTCTATGCGCTTACTGCAGTAGGTTAAATTGAATGGCTGTGGGGAAAAACCCAGCATGTTAGCCTGCTTTAAGGCTAGGGAAGGGATTCCAAGTCAAGTATGTATGTCAAATTCTGCTCAGCATTCAGGTTGATTGGAAATGTGCATTGAGGAGGCAAATATGTGGGTGACACATAGGATCACAGCGCCGAGTGGAGAAGAATGACAGCGCTGTTTTTTTTTAAATTTTTTTTTTAGCTTTGCCTTTACAATCACTTTAAAAGTAGCCATAACCAATTGGAGCACACTTGTTTATGGCCAGGAAGCACATTGGGATGGGGGGCTCAGAGGCCATGTAACGGGCTGGTCATAGGCTCATTTTTGGCCCCAGTCCATCCCTAGAAGCATTAAAAGCACAAATACAAGGAATGAAAATTAAAATCATTGTAAACTAATAAAAGTACTGCAAGGTTATATAGTCTTTTGTTTAAAGCTGACCAAAACTTGGGAATTTGACTATAACAGATTTTGGTCCTCGTCCCCACGGCATCCTGATTTGGGATGCCCCCAGATCACACAGAAACTCACCTTTCCTGGTTCTACGGTGAATGCAAGGGTACACAGCCAATTAGCGTGCTTGGTTCCATTCGCCCCTTTTGACTAAGAATCGGCTAAGGGCTGAATTTAGCCGAATGGAGGCAAATGGAGTCAATCAGTGTGCTCAGCTACCTTCGGTCCTTTTGGCTAAGAATCGACTAAGGGGGCGAACAGAGGCAAATGCAGCCAAATGGAGCCAAGCACGCTGAAGGCCATGCCTTTGTGGCAAGCTAAAGGTATAGCGAAGTGTGTCTGTGGCCCATGCATGCATTGTTGGATCAGGAATCGGGTAAATTTTACTGGGGTTTCGGGGGGGGGGGGGTTTCACACAGCGGGGCATCACAAATCGGGATGCCCCACTGTGTGAAGAGGGAATCAGGTGGCCCTGGAGTCTTCTACACTCCAGGGCTGCCCAAGATTTTGGTCCACTTTAACACTGCAAAATGTTTCCGAGTACGTGAGGATTCTATAGTAGCCGAGTCAGGTGCATTTTGTGTCAAATCCTGTTATAAAAAGCATTCATGTGTGTGTGTAACAGTCGCCTGGATTAGGCTGACTCGGACGCGGATATTACTCATCTAATCCTGTCTCCTGCCATTGCTGTGCTCATCTGGCTGTGCTTATCTCTAAATAGTCAGGTTGTTTTCTGAAAAGCCCGGATGTGCAGAGACACACCCTGCCTGGACTACATCCGACTAGATGCTGTGCGTGTCTGCTCTTTTTTTTTTTTTTTTTTTTTTTTTTTTTTAATCCAAAAACTCAGTTAAGCCAGCAATAGACATCCAAGGGCGGAAAAGTGATCTGGCTGCAATCTACCTTCCTGGAAAATGTCTGCAAACTGTTCTACACCTAAATAGAATCTGCAAATTGCTGCTGTTCAGTGAATAGAGGGATCAGACCTCTGCCGGTAGACCAGTCATTAGAAGTGTCTGCAGGTGTATGTAGACGGTATATCTAAAGTATCTAAAAATGAGCACCTCACAGTATAGCAACAAGACTAGAAGATCTGATCAGATCATTTCAAATCTATTTTACTTTTCCTATTTTCTACAAAATGCTGGACTGCATGGAGATTGCTGGAGCACCCCCGGGCATAACCTTCCCACAACCCCTGGTTTCCTTTTTCTGAATGATCCCCCATTGATTTGGCTCTGGTGGTCATGTGGTTTCTGTTTTGATGGACAGGCAGAAAAGTGGAAGTGCCCCCGGACAATCACAGGGCCGAATTTAACCGGGGTATTGAGGGTAAGGGGGATGTGTGCAAGGCTCTCACGGTGTCTGTCCCATCAGCCTATGACCAGCCCATTGCATGCCCTCTGAGCTCCCACCACAATGTGCTTTCTGGCCATAGACAAGTGCACTCCAATTGCTTAAGGCTACTCCCACAGGCGAACTTGGGGATTTCACATATCAGGGCATCCCAAGTCGGGATGCCACATGGGAGCACAAAACAAAACTCCAGATAGTGAAAATCCTGGGTTGGGCTTTGCTCAAAACACACAAAGCTGAAAGAAAGATCATATGGAAAAATGAAAAATAAGAATATGAAAGAGAAAATGGTAAACTGAAAGATTCTGCAGCAGAGCCAACATGAAGGGAAAACTGTCATAATCAGCTAAATGACTTCAAGAGCTTTTCTCTCTGTTTTAGATATATAAGTTCTGGCCAGGCAATGTTGCAATGTTATCTTATGCTGGACGGCTGCCAGCACTGAACAGCTGATACTTTGATACATTGTTTCACCCCTTTCCTCAGCATGGAACAGGCCAGAGTGTCGGGCTCCGACACTCAGAAGACATAAACATGAGCTATTAGTCTCCAGCTGCTCAACACACAGATCATTTTTTTCTACATTTGCAATTCTTACTCCAACACTTACCTACATTCAAAGTACCATTTAAATATAAGTCACCAAGAAAAATTCGCGATACTGCTCCTTTAATCTAGAGAGGGTTCTGGAAGCTTTTACTTTTATGTGTAAGTCCACTCAAAAGCAGGTAATTACAGCCCCCAAATACTCAAGTTCTGCAGCTATTCACCACTTTATAAAAAGTGATCATTTTATTTTGTTTCCTATCAATATAACAGCCACCTGCAGCCATCAGATACATTTGTACAGGTAGATTTCCAAGTATGGATAATTTTGGCATTTATTTTCTGCACAGGTTCACTTTAAAGTGGACCATAACTGGATTGACAACCACCCCTGGGGCATCCCGGTTTGGGAAGTCCCGCTATGTGAAACTCTGCCGATCATCCACTTTGCTTACCTTTCCCACAAGCCCAAGGTGCATTTGCAGCTGGCGGTGGCATGTCTTTCTCTGGGCAGCTCCACCAACCATAAATGAATGGCTGACGTGGCCGCACAGTTTCTCCAGCTGCCATTAATATGTGCGGGCAAAGAAGCTGATTGGAGGAGAGACGCGTCTGCACTGCGGGAAAGCCAGCGAGGCATGTATAGAAGCCCATCTGGGGGATTTCACACAGCGGGGCATCCCAAATCCGGATGCCCCAGGGGAGCGGACCAGACCCGGGATTTTGAAACAAGTGTTATGTGTAAAACATCACACGGCTGTGCATCTTCCAGTAAACATTTAATTTTTTTCTTCACTACCTCACAGGGACTTGCTTTTGCATCTGCTAAATACCTCTCATTTTAAATATTTATGTGGCTGGTGCAGACCATTGCTCTGTAGAGTGACATTTCCTTTAAGTTACAGAGATGTAAACCACATCCCAGATATATAAAAATGATACCTACCCCTAACTAACCAAATCTATCCCCTCACATCAGCAGTGAGCCCTAGAGACCTTTTCCTAGTGTTGAACCATCCGATGCAAGACGAGGAACAGCTGCAGACACATGCTTTACTCTCCAGCCTCATCCCGGACTTCACCTCCATAGATGATGAGAGGAAACTCCACATCCTGCTGGGAGAAGAGGAGCCCACCCTGCAAATAGCCGGCCAATATGTCTCCACCTGCCACCAACTGAGAGGAACATAAGAGACCATGGACTGATATACCCCTATACTGCCCCCTATACCCTACCTCTATACTGCCCCCTATATGTCTCCACCTGCCATCAACTGAGAGGAGCATAAGACACAATGGACTGATATACCCCTATACTGCCCATACACCCCACCTCTCCTCCTATATGTCTCCACCTGCCACCAACTGAGAGGAACATAAGAGACCATGGACTGATATACACCTATACTGCCCCCTATACCCCACCTCTATACTGCCCCCTATATGTCTCCACCTGCCATCAACTGAGAGGAGCATGAGACACAATGGACTGATATACCCCTATACTTCCCATACACCCCACCTCTCCTCCTATATGTCTCCACCTGGCACCAACTGAGAGGAACATAAGAGACCATGGACTGATATACCCCTATACTGCCCATATACCCCACCTCTATACTGCCTCCTATATGTCTCCACCTGCCACCAACTGAGAGGAACATAAGAGACCATGGACTGACATACCCCTATACTGCCCCTATACCCCACCTCTATACTGCCCCCTATATGTCTCCACCTACCATCAACTGAGAGGACCATGACACACAATGGACTGATATACCCCTATACTGCCCCTATACCCCACCTCTATACTGCTCCAACTAAAAGGACAATTAGAATCTATGGATTTCAAACCCATATACTGCCCCTTAATCTAGCCCAACCCCTTACTGCCTCTATACGTCTCCAACTCCCACCATCACTGGACCATTGTACACCCAATTGTACAATGGTCCAGTGATGTACAATTTGTTATTCCCTTTTGCTTTGGCAATGCTAAATGTTTTTTTGGACCTGCCAATAAAGCTCTTTTGAATTGAATTGAATAGTTATTTCTCATCCCCCTTCAATAAACTCGATGCCTGCTTTTAGTTTTCTAGGATCTATAGCTGTAGGAGGATCAGGAGTGATTGCTAAAAGAAAAAAGACATTTTTGAGGCAATGGCTTGGACAGTCTTTTCTGTTTGAGACATGGTTCCACTAGTGGGACCTAAGGGTTGTATTGTCTAAATGGCCGTCCACCAAAACTACCTAGTACCACCAACCAGTAGGCTCATAAGGTTATAAGAATAGGGATATGTGACATGATAACAACTGTTGAGAGCAGGGCCAGATTATAAGCAGGGCACACACCCCTGGGTCACCACCACTTGCCCTGTTTCTGGATGGAGGGAGGGCAGGACGGTCATCCTGGGCACCAAGGCCATTGGGGGCACCTTTATTCCAGCCATCCTATTTTATGCATATGGGTCAGGGCCAATGTTATTAGCACAGGCCATAAGACAGACCCCTCACCTACAAATATTGGGCTCAGTCATGGTAGGGGGCACTGCCTGCAGAAAGAAGCACAGCATGGCAGATACCTGTATGGGACAGCAGCAGCAAATCTGCAGCTAAACAAACAGTTCTAAGGTATGTTCCCCCCCCCCCCACACACACATGGAGGCTGGCTTACACTTGCGGGCAACACAGATCCCAGGGAAGGAGAGAGAGGAGGTATGTACAGGATACAGTGCAGAGAGGTGACGACTGGCAGGCTGGCCAGGTCAAGGGCTGGTGACCCGAGCAGGTGCCAAGGAGAGGGGCAACAAACAGTATCCTCCAGCCGTACGGTACTATACAGTACAATATAATGATCATAAAAATGGTGCCTTGTGTTAAACCTGACCTAGCCTACTAACCTACTATTCCATCCATCCCACTTACCTACATACCCATCTACTAACCCATTAACCTACCTGCCTGCCCACCCATCTACTGACCCACCCATCTACCTACCTGCCCACTGTCCTATCTATCTTCCTCACCCACCCACTTACTTATCAACCTATATACCCACTCAGCGTCACAGAAAGAACACCCCATCCATTAACTGCAGTGAATGGGTCTGTCAAGACCTAGCACGCCCCCTCCATTGCAGTGAATGGACTGGGTGTGCCAGCATCAATGTGGCTTATGGCACAGGGGCAGCTGTTTATTGCAGAGGCTGTCTGATGACAGGAGATACAGACTAGATGGCACAAGGGACTATGCTTGCTTGCCTGGACTATTACTTTAAAAGAGAAAAAAATGCTGTATTTAATTTTTTTTTTTCATTTTTAACGCATAGATGGCCATTGTATGCTTGCACACATATAGGAATTCGCCCTCCGCATTTAACCCATGCGTGCAGTGAGTGTACACATGCCCGGAGCGGTGGGCTCTGGGGCTAACCAAGATTTTGTTCCCAGGGGCCACCACTAAGCTTAATCCAGCCCTGGTTGAAGGCACAGAAAGAAAAAAAAAAAAGCTTAGCCAAGGAAGATTTGGCTTTGGAACTGCTGATCAGATATAAAGACGAGCCAGTTTTAATTTAAAAAAAGACAGCACGTATAAAGATGCTCAAAACCTGGAATCTTTATTTTAAGAAATCTAATAAACATGACACGGAATGTTTCCAGGCAATGGGTGCGTACATTAAGATTCAATTACATGTGTGTCGTTGCTTTCCGATACAACCTTTCCATCGACTATCTTTTGAGTTGTTGTGATAACTTTCTTTACTGTCTGTACTTGTGTGACTGGCGCTGCTGAGAGAGCATCTTGAAGGCTGGAAAAAAACATCACAAATTATTAGAATTGTATGCACCTGCACTGTGCTTTTACAATCAATATAACAAACAAAGAGGACAGTTGGTTAGTTTTACAGACATGTTCCCCAATTTTCAACATATAAGTGTAATTCTTCAAAACAGAAGAGTATTACTACGTGTAAGGTCAATAGAAATGCTTTCAAGGTGATCCCCAAAGACTGATTTACTATTAGAAAGGGGTCCAGTATCAAAAACTAGTATAGCTCATTTGAAGCCTTTCAAAGTGTATAGGGTGGTCCCATGTTCCTCAACATGACATTAACTGGCCAGTTAATAAATAAATATCATGTTCGGCAGTTGGGAGATGGCAAGCCAAACTACTGGAGTAAGATACAGTTGTAATAATGTTGACTTGATTCATAGTTTTGTGGAAGAACAGGCATCAAGGCACCATGGCTTTGTGTGTATTAACACCTCTTATGTTAATATAGTGCAGGTTGCCTGAATTAAACCATTAGAGGCATAGCTAGGCTTTCTGGCACCTGGGGCAAAGATTTGAAATGGCGCCCCCCCACCTGTGCTCGGGCCCCCCTTACCTACTGCACTTGGAAAAAACATGCCCCCCAAGCTTCATCCCTGACCATTGTATTCAACCACTTCAAACAACTTCAACATATCTGATACTTTATTACAGCATTGCCATTGATTACTTACCTAAAGTCATCTCCTTCAAGGAGACGTCTGTATGTCTGGATTTCGGCTTCCAGCCTTAATTTGGTATTTAGCAGTGTCTGGTATTCGTGCTGTTGTCTCTGGCAGTCAATGCGTATTTGTGTCAGCTCTGCTTCAAAGGCCTGAACCTGGGAACTAAGCAATTCCAGTTCCATGGCATACCGATGTTCTGTGTCGTGGAGTGAACCTTCAAGGTTGTGTTTCTGTGGAACGAGAGAAGACTATTTAGAACAAAGCACATTTAAAGTAACAAAGTTGTGGTCAGCTTGTTGTAAAGGCTGCTTGTCACCATTACCTGATTGCGTAGAGTTTCTAGTTCAATCTCAAGAGACTGGAGGTTGCGTCGTAGCTCTGTTATGGAGGACTTTGCAGAGTGAAGTGCTTCTGTGTCCTGTGTGACTTGTACAGTGTGTTCCTCCACCTGTAGATTGAGAAAAAATGTCCTGAGTGATCAGATAAAATTCTTATCATATCGGTATGATGTTCAGATATTCCTTAATGAAACATAAAGGAATTCAAACAACATACTTTTCATTGAAGCCTAAATACCTTAGTTTGGTACCATTGTTCCACATCTTCACGGTTTTTCTGTGCCAGTGCGTCGTACTGCGACCGAATATCTGCCATGATTTTGCCCAGGTCTTGAGATTTGGGAGCATCCACCTCCACTGTTACTGCAGAAGCATCGATTTGGGCCTGAATCTCATTCACCTCCTTCAAATAGAGAAAACAAAAGGTGTATTAGACTGCATATATATTATAATGATCATTACAAAGGTGTCAATACCAGATATATCCCATGTGACACTGCTGTATTGTTAAATGTATATACATATGTAGCTTTGGTTATGTTGTACATTTAGTTGGTAGGTCAAAGTTTAGTCTTGGGCAAAGGTTGCCAGATTTAGGACCATCCTTTTAAAAGCAGGTTTTAGGCCAGGGAGTCCCAACCAGTGGTATGCAACAACCTATCAGATGATATGCAGACACTACTCTACAACCTATTGTGACCTATACTTTACCCAAGCTAAATCTGCTTCATAATTACAAAACTGTTCCAAATGGTAATAAAAATGTATCTTCATTTATTGCAATTTATTAGTTGTTTTGTGTATTTTAATATAGTTTTAGATGACTTAATACTTAATATTAATTAATAATGAAAAAAGGTTGGGGACCCTGGTCTAGGCAACACACTTGGACAAGCTATAATTGGGATGGGGATTTTAAAATTAGGTCTGATACTAATTGAATTAGTTGTTTTTATGGAAAGATGACATTAGATATGGCTTGGGTAGAAGGGCAGATTATTGTGCATTAATTTTAACTTTGTGTGTATGGGAAATGTACATCCTGCTTCAAATATAAGAGGTAATTTCAAATGCAAAAATGTGGGGACTCAAAGATATTTGATCAAATAGCATCAACTGAAGAGGTTTGGGAGAATAAATAAAATCCTATCCCTGCACATTGGCACCTGGACGTGTTAAACCCTTTGAATGTGTCCTTGCAGTGCAAACACAATTTGATCTGTGCACTTACATCTTGGTGGGACTTTTTCAGGAAGATCAGCTCCTCCTTCAGAGACTCAATCTCATTCTCCAAGTTGAGCCTGGAAACGTTGGTATCGTCGATGACTTTGCGTAATCCATTAATATCCGACTCTACGGAGAGGCGGATGGCCAGCTCAGACTCAAACCTGAAGTTAAAATAAAACAAGACATCAGACCATAGGTCAGATTTCCTTCATATTCTCCTATTGCCTTTCTGACTATTTTGACAGCGGATGGAATTTGCTCAGCTGTGACAGTTCATTTCACACTGCCCTTACTCACAGTGACATTAGTATATCATCTTTGTCGGCATGGTATGGTGGGGGGGAGTTATATTCGGGAGGCATACTCTCATCTATGTTCAGATAAAGAAACGATAGTAAGACTCACTTTACTCTGAAGTCATCTGCGGCAAGACGTGCGTTGTCAATCTGCAGGACTAGCTGAGAGTTTTCCACGGTGCTATCAAATACCTAAAAGAAGACAAGAAGCTCTTGTATTAGTGGATTTAACTTAAAGGTAAATTGCCACATTTTGGCCTGGTTATAGATTGATCAGTTTCTTATATACAGATTACTACACGTGAATAAAGTAGTACATTCAATAATGCCCATTATATACAATAAATAATTTAGGTAGATTTCTAACATGAATCAGTTTAAAATCTACAGTATGTACCATAGATGCAAACTCAGGCAAAGATTATTCTGAGCCCACATGGGATATGTTTATTATGAGTTGCTTTGGGCTTAGGTCCTGCATAGAATGTTGGGTTTTCTCTGTGACTATTAAAATACAGTTAATCTTCCCCTACAGTAAGCCATTGTAGTTAAATCAGTACAACATAGAATATCAAAGCTGCCTGCTGCACCCTTCCTATAATTTCCCATATGTAATGCAATACACAATTCTTGTTCTGTCTCATAATTAACAGCAAGAATACTGACGGTGCTTAAAAAGTGTTTAGCCACAAATCCTTTGAGCCTTGCTCTGTATTTGGCTAATGATGTGTCTGCAACTCCTCAGGGCTTCCAGGAGCAGAATCCGCTTAACTCCATCCTGCCCACACCCATACTGTAACTACGTAACTCTTACTCTTCCGACCCCCCACTGGGAATTGTTTCTCTGAAAAGTTTCCCACGAAACTTCCCATAAAAGTCACAAGACACAATAGTAGCAATCAAAGTGGAACATCAGCTGCTATATCATACATGCAATGCAATTATATTTGAAAGTTATATTAGGAAAGAAACTTTTAAACTGGTGGTCAAAGAAATTATGTTTTTGGACTGTAACTCTCAGTTGTTAACGGTGTTGCCTGTTGCAGTAACCATTCAGCAAAAGATGGCTGCTGATTGGTTATTGGGGGCTACTGTACTTTACAGTATACTAGGCTATTAAAAATGACTGATAGAAAATATAATAAAAAGATAACATGATGCTCTTTTACATTTCTAATTTTTACAGAAAGTGCTGATTTATCAGACATTTACTACATAATCTAACATACACACTTAGTATTAGTACCGTACTTTGTAGAACATGCTATATACTATATAAATATATATGATAAAAAACAGGCAAATCTCTATGATAGGGGGTCTCACCTGTTTTCGCAGATCCTCCAGAGTTTTGAAGTACGGTGCCCAGTCCTTGGATGGTCCTTTCTTGTCCATATGTTGGCGAATCTTCAGCTCCAGCTGTTGATTGGCTGATTCCAAGCTGCGCACCTTCTCCAGGTAGGATGCCAGGCGGTCGTTGAGGTCTTGCATGGTCTCCTTCTCATTCTGAACCCCACCTAGGATACCTCCAGATGCCACTGCGCCAGAGGCACCACCGAAGCCGGAGCCTACTGTGGACACTCTGGACACAGAGATCTGGGAGCCTGAACCCCCTGCCCCAGCATAAACGCTGGCAGCACTGCTGCGTCCTGCCATCTGAGGGCCATAATTGAAGGAGCGACCGGACCCAGACCTATACGAGGAGAAGGAAGCAGTGGAGAAGCTCATGGCTGCAGTTCAGAAGTGGACAGAAGCTTATACAGACTGCTGGCACGAAGCTGCTGGCTACTCCACTTCCCGGCAGCAGAAGATTTATACCTAACAGAGCCTGGGAAGGGGGGGTGGGGGAGGCAGTAGGGGGCAGTGACACCGATCTCCTCCCTTCCTGACCCTGCCCTCTTTACACTGACTACTGGATTGGGAGGCGATTCCCAGGGTGGGGGCAGACTTCATTCATTCTAGAGAGAGATGGTTTATGCTTGCAGTGCTACCTGTCCTGTGCAGCCTCCACGGAAATGTGCACATAGCGAGCAATGTCTGTCTGCACACCCACAGAGATCTATATAGATTTATTCTATATACATATATAGTGCTGACCAGATGTTGAACATATAACTGATTGTAAAGCAGGCAACACTTATATACAGGCACTTGCAAACTCGACATATAGGTACTTACAGCATTCATCCACAAAATATATAGTGCATAACAATGACATCATCATAACATTATACATTTATAAATGTTAGTATATATTGGTTAGAGATGCTTTTTAACTTGTAAAGACCCCCCATATGGCTTTACCATTTGCCCACAAAAAATCCTTGCATGTATTTTTATACTTTTTAAACTTTCGATTCAATGTTTTATAAAAGTAATTACAAAGTTGTTTTTAAAGAGTTAGCTAAGTCTGTGAGAGCAGACTGTGAAATTCAATATGGGAAAGAATATTAAAGCTGAACAACACTCACAAATAAATGTTGTCCCTCTTTAATCAGTAGCAGGGGGGGATCCATCTGGATGGTCCCTACTCCCATACCACCCAGGGATGTCAGGACCCCCAGCCTGATGCTCGCCCCTGTTAGGATTGCTCGAACCAACCACTGGATTGAGTCCGTACATGATCAGTGGTGTGCAGTGGAGATTGCCAGGCGCATCAAAGCACAACTTCACTAGTAAGGTTGTGATGCAGCAATTGGTTGCCCACCTACTATCGATTTTCCCTTTTGATTAAAGGGACTTTTGAGTTTGGTTAAGGAGATTTCTGACCATTACTGCCCCCTCACTAGTGGCGTAACTATATGGTGTGACCGCACCGGGGTCCAGAGGGTCAGGGGGCACCAATGCACCATCATTAATTTATCATATTTGCATTTACTTGACAACAATTGGAGAAGGGCAGCACCATTTATCTCTGCTGTTTCAGTTGTCTAGCTGCATTTAACTGAGTTAAAAGATAGAAAAAAGTTTACTGTATGAGGCTTGACAGGGTCCCATTTAAAGTGGACCAAAACCCACGCCGATCGATTACCTCTACCCGGGGCATCCAAAACTGGGATCCCCTCTTTGTGAAACCCCTCAGGTCGCCCCATGCACTTACCTTGTTTCCTGGTCCAACTTTGCATGCGCGAGCCACAGCCACATCCCCGCTATCCCTCTAGCAAGGTGTGTGTCCGTGCCAGGCATTTGTGAATTGCAGGTGAGGGCAAGCTCCCTGTTAGACGTAAGCTGGGGATGCATCCGCCAGTGTCCTCGGAGCTGCTGGCCTTAGACAAAGGCTTAGATGACGTGACGTCAGTGGCTCTGAGTGCGCTGATTGGACGAGCGGCCGCGCATGCACCATAGGACCGGGAAGAGGTGAGTTGGCATTGACAATCTAGGGGGTTCGCACAGTGGGGCACCCCCGATTGGGGTGCTCCGGGGCAAAGGACCAAAACCCAGGATAGTCAAAATCCTGGGTTTTGGTCCACTTTAATGTTTGCACCAGAGCCCCGTCACATTTATTTACACCCCTATGCCAGGACCCCATACTCTGCATTGTATGCCGGAGCTGCTCCTGCTCATAGGAACACATTTTTTGATGTCCAGGAGTCAGGATATATTTTGATACAGATTCAATTAAAGAGGACTAAAACTCATTTTCCTGTCCTGTTTCCCTGCCGTAGGAGCATCCCGATTTGGAAACCCCCTTGTTTGTGGGATCGAGCGTCATGGGGAGTATAAAGGGAAACTAGTGGGCTTCACACTTCAGGGCATCTCAAATCTGTCTTCCCCTAAGAAACGGAAACAGGATAGGAAAACAGTTTTAGTTCTATTTCATTGAAATTGGAGGAAAATTCCATATCCTGGGAAAGGGGAATATGTCTGACATTAGCTGAGTGTATGAGAGTTTTGGTATTAATTACATCAAACACAGTCATTTCAAAATATGAGTATTATATTGTAGTGTAACCCACTAGTACTGTAATCATGTAAAGTAACCCACTAGTACTGTAATCATGTAAAGTAACTGACTAGTACAGGAAGCATGTAAAGTAACCCACTAGTACTGTAATCATGTAAAGTAACCCACTAGTACAGGAGGCATGTAAAGTAACCCACTAGTACTGTAATCATGTAAAGTAACTCACTAGTACTGTAATCATGTAAAGTAATTCACTAGTACTGTAATCATGTAAAGTAACTCACTAGTACAAGAAGCATGTAAAGTAACCCACTAGTACTGTAATCATGTAAAGTAACCCACTAGTACTGTAATCATGTAAAGTAACTCACTAGTACAGGAAGCATGTAAAGTAACTCACTAGTACTGTAATCATGTAAAGTAACCCACTAGTACTGTAATCATGTAAAGTAACTCACTAGTACAGGAAGCATGTAAAGTAACCCACTAGTACTGTAATCATGTAAAGTAACTCACTAGTACAGGAAGCATGTAAAGTAACTCACTAGTACTGTAATTATGTAAAGTAACTCACTAGTACAGGAAGCATGTAAAGTAACTCACTAGTACTGTAATCATGTAAAGTAACCCACTAGTACTGTAATCATGTAAAGTAACTCACTAGTACAGGAAGCATGTAAAGTAACTCACTAGTACTGTAATCATGTAAAGTAACTCACTAGTGCTGTAATCATGTAAAGTAACTCACTAGTACTGTAATCATGTAAAGTAACCCACTAGTATTATAATCATGTAAAGTAACTCACTAGCACCGGAAGCATGTAAAGTAACCCACTAGTATTGTAATCATGTAAAGTAACTCACTAGCACCGGAAGCATGTAAAGTAACCCACTAGTACTGTAATCATGTAAAGTAACTCACTAGTACAGGAAGCATGTAAAGTAACTCACTAGTACTGTAATCATGTAAAGTAACTCACTAGTACAGGAAGCATGTAAAGTAACTCACTAGTACTGTAATCATGTAAAGTAACTCACTAGTACAGGAAGCATGTAAAGTAACTCACTAGTACTGTAATCATGTAAAGTAACTCACTAGTACAGGAAGCATGTAAAGTAACTCACTAGTACTGTAATCATGTAAAGTAACCCACTAGTACTGTAATCATGTAAAGTAACTCACTAGTACAGGAAGCATGTAAAGTAACTCACTAGTACTGTAATCATGTAAAGTAACCCACTAGTACTGTAATCATGTAAAGTAACTCACTAGTACAGGAAGCATGTAAAGTAACTCACTAGTACTGTAATCATGTAAAGTAACTCACTAGTACTGTAATCATGTAAAGTAACCCACTAGTACTGTAATCATGTAAAGTAACTCACTAGTACAGGAAGCATGTAAAGTAACTCACTAGTACTGTAATCATGTAAAGTAACTCACTAGTACAGGAAGCATGTAAAGCAACTCACTAGTACTGTAATCATGTAAAGTAACCCACTAGTACTGTAATCATGTAAAGTAACTCACTAGTACAGGAAGCATGTAAAGTAACTCACTAGTACTGTAATCATGTAAAGTAACCCACTAGTACTGTAATCATGTAAAGTAACTCACTAGTACAGGAAGCATGTAAAGTAACCCACTAGTACTGTAATCATGTAAAGTAACTCACTAGTACAGGAAGCATGTAAAGTAACCCACTAGTACTGTAATCATGTAAAGTAACTCACTAGTACAGGAAGCATGTAAAGTAACCCACTAGTACTGTAATCATGTAAAGTAACTCACTAGTACAGGAAGCATGTAAAGTAACTCACTAGTACTGTAATCATGTAAAGTAACCCACTAGTACTGTAATCATGTAAAGTAACTCACTAGTACAGGAAGCATGTAAAGTAACTCACTAGTACTGTAATCATGTAAAGTAACTCACTAGTGCTGTAATCATGTAAAGTAACTCACTAGTACTGTAATCATGTAAAGTAACCCACTAGTATTGTAATCATGTAAAGTAACTCACTAGCACCGGAAGCATGTAAAGTAACTCACTAGTATTGTAATCATGTAAAGTAACTCACTAGCACCGGAAGCATGTAAAGTAACTCACTAGTGCTGTAATCATGTAAAGTAACCCACTAGTACTGTAATCATGTAAAGTAACTCACTAGTACAGGAAGCATGTAAAGTAACCCACTTACCGTATATAAAGAATAGAGAGCTTGATTTATTAAACTTGTAGAAGGTGATGCAATGTACTGTATGCCTGATCAATGCAGCCATGCGACCGTGCAAATCAGACAGACCCTGTAATCTCACCCATCCAAAAGGAGAATAGATTTATTTATATTCATGAATATTATTGTTTATTTTATAGCACTATCTTTTTCCATAGCATTATACATAGTTGTTATTACAGACAGGGTAGAACCTATACCGGGATGTTTCTAGAAGGTGAGCAGGGCAATCACTCTGAGCGCCAAGTCCATCGGGGGAACCTTTATCGCAGCCATTCTGTTTTCTGCAGATGACTCAGGGCCACAATTAGTGATGCAGGCAATGCACCACGACCCCCCTTATTGGGCTCAGTCATTGGGAGGTTGCTATGGTAAAATTACAGCATGGCACATACCTGAATGAGGCAGCAGCATAATAGAATACGATGTGCTATTATGTCCAGAAACTGCCATGAAGCTATAATAGCTAGAATATTACAAGTGGGATGCCATAGAACTCAGATTACATACAAATAACATAGCTGACCTTGTGAGCTTGCAGTCCAAATGATGAGGGGTTGTGACAAGGTGTAATATTACAAGTGGTTGGTACTGAGTGTGTCCTGTCAGGTGTTGGGTGTGGTACAGAGATGGAAACTACACTGACAATCAATGGGCAGGCTGATTCATCATTAGCGACAGGTAGCGACAGATGAGCGTCTGTAGCAGGCATTTTCAGAGCGCCTGCTAGTAGTCACTGTGCTCAGCCGTGGGTCGCTAGTTTATAGCGACTCAGTCGCTGTGCAGTAATGTTGAATACATTGTGAGGAGTCGCTATTTGACCAGTACAGCGCTGTATGGGAGCGTATGTTAGCGACTGCTCATAGCGACCGACTCACACCATATTCAGCAAAAAGCAGCCTCACAAATCTCTGGCGCCGAAAAATGCTTGTTTGAAGCCCAGAGCGCAGGAGGCGGTGTGTTTAAAGTCTGTTTTTCAGCATCTATCCACTAGTAACAAAGCGAAAACATATGGAATTACATTGTAACAACATTGTAACATGAACACTTTAATGGCAGACCTGTAATGTCATTTCTGCAGAAATATCTGAAAAATGAAAAAATTGTCAAAAACTGCTTTTTCAATGCCAGAAGAGGTACAGCATTATTTGAGATTTTTTGAAAAAAAAAAATAAAACAAAAAAACGAGTTTATAGAGAAGAAAAAGATCGTCCATTGATGTATGGGGGAGCGACAGGTAGCGAGAGGTAATATCTGGCGCTGTGCAAGGCTGAACGCCGGCGCTGTTCGCTGAGGCTGTGAAAATTATGAATCAGGCGCTACATGGCCCTATGCCAGTCGCTAAACAGATTCTGCTTGATAAATGTGTAATTGTGTGCCGTGTCCGGCGTTCTCCAGTCGCTACCTGTCACTACCTCTCATTAACCAGCCACTACCTGACGCTATCCCTTCTTAAATAAGGGCCTAAATCTGATCAAGTCAATGAATCAGATTTTTTTACCTGTTTGACTTAAAGTGAAACAAAACCCACCAGTGGTTGGCCTGGATTCCAGAACCAGCCACTGGATTTTCTCCGGGGCATCCCAATACTGTGTGAAACCCCTCAGGAAGCCCCAAAAACTCACCTTTCCACCCTCCAACGGTGCATGCCCAGGCTCTCGTCCAATGAGAGCAGCCTGCTTTGACAATGCCATTTGGCAGGTGGCTCTCATTGTTCAGAATGAGTTTGTGCATTGCCGCATCCCCTGCATCCCCGGCGTCACGCATGCGCTCCTGCCCCAGCAATTCAGATAGCTCCACTGATCAGAATGAGAGCCGCCTGACAAATGAGGTTGTCTTAGCAGGCGGCTCTGATTGGACGAGAGCCCTCGCATGGGTCATTGGAGAGGGGCTAGGTTTTTTGGGGGCTTCCTAGGGGGTTTCACACAGTGGGGCATCCCTCTTCCGGATGACCTGGGAGCACAGGACAAAACCCAGGAAAGTCAAATTCCCAGGTTTAGTTTTGCTTGAAATCATAATAATTCAATGAAAATGATCTGTGTGTATAGACCTATAGGATTAATTTTTGTTGGATTGTTTCTGACTTTTTTTTTCACTTTTTTACCTATTCGAAATATAATGATAGGGACACCCTTACAATTTGCTATGTTCACAGCTCACCCCCTGCTTCCACAGACATAAAACACCGATCTGCAATCATGAAACTAGGAGAGCTGATTTAAAGCTGTCCTTCACTCTAAATAAGAGTCTATGTTATATGTTTCCCACACCCTGTACATACAGATTGCTCACATTAAAAATCATCCTACCTGCATCTACTGCATGTTATGAGCCTTTAAACATCCAAGATGGCGGCTCATGGAACATAAGGCAGCCTGCAAACAGGAAGTTCCTTCTGACTGTGCTGCTCTGCATTCTGGGATTGCTGACCTTTTCCTGACCCCAGCTCTGCTCTGTCTGAGCAAAGCACAGCTATAACCCTGACCCCTGCACTTTTCCCTCCCTCTGCTATCCTCAGTATGTGATGCTTCTGAGTCAAGATGGCGGCGCCCATATCCTAAAGTCCTGAACAGAGTTGCAGCCCAGTGGGGGAAAGAATAATAAATGACTAAAAACTTAAAATATATTAACTTTAGATGCTGGGGAATTATTTTTTAAGGGTTTGGGCTTTTCAATAAATCATGCTGAAGGTCCGGTTTAAGAAGCATTTAAATGAGCCACCTGGGCAAACACCTAATGCCTCAGTGTCACAAAGAGCTTATACCAAGGTCTTTATAATGTAAAGGTAAAATAAACACCATTGAAGTGTATAGAGCTGCATATAACAATACCGAAGCGTTACCACCTATTCATTGTTCAACAGTCAAATATCGTTAACCAGCTCAGCTGTTGTAGAATAGTCAAATATTTGTTAAATCTTTATTGCATTGATCTAAATCAGACTGATTATATGATACCAACCCTGTCCAGGCTGTATCTCTGTGACACAGGGACTGGAACCTCAGCTGCAGCTTCTGAGCCAGGCAAATTTGGAACATAAAAGATGTTGGTGATTGAGCCAATGCTCAGAAGTCCATGCCTTCCACTACCACCATTCAAACAAACAGTTATAAAACACTCATGCATCCAACATTTTGCATTTGGTGGGGCAGTCCTTCCCATGGCAGCAAAGTGGGACATTAGGTGTCCCCAGAGTTTTCAGGGGGGCAGGGGGCCTCAAAGTTTAGTCAAAGGGGAATACGCAGTGGAAGGGGTGCATCTCAATTGATGAATACACCCATGCAAAGCCCCTGCAAGCCTGCTCTTGGTCAGATCATACTCTCCTGGTTCCAAGAATCCGGAGGCCAGTGATATGGGACCAGGTCTCGATGAGGGAGCTACTGTACAAAGGAGTAAGTCTGAGTTTCTTAATTTCAGGCCTGCAAGGGGTATGCGTTTGTTGGGCATGCCAATTTGCAATGTCCCTGTGCTGCAGGACACTCTGGTACAAAAGGGACAACTGTCAAAAAACACTCATCCTCCAATTTGGGCCAACTTCACAGGCTGTTTCATTCCTAAAACACATGCTGGAAGCATCTGGCATGTTTTTTAACAAGAAAAGTGTCAGCCGCAAGTTTATTTTTGTAATTTTTCTCTTTTTTGTGGGTTTTGGTGACAAAAAATTGTTAAAAGTTGACAAATATATTTTATTTCAAAATATTTATTGATAAAACACCAAAAAGGAGGACATTGGGCTCCAATAATTAAGTGAAATTAAAAGAAAAACAACATTAATGGCACAATTATTAAGCCTTAATTCGCAAAACAGGGCAGGAAGGGATGGGTAAAGAGAACATCTGGGACTAAACATTTGGAAAATAAATGTAATGTAAAACACAGAAGCTGGAAAAGCAAAATCGTAAATGAGAAACAGTAAAGAAAGGGGAGAAATATGGAGACCACTCAGACCAGTTAAGGGCTTAGCCAGCTAAAAGCACATGGGGCAGGGCCATTTGCGCTTCAAAACAGCAGCATTTAAAGCAGAAGGCGTCTGAAGAGGAATTTTGTACTCTCTCTGAGCGCATGCCATTTGGTGCAATCTGCATTTGCACCATGCGTGCAGAAAACCATGAATCATGTATCTAGGTGCATGCAAAATCATTGCACGACCATAAATTGACCCAAGTGTGTCGAGGCATTTTAAGGAGCACCATAATTCTAATGCAACACTGTTATCCTTTTTAGAAATTGAGAAGGTGACACCCCATTGGATGGGAACTAATCAGATCAGAGAACTCTCCAAGCAAGAGTTGGGGACTTTTTAAGTTGGGGATTTTAGGCAGCAAAACCCTGAACCGGAAGTAGTTGAAACTCGGGAGGTGCAGACATGAAGGAAATTTTTATTAAAAATTAAGTCCTTTTCAACACCCATTAGCTTATGAAAAAGCTTGGTTAATAAGCGAAACGCATCAGTGGCATAAGCAGGTGGTATAGCATTTCCTATCCCATTTCTCGACGACCATGGGAGGAAAGGAAGGATTTAACCTTTGGACGTGTTCTAAAGAGGTGTTTATATGGATTTTATTACATGCGCTTGGAAGCCATTTTAAATGCTTAAACCGGACCTTCAGTGTGATTTAATGAAAAGCCCAAACTCTTAAAAAACGGTTCCCCAGCATCTAAAATTAATATATTTTAAATTTTTAGTCACTAACTTATTATTCTTTCCCCCACTGGGCTGCAACTCTGTTCAGGAATTTAGGATACGGGCGCCGCCATCTTGACTCAGAAGCATCACACTTACTGAGGAGAGGAGAATGGGATAAGGTACAGGGGGGCGGGTTATAGCTGTGCTTTGTTCAGACAGAGCAGAGCTGGGGTCAGGTAACGGTCAGCAGTCCCAGAATGCAGAGCAGCACAGTCAGGAGGCACTTCCTGTTTGCAGGCTGCCTGATAAGATGGCGGCTTCCATAAGCCGCCATCTTGGATGTTTAAAGGCTCATAACATGCAGTAGATGCAGGTAGGATGATTTTTAATGTGGACAATCTGTATGTACAGGGTGGGGGAAACATATAAGATAGACTCTTAATAGTAAAAGTTTTAAAAAATATTACACTATATACTCTTTTAAAAAAATATTCCCTACATGTTGACTATGATGTGGAGACACCTTGAAGCCTGAATATTGCCATCATATTTGGCTTTATGATGAATTGATGGAGTGAGGAGTCATTTAAAGCAGTCCTTCACTTTGAATAAAAGTCCATCTTATATGTTTCCCACACCCTGTACATACAGATTGCCCACATTAAAAATCATCCTACCTGCATCTACTGCATGTTAAACATCCAAAGTGGCAGCTCATGGGACATCAGGCAGTCTGCAAACAGGAAGTGCCTTCTGACTGTTCTGCTCTGCATTCTGGGATTGCTGACCTTTTTCTGACCCCAGCTCTGCTCTGTCTGAGCAAAGCACAACTATAACCAGCCCCCCTGTACTTTATCCCGCTCTCCTTTCCTCAGTAAGTGTGAGGCTTCAGAGTCAAGATGGCGGCGCCCGTATCCTAAAGTCCTGAACAGAGTTGCAGCCCAGTGGGGGAACGAATAATAAGTAAGTTACTAAAAACTTAAAATATATTAACTTTAGATGCTGGGGAATTGTTTTATAAGGGTTTGGGCTTTTCAATAAATCATGGTGAAGGTTTGGTTTAAATGACACACCTGATTATCCAAACGGTAAGCCTAACTGTTAGGTGATGAAGGCACATTAAGTGGTGTCAAATCATGTATGTCACAACGGTATTGGTAATTGGAATATAGAGGAGAATTTTTGAATCTTCAGTGACTTTTAACCTTCGATAAAAGAGTTAGTGGACCAAATAGAAGCATTGTGAAAGTTTGTTGAGAGTTTAGCTCCACGCATTGCATATATGGTTACTACTCTCAGCCCAACCATCACCAAAGTAGTGCACCCCACTCAGAATTCTCCCTGTTCTTCCTATGGCCAGTCACGGGAAATGGAGGGAGCATGCATGATGCATAGAAAATCTGCTACCAGGGGCCGGCTGGGACTTCCGGAACATGCCACCGGCTGAGGCACCGCCGACTTCGGGGGGCTGGATTCAGGGTTGAGTGTCTTTTTTTAATGACATTAGCAGGATCACTATTTGGAGGGAGCAGGGCTATTTATTTATATTTATTTTTCAGGAAGGGGCTGGAGTGGCCCTTTAACTGCAGCCATTTATTTTGTTTTTGGAAAAATTTAACCCCTGTTACTCTCTGGGGACATGACAAAGTAAACAGAGGTTATCAAAAGCAAAGATTGTAACAGGGAATATAAGAGGGACTTGTGGCATTGAGATCTGTTTGGTAAATCTAACATCCTTGCAGATTAAGTTGTTTGGTCACCAGAGACAGGAGGTTAAAGTGGACACCCAGGATCTTGACTATCCGGCCATTCACAAACGGCGGGTGCGCGCACGTCAAGAGGGACGCGCGGGAGGCGGCGGCAGATAAGGTAAGGTTTTTTTGGGGTTTTGGGGGGATCTCACCCCGCGGGACATCCCGATCGCTGTGATCTTACAGATTCCCGGGCAGATCACTCCTGGGTGTTGGTCCACTTTAAGCTAAATTTCTCACGGCTGGTTATTTTTTACTCTCAATCTAAACTAACGCTGCCAGCCACTTTGATTTGCTTTGCTTACCTGTGCATATAAAACCATGAGTCAAAATCAACGACTCCTCTCCGTTGGTATCTGATATTCTCGGAATGGACATTCATTTTCCTGTCACTGCACCCACTGCTTGACTCACACATCAGCGACAAATGTGAATAACACATGTGAAAGTTGAGGTGCGGCATCCTTCATGTGATGTCAGCTGCCACTCAGCACTCATCTCCAAGTCACACTCCCACCAATTTATCAGAATTTGATGCAATTATCATTCGATGTGCATCCAAAAATCCAGTAAGATATATAAGTGCTTATTCATGGTTGGGTGTGTATTGACCATTCAAACAAAAAACATAATTTTTAGGATTTTTTTTTATTGAGTGTGGAAACAACATGTTACACAGCATGTTACATGGTACAAAATGTTATTCAGATCACTCCCTGTCCATCTGAAAATATTACAATTCAAATCCCCACCATACTCATGCCATTGGTCCTTGTCATGCTTGACTCATTCTGGTTATTATGTGTTTTGTAGTTGGCAAAAATAAAAGTTTGTTGGCAAATTTTAAAACCAAGCAATAATTCCTTGCTCCAAGTGGCCAGGCTATTCACCAACAACTCCATTGCATCCAGGAGCTTGTAATAGGACATGGACACCACCTGGTGACATTTGGTGAGGAGCAAGGAGCAGGAGGATGTCAGCAACAGTAGCCACCGGGTCTGTCCAGTGGGAGAGAATAAATGGAGGGATCACTGGCAACAGGAGTTCTGGTGGTATAGAGTTACTGATTTGTCTATTCTAATTGCCATGCTCATGTGCACCTACCAGGTTAGCTATCAATTCGTATAAGAAGCTGTCATATTTCTCTCATACATCCTATGGAGGAACACCTTCCTTTCCCTTCAGCAGATCTAACAGTAGAAGATCTGACTTTGTGGATCAAGTCAAGACTGATTGTCTTGATAGAACCTCTTTAGCTAAGAAATAAGAATACATAATGTACCACTTACGTATTGTTATCTAGCAAAGTCTTTGGTTTTGCCAAAGTGTAGTCTCCTATGCTTGCCCAGGCAAGCTCCAGCTGAAGGAGCAGCTATGTTGATCAGAAAGGATCTACTGGAGCCTAACTCTACCCCTTGAGCAAAGGAGCATGAAGATTAAAGTCTCTGTTTAGGCACACGCTACCTTGCTCCCACCTTATCCTCCTTGGGAACAGTTCAAAATGAGTCATTTGAAAGCATCTCAAAATCTCTGATTATATGCAAATACCTATTGTAAGTGAAGCCGCTTTCTTTGCTTCTGTTTCTGAGTTGTGGCTGAGCTGGAAATGGCAGGTCATGGTACTTGAGCAGGGTCTGCTGTGGTCACAGACAGCAGTGGGACCACTGTGGCTTGTAGTCCTCATTTTCACTGAGAGCTTCAAGGGACAGACTGGTTGTTCGACCACTTGTTTGCATGGTCTTATAGGAATGAAAGTGAAAGGAGGGCAAACTTTGGAATCCTGCTTTGGAATCTACTAAAGACTTAAAGGAGCCGCAGCACTCAACCCTGTTAGCTTGCAGACCAACCCATAATCTGTCTCCAAATCTGGTAAAAACAGAGGCTCGGTCACACACATCTGCAGAAGTATGCTAAGCTGCACCACCACGCCAAGGTGCCTCTATGGGTGCAGTCCTAACTCTAATCTATGAGAGCCCCATTTGGGACATACAATGCAAGAGATAAAATGGGAGCAGCTTACCTGAGGTTGCCCTAAACCTCATGTGCAAGCCATGGGGCTGGACCCATAGAGGCACCTTGGCGTGGTGGTGCAGCTTAGCATACTTCTGCAGATGTGTGTGACCGAGCCCTCTGTTTTTACCAGATTTGGAGACAGATTATGGGTTGGTCTGCAAGCTAACAGGGTTGAGTGCTGCGGCTCCTTTAAGTCTTTAGTAACCTAGTTGCCCGGCTGACTTGCACCTCCCAGGTTAGTTATAGAATGGTCTGAGCGGCTGCCACTCCCCCTTTGTTCTGCTTTGGAATTAATGCGACACTGCAGTAATGCAGGAAATAGAGGAGTGGTACAATGGGCAGACATCAGATGAGCTTTTTTCTGCCTTATTTTTGCTTCTGGGTTTACAATCCCTTTAAAACACTTTTGCTGAATAATCCCTTTAAAACACTTTTGCTGAATAAGACGGAAGAACACAGAGTCCAGGTTTTAGTTCTGGGTTTGTAAAATATACCGTTTTATCATATTTACCAATAGATGTCCATGAAGATTCAGTCTCCTTTTGCTCTGAATTTATGTGGTCTTACCCAGGGTTAAAAGGGCATACATGTTACTGGAAAGAGACGTGGTTCCTTACTGATGCCTGCAAGCTGGTCTTGTCAACAAACCCACTTGGTAAAAATCTGGAAACCCTACCGCATGCAGGTCAATTTGAGGCATAAGGGTTGTTATGTTTGTCTGTTTTTCCAGTGGGTTGGCTCCCCCATGTGCGGTATGGTGAAAATAATGAAAAAAAAGCCTCATAGAAACCCCAGTGTTTGCATGACTGTGGGTACTGTTTAATTTTGACAGCCCCTTATACCAAAGCACATTTCAAATCAATGCACCATCAGACTACAAGGCACCATGAATGGCAGCTGGAGACATAAACTGAAAAGGTAAAAGGTATTATAAGCTTCTATATATTTATGGAAAATGCAAAGCTGGGTGAGCTGGTTGCCACGTTCCCTCAACCAATTTTGACCCTAGATTTCATTAAAAATGTTCAGTAGGAAAATACAAGTAAGATTCCAAATAGAAGAAGTATAGAGAAAAGTCTTGAGATTGGGGTAAGATTTCACCCAGAGGGTTACTGTCCTAAGTAGCCCTTGAGTGCCTAATGGAAAATACAGCCTGGCTGAGAGGCCCGGTAACTGTAGTAACACTGCCACTATCAGATCTTTGGGTTATTCTGGCGTCACCAGGAGGACTGTAACAAAATTGGAGCTGCTTATTTTGAATATTTCCATGCAGGTGCTAAAAAGAACTGTAAGGCTCATTTTACACAAATACATTACTATTGTGTACTTCTGTGTGCCTCCAGTGTGGCAGGGCCCTATAGTCCACCATGTGCCAACCTGTTTCCTGTTCCTAATCAAGAAGCAGGAGGCCCAGTAAGGCAAGTGGCACCCAGACGACCAGCAAAAGCGAGAGATCTCACTGACGGTGGCAACAAAACAACCCGGCAGCGAAGGTGGCGGCAGCAGCAGAAGACACAGTTAATAAACCTGGTGACCTGGAGGCCGCATCACTGTGATTTCAGTGGTGATAAACCAGGAAACGGCAGTGAGTATGTTTCTGCACCTGAATGGAGCTCAGGTAAAGCTCAGTACATAGATACCTATGGGATGCATTGTGGGTCTGTTGCGGGGAAAATGTTGCATGCAAGATTATGCTCATTGTCTTCCTGCTTTTATTGTGATGGGATAATATTAGCAGGGTGGTGTAAAAGGACCTTCAAAGAGCCAAGGAGCACAAACAGTATTTACTGAGATTTTACTGTATATAAACAGTTCCTGTGCCATCAAGCAATGCATGTGAGTTTTTCCTAAATTGCATATTTGATGGCCATCAATCACACGGATGATGGAATTTATGGGACACGTGATGACAGGTTTGCTTTAAACTCAGGATGTTTGATTGTGAGAGGCCACTATGCTAATACTACAGCTATACCTGATGAGTGGAACTTTGCCAGGACATGCGCACAGGAAGTCAGATATAATAATGATTGATGTTACCTGTTTATGACTGACTAGAAAGAGACTTTAAAATGGTGTTAGGCCATGACTGACACATACATAACTGTGCTGCACCTACTCTGCAATTTCCTTTTCTCTACTAAGCCACCCACACACCCTCTTCCCTCACTGATCACTCCCTCGGGGTAAGAATTCCTTTATCGGTTTACCTTGGGCTTTTATGTTCACATGGAGCAGCAGGTACTTTTCTACAGAAGTGTAGCTACAAGGCGCAGAGGGGAAATTGCGGCTTTATAGCCCATTAGTTAAAGGGAACCTTATATAACTGTTGCCTTTCCTAATTTACCAGTTTTTTTATGTATGAGAATAATGCATCATATTTCTTCCACTGTACCTGCTAACTGTATCCAATTTACTACTTTTGGCTTTCTGTGTGAATGATTGTAATAGTTATCGTGATAGTGCCATAGTGGCCATTGTGTGCTTAAAGGTGCACTATCACGAAAAAATGGCCCAATAATAAAAATCCATATAAATATGCTGGATGGAGGGAGGAGGGGTCACTTATACACCCGGTATTGAGAACTATCCAGCCAGGCTTGTTTTTCTTTATTTTAAAGGAAGGAAGAGGGCATCTCGGGTGACAGACTCTGTCACCCCTCGTAGACTAAACCTGTAACCCCAGGATTTTATTCCTATCAGGGGAAGAAAACCACAAGCTTGGCAGGAGCTCCTCTTATAAGCTGTGTTTATATGGATTTTTAACCATACACAATTTCGCGATAGTGCTCCTTTAAGCACACATGGAATTTTACGTCTGCATCTTTCCTATCTGTGCAATGTGAGCACACTTCAGTGAAGACACCAGTGGACAAAAACTATATTAGTGACTTCACAGGAGAGACTTAAAGAACTTAATTTGTACAGTCTGGAGGAAAGAAGGGAGAGGGGGGACATGATTGAGACCTTTAAATATGTGAAAGGATTGAATAAGGTTCAGGAGGGAAGTGTTTTTAAGAAGAAGCTTAATGATAGAACAAGGGGGCACAACCTGAAGCTAGTCGGGGGGAAGATCAGGAGCAATGTTAGAAAATATTATTTTACAGAAAGAGTAGTAGATGCTTGGAACAAACTTCCAGCAGAGGTAGTTGAAAAATCAACAGTCACTGGATTTAAACATGCCTGGGATAAGCACACATCTATCCTAAGATAAAGAGTACATACAGTATACACATAAGGGCAGACTAGATGGACCGTATGGTCTCCTTCTGCCGTCAACCTTCTATGTTTCTATAATTACACACAGTGAACACACCAGTGGATAACCACCATATCACCATATACACAGGTGAATAACAAACTAAGGGGCATTGAAATGCATATGTGCCCAGAGAGGCGAGCTGCGCTAAACACGGTGCCCGGGGAGCAATTGGGAGTTATGCATCTTGCTCAAGGCACTTTAGTCATATCGCATGGCCAGGAATTGAACTTGCCACAAGGCCAATTTTCTACTTCTAGGCCATAACTGTCCCACAGTCAGGTTTTTCATCAATAGTTCATTAATTAATCATGTCCCATGTTCCTCTCCTGCATTTCCTGCAGTGTGCTGTAGATGCTGTAGCATCATTGCAAACAACTCCTTTAAATGTAATTCCTTCATGACCACACTTAAAATTTAGTCATATAGCTTCCTCTGGCCCTAAGCGCTCCCAGCGTGAGCAAGCACCATAAGCCTCAGTGGCTGCACTTTCCAGGCTCACTTACACTGGGAGTGCTGAGGGACAGGAGCTGCCATGTGACATTTGGCATGTAGTCCTGGAAAAATAGAAAGGAAAAGATGGGCAAGAATGACCTTCTACAGCATCTACTGCAGGAAATGCAGAATAGCCTCATGGGGCAGGCTTCAAGTGAACTCCTTACTGCCTTATTAATCTCATTGCTTGGCTTGCCTCTTTAATAATGTAGAGGGGATTTATTGGGTGCAGGCTTAATGTATTCTGCAATACATGTAACGCCGGGTCTTAAAGGGACACTATAGCCAAGTCAACCTATACTCATTCACATTTGGCAGCAAATTGCTGCCAGTCATGTGACCACCAACAGCCATTCAGGTTTCATGTGCAAGCCCTCTTGGCAAACCTCATAGTTTACTGCCAGTCACGTGATTGGCAGCCATACAGGAAAGAGGAAATTGGCTGAATTGCCTATATATGGTTAACCATCACTGTGTTATTCTTGATTATTGTGCTGGTGATGTACAGCTGCATTATGTATCTATGACTCCAAGGCTTCAGCTAGAAAGTAGATCACATTTCCAACTGCCAAAGATAGAAAATGTATTAACTTGATATTAAAATTGAAAACAGTAAGCCATATACAACTGTTTTGTTTTTTTTTTTTTTATTTGATTTGTTTTTTGTTGTTGCTTTTGTGTAACACAATCATTTTTTTAATATGACCTTGACGTTTTTATATTTCTTAGTATGCATTATAATTCTTTAACCAATCCAACTAGCATTCTAATACTGATTATTATGTCTACCATGTAATGTCCTTCCTCACAGTGCACTGAAAAAGAAAACATTCACTTTTGCTAAATTTCAATTTTCCATTTCATTTTAGGGACCTAACAGCAAATCACAGGGCCCTACAGCAAAATTCAAATTTTTAGTAGAGTGGGATAGAGTAAGATTAACAGTGGCCAGTCTGGCATCATCAGAATCATACATTATGTTTAAAATACATCAATGACTGCTTCAACTTATAAGTCGATTGCAGAACCCCCTACACCAAACTCTACCAGCAACCACCAGCCCCACCCCCACACACACAATTTCAGTGCGGTAACGGAGGGTAGCTGGGGTGTGGCTTTGGGATGGAATGGAAGCCCAACTTGGAAAATGCTAACTATACCTACAATCCAAATTTAAAGTTACGTATGTGCATCACCACCTAGAACCACTGCAATCAATAAAGGAAACCATTACATGTGAGCTGTGTGTTCTATGGACAATTGGACTCAGAGGCAAACTTAACATTCTTAAAGGGGTCCATCCAACAACCATTTTTTACAAAATGGGTGCTGGATCACAAAGTGACAGGCTCAGAGTGCCCTCCTCCCCCTGTGCATAAACCCTCGGTTAGAGTCACCCACCCCATGAATCCACATACTTTGCAGTCCATCACCCGTTTTGTAGAAAGTTACTTTTTACTGCTTTAAGGGTGGACAGCTTGTTAGTAGATTGTACATTGATAATTGTATCTTCATCAGGAGCCATAAGAAGCTATATAGATCTTTATTTATACTAGAAAGGAGCTCATCGGAGCATTTCCTCAGCTACATTCAGAGTCTACAGATGCCATGTATGGAAAAGGTCTTGCCCAGTATTACAGAAACGGCTAACTGCACCCTAAATTAAGATGCCCCTACAGCCAGAAATACCAAAATCATTTAATACTCAGCATTCTGGGATGGGGCAACCTGTGAAAACTTTTCTCCTTGGTGCCCAATAGGATTTGCCTGGCAAACACCATTGGTCATCGGCAGTGGTCATGTAGGGTGCAAGAATAGCAGAAGTGCAGACCTGATGCATAATTCTGGCAGGCTTAGGTCTTGCTAGTGCAATTCACAAGTGGGGACTCACAGATCTCAATGGACCAGTCATCCAGAACTTAAGTATTTTCTTGTCTTTTTATCAGCTTTAAAGTGGATCTATCACCAGGTTTTCACTATCCTGGAGATAGGTTCTTTTTCCTGGGACATCCCGATATGTGTTCCCCCACTAGTTGAATCTCTTGGTGTCACACAGGAGGGGGGGGGGGGTATCATCTAATCAGCACTTAAAACTATTAATGCATTGCTTAAATCACTGTTTTGGCGAGAGCATAGGGGAGAGTTCGCAACCCCAGTCTAAAGGAGGTCTGCGGCGCAACCCCACCTCCAGCCTATCCAAATAGCTGGACGAGAGTATGCCTCAGCTGCAGAGAGTCCAGGGATGTGGCCCAAGAAAGCGGCGCGGGAATGTTCAAAAGATAAGCAATTGTAGGCGATCACGGGTTCTCATAGAATAAAGTTGCCTCCCAGTTTACTTAGTCTTTATCCCAGGGCTGGCATGCCGGCTGATGTGTAATATAAAGCAAGAGTCAATGTTTATCTTATAACTTGTGAATGGGGCTGTTATCAGGCCAGTGGCCTACTATAACTTCTCATTGGGAGTCTGGAATACCTGTAAGTGGCCAGTTATAACTCTTAAATAGGGTTCTGGCATAACAGGTAAGCAGCCTGTTCTAACTTTTAAATTGGACTGTGGCATAAAATACAAGTAGCCTATTACAACTTGTGAGTGGGGGTCTGGCATAACGGGTAAGTAACCTTTTATAACTTGTAAAATAGGTTGTGGCATAAAATGTAAGTGGCCTATTACATATTGTGAGTGGGTGCCTAGCATAATAGGTAAGTAACATTTTATAACTTGTAAAATGGGCAGTGGAATAAAATGTCAGTGGCCTATTACAATTTGTGAGTGGGGGTCTGGCATAATGCGTAAGTAACCCTTTATAACTTGTAAAATGGGCTGTGGAATAAAATGTAAGTGGCCTATTACAACTTGTGAGTGGGTGTCTGGCATAATGGGTAAGTAACCTTTAATAACTTGTAAAATGGGTTGTGGCATAAAATGTAAGTAGCCTATTACAACTTGTGAGTGGGGGTCTGGCATAATGGGTAAGTAACCTTTAATAACTTGTAAAATGGGTTGTGGCATAAAATGTAAATGGCCTATTACAACTTGTGAGTGGGTGTCTAGCATAATGAGTAAGTAACATTTTATAATTTGCAACATGGGTTGTGGCATGAAATGTAAGTGGCCTATTACAACTTGTGAGTGGGGGTCTGGCATAATGGGTAAGTAACCTTTAATAACTTGTAAAATGGGTTGTGGCATAAAATGTAAGTAGCCTATTACAACTTCTGAGTGGGTGTCTAGCATAATGAGTAAGTAACATTTTATAACTTGCAACATGGGTTGTGGCATGAAATGTAAGTGGCCTATTACAACTTGTGAGCGGGGGTCTGGCATAATGGGTAAGTAACCTTTAATAACTTGTAAAATGGGTTGTGGCATAAAATGTAAGTAGCCTATTACAACTTCTGAGTGGGTGTCTAGCATAATGAGTAAGTAACATTTTATAACTTGCAACATGGGTTGTGGCATGAAATGTAAGTGGCCTATTACAACTTGTGAGTGGGGGTCTGGCATAATGGGTAAGTAACCTTTAATAACTTGTAAAATGGGTTGTGGCATAAAATGTAAATGGCCTATTACAACTTGTGAGTGGGTGCCTAGCATAATAGGTAAGTAACCTTTAATAACTTGTAAAATGGGTTGTGGCATAAAATGTAAATGGCCTATTACAACTTGTGAGTGGGTGCCTAGCACAATGGGTAAGTAACTTTTTATAACTTGTAAAATGGGCTGTGGCATATGATGTAAGTGGCCTATTACAACTTGTGAGTGGGGGTCTGGCATAATGGGTAAGTAACCTTTAATAACTTGTAAAATGGGCTGTGGCATATGATGTAAGTGGCCTATTACAACTTGTGAGTTGGCGCCTAGCAAAATCGATAAGTAACCTTTTATAACTTGTAAAATGGGTTGTGGCATACAATGTAAGTGGCCTATTACAACTTGTGAGTCGGTGCCTGGAATAATGGGTAAGAACCCTGTTATAACTTGTAAATGAGGCTTTGGTATAACATGTAAGTGTTCTGTTATAGCAGGAAGCAGCAGCACATGAATAAACCTCACAACGTGTACTGTTTCCTCTTTGTGTTTCTTAATGACACCCCATCCCCCTATTATGTGTGTATGGTTTGAGCTTTAGGCCTGCTTTAACTTGTTATGCTTCTACAATGTTGAATGCCCTTTCATACGCACAGTCTAGTTTCATACAATGCTGGACTATAACGTAATATAATGTTTGTGTGAAAGGGCTGATATGCAGGGCTGGGTCCATTATTAAACACTCATTCAGAGCTCCCACTCCCCATGAAAACAATGATGTTTGCTGAAAGCTGAAGGCAAATTGAGATAAAGTTTCTTGTCTGATGGAATCTGGCCTTTTTAATTAAGATGATCTGATCCCTTTAGGAATTTCAACCTCCTTCATGGCAAAGAGACGGGAGGGGAATAACTGTTCAAGAATGTGTGACGGGGCAAAAGTAAATGACATCCTTACTGGTAGCTTAGTGTGAGAAGCAGTCATTATTCTAACAAAACACACCTACAAGGTGTAGTCTAGTTCCAAAGTACAAACAGGTAAGTAAATATGGCTACTGACATGTGACCTGATAATATGCAGACCTATGGCTGAGCTTAAAGGAAAATTCCACTTCAAAATGTAGCACTAGAAAGTTGTTGTACTGTGTAGCCCTTAATGTAAATCTAAGATTAAAGTATATGGTAATCACTAGGGATGAGCGAACCGGTTCAGACGAACCGGAATTCGCTCCGAATTTCAGGGAAAATTCCCTGAAATAAAAAAAAAAAAAATGCCGGCATGGTGGGACGCGTCCTCTGATGACAGCTGAGAGCGGTGCCGGAGCGTGGAGGCCGGCGCCGCTCTCAGCTGTCATCAGAGGACGCGTCATCAGAGGGCGCCTGAGAGCGGCGCCGGCCTCCACGCTCCGACCATGCAGGTAAGTGTTTGCTTTTTAAACAAATGCCGGCATGGTGGGAGCGGGCAGGCCGCCGCCCGCTGACAGCGTAGCCGGCCTGCCCGCTCCCACCATGCCGGCATTTTTTTTTTTCAGATGAGCGATTCGTGAAAGTTCGATTTGGGCGAACCCGAGTTTCTTGGGGAAATTCGGCGAATCGCCAGAATCGAACTTTCAAGAAGTTCGCTCATCTCTAGTAATAACATTTGTTGCTCAACCAAATACATAGAGATAAAAGTGTTGATTCAGCACCAGGTGAGAAAACTCTCCTACTATTTAGGACAAAATGGCCATTCACTTTCATTTTCTACCTTGGGAGTGATTCAGCAATCAGATATACATTTCCACCTGATGTTGAATCACTCCCAAGGTAGACAATGAAAGTGAATTCAGTTTTCTCTCCTAAAAAGTAGAAACGTTTTTCTCACCTAGTGCTGCATCAACCCAAAATGAGAGTGAGTGCGTTTATCCACCGATGCTGTTGCATTGCAGAAACAGATCATAAGTATGTGTGGATATGTGATAACTGATGATACTGAAGCTTTTTTTAATGTAGGGGAAGATACTATGGAAGGGGTGGATATGGCCCCAGAGTCATGATGCTGAGACTATACTATTGTAGGGGCATAACATGGTTTGGGGTGTCATGGGTGCGGGGTTACAATAGGACCAGGTATGGAGAGAGAGGCTAGGGGTCACTTGGTACACAGTGTATAGGCCAGCTCCTGGTGAGGTGGGCTGCATGTTGGAGGCTACTGAATGTTCGAGAATGGCTTGATGATGGTGGCAGCTGCGTGGGACTGGGATCAGGAGATCAGGGGAGGCCCAAGTGACCCTAAAACAGTGAGGCTCAGCGGGAATCCCTATGCTCCCTAAAGCCAGTCCTCCCCTGCTTACAGCCACACTTACTGACGTGAAGGCCAATTTATCACTAGCGCCTATCTGCAGAGAGACACAGGCAGACGGTGCTGTAAGTGTTCAGTGTTGTAAGCTAGCCATATTGCTGTGTCTTGCTTGTTTGTTTTCAATGGAAATAGCCACAGGTAGTGCCGGTGGAGAGAGCCAGATATCATTTGTATTGAGCAGCGCCAGCTCTGTCAAACCACGGTACTCATACAGCGCCATGTGCTATACAAAAAAAGTGACATGTAGGACCAGGAAGCCAGGAGGATTATTAAAATGAATGACCAAGGGGAATTATTGAAAATCAATGGTTTACTAAGGACTAAATTTGGGGGGCAGGGGCGAACCTGACGAAGTGGTTACCGTTGGAAACCACGCAACGCGTCGGTGTTGCCAGGCTGTGCGGTGGTCGGACCTGAGCTCGCAAAATATTGGTGATGTTTTGAATATTTATTGCTTATTATCAGTTGCCCTGGGTATTACTCTCTGCACTTTCTTTAAAATGCTATTTTTGCACTCAGCACTTTAGTTTTCTGCTTGGCAGATTTGAGCTTCTTGAGCACTGTGTTTTTGATGTGTTTTGATAAATTTTGGTATTTTTACTTTATTTCACTTTATTTTACTTTATTTATTCATCTTTCTTCACAAATTAACGGCACTGCTGCACTTTATTCATTTTCTAACATGGATGTAATGACTCCATGTTTTATCACTTCACTGTAGATATCTACACACCGTATTTAGTTGGTAGTATTTCCACATCTTTCTCATATCTTGATTTCCAGTCTTCTACTTGGGGCCACTTAGATCTATACTGATATTCTGGTATTGTTACCATTGTATGTATCGGGCCATTTATCTTATGGCATATACCGTAGGTCATAGCATATATACATATATACATTATTATCTATAATCACAGTAGAGCCTTGTTATTTAGTCCGACCCTTCCGCCTGTCCTCAATGTTTTAACTTGTTTTAAATGTCTGTTGGTTGTATGTGTATGGACTAGCTATATCTGTGACTCATACAATTTTTCTATTAAATAAAATTTATTCTTTATATTACTTGTGGGTGTGCGGCCGCATATATTGCCCCATAGGGACCTTTCTGGTGGTCCAATTTGTTGAGTGTATTTAGACCACTCCCCTCTTGAGTGGGGGGCTTCTTGCGCCCAGCACCCCTCATATATAATTCTCATTTTTATTGTATACAGTGGTGCGGAGTGTTTTCTCTATTTTTTCAACATAGTCCTGCTCTGGTACAAAAGTTTGATAAATGTTCTGCATCCTGAAGACCCTCAGTACTTATTTATATATACAAAAAGGGGATCACAGATGCACAACGTGGATATGAAAAAACATGAATTGTATTTAGGCTTTAAAGAAACAAATATACATTTAGATACATATTGTAATATAGAGGTGATCACTTTGAGAGATTGTAAAACTTTCCAAAGAAAAGTATCTTATACAGGCAGCAGTGTGTGACATGTGTAACAAAATTAATGTAACCAAAAGAAAGATACATTTTATGTATTGTACAATTCACTTGGAAATCTGCCAGCAAATCAGTCTGATACCAGGGGTGGGGCTTAGTTACAAGCTATTTTGCCTAGAAAATGTCCTGGCTTATAGTTCAGTGGAAACGGGCCATTACATTGTAATTGGATATTAGCATAAAAATAGAATGTGTGTCTCCAGCATAATGACAATTAGGGGGCAGTTTCACTCTATTGATGATGAGTGGTGAGTTGTACTGTATCAGCCATAGACAAAAGATGAGTTGTGTCTGTGGACATTCAAGCTACTAAATTCTTTTTGCTCTTTTTTACATTTACATCTGTGCACCTGTTAAAGCCTCAGAAGATATAGGTAGCTCTACTAATGACCAGCCGCAACTGTTAGCTTTGTAGTGCTGGTGTCCGCTTTAGTTCACACCTAATTCTGGATAAGCACATTGGTATGTCCAGGGGTGGTCCACTTTAAAAGGACACAAAGTGCGCTCCTTTAATCCCCCCACAGACGATCTCTGATAGTTTGGCGCTCAGACCCTTATCAAATGGCCTGATCCCAGTCCCGCGCCGCCTCCGCCACCACCATCTTTGATCCGCTCTTGTCTATTCAATACCAATGGACCAACCCTTGTCAACGTCACAGGAATTACAGCACCCCCCCCCCCCCCCGTACATTCACTGCGATGGAGGGATATACGTAGTTTCTGTGAGGTGGGGCGGTCCTCCGAGTACTGAATAGTCGAGAGTGGCTTGATGATGGTGGTGGCTGTGCAGGACTGGGATCAGGAGATTCTGTAACTGTCTGAGCACCTGACATAGCCTTTTTTATTTTACTGAGTATAGCATGTTTATTATACTGCCTGCACTGCACAAAACCCGCTGTCAGTGGTGGCATCTTTGATTCCCCAGTACTTTGCATTCCCCGATAAAGCCTATAGAACTTCCTTCTGCTGACTCATTTTTCAGGGTCCCCAAAATAAATTGACTTTTGAAGAGACCCTCACTTTGAAACATGCTGCAGCTGCTGCTGAGGAGGCCCTGTAGAAAGGATAGAGTTCACTGGAATCTACTGTGTAATGCAAAGCAGGCTAAGTGAAAGGTAAATGAAAGATGCATCTTCTGACAGCCAGCATGGGGAGAGCAGAAAGCAACCAAATTTAACCTTTGCCTAGACTGTGCCTTTAAGTCTGGAATTTCTGTCTTTTGTTCCAGAGACATTAACTCCTTTAGTAGACTGTCATGCTATTGTCAATGTAATAGTATTTTAAAACACCAGCAAGACTAGACTAGAAGAGGCCTGAAAGAAGGCCTGCACCTACACGGTAAGCCCTGGTGGGCAGCCCATACTGGCCTACTTGAAGGTACTGTAATTATTGTCCTCCTTGCGGAAGTAATATACAGCAGAGTAAGCAAAAGGACACATGCAAGCTGATGCGCTGAAGCGACTATGTTGCCATGACCTGAAGAAAGCTCTCATTCCAGTGGCTGCTGCCTCCGTAAAAAGTAAAATTATTGCGGGTGAGACCAGGGAGGGCTTTGTAGCTTGTGCCGTGGAAGGCTTACATTTGTTTATAGGCTACTTTAAAGTGGCATTGCCAGTGGAGTAAGCAAACAAAGCGAATTAAGGCTTTCAGATTGCAGCGGCAAATAAACTGGGATGCCCCTGGGGCACAGACCAAAGCCCATGATAGTTAAAGTGCAGGGTCCACTTTAACAGGGTCCACTTTAACAGTGTTCAGTGTACATCTTGTGCTATGTATGCACTTCTTGATCAATCGGTCGAGGGTGAATATATATGCCCCGGATGCCTGCGAATCTCTGATTTGGAAGCCGTGATTCACGATCTAAATAAGCGATTGGCAACACTGAGAGAAATTGTTATCATGCAAAAGAGTCTGGATCTCACTGATCTGGCACTACATGGCTCAGGGTCAGGGGAGGGTGGTAGTATGGGGGGAGAGGAAAAGCAGGAAAATGAGGCAGCTAGCTGGATAACAGTTAGAAGGCGGGGTAGGGGTAAAAGTTATAGGGAGGCTAGCCCTGAACAGGCACCTCCAAACAAGTTTGCCCGGTTGGCAGATGAGGAGGATGTTAGCTCAGGAATGGCAGAGCTGCAGCAAGACACATCTGTCGGCTCCCAGGAAGGGAGGGGAAATGGGAGAACAGGGCAGGCAAGACAGGTGCTGGTAGTGGGTGACTCTATTATTAGGGGAACAGACAGGGCAATCTGTCACAAAGACCGGGATTGCCGAACAGTGTGTTGCCTTCCTGGGGCAAGAGTACGGCATGTAGCGGAGCGGGCTGACAGATTGTTGGGAGGGGCTGGCGTGAACCCAGCGGTCATGGTGCATATTGGCACTAATGACATAGGAAGAAGTAGGTGGAAGGTCCTAAAAAATGATTTCAGGGACTTAGGCCGTAAGCTTAAGGCAAGGACCTCAACTGTAGTATTCTCAGAAATACTACCAGTACCAAGAGCCACACCAGAGAGGCAGCGGGAGATTAGAGATGTAAACAGGTGGCTCAAAAATTGGAGTAAAAAGGAGGGGTTTGGGTTCTTAGAGAACTGGGCCGACTTCACAGTGGGCTACAGGTTCTTTGGCAGGGATGGGTTGCACCTCAATGGGGAGGGTGCATCTGTTCTGGGGGAGAGGATGGCTAAAAGGTTAGAGGAGTGTTTAAACTGAGCATTGGGGGGGAGGGTAAAAGCTATTACAAAGGGGAAGTTAGGAAAGAAAGTGACAGTGGGTGTAGACATGAAACTGGGGGTGGAGAGGGGGGAGGGGTTAGCACATCTAGCAGGAATAAGGGCAATATACAAAATTATCAAAATTCTCATAAGCATTTGAAATGCATGCTTACAAATGCTAGAAGTTTGACTAATAAAATGGATGAACTAGAACTGATAATAACAGAAGAACAATATGATATTGTGGGGGTAACAGAGACCTGGCTGGATGAAAGCTATGACTGGGCAGTAAATTTACAGGGATACTGTGTGTTTAGGAGGGACCGTAACAAACGCAAAGGGGGTGGAGTCTGCTTAATTGTAAAATCCTCTCTACAGCCTGCTCTGCGGGAGGATATATGTGAGGGGAATGACCATGTGGAGTCGGTATGGGTAGAAATACATGGAGGGAGAAACAAAAATAAAATACTGCTGGGGGTTTGCTATAAACCTCCAGATATATCCGAATCCATAGAAAATATGATGCTAAGGCAAATGGATATAGCCGCTAAAATAAATGAGGTAGTGATTATGGGGGACTTTAACTACCCAGATATAGACTGGGACGCTGAAACATGTGTTTCGCAGAAAAGTAATAGTTTTTTATCTAAAACAAAAGATGGCTACCTTTCCCAACAGGTACAAGCTCCAACAAGGGGGAAAGCCATATTGGACCTAATACTAACCAATGTACCAGACAAAGTAATAAAGGTACAGGTTGGGGGACACCTTGGAAGCAGTGATCATAATATCATTAATTTCCAATTAGCAGTCACTAGGGTGCCTTATCAAGGAGTCACAAAAACGCGGGACTTCAAAAAGGCAAAGTTTGACCAACTTAGAGATGCCCTACACTGCATTGACTGGGAAAATGTCCTTAAGAACAAAAGCATGGACGCTAAATGGGATACTTTCAAAGGAATACTTAATTTTCAGTGTGACAGATATATACCTTACAGGAATAAAACTATTAGACACACATGTAAACCGATGTGGCTAAATAAAAAGGTTAAGGGGGCAATAAACAACAAAAAAAAGGCATTTAAACGTTTAAAGCAGAAAGGGACAGCGGAAGCGTTAAAAAACTATAAAGAAGAAAATAAACAATGTAAACAACAGATAAGGGCAGCTAAGCTGGAGACAGAAAGACTGGTCGCGAAAGAGAGTAAAACTAACCCTAAATTATTCTTTAGCTACATCAACCGTAAAAGGTACAAACCTGAGGGTGTGGGCCCCCTGAAAAGCAAGGATGGGACCCCTATAGAGGGAAATGAGGAGAAAGCTAATTTGCTTAACAACTTCTTTGCTTCTATATTCACAAAAGAATTTGACATGCCGAGTGAAATGCAGGGGAATAACCGGAACCCTCCATTAAATGTCACTGGTCTAACCAAGGAAGAAGTCCAGCACCGTCTCAAGCAGATGAAAATCGATAAATCACCGGGACCAGATGACATACATCCTCGTGTTTTAAGGGAGTTATGTACAGTAATAGACAAGCCGTTATTTCTAATATTTGTGGATTCCATAACTACAGGGTTTGTTCCGATGGATTGGCGCTTGGCAAATGTGGTGCCAATATTCAAAAAGGGATCTAGGGGGGAACCTGGGAACTACAGACCGGTAAGCTTAACATCTGTGGTGGGCAAGCTGTTTGAAGGTTTCTTAAGGGATACTATCCTGGAGCACCTTGGGGAAAATGACCTTATTACTCCATATCAGCATGGATTTATGAGGAATCGCTCCTGCCAGACAAACCTGATCAGCTTTTATGAGGAGGTAAGTTCAAGATTGGATCAGGGGGAGTCATTGGATATCATATATCTTGACTTTTCTAAAGCATTTGATACTGTGCCACATAAAAGGCTGGTACAAAAGATGAGAATGCTTGGACTGGGGGAAAACGTGTGCAGATGGGTGTGAAATTGGCTTAGTGATCGGAAGCAGAGGGTGGTTATAAATGGTACACACTCAGATTGGGTCACTGTTACTAGTGGAGTACCACAAGGGTCAGTTCTGGGACCAATTCTCTTCAATATATATATAAATGACATTGGGTATGGAGTAAACAGTAAAGTCTCAATCTTTGCAGATGATACTAAGCTGAGTAAAGTAATTAAAACAAAGGAGGACAACAGGCAACTACAAACAGATTTAGATAAATTGGAAGCATGGGCAGTTAAATGGCAAATGAAGTTTAACACAGATAAATGTAAGGTTATGCACATGGGAAGGAGAAATCTGTGTCATGATTACACACTAAATAAAGAAACACTTGGTAAAACAACAATGGAAAAGGACCTAGGGGTTTTAGTTGACAATAAGCTCAACTGTAGTAATCAATGCCAGGCAGCTGCTGCCAAGGCAAATAGGATCATGGGGTGCATCAGGAGGGGCATAGGTGCTCATGACCAGAACATCATTTTACCCCTGTACAAGTCACTGGTCAGACCCCATATGGAATACTGTGTACAGTTCTGGGCACCTGTGCTTAAGAAGGACATATCAGAACTGGAGCGCGTTCAAAGAAGGGCAACAAAGTTAATAAAAGGAGTGCGGGGGCTAGAGTACCCGGAAAGATTGTCCAAGTTAGGCTTATTTAGTCTAGAAAAAAGACGATTGAGGGGTGATCTAATAACTATGTATAAATATATTCGGGGTCAATACAAGGATCTGTCCCACAATCTATTTATACCCCGGAGTGTAACCATAACCCGGGGGCATCCACTAAGGTTAGAGGAAAGGTGCTTTCTCCACCGACATAGGAGGGGATTCTTCTCTGTAAGAGCAGTGAGACTATGGAACTCGCTGCCAGAGGAGGTAGTAATGAGGGATACATTAAAAATGTTCAAAAGTGGCCTTGATGCCTTCCTGGCATGTAATAACATTTCCGGCTATGGCTACTAGACCACTGGAAGGAGTTAAACAGGCTGAACTGGATGGACTAAAGTCTTTATTCAGCCTTACATACTATGTTACTATGTTACTATGTTACTATGTATATATCGCAATAGTAGTATAAATGAACGTGACCAACGGGAGACGTCACCAGGGAGCTGGTGCACCCTATTGAAGATGGTCAGGGTCCACTTTAACATATACCGCAATAGTAGTATTAATGAACGTGACCAACGGGAGACGTCACCAGGGAGCTGGTGCACCCTATTGGAGATGGTCACCTGGTAAAAAGCTTTCATTCCTCTGGCTGCTGCATCAATAAAGAAGAATGTGATTGCCAGCATCTGTGACATTGAGGTTAGGAAGGATTTTTCTATTTTTTTAGCCTGTGCCAAGGAAGACTTAACATTGGGGCACAGGCTGCTTTAAAGCAGAATTTAAGATTGCTGTGCAAGAATTTGCTTAGACTTGTAGATCTCTGGCACTTGCCTGTTTTCTGCCTTTACCTGTCCTATGTACCAAACTGAAAAGTTGAATGCTAAATATGGCTTTGACGATCAATAGCAACCCCACAGGTTTATTACAGTCCTTCCTTGGTTTGCTAATAATGGTCAATAATCCTTTCCCCTACCCCCTTTCTGTCTTAACGACTATCTACAAAAAGTACAGGCAGGATTCTCTTTGACTTAGGTCATGAGAACCAGAATATTCATTTCAAACATGGTATCATCTCATTTTACATATACAATCAGGTTTGTAATTGAAATCTCAAGCAAGCGTAGTAAAAAGAAACCAAGGAACTAATAGAGAAGCCGCTTTGGACACTGCAATGTCTTTGTTATAACTTGTTTTTCAGGTGTTGGGGGAGGATACAAGATACTGGATTGTTTTCCACCTGGGAAGAGAGATTGGGCGTGGAAACCGCAAAGAGAGACAATAGCCCCCCCAAGGCTAACACAGCTTGCTACAGCTATATGCACATGTTAAGGCCATAAATTCCCGAAACAGGCATTGAAGTCATTAGACGAGAACTTGGGGTAATGGAAGTGTAAATTACATTGAAATGTACAAAATAGGTAAACGAGTACCTAATAGCAAACACAAAGCACACAGATAATATAAGGAAATCTAATTGGGTGTATTGTGTTGCTGAATAGCTAAGGTCATGGCAAACATTATCTGTAGTTTTGGTCAGACCCGGTGCTGCTTCAACAGGTTTCAATAAAAAAGAAATCAACCAACGGGAATAATATTCGGCGGGGATAGGTTGTTGACTGAACTGCTTCACTTTAACATCTGCCCAAAGCATTGGATGATGGGTAAAATGATCTATGCTGAATTGCAGTAACAATAAGCTTTACCGTTACTATTCCTACAGGAGAGCATTTTATTGGCTTTAGAAGCAGCAGATTGGCATTACATTATGTTAAGTAAGTGATCTACAATGTCCCCCAGATGTTTTTCCAAAACTTTTAACGAATGCGCTAAAAACAAAATAAAATAATCTTACCTACTTTTCCATTCCAGCGCCAGGCGATGTCCTCTTCCTCTGGCACCGTCCCATGCCAGTCTCCGCAGAACCCAGTGTCCTGGCTGGGCTCCCAGGATCCTGGCTCACCATTGCAGGGAGGGGCTTTTATACCGGGACATCAGCTCACTCACTCACTGGCATGCCTCCCAACTGTCCCGATTTTCCCGGGATTGTCCCGATTTTTTAGAAGGATCCCGCGGTCCCGGAACATTACCAAATGTCCCGGGACCCCCTGCGCTGTGACAGCCCAGGGCTGCAATGACGCCGGCGGGAAGCTAACTTCCTGGCGCGTGGGGTGAGAGAGTGGGGCGGGCGCACGGGGGTGGGTGGGCAGGCGCACGGGGTGGGGGGGCTACGTACCGCATGCAGGGGTGAAGGCAGCCGACATTGCTGGAGCTGGAGAGCGTGACGGGGGCGTGGCCGGGGCGTGACGGGGGTGTGGCCGGGGCGTGACGGGGGTGTGGCCGGGGCGTGCCGGGGGTGTGGCCGGGGGCATGGCTTGTCCCGCTTTCAAGTTTTCAGAAGTTGGGAGGTATGCTCACTGGTATAATTAGCCCCTCCTTATGTCAGGGAGCAAAATGTCAGAAGCCGGAGAGATGTATCTGGCTGCAGTGGCTGCAGACTGCATGGGGCATCAGGAATAGCAAGTACTAGTATCAGTGTGTTTTTTTACATTTAATTATTTGTGAACTCTTAAGGGGTCCTTTAGACTCCTATACCAGTGCACAGGGCAGAAGGGTCTAGCAAGTCATGTGCCAGCAACCATGTGACTTATCAAAACGCCGCCCCATTACCAGTATCCCAAAGCCCAGGGGGTGCAGAAGAGCCCACAGCCCATGAGGGTTATGATGGCTAGTAGCCTTCAGTGCTGGGGGCTGGCTGCTTGGCCTCCACACCCTGGTCTACCAGCCCCCACAGCTGGTGCATAGGGGGACTCCTGCCATTTAAAAAAAAAAATGTTAAAGGGGTTAACCCTTAAACTTTTTAAAAAATGATGTGGTGTTCCCCCACCTGGTACGGGGGACCATGTGTCATTTTTATTTTTTGTTAAGGGATAAACACTTATAATAAAAATAAAATGAAATAGGCTTAAACCCTTATCCAAGTAAAACCAGCCCGACACCAGCCAAGCGGCCAGTCCCTAGCCCTGAAGGCTACCAGCACGCAAAGTTGCCACAGGTTGCGGGCTCTTCTGCACTCCACTGGGTTTTGGGGATGCAGGTAATGGGGTGAGGAGCTGCTTCCACCCTGTACACTGGTTTAGGGGGTCTCAAGGACCCCTTACCAGTTAAAAAATAGTCAATGTAAAATTAAACTCTCTGAAAAAATATGTTACTATTTTTTTACACCACATACTTGGTGTATATGGTGTTGAGCGCCGAGTGCCGGACGCATAGAGCTGGTGTTACCTCTCGCTTGCTGCAGCGCTGTACTGTTCTTAGAGCGCCCAACACGCATCACTTTCATCAATGGCGGCCATGCTACAGCACCCAATACCTGCTTACAGTGTCTACTAGCGGTCTAAGCACCGCTATACAGACGCTCATCTGGCAATATGTGGTGCTAGTAGTGAATCAGCCTCCATGTCTGCCTACTAAGCAGTGTGTTCAAGTTACCATTGAGGACTGTGTCATGGACAGTAGTAATATTTGCATACACTCAACTGCCTTTACTTTCCAAGTTACTTGAAGATATTATATTACACTGCAATTTGAAAAGCTCTCCTAATTCACTTCCTTCAGCAGCACAAAAAGCTGTACAAAAGCTTTTACTTTACAATTCTCTAAATGAGATGTTGAGGGACAAACGTTGAGAAATGATTTCTTCCTTTCAAAGAGCTGATTGTCCATCTTTCCTAGCTGGAGGCGAAATCTTGCTGCGACATGATTAAAATAATTTCCCAGATTCCTTGTTTCCAGCCATGCAGATCTAGATTCTATTGAACCAGCTGTAATGGTAGCACGGAATCTTCATCCCCCTGTGAGCTTTAACACATAACGCAATCACCTCCTTTATTTCTCAGCAAATTACATTTCGGTGCTGGTTAAAAGCCTGTTACCTGACACGTTTGCTGGAAAGGCCTTTGAAGTCTAGCATGCTGCATCCCCCTACCTGTTTCCAGCCCATTTGGCGCTTCTACTGTTGCATCAGTCTGGTTTCCAGAGATATATCCAGAGATATATTTTTTATTGTGTGTGAGGACAGCTGTTCAACTTTTAAGGAAAGTTAGTGAGCCTCATTTATTAAAAAAGATGAGCGCCTTGCAAGAGCCGCTATCTGCGCCCGCACATGTGTGCCGCGGGGACTGAGGCAGCGCTATGTCTGCACTCCCTCCCAGCTGGCCTGTCGGCGCAGCACGCGGCTTATCAAAGCCGGTGTGGCTGCGACCTCTAGCCACCTTGGAAACCCAGCAAATGTAAAAAAAATAACACCGCGCTCACACCTACGCTGTGTAAAGGGGATAACAGGACGACAGGTGGCTGTTGTCATCCCTGTTTTTTGTTTTTTAGGGTTAGATTTTTTTTCCATAAAAATAACGGAAAAAGCAAAGGAAACACTTGACAAGTATGACACAGCTTTTTCACAGCCAAAATCACAAATGTGCAGCGCCACACAAAAGTGCCTAAATGCGTACATAAACAATCCCAAACAGCACAGGGATCCCATGGCACATGCACCAGTCCAAAATAAAATAAAAGAAATGCTTAAATAATTCTAACCATCCAAGGTGAGTGCCTTGTCTTATCTGGCACTGTAGGGAACTGTAGTGTCATCACTCATCCCATCGCCGGTGCTGATGATAGATGGGACACTACCTGGCACTATCAGACGCGCTCTGGATGTTTGACTTGATAAATACACCTTTTGCACTGGGACCTGACATTCACCTGACACTCATCTGGCACAACGTGGCCATAGCGTTTCTTAAATAAACATCCAAGTTCACTTTATTGGACCACTAAAAAAATGTGTGCATGTTAGCTCTAAACTTTAAAACTTTAAAAGTATGTAGCTTGTTAACTGTGCACTATATTGGGAGAGATCAGGCCTACATCTGAGTTTGATTTCCTGCAATTTTTTGGCAGATATAGATGTGGACTTCCTAATCCAAAAGTAATCATAAAGTCATTAAGAATGCTGCACATTTTTTACACCTCTTACTCTGGGTTTCTGGAAAGATAAACAGCTAATACTAGGAAATAAATAACTCAATGGTAACAATGGAACGTAGCTATTTATTTTAGCAGTTTATAAATGATGACTAAAATTAAAAGTCAACAAGTCATAAATGACAGTCTGGGGGGGGGAGTGGCAACCAGAATGCTGGAGCCCCCCACACATAACCCCCCAGAATACCAGTAAGCCTCACCTTAACGTTGGTCGCCTGCAGGTAATCCAGTGCTGTGTTTGGCCGTCTGGCGCTCACGTGGGCAGTGGCATTCCGACCGCGTAATATCCTGCCCACCTGAGCGCTGGGAAGCCAATTGTGGCCCTGGATTCCCAGGAGGGGACAGAGGGAAAGGTGAGAATTACGGCGTTCTGGGGGGTTATGCATGGGGGGGGGCTACAACATTCAGGATGTCTCCTCCCAAACCGTCATCTAGAGGCGGCAGGGCGAACAGCATCCATGCGCACAGGGTGTTGGTCTGCTTTAAGTGACAGGACCAGCGATTGTCTGATTGCATGATGACCCAGCTCCCAGAATTTGAACTGATGATCTGTCTCTATCAATGTAAAATGTACAGTATAATGTGTTTTTTAGTCTCTGGAAACCAACGAAATGCCCCCGGACTGCATGATGGGAAGACCATAAAATATTGGGTAGATTGTTCTAATTAAAACAAAAATATTAGAGGTCCCCTTAGCCAAAAAATGTTTAGCTAAATAAGGTAGAAGAACCTCTCTTTAATGCATTGTGTATGTATTACTGGTATAGAAGATGAATCCCCTTTTAATGTTTTTAAAAGAGATGTATATAACGCATTACTTAAACAGAATAATGTATTTTTACAGAAAAAAAATAACTCCTCCGCAAAATAGAATAGAATAGAACTTAATTCGCCACGTGCACAAGGAATCCTTTTTGGCATCTTTACACCATTCCAGTACAGTGCAATACAGGAAAGGAAATCAAGGAGAACAATAGGTTAGCCATGAAAGTAGTTACTTCTAAATTGCACTGTACTGATGTTGGGACTTATGGCAGGCCCAGTCCAAGTGACGGTTCTCTTGCGTCTAAGCTACATGGGAACAACATTGCTAGCTGAGGGCCCGTGGAGGAACAGGCACCGTTTAGTACGCGGATGGCAGAGGGGAGAAGCTGCTTTCGGATCTAGTGGTCCTGCATGGTGGTAGTCTGAGAAGAGCATGGCCAGGGTGAGAATTGTCAGAGATTATCCTCCTGGCGCGTGCCAAGACACACTTTTTGTGCAAAACATATAATGGGGGTAGGGGAGCATATTATCCGATGGGGTCAGATCTTGTCCCTCTTGTTTGCTACCTCAAACCAGCAGGAGATGGAGAATCCCAGGGCAGAGCCAGTGACTGCATTGTAGAACGTGACAAGGATTGTTCTGGGGAGGCCGATCTTTTTCATTAGCCACAGAAAGAAGAGTCTCTGCTGTGACCTCTTCAGGACATTGGAAGTGTTTTTGTTCCACTTGAGGTTATAAAGTCAGATAAAGTTACTAAATTATAAGAAACCCAACCTAACTTTAGTAAACATATAGAGTTCCTGTACATAATGAGTTTTTAACGTAAAAGACAAATGCCCATAAACCTTTTTAAATTGGACCAATTGGACTATCCTGGGTTTTGGGCCTATATGGGATGCCCCGCTGTGTGAAATCCCCCAAGTCGCCCCACCAAAGCTTACCTTTCCCTGGTCCTGCGGTGAAAGGGCGGCCTCTGCACTGACGTCAAATCGCCTGGGACTTGTCTAAGAGGCCGATTCATTAATAGCGCCAGGTAGCGACAGATGAGCGACAGTATTTTCACAGCGCACGCTAGAATTCGCTGTGCTTGGCCGTTGTTCGGCTGTTGACAGCGACTCAGTCGGTGTGCGGTAATGTTGAATATGGGGTTAGGAGTCGCTGTTTGACAGATTCCGCACTGTATGGGAGCGCATGACAGCGAATGGCCATCGCGAACGGCTCCCAGCATATTCATTAGCAAATCACACTCAAAAAATTCTCGCGCTGTGAAATGCTTGTTTAAACCCCAGAGAGCTGGCGGCGATGGGTTAAAAGTAGTTTTTTAACCCCCAAACAACCATATTTTTGGAAAAAAAAAAAACACGTTTTTCAAAACATTTTGTAATATGAATACATTAATATCAGACCTGTAATATCAATTCTGCACTATTTTTTTTTTTTTTTTTACCTTAAAAAAATATCTAACATTGCAGAAGTGGTCACAGAATTTTTGACATTTAAAAAAAAAAAATAAATAAAAATAATAGCAATAAATTAATAAGAATATTTAAAGATTGCTCCATTGAAATGCATTGGAGAGCGCCAGGTAGCGAGAGGTCATACCTGTCGCTGTTCAAGGTCGCTCCCTGGCGCTGTGGAGTGAGGCTGGAATAATGATGAATGATTCGCTATCTGGCGCTCTGTCAGTCGCTAAGCAGGATCGGCTTGATAAATGTGTGATTGCGGAGGGGAGCCGGCGTTCTCGTGGCGGTGACCGTCATTACCGTTCGCTCACCATTCGCTACCTGGCGCTATCCCTTGTTAAATAAGGGCCTAAGACTTGTCTCCAGCTGAGTCTAGCCAAGTGGATATAAGCGCAGGCAAATGAGCCGCCGTCTGCATACAAGCTACCCTCTACAGGAAGCATGCCTGCACCGGTCACTTACAAATTCCTGGCATGGGGGAGTGCCCTATTAAAGCTAAGGCAGACAGCAGCTGCTGGATTGGGGGAAGGTGAGTATACTGGTTGAATGTGGGGAAGGGATTACACAGCGGGACAGCCTGAATCTGGATGGGTTTTGGTCCACTTTAACACACGTGTAAAATGCAAAGGTTCCTATTTGACAGTAAAAGAAGAAGTCCTCCTTAGCTCCAGTAATTCATTTATAAATAGTTCCCCAGCAGCCAACTAATATATTGTACAAATACAAGAGTTAAAGGGGAGTCTTCTTGTACTCCAACATTTGGCAGACATTCTGTTCTCTTCTCATGCAGTTTGGAGGTATTTAGGTGTTAACATTGCAATCCAGAAGCCAGGATATACCACCAAAATGTTTCCCTATAGCATTTATATTTGGGTGATGCATAACATGAAACCATCAGGATAGGCCCAGTATGCCATAGCTTATAGTGGACCAAAACCTAGTATTTTGACCATCCTGAGTTCCGGTCCTTGGCCCCAGGGCATCCCTGATTGGGCGTGCCCCGCTGTATGAAACCTCCTAGGTCGTCTGAACTAACTTACCTCTACCCGTGGCCTCCTGTCCAATCAGCGAACTGGGATCAGCTCCGGGCCACTCGTTTAAGAAATGTCTAAGACTTAGCTCCAGCCAAGTCCTGACAAGCGGACCTGAGTGCTACCCTGTAACAGGGAGTGTGACTGCACTGACCATTCACAAATGCCTGGTACAGGTGTGCGGCCTGCTAAAGGTATAGCAGGGAGCGGTGCTGCACGCGCATGCGCCACTGGATCGGGGAGAAGGTAAGTTTCCTGGGTAACCTGGGGGGTTTTACACAGCGGGGCATCCCAAATATGGATACCCCGGGGGTGCAATTATGCCTGCCCTGGATGGGTGGAGTAGAGTGAGAGTGAGTAGATTTTGGTCATTTCATTTTATGTAATATATAAGTTTTTTCAGAAACCTCTCTGATCAGGACTGCACTTTCTGTATAGCCCATTGAAACGTGACAAAGATGAGAGGCGTTTGGTGAATGACGTCGTCATGGCAGGGGACTATCATTGGACAAGAGGCCGCGCATGTACCATTGGAGCGAGGTTAGTGAATAGCCCCATTCTGGTGGGTACCACACAGCAGAACATAACAAAACTCAGGAGGAGAACAGAACAAAACCCAAAACATTTGCCTCATAAGACGCACTCACATCCCCCCCCCACTTTCCCAAGGTAAAAAACAAAACAAAGCAAAAAAAAGTCTTTAGCAGTATTGAGCTCAGGGCATTACGGTCGAGCAGCCACATACTGTCACCATAGTGGGGTCTCCCCCTAATGTGCATTCCACTGTGATAACCTTTTATTGACAAGTCATACATTTTATAAATCTCTGAAAAGTCAGCATGATATTGTGGCTTTTAGGGGGTTAGTCCTAACCCTTAAACTTCAATGTGCTTTGTTAGTTGTTTTATGTTTCGTGTCTTCCCCTTTCTATAGATTCTGATAACAAGACCTGCATGTGAACTCTGAGCCAGTTAATGGCCTATTATTTTTGTGACATCAATTTACACTAATGTGTTTTCATTCCACTGCGGGGGAGATTGGTGGTACCAGGACAGAGTGTTGTGTGAAGTGTGACCTCCTGTTGCTCCAGGTCACTGGCTGGAATTCAGAAGACATTCACATTTTTCAAGAAACAATAAATCACACCGTATGTTTTATAGGGGCCATGTCATTGTTTTGGGCAAGTTCTTTGTTTTCCAGTGCTTATTTCCAGAAGGGACTGGCCAGTTACATAAGATGGGGGAAAATGCTTTCCTAACACAAGTAATGACATGGGACATACTGACCAAAAGTCACTGAATTATCCATTATCCTCTTTCTGTGGAAATAATACTTTCAAGTAGAATCCTCCATCATGTACAATATCTCTGTAATGATAATAATATGAATAAATATATATCGTTATATAAGAAGAAGAATATTATATAATAAAATAATAACAAAGCCATAATCCTTTGGGTTTTGAACCCTCACTAACCAAAAAAAAGAGTTCATGGTTCTATGGGGTAGGGTTTATTGCCACAGCGCAGACACTGGTCACTCAGCCAATCAGAGCGTTGATGTGAGCTGAATGGAGCTGAGCACACTGCCAGTCGCATCTAAGCGCAGCTCAAGCACCAGCCATTAACAAATGGCTAAATGCATAAAAGGGTTGCGGCCTGCATCATTGGAATGTGGCCATGTGAGTTAGCGCAGCTATTCTATGAGGTTTTTACACAGTGAGGCATGCCAACTCAGGATGCCCCAGGGAGTGGGGATTGGCCAACCCTGGAGTCTTTCAGATGCCAGGGCCGGCCAAAAGAGATGTTCCTTTATAAAGCACTATAACACCTGTTTTATGAAAAATGTGTGTTGATTGCAAAGCATCCTAATTACCCCATCGCTACCCCACACACAACCCCCTGCAAGCCTGTTTTTTTGGACTCTGCACCACATGGCTGCTGATGGCCTACTGGGGATCCCAATTTTGCTTAGTGAGTAAAGAGGGGGTAAGTGTGTGGTGCTTGAAGGAGTGGGTAAGCAAAGTGGATCATGAACAATCATAATGACCCCCCCCCCCCTGTTCTCAGATCAGGCGCGATTAAACTGGAAAAACAGCAATTTTTTACAAAATGGGTGTAGTCTTGAATGGGGGGAGGGGGACATCCTGATTGCTCACCTCCTACACGTTAATGCCTGGTAAAGCAAATCAATTTAATTTTCAACCTGGCCCACCTGTAAAATCAAGCCCCCACACCGCCCATGGAGTCACATGGTCACCAGCATCTGGATACCCAGAAGAAACCTGCAGACCACATGACCATGACGAGCAAGTGCATACCTGGGAAAGATAAGATTACTTGTTTTACCAGGCATTAATATGTAGGGGACACCAGCAATTGGAATCATCTCTTGCACACGGAACAACACCCATTTTTATTCCAGTTTAACAACCATTTCTTATAAAATGGGTGTTGGATCACTTTAAAGGAGCTCTGTCACAAAAATATTATATTATATAAAAAATCTGCATAATTATGCTAGATAGCAAGAGGAGGGATTACTTAGCCACTCTCCAACCATGCTTGTTTTTTCACTGAAAGGAAGAATAATCAGGGGTGGCAGGTTTGTGAATGTGTTTTCGTGTTTTCACAGCAGCTCTCTGTCCACTGAGCCAGCTTGTGCTGGAGTAACTATTTATTGCCATGGGGATTCTTCTGATGTGTTTTGGTGCTTTTACCAGTTTACTTATTGCTATGGGTTCCACTGTCATGCTCAGGAGATAACAGATGAGCATTTCTACCCTGTAAAAGTGGAATGGTAATCTAGTTTTTCTTACTTACAGTAAAGAAAAACAGAAAGCTTGGCAGTTTTTTTTTTAAGATGGGCTGTACAAATGATTTCTATACAGAATTTTTATATGTATTTTTAATTTTAGACTATATTTTTGATAGAGTGAAAATATAAGGATTTATAAGGATTTTGCTATTGCTTTTGACCTTTGGCCCCACTTTATGTAGCCAATAGTGTTGGGTGAGTTCCCCAAGGTTCCGGTTCGTCAAGTGCAGCTGCACTTTGATTAAAAGTTTGGGTTCCCAGTCCCCAATGAAATCAGTAGGGACCTGAACTTTAGGGGCGATTTGGCCTCTGTCTCCACCTGTCAAAGGGCATCCAGAAGTTGAACCCCCAATCTCAGCTGCTAGCTTCACCTATAGCCAAGCCCCCATTTGCCGAGAAGCTTTACATGCCTCGCCGGACACGGTAAACTTAAAGGGATGAAAGCGGGTGAACCAGAGGCAAGACTGGGCAACGTCGGGTAAGCCAGGTCACGGGTAGTCAGTCCTTACTAGCACAGCACCAAAGGGAGAGACAAGAGAAGAGTCGAGGTCAAGCCAAAGGTCAAGCTGGGACGTCACGGGTATGCAGCACAAGGGATGAGACAGATTCGTGGTCAGGGTACAAGCAGGCGTCGATCCAGGCGGCAATCACGGGATGGTCAAGCAAGACAAGGTCGGCAACAGAAACAAACAAGGATCTCAGATATTATCACACCCAGCAGCACGCTATCATGGGCAATGAGACACTGTGGATGGAAAACCTTTAATGGACCGGAAGTAACGCGATTGGCCTTTTAACTAATCCTCCAGCAGGCGCAATGTCTGCAGGGCGCATAAGAAAGGGCGAGCACGAGCGCAGAAGCGAGGAGATGAGACGCCGCTGGAGCCATCACTGCTCCAGCCGGCTGCCGGGTGGAATGAGCCTCCGCCAGCTGCCCGAGCCTGCGCCGCCCGCGGACGTCGCGGGTCCAGACAGTGGGTACGTTTATTTTGACAGGGCTATGATCGGGGCCGCAGGAAGATGGCTGGCGCTCCCATGAGTGAGGACACTCCTAGTGCCAGCTGAAAGTGCAGCATAGATATAGGTAAGCTGGGTTGATGTGATACTTAGCAGCCCATAAATCCAGCTTTTCTGTGTTCGAGCCAAACGCCAAACTCGAACATGGATTTCTGGAGTGTTTGGGCTTGGAGTCCATGTTTGGGTTAGGAACCTGAACTCGCAAAATTCTGTACGAACCCGAACTTTGAGATTTGCCCAACCGCTAGTAGCCAATGTTAGCACTCTAGATGTTGCAAAGGATGGTGCTAGTGCTCCAAAGATTGCAAGTGAAACTTTTGTCACCCAGTCAGTACAACAGCTGTCACTGATTAGGTGACAAAAGTGTCACTTATAATTGCTGCAACACCTAGGCCTTCCTTGCTTAAAGGCAGGACATGACTCCTGGCAGGAGACAATGGATCAGGTGTATATCAGTCTGTTGAATCAAGGTTTGTTTTTTGAGTTTAGGACCTCTGGCTAGAATATTAGTGTACGCCCAGAAATGGGCTGAGACAGACAGGCTAGCATTCATAGTTAAACAGCGAAACAGCTGGGAGTATGAATGGGACAAGGACTAAAAAGAGGACAAGGCATTAAAATCGAAGCAGCCCACATTTCAATATATTTTTATACCTCTGACACATTATACCAGCCCTCTGCCCTCACAAATGATAAACTACTGACACATTACACCAGAGCAAAACCTCATAAGTTTTAAAAAGCCGCTGTCACAGTATAACTTGAAGAAGTCAAACAAAACTATTTGTTCACATATCCTCTGATATAGCAACACAACTAAAGACTTTTTGTGCTTACGGGTATCAAATGTTATGCTTGAGATGTGACAGCTAGGCTTGTAACTGGACACTACATGCAATGTAATAATGATATTGTATATATGCATCCTTGCATGTAAATATATATATATACAGGGAAATGTCTAGGCAAAGTTAAAATTTATGGTGGATCTGAGAACCCCCTTGAACAGCTGGTCCAGACCCAGTTCCCTATGGCAAAGATAGATAATAGATAAGATACATAGGTTAAATGGAAAAACACAGATAGATAATATGGGATGGATGGAAAGATAGAGAGATAGATAGATAGATATAAGAAATATAAATAATCAGACACATAGATAGCTGGATACAGGACAGATTTGATGAGTAATAGATTAGATATAATTGTACAGATTAGATATAATTACAGATAGGAATATGGACAAATAGATAGACATATCATGTTGCGCAACTTGCAACGCAAGACTTTCTGGTGACTCAAATTATAGGGAACCTGTTGTAAAAAAAATGTAATCCACCCCCTGCACCTTCTCACCCATTCTATGGAGCATGTTCCATGCCCTGCCTCTTCTTCCTTAGCAGCAGACCGTTCCTCAAAACAGAAAGGATACCCTGCCTGGTGCAGCTTACTGGGTTCCCAGTAGCATCACTGAGCTTGAGAGACTGCTTAGTTACCCAATCAGCGCTACAACGGGTTTTGATACTGTGCAGTGTTTAGATGACAATCAGTCTCTAAAGCTGTCTAGGACAAGTTTACCATCAGCAACTGCGGGAAATACAGTGACATTCCCCATGGGAGCAATGAGTTTTTTTCCTTTTAATACCCAAATTACGGTTATCATTGGAGGACTTTAGGGGGAGGGGGTACGCAGCACAAAGGATGAGACAGATTCGTGGTCAGGGTACAAGCAGGCGGCGGTCCAGGCGGCAATCACAGGATGGTCAAGCAAGACGAAACAAACGAGGATCTCAGATATTATCACACCCAGCAGCACGCTATCATGGGCAATGAGACAGTGTGGAGGGAAGACCTTTAATGGACCGGAAGTAACACGATTGGCTGGGGGAACATTCAGGCTGATTCGCCCAACTCACAACATGTGGGCTGATTGCCCAGTATCATTATTAGGGGGTACGCCCACCAGTAAAATTAGGGCTCATTGGCCTTTTAACTAATAAGACTTGCATGCACGAGCATTAGCACAGAAGCGAGGAGAGGAGGAGGAGGGTACATCCGGCGCCGCTCAAGCTGTCACTGCTCCAGCCGGCTGCCATCATTGGAGGACTTTGGGGGGAGGGGATTAGTGTAAATTTGAGCAGATCTGCCCTAAATGGAAAGTTCACTTTTCTTACACCTTAGATGAGGAGTGAAATACTAGGCGACCAGACTACCTTACCACCACTCCTGCTCTGCTGCTCCGGTCTCCCGCAGCCCTCAATGGGAGCCAACCATACAAAGGCCATGCCAAGAGCCACTCATTAGCGCAGCTCCCAGCTTCAAAAGCCGGGGCTGCAGGAACCTGATTGACAGCATAGGAGCAGGAGAAAGGTAAGCAGGTTGCATCGTGCCCTATAGGTTACTTGATCTGAGGTCTAGGAAAGTGAACAATTTTTAAATAGATGGAAAGCAGAGAATCCATCTGTCTTATGGGGCGAGTTTACAACACACCTGTTTCAATACTGTGTATTTGAAAAGGTCCCGCAGAAGCTTTTTCTCCCCCTCCTCCATTCTGAAAAAACATAAAAATGAATCATACACAGACTGGAATGAAAGTAGCTCTAATGAGCACATCTAATATACAAGACCTCCTGACCTTTACCTACAAAAAAAAGATGATAGTCAGCTGCCTCCCTGTACCCACCAGGAAACATATGACAAATAGGGAGTTTTATGAGTGTTAATGTTTAGTGAGAGATAATCCAGTTTTCAGGAGAGGCTGACTGCACCTACTTTCACTTTACTGGAAACAAGTCATTTGACTGACCGGAATGTCTTCCACCTCCAAGACATTTCTATAAGCCTCAAAATACATATAACTGCATCTGCAAATGTTTTACATAGTGCTTTTATATATGTGAGCTGGCAGCTGAGTAAACGTGTTAAATAAACGTGGCAGTATCTATTTTCTTCTAAGCCTCCACATGCCATCAGTATTTAGAAGAAGCCTGTCACTTCTACAGGGATAGCCTAACGGGAAATACAGAGAGCTCACTGTGGTAAATATGGTGATGTCATTATAACTGTGATATTAGCAGGTCTTTGGGACATTCGGGGTTGAGTACCGACATGTCAATATGTTTTCAAAATGAAAATGAAGATGTAGGGGTTCTACATTTTCAGACATGATAGGAAGCAGAAAACATATTTTGTCTTTTTCCAAACAAAAGAACAACAGGTCACATCTTAAAGTGCCATTGTGGCAAATGTTTGGAAACTATTGTCCATGACCATGTAATTTGAAAACAACCATGTTCCTTGATGGACATAAGTGGCTCTGCAATCAGAGGGGACACATGTAAAGTAGTCAAAAAGGGACTATTTCCCCCTTGTTCCCCATCATCTGACACTCAATGATGCTTTTGACTTAAAAATTGAGCATAAAGCAGCTCTTGGGGGGACCTGGGTGACTGGCAGCTCCTGCCTTCCAATCCTTAGATGAATCCAAGAGGCTGATTCATTAATAGCGGCAGGTAGCGACAGTTGAGCGACTGTAGCGGCATTTTCAGTGCGCCCGCTAGTAGTCGCTGTGCTTGGCCGTTGTTCGGTTGTTGATAGCGACTCAGTCGGTTTGCCGTAATGTTGAATATTGGGTGAGGAGTCGCTATTTGACAGGTTCCGCGCTGTATGGGAGCGCATGATAGCGACTGGCCCTAGCGACCGGCTCCCACCATATTCATTAAAAAATCACGTTCAAAAAATTCTCGCGCTGTAAAATGTATGTTTAAACCCCAGAGCGCTGGCGGCGATGGGTTAAAAGTAGTTTTTTAACCCCCAAACAACCATATTTTTGGAAACCAAAAACAAGTTTTTTAAATAATTTTGTAATATGAATACATTAATATCAGACCTGTAATATCAATTCTGTACAATTTATTTTTTTTTTACCATAAAAAAATTACCTAAAATGGCAGAAGTGGTCACAGAATTTTTCACATTAAAAAAAAAAAAAAAAAAAAAAAAACAATTAATAACAATTAATTATAAATATTTAAAGTGGACCAACACCCTGAGGTGATTGGCCCGGGAATCTATAAGATTCCCGGGCCGATCACCTCACACACCGCGGGACATCCGAGATCGGGATGTCCCGCGGGGTGAACCCCCCCCTGAACACCCCAAATCCACCTACCTGGTCTTCGGCGGCAGACGACCGCCGCCGCCTCCCTCGCGCCCCTCTAGGCGTGCGCGTGCCCGCGCCGGCCGTCTCTGAATGGCCGGCGCGGGCGCGCACACATCAAGAGTGATGCGCGGGAGGCGCCGACGGGCAAGCTGCTTGTACGTTGCTGTCAATCAGCTTGTCCGTCGGCGCCGATTGGACGGCGCAGCCACGTGGGAGCGGGGAGAGGTGAGTTTTGGGGGCTTTCTGGGGGGTTTCACACAGCGGGGCACCCCCGATCGGGGTGCCCCGGGGAAGTGGACCAATACCCAGGATAGTCAAAATCCTGGGTGTTGGTCCACTTTAAAGATTGTTCCATTGAAATGCATTGGAGAGCGCCAGGTAGCGAGAGGTCATACCTGTCGCTGTTCAAGGTCGGACGCTGGCGCTGTGGAGGCTGAAATAATGATGAATGAGTGGCTATATGGCGCTATCTCAGTCGCTAAGCAGGATTGGCTTGATAAATGTGTGATTGTGGTGGGGAGCCGGCGTTCTCGTGGCGGGGCCCGTCATTACCGGCCACTCACCAGTCGCTACCTGTCGCTATTCCATCATAAATAAGGGCCCAAGATGATAGTCCTCATTGCTGCAAGCTGTTCTTAGCTGACCTGAAGGCATAGAAAGCCTGCAGTCTAAGGGGGTTATTTAAGAAGGTATAGCGTCAGGTAGTGTTTAAAGTGGACCAACACCCACGGGTGATCGGCCCGGGAATCTATAAGATTCCCGGGCCGATCACCCCCCACCCCGCGGGACATCCAAGATCGGGATGTCCCGCGGGGTGAAACCCCCCCCAAACACCCCAACTCACCTACCTTATCTTCGGCGGCGGCCGGCCGCCGCCGCCTCCCTCGCGCCCCTGTAGGCGTGCGCGCCTCCGCGCCGGCCGTCTGCGAATGGCCGGCGCGGGGGCGCGCGCGTTCAAAGTGACGCGAGGGAGGCGGCGGCCGCCGCCGCCGCTTGGACGTTCAAGATCTTACCTTGTACGTCGGCGCTGGGAGCGGGGAGAGGTGAGTTTTTCGGGGGGTTAGGGGGGGTTTCACACAGCAGGGCACCCCGATCGGGGGTGCCCCACCGAAGTGGACCAAGACCCAGGATAGTCAAAATCCTGGGTGTTGGTCCACTTTAACGGCAGACAGCGTCTGGAGAACGCCGGGCGCTGTACGCAAAACCACATTTAAGAAAGCAAATCTGGTGAGCACCATGTAGCATCACATGTATTAATACAGGTGACTCAGCGTATAGTGCCGACGCTCTAGCCTCAGTAGTGCCATGTAGTACCTGTCGTTCTGTAGTGCTCTCTCATACATTTCAATGGGGCTTCATTCGTTGTGTATAAACAGCGTGTGGCAATTTAATATTTTTTTTGCTCAAATCAAATCAATCTCTCCTGGCTGCAAACAAACACTTTTATACATTTTTAGGACTTTTAATATTTTAATATTTTTATGCAGAATTGTATTTACAGGTCTGGCACTAAAGTGTTATTGTCCCAGTGTTAAAACAATGTCATTCCATGAGTTTTCGCTTTGTACTGGTGGATATGTGTTCAAAAACAGACTTTGATCACACAGCGCCTGGCACTCGACCGAGACGCTAGTTTACAGCCCCCGATACCCGCTTACAGCAACTACTAGCGGTCGCTCTAAGCGCCGCTATACAGACGCTCATCTGGCAATATGTGGCGCTAGTAATGAATCAGCCTCCTAATCTACAAATAAAATATATGGCATCCTAGCCTAAACCCAAGTTCCAGTTCTTCACATTGTGTGTGTGACCATTTCTTTAACTTAGCAAGGGCTTTGCAGAGAAACAGAAAGAAAACCGAAGGCTACGTTTCCACCTGTCTAGTCGCATTTGCGGCCTGCATTTTGAGACAGGAATTCCATTTTATGACTGCAGTTTATTTGCGTTTGCATTTTCGTCTGTGTGTTATATTACTCTGTTTCTAGAGATGCATTTGTGGTCAGGATGCAGCAGGCAGGACTTTTAGTGGCCGCGTTTTTTTCCCTCTCTGCCTCACTGGATAGGTGTGAAATGGTCCATAGAGGTGCCATTGATGGATATTTTTTGCGGTACCTCTCTGTCTGCTGCGAACACAGAAAAAACGCATGCAGTACCGGACAGGTGTGAATGAGGGTTAAAGCTTGATGCTGAGAACCTTGGGCTTCATGGCAGACCTTTAGATCCCATTTTTTTGGTACCATGTAGCAATTTTAGGGCCTCTTATGAACAAAGTAAGCGGCACATCCCCTTCCTGCAAGCCCAAATCCAAGCAGCGCTTACCTACTTCTACTTGTTTTGCTCATATGGTTCTCATTCTGCCACCCCATCTGACCCCCAGCAGCCGAGCCGTCTGGTGAAGTAGATAGTATGAAAAGAGGAAAGGGGTGGGTATGCACAGCTAAATTATCTACATCTAAATTCTATTGGGTGCTAGTAGAATAGGGACAGGAAGTCCATAAATTACCAAAGATGCGGGGCCCTAGAACAGCCCAAAATGTCCCTATACAATTGTACTGCACACCAAGGATATGTAAAAAAATGTGAAAATGTATTCACAGGACTAGATTAAAAAACATATACACAATTGTTGGGGAGAGGGGTTTGTCCTATTGAGAGCTATTAATAATCATTAGTAAAAAAATAATCAAATAGATACATAATTATTATTCATAATTGATAAATATCTTTATATGATGAATACCTTTTTATGGCTATATGGTGGCGTGTTAAGATGGAAAGTGCATAAGAGTAGAAGAAGGGAGCTCAGAGTGATAAAGTGTGTTAAGTAAAAAAGTGCAAAGTGCCTAATTAACAGTGCAAAAAAAGTTTGCAGTGCAAAACAAGTATGAAAGTGAATGAAATGCTGTGGTATATAGTCCACAAAGAACAAGTGCATAGAAAGTGCTCAACCTAGTGCTGTGTAAATAGTGCACACGCCAGCATATTAGCCAATAGATATAGAAATACACAATTAATTTAAAATTTTTAACATCACCACATCCAAGAGCTCAGGACCCCCAGAGCCGCAACTATCCACCGACGCGTAGCGTGGCCTCCTGCCACTTCGCCAGGGTGAGTAAGTTGCCAAACACCCCATCTCCCCCTTTTGAACTAACCTGACACCACGTGTGATGTTGAGACGTGACTTCCGCTGCCCCCTCGCCCCCGCCACATCCTGCGAGCCGGCGCCCGTCGGCGGGATGACGCGAGGAAACCACGCCACCCACAGCCGCGTATGTGCGCAGGCGCAAGCCGAGATCCGTCGGCGGGATGACGCGGGAAAACCACGTCACCCCTATCCGCCTATATGCGCAGGCACTTTGCACTTTTTTACTTAACACACTTTATCACTCTGAGCTCCCTTCTTCTACTCTTATGCACTTTCCATCTTAACACGCCACCATATAGCCATAAAAAGGTATTCATCATATAAAGATATTTATCAATTATGAATAATAATTATGTATCTATTTGATTACATTTTTTACTAATGATTATTAATAGCTCTCAATAGGACAAACCCCTCTCCCCAACAATTGTGTATATGTTTTTTAATCTAGTCCTGTGATGTCATTTGTTGTGGTTCTAAGGATGAATCAATACATTTTCACATTTTTTTACATATCCTTGGTGTGCAGTACAATTGTATAGGGACATTTTGGGCTGTTCTAGGGCCCAGCATCTTTGGTGAAGTAGATAGGACGTGAACTAGTAAGAAAAAACAGGAGCAGGTATATTATATTAACTGCCTTGCAGTGAGGGTGTGCATAGTTGGACATCCCCAATTGCTGTGGGGCTAAGCAGAACAACAGTCATTTTTGAAAGACAATCTTCTTTAATGGGGCCTGGGTCAGGGGCATCTTAGGTGCCAGGAACTAGAGTACCTCCGCCAAAATCTGTGGTACATGTACATATAGATTACTATTCCTGGAAAGTAAAGAGTGTATCAGAAGTGTTGTCCACAACTGTGGTGGTTAGAGATGAGCGAACTTCTTGAAAGTTCGATTCGGGCGATTCGCCGAATTTCCCCAAGAAATTCGGGTTCGCCCGAATCGAACTTTCACGAATCGCTCATGAAAAAAAAAAAATGCCGGCATGGTGGGAGCGGGCAGGCCGGCTACGCCTGTCAGCGGGCAGCCGCCGGCCCGCTGACAGGGCAGCCGGCCTACCTGCTCCCACCATGCCGGCATTTGTTTAAAAAGCAAACACTTACCTGCATGGTCGGAGCGTGGAGGCCGGCGCCGCTCTCAGGCGCCCTCTGATGACGCGCCCTCTGATGACAGCTGAGAGAGGCGCCGGCCTCCACGCTCCGACCATGCAGGTAAGTGTTTGCTTTTTAAAGAAATGCCGGCATGGTGGGAGCGGGCAGGCCGGCTGCGCTGTCAGCGGGCCGGCTTCCGCCGCCCGCTGACAGCGTAGCCGGCCTGCCCGCTTCCACCATGCCGGCATTTTTTTTTTTTTATTTCAGGGAAAATTCGATCGGCACCAACCAAAAAAAATTCGGGTTCGTGCCGAATCGAATTTTCCCTGAAATTCGGAGCGAATTCCGTTTCGTCCGAACCGGTTCGCTCATCCCTAGTGGTGGTATAAGCAGCATACTTACATTTCTTAAAGCAGGCCAAAACCCCCCAAAACAACTCTAATCTATTTTGCTCCCCCACCCCAGGTACATTACCTTGTGGATGGTTTCTGCCCTCAATGATGTTTGGTATTCCTGTTATTGTGATTTTAATTTTTGTTTTCCCCAGCTATGCCATTGTATGCCACTGGTTTCTGACAGGATACCATTGTCCTAAACTACCTGTTTTAAGCCTCCCTCCTCGCAATTAGAGCCTATTGAAAATAGTGCTAGATTAAGAAGAAGATTTCATTTTCCTTTAATTTGCCCCCAATTTTACCTCTGAAGCCAACATCTTTTTATCCAATTCATTACCAGGACACTGGAGGAATTGATACATGGGCGGGGGGGGGGGGGGGAGTTTAACATTTCATAGGACATGGTTGGTTTCTATACACCGAGAGGTTTATTGTTACCCTTGATCACTGTAGGAATCCTTGGAATATCTCTTATCTCTATTCATAAGTATTTCCTTGGTGCTGGATATGTAATATATGATGTTTTGATCCTGCCCTTGACAACATACTTGATACAAGATCTCATGACTTCCCTGCGTTGTCTCATTAGCTTCTCTTTTCTGGGGGAGTGTAGTTACTGTACATAAACTGTCTGCGTACCCCCCTCCCCACCTCTACTGCAAGATTCATGGGTCTGGAATGTAGAGCCCTCTGTTCTTGTAGTCAGCAAATCTGTGCTAAACCTGACAGGGGCATAATGACCACCTATCACCATGACGCTCAACAGACAATCTCATACACATGGCCTAGGCTCCACAATCCTCATAGCCATAGTAAAATGCAGGCTAATTCTTGAAGGGCAGGACCTAGAAGAGATGTCACGGTTTGTTTGTGTTATAAAAGGCCTATTGATCTCTGAACTTAATTGGTAAAATACTGCTGGTCGAGCTGGTTGGTGGACATTTGGAATGTTTAACATTTCAAGACTAATACCTGTCACAGAACTTAGAAATGGAAGCATCCGATCATCTTAGATAATATGTGACGTTGCTGAGAATGGGAAAAGATGTATCTCCGACCAAGGCGGTGAATTGTCAGAGAAAGTGGGGCACACTGAAAACATATAACACTAGTTCATAAAGGGAAAACTTAAGCTATAGACAAATTTCAAACCTATAGTCTTGGTAGGCGGAATAGAACTTCATCAAATAAATCAAACTAGTGGGATGCAGAGAGAAAGAAACATTGAGAGGAAGGCCAGAAGAAGAACCAACAGAAAAAGTAACAGTGGAATGCAGGGAAAGCACTGGAAAACAATGGAGTAAAGATAATCACAGGAAGTAAACCAGATGAAAAGCCAAGAAAAACAGATGATTGACTTCAGTGAGTTTGGGCCTGAACCTTGGGAGTGGAGGGCAAGGAACAGGGATAGGTGGGGGGCAGGGAACAGGGATTGGTGGTCTCTACTTCTTTCCCTGCACACATTACAATATAATAATGCTTAGCTTGTTAGAAACAAAAATGTTACAACAGACAAAGTGATGATAATATGGCTGCATCAGCCAGTGTTGGCTGCCCTCTGCTGTCTCATAACCGCACACATTTAATGGTAGAAATATATTGTCTGTGTCTGCTCTGATCATTTGTGTCAGACAGTAGAGAAAGTAGTGAAATGGTGAAGGGTGTGTCACAGGAAGTGTAAGCAAAGCGTTTAATCCATCCATCACTGTGTTCTCTCTTCTAGCGTGCTATGGGGTGGGGTTGCCGTTAATGATTTTGTTGCTGACTTTTCTGTTTTTCCCTGTTCCCTGAAGAGCCCACTCCCTTCCTGGGCTACTAGACTGGCACGCAGGAAATATACCCATCACTACAGATCAGTGATGCTACAGTAATTAGAGATAGGGGACAGGGCCGGATTAAGTGTGGTGGAGGCCCCTGGGCACAAAATCTGGTGGAGACCCCAGATACAGTATTTTTTTCCCTTTAAAATAATAGTCCAGCCAAGTGACTGATTGGTGGTTTTCTGGCACCCGCCCACTTACTGGAATGTCAGATTGAGTCCCTTGTGCCACCCTAGTGTGGGTCCAGCAAAAAAAAGTTTCCTGCATTGAGCTGCCAGTGGCTGTGTTTGGCGGCTTATGTGCAGTGACAGATCTGCACGCACCAATCACTGTAGTGTTGCTGACGGCGGCTTTTCTGCTCTACACTCTCCATCCTTCCCTGTGGTGGCTTTGGCTGCAGGTTTGCAAAAACAAAAAGCTTTGTAGCTGGCCCCGCGGCCTGTCAAACCAAAGACTGAAAAGCCTCCTGGACCAGACCATAACCCAAAGGTTGGTGGAGGCTCCCCTTGCAGGGCAAGTGGTGAGGCCCCTTGCACCCCCTTATAATCCGGCCCTGATAGAAGATAAGGGAGGGGGGACCGGTGTCTGACTGACCATTTCTTGGGGGAAAAAGTTTGGGGGACAGTTTAAACGATTTTGTGGGTGATGGACATGGTAGGGGTGTGGTTTAGGGTGTGGATCATTATATATCGCATGCCCTAGGAATATTTGGTCCATACAAGATGCTGGTGATTGAGCCAATGCTCAAAGGTCCATGCATTCCACACAGAAATATAGCATTTTGCATATGGTGGGACAGTCTTCCCCATGTCAGCAAAGTGGGACATTTAGGTTTTTGGAGGGGGGCCTTAAAGTGGGAATCTACCACCAAAAGTGGAACATCTGGTCAGTTTATCCCATAGGCAATGCTGGGGAACACCGTAGACCAGCAGGGAGATGTAGATCAAGCAAATCACAGGGCTCAGGATGGTAAGCCAGTTAAGGACCCTTATACCAGTTCAAAGGAAGGGGTGATATGGATACCTCCTGCCTGACTTAGTAATTCCACCAGACACAAGGGTGTGGAAGAGCCCAGCGCCTATTGAATTGGACCTTTTGCCCTTTCAGACCTGTGCTAAACAGTTTAGGGGCACACTTGCAGGACGGAAAGCCGGCTGCCTGTTCTCTGAGTCCTGGGTTACCAGCCCCTATGTCTGGTGTGGTGGGCTCAGGGTTAGTGTTGTGAACCCAAGGTGAACCCAAACCGCAAAGTTTGGGTTTGTACTGAACTTTGCGATTTGGTGTGCCTAAACCTAAACACAGACCTCCGTGTTTGAGGTCGGCATTCGCCCTGAACACGGAAAAGCTGGGTTGATGGGTTGCTAAGCCCAGCTTAACTGAGCAGAGTGTGCAGCAGGAAGCGCTGCTGTGAGGCAGTTGCCTGAGGCAGCATTGGGAGAGGGGCAGCAATTGCTGGACTTGTTTAGTTTATTATTTTTTCTCATCTATCTCATTAGTGTTTCAGCAGAAATGGGGGGGCGGGAGAACCACTGCACACTGTCATGTTTTTACAGTCAATCATTGGTGGCTCAGCAGCTGTGGCCCCGTCCCCTACCCACTGCCAGTCCCATCATAGGAAGGAGCCAGGTGAAGAAACACTATGCTTTTTGGAGAAATGTAGCGGAACGCACTGGGGGTGCTATTCTATAGTTTTCCTCTTGTAGCTGAGAGGTGACGGTGAGCTAGAAACCCTGGGGGAGAGGGTGCATTACTTTTTTTGCAAGCAAACACTGGATGATTTTGCCACTATCCTGGTTTAGCTCAAATTTAACACTGACCTGTATTCGGAACCCATCATTACTCACAATGCTACTTGCTCAGGCCTTCCTCAGGAACAGCCTCATGGCCATACTAATCGAAAAGATGAACATAAACTTTATCAGTATTCATTAAATCTTTGTATCTTAGACTGTATGCTAAAAGATCTATTAACAGACTAGGACAAGCCTGCCATTGTTCTCTTATAGCAGTTTCAGTTGTTTCTTGTGCTGCTGTCTATCTATCTAATATAATCATCTGCAAATGAGATAAGCCAGTGAGCTGTGTAGTCTGAACTTATTTTTTTGACTTCATTTAATTGACTATCGGAGCTGGCTGTAAAATGACAACTGTTCCTGCACAGTTAAACCAGTGGAGCTAAAAAAAAATATTACAAAGCAAGTGGCACCTCATTGTAAGGTTGCAACCTGGCCGGTATGTTTTACCCACAGCCTGATGCCTTTCACAGCGCTCTTGTCTGCTGAGGATGGGAGAAGTATACCGGCAATTACAAGTACCAGTAAGAAAAATATACCGGCACCAGCAGGCCAGTGACCAGTAAAGTAAAAAAAAAAATACAACACAGGCGGCATCCTTAGTACTAGGGATCTATGGCGCTTGAAAGCTTTACGCATGTGTGGTAGTTTGGTTTAGGTAAATACAATATTTTGTATTAGTGGAGGACACTTTCTCTGGTGTCTGCCCCCAGGTTGGCCAATCTAACTCACCTTTCCCCAGTCCTACGGTGCATCACAGCCTTTTCCAATCAGTGCGCTCAGATCCACTCCTGCCCCTCCGTCTAAGAAATCGTCTAAGCGAGCGGACCTGAGTGTGCCGGCGGCTGCATCACCCGCTACCCTCTAACAGGGAGTGTGCCTGTGCTGACCATTTACAAATACATGGCGCGGACATGCACATTGCTAAAGGTATAGCAGAAAGCGGGTTTCACACAGCGGGGCAAACTTGGGAAAGGGAATCAAGCGACCATGGAATCTTGTAGATCCTATAGTTTCCAGGGCTGTTGGGCCGTGGATTTTGGTTCACTTTAATATCTGAATCCATGTGATATAGGAAGCTATAGCTATAGCTATAGGCTAAAAGACATCCCCGCCTGTTTACACAAGCATTATAACAGTTTTTCTGTTGCTGGCATGTTGAGACAGTTCCCTAAGTCAAGGATGAATAATGATTTAGCGGTCTGATGTTCACAAACTGAAAAGTACAAGCTTTAACTTGCTCTACCTGTTTAACATGATAGTCCAGATGAGGCCTGTGGTGTCCATTCATGAGTGTGTGCTCACCGTTAGCTTTTTTTATCTAAGCTAAAAGCAGTTACTGTCAAACCACTTGTTATTTTATATTACAGAAAAGTTACTATTATTATATACTATATATTAGTTACAATTGCTACCTCTACTACTATAATGTTACAAATAGTTGAGATTCTTTTTAGTGTGAGATTTCTCCATCTGCCTGTGTGTCAGGCTTATTTGCTTTTATTTACTATTAAATACTGAACTCCAGGCAAACAAAAAATTAATTATTAGACAACGAAATAAATCTATGGTCAGATGATAATGAAAAAATAAATGAATACCCGCCATTCTTAAATTTCAGTCCTGTGATTCAGTGTTATTTTATATCAGTTGAAGTGATGCTCAGTAGTCCTCAGGGTTGCTGCATGCGTAACTCCTGGGCATCCCAAATTAAAAAGGCCCTGAGTTGGAGGTGCAATAGATGCCAAAATAATATTAAGAAAAATGTATCACTCATGCAGTCCTTCTCTTGCATGTCTCACGTGACCCTTGCCAGAAAATGGGTTGCTGGTAGAGCAGTGAATATATCCCAGACAGCCACAATGAACCGCGGAAGCCCAATCTGAGTTTTCACATGGATCTGCAGGATGCCCAGGCCAGAGAGTTAAAGCGTGCCCAGAGCCATTTATGACTGGGGGTCCCCTTATATTATTAAAATAATTACATATATTAACAATAATAATAATATTTATTTATAAAGCACCATCTTCTTCCGTAGCGCTGCACAAAGTAGTAATTACAAGCAGGGAATAACATACAGTACATAGACTATTCCAAATGTAGTGTTATAGAGTTCACAATGAATATCCTGAATACAAGCTACAATAGGAGAGCCAGCCCTGCCCTTGAAAGCTTACAGTATAGAGGATAAGGTCTGTGGACAAAGGGGGAGGGTCACAGTCAGTATTGAGCTCTATGGCATGTGCCCTGATAGTGCTACTGCAGGCATTTCTGCTTTATTTTAAAGTGGACCAACACCCAGGATTTTGACTATCCTGGGTTTTGGTCCACTTCGGTGGGGCAGCCCGATCGGGGGTGCCCGGCTGTGTGAAACCCCCCAGAAAGCCCCAAAAACTCACCTCTCCCCGTTCCCACGTGACCGCTGCAACCAATCCCCACCGGCGGACAAGCGGGAGGCAGCGACGGACAAGAGAGCGCACCCGCCGCCGCCTCACTCTTACAGGGCGTGCGAGGGAGGCAGCGGCGGGCGCCGCTGGATCGAGGAGCAGGTAGGGATTTAGGGGTTTCTGGGGGGTTTCACACAGCGGGGCACCCCCGATCCAATCTTATAGATTTCCGGGCCGATCAGGGGAGGGTGTTGGTCCACTTTAAAGATGGAAAACAGTTTAGGACCGTGCCAAATGTAGCCCGACGCAATGGTCTAACAATTACCTTTGCGTAATATAAATATAGGCACTGCGCTAAACAAAGCTTAATACAAATCTTAATATAAAGAAATCTTAGTATTGCTCAACCTGTGGAAAAACTGCCTTATTCCAACAGTGGAGAGATACAAACAGTTAATTGCAAAATACAGAGCAAACAATGAAGTCCGTAGAAAGAAAAGTCCAATAAAGCGGTTTATCCCACGGTGCATGCACGTAACAAAATTCTGCGTTGGAGGATACCAACGCACAATTTTGTTAAGTGCATGCACCGTGGGATAAACCATTTTATCTGACTTTTCTTCCTAATGACTTTATTATTTGCTCTGTGTTTTGCAATTAACTAATTACCTTTGCATGCTGTATCATTTTAAGCTAGGTTGTATGCTTGTATGCTTGTCTGATGGGTTTTGAGGGGGGTGCTTTTGGGGAGTGGCGGATTGAGGGCATTCCAGAAGATTGGAGTGGCACGTGAGAAGTGCTGGAGGTGTAAGTGATTACAGATGAAATAGGACTGGTAGCCAGTGACAGGACTGACAGAGGGAAGCAGGGCTGGACGAGCGGAAAAAAAGATGGATGTCGCGAGAGAAGAGATGGATGAGTCCACTTCGGGAGGCCGATTCATTAATAGCGCCAGGTAGCGACAGATGAGCGACTGTAGCAGTATTTTCACAGCGCCCGCTAGTAGTCGCTGTGCTTGCCCGTTGTTCGGTTGTTGACAGCGACTCAGTCGGTGTGCAGTAATGTTGAATATTGGGTGAGGAGTCGCTATTTGACAGGTTCCGCACTGTATGGGAGCGCATGATAGCGAATGGCCATAGTGAACGGCTCCCAGCATATTCATTAACAAATCACGCTAAAAAAATTCTCGCACTGTGAAATGCATGTTTAAACCCCAGAGCGCTGGCGGCGATGGGTTAAAAGTAGTTTTTTAACCCCCAAACAACCATATTTTTTTGAAACCAAAAAAAAACAAGTTTATAAAAACATTTTGTAATATGAATACATTAATATCAGACCTGTAATATCAATTCTGCACACATTTTTTTTTTATTTTTTTACCTTAAAAAAAATATCTAACATGGCAGAAGTGGTAAAAAAAAAATTATTAACAATTAATTATGAATATTTAAAGATTGTTCCATTGAAATGCATTGGAGAGCGCCAGGTAGCGAGAGGTCATACCTGTCGCTGTTCAAGGTCGGACGCTGGCGCTGTGGGGTGAGGCTGGACTAATGATGAATGAGTCGCTATCTGGCGCTATCTCAGTCGCTAAGCAGGATTGGCTTGATAAATGTGTGATTGTGGTGGGGAGCCGGCGTTCTCGTGGCGGTGACCGTCATTACCGTTCGCTCACCAGTCTCTACCTGGCGCTATCCCTTGTTAAATAAGGGCCTAAGTGTTTTTTGAGGGAAAGAGATTTTTGTGAAGTTTATATAGAAAGCGCCATCATCTTCCATGACAAGGTGAAATTACAAACAGGGTAAAACAACGAACTTACAATACATAATGGGAAATCAAGAGACTACTCAGCAGCTACCTAAGATAGCAAACACTGTATGAAGCACAGTAAGCAAGAAGAGGAACAAAAAGCTCTAACTGGGATCAGAAGGCACAAACGTGGCCAACCTGATCACATGGAGAAGTGGGTATTGAAAGATACGATGACTGCAACCACACCAATACGAAATTTGATGGCCCATTTAAAGTGGACCAATCACCAAGACTTCAACTATCCTAGGGACCGATCCCTGCCCCGCGGGCAATGTGAAGATGCAAGATGGCCGCTGCCATGTATGTTTAAGAGTGCAGAATCTGCCTGCTATTCCAAACATCTGCATGGTGTTAATCCCGCTCAATAAGCTTATGTCACTGATTGTCAGAGAAGGGCTTCAGGGGAGCAATTCTCTAAGCTTTCATTTTGTGACTGGAGGTCCGCTTTGAAGCAGACCTTTATTCTGAATAAGACCATATCTATGTTTCCCACACCCTGTACATACAGATTGCTCACATTAAAAATCATCCTACCTGCATCTACTGCATGTTATGAGCCTTTAAACATCCAAGATGGCGGCTCATGGAACATCAGGCTGCCTGCAAACAGGAAGTGTCTTCTGACTGTGTCACTCTGCATTCTGGGATTGCTGACCCCAGCTCTGCTCTGTCTGTGCAAAACACAGTTATAACCCCACCCGCTGTACTTTATCTCACCTTTCTCTCCTCAATATGAGTCCTGAACAGAGTTGCAGCCCAGTGGGGGAAAGAATAACTTAAAATATATTAATTTTAGATGCTGAGGAATAGTTTTTAAAGGGTTTGGGCTTTTCATTAAATCATGCTGAAGGTCCGGTTTAAGCTCACAGGCATACCCCCCAACTGTCCCGATTTGGGCGGGACAATCCCGCTTTGGGGCCCTTGTCCCGTTGTCCCGCAGGGCCCCAACATGTCCCGGAATCCGGCGGCGGCCGGGACACCGGGCAGGAGGTTGCAGCTCTCTGTGCGGCGTAAGAGCTGGAAGAGAAAGGGGCGGTGCCGGGACAGCTGCAGGGGGTTGGGGGCGGAGTTAGATCGGGCAGTGAGGCTGTTTGCTGGCTCGCTGAACTGTTAATGGGAGTGGGTGGGCAGGCGCACGGGGGTGGGGGGGCGGGCGGTATGCTGGTTTGGGGATACGTACCGCATGCAGGGGTGAAGGCAGCCGACATTGCTGGAGCTGGAGAGCGTGGCCGGGGCGTGACGGGGGCGTGGCCGGGGCGTGACGGGGGTGTGGCCGGGGCATGACGGGGGTGTGGCCGGGCGTGACGGGGGTGTGGCCGGGGCGTGACGGGGGTGTGGCCGGGGACATGGCTTGTCCCGCTTTCACGTTTTCAGAAGTTGGGAGGTATGCACAGGTCCAAATGTTTTTTGAACTATCACACCACAGTTGGCTACTGTTTTATTGTACAGAGCTTTGACCATAAAAGTTACTAGAATAAATACTGCAAAAACCGACACAATGTGCAACCTGTCAATCAAAATAGAAGCAGAACAGCTGGGAAACATCCAGAGACACACTGACAAACATGCAAAAACATCCAGATCCAATGACTACAAACAAAATAAGGAGACAGACAACCTGTCTTGTCTGGGAAGAAGACCTCATCTCCGAAAGATCCTAACTACTCTAAAAGAAGGTGTTTCATGTTTTCATTGGATACTGGGTGTGACATCAAATGTCCTAATTTATGTCATGTTTTTCCCCCTCTGCCTCCTCTCCAGCATTCCTACAGACATCCTGTAACAAATAAACCGTTCTCCAATGTCTTCCTGCACACAGGGGCAATAAATCCTTAACTAGGAACAGAAAACACCACTGATAAGGAAAGGTTGGGGGGAGAAGAGATTTACAATAATTTGTCCACACAGCACCCACCCAGGGGGGGGATGGCATCTGTCTTTCCAGCCCCTTGGAATTTAGGATAAATCAGGGGAAGAGATGGTTTTGAGGGTCACATACAGAGGGTCCGATCCTTGATCGTGGTGTGTCCCATTGCTCCTCCAGCCCTCGGAACAGAAGTCTTTATCCATTTACGAGGTATAGGATTTCCAATGTTTTCTCCTTTTATTTTCTAACTGTTTTTCTGCACATGTGTTTATTGTCTTTTTTTTTTTTTTTGTTTGTTTATTATTTGAATTTTTGTCTTTTTATTAAAATTTTAAAATTTCCATTTTGCGCGGGCCTACCTTCTTGGCAATTAGAAATCCTCTAACCTGGTTTCCTTGAAGCTCTAAAAACGACCCTGGTTTCTGAAGATTGTATGACCGCTCGTAATTGTGTATTAACCCATAGACTGTAAGATCGATTGTAACTAATCCATTGTATGATTGAGAAAGTGTAACTAATCATATAGTGTTACAAGGTTGAATGACTCACAGTTAACTTGGAGTGCTGCATGGTGACTGTGTGTGAGCCAGCAGATTGCAAGCTGATTGTATCTGATCGTTCCACAGCAGAACTGATCAGACTCTCCTCAGGATAAGTGTGGGACGGAATCAGTGTGGATTGCCTGTGCCCTGCTTGTATGTGGAGAGGGGTCTGCAGGTGTGTGGTGACTGTCTCGATTACTCGCCAGCAGAGTTTGATCGGATGGTGATTGAGGAGGGTTCCACCGGCCCAATTTAATCGTTTAAAGTGTAGTTGCGGTGGTGGTGGCAGCTTGTTGTAATTAGTGTGTGGGGTGTTTTTGGTCTGATTGCTCTCTGTGCTGGAAGCAACCCACACACACGTTGCATATCGCTCGATCAAACAGACGTTGAACGATCGATTTCGTGACATATTGGTGGCAGCGCGTGCGATACGTTTTAGAGCATTAGTGTCTGGTTTAAACAAGTTAAATCTTACACTAAGGGTTGGTATTCCCCCTAAGGGATTGCCAGCCTTCAAGAGGAACCACCGTGCATATTTTAGTTTTTTTTTGTTGAAAAATACATTTGTGCAGAAAACAGTTTACCCTTCCCCGTTTTTTCTTTTCTATCTTTAATTTTATTTTGCAAAAGAAAGGACTGAGATGGCTGCCTCCTACAAACGTTTTTCAAAGGAGCAACTATTAAGTCTTTGTGAGCAAAGAGGAATTGACAGTGATGCATCCAGGACAAAAGAACATTTGATTACTGCCTTGACGGAGAATGACCAAGATCGGTCAGTCATGACACCCGATCCACAGCCCAACATAGAGAGTTTCCGGGAGCCTGCCTCTAATCTCAATGAGGGCTCCGAGCAGCGTCCCTTGCCAAGTGGACTAAGCCCCTCTCTGCAGGCTGCCCTACAGTGCTTGGGGGACTGTGACCCACAGATCAAACTACAGCTCATCATGCAGCATCAGCAAGCAGAGAGAGAAGCCGCTGCCAGCCAAGCAGAGAGAGAAGCCGCTGCCAGGCAAGCAGAGAGAGAGGAGCGCCAGGCAGAGCGGCAATTCCAGCTTGACCTTGCACGCATCCAGGGAGACCGTGCCTCTCTACCATCCTGTGAGTCCCGAGAAGTACGCTCCTCTATGCCATCTTTTGATCGATTCCCGGTGATGGACCCGAATTCGGATATGGATGTGTATCTCCGAACCTTCGAACGTACCTGTCGCCAGTTTCACCTACCTAGAGACCAGTGGGCCAGATATCTAACACCTGGGTTAAAAGGTAAGGCCCTGGAAGTCTTTGCAGACCTCCCAATGGACTGTGATGGGGACTATGACAAAATAAAAGAAGCCTTGGTCAAACGGTATAACCTTACCCCTGAGGTGTACCGGAAGCGATTCAGAACGGTGCAGCGTTCCCATCATGACAGCTATGCCGATGTTCTGAGCAACTTGAGAACTGCTTTTAATCAGTGGGTCAGAGGACTGTCCATCTCCACCTTTGCTGACCTTGCAGATCTCATGATAAAGGACCAATTATTACACATTTGCTCAGCCGATGTCAGACAGTTTATTCTGACCAAGGAACCCAAAACCTCCGACCAGGCTGCGGACTTTGCTGACCTGTATGTGGCCAGCAGAGTACAAGATGTCCGCAGATCCCCTCCTCCCCTCCGGAAAGAAGAGAAGACCAGGGACCATCCCCCATCCTCTGCTGACCGGATGCCCCCCAGATCAGGCCCCAACACTTCTGGTGGGCAGGCAGTGGCCATCGACGACCGACGGTGTTATGTGTGCAAGAAAACCGGCCATCTGAGCCACTCCTGCCCTGAGAAAATGAACCCCAACCCCCATGAAAAGTCCACTGCGTCCCATGCTGTCCTGTGGGTTTCAGCCCAAATCCCACACCCTGTTGACAACCTGCAGCCTGTCACCGTTAGCAACCAGCTTGCTACAGGCCTCAGGGACTCTGGTGCTGAGATTACCCTGGTGCACCCCAAGCTGATCAGCCAAAAGGACATCATCCCGGGTAAGACCCTGACAGTCACCGGTATTGGGGGCCGTAATCCTACCCTTGCAATGGCCCGCGTGTACCTGGACTGGGGTGCAGGATGTGGCATGAGAGAGGTGGGGGTGTCTGCCTCCCTCCCAGCAGATGTTTTACTGGGAACTGATCTGGGCAGGATGATAGCCCATTATGTACCTGCCACAACTTCCACAGACACTTCGGCACCACCTGCGGATCAGGTGGAGCTGCGGAAGGACTCTGGGTTTAACCGCCCTCTTGGGAAAGAACAGAGGGGGGAAAAATGTATATTGCCTAACCCTGTTTTATCCACTGTGGGGGACCCTTGTCAGACACAGGTCGGTCTCCCCGCCGGTTCCCAGGTTAAGGTGCCCTGTCAGTATGTAATGAGTGGTGATTTTGAATCATTTAATGTCGTGCCTTCCCCAGCAGCAGTGACTCCACAGCAGAGTGCACAGGAGGCTGCAGCAGTGACTCCACAGCAGAGTGCACAGGAGGCTGCCAGTGAGAATGGGAAGGAAGAGAAAAACCTGAGGGACAGCAATCCCTCAAGTCTGCTCCTAGAGGCAAGAGTGAGGCCTGCCTCTGACGTGGGGGCTCTGACAGCCAAGCAGCCAGCATGCTTTGCTGGCAGACTCCCTACACTCAACACTGAGGGCTGCACTTACTGGAGGCAGGGTCAACTGTCCCCAAGTTCAGTTGTCCCAGACTCCAGTAATATGCTAGCCCCGGTCCCCGTAACTGTGATACACCAGCCCCTAGGGATGGAAGCCAGGCCTTCCCTAGCTGAGAATATAGAGGTACAAAAAGACGTGACTAGGACAGAGCCCACCACGCCTTGGCCTAACCTGAGGAATTGCCAACACGCAGGGAAATCTGGGATGTTTGGGGGCTTTGGGCTTTCCAACCCCTGGTGGTCACCCTACTCTCTTGCCAGCACCAGTGAGGGTGATAGAGAGGATGGTGGCCCAGGTTGTTGCCCTGATAGTCCAGGCCGGTCCCTGTCCTTGCCACATGACAGTATCCAGGTACCTATGAAATGTTCCATGGCAGGGCCCCTGCCATTCCACCCGGATTCCATTTGGCATGGATATGGCTTGGCAGAAGGGTACCTGCCCATGGAACCTTCAGCTGCCACTGCTGGGGCTACAAACTATTGGCCAGGTCTCCCCAGGCTGGGACCCTTTCTGGACCCTATGTAGGAAAGAATCAGCTAGAACTTCCTTAATAGATCGAAACTGGTACTCTGTTGGCCTCCCTATGGACCAAGAACCCTTCAAGGTTACAGGTGCTATGGTAAGAGACCTGTCAGTCTCTTCCCCTCGCACTTTTCTTAGGGGGAAGATGTGACATCAAATGTCCTAATTTATGTCATGTTTTTCCCCCTCTGCCTCCTCTCCAGCATTCCTACAGACATCCTGTAACAAATAAACCGTTCTCCAATGTCTTCCTGCACACAGGGGCAATAAATCCTTAACTAGGAACAGAAAACACCACTGATAAGGAAAGGTTGGGGGGAGAAGAGATTTACAATAATTTGTCCACACAGCACCCACCCAGGGGGGGGATGGCATCTGTCTTTCCAGCCCCTTGGAATTTAGGATAAATCAGGGGAAGAGATGGTTTTGAGGGTCACATACAGAGGGTCCGATCCTTGATCGTGGTGTGTCCCATTGCTCCTCCAGCCCTCGGAACAGAAGTCTTTATCCATTTACGAGGTATAGGATTTCCAATGTTTTCTCCTTTTATTTTCTAACTGTTTTTCTGCACATGTGTTTATTGTCTTTTTTTTTTTTTTTGTTTGTTTATTATTTGAATTTTTGTCTTTTTATTAAAATTTTAAAATTTCCATTTTGCGCGGGCCTACCTTCTTGGCAATTAGAAATCCTCTAACCTGGTTTCCTTGAAGCTCTAAAAACGACCCTGGTTTCTGAAGATTGTATGACCGCTCGTAATTGTGTATTAACCCATAGACTGTAAGATCGATTGTAACTAATCCATTGTATGATTGAGAAAGTGTAACTAATCATATAGTGTTACAAGGTTGAATGACTCACAGTTAACTTGGAGTGCTGCATGGTGACTGTGTGTGAGCCAGCAGATTGCAAGCTGATTGTATCTGATCGTTCCACAGCAGAACTGATCAGACTCTCCTCAGGATAAGTGTGGGACGGAATCAGTGTGGATTGCCTGTGCCCTGCTTGTATGTGGAGAGGGGTCTGCAGGTGTGTGGTGACTGTCTCGATTACTCGCCAGCAGAGTTTGATCGGATGGTGATTGAGGAGGGTTCCACCGGCCCAATTTAATCGTTTAAAGTGTAGTTGCGGTGGTGGTGGCAGCTTGTTGTAATTAGTGTGTGGGGTGTTTTTGGTCTGATTGCTCTCTGTGCTGGAAGCAACCCACACACACGTTGCATATCGCTCGATCAAACAGACGTTGAACGATCGATTTCGTGACACTGGGTGACTGAGTTACGAGTTCTTGTAAAGCTGAGATTATTTAAGCACACTCTGCAATTTGTAGGATGGTGGACCATTTGTTGGAAGCCATTCAAAATTCTTCTGACCCTATTAAAATCACCCTGGATATAGGTGGACACTTCACCTGTTCTAGAAAGCAAATATCATGTTTTTTTATTTCCCATAAAACTTCTATTATAAGAACACCCCAGGCCCCTTTTTTATATTTGCGCCACCATGTTTGATGCTTTTATTAGTATATGGTAGACATATAGGTCTGGGGCTGTTTCAGACAAAGCCCAACATAGGTCTCCCCCTTAAGTGTTATGTGTATGTTTTCGAAAAAGGCACTAATGTCTATAAAAGACATTTAAACACATTGTAATTCCTTTAAGACCATAACAGTTATAGTCACACCAAAAGCAGCAATTAAAGATCAACAAAGCTAAGGGAAAATATTTGAGTGAAGTGCCCCATTCTCCCTCTAATTTACTGCCGTCTCCTATAAATCCCCCCTTTGTCTAGCTTTACCCGCATTCCTTAAGCCAGGCTATTGTCCTTGAATGATGGCTTGCTTGGCCATTAGGAACTTTCTATAGACCGAACAGGACAAATAGCCAAGATATCTCCCGGGATAAAGGCCAGGCCCTGGATTATCAATCCAGGAACCTTGTGTTTATTTACATAGAGCCGGGGTCATGGTCTGTAACCTTAGGCTCCACACAAAGCAAAACACATTCCTTATATTGTCTTTCCTTGCAACACCCCCTCCCTTAGAAGTGATTAAATGAATCTTTAAAACATTTCAACCAAGAACCTCTATCAGGGTGCTTCCAAGCCTAACCTACCCTTCAGTCATACCTCCAGCCCTGTGCTGAGGAGGCCGCTAGTCCAAAACACATGTTCACAAGTAGAAAGTGATGCTTGTGCAAATATTAAAAGGTATACTCAAACATTGAAAACCTACAAAGGTGATGACAGCTGCATAACTATATGTGACAGGGCCCTGGTGCGAACATTAAATGCGGCTCATACAGTAAACTTTTTTTCTGTCTTTTGGACTCAATTGGATGCAACTAGAAAACTCAAGACTGAAAGAGAAGAAGCACATGGGGCTTCCCTTATCTAAATTAATTTGAACACAAATATGAACACAAATATGATAAATAAGGGGGAGAAGAAACAATGATGGAGCCCCTCTGACCTTCTTGGCCCCAGTGCGACTGCACCCTTTGTACCCCCTCAAGTTATGCCCCTGGGTGATGATTTGCATGGCTGCACCTACAGCTAAGAATCCTGGGTAAATTCTGTTTTTTTCTGATCTGTATGTGCTGTTTGGAGACTGTGCCATACTTACCTTACTAACAGGAACTTACGGCTTAATCCCCTGCAGCCCTGCTCGCTTCTATTTCTCTGCTGACTGAGCACTACCCACTAAATTACACACGAAATAAAGAAAAACTTGGTAAAACAACAATGGAAAAGGACCTAGGGGTTTTAGTTAACAATAAGCTTAACTGTAGTAATCAATGCCAGGCAGCAGCTGCCAAAGCAAATAGGATCATGGGGTGCATCAGGAGGGGCATAGGTGCTCATGACCAGAGCATCATTTTACCCCTGTAAAAGTCACTGGTCAGACCCCATATGGAGTACTGTGCACAGTTCTGGGCACCTGTGCTTAAAGTGGACCAACACCCACCCCTGATCGGCCCGGGAATCTATAAGATTCCCGGGCCGATCAGCTCCCCGCGGGGCATCCGAAATCGGGATGTCCCGCTGTGTGAAACCCCCCAGAAAGCCCCTAAAAACGTACCTTATCGGCGACGGATAAGCCGCCCCCTCCCACGCGTCCCTCTAGCAGGACGCGCACCCGCGCCGGCCGTTTGTGAATGGCCGGCGCGGGCGCGCGCCCTGTAAGAGGGACGCGCGAGAGGCGGCGGCGGCTTATCCGGCGCTTGTCCGTCGGCGATAAGGTAAGATTTTAGGGGCTTTCTGGGGGGTTTCACACACACACGGAAGTGTTGGTCCACTTTAAAAAAGGACATATCAGAACTGGAGCACGTTCAAAGGAGGGCAACAAAGTTAATAAATGGAGTGCGGGAACTAGAGTACCCTGAAAGATTGTCAACTCTAAGATTGTTAGGATTATTTAGTTTAGAAAAAAGATGCCTGAGGGGTGATTTAATAACTATGTATAAATATATTTGGGGTCAATACAAAGATCTGTCCCACAATCTATTATACACCTGGATTGTAACCATAACCCGAGGGCATTCTCCACCGACATAGGACACTTCTCTGTAAGAGCAGTGAGACTTTGGAACTCGCTGCCAGACGAGGTAGTAATGATGAGTACAGTAAAAACTTTCAAAAGCCTTCTAGGGGTGTAAGAAAAAATCGATTCACTCAAGTATCACGATATTTCATTCGACAATACTGAATCGTTCTTTTCCTCCCTAGTATCGATTCTGACTCCACCCCCCCCCCTACAACAAAAAGAAAAGTAAAAAAATCACTCACCTGGCCCCTTGTTCGATCCGGTCGGCTCTCCTCTTCACCCGGGGGGCCTCCGACCCCCCCATGTCAGATGCCATGTTCTCTGGGGACATGAGGATGCGTGCAGGGGATCCTCTGATCCAAATAAAAATGGGGTCCCGCCCGGGGAAGGGGGGGCCCTATGTCAAATTTTTTTAATATAAAAAATTCAATTAATTAAGACATAATCGGGATATATTGTATCGTCATACGTGTATCGCGATAGGTATCATATCGCCAGATTCTTGCCAATCCACACCCCTAATGCCTTCCTGGCATGTAATAACGTTTCCAGCTATGCCTACTAGACCACTGGAAGGACATAAACAGGCTGAACTGGATGGACTAAAGTCTTTATTCAGCCTGTGTGACATGATGGCATGCTTAGAGGGATGGAGGGGATGGCACCACGTGCAGGACAATCAGCTGTCATCCCATTCAGCTGCTCATTTATATGCACTGCCAAAAAAGCTGATTAGAGGAGATTCATGCATGTGGGATCGCCGGCGATGTATGTAAAATGGGCCACTGCCCAGATCTGGATGTCCTATGGGGAAAAACCAGAGATGGGGCATAATCTGGATTTGATCCACCATAAATTTGATACAACTGATCAACCATAAGGGGGCAGCTGTGGCAGGTAAGGAAGCAGCCTTGCAACATGAGGGTTGATGGTTCCAATCCCTGCCATGACTGAACATGACTGAAGTGCTCTTGAGCAAGGCACCAAATCCCCCAACTGTGCCATCACTAGGGCAGCCCACCGCTCTGGGCATGTGTATACTCACTGCATTTAGTGTTAAATGCTATGACCCTAAAAATCCCTAAAAAATCCCCTAAAAAAGGGACCCTGCTGCCAATCAAAGAGGTAGTCAACATGCTCTGGAAGCAGGGGCAGGCACCAAGAGTGCGTTATCATTACTGGACTAGGCATTGAGCCTGCAGAAGGGCCGATAAGTAATGTTTTTTTTTCTTTTACTGCAAAGTAAAGTTCTTCAGGCCTCCAAATGCCCATTAAAGTGGAAAGGCAAACAGCGCTGATTGGACTAGAGCCCAGACATGCACCACTGAACAGGGAAAGTGAGTTATTACCGGCACCCTGTGTGACATCCTGGTTCTGGATGCCCGAGGGGAAAGCCAGCAGCTGGCCATGGAATCTTTTAGGTTCTAGGCCGGCTGCTGGTGGGTTTTGTTCTGCTTTAAAGAGTACCAAAACCAAAAATATACCACCCCCCCCCCCCCGACATCCACTGTGTTCCTGGTTAATATATACTCACCTTGGTCCTATACCCCATGACAATGTGACTTGTAGGGTCTCACACAATAGGCCACCCTAAATTGTAATGGCCCAGGAGGGTCCAGCAAAATAGTGATGGTTATATTTTGATTTCTTGCCCTCTTTTATCGTATTTTATTTTTACCTCACTCATTTTCCACTCCTTTCTGGGGAACTTCAGTGTTTGCAGAGTCCGGTGTAAAGTCGGGTGAATGAACTGCCGCCCCCACCTGAGCTACCAGGGACGGGAGACATCCTGCAGCAAAACATTGCCGGTAACCATGGTGATCCCGCATTCCAGAGCAGTGAGTTATTGGTGCCAGGGTGAGAATGTGTAACTCACCCTGACCTTGGCTGGCAAATGACGTTATCACGTCCATTACTAAGCCTGTTTCTCTACCACTCGAAAGCCCAGGAATGTCAGGTGATTATTCAGACAGCCATACCTGCTGCTCCCACCATTGTCCCCAGCGTGGGGATCCAAGACACGAGAAACAACAACTGTGTGGCTGGTTTATCATGGCTGCTTTACCCCACCAGCAGCCTGCTTTTTTTTAAACACAAACATTTCAACATGTCCCAGAATGTTCCTAACATGAAAGGATTTTCTATATTTCACTCAGCACTGAAAAGCCGCCTCACAGATTTTCTCCTGGTAGCGGCCATTTTGGATCTTCCTTTCCCAGCATGCCAGCCGCGCTGCTGCCTGAATTCATCTAACATAACCCCACAATACACAGCAGCAGGAAACGTCCCTGTTGCTGGCAACCTGAAGCTCTATTAGAAGCCATTTTGTTTTTAAAATTGACTACATCAGGAGTTACAAGAAGGAAAATGAATGTAGCAATTTGAATTGCCTGGAGGTATGCATATGAGCACAGAAGTATAGTATACAGTATATAACAGTTACAAATAATAATAATAAGAACCTAGGGTAAAAGGCAATAATCCCGATGCAGAGATTATGAAGATAATAGATGTATGGGGGAAGTTTGTGCCAATCGCAAGTCAGGCCAAATGTCTGGTCTATCTATTGCAGTTGGTACCATATTTTAATTAAGCGGACCCATGGGGGGGCGGGTGTTGGTCTCTGCCACTATAAGATAGGCATAACCCCCCTCACATAACCCCCCCTCACATAACCCCCCTAGAATGCCCCTAATCTTACATTTACCTCTGTCCCCCAGTGGGAAATCCAGTGCAGCGATTGGCCTCCGGCACCCATGTGTGTAGTGAGCGGCGCCATTGTTCCGGCTGGTGGAATGTCCTACCCACGTGAGCACCGATGGCCAATCGGGGTGCTGGATTCTGGGCAGAGGACTAGAGTTAAAGATTTAGGTGGGATTATGTAAGGGGAGGTCCAGCATTCTGCATGCCCCCTCCCCCAGCCTATCTTATAATGGCTGGGACCAACACAGGTGTTGGTCCATTTTAAGGACCTTTAATAGTGAAAAGTGAGTCTAACCCAAAAGTCATGGATGCTAATGCTAAGCAGAGAATATGGAGTTCCTGTCCAGTATGATTGCATGTTCCTACCAATGTGTATGGTTGCCACATAATACATGGACACTGCTCTTAATGTCTTCTATAGGCTAGGCTTCCACCTACCTTTTGCTAGCTGTCCTGATTTAGAGGTTTTGTATAATTTGTATACATTTTTATGTTGTATAGTCTATGTATGTGATGGTTACAGCGCACAGGGGGGGGGGGGGGGGGTTGTGCATTGGCAATTGGGACACACAGATTACAACAACCACTTCTGTGGTACTGTGGTGGTAGGCCAAAGAAATGTGATATTTATTACAGATTGTGTCCTCTGGCCTATTCATCTTCATCTTCTCATAGATAAAAGTAGGTTTATGCTGTTTCTACTTTTGCCTCAACTCTTTATCCTTGGACTGTAACCTGGTAAGGGCAGGGCTTGCTCTACTGTTGTATTCTGTTTCCATAGCATTTACTTTGTAGCACCGTGTTTGTAATAATATAAAAAAGAAAAAGGGAAGGTCCCACTCCTTCCACAACACCCACTAAAGTATATGGCACCACTACTGGTTATATAGCAATAAAAAATGTTTATTGATAACAATGTCACATAACCTACATACATTAAGGACTAATTAAAAAACACCAAAGACAAAACATTGTCAATAAGGAAGGGAAAAAACACACACATTCAAGGGGCAGGGGGAAGGTGGATGGTACGCTATAATTAATATGGTTAATTTTACATTATTTATACTACCTGGCTAGTCCAAAATAAAGTGCTATAGTGCATATCAATAATCATATTAAAATAGAAACAGTATCACAATTTATCAAACACTCATCAAAGTGCAAGTGCAAACCTAATAACCCTAAAACCTATACCTAACCATGATTGTACTAACATAAAGTGAGAACCAGCCGGGAGGGGCAAAGAAATAACACCCCCAATAATTGAGAAAAGTAACTTACATCAAGAAACGACCACCAGCCCACTGCTCCTGCGTCTGCGCCTGCGTTGGAAGGAGTGGGACCTTCCCTTTTTCTTTTTTATGAACAGTGGTTTCACCCTTTTGTGCACATACAGGTCCTTCTAAAAAAAATAGCATATAGTGCTAAAGTTCATTATTTTCCATAATGAAATGATAAAAATTAAACTTTCATATGTTTGAGATTCATTGCACAGCAACTGAAATATTTCTGGTCTTTTTTTGATTTAATACTGATGATTTTGCCCTACAGCTCATGAAAACCCCAAAATCCTATCTCAAAAAATTAGCATATTTCATCCGACCAATAAAAGAAAAGTGTTTTTAATAAAAAAAAAGTCAACCTTCAAATAATTATGTTCAGTTATGCACTCAATACTTGGTCAGGAATCCTTTTGCAGAAATGACTTCTTCAATGCGGTGTGGCATGGAGGCAATCAGCCTGTGGCACTGCTGAGGTGTTATGGAGGCCCATGATGCTTCGATAGCGGCCTTAAGCTCATCCAGAGTGTTGGGTCTTGCGTCTCTCAACTTTCTCTTCACAATATTCCAGATTCTCTATGGGGTTCAGGTCAGGAGAGTTGACAGGCCAATTGAGCACAGTAATACCATGGTCAGTAAACCATTTACCAGTGGTTTTGGTACTGTGAGCAGGTGCCAGGTCGTGCTGAAAAATGCAAACTTCATCTCCATAAAGCTTTTCAGCCGATGGAAGCATGAAGTGCTCCAAAATCTCCTGATAGCTAGCTGCATTGACCCTGCCCTTTATAAAACACAGTCGACCAACACCAGCAGCTGACATGGCACCCCAGACCATCACTGACTGTGGGTACTTGACACTGGACTTTAGGCATTTTGGCATTTCCTTCTCCCCAGTCTTCCTCCAGACTCTGGCACCTTGATTTCCGAATGACATGCAAAATTTGCTTTCATCAGAAAAAAGTAGTTGGGACCACTGAGCAACAGTCCAGTGCTGCTTCTCTGTAGCCCAGGTCAGGCGCTTCTGCCGCTGTTTCTGGTTCAAAAGTGGCTTGACCTGGGGAATGCGGCACCTGTAGCCCATTTCCTGCACACGCCTGTGCACGGTGGCTCTGGATGTTTCTACTACAGACTCAGTCCACTGCTTCCGCAGGTCCCCTAAGGTCTGGAATCGGTCCTTCTCCACAATCTTCCTCAGGGTCCGGTCACCTCTTCTCGTTGTGCAGCGTTTTCTGCCACATTTTTTCCTTCCCACAGACCTGAAATATTTCAGTTGGTGTGCAATGAATCTCAAATATATGAAAGTTTAATTTTTATCATTTCATTATGGAAAATAATGAACTTTAGCACTATATTCTAATTTTTTGAGAAGGACCTGTACATAGACATAAATTCATGGTCCGGTGCAGTCTCATATTGCTCTTTAGTACTTTTGTAATAATATACGTGCTGTATGTTTTACCTTATCTGTAAATACTACTTTGTACGGCGCTACAGAAGAAGATAATAGAAGATGCTATATAAATAAACAATAACAAACAATTAACAATATTAATAAGCATTAGCTGTCCAGGTTTGCAGAAAACATTATCCAGAATATTTTAATTTATATGTATCTATTTTTATTTTATTTGTTTATATTTCATAATATTTTAGTTTGTATGTGTTTTGTTGATGTATGTACCATTTTTATACCATTTTATATTTTGATATATATTTATATTTTTATAATATATATATATATATATATATATATATATATATATATATATATAACTAAAGAGAGATATGAGACTGCACCGAGCTGTAACTTTATAACAATACGTAGTGTGCACATAGGGGTACAATGACTACACACAGAAAACCGAAGGTCCCACACCTTCCAAAACCCCACTACAAAATATGGCACCACTACCGACAGTATCACAAAATATAAGTATTTATTAATCACAGTATGACAACAACTATATACACTAAAGACTCATTAAAAACACTAACACAGACATTGTACATAAAGGAAGGGCAAAAACTTTACAGGGGGCAAGGGGCTGGTGGCTAGTGACATTAATTAAATTGATTCTATGAAAATTTGAACTGCCCAGCTCATACAAAATAAAGTGCTATAGTGCAACTCAATAAAATATTTAAATAAGGAGACAGTGTAACAATATATTAAGCACCACTAAGTGCTGATTCTAACCTAAACATCCCACTAACCTATACCTAACCATAAGTATGCTAATGCAACAGTGAGAACAAGCCGGAGAGGACATGTCCTGAGGAAGTGACGCTTGTGACGTCACGCAACGCGTAGACGCTGGGGCAGTGGGTAGGCAAATTTTCATAGAATCAATTTAATTAATGTCACTAGCCACCAGCCCCTTGCCCCCTGTAAAGTTTTTGCCCTTCCTTTATGTACAGTGTCTGTGTTAGTGTTTTTAATGAGTCTTTAGTGTATATAGTTGTTGTCATACTGTGATTAATAAATACTTATATTTTGTGATACTATCGGTAGTGGTGCCATATTTTGTAGTGGGGTTTTGGAAGGTGTGGGACCTTCGGTTTTCTGTGTATATATATATATATATATATATATATTTATTACATTTTAGTTTTTAGGTGATTTTGTTTGATGTGTTTATTTACCTGTCTGTTACATTTGACGATTGATTATTTATAATATTGTGTGTTTTATATGCATTGTTCTCATTGTTGCTTTATAAGTATCTACTTGTCTTACCCCTGTACTTGAACCTTGTACAGTGCCACGGAATACGATGTCATTAATAATGTATATACCATTTTTGGCTGGTTTGACCATTTGTGAATGGGCCATTCTTGGGTGCTGTGTGTTCTTCTGTGTGCCGGGTCATGCTTAGGCCGGCATGACCATTAATTTGATTCATTAAAATTCTTTCAACTAGTTCTCTGTCAAACATAACACACCAGCATGGAATAATTTTTCAAAATGTTCTCACCTGCCCGTAGGAATCACTCAACAGGAGATCAAACATGTCAGTCAGGTCAATGCACTGCGGATAGTGATGAGCCGAATCTGCCTTTACTCTGCTCTACTTTGTTTTGATGCAGTCCTGCTGAATAAATTGCAGTATTCTGGCTCTGCTTATCCTATTAAAGTCTATCATGGAAAATTCAGGATGTCCCTGGAAGGCAATTGAAGAAGCCAAATGCCCTAAATTGCATTATGGGAACACCACAAAATCTAGGTCAACATCCAGAGCTGGGGGGTGTTCTGCCTGCCCAGGGGGCACCCGATTCCCTTTCCCCAGTATCTTCCGCAGGGCAGAGAAGCCTTTACATCGCCCATGCAGCATCGTTTTGACAGTTCGCCGACCTGCACAGGGAGGGGTCTTTTGTATGGCAAGTCAGATGACATCATCTCACTCTGGCGGTACAGAAGGCCACTCCTGGCCGGGAGCAAGCAGTCAGAAGCTTGGAGTGATCAGGGGAAGCCCACTTGGCATCAGTGATAGCAGTGGTGGTAAACAGCCTGGCGTAGGACATCAGGATTGTGATACTAGGAGACAAAAAAATGCATGTTTGTCTTATATTTATCTCTTTGTGAACCAGTAAGAGGTTCTAGAGACTTCTACTATACCAGTTCACAGGGCAGGAGGGTCTGGCAAGTCACCTACCAGCAAGCGGTTGACTTGCCATTAACCCCCTGCCTCATTACCTGCATGCCCAAAGCCCGGGGGGAGGGGTGGCAGAAAAGCCTGTGGCCCATGAGGGCTATGCAGGCTGGTAGCCATGGGGGGGGGCTGGCCAGTCAGCCTCTGCACCCTCATCTACCAGCCCCATAGCTAGTGCCCGGGCTGGTTTTGCTTGGATAGGGGTGGCCCGCGCCATTATAAAAACACCTACTTTGTCGGGCCAAGTGACTATCGCTGGAGGACCAAGGGAAAGGTGAGAAAACTGAGAATTGGTGGGCATACACAGAGAGGTATCAGCAATCTTGTTGCACCCCTATGCTGTGATCAACACCCATTTGGATGTTGGATTGCTTTAACAAGGCCATAAAGGCCAAAGCAGAATGCCTTTCATGCTTCTATCCCCGCTACATTTTCTTTTGCTGAACTGATGTCAGTGCGGCAAGGAAATCTGAATGGAGCTAGTGCCACCGGCCACAACCCCGCCCCAGGCCTCTAGATGTGAGTACATCCATGGCTAGTGTGGATATGTGATAACCCTATTGTAATGGGCCAGCCATCATTGGTTTTGTTGGGGCCCAGCCTCTATAGAGCCTGCATTTTGTCTGTGTCCTCAATAACCTAATACTGTAAAGTCCTGGCTGGGCCCCTAATTTGAACTTTAGTTTTCTGTAAATCTATAAAGTTGTCTCAGTCAGAGGCAACTCTAGTGAGCACTGCAATGCTGTAGTGCCTTTGCACTCTCATCTTATTCAGCTTCTGGCCAGGGCCCTATATTGTCACGGCTGTCCTGCACTAATGGTGGCCCCTGTATATTTTTATTGCAGATGTGTCCTCGGGCAGTTGTAAGAAACCTATCACTAAAATATATTTGTATATCTATGTGTGTTATCAATAAACTTGACTATTGAAGTGTAAAGTGGATTGGCTGAATGCCTGAGTTGGATGCTCCTAGTTGATGGTTAACCAATTATTTCTGCCTGAAACCTCTGGCTTCTAGGCCTGGGAAGGTCCTTTCCTTACCTTGAGTTTGTGATCCTCTGTTCAGCCAATGCTGGTATGTTAAATGTGTGTGCCCTACTGGTTGTACTGAGCCTTCCTGTCACATTATATTTCTAGTATGTATGTAATATATATAGAGCTAGCAAAATAAATCTGAATCTTTCACCAAAATCTGAACTTCAACACTACAGAAAGTCATCATCGAGTCATTACAGTTTATGATTATTTTACCGCCATGCTCACTACAGTGTAGCAAAGTCCACCCTGTGTTTTATTTGAAGTGCTGCCTGCAGCCGTGCAATAAAGATGGTCACAGGAGATATTATTTGTTATATCTCACTTTGTAACACTTGCTTAGTGACTAGTTCATGGTCCATTTAGCTTTCACAAAGTTCTGTTGCAATAGAATATGATGAGAAGTGATGAGAAGTATAGGATAGATTTTAAAAATTGGTATTCAAATATTAACATATCCACATAAAATAACCACCCTGGGCCTTACTACCTTTATTAAAATGCTGTTCCTCTGTGTAACTTTGGTTATGAATACAAATAGGGCACATGCTTCTCGAACTATAAATCCTACATCACTTGATATTGTGCAGATGTACTCCATGCTAACACAAGATTGTCCACTACAGATTACACAGAGGAACAGCTTGTGGGGACCTACATGCACATGAAGTGTTAATACTTTCTTACAGATCTTCTTTAAAGAGAAACAAAACTGGTGATTTTCAAAGTTCTTGGGTCTTGCTCCTCCTCCCATCCAGATGTGCAAAACCTTGCAGTTTGCATGCTATGCTTACCTCACTGGAGATCCCATGGTGCATGTGTGGGCTGCCCTACACTAAGCATTCTATGCTGTGCATATGAATGAATGGCAAAGAATAATTATTGAAGTCTATCCCACTGGTTCTTTTACTCTCTCCTGTAAGTTTTACGTTTAAGTCCTTCTACCATTTTTGTTGCCCACCTTTGGACCCATTCTATTTGAATAATGTCTTTTTGCAGGTAAGGTCTCCAGAACTGCACACAGTATTCTAGCTGTGGCCTTACCAGGGCTCTATACAGCGGAATCACAACCTCCCTCTTCCTACTGGTGATGCCTCCAGCTATGCTGCTGTGCATCCTGCTTTCCTACTGCTTGGCTACACTGTCCACTCATCTTGCAGCTTTCAGTAATCAGTGTCCCTAAATCTCTCTCCTCCGATGTCCTGGCTAGCACAGTACTGCCTATACGGTACCAAGTACATGATTTTACATTTAGAGACATTACTACTCATAAGGCTTTGCCATGGCTAATGGCCTCATGCCAGTGTAAAGGGCTTTGGGAATGAATCCCGGTAAGTATTTTTTTATTTCTGAAATTGGAGTTTTTTTTCCTTTGAGTTGCAGAGCCTAGGGGTCCTCTATAAGTATGGGGTCAAACCTCAGAAGTCGGAATCAGAGCAGTTATCTACTTACAATTACTATGAAAGTATACAGTAATAAGTAAGTCAAATGTACTGAGAGACAACAAGTAGACAACACATAGTAATAAAGTAAGAGGGCGCACTAGGTTTGGGGACATATTTTGCCTTTGAAGGAAACATAAATTGTCACGGCTACCTTAAATGCTCACAGCACAATAACTGGCAGAACATCAGCTTCACGCTGCATCCTGCCTCTGAATACCGTATAAGAACATCAGAGAAATGCTCTTTATCTCCACTCTCTCTTGCTTTTAAAGCAGAACCACCCCCTAATTTGTTTTTAATTCACATTATTAAAAAGAGATACCCAAGTCCTACAGAAAGAAGGTGTTGCATGTGTAGGAAGAAGAAACATAGTCCGCTCACGTATGACCCTGGGGACCACTAGATGGTCTGCTTAGAAAAGAATACATTTTGAGTAAGAAGTTTTTGTTGCTGCTGTCCTACGGAAAAGGAGGAATAAATCTGTGGCTTATATGTGAATATTCTCAATTGTGACATTTTTGTTTTGCACTGTTTATTCAGCTCTAGTTCCTATTCTATGACATCAGAACTCTTGGATGATAAGTATTTATCTAGTATTTATTTAGCAGTCAGGGAGGAGAACTGTGGAGGAACCACAACTTACAGTTACTTTACTGACTCCTGACACCTCTAAATGTTCACCCAGATGGGCTCAACTGTTGCTGAGTGTAATTAAATGTGAGTTAGAACAGGCCAGGGGCCCCATCATTGTGGCTCTTCCACATTAACCATGCATAGACCAAAGAAAAAAGTATCTATAGGAAGGCACAACATTGATTAAAAGTTTACTACACATCAACCACAAAAGACTAAATAAAAACATCTAAAATACAAGAAACACAACACAATGCAAGGTGGCAATAGGGGAATCAATATTATATGCCATAAATCACCAATTAATCAAACAAGCTCCTGTCTGTGATGCGGATCGCTAAAGTACTATAGTATCAACAAGAAACACTTAATAGCGCATAATAATGTGCTAAATATATAAAATATACACCGTGAATCATGAATGAATAAAGACCAGAGCAACCAGGGAGGAGAAATCACAATTCAGACAAAAATATACATGCCAATGCCAGAATCCTACCGCTCTATACCTCGCACAGAGCCACACGTTCATCAGGCTAATGTGCTGCTTTGTGTACTGTGTACTGTCTGATTTGTGATTTCTCCTCTCTGGTTGCTCCAATCTTTGGGTATTATAAGTTTTTATTGTGTGGTTTGATTCAGGTATTTATATTTATTCATTCATGATTCACTGTGTACATTTTGCACATTATTATGCATTTGTTGCACTTTAGCAATCAGGATCACAGGCAGGAGATTGTTTGATTAATTGGTGATTTATGGAATGTAATACTGATTCCCTCATCTCCACCTCACATTGTGTTGTGTTTTTTGTGTGTATTTTTGTATTTTAGATGTTTTTAATTCGTTTTTTTGTGGGTGATCTGATGATCTGGTGATCTGGTGATCTGAGGTTTACAATAGAGTAGAGTAAAGGGGGTGGACAATACAAGCAGCATCTGAAAAATTGCAGGCCTTCCTACATTACTACTAAGAAGTGGACGGAGCAGGCAAAATCCAATCTACAGGCATGCTTCGAATCCACTAACTGGGATATCTTCAAAGATCCGAACAACATAAATGACTGGACAGACAAGGCAACGTCCTACATCAAGTTCTGCGAGGACAAGTTGATTCAGACTAGAACCTACAGGAAGCAGGAGAACAACAAACCTTGGTTTAAGAGGTCGATCAAGGCCCTTAGAGCTAAAAAGGAGGAAGCCCACAAAAATGGCAATCTTCCAGAATACAGAAGACTCCGGAACAAGCTTTCGAAAGAGATAAAAGCTGCTAAAAGGTTATACTCATCCAGGTTGGAGGAGAAATTCTCTTCTGCTAATCCCAAGGCACTTTGGAATGGCTTAAGACACATCACCAACTTCAAGGGCTCCTCCCCTTCCATTAGTCCAAACAAAGAGCTCGCTGAGGAACTGAACAACTTCTACTGTCGGTTCGAACCAGCCACTAGCGGCACTCACCCTACCAATCCCCTTCCATGTGTTGGTAGCACACCTCACCCTGAGTGTCCGTCCAAGCTTGACTTTGATGTATCAGACATCAGGAAACTTCTGATGTCCCTCAATCCCAGAAAGGCATCAGGTCCTGACGGCATTTCCACAACATGCCTCAAGGTATGCGCAGAGCAGATTGCTCCAGTCCTTACAGACATCTTCAGGAGTTCACTAGAGGCTGGTATAGTCCCTAGCTGCCTGAAGAGCTCTCTTATCATTCCAGTACCAAAATCCTCATCCGCCTCGGACCTGAAGGACTACAGACCAATTGCTCTTACCCCTGTGGTCATGAAGGTATTCGAACAACTAATCATGTCATTCCTCAAGGAGGCCACAGGTTCTTCTTGGGATCCACTACAGTTCGCTTACAGAGCGAACAGATCAGCAGAGGATGCGGTCAATCTGGCGATCAAGTACACATTGGATCACGTTGATCGTCCCAAGTCCTATGCCAGGCTGCTATTCGTGGACTTCTCTTCGGCATTCAACACCATTGACCCACAAATTCTCCAAGAGAAGCTGCTATCCTTGGGCATCCCTCTAAACATATCAGGCTGGATTTTCAGTTTTCTGACAGGCAGGTCCCAAAGGGTCAAACTGGGACCCTTCATTTCGTCATCCAGGATTACAAACATGGGTGCACCGCAGGGGTGCGTCCTGTCTCCGCTACTCTTCTCACTCTACACTAATGACTTCATCTCCTCGGATCCATCGGTAAAGATCATTAAATATGCTGACGACACCACCTTAGTCGGCCTCATCAGTGACAATGATGAGTCTAGCTATAGGGCCCAAGTTGATGCTCTTGACTGTTGGAGCAAAGCTAACAATCTTATACTGAACACACATAAAACAGTTGAACTTATAATTGACTTTAGGCGATCCCACCAATCACACCATCCCATTTTGACTGGTGAGGAGGCCGTCAAGATTGTTACTAGTGCCAAATTTCTTGGTACCCACATCACACAGGACCTGAAGTGGAGCATGCAAGCGTCTGCTATCCTAAAGAAGGCCCAACAGAGGTTATTCTTCCTCAGGCAGCTGATAAAATTCGGATTGTCCAAAAAGATCTTGAAGGCATTCTACAACGGGGCCATTGGATCAATCCTGACCAGCTCATGTACAGTGTGGTACAGTGGGATCTCAACAAAAGACAAGCAAAGGCTGAGAAGAATTACCAAGATTGCGGAGAGGTTGATTGGATCCCCCCTACCTTCCTTGGATGATCAACACATGTGTAGAATCTCCTCAAGGGCAAAGAAGATCTATGGCGACGTGACGCACCCGGGTCATCACTTCTTCAGGTTACTACCATCTGGCCGCAGATTTATGGCTCATGCTACCAAAACCTCTAGACACAGAAACAGTTTTCTTCCACTCGCAGTCTTGGCGATGAATAATCCCAAAGTATGAGAGTCACTTTATTAAATCCTGTCCTGCATCACTGACAATTGTTAGTCAATTTAGATACCTGAACTGTATCATTATTCCTTTTTACTTTGTTATTTATGTAATTGTTATAGCTCTCATGGAGTTTCTCCTTACCAAAAAAGCATTCCTTGTCTGTACACTGTACTTACTTGGCGGTTCAATAAAGTAAAGTAAAGTAAGTAAAGTAAAGTAAAGTTGCTCCATCGCTAATATTTATACAAAATTATTCAGGGCCTGGAAACCAGTTTACAACCCAGTTTAACCCTCTTATCACTATATAATATTCAGCAAACAGGCATATGAATTCTCTACAGAAACTAGGGGCCTTAGTTTGCATACAATTGCAATGGCATGTATTAAACCCCGCACCAAATCAAGGAGCCCCTTTTCGAGTGCCCAAATTTGGGACATGCAATGCAATCAAATATTTCAGAGCTACTTACCTAGGAAGCTGCCAATCTCTCTTTAGAACCATTCAAAGGGAGAGATCCATAATGACTGAATCTCGCCCTGTGTGTGTTCATGGCAATTCAAACTGAGTAAAGTAATAATTTGTATAAATATTGGAGATGGAGCAACTCCCATCCCCTTTGTTCACCTTACAATAAAGTCGTTTTAAGTTTTTAATTAATGGTGTGCCTCCCTATTGATCTTTTTTGGGGGGTCTATGTGGCACGATTTGGGTTGTGGATTTGAAAGTAGCATTCACATTTCTAATGGGTTGTGCAGGCCCTTTTTGTTGCTTTGTGTTCCTCCACCTTTTTCATCAGATTATAAGCCCCTCTGTAAGGCATAGAGATCTAAAGACGCTGGCAGCTGTTTTATATGCAGACACGTGTGGTTGTTTTAGTTAAAAAGTGTGTGGCTGTGCAAGATACAGCTGTCACCATCAATATCACCTTTATCTGCGTTCTTCAGTAAGGAGGTTTATTCATTCTGAACCTGAGATAGTAGCAAGCACCAATCACATTTGTTTATTTTAATTGTATTTTTTTGACTGAAGACCATTTTTGGAGATTGAAGATCATGGTTAGAGGCCTCCAGATATTGCAATTGCATGCTGGTTTATTGCACTGTTTAGCCTGTCATTGTTCCAAAACACAAAACATTTAAAAGGGTTTTACATAATCAAAACGTTTTCTAAACACAACACACTCTACAGCTTGGGAACAATTCAGAAGTTGGAGATCTGTAAATGAAGCCTATAAATGATGAAGAAAGGGGATAAAGGAGAAACAAGAGTTGAGGATGACGAAAGGACCTTCCCAGTCCCAGCAGATAATTTGGAGGGGCCATATGAAAGGGGTCCAATAAAATCAAGGAAAAGAATTGCTAGTAACAGTATGGAACCAGTGGATTAAGTTGAGATATATGTATATGTCTTCCTAATTTAGGAGCCTCCTACACAGTCTTTCCATTCTAGGGGACCACATAAAATGGTCCTGATCCAAGGCATGAGGACCCCCCCCCCAAACAACTCAATGCCCCCCAACCCCAGGTACATTACCATTTGGAAATGTTCTGTCCTCAATGCTGTTTTGTATTTCTGTTATAGTAATTTTAACTTTCATTTCCCCATATACGCCTTTGTATACGATTGGTTTCTGACAGGATACCATTGTTCTAAACTAGCTAACTCCCTTCCTCCCCTCCTCATAATCTCATGCTAGAAGCAATTACAGTCTATTGCAAATAATGCTAAGAAGGAAGAAGAACATTAAAATTTAACCTTATTTATGAGTATATGAGTATATGAGTATATGAGTAAATGTAACCTTCCATAGGACATGGTTGGTCCTCTTTAAGAGAAGATGAAGGGGTCTCCTAGAACTGGGACCCTCCTACCCAGGTAGCCATTTAAATTCTACCGGCATATTCACTGGATAACCATTAACTGTATTTGCCATTGCCTCGTTTTGAAAGGCTGTGTTCACCAATTTGTTGATTCAGCCTTCTTCTAGCTGGGCACTATATGGTGCGTGGAGGATTGGGGAGGGGGTGTTCACATAAAAGGGGGGTGCATCAACAGACAGGCTACTTGTGGCGAGTGCATGGGGAAAGGTGAGGTATTTATGGAGAAGGAGGGTGGCCATGTCATGCATGGAGTGGGTGGCTACATTAAGGGAGGTACATAGAGATGGAAGATATGAGGGCAGTTAAGTGAAGGGAAAGTGGGTGGGAAATGTGTGGGGTAAAGTGCCTTGCAGACGTTGCCAGCCAAAGATCCTCAGTGAGCTTTTAAAGGATTGAAAAGTTTGCTTTTAAAGGACACAATTGTAAGGGAAATAAATTAGATCTGTAACTTTATGTCTGTGGATGAGACCACATGTATTAAAAGATGTGCCTGCACACCAGAACATACATATAATCAATCAATCAATCAATCAATCAATCAATCAATCACCAGATTACTTATTAGTCGCTTCCAGTGACGTTCCTCTTCTGCTCTGTGGCTGGGAGTTTTCTCCCTATGTCAAACACACACTGATAAAATCTCTTGCTCTTTGTCACTTGGCTGGTCTCCATGCCGGCCGATAAGGAAGGCATCTGGGTGTGTAAGACGCAGGGCTTGCATCAATGAGCATACATAGTCACAATGTCTCATAAAAACAACTACTTAGCCCTTCATCAGTGCTGCCCTATCATATTCCTATGAAAGAATCTCTAGACCTATTTCTGCCATCTGCAGTCATAGACTTCATAGCTGCTTGGCCAAGATAAGGGTATAGTTAGCTTTCATCCTGGGTTTTCATGGAAATGATAAATGTAATAAAACCTGTCATCAGCAGGCGGAGTCTTGTGGACAAGTGCCAGCTGTGAATGATTTTCCCTTAAAGAGAACCTCAATTCTTTTGATAAGCTGGCACCCTCCCCTCTCTTGCCCTGCGCTAAGCCCAAATTGGATAATAAAACAACAAAAGTACCTTGTTCTGGTTTTCGCCTGCTCTCACAGCGGAAACGGGAGACTCTTCAGCAGCTACCACTGCCTTGACAGGGGAGACCGACTTGTCTACCAATTCTTTATCATCTCCCTCTATCTGTGCAAGGTCTGCTGTATGCACTTCCTGTGCCACATTTGAAAACAGTGATGGATCATTGCTTGTTGAGTGTAGGGGCTTGGGGGGGATTGGCAGTGATTCCGAACATGGGGCCTCCCAAACTGGGATATCCCAGGAATCTTTGATAGCGGACCATTGGTGGACCAAAAGTCAAGTATGACTTTTTGTCTGGTTTAAGTGTTTAGTGCAGGAAAGGTTTGGCAGCTCCCTGCCAAGGTGACAGAATAGTAAAGTGACAGGCAGCTTACTGTACATTTTTTAATAAATTACAGGCTATAAAAAATGTAATTACATTTAAAATCTAGCTCTCCTTTGAAGCAGTCTAAAACCCATATTTTGCCCCCCAGGTTTTGGTTAGCTTAACAGAGGCATCAACATTTGGGATGATTCTGTGTGTGAAACCCTCAGCATCACCAGATCTCCTACAGCACTCCAGGCTCCCGTGGTGCATGTGCGGGATTTTAGCCAATCAGGATACATTGCGGTGCATATTAATGCCTAGCAATCTATTCTGAATGAATAGATTTCCAGGGTGCCTCCTGCTGGTTCCCCCCTCAGGGCATGTCAAATCAAGTTGCCCCAGGAAAGGTCTTTTACCCAACCCTGGAGGCTTTTAAGACTAAGTTGTCAGGTGTTAGGGCTTCACTTTATCAAAGTAGTATGATACTTGCAAATCCTTTGTAAACATTTTTCCTTATTTAAATTGCTTTGCGGAGGTTTCAAACTTTGGCACAAAAACATTTATTAATGTTGATCATTGTCAAAATGTGACAGATCAAATCCTCTGAGTCAGTGTTCCATGGCAGTAAAGTATGAAAACTTCCAAGGTGCTGAATATTGTGCCCAGCCCCATCCTGTAATTGATTTTCTTTTAGCTGTCCCTCTGCCAAGGGGGTGACTAAGCTGTCTGGTATAAAGATAGCCACTGGAGAGAGAGGAAATGAAATGTGACAGAGGCATCAAAAATACTTTTCGACATGTTTCACATGCTTACTTGATTTATTCACTTCAATACAACCTACCAGACAGCGTTAAGCTGGCCGATTAGAAAGCAATCTTTATGGGCAACCACGTTCGTATTCGGACATCACTAATTGGTTATATGCTGGATTTTACTAATTATAATTATAGTAATTATAATTGGGTAATTACACTTCATGTGGTATTTTGTAGTAAGGTACGTTAAAAATACTGAGCCCTCCCCGTCACAGGGAGTTTCTTGCCCTCTAGCTGTACTATGAAGTTAAGGGGAATCCTAGGGTATAATTGCCCCTCCCTTCAGTTGGGAGAAATTAGTGCCAGGCTGGTTGCCAGGAAGTAAGAAATGGGACCTTGATGTCCAAGTACCAGCAGAGACTTATTATTTAGTCTAGGTGTAGGTGTTTTTTATTAACCCTTTGGCTACTTGTGAACTGGTTAGGGGTCTTATAGGACCCCGACATTGGTTCAAAGTTTAGGGGGGGCAGAAAGTCAGATATGCCAGCTGGTGGCTTGTCGATAATTCCACCATAATTCCCTGCACCCTCACAGGCTGTGGGGAACAACCCAATGACCATTGGATGCCCAGTGTTCATCCAGGGGTGCCCCTGTCCTGAAGAGCATAAAAATTGGTGTACTGGCATGGCTGGATTCTGGCCATTTAGCTTATGAGCCATGGGGACCTCAACCCCATTGCTTGATTCAGTGGCTGGTAGCTTGAGGATTGGTGGGCCCCACTTTTGTTTACAAGCCACACAGCAATTAATACACAAATAGTCTCTTACAACAGGCACAAGGTACTAGGCCTCATAGTTGCCATTAATAACCAAATGAATAAGGCATGCACAATATATAAGAAAATAGGCACATACTAGTTTTCTACAAAAGTGGGTCCTCGTCCGAGTTTTAATGAAAAATAATGCACAGTGAGATTATAAGCTTTCGGGATACGGGCCTTTCTTCAGGTAAGGTCAGGTCACTGTGCCTATTGAGTAATCCCTTCAAGCCATGAACATATAAACATTGATGGAAACTAGAGATGAGCGAACTTTTGAAAAATTCGATTCGACTGATTCGCCGAATTTTCCGACAGAAATCGTTTCGACCCGAATAAATTCGCGACGAATCGCTATTAAAAACGGCTATTTCTGAGCCTCCTAGAGCCTCAATAGGGTTGTAAACCATTCTGCCTTGCTGTAACACGCACAGGATGCGTGCTGGGTTAGTTAAATAATACTTTGAAGAAATATCACATGCAGATCAGAGGCATCGCTAATAGAATCGCAGAGCGGCACAATTGCAGAGAGTTGAAGTGGCATCACTATGAGGGGCAGAAGGAGCCCAAACATTGCTTTAAAGAGACACTGGAGTTGGCAGCAGCAGGAGCCCAAAAATTGGATGAATCACACCCTGGAGTTGGCAGGAGTTGACAGCAGCAGCAGCAGCAGCAGGAGCCCAAATATTACTTTAAAGAGACCCTGGGGTTGGCCTCAGGAGCCCAAAAATTGGATGAATCACACCCTGGAGTTGGCAGCAGCAGCAGCAGGAGCCCAAATATACACTGGAGTTGGCTTCAGGAGCCCAAAAATTGGATGAATCACACCCTGGAGTTGGCAGAAGTTGGCAGCAGCAGCAGCAGGAGCCCAAATATACACTGGAGTTGGCTTCAGGAGCCCAAAAATTGGATGAATCACACCCTGGAGTTGGCAGGAGTTGACAGTAGCAGCAGCAGGAGCCCAAATATACACTGGAGTTGGCTTCAGGAGCCCAAAAATTGGATGAATCACACCCTGGAGTTGGCAGCAGCAGCAGCAGGAGCCCAAATATACACTGGAGTTGGCTTCAGGAGCCCAAAAATTGGATGAATCACACCCTGGAGTTGGCAGAAGTTGGCAGCAGCAGCAGCAGGAGCCCAAATATACACTGGAGTTGGCTTCAGGAGCCCAAAAATTGGATGAATCACACCCTGGAGTTGGCAGGAGTTGACAGTAGCAGCAGCAGGAGCCCAAATATACACTGGAGTTGGCTTCAGGAGCCCAAAAATTGGATGAATCACACCCTGGAGTTGGCAGCAGCAGCAGCAGGAGCCCAAATATACACTGGAGTTGGCTTCAGGAGCCCAAAAATTGGATGAATCACACCCTGGAGTTGGCAGCAGCAGCAGCAGGAGCCCAAATATACACTGGAGTTGGCTTCAGGAGCCCAAAAATTGGATGAATCACACCCTGGAGTTGGCAGAAGTTGGCAGCAGCAGCAGCAGCAGGAGCCCAAATATACACTGGAGTTGGCTTCAGGAGCCCAAAAATTGGATGAATCACACCCTGGAGTTGGCAGAAGTTGGCAGCAGCAGCAGCAGGAGCCCAAATATACACTGGAGTTGGCTTCAGGAGCCCAAAAATTGGATGAATCACACCCTGGAGTTGGCAGGAGTTGACAGTAGCAGCAGCAGGAGCCCAAATATTACATTAAAGAGACCCTGGGGTTGGCCTCAGGAGCCCAAAAATTGGATGAATCACACCCTGGAGTTGGCAGCAGCAGGAGCCCAAATATACACTGGAGTTGGCTTCAGGAGCCCAAAAATTGGATGAATCACACCCTGGAGTTGGCAGAAGTTGGCAGCAGCAGCAGCAGGAGCCCAAATATACACTGGAGTTGGCTTCAGGAGCCCAAAAATTGGATGAATCACACCCTGGAGTTGGCAGCAGCAGGAGCCCAAATATACACTGGAGTTGGCTTCAGGAGCCCAAAAATTGGATGAATCACACCCTGGAGTTGGCAGAAGTTGGCAGCAGCAGCAGCAGGAGCCCAAATATACACTGGAGTTGGCTTCAGGAGCCCAAAAATTGGATGAATCACACCCTGGAGTTGGCAGGAGTTGACAGCAGCAGCAGCAGCAGCAGGAGCCCAAATATTACATTAAAGAGACCCTGGGGTTGGCCTCAGGAGCCCAAAAATTGGATGAATCACACCCTGGAGTTGGCAGCAGCAGCAGCAGGAGCCCAAATATACACTGGAGTTGGCTTCAGGAGCCCAAAAATTGGATGAATCACACCCTGGAGTTGGCAGAAGTTGGCAGCAGCAGCAGCAGGAGCCCAAATATACACTGGAGTTGGCTTCAGGAGCCCAAAAATTGGATGAATCACACCCTGGAGTTGGCAGGAGTTGACAGCAGCAGCAGCAGCAGGAGCCCAAATATTACATTAAAGAGACCCTGGGGTTGGCCTCAGGAGCCCAAAAATTGGATGAATCACACCCTGGAGTTGGCAGCAGCAGCAGCAGGAGCCCAAATATACACTGGAGTTGGCTTCAGGAGCCCAAAAATTGGATGAATCACACCCTGGAGTTGGCAGAAGTTGGCAGCAGCAGCAGCAGGAGCCCAAATATACACTGAAGTTGGCTTCAGGAGCCCAAAAATTGGATGAATCACACCCTGGAGTTGGCAGGAGTTGACAGTAGCAGCAGCAGGAGCCCAAATATACACTGGAGTTGGCTTCAGGAGCCCAAAAATTGGATGAATCACACCCTGGAGTTGGCAGCAGCAGCAGCAGGAGCCCAAATATACACTGGAGTTGGCTTCAGGAGCCCAAAAATTGGATGAATCACACCCTGGAGTTGGCAGAAGTTGGCAGCAGCAGCAGCAGCAGGAGCCCAAATATACACTGGAGTTGGCTTCAGGAGACCAAAAATTGGATGAATCACACCCTGGAGTTGGCAGAAGTTGGCAGCAGCAGCAGCAGGAGCCCAAATATACACTGGAGTTGGCTTCAGGAGCCCAAAAATTGGATGAATCACACCCTGGAGTTGGCAGGAGTTGACAGTAGCAGCAGCAGGAGCCCAAATATTACATTAAAGAGACCCTGGGGTTGGCCTCAGGAGCCCAAAAATTGGATGAATCACACCCTGGAGTTGGCAGCAGCAGCAGCAGGAGCCCAAATATACACTGGAGTTGGCTTCAGGAGCCCAAAAATTGGATGAATCACACCCTGGAGTTGGCAGAAGTTGGCAGCAGCAGCAGCAGGAGCCCAAATATACACTGGAGTTGGCTTCAGGAGCCCAAAAATTGGATGAATCACACCCTGGAGTTGGCAGGAGTTGACAGCAGCAGCAGCAGCAGGAGCCCAAATATTACATTAAAGAGACCCTGGGGTTGGCCTCAGGAGCCCAAAAATTGGATGAATCACACCCTGGAGTTGGCAGCAGCAGCAGCAGGAGCCCAAATATACACTGGAGTTGGCTTCAGGAGCCCAAAAATTGGATGAATCACACCCTGGAGTTGGCAGAAGTTGGCAGCAGCAGCAGCAGGAGCCCAAATATACACTGGAGTTGGCTTCAGGAGCCCAAAAATTGGATGAATCACACCCTGGAGTTGGCAGGAGTTGACAGTAGCAGCAGCAGGAGCCCAAATATTACATTAAAGAGACCCTGGGGTTGGCCTCAGGAGCCCAAAAATTGGATGAATCACACCCTGGAGTTGGCAGCAGCAGCAGCAGGAGCCCAAATATACACTGGAGTTGGCTTCAGGAGCCCAAAAATTGGATGAATCACACCCTGGAGTTGGCAGAAGTTGGCAGCAGCAGCAGCAGCAGGAGCCCAAATATACACTGGAGTTGGCTTCAGGAGCCCAAAAATTGGATGAATCACACCCTGGAGTTGGCAGGAGTTGACAGTAGCAGCAGCAGGAGCCCAAATATACACTGGAGTTGGCTTCAGGAGCCCAAAAATTGGATGAATCACACCCTGGAGTTGGCAGAAGTTGGCAGCAGCAGCAGCAGGAGCCCAAATATACACTGGAGTTGGCTTCAGGAGCCCAAAAATTGGATGAATCACACCCTGGAGTTGGCAGAAGTTGGCAGCAGCAGCAGCAGGAGCCCAAATATACACTGGAGTTGGCTTCAGGAGCCCAAAAATTGGATGAATCACACCCTGGAGTTGGCAGGAGTTGACAGTAGCAGCAGCAGGAGCCCAAATATTACATTAAAGAGACCCTGGGGTTGGCCTCAGGAGCCCAAAAATTGGATGAATCACACCCTGGAGTTGGCAGAAGTTGGCAGCAGCAGGAGCCCAAATATACACTGGAGTTGGCTTCAGGAGCCCAAAAATTGGATGAATCACACCCTGGAGTTGGCAGGAGTTGACAGCAGCAGCAGCAGCAGGAGCCCAAATATTACTTTAAAGTGACACTGGGGTTGGCTTCAGGAGCCCAACAATTGGATGAATCACACCCTGGAGTTGGCAGAAGTTGGCAGCAGCAGCAGGAGGAGCCCAAAAAATGGCCTAAAGATATAAATATGTTTTGCACCATTTGGAAAGTGTAAAACGTGGCACCATGCTGAATCTAGTCGCATGCATCAGGCATTGGTGGGTGGAAATCCTGGCTGATCCATCCCTGATTCATTTTGACAAAGGTGAGTCTCTCCACATTTTTAGTTGACAGACGAGTTCTCCTCGCCGTAACTATGGCCCCCGCCGCACTAAACACCCGCTCAGATGGCACGCTACTTGCCGGGCAGGACAGCTTTTCCAGGGCAAACTCTGCTAGTTGCGGCCACAAATCAAGTTTGGCTGCCCAGAAGTCCAGCGGATCCTCAAGGTGTGTTGGCATGGTCATGTCAAAGTATGACATGACCTGCTGGTTGAGGTCCTGCTCCAGGTCTTCCTGCTGCTCATGAGTAGCCTCACTATGCGGGTGTAGAAAGCTACTCATTAGCGACTGAAGACTGAGGCTGCTGCTGCTGATGGAGCTGCTGCTGCTGCTCCTGCCAACCCCCCCAGCGGCCATGGCAGTGGAAGGTGAGCGCAGAGGTCCCCTCGAGTCAGACCTGCGAGAGTATGGACCATGGCGCAGATAGGCATCGGCCAACTGCCTACGTAGAATGTCTTTGTAGTAGTTGAGTTTGTCCTCCCTCTCGGTGGGTTTAAAAAATGCTCCCATTTTGTGCCGGAAGCGAGGGTCCAATAAGGTGGACAGCCAGAAGTCATCCCGCCGACAGATGGAAACAATTCTGGGGTCACTACGCAAGCACGTGAGCATGCTTCGTGCCATTTGCGCAAGTGACTCGGATGGACTACCTGTCTCCATCTCCACTGCATACTGCCACGGTGTGCCGGGGTCCTCTGTCTCGCCTTCCTCAAAAACCTCTAGCTCCTCTGGCTGCTCCTGCTCCTCCTCTCCTGTCCGCTGACTAGATAAACCAGCCATTTCGCCAAGCCTAAACTGTGTTTCGCTGGGCAACTCCTCCTCCTCCTCTTCCTCCTCCTCCTCCAGTTCAGCTCCAACGGGGTTCATGTGGCCGTAAGATGTAAACGCCATGTCTCCAGTGCCCTGACCAGCCATGGTTTCCAACATGTGCTGTAGTACATGAAGCAGTGGAATCACGTCGTTCATCCCGTAATCCTGCTGACTGACAAATAAAGTGGCTTCCTCAAAGGGCCTGAGCAAACGGCAGGTGTCACGTATGAGCTGCCACTGGTTGACATTGAAGTTACACAGGGGAGTCCCCCTATCTAGCTTTTCTCTGTTCATATAATCGGTCCAACATGTGAAGGGTGGAATTCCAACGGGTGGAAACATCGCAAATCAGACTATGTTGGGGGATACCATTCTGACGCTGTAGCTCAAGAAGGGTGTGTTTGGCGGTGTAGGAGTGGCTGAAGTGCATGCAAAGTTTCCTTGAAGTTGTTAGGATGTCCTGCAGATGGGGGGAACACTTCAGAAACCGCTTGACAACCAGATTGAAGACGTGAGCCATGCAGGGGGCATGGGTCAGGCTTCCTTGGCGCAGCGCAGACAAAATGTTCTTCCCATTGTCGGTAACCATGATTCCCATTTTAAGTTTTCTCGGAGTAAGCCATGTTTGGATTTCCTGATGAATACATTTAAGCAGTTCCTCCCCTGTGTGACTCCGTTCGCCAAGACAAACCATGTGAAGCACTGCGTGACACCTCCGTGCCCTGCACACATGGTAGACTGGAGGGGCACTGAGACTTGAGCCTACAGTGGAGGGTGAGGAGATGGCGGAGGATGAGGAGGCCGAGTCGCACGGTGTCACAGGCCCAATGGGCAGAGAGCGCGGAGGCCGAAGCGGCGTGACCTGTCCAAGTTGCTGCTGCAAAGGGACCACATTCACCCAGTGGGCCGTAAACGACATGTACTGCCCCTGACCGTAGTTACAGCTCCAGATGTCGGCGCTGCCATGTATTTTGCTACACACCGACAGGCTCAAGGACTGGCCCACCTTCTGTTCAACAAAAGTGTGCAGCGCTGGTACTGCCTTCTTGGCAAAGAAATGACGGCTTGGGACTCTCCACCTCGGCTCGGCACAAGCCATCAGTTCTCTGAAAGGTGCAGATTCCACCACCTGAAAAGGGAGCGACTGCAGCACCAGCAACTTGGACAGGAGCACATTCAGCTTCTGCGCCGTAGGATGAGTGGGCGCATACTGCTGTCTCTTGGACATGGCTTCGCTGATGGATTGCTGGCGGGATGCATGACTTGGAGGAGGAGGAGGAGGAGGAGCAGGAGCGACAGAGGATGGGTATGACGCACAGCTGCCTTCGGCTGAGGTGCTGGAGCCTTGGCTGGCAGAAATTGGGAGCTCACTTGGTGAGGAAGCAGACTGGACCACCCCTTGGGAGCCTCGGTTCTCCCAGGTCGTTTTATGGTGACGCATCATATGTTGACGCAGGGCCGTGGTGCCAACATTTGGACCCTGGCCACGCTTCACCTTTTGCCTACATATCTTGCATGTGGCCATGTTACCCTCCTGCGGATGCCTCAGGAAAAACTGCCACACTGCCGAGTAGCTACTTTTCCCACCCCCTGGCCTCACTGATTCACTGCTGCTGTTGCCAACTCCAGGAACCCCTGCTCCACTACCTCCCGATAAGGTAGACTGCCGCACAGCAGGTGCTCTACCCCGGCCCCGGCCGGCTCCAGCCTTTGGAATTGTGCCCCCATGCTGACTGCTACCACCTTGCTGCCTCAGCTGCTGACTCCGGGGCAACCTGCGCCCCTCTTCTCCTGATGATGACGATGAAGCCCCTTCATCACCCGGCTCCCAAGTGCGATCGGCTTCATCGTCATCATCATCATCATCACCGAGTTGTGGCTGTACGTCACTGATGTTCGTGGATTCGTCAACAGTGTCTGGCGCAGGAGCTGGAACGCTCGCAGCACCCACGACACTGTCCACATCACTATTTGTCTGCCTAGCTAAAGAAGCCACCTCCATTTCTTGGCTGGGCAGTAGCTGCTGACTGTCCTCCTGTATCTGATCGTCCTCCTCACTAAAGAGTGGAGCTGAACCCAAAGCATAGGATACGTCGCAGGGGGAGGGAACGGCGTAGGACAGAGGCAATGGGAGGACAGGGACTGCTCTCGGGGCATGCCAACTCAGGGTTGTGTCAGAGGAACCTACCGACCCTAGACTGGGGGTCTCAGACGTAAGTTGTGATGATGTTGTTGATGAGCGCGTCAACCAATCTACCACGGCAGATGCGTTACTGGTGGAGACCCGACCGCTAGCAGATACTGGCAGATTAGGTCTCTCAGCGTGACTCCTGCTGCTACTGGCCCCCAGTCTGATGCGAGCTCTGCCTGCGGAATCTTGGCCTCTGCCACTCCTCTTTTCACTTCCAGGCACTTGTCTGCCCGACATAGTCTAACTGGCGTGGTAGTAGGTGATATTTTAAGATCCCCCGGGCAGCGGTGGGTCTATATGAAACAGAATATAATGCACACCAAAAGTGAGCAGTAACACTCAGCCTCCAACAGGCCTGCTTAGTGTAAATAAGAGAGCTGCTTAGTGTAAATAAAGAGGGGTATGCTATGTTACAGAATGGGATGCCTCAACAGAAGTGCACCTGGCAGGCAGCAGTAAGCCTATGCCCAGCAAAAGTGTCTTATAATATAAATATAATAAGAGCAAATGGTTATATGGTCTTAAACAGAGGCTGCTTTAGTCACAGAATGGGATGCCCCCAAAAAAGATCCAGTAGTACTATGCCCAGCAAAAGTGTCTTTATCAGGCTAATTTCAAATATAATAAGAGCAAATGGTTATATGGTCTTAAACAGAGGCTGCTTTAGTCACAGAATGGGATGCCCTGGCAGGGACAAGTAGTGCTATGCCCAGCAAAAGTGTCTTTATCAGGCTAATTTCAAATATAATAAGAGCAAATGCTTATATGGTCTTAAACAGAGGCTGCTTTAGTCACAGAATGGGATGCCCTGGCAGGGACAAGTAGTGCTATGCCCAGCAAAAGTGTCTTTATCAGGCTAATTTCAAATATAATAAGAGCAAATGCTTATATGGTCTTAAACAGAGGCTGCTTTAGTCACAGAATGGGATGCCCCCAAAAAAGATCCAGTAGTACTATGCCCAGCAAAAGTGTCTTTATCAGGCTAATTTCAAATATGATAAGAGCAAATGCTTATATGGTCTTAAACAGAGGCTGCTTTAGTCACAGAATGGGATGCCCTGGCAGGGACAAGTAGTGCTATGCCCAGAAAAAGTGTCTTTATCAGGCTAATTTCAAATATAATAAGAGCAAATGCTTATATGGTCTTAAACAGAGGCTGCTTTAGTCACAGAATGGGATGCCCTGGCAGGGACAAGTAGTGCTATGCCCAGCAAAAGTGTCTTTATCAGGCTAATTTCAAATATAATAAGAGCAAATGCTTATATGGTCTTAAACAGAGGCTGCTTTAGTCACAGAATGGGATGCCCTGGCAGGGACAAGTAGTGCTATGCCCAGCAAAAGTGTCTTTATCAGGCTAATTTCAAATATAATAAGAGCAAATGCTTATATGGTCTTAAACAGAGGCTGCTTTAGTCACAGAATGGGATGCCCTGGCAGGGACAAGTAGTGCTATGCCCAGCAAAAGTGTCTTTATCAGGCTAATTTCAAATATAATAAGAGCAAATGCTTATATGGTCTTAAACAGAGGCTGCTTTAGTCACAGAATGGGATGCCCCCAAAAAAGATCCAGTAGTACTATGCCCAGCAAAAGTGTCTTTATCAGGCTAATTTCAAATATGATAAGAGCAAATGCTTAAATGGTCTTAAACAGAGGCTGCTTTAGTCACAGAATGGGATGCCCTGGCAGGGACAAGTAGTGCTATGCCCAGCAAAAGTGTCTTTATCAGGCTAATTTCAAATATAATAAGAGCAAATGGTTATATGGTCTTTAACAGAGGCTGCTATAGTCACAGAATGGGATGCCCCAAAAAAAGAAGTGGACCTGGCTGGGACCAGTAGTGCTATGCCCAGCAAAAGTGTCTTTATCAGGCCTGATTTCTATGAGAATAAGTGCAAATGGTTATTATGCTATTAAAAAGAGGCTGGTGTTGTCACAGAATGGGATGCCACAAAAACCAGAGAGCATGCACAGCAAAAGTGTCTTTATCAGGCCTGATTTCTATGAGAATAAGTGCAAATGGTTATTATGCTATTAAATAGAGGCTGGTGTTGTCACAGAATGGGATGCCACAAAAACCAGAGAGCATGCACAGCAAAAGTGTCTTTATCAGGCCTAATTTCTATGAGAATAAGTGCAAATGGTTATTATGCTATTAAATAGAGGCTGGTATAGTCACAGAATGGGATGCCACAAAAACCAGAGAGCATGCACAGCAAAAGTGTCTTTATCAGGCCTGATTTCTATGAGAATAAGTGCAAATGGTTATTATGCTATTAAATAGAGGCTGGTGTTGTCACAGAATGGGATGCCACAAAAACCAGAGAGCATGCACAGCAAAAGTGTCTTTATCAGGCCTAATTTCTATGAGAATAAGTGCAAATGGTTATTATGCTATTAAATAGAGGCTGGTGTAGTCACAGAATGGGATGCCACAAAAACCAGAGAGCATGCACAGCAAAAGTGTCTTTATCAGGCCTGATTTCTATGAGAATAAGTGCAAATGGTTATTATGCTATTAAATAGAGGCTGGTGTTGTCACAGAATGGGATGCCACAAAAACCAGAGAGCATGCACAGCAAAAGTGTCTTTATCAGGCCTGATTTCTATGAGAATAAGTGCAAATGGTTATTATGCTATTAAATAGAGGCTGGTGTTGTCACAGAATGGGATGCCACAAAAACCAGAGAGCATGCACAGCAAAAGTGTCTTTATCAGGCCTGATTTCTATGAGAATAAGTGCAAATGGTTATTATGCTATTAAATAGAGGCTGGTGTTGTCACAGAATGGGATGCCACAAAAACCAGAGAGCATGCACAGCAAAGGTGTCTTTATCAGGCCTGATTTCTATGAGAATAAGTGCAAATGGTTATTATGCTATTAAATAGAGGCTGGTGTTGTCACAGAATGGGATGCCACAAAAACCAGAGAGCATGCACAGCAAAAGTGTCTTTATCAGGCCTGATTTCTATGAGAATAAGTGCAAATGGTTATTATGCTATTAAATAGAGGCTGGTGTTGTCACAGAATGGGATGCCACAAAAACCAGAGAGCATGCACAGCAAAAGTGTCTTTATCAGGCCTAATTTCTATGAGAATAAGTGCAAATGGTTATTATGCTATTAAATAGAGGCTGGTGTAGTCACAGAATGGGATGCCACAAAAACCAGAGAGCATGCACAGCAAAAGTGTCTTTATCAGGCCTGATTTCTATGAGAATAAGTGCAAATGGTTATTATGCTATTAAATAGAGGCTGGTGTTGTCACAGAATGGGATGCCACAAAAACCAGAGAGCATGCACAGCAAAAGTGTCTTTATCAGGCCTAATTTCTATGAGAATAAGTGCAAATGGTTATTATGCTATTAAATAGAGGCTGGTGTAGTCACAGAATGGGATGCCACAAAAACCAGAGAGCATGCACAGCAAAAGTGTCTTTATCAGGCCTAATTTCTATGAGAATAAGTGCAAATGGTTATTATGCTATTAAATAGAGGCTGGTGTTGTCACAGAATGGGATGCCACAAAAACCAGAGAGCATGCACAGCAAAAGTGTCTTTATCAGGCCTAATTTCTATGAGAATAAGTGCAAATGGTTATTATGCTATTAAATAGAGGCTGGTGTAGTCACAGAATGGGATGCCACAAAAACCAGAGAGCATGCACAGCAAAAGTGTCTTTATCAGGCCTGATTTCTATGAGAATAAGTGCAAATGGTTATTATGCTATTAAATAGAGGCTGGTGTAGTCACAGAATGGGATGCCACAAAAACCAGAGAGCATGCACAGCAAAAGTGTCTTTATCAGGCCTAATTTCTATGAGAATAAGTGCAAATGGTTATTATGCTATTAAATAGAGGCTGGTGTAGTCACAGAATGGGATGCCACAAAAACCAGAGAGCATGCACAGCAAAAGTGTCTTTATCAGGCCTGATTTCTATGAGAATAAGTGCAAATGGTTATTATGCTATTAAATAGAGGCTGGTGTTGTCACAGAATGGGATGCCACAAAAACCAGAGAGCATGCACAGCAAAAGTGTCTTTATCAGGCCTGATTTCTATGAGAATAAGTGCAAATGGTTATTATGCTATTAAATAGAGGCTGGTGTTGTCACAGAATGGGATGCCACAAAAACCAGAGAGCATGCACAGCAAAAGTGTCTTTATCAGGCCTGATTTCTATGAGAATAAGTGCAAATGGTTATTATGCTATTAAATAGAGGCTGGTGTTGTCACAGAATGGGATGCCACAAAAACCAGAGAGCATGCACAGCAAAAGTGTCTTTATCAGGCCTAATTTCTATGAGAATAAGTGCAAATGGTTATTATGCTATTAAATAGAGGCTGGTGTAGTCACAGAATGGGATGCCACAAAAACCAGAGAGCATGCACAGCAAAAGTGTCTTTATCAGGCCTGATTTCTATGAGAATAAGTGCAAATGGTTATTATGCTATTAAATAGAGGCTGGTGTTGTCACAGAATGGGATGCCACAAAAACCAGAGAGCATGCACAGCAAAAGTGTCTTTATCAGGCCTAATTTCTATGAGAATAAGTGCAAATGGTTATTATGCTATTAAATAGAGGCTGGTGTAGTCACAGAATGGGATGCCACAAAAACCAGAGAGCATGCACAGCAAAAGTGTCTTTATCAGGCCTAATTTCTATGAGAATAAGTGCAAATGGTTATTATGCTATTAAATAGAGGCTGGTGTTGTCACAGAATGGGATGCCACAAAAACCAGAGAGCATGCACAGCAAAAGTGTCTTTATCAGGCCTAATTTCTATGAGAATAAGTGCAAATGGTTATTATGCTATTAAATAGAGGCTGGTGTAGTCACAGAATGGGATGCCACAAAAACCAGAGAGCATGCACAGCAAAAGTGTCTTTATCAGGCCTGATTTCTATGAGAATAAGTGCAAATGGTTATTATGCTATTAAATAGAGGCTGGTGTAGTCACAGAATGGGATGCCACAAAAACCAGAGAGCATGCACAGCAAAAGTGTCTTTATCAGGCCTAATTTCTATGAGAATAAGTGCAAATGGTTATTATGCTATTAAATAGAGGCTGGTGTTGTCACAGAATGGGATGCCACAAAAACCAGAGAGCATGCACAGCAAAAGTGTCTTTATCAGGCCTGATTTCTATGAGAATAAGTGCAAATGGTTATTATGCTATTAAATAGAGGCTGGTGTTGTCACAGAATGGGATGCCACAAAAACCAGAGAGCATGCACAGCAAAAGTGTCTTTATCAGGCCTAATTTCTATGAGAATAAGTGCAAATGGTTATTATGCTATTAAATAGAGGCTGGTGTTGTCACAGAATGGGATGCCACAAAAACCAGAGAGCATGCACAGCAAAAGTGTCTTTATCAGGCCTAATTTCTATGAGAATAAGTGCAAATGGTTATTATGCTATTAAATAGAGGCTGGTGTTGTCACAGAATGGGATGCCACAAAAACCAGAGAGCATGCACAGCAAAAGTGTCTTTATCAGGCCTAATTTCTATGAGAATAAGTGCAAATGGTTATTATGCTATTAAATAGAGGCTGGTGTTGTCACAGAATGGGATGCCACAAAAACCAGAGAGCATGCACAGCAAAAGTGGCTTTATCAGGCCTGATTTCTATGAGAATAAGTGCAAATGGTTATTATGCTATTAAATAGAGGCTGGTGTAGTCACAGAATGGGATGCCTCACAGCAGACTTAAGATCAGTTCAGTATATATGCACAGTTAGTTAGTATAAGCAGCCTGAAAACGCTAACAAAGCAGGCTGGATGAAAAAAAAAAAAAAAACTGACAGCCTCCGATTTTCCCTTCCTTTCCCTGTTTTTCGCTTACTTTCTGTCTGTCTCCTGTCTGTCTCCTGCCTGTCTCCAGCCTGTCCCTGTCTGTCCCTGCCTGTCTAACTGTCTGTCTCTCCCTCAGCTACACAGCGTTCTGTCTCTCACGAATGCAATAGAGAAATGAGGCTGGAAAGCAAGATGGCCGGCCTTAAATACCGCTGTGACGTCACCGGGCTTGCTGGCTGCTGATAGGCTGCATGTGACTGTCCCAGCTTGCACTGGCGCGGGGTTGATGTCTGGACATGTCCCGTCCGCCATCTTAGAATGCCTGTAATGTAAATGAATGGATGTTAAAGGAAAACTTCGAGCGATCGAATCGCGGGGAAATTCGGATTCGATCCGAATCGAATTTTTCCTGAAATTCGGATCGAATCCGGGTTCGTCCGGATCGATTCGCTCATCCCTAATGGAAACCATAGACAGACAGGTGTGAACATAGCCTAGGATGAGCTTCTGAGAAAACGTATTACCTTATTTATGACATTCGCTAGTTCGCTCTACATTTAGGGGTTTATTTAAGAAACACTAACGCTGTGTAATGGCACATAGCGGCAGGTGTTTTTCTTGAGCACCACCAGCAAGTCACATTTATGATGCAAAAAATGTTTAGCACCACACATAGAGCCATGTAGCGTTCTGTATCAAGAGCGCCGCGTGCTTTGTTAGCACTGGGCGCCTACAGCGCTACATCACATCAGGCGCTCAGTGTCGTTCTCCTGTTCTAGCCATTCCAGTCCCGTTTTCTGGTGACTTCTTATTAGCATTTTTAATAGTTTTTTGCTCAGTCAAGTGACACAGGATTCTGAATGTTTTTTTCATTCATTATTGTACTTAGGTTACCCGCTGCCTGCCAATCATGTGTCATAATTTATATGTTCCCAATGTCATTTCAGGTGTCTTGATCACGGTGCTGCCATTCCCAGTTAAATCCTTTTTAGTATTGCACATGGTGCTGTATGCCTGAGAATCATGGTTTTACAGCGCCCGTGCTGGAGCTATTCATTTACATGTTAAATACAACTAATTTCTGTCTCTCCCCATTGGCGCTACCTGACGTTAGTTCCATTGGAAAGCAAGCCAACAAGACCCAGCGATACGGGTAGGGGTAGCTTACAGCGCTGAACCATAACAGCGCTGAACCATAACAGCGCCGTCTGCCTGTGGCCGGCGTTGCGACTGAAGCGCTAATAGCGTCTCTCTGCAAATGCTCAAGTGGTGCCTCAAGGCGCTAGTGATAAATTGGCCTCCACGTGCTGTGTGTGCTGCAAGTGGGTAACATATCGTCAAACTGAACTAAAATTTTTGCAGCGATCATAGGAAGAACTACTTGCTGCCATTTTGCTATATATCTCTGAACTTCTCCAGGACAGAAGACTGGTATTAACTTAAACCAATTTGAAGGAGGCTGGTGGTCTACTGAGGTCGATTTGATTTATGAAAATGTATGATATCTTGCTGAAAACACACTTTTACAGCCTATGTCAGAATGGAATGTGTCTCAGAATAGATGTGTGGAGTATCTTGGTTGTTTGGAAAGCCTTAAATAATTAGATTTAAAAAAATGTGAAAGTAACAAGAAAACAGTTTCATTAGTGTTCTACAAATACTCAAATACTCTATCTGAATTTTAAGCACAAAATATCTGGTACTGATGCAAAATTCACCATCTTGTTAGAACAACCATTGATTCCAATAGTGTTCGTTGGAAAAACTGGCGTCCTGCTCAAGTGTTTGGCCGTCTTCACCCCCAACTACACTGAACTAGCAGTAAATACGGGAAACACAGGTGTAGTCGGGTGAACATGCCACATTTGTTTGGGTAAATGCGGAAAACGTTTGAAAATCCCACAAATATCAGGAGAATAGGGCGAAGGGGTTGGTAAACCAGTCGGCTTCATCAGGCAAGATGTTACATACAAGGAACAGAGACAATCCCTGGTTCTTATACACACAGAGCCAATGGACATAATAAACCTTCCACAGAAGCTTGTTACAGTATCAACAGCTGACAGCTTCAAAAAAGGTCTAGATGCTTATTTAAAAGAAAATAACATTAAGTTATTATTAGCTGTTATCAGTAACAAAAAAGTAATAAAATATAAGTAATAAAATAAAAAGTAAAAAATAACTTTCCCAACCCCGACCCTTGGTTGAACTTGATGGACATGTCTTTTTTTAACTGTATTAACTAATTACGATTATCCTGGAAATACCAGTAGGTGAGGCACAAGGAGGCTGCATTTATCTGTTGTTATTAGTTGTGGATCTCCAGTCAAAAAAAGAAAGTTTAGTAAATTGCTTCCCTTCTTATGATCAGTGGCATACGCAGTTTAAGAGGGTGTAACCCCATGCAAATGTTGTGGAATGGCATAAAGATTAGGCACTCTTGAATTACATGGTGGCGGCCATCTTGTCACACATCTGATAGTCCTTCTTACACATGAGAATTACTGGGGGCTGTGCCAGCAGCAATTTACACAAAAATGAGAGAGATCTATGCCTCAGAAATAAGGAGAAGCCTGTCTGTCATTTTTCACAACACTGAAATAAAAGCTAATGTAGCAAAAAAAAAAAAAACATTGTGAGGGGGGCTGTTACAATGTATCTTTATGGCTGCATCAGAAGCACTCAATCAGGGGATACAATGTATAGAATCTATTTTATTCAATTATGACTCATTACAGCTGAAGGCTTTCTACTTCTGGATAGAAATAAGAGACGATTGCACAGGGATATGAGGCAATTTTGACTAAGGGCCTTATTCATGAAGGGATAGCACCAGGTAGTGCCTTGTAAGCGGCAGGTAACGTCAGGTAGCGGCAGGTGAACGCCAGACACGGCACGCAATTCCACATTTATGAAGGCGAATCTGGTGAGCTGCTGGAACAACGCCATATAGCGTCCAATTCATCATTATCCCAGTCTCAGCGTACAGCGCCGGCGTTCAGCCTTGCAGAGCGCCACATCTAACCTGTCACTACCTGGCTCTCCCCCATACATTTCTATGGACGATCCTTAAATTCCTTTCCTGATCTCCATTTTTTTTTGTAAATTAAAATCTTTCAGACATGTATATGTATCCTGGCCTAGAAAATGACATTTTTGAAAACTTTTTGGATTAATAATATTTTTATGCAGAATTGTCCTTACATGTCTGGTATTAACGTGTTCATGTTACAATGTAATAACAATGTAATGCCATATGTTTTCGCTTTGTTTCTAGTGGATACATGTTCAAAATCAGACTTTAATCACACAGCCTCTGGCGCTGTGGGCTACATCGACCCGATTTTGAGCACCAGAACAATTTGAGGCTGTTTTTTTGATGAATGTGGTGTGAGTCAGTTGCACTGAGCTGGCGCTACCATTCGCTCCCATGCAGCGTAGTACTGCGAATCACATAACATATTCAACAATGCTGGCCAGCGATTGAGGCGCTCTGAAACAACGAACCATGGCCGAGCACAGCGACTACTAGCGTTCGCTCTGAAATCCTCGCTACAGACGCTCATCTGTCGCTACCTGGCGTTAGTAATGAATCAGCCTGCCAGAGACTCGTTTTTTTCAGAATCATCTTTTTCATGTGTGTTTCAAGATGGCCACTGCCATGCAAAAGTGCAAAAACTGCCTGCTGTTCCAAACATTAGCATTATGTTGATACCTATAAGCTCAGGACACTGAGGGGCTTTAGGGGAGCAATTTACTAAGCTTTAATTTTTGTGCCTATTGGTCTGCTTTAAATATGCTCAAGTTAGCCTACAACACACAACTACTGCACGGTACAACACACCCCTGCTCAGACCCATGTGTTTGGAATGACGGGCTCATAGGTCAGCCAGATAACCAGCACCCAGCATGTGCACTGCAGTGAACCTGCAAGCATGCCAACAGATCGTTCTTGTGTTTCATTCAGAAGATCGTATACCTATTACTTCAGGGACCAGGGTGTGGCCCCGTATATTGAAGGAAACAGCTGTGGTGGAAAATTCTAGAATTTACACTACATTCATACTATGCACTGTGGAGTGATCAGTGTACTGTAATTGTGAATTTTAATTCCTAGCCATGTCAGTGTATTGGCCCTTTCATGCCTCGGGGGGTGGTTGAGTTGTGATTTCAGAAAAACTCTGCAAGCAGGACTGACATGGGCAGGGATACAAATTCTTAGTTGCAGGGATCTGCATCACAAATATGAATGTAGCCAAACTCTGGGATGACCAACCGCCATTTGTGGCTTGTTTCAATGGATACTTTACCTTATTCTACATATAATAATTAATGCTATTTTTTTTACATACTTCTTCTAAAGGTCCATTTACAGACATCCAGTGAGAGGTGAAGGTCCGGGCAGGGGCTGTCGCAGGGGGTGGATAGTTAGAAATCAGCGCACTGGGGGGGGGGGGGCTTTATATTCCACAGGTAAAACTAAAAAATGCTGCTTGACCCACAAAAGGAATCCTATTGGGCACTGGGGAAAAACATATTTTCTTGCCCTACAGGGGTTGATTAGGACCCAAAATATTAGTGGAAATAAAGTCTGGTAATGAGGATGGATAGATGGAGCTTGGGGGGGAGGGATGAATCGGAGAGAAGCTGGAAGGAAGATTGATGGATAGACAGAACAGGAAGGGCAGGGAGGGATGAAGAGAGAGCTAGGGGAAGGGCATAACTAGAAGGACAGGAATGGATGGGCAAAGCTGGGGTGGGGATAGATGTCCAGGCTGGAAGGGGCAGAGAGACTAGTCTGGATGGGGCACAGCTGAAGGTATAGGGACTGGATGGGCAAAGCTGGGGGGACAGGAATGGATTGGGAAAGAGAGCCTGGGATGGATAGGGAAGAGCTGGGGGACAAGGATGGATGGGGCAAAGCTGGGGGGACAGGAATGGATGGGGCTGAGTTAGGGGGACAGTGATGGTTGGGCAGAGCTGGGGGGGGGCAGGGATGGATGTGGCAAAGCTGGGGGGACAGGTATGGATGGGGCAGAGCTGGGGGGGGCGGTGATGGATTGGGCAGAGTTGGGGGGACAGGGATAGATGGGGCAGAGCTGGGGGGGGGGGGGGCAGGATTGGATGGTGCAAAGAGACTGAGAAACAAAGTTTGCGTGTACCTTGCAATGCAACTTCCCGCCCGTGCAGTACCTCATATTGCAATCCTAGATGCCAGGGAGCCATGACACTGGCAGGAAGACTAAGCACTACATCGACGATCAAGTAAAGGGGGCAGCGCTGAGCACAGCAACACAGAAGCAACTGATTGCAGGGCTGTCAGGGCAGGGGTCCGGAAATCTGGCAGCGAGGTCCGCATTCGGATCCTGGTCAGCCAGTTGAGTATGGCTGATCTACACATTAATCCTAGCTATGATGTAATCCACTGGCTCTAAAAATCAGCTTGATGGCTGACACTTCTGCCCTTATGCCCTCAGGTGAACCAAAAATAGTAGAACCTACACCTGAAAATTACTTTCTTAAAAGAGGACCAACCAGCTTTGTTACCTGCCCTGGAATCTAAATGACTAAAGGGCCAGCTATTCAAGTCCTCTTGGGGCATCCCAATTCCCTAAGTGGCTGATGCAAATGTCTAGTATAAACCAGTAAATTAGCATCAGATATTATAACCAAATTTTATTGAACAAACTTCCCACTGATATTTTTACAAATGAAAATACTCTGAATGCATACTCTTATGCCCAACAGCACTTATATACATTTTACAGGGATTTTTTTAGACTATACAAAAAAAGTTCTTTAAGTTTCTCCACATTTTTTATGCTCATAGCAGCCAATGACTCAATTTTAATTTTTGCAGCATGATGCATTGCATTGTTACGTATAAAGATGGCCTACTGTTATGCATAAAGAAGTTGCTATGGAAGCAGCGGTTCTTCTTTTTGTAACAGACAGAAGTGGTCAGTAACGAACTACAAATACTTTGCCTTTTCACATCTTCAGGAACCCTAATGAGCTTGTGTCACAAATTTACAGAGCACCAAAGAAATCAGAAAGACAAAAAGTCACTGGGATCCAATCAAATAAGCACCACAATATATTTAATTGCCAATAATAATTTATTGGGACATGACAAAATATATTACACCACAATAAAAGCAAAAAATGGGGCACACACAAATGCCAACCCACATACTATACTATACACAAACAATATTAGAGATGGAATATGTATCAATGAACAAGTGTACAATAAAGTGGCGAACACATCAAAACCCGCTAAACAATTACAAGGGCCCATCAGCAACATCAGAACCACCCAAACCCCCAAAAAGAATTACAATCTGATTCCTCTTTTTTATCCTCAGGAAGCAAGGCAGATGGAGGACCTAGCAGGGGGACAAAAGAAAAATAAACCTAGAGACACAGTTCAGTGGAAAGAGAGTGTACCAGTAAAACATCCACAATTATAGTCCTTCTGAAAAACATTTTTTAAAACACCACGTTGGAACCATTGGAACCAGGATGTTCAGGACCGATTGGTCTTTGATGACCTTTATATTTTGTAGGAGGAAAAGAGTGAGACCTTTCGACATTTGTCGAGACCTGCCCTGAGGAAACCATCGACCTTTACCCCCGAATTCAAAATCAGTCCAGCTATACATATATATTTTTGCCTGGTAAACTTCCTGAAGTTACAACTGACACGGGGGCCAGATGGCTATTTCACCATTGATCTTGAAAGGAAACCTACCTTGGAAAAGGACCTGACTACTTTTTGACTTGCATAGAATTACTATACCCCAAACTGAGATCACAAGGTACTTCTGAACTGAGAAATGAGTTCATTAAGATCAGCTGTGGTGGAATATGGATGTTGGTTGCCCATTTTCCATTGCCGCCTTGGTCTTCTATACTTCGCTGTCATCTGTGGAAGGATATATCATCATGGATTTCCAGCACAGTCCTACTCATATCTGTTTTTTCCATCTGGTACTATCTACTGTGATGAAAAAACAGCCTTGTCTTTCCAACCTTATTCGTCTGGACTTTCTTGTGAAGTAAGGACTGAACCCATAGACACTCATGATCAGAACTTATGTATGTAAACCAAATGGAATCCATGTGCTTCTCTGGGTATTTTTGGACTGTGGTATTTTTCTGTATAAGAAATTATGCCTATTGTCAAGTCAAGGTTTTTTCTATGACTCAGCTCTGTAATAAAGCCGGTCCCATAATATAATATTGGCCTCTGTTGGCTTTCTTACTTAATATGTACCAAAGCCCATGGCCCGATGGCTGTAGATAGCAGGGTCGCTTGATTCCCTCTCCCCGGGGCATCCAGATTCGGGATGCCTCGCTGTGTGAAACCCCCCAGGTTTTTCAGGGCTGGTCACTGGCCGCCCCCTGGGGCATCTCGAGTTAGGATGCCCTGCTGTGTGAAACCCCCCAGGGTGCTGGTAATCACTCACCTATCCCTGGACCAGTGGTGCATACACAGGCTCTGGTCCAATCAGCACCTTTTGTTGTGTATGGAGTGAGAATGGCCGCATCCTCGGGCTGTGTGCTCGCCTCCAGCTCCCAGTCAGACAGGCTGGGCACCAGCGCGGGGCAGCAGAGGATACACCGCTCACACTCCCCACTCACAATAATCAGAGCTGCTCACTGAATAACGTCACTTCAGCTTGCTGCTCGGATTGGACGAGAGCCCACACAGGTGCCCTTGAACCAGGAAGAGTTGAGCACATTTAGATGTGCCTGAATGTGCTTGAACTGGGGCATCCCAATTCAAAATCCCCGGGGGGCACGGAACAAAATCCGGGAAAGTGAAAATCCTGGGTTTTATTCCCCTTTAAAGGAGAATAAACATAATGCATAGATCGCTAGTGGGTGCCCCGCTTCACCATGCCTTTCCTGGCTTCTAAAATTCTATAAAAGGAAAATGCTGATGAAATCTTCGTTCCACATTCTTTTCTTTCGGGTCAGGAGGCAAGGCTGAGATTCAAGACATTAAATAATGCGAGTCAGTTTTTAATAGTACCAAAGCAGCTATGTAGCAAGAGAAAACATGTACAACACAAGCTTGGCCACAGAGGAAGAAAGGAGATGTTACAGAACCTGATTGGATAGAAGTTTTTTAGTTTAGCTGGCGTGCCCCTTAAAATGTTCATACTTCTTAGCCTGAAGCTTACCCAATAAGGCCTGCGCAGAAGTGTAAGCGTCATTATTTACAGACACAGATTTTTCATGATTGTATTTGTCTGCAGCAACACAAAGCAGTTTGCAGAGTTTCTGACCTTTTACAGGAACAGGATAAACATATTCATAGTTATTACGTAGGAAACTTTGGCTTTCTGGGACTTCAGTGGGAGCTGCCGAACACAAACTTCTCTTTGGAGCTTTCATTTCTCTCCAAAATGAGATATAACTGAGATACAGAAGTTTTAGTTTTATAGTTTCAGAGACTCATCACTCATTGTCAGGATTTTCTCCTCCCCCCTCGATTCCAGACTGCCCAAGTCTAAAGTTCTCCAGAATGTAACATGCAGATAAATGCAGTTATATTGGAGATTATGTGTGTGTGGGAGGATGGTATGTATATATATATATATATATATATATATATATATATATGGCCAGATTAAGAGGGGGTGGAAGGGGCGTCCCCCTCCATTGCGGTGAATTTTGTGTCAGAGAGGAAGATAGAGGAACCAACCATGCCTCACTGCAGGTGGTGTGGTGGTGGGTGTATAAAGTGGGGGGAAGCTTGTCCAATAGTGTAGGACACCTTTAAATAAATAAATAAAATAAAATAACTGAATATCCCCAAAAACTCCCTACGTATGCCTCCAGTAACAGCTCACCACTTCCGATGTGGTGCAGAGCTTTACGTCAGAGCTTAGAATCTTCGTGTCACTTAGGGGTTAACTAGAGTGCAATGACAAGAGCCTCTGAACATAGGAAGTGCCTTTGATTGCTCACAGCCATCTTTGGGGATTCTGGAAAACTCTGCACATCCGATAGTTGTTTGTTTCTTTTCCACAGGGAGAAATAAAGGAACTTTACTGAGCTTCACTGATTTTGTTTACTTGTCAAAGTAGGGAAATCCCAAAGTCCATCCGGTTGGTGTTTCCCAGGATAATGAATAGAGATAGTTTCATAAACATATGGATGAAGTGTGAAGTACATTGGTGGACCATAAGAGGTTCACACCATCCAGCCATCGGTCACTTAGCCAAAGATTCTTCATTTGTCAGCTTAATACAATTGAGACCAAAGCAGACTAGAATTTGCTTGTAAAAAAGTAAATAAACCAATCAAAACAGAAGAGTCATTTGGAGGCCATTGCCATAAAGGGTTAATCAGATTGCAATGAGCAGTGCATCTTTCTGGAGGAAGTACTTTTGACTGTGCCCTGAGATTTTCAGAAATCACAATCTCTGCACATGCCATAGCCTTTTAGTTCTTTTATGTGAGGAAAGATAAGGGACCCCATGCTGTGGGGCTATTTATGTGGAAGCGTGCAAATCTTTCACAGGCCACAAATCTGACTGAAAAATCAGGCGTTTTAAACACAATGATAAGTGGTTGTATTATATGTTCTTGTTCTAACTTGTTCTTAGGTCTTTAGATATTTGAACATCTATCTCTAATAGTTGGGACCATTATTGGATGAAGGTAGATACAATGTAGAACAGATTTTCAGTGCCACAGCAATTGGTTTCCCCTCTTATGGGGATGGAGATAGCATTGCTAATATTATTCTAAATACTGTTAGCCTGGCTGGCATGCTGTGCTGCCTATATCAGACACTAACCAAGTTTATTATTATTATTAGAGGCATTCTTAGCAGTGTGATAATTAGATATTGATAAGGGTGGAGCAGAATGTGAAAAATAATATTTCAAGAAGGGAGTAAGAAATAACAGCCTCCTGTATATTCTGTGCTTTAAAGTACACCCAGGAGGGCAATAAAGGGGTGGGGGCTTCTGGTCCCGTCCCCCCAGATCTAATGCAGTGGTACTCTTGATTGCAGCATAATGCTATTTGCATTAGGAGATGTTTAGTGGCAACAACTATGCAAGAGCAGAAACAGTGAAAAGTATGCAGGAGAAGGAACACAGGAGCCACAAGTTTATGCAGCGCAAGACAAATATCAGGAAGAGCAACAGGCTGTCATGGTTAAAGAGGTGCTAGACGTGTATATCTGGTTTAGGGCCGGTTTTGCCAGAAGGTTGGCCTGCTACTTCAAATCTGCCCCCCCCCAAAAAAATTCAGAACCCCTAAAAATTCAGATTTGATCCGTCTGAGCACTGTGGACTGAACTGATCCTATTCTTGAGCTACCGTGGCAGCTGAACATGTGACCACCAGCCGGCGGGTACACAGTGATGTATCAGCCCACCTGCCTAACCTTCATGTTTGCTAGCAGTTTCCTGTTTGGCTGGCATCGCTGGAATGCAAAACTGGTAAGTATCGGCACGACTGGTATCAGACTTACCAGGCAGAGGTTGGGCATCAATATGCCCCCATGCCACTGTTTTAACAGAAGAAAATAATTTTACACTTTATTTCTTCTTTAATTACTCCCTCCTCCCCACAACAGCACTCTGCAGTGGGGGTATAGCCTGACTTTGGCCTTCCTAAGGATTGTTAGGTAGTAGGGCTTTCCAAAATAGGATGCCCTATAGGTGCAGGTGTTAGTGGGCCTATATTCTGTTTTGATTCTAGATGTGCTTTAAATAGGGAGTAAAGCCATTTCTGATATTGGGATTACCAGACAAGTGGGGCACTTTCGGATTCACCCTTGCTGCAGACATCTGGGAAAGTAATTTTACTTCTTTAATTACGCTCCTGTGCCACCCCCGTGCCCCAAGGGACCACCAGGTTGCTAGAGGAGGAGTCTACAGTTGCCATCTTGGAAGGGTAAGTAGAAGTGCTTGGTTTCCTAGGGGGCATTTAGGTTCCGACCATAAATTGTTATGCCTGTAGGAAGGTTTGAGCAGATCTAAAGTCTTAGATAGTCTAAAGTTTTATTTTATTTTATTTTTTAAGGGCAGTACCATAAGAATGACTGAGCTTCTTATCATCCTTACCTTTCTGTAACGCCTAAATAATGGCTAAACAATGTATTACATTATTTGCATCACAATTATGTTCTTTCTAACCAGAGAAAGGAAAACGCTTGAGGAGACGCCTTAAAACGTTTCCTAAAATGAAATGTGTCCTGCTTACAAAGTATTACACAACAAAGCCTCCCCGTGAGCCTTCTGCAAATGAAATTCATTGAAGGCCTATCAGCCTATATTTTATTTTATTGTAGAATATAATGATTCAGCAAGCTGGTGTGCAGCAACATTATTTCTCTCAAAGCTCTTCTGCTCTAATTGGGGCAAAGTTTCCATTTTCAACAGCAAAAATGTCAAATATGGGAGTCACCCTGATAAACACTCAAAAAGAGGATCGACAAGAAGGGAGTGTGCAATGGAAAGTCAGCCTCCAGCCCAGCTGTGGACAGCAGGATAAAGGTGGCTAAAACTCAGGAGGAAATAGCAGGAGAAATATCTCTTGGATCATTGTTAATTGCCACTGAAAAGTCTTTGTGAACACATTTTTTTAAGTTCCCGCATACCTATCAGCAGGGATGTAACTACAAATCATAGCGTTCTCAATAAACATGTTAAAAGGCCTCCTATAGGCCCCATTAATAGTGTGTTTGTTAAACATGTGTTACACATCTTGGCCTTTATAAAAAGCTGTTATTTTAATAATGAACATTTTTATCTTTTACAGTTTTGTGCAATTCAATTGTCACGCTCCAGGTACCGCAATTAACCACTTGGATAACTTCAGCTCTCTGGTAAGGACCTCAACCCCCAATCTCCGCAGCCAGCTTCACCTATAGGAGCCCCCGCTTGCCGAGACGCAGAACACGCCTGCCCGGGATCGGTTGCCCCCAGGACTTCTATGGCTCAAAGGATGAAGCCTTACTGTACAGAGGACTGGAGAACCCGCGGCTGGAAGTGGAATTGGGTTGCCCGAATGTGAGCGTAAGACGGAAGTCCAAGGACAGGCTGAAGATTGGCAACAGTAGATCTGAGATGGCGACAGAACAATTGGAATAGACAGATCGTGGTCTAGGTTCAAGGCGAAGGTCGGCAACAGGAGTATAGATCGAGGATGGTCAAAGGCAGGCAAGGGTCGGCAACAGGAGTGTAGATCGAGGATGGTCAAAGGCAGGCAAAGGTCGGCAACAGGAGTGTAGATCAATATCAAAGGTAAATAACAAACGAGGATCTAAGCTCTATAACAGGCAATGACCAACTGGCTGAAGAAGGGGTTATATAGGAAGCAGGTATGATTGGGCCAGGGGAATAAGCCTGATGATTGGTGCAACTAGAATCTTTAATCTAATTGGACAAAACAGGGCGAACCGCCCAGGAGTCTGAAAAGGCTGATTGGTAAACATAGATGAGGAGGATGGCGTCCTGAAATCCAGAAGGAGATTGGCCAGTAAGAAATGGAGCACTCCCCAAACCCACACCTGCTATTAATTTACTCTCCTCCGGCGGCCGCGCTGAGAGCAGCGACGCCGGAGGGTATAAGTGTAACGTGCTCGCGCACGCGCGAGCACGAGGACTGGAGCCGGGGCCGCCGGCTGAAGCAGGAAGAGGCGCGTGCGCGCCAGGCGGAAGAGAGGCGGAACAGACAGCCGCGCGGCGGGACGGGGAGCGCCGCAGGAACGGGACACAGGTAAGTGGATACTGACATCAATCCAAAACAAATTAATTTTAATGCATTTTTGGAATATATCCTAGTGTATGGGTAAAATAAATGCATGAAAATTATACCACATTGCAGTATGTGGGGATCACAACACATCTGGTGTATATAAGTCACTTACCAAGTAGGGGCATGCCTCTGATGGAATGCCAGAAGAGGACCTACCACCGTCAAGAAAGAGCCCAGGGATCTGCTGCTTCAGCAGTAAGTCCTGCAGGAAGGCTGTTGCCCAGTGATGGACCTGGAAGAAGAGCATAGGTAATGTTGATTTGTCTCAGGGACCACTTTACCAGTTCATATAGTAGGGGTGCAGCAAACAACCTACTGGCGGTGGTGGGTGCCTTGCCCATTACCCTCCACTCGATTACCCACACCCCCCTCCTGGGCATCAGGGATGCAGAAGAGCCCAATGCCAATGCATGGTATAGCAAAGTGCATTTAAAATGGTGAGAAGAGGCGACCAGCTTTAAACTTCCTGTGTTAACATGTGCCAGGTTCTAATATTCTAAAATTCCACAATATTAAAGTAGTCCAAACATGTAATTTCCAGGTCTAAAAGACCCCATGGCTGGGTAATTCCCTGCCCTAGGCACATCCAGATTTGGAAAAGCTTACATTGTGAAACCCCTCTGGTGTCCTTGTAAACTCCTGTCTCAATCCTACAGCTCTGTGCATCCTGTCTGCCCAGCAGTCCGTTGAATGTCTGTTGGTACAGGAAAGCAGGGCAGGGGAATCGAGGATGCCCTAACTTCTCCCTACTCCCTACTGCCCAAATCAGTATGCCCCTGGGGTGGTAGACACTAAACTGGAAGGGTGATCATTTCAGGATTTTGGTCCACTTTAAACTTCCACAATGGGTAAAGCCATTCCATCCCTGACTCATGCTATTCAAAACTAAAATAAAAAATATTGGCAAGATCAGAGAATAAAAAAAGAAACGTTTACCTGAAACTTTGATGCCTTTGGCCACTATCTACACTAATCTAGTTATAGCTGGGAATCCATGTGCAGTACTACAAGCAGAAAAGCGGCTGCAGTTTTGTATTTTTCCTACTTTGCAAAAAAAAAACATTCAAAAAATTGTAAAACCCAAGACATCCAGGCAGGGTTTGATGATGGTGCAGCCTGGTCATGATGTTTGCTGCAGTTGTAGCCCTTATTGTCCCCCCAAAAATATGGTGACACAGTAATGCATATAGGTAATAGCAGAACAAAACCCCAGATTTTCACTATTTTGGGTTTTGTTCCTTACCCTGGGGGCATCCTGATTCGGGATGCCTCTCTATGTGAAACTCCCCAGATAAAAAAATGTTTTTCCTCTGCAATCAGAAAGTGGAAATTGAAGTTTCATTCACAATGTGGTGTCTCATTAAAGCAGAAACAAAACCCTCCGCGGCCAGGCCTAGAGTCTAAAAGAGTCTAAAGGGAACTGGGGATGAGACCATGCCTGCTCACTATTGCCAAGCTCTGCATCGAAACAGAGCCATATTGCATGGGCCAATTCCCATTGAAAGGTATATTTTTCGCTTCAGCAGATCAGTGGCACTGGTCCTAGTTTCTCAGCACCATCAAGTGTTACAAGATCCTGGTACTTGACTTGAGCTTAAAAGTGTGTTTGTCAACCTGGCTGACTCCCAGTGACACCAACGATGTGAATCATGGGTGTCAGTCAAATTTACACCACTGAAGTTCTACGGCAATATGCAGAAAACATGATACACGCATAAAAGTGTTTGGCCCTGCCCTACTCTGCTGTTGGAGCTTCCTGCCCCTCTGTGCTACAAGGTCTGTGAGCTACTTATTTTGGTCACATTTATAAATCATCTCCTCCTTGCCGGTACTCGGTTGGAACTTCTTGTCGCTACTTGACCTAAAAAGGCTGAGAACCACTGATAAAGAAGTTCAGTAGGGGGCTGAATCCCCACACTTGTTGGATGTGGTGATGGTTCTGTAGCCCAAAAGTGGCAGAAAGGTATTCTAATGGCTATCCTGGGTTTTGGTCCTTGTTCCTGGGGCACCCTGATCGGGAATGCCCCATTGTGTGAAACCCCCCAGGCCGCCCAAATTAACTCACCTCTCCCTGGTCCTACGGTGCATGGACAACATCTTGTTCAATCAGCGGGCTTGGATCTACTCCCGTCCCTTTGTCTAAGCCTTCACCTAAGGTGAGCAGACCGAAGCGCACTGGCGGCTGCATCCCCTGCTACCTTCTAACAAGGAGCGTGCCTGTGCTGAGCATTCACAAATGCCTGGTGCGGTCACGCCACCTTCTAAAGGGATAGCAGAGATGCGACCACTGCTCGTGCATGTGCCATTGGAGCGTTAAAGAAGATAAGTTTCTGGGTGACCACACAGCAGGTAATCCCCGGGAGTTCTGGAGTTCTAGCAGTTCTGGAATCTTATAGATTCCAGGGCCATTGGAGCATGAGTTTTGGTCCACTTTAAAGTCAACCTGAAATTAAAACAGTGCTGGATATGGTTTAGTATGATTATCAGCTCAGAGGGAACCCAAAGGTTACCTAAAACGCTAATTACTCTTCATGTACCTGTGGCACCATTCATCACTTCACTGATGACCAATACAGTTTGGTAGGACATGCCCATCTGGTGAACATCATTGGTCATCGGCGGTGCTGGGGTGCCTGCCAGCAGATGGGCATGTCAGATTGGAGTGCCTGGGGGGTGGAGGATGCAGTGGTCCTGAGGGATGCTGCAGCCTGATTCACCTGGCCCTTGATTAATGGATTTTGCTCCAGTTTAAAGTAATTGTCCGGGCACATCAAAAGTATTCCCATTGTACTTTTGATGTACCCGGACAATTCCTCTGTGATGGGGGGGAGGGCTGCATGAACACAGCGTGCCTTGCATTGTGCTGGGCTTGAAGAACAGTGTGGAGGGCTCAGTTCTAGCCTATTGATAGGGTCGATTCATGGCTGTGCGGAAAAACCTTAAAACAAGTGTTTCCGCATGTGATTCATGGCACCATGCGCAATAATGGAATGCGCAAAGTATGAGAGTAAGTTTTCGACTCATGTGACTTAGACAGAAAAGACCCAGCTCCATGCACATTTTGTTGGCAAAAATTGGCGCATAAAAGTCTCATGAATCGAGAGGAAGGGAAAACAGGAGTAAAACATTTTTCCGCATGAAAAGTGTGTGCAAATAATTTGACGCACCATCATGAAACAAACCTATTGAGAAAGCGCGTGTCGACCTGACACGAGCCTCAGACTTATTTGTGGTCAGGATCAGGGAAAGGTGCTGGAGGCACAGGAAGAGAAAGATGAAATTCCCCCTACCTTTCAGTGACCTGAGAAAAGAGACAGCATGGGACTTACACTGCATCAGGTAAGCTGCTAGACAAATGGTTAGATTGGTTAATTCTTTTAAATGTAAAGACTAGTGCAGAGTTAAAGCTGTGGGCGGCTAAAGGATTCATCCCCGAAGATCAGGGCCGGATTATGAGGAGGGTGCAATGAGTGCAATGGGCACACACCCCCAGCAACCACCAACCTTTGGGATATGGTCTGGTCCAGGAATCTTTTCAGTCTTTGGTATGACAGGGCCCCGGAGACGGCAACAAAGCTATGGGCGGCAGTGGGGCCCTCCCGTGCAAGCCTTTTTTTGTTTTTGCAAATCTTGAGCCAAATACACCACAGGGCAGGACGGTGAGTTTAGAGCAGCAAAGCCACCATAAGCAACGCTACAGGGATGGGTGCGTGCAGAGCTGTCAATTGGCGGCCGCTCACATAAGTCACCAAGCCCAGCCACTGGCAGCTCAATGCAGGGAAACAGTTTTCTGCTGAACCAGCTGGGCTCCCCCCTGTCCAGAACAAGGGACACAATCTGACGTTCCAGTAAGTGGGCAGGTTCCAGACAAACGCCAATTAGTTACTTGGCTGGACTATTATTTTAAAGGAAAAAAATACTGTATCTGGGGCCTCCACCAGATTCTGTACACAGGGGCCTCCACCATATATAATCCAACCCTGCAGGAGGTGAATGCAGCATCACAGGAAGTGATTTAACTCATAAACAAAAAATACTTTTTCTAAAGTTTTTGACTTGTTTGAATGCTTTATGTTTTTTTTTAGAAGCAAAAATGCTTTGTGCTTTGACATTTGGAAGATTGTAAAGGCAGCTCTGCTTATACACACACGCTGTCCTGTGTATGGCTTCTTCTCTTTCAGGTTTTCAGTTGAACCAGTATGAAGAATGTTAAGCTTGTAGAAATGAAGTAAGGCCGCATTGTACCGCCAGACACTGACCTCGTGCCAGAAGTAAATGGCGGGCTTGTTCGAGCAGTGCCATCCATCCACACCTGGGAATATCAGGATACTGGCCCACGCATTCCACCCGCTTTACAGTAACGGCAGCCTAATCACAATCATTTTTATCCGGTATGAGTCACCAGAAGGTTGGCGAGGAGAGGGTGGGTGGTAGTACTGCTCACTACAGGTAAAATATTAACTAACTCTATTAGTAATACAAAGAGTAGAACAGTAAAAATCACCTTTATCAGAGCTTCTAAAATAAGAGAACCACTTCCCACAATCTCTTATCACACTACACAGGTCTGTGTTCAGCAACGCTCATGTTCAACATGAAGTCTGTGTCTGGGGCTTTGAAGGGCTTTGGCAAAAGTAAACTGACAAAGATTTCTGAACTTTAGGGGAAATTTATCCTCCTTTGTTTTCATACCTGTTTGCTTGTTTTAGATTTAAATCTGGACCTGTTTCCTTCTGACCTTTATTAAATAGTTTGAGCATAAGCTCAGATGTTAGATAATAAAGTATGCGTTCCTTGGAAGTGTACTGTACACACACACACACATATATATTACTACACCTTATACAAAGAGACCAGGGAGACTTTAAAGTGAGTTGTTCCTCTTTAAAGTGGGCCAAAACCCATGCCAATCGGCCCGGAAATCTATAAGATTCCCAGGCCGATCGATTCCCTCCCCCTGGGGCATCCAAAGAATGGGATGCCCAACTGTGTGAATCCCACCAGGTCAGCCATACACCTTCTTTTCTGGTGCAACGGCGCATGTGCGAGATGTGGCGCATCTCTGCTGTCCCTCTAGCATGCCCACATGCCCGTGTGAGGCATTTGTGAATGGCTGGCGCAGACATGCTCCCTGTTAGAGGGTAGCAGGGATGCGGCCGTCAGTGCCGTGATCAGAAAACTTGACATCAGCGGATCCGAGCATGTGATTGGACGAGCGGCCGCTCATGCGCCTTAGGACCGGGAAGAGGTGAGTTGATTCCAGCGATCTTGGGGGGGGGGGGGGGGGTACCCCGGGGGAAAGGACCAAAACCCAGGATAGTCAGAATTCTGGGTTTTGGTCCACTTTAATAAATTGGCCTCTCACTCCGGCAATACCCAGATTTATACTTTCTCTCTGCGGCCTGCGCAGCATGACCCATAGAAATCCAAGTCTGCCAAACATGGCAAGTGTGCAGGGCAGGGATGCTGTCAGAGGCCCCTGCATGTGATGTGACATCAAGCATCGAGGTAAGTATACAGGAAACTAGGGTGTTTCAAACTGTGGGGCTTATTAAAGAGGGACAACACCTAAGGAATTACATTTTTTGCGTGGTGTTGCACTCTGGTGAGGCATCACAATTTGGAAAGCCCCACTGTGTCTATTGCCTGGGATTGCCAGTAAGCTTACCTTTTCCCTATTCTCACAGCACATGAGCGGAGCCCCCGGCTAGTCAGCAGTGCTTGGTCTATTCAGATTTGCTTTGCCTCACTGATTGCAGTGCAGCAAGGAAATCTGAATGGAGCATGTGCTGCTGGCCACTACCCTGCCCCTGCCTCTAGCAGCAGGCGCACCCACCCTGGCAATTCTGAAAAGCGTGACGCAGATGCACTTCTAGCTAGTGTTATGCCGGGGATGAAGCTTATGGAAGGGGCCAGCTGGGGGGGGGGGGGGGTTCATGCAGCATAAAGAGGTATATCAACCCCCAAAGGGTCTTGTAGACTCGAAGGGTGTGTGGTGCCTCTTTAAGGTCATGGGAGAGCTTTGTCGTAGGATCTGTTGGGGAACAAATGATCAGATTCTACCTATCTGATCAGCATTTTGCTTAAAGAGGACCTCAAATCAAAATTGACTAAAGGTGTGCTGAATCCGCACCGAAAAGTGAACAACAAATTAGGGCAGAAATGGTTACCGGTGCTGAGTTCCATGGCTGGTAGCAGTCCCTCAGCTGCAGGGCCTAAGATAAGCCAATTTGACCACAATGGGGGAGTGAGCAGAGGTTCAATTTAAAAGCATTTTTTTACAGAAAAAGCTGGGGCCAGGGAGGTACTTTAGAGTGGAACAAAAGCCAGGATTTTGACTATCCCAAGTCTTGCTCCCTGCCAATTTGGGAAGCCACGCTGTGTGAATCTCCCCAGATTGCCCCCGAAAAACTCACCTTTCCCCAGTCCTACAAATCATGTGCAGGCTTTTGTCCAATCAGATTTTTTTGTGCATATTTGCTGCTCGCCATACAGCTCTGTTTATGGCAATCCAGAGTGCAAGCGGGCACACCTCCTGTCCCCAGCTTGTCTGGTGGCACGAGCACGTCCACAGCCCAAAGATGCTGAGCATGTGTTCGCTGATATCCAACATTGGTCAGGAACCCAGGAAGAAGAAGAACAAGCTTTGTGCTCCCCTTTCCCGGGGGCTTAGATAGCTGGGCCTCCCGATCTGCGATAGGGGAAGGCCAGCGGCCATTTAGATTCCAGGGCCAGCCCCATTGGGTTTTGTTCCACTTAAAAGCTTAAAAGTGGCATTTTAGTTTAATACTTAATTTCTTATTTTTTAATGCGAATTTCATAATCAATGTCTTTCTAACTTCCAGTGCCTTCTAACCTATAACCGTTGCTGTTGTAACATAGGCTACAGGAGCCAAGCTGACACTTGTTAGTGACCATCCCTCTGTCTGCTGTAATATTTTTACAGCACTAAACTTGGCTGAGGCTTCTTTGCATTCTCCACCAATGACACGGCATATTGAAGAGCCGCAGGTCAGCGGGATCATATGGGCAATATCCTTGTGTATTGATTTCACAGCCTTGGCTAGTCCGAGATACAGTCAGTTATTTTGGGCAAAATAGAAGACTGCAAACATGAGTCACAGGAATTCCGGATATCAGAATAAGTTGTGTGTAACATACTCCTCTTCGTGTCAGGTTCCAGTGATCATGAATAGGTTTACCGGCGGGATGGAGATAGAACCAGCATTCCATGCTGTATACATTACTGGTACTGGCCGGTCATACAATAGCTATGGTTGCCTATTTTCTTGCATTTACATCACATTCATTTTATTGCACAGGGAAGCTGGGCCCTGTGGCACACCTGTTAAAAAAATGTCTCCTGATTCTTTAGCAGCTGTTGACTGCATAAGAGCTACCAGAGGCACTGCTAGCGGCTTTACTTTACTGTATTGCCAGTGGAAGTACTCCTACAGCTCCCATCTGCTTAAAGTGCTTGTCTAGGCAACCCCCCCCCGCTACACTCACTATCTGTCCTCTGCAGATGATCACTGACAGTCTGGCGCTCTGGATCATACCTGATCAGTAGATCGTGTTCTGCACGACCTACGACCGATCACCAGCTATTGATGTGCTGATGGGCCACCCTCCCCTCTATCCATTGTGGTGCTGACATGACCCTACTATTCACTGCAGTGGAGGGAGCATGCAAGTCCTTGGCACACATCCACCATTACATTGAATGGAGCAGGCATGCTGGCATCACTGTGACTGATGGCAGGGTGCCCCATTGTAGTGGATGCTCCTGTGACTTGTGTCAATCCTGGGCTGCGTGGCTTCTGACACATTTTTTTTTTTTTGTAGTCTGGACAATCACCTTAAGAAGATGGATCCTTTTTTGGGGACATGTGTACCAGCAAAGGGGAAGCCTATGCCACAGGGCCAAAGATCCCTTTACATTATAGACACGTTATCAGTGATGGACTGACCCACCACCCCTCCACTTGTGGACCCCAGGTACTGGACAAGGGCCACCATTTGGACAGTACAAGAGTTTCAAAATTACTTTAAATATTTTATAAGCTCTAACCCAAAAATAAGCCCTAGTTACAGTTACAGGGGCAAATAAGGCAACTGCCTGTGGCACCAGGATCAGAAGGCCCCCATCACAGTCAAGGCCATTTATTGTCTGGGGCGTCAGGTACCCTTGCTCGCTAGCAACCAGCCACAGCAATATGACCCAGGCATCCCATGACAGCCTGTATCATATTGTGGGGCCACGCAGACACCATGGGGGCCGCGTCCAGGAGCCAGGACTCTACAACAGCACTGTCCACCACCCAAGCCAAATAGAAATAAACAATATGGAGACTGCCAAAAGATCCACTGGCAGTCGCACATCCAGGAAACCACCAAAACTGGAAATGATGTCCTGCTGTGGGCATCGTCTACCAACCCACTAACAGACTCAACAAGCTGATTGTTGGGGGCCGAGGAATGAGAGGGAGATTCATTAGTAGCATGTGAGACAGGGAGAAGCCGCAGGTTCCCCCCTCCACCACATAATAGATAATGAAAAGGGGGGCTGACCAAGAAACTGAAAGATTTTCCAGGCCTAGCTAAAAAAATTGTTGAGGGAATCCCCAGTTCCTGAGAACTATTTGAAATAAGCCCAGCCAGACAGTTGGTGCCCATGCCACCTAAGGCCAAGACCTATATGCCCCATACAAAAATCTTACTCTACCCACCACCAAAATATTTTTATGGCCATAATTAAGGAGATATAAAAAAAAATACCCTGGTGCCACACTATCCTGCAGTTTTAGAAGTAATGTAGAAAACTAACCGTGCATGTCTATAAAGTAGATACTTTTCCATAAACCAAGCCTTGGTTAATAAATAATAATCCCAAACACCCTGTTGCTGGTAAATTCTAGCACTTTAAAAGTATCTGCATCACCAAATCAGCAAGTATATAAACCATCCAATGCACAGTTAATATTTCTGCTTTCATTTTGTCCACTTGAGGCTTTCCTCTCAGAAAATGTGGAGACATGACCTGAACAGCCTATTGATTCCAATAGGGACCTACCTACTGCTGCATGCGCTGAAGCCTGTGCCTGCCATGATGCGCAATCGTAGTGACAGATTCACTTTAAGTTCTTCACCCAGTGTCAATATTCCACAAGCCTCACAGAGATGCTTATACTTTCCTTGTGCTGTGATTTCACTTGAAACACTTAACTCTTAGCTGTATATCAAATATACCTCACTTAAAAGGCAAATGGCTGCTCTCACATCTTCCACTGAAGAATGTGCTAGCACATCTAATCTTGCAGACATACATCAAAAGAGGGGCAAAATGGCTTCTAGTTATTGTTATCACATTTGCAGCCTTTTTTACTCTTGAGCTTTGCTGCGCTGGGTTGTGTCTGTTTTTCCTCACACTTTCATCCTCCTTTCACCTCTATTTTCAGGCTTCTTCTGTTGTTTTTTCTCTATCTTTAAAAATTCTTGTAGATAGCTGTTGTCAGAAACAATACAGCAGCCAGGATCCAAACAAGGAGAAACGCTGCACTTTATAGTAATCCAACTTGCCAGGAACAAATAAAATGGGGTTAACAATAAATTAACAGCCAGCATTTTTTTCTACTCTGGGGATTGTGGTTTATTGTCTTGGTAAACCTAAATATGTAAGGAGGTGCAAGATGAAGAAATTAGACGGTCAAAAGAGGAACATGATACTTGCAACAATATTTTATCTTGAGGTTTAATGCGGACTGACAGTGTTTCCTCAACATCCTAAAGACCACCCCCCTGTTGTTCCCTAGTCCCTGGGTGTGTATCATTTGCTCAAGTGCTGGGCCTCCAGTTCACTAGGGTACCAGAAGCTGCAGCCGGCAACTCCTATTAGAGGAATGTTGGTGGAATGCAGTGCTGCAGCTTCTGGTCCCCCATAGAAGTGGAGGTTTGGTACTGAAAACACTGGGTGAAAGGCTGGGAGAGATGGAAAGGTAACAGCATTTCAAAGGCAATCCTTTTTTAAAGCCACCCCTCGCTGAACCTCTCTGCTGGACTATAGGTCCGGTAGAGATCCTTTAATAGGGAGCATCCTAAATGGAGATGCCCCACAGTGTTCAACCGACCTAATCACAGGATCCCACATTAAGCAATAAGCAGAGGCAAGACCTGTGCATGTCATGTGGGTTCTGGGATCAAGATGGGTACATGATAATCCTGGGGGATTCCTCATCAACTCGGGATGACACGAACAAAGGGACGCACTTAAACTTTTCTTTTCAGCAGACAGAGGGACCAACACCCGTTAAAGTAAAAACGGGCGTTGGTCCGGTTTAAGGGACAAGTATCATTTCCCACTGCTCTGGTGACAGGCTGGGTGTATTTTTTATCAATGACACTTCCCTGCCTACTGGCTGTCAATATATTACTTCTCCTAATGTAGGGGAAACTTGTTACATTCAGACACATATGTATCAGAAACTAATGGCCAGCTGTATCTAAATATAACAAGCATCCCCTGCAGTAGGAGATGTAACATATATATCAGCTGAAATGCACAGAGGTGTCATTGAAGAAAACATACACAGCCCAGCCCTAGAGTAGTTGGCAAACAATACTTGTCTTGTGGCACTAAAATTAAAAGAGTAGCAGCCAACACCGTGGGGTAGAGTATCCTGCCCATTTCTTCATTTCTGTGGGTTTTAAAGCAGATGGGCACCTCAAAATGTGATGCTGCCTCACCAGCTCAGCTAATGATTTGCATGGCAGAGATGTATCAATTAATGGCTGACCCAACAGGGTGTCTCTGTCTAATCTCATTTGCTAATGAGGAGCTGCAACAAAGATAATACTGTAGTTTCTGCCACACGCACAGTGAGGTCAATTTACTTAATATGATAAAAAACACATAAAATGCAGCTCTGATTGAAGCCAATCTATCTTTGCTTGTGCTGATAAAGAATAGTGGGGTCCCCAATTTGAACTGGACCCAAAGTCAAGCAGACAAGTTTACCTTGGGGCCCAGTTCATCCCAGGGACTCTATATAGCCTATTTTGTGCCTGGGCTCCTCATAAAGTATAATGTAACCTCACCAGAGTATTGGGATGATATAGGAAACTGAAGTTATTGTTACATTATAGGTTATGTGGGGTCCAGGAACCATCCTGGTAACCTATATGTTATGGCTGAGCCCCTGACCCCAATGTGACCAGACTCATCTCATTATTCAGACAATGTAGGAAATTGGTTACTTTGGAGTCAGGGGCCCAGTTCAGACTGGGGGCCTAGTCACTACAAAAAGGTACCGGGGGGGGGGGGGGTTAGATTATACAACCTATATTGTGCTCCCCCCTACCCAGCTCCTATCTCTATAAGCCATAAAGTGTTGTCTGTGACCCACCCTATTTTGAACTTTAGTTTCCTATATAGTCTGATTAATGAGGTGATTCCGGGACTCAGCCAACACATAGGTTACCTGGAGGGGGGGGGCAGTCATGGTTGTATGGGCCCCAAAAATGAATGTTTGGTTGGTAGCGTCCTCATCATCATGATAAATGGAGCATTTATTTACACCAAGGGTTTTATTGTGTCTCAGGATTACCTCATGACCAGGAGATTATTTGATCACCTGAGACTATTTTGGCAGTTGCAGCTTTCATTTCACTCCTGTTCTTAAGGAAGATGGAGTCAGGAGTCTCCCTATTGTTTTAAGACAAGTTTCATGCACCCTGCTTGTTGGGGTTTCTAAGGGTTGTCTGGCCTCCCTCGCCCAAGGTCTGTCAGTGTTCTGTCAGCAGCTGCTTGAGATCAGATACTAAGAACCACGAGCTTGTACACTAGGTACGGTTCAAAGACTGATCTAAGTTTATTCAGAAATCAATGCATATTTATACAGAATGTCACACACAAAAAATGAGCATTTAGCCCCCACCTTTGTAACATAACTAAAAACCTTCACACATAAAGCTGGCAATAAATCTTGTGGTTCCTGTGTAAAGTATTTTCCTATGCATTTGCTGATAATGGAGTTCAAGGGATTCCCGTGACCTACATGTAGATAAATCACTGAGAGAAGGACATTCCTAAACACTAAAACGTCTGTTAGCTTTATGCTCAGAACACATTACATTAATATCAGATTATAGAATACAAAATGGAGTCTTCTTTTCAACATGGCCGCCTTTAGGCTAAGCATTTCACCCTTCAAATCCCCTCTTAGATCATCTCTGGATGATCTCCTTAATTCACGTTCTGTGCCTATGGGCTAGGTAAGCCATAAATGTAGCAGCTGGGCTATCTATCCTACAGCTTGCAATCAGGCACATAATACGTTTGAAGGAAGCATAATAATCACAAAAATGACTACAAGAACATTGATGGCCATATCTCTTAACCATTTGAAAATTCCTCCAAAGTTACCTAAATTACCAAAAGTGCTCCACTTTTGGGCAAAATATCTTTCTCCTCTACCAGAAATCTTATGGAAAAATGAGTCAGGAGTGGGTTAATTAGCATTATATTCCAGTCAATTGCCTTGTATTGAGCATTATTCGTTTTAAAATAGATCCCACCTTTCTCAGTTGGCTTAGAGATATTAAACTAGGATTGGGCACATGTTTTCTCAATCTTATTAGATTTTCCAACCTTAAAACACCAGTCTGGGTTGTGTTTTGGTATATATATTGGGTGTGAAACATAATCATTCTGCTTTGGCTACTAGCAAAACTCACATTTTTCATTTAGTTGTTATAACTTTGATTAAAGACTTGAGTGAAATTCAAAGGTATAGCTAACAAAGGGACCTGTGATGTTTCAGGGTTTCATTTACTACAGATCCAACACTTGTCATAACCTGATTTCCAGGCATATGCATATTTAATGTAATGTCCTGTGACTCTTCCACCTTCTGTGAGATAGCAACCCCCAATCTCCGCCGCCGCTTCTGCCTATAGCCAAGCCCCCGTTAGCCGGGACGCACGATACGCCTCGCCGGACACGGTTGCCCCCAGGTCTTAAAAGGCGCAAAGGATGCCAGCTCACAGTGAAGATAGAAGGAACACTAGGTTATACTATGGCCAAGGTCATTCACGGGAAATCAGTCCGAAAATACGTCTACTCACAGGGATAAGGCAGAAGAGTAGTCAGATACTAGCCGAAGGTCAAGCCAGGTCAATCTCAAGTACAGCACTGATAAAGTCACACCCTGAGCAGCACTAGCTATAACGAACAACAGGTCAGGGCTAAACTCTATTTAAAAGATGGCTGACCAATAGAAACACTGAGAGAAATAAGAGTAGATGATTGGTGCAACTTTGAACTGGAATTGATTTGAGAACTTATCCCAGGCTTTACCATTCTCTCTCTGACCTATTCTAACTATTTTTTTTTTTTTCACATCGGGGCCTAACAAATGTGGGTCGAAAATGCATGAAGTAAGCACATATGTTGCTATAAAAATGATAAAGGCAGCTATCAAAAGTTTAGCAATTTCAGTCCCAGAGTTCAACAAAGAAGGTCTGGTCAAGGGCTGGGGCTTCTTCATCTGTTTTTCCGTCTTCGGGGACCCTAGATCCCCCGCATTGGTCATCATTTTCCTGCTTTTCCTGTGCTCTAGGTAGCATGGTCCAACCCTTCTTCTCGAATCCTCTTCACTCTGGATGCATGTATCCACGACTGGTTCTGGTCACTGTGATCACCGTGGCTGGGGCACCAAGGGGGTAGTCTTGCTTCTTTCTGCGATTCAGCTACAGGACCACGACCGCGTCACCTACTTCAAAAGGATGGGTGGTGTCCTGTGAAGAAAAAGAGATGCGAGACAGAGGTGCAAGCCACATTTCTTTAAACATCCAAGATGGTGGCGCCCGTATCCTAAATTCCTGAACAGAGTTGCAGCCCAGTGGGGGAAAGAATAATAAGTTAGTGACGTAAAATGTATTAATTTCAGATGGTGGGGAACCGTTTTTTTTAAGCGTTTGGGCTTTTCATTAAATCACGCTGAAGGTCCGGTTTAACATTATCCAAAGTTTTAATCAGCTTCCTCACATATCCTGTATCAGGTCTAAGTCCCCTCTTTCTAACATAAGAAGGCACCCTAACCCAGGGGGTGGGTAATGGTCTTCCCATTAAAACCTCAAATGGTGAATACCCAGTGACTTTAGAAGGGATCATCCTAATTACTGCCAATCCTACTTCTGGAAGGACCTTTTTCCATTTAGCATAAGTTCCCTTCCCCCCTGTGGCTTTTCTGATTTTTTTCCTTTTTGGTTTTCATTCTTTTAACTATTCCTAAGCTCTGAGGGTGGTAGGGGATGTGAAACTTCCACTCTATCCTGAGGGTTTTCTACAAGATCCTAACATACCTTCATGGTAAAGGACAGGCAATTTAAAATTATCTGCAACGGGCATCCCCATCTAGGAATAATTTCTTGTGTGAGAATACTTACCACAGTCCTGGCATCTTCCCTTGTCGTCACACAAAGTTCAACCCACCTTGAGAACATATCCACTCTCACTAAAAGGTACTCCTGTCTTTTCCTAATCTAGGCATGTGAGTAAAATCAATCTGTAGATGTGTGAATCGGGTTGTTAGATATGTCAGGTGCTCATGTTTACATGTCGTCTTCCAGCCTCTATGTCCTGCACTATGATATTAAAAAGCGGTGCACTAGCTGTTGCACGGTTTCCCTAGTTTTCACTAGTTTCCCCCTCTTTGCACAAAAGTCCATTCTGGTCTTTGTGCACTCCTACCTTTTTCCACAATTCTCCCTGTCTTCTGTACTAGCATATTTTTGTAAGTCAGTCAAGGTCTAGTCAGGGAGGGGTATTTCTGGTGCTAACATGGGCATTTACATGTCACAATGTAAAGGGTGTGGCCATTTCCACCACCATTGCACACGAGGCCAGGGCTCTGAGACACACATGACCTGTACCTGCCTAGGGCACACCTTCGAGGGAAAAAAAAAACAGGGCACCTCCATGCGCTTGTGCACGGACCACCTGCCATGGTTTTACATTTTGTCCTTGGCAAATCAGTGAAACATCTTGCCATTATCGGGAAAACCTAACCCCGGGGCTGTCACCATAGCATTTTTCAAATACACAAAAGCATTTCATTTAACCATTTCATTTAACCATTTCAGGGTGTCAGGTTTATCAACATGCATCTGAGCTCTGAATATGCTGTCACATTATGAACAATCTGAAATTGGCGGCAGTAACCAATCATACCAAGGAAGGTTAGCGTGTCCTTCTTGGTAAGTGGGCGGGGCAGACCCACAACAGCAGCTACTCTCTCATGGCTCACTTCTCGTATTCCCTGGGAAAACACAAAACCCAGGTATTCAAACTTTTCTTTAGACACTTTATGACCACTTTCAAAAAGACATTTGACAATATTCCTCTCATTCCCCAGGGTGGCCTCCCGATGCAAAACTGCAGAGGAGAAGGCTGTCTGCAGTAGGACGTAACCATGGCCGGGTGTCCAGGCCTTAAGAGTGGCTTGGAGGACTATTTGAAAAAACTACTAACCAATACACATGGCCCTGGGGCAAAAGTGACCTGAAATGAAAGGTGTGTTGTGTCTCCTCATCCACTGGGACGCTTACCAGCCCGTGTCATGAGAAATGGAGGTGAGAAAAGATGGCACAGACACCATCAGGCACTATTGGGGCAGTTGGTGTCACTAGACCACTTATGGGTCTGGGGTTCAGGACAAATCAATGTGGCTTTGTAATGTGTGCAGGGAAAACATCCCACATCCAGTGAGCCCTCAGCCCACAGCTGCGGATCTATGTCCATGTCATCCGTCAAGAGGCAAGAAATCCTAGCCTTCTATATGCTTATCTGGTTAAAGTCTGCATACAACCCCACTTTCCTGTTAATTTTTATTGTGATCTGCCTAGCAGGTCCTTGCCCAGGATGTTAATAGGACACCCTGGAATAAGTCTGAAGCTATGTCTGATTCCCAGTTTAGCCTGGAGGGGGTCAGAAATCAGTAAGGGCGGTGTTGCTGCCAGCTAAGCAGGTTATTTGACATCCTTTAGTCTGTAAGCTCGCAAGGGCAGGGCACTCCTCCCTATTGTCTCCTGTGCTCACAACACTTAGTTTTAACCTGTGGCATCTAATTTTGCATTGTTCTCTGTGCTATATGTTTTACCCTGTCTGTATTCTTAACTTGTAAAGCGCTACGGAAGTTGATGGCGCTATATAAATAAACAATAATAATAATAATCATAATCATGCTAGGGAGAGCTGACTGGCTGTGGTGCAGAGGCTGCAAAGTTTAATTATTTCTTCCTCATCATAGGGGTTAATTTAGGGAGATCAAAATCATCCCGCAGCTTCTTTCACTGTCAGCTTCCTTTAAAACTCAGTCTGATGCTGCTCTATTATCAAAGCGTAGCGCGGGCTGAGCCCCTCGTAAAAAAAAACTGTACATTTCTGCACTTTTCATCTCCATCTGTGACCCCCCCCTTCAAACACACATTTCGTTCCTGCCAGTTTGAAACCCATACGCTCCCACAGCATGGAATATCTCTAAAATTATTTTCACATTATCCCAATTCCAAACTGATGTGGATCTTACCAAAGCATCTATGATTTGTTGTTTTACTTTTAAAACATATCTCGGATTCAGATTACCCAGGAAGGTCTGAATATAAAGCGGTAGCCCATACATCTATGAATCTTTTAAAGAAATCTGAGACAGATACTCTCACTTTCTGTCTACCAGCTATGGCAGTAGACAGAGAAGATTTATGTGGAGAAGCACTCTCAAGCTTTTCTAATTCTTCCTCATGGTATCCTGACCTTTTTCTGCAGTTGGGAAAAGGGCTTCTATATTAACTCTTTCAACTAATTTGCTCCTAGTATTTGCAGCGGGACCCCCATAAAAAGTCCAGCTGTCACTTTCACCTAGCTCCTTTTACTCTTTGGGTTCCTCTATTCCTAGCTGATAAACGGATCAACAGACAGCTTCTGTCTATCACTGCCCATTTGTTTCCTGACATCAGGGGTTATTAAAACTCTCTTATTAAAACATCTCTTCCTCGGTAAAAGAGGGATAGAGGCTGTTTTTCTTAGGTGGTACATAAGGCCAGGGGACCTTAGTTTTAGGCCTAGACTTTTGTTTACATTTTAAATTTGTTCCTAGCTTGTGTTCCAGGGCATGACATCCAAGGGACTCTTTTGTCTCCTGAATTGGATGTCCTTTTGGCACTTTTAGTCATCTTTCTAAACCAATAGGGGGCATATTCTAGCCAGTTTTCACCTCCCTTCTTCATAAAATCTTTATCCCAATTTTGGTCTCCTTGATAATATAGGAACGCCTATTGATCACCCAAACATAAAACTTTAATCATTATATTCATGTGAAACTTGTCATTATCTCCAACCTGTGGGAATGGACTGGGAGCTACCCATGGATCTACATAATAATCAGGCGTTGATATTCTAATTACAAATTTCTTACAAGTTTCCCCTTATCAAAGATTTAGATTTGCTATCATTCTTCCCATATTAAACAGTAATTCAAGCGGTGCTTACCTTCACACCTATCAGTAACAGTGGTTTAAGGTGTGCTCACCTTCACACCTATCAGTCCCACACAACAAAGACAAATTATCTTACACTTCTATGCGACAGAGAAGAAAAAGCAAAAGTTTGGGACAGAACACTGAACACCTTGTCAGGGAGCCTTTTATCTAGTAGCGCTACTCTTATTTTCCTTAGGGCACTTCTCAGAGTCCCTTTTTCTCTTAGGGCACTTCTCAGAGTCCCTTTTTCTATTAGGGCACTTCTCAGAGTCCCTTTTTCTATTAGGGCACTTCTCAGAGTCCCTTTTTCTATTAGGGCACTTCTCAGAGTCCCTTTTTCTCTTATCTGTCTCTCGGGACAGTTTCTAACCCTTTCAATTTACCCCACTAGGTTCTTAATTGGTCCACCCTATGGCAGAGGTCTCGGTAAGTGAAAATATGAATCCACCTACCTAGACTTGCACGGCGGATCCCACCGCTGCCACCATTGATTGTTGGGGTTTCTAAGGGTTGTCTGGCCTCCCTCGCCCAAGGTCTGTCAGTGTTCTGTCAGCAGCTGCTTGAGATCAGATACTAAGAACCACGAGCTTGTACACTAGGTACGGTTCAAAGACTGATCTAAGTTTATTCAGAAATCAATGCATATTTATACAGAATGTCACACACAAAAAATGAGCATTTAGCCCCCACCTTTGTAACATAACTAAAAACCTTCACACATAAAGCTGGCAATAAATCTTGTGGTTCCTGTGTAAAGTATTTTCCTATGCATTTGCTGATAATGGAGTTCAAGGGATTCCCGTGACCTACATGTAGATAAATCACTGAGAGAAGGACATTCCTAAACACTAAAACGTCTGTTAGCTTTATGCTCAGAACACATTACATTAATATCAGATTATAGAATACAAAATGGAGTCTTCTTTTCAACATGGCCGCCTTTAGGCTAAGCATTTCACCCTTCACTGCTGAGTAACAAAACAAGTAACACAATGGCCATTCTCCTAACGGGATGAATAGAATGTTCAGTATCCAGCCTATTGTCCAATCATTATCTTGAAATCCTTTCTTTACTTTCTTCCAGATACCTTGAAATTACATATGTCAATATTGGTCTGGATTCAACACCTGCTTGATGACTATGCAGGATGACATATCGCAGGCATATGTCTGGTGGGACATTTCACAGATAATAAGTCACCCAATGACATCACAGATCTAAGGTGGGAGCCACATATCACCATGTTACAAACAGAGATGACATGGTTGTGTCGTATGTCACAGGCCAATACGGTATGCGGGGCTTAGGCTTCTGGAAAGATTGGAATCATCCTTCCTGACAGTAAATAGATCAGCAAATCAGTGCTCATTGCTCAGAAACATTTTCCTGTCCTGTCAGGGTTAAAGTGGACCAACACCCAGGATTTTGACTATCCTGGGTATTGATCCACTTCCCCGGGGCACCCCGATCGGGGGTGCCCCGCTGTGTGAAACCCCCCAGAAAGCCCCCAAAACTCACCTCTCCTCGCTCCCACGTGGCCGCGCCGTCCAATCGGCGCCGACGGACAAGCTGATTGACAGCAACGTACAAGCAGCTTGCCCGTCGGCGCCTCCCGCGCGTCACTCTTGACGTGTGCGCGCCCGCGCCGGCCATTCAGAGACGGCCGGCGCGGGCACGCGCACGCCGAGAGGGGCGCGAGGGAGGCGGCGGCGGCCGGCCAGGTAGGTGGATTTGGGGTGTTCAGGGGGGGTTCACCCCGCGGGACATCCCGATCTCGGATGTCCCGCGGTGTGTGAGGTGATCGGCCCGGGAATCTTATAGATTCCCGGGCCGATCACCTCAGGGTGTTGGTCCACTTTAAATCTCCCGCCAGGACCACTTCCTTTACTAGTGACATAAATAAATATCTCTCAATCCACATTACAGAAGTGTGTACTATACATTTATAAAAAAATTCTGTTGCTTTGTAGGTAATTCACAAAAATGTGGAGATCTCCCCCCCTTATGTGCAAGTGCTAGTCATCGTATGCGTCAAGTTGGCGGCTTCATGTGAGGTAGTTGTTTTCTAATTTGAGTAAAATGTCTACACCTCACTGAAAGATTCACTAGTGTAAACAACAGCGGTGCACCGCATATATCATATAAGACTGTGCTACACTGTAACCAATACAAATACCAGACCTAACTTAGGCTCAAGGGACACAGCCCATGGGCCTAAAGAACAGGAGCACCCAAAAACTTTTTTATAAAATCACTGAAAGATTCTGCGCCTCACCTGGAGAACTTCTTCCCCTCCCTATAGATTTTAGCTTGTTGTGTGTGTGTTGGGTTTGGAATTCTCCCAAACTTGAGGCTGGTTTCACACCAGCACTCTGCGGGGTGCTCAGGCCTTCGAGCAAGTGCCCCGCAACCACTAGTGTCAGCGTCTGGAGGGCGTTAGTGTTTGCGGTCTCCGCTCACATGGAATGAAATCGCAAGTGCTGCGCCCTCCAGACGCTGCTGGCAAAGCTTTTGCAGAGCGATGTGATTGCTCTGCTAACGACCAGAGCATATGTGAAAGCGCCCATAGATTACTATGGGCAGCTTTTCACAGACGACTGAGGGGTGCTCGCCCAAAAGCGCTCCCAACGCCGTGCTGGTGTGAAACCAGGGGCCAACTGGGTTGATCTTGCCACAAAGGGTGGGGAGTTCACTAAATTTTACTAATTTACCTCCGTTTTTATCTATATCTCTAAAAAAACCATTGGGGGCTTAGGTAAAGTGGACCTAAACTCAAAATATTCCTCCTCCGTGCATCCTGATTAAGGATGCCTGAAATTGGGCATTAGTACTTAAAGCAATCAAACATTGTGGGATCACTTTAAAACAGCACTACTACTCATGCCTGGTGGGGGGGGGGGGGACCACCAGTCTTATCACCACCTGACTGGTGATTCCTCTCCCCTGCATATAGCCCTCAAAATCCAGGAGACTCGAAACTCAACTCTTCTGTGCTGCTCTTCTGGGTTCCGGGCCAACCTTACGCAGTCCTGAAAGCTGAAACTATTCAGGGTCTGGGTTTTTAGCTTGATGTAGTCAATTCAAGGGAGGTCATCACCAATCAGCATGTCCCCTCCAGACACAAGAAGCGGCCCTGCACCACCCAGCGGTGTGAGGACGCCTAAAGTGAACCAATTACTGCCAACACCAGCCCTGGAGTCTAAAAAACTCTGTAGCAGGCTGACTAGGTGCCCCTGGGGTATCCAGATTCAGGATCCCCCACTGTGTGAACTACCCCAGATTGCTTGCAAACCCCTTACCTTTCCGTTAGTCCCTTGCCGCATCTCTGATATCTCTGCAGCTGTACACGCTCCTGTACTCAGCCATTCAGATAGACTGGGAGCGCACACTCCACAGGGGAACCAGGGATGCGGCCACTGGCGTTCCCTATGCTGATGCACAGTGTTAAAACAATGGCTTCATGCCACGGAATAAGGTGCTGGTTGGATGAGCGCATGTGCTGTGGAAATAGTGGAAAGGTGATGGACGATCTGGGGGGTTTCATACAGCAGGCTATCCAAATTCAGGATTCCCCTGGGGCAAGAACCAATCACTAGGATCAACAAAATCCTGGTTATTGGTCCACTTTAAAGTCCAGTCAAAGCTGGAGCTGGCAGCCAACCAACCCAATATGGTGCTGAACCCAATTTCACCAGCGGTGACCCCCTGTTCCCTCTGTCGGCATCACCACCACCACCTATAGGGTCCATCAGAAAGGCATGCATACGCCATGCTTTGCACTATGCATGTATGTCTGGAAAACCCTTTTGCCCACCACTGGGCTGTGGAGTGGGGACGGGGGGAGGGCTAATGTGAAAATTGCATCCAAATACTGCAGTGGGAGATCCTGTAGGGTTCCATAGGTTAAATTACTCAGACTTTAGGTTGGTACGGTATCTACTAGTACCAACTGATTGTAGACACTTCATAGACAGGGGAGAAGGGTCAATCCCTGGTCACAGCAGATTCATCACTTGCACAATTGGACTCCCGGAGTGGCTAAAGTCCCGCTAATTATCCCCTGGGCAGAAAACAAGCATATTGTTTGGCAAGATCAATGGTCTTAATTGGAGCAGTCTATAGACAGACTTGCTATCCCAGTGTACTGGGCAGACACCTGGTGTTTTCATTGTCACCTACTTGCACTTGCCCTTTTAATGTCACACATTACTCAGATAACTGGACAATCACTAATAGATATGCAGTGTTAGCAGCACAGGTGTAGTCACAAGTTTATATGAGATGGCACAGACATGCAAAGACACACATGTTTGTATACTTGACAGCAGAACATCTGTCACAGCAAATGGGATATTAAGTGACAGAGGAAGTAATACCTCGTTACTAGGAACATCCATTATTTCCACTAACACCATGGTGTCATATGATTGTGCCTGCAAAGCGCAGCACAGTATGTCAATGCCAGTGCTAAGCTGGAGTACCTGGGACCCACCAGAAGTGAGTCTGAATCACAAACCCACAGTACACTACAAGCTTCTGTGCCACCATTCGCCAATGAAGTTCACCATGTACATGTGTGGGGCATCCCCTGGGGTTTGAGGTTGAAGAGGGAGAAAATTCAGGATTTTCCTGGATTTTGTTCCTGCTGCCAGTTACTCAGAAATGAGGTGAGTTTATGGGCAGTTCTAGGGGTTTCACACATCAAAGCATCACAAATCATATTATAATCTCAATCCATAATCCATAGTATAATCTCAAATGCATCTGCGAGCTAGCGTCTTATGTAACGCTAGAGCCGACAATTATGCAGTGCCAGGCGCTGTGGTTGAAGCGCTGGATGAAACCTGGAGCTGTTGCGCAAGATTAGAGAGCACAATGGGTAGAACTAGATTGTAATGTTTAATGCTTATACCTAGAATTTAACACATTTGTGTGCATAACTTGGATTGAGGCTTGGATTGAGTCAATAATTGAGGGGATCGAGAAGGGAAAAAATGTTTTTTTGGGTGTTATTAAAATTTATTTTAATGGCTTCTTTTGCTTAACAATGTGTAACTTGGACACCAACAATAAAACGTAACCTAAAGGCACTGTAAAGTTTGTCCCCTTTGTCCCCAGCAGTGATTTCTTGTAATGATGAAACACTGACCTTTTAAGAAGAAGAAAAATCATAAATATGCCAGGGAACGCTGGAAAAATGTCAATACAAAGTGACGCTCACTTCTGCTGGGATAATTGGATAGCCGGCCGGCAGGTCCAAAAGGTGCTGACATAAGCCGACCAATACCTAAGTGCAACAATCAAAGCTAATAAGTTGCGTTTGGAGCAGTGACTGCCAGAGCCAATGTAGTACACAGCACAGCGCCAGATAAGACAGGAATGCTGGCGCTCCGAAGCTGGCGCTATAGTCACAAAAATGATGCTAAAAGGGGAGCACATCGTAAATAAGGCCCAGCCATCTTGTATTGTGCAGCACAGGAGACAGAGGCAGAGGTAGGAGAATATTTCCTAGGAATATTATAGCTATGCTGCACAAAACAAATAGCTTTAAATGATCATATGTTAAAGCAATAGCCATTGTTAGAGGAAGATTGAATCTGCGAATCACAATCAACAATGGGAACAGATAAGGGTCTAAAGGTGGCCAGATCGGGTGTCCTTTAACAACCCCCCTCCCTGTAAACTGTCAACTGCTGCATACCTGAACTACCGATGCATTGTTCATGACAAAATACCTCTACCTAAACTTCATTCAGATGTCAGCAACCAGAAGAACTTGAAAGTATTTGTATACATTTCTTAGATTGGACTTGCTATACTGCTATAGTATATGGAGATTGTGGTTTGGAAATTTTACCATTAACACAGTGTAGGATTCTGGGTGGGAAAATGTTCATCACACCTTGACATGGTTCTATCCAACTGCGACTGAGACAATACCCTGGATCTGGTGTTACGACATGGAACATCTGTTTATCAATCTACTGCTAGATTATACTTTTTAAAGCCTAATCTAGATTTTGACTAGGTTAGCCAAATGAATCACTAAAGTTCAATTAACTGCTTCCAAATTGCTAAAACACTTAGCTGTCCAACAGAAGACAATTACTTTGTCAAGTCAACATGAGATGCTTCTTTGGTTATATCATAATTTATACAGAGCCTACAAAAATTCTCATAGTAAATAAATCATTTTATGAGAAAAAAAAGCTGAATTTCACTATTACTAAATCACCAAATATGAAAACAATAAAAGGCAATGTCACTTTTTATTACAGTGTAAAAAAAAGAGTTAGAGGCCGATTCATTAATAGCGCCAGGTAGCGACAGATGAGCGACTGTAGCGTGATTTTTTCAGCGCCAGCCAGTATTCGCTGTGCTTGGCCGGCGTTAGCTTGATGACAGCGACTCAGTCGGTGTGCGGTAATGTTGATTACGGCTGGGGGGTCGCTGTTTCAAAGGTCCAGCGTTGTATGTGAGCGCCTGACAACGAATGGCCAGAGCGAACGGCTAGCTTCATATTCATTAACAAATCACGCTCCGAATGTGCTGTCGCTGTCCATTCCTTGTTTAAACCCCAGAGCGCTGGCGGCGATGTGTATTAACTAGTTTTTAACCCCTAAACAACCATATTTTTGGAATGTAACATTATACATGTGTTTAGAATCATTTTGTAATATGAATACATTAATCTCAGACCTGTTAGATCAATTCTGCACAAATTTGTTTTTACATTTTTTTTTTTTTACTTAAAAATAAATCCTAACATTGCAGAAGTGGTCTCCGAATTTTTGACATTAAAAAAAAAAAAAAAAAAGTTAATACCAATTAATTATGATTAATTATAGATTGCTCCATTGAAATGCATTGGACATCGCCAGGGAGCGACAGCTCATACCTGGCGCTGTGAGGGAGTTTGCAGCGGCGCTCTTCGGTCCAGGCGGCTTCATGATGAATGCCGCGCTAGCCATCGCTCTCGCCGGCGCTAGCCTCATTTTGCTTGATAAATGCGTAATTGTGACCGCCGCCGGGCGTACTTGAGTCGGTAGTCGCCGTTAGCTGCCGCTACCTGGCGCTCGTCAGACACTACCTGGCGCTATCGCTTGATGAATAAGGGCATAAGTAAAGTAAGTTCTCTACTTCTTAGGAGTCAAAAAGTACCACTGGCTTTCATTTTTCGTTTTCCTAGCTGATTTCAGCAGTAGTGTAACTCTCAGGCTTGTTTCTCATAAAGTGATTTTTTTTTAAACTCTGAGGAATTAGAGGCTGATTCCTTCCATCAGGGCTGGATTTGAGCTAACTGTGACCCTGGACAAAACTAAGAGTGGGGCCCCAAATCCCATTTTCACCAAGTGACATCAGCTGCAGTCCACATATGCTTCCTACACAGTACCTCCAATCCAGCCTTTCGTGATCCAGTAAAATTACATTACTTAGGTCCATTCGTCTAACTCTCCCCAGTCAAATAATGTATATAATCACCCCTTTCTCTCTCATTTCCTACAGAGCAAAGTCAAATAATACAAAATAAGTTATAAGTGGGTCAGACGGGGCACCCTTTTAGGCATGGGGCCCTGGGCAATTGCTCAGTTTGCCCTCCTCTAATGCCAGATCTGCCTTCCACCTACTATGGGAATGCCCTAAGTGTGAACATTTCTGGAAACTGGTAGTTAGATATGCAATGAAGTACTTGCAAATTTACATTCCCACTCAACATCCAAGGAATCCTGCATCTGGAGGATAGTAGGAACCCCTGTGCTATCCAAATATAAGCCATAATTAAATCTTTAGCAGCTCAATCATGCAACAGTGGATCAACCGCACCTTTCTCTTTCTTGAACATTTTGAGACCACAAGGGGGGATTTCCCAACACCAAGGAAAATTATATGCCTGATCTTTCGCCGAACTTTTGTGATCCACATTTTGGACAAACTGGTTGGTATCTGAAAAAGGTGTCAGGGACTATCCAGTTCAATTTGACTGATCATCTAACATGCTACATTAGAAGCACAAATTTACTTTATGCAATTCCATAAACACATGGTGGTAAATAGCTGGAAACTCAATTCACTTTTTTTTAGCTCTGGTGCCATTTTTATTATTGTTTATTTAAAAAAGCTCTGTCTTATTCCATAGCGATGTACAGGGTATAATTACAGACAAGGTAACATACCAAATGTTGTGAGAACAGGACACAATAGGAAAGAGGGCCCTGCCCTTGCAAGCTTACAGTCTAAAGAAGGAGTGCACGCATTTTTTGGTCCAGGGGCTGCATCGTCTTAGTGTTTCACTTCAAAGGGCCACAATACAACGGAAGCAGAGAAAACACAGTTTACTACAGGAAAGCTGCAAGGTGAGGTGAGTAGAAGTGGTAAGAGGTGAAGTAGAACAAGGAGAGCAGAGGTGGGTAGAGGTAGGCAGATGTGAGATGGGTAAAGGTGATGTGAGTAAAAGGTTAGCAGAGGTTAGGAGAGGGGAGCAGAGATGAGGTGGGAAGATTTGGGCCGGATGAGTTGGAATAAGGTCAGGTTGGAACAGATGAGGCAAAAAGAGAAAATATGCAGCAGGCAGAGGTTAGAAGAGATGACGCAAGCATAGGTGAGGTGGGAAGAGATGGATAGAGATAGGCAAGGGTGAGGTGAGATGAGGTGATGTGGTCAGAGGTGTGACAGAGGTGATGTGGGATGTGAAGTCGCAAGAAGTAAACAGAGGTGAGGCAGGAAAAGGTAAGTAGAAGTAGAGGTGAGAGGAGCAGAGGAAGAGCTGAGGGGGGCCTCTTTAAGGAATCAGCCAACCCATGCACTGCAGGAAAAGCAATCTCAGCTTTACAAATATTATGAAATATGGGGGTGGGGTGCCAGGGGCCTCAACTGAGGACACTGCGGGCCGCATGTGGCCCCCAGACTGTAGGTTGTGCTCTCTGGTCTAAAGGATAGGGCATAAACTACAGGGTTATATATAAAGAGTGTTGTACAGAATGGGTGCCCCCGGGAGGTATGTGGGAGTCTTTAACAGTCTGTGATTAGTAGGTTGGTACAATTTTTTCCAAGACCCTTTAGATTGTAAAATGGCAAGGACAGGGCCCTCAATCCTATTGTACTCCAATATCAATCTGTGTTTATAGCGTCTGTCCTATAATAATACCCTGTGCATTATAAATATAGATTACGGGTACTTTACAATTTCCACCTTGTAAAGTGCCAAGGAATATGATGGTGCTTTATAAATAAAATAATAACAATAATAACTGTATTAATTAGAAAATGCTGTGCTCCTATTGCATCTAGCAGAGGTCTTTGCTATTTGGCTGTATAGGGCACTCGAATAATATGAGCAGTATTATTTGTGAAGATTATTACTGGATTACCTGACCACCAAGTCTTTTGCTCTGTGAGATAAAGAGAGTACAGTAAAAACAGGTCAGAGCTCTTTATGATATGCAATGGAATGTAATTTCCGGTGGCTGCTAATCCTGCATGGCTTCTTTCATGAGCTCACTATGGGATGTGATGACTGGAGGCAGTGTTTTTTAGAACCAAGGTTGCCAGGTCAACTGTTCACAACACATGTACAACAGTTATTCTGCTGAGCTGTGCATTTGATATACTACAGGGGACTACATAGGTGACTGTTGTAGGACACTCTAGTGGTAGTCACAGTAATGTTAATCGTAATCCAAGTACCGGTCACAGTCACGGTAATTGGAATCCAACAGGTGTATGTCGTGGTCGGCGGATAAACTCACACTTAACTCAGCTCCGTCTTAAAAAGTGTTGTTCCACAAGTAGCACATTCACAGGTTAAAGGGGACCAACCATGTCCTATGGAAGGTTAAATAAAAAAGCCAATATGGCTAATCCATGCAGGAGGTCTCTGTGGCATCCCCGTGGCACCAAAGGACCACCAACCACCTCCCCCGATCCATCCAGAACCAGCGCCACAGGGGCAAGGTCCAAGAAAGCGTGTCCCCAGCCAAGGCAAGCTACACTTGTGGGCACACGTGAACCTTCCTGCACCTTAGTGGTAAGTGGACCTCGATAAATTATTTTTGGGAATGCCCTTAGGTGGGGAACCAGATTCAGATTCTTTAAAGTGGACCAAAACCCAGCAGGATCTGCCCAGGAATCTATTAGATTCCCGGGCCGAGCCATTCCCTCGCCGTGGGACATCCAAAATCGTGATGCCCCGCTGTGTGAAACCCCCCAGGACGCCCGCTGCACTTGAATCCCGGTCCAACGGCGCATGCGCGGGCCACGGCCGCATCTCATGCTTCTCGCTAGCAGGATGCGTGTCCGCGCTGGCCATCTGTGAATGGCCGGCATGGGCGCGCTCCCTGTTACAGGGAAGCGCGAGATGCGGACGCCAGCGCGCTTGGAGCCGCTGAGCTTAGATGTCGCTTAGACGCCCATAGCTCTGCAGCTCTGAGCGCACTGAGTGGAGGAGTAGCCCCGCATGTGCCGTAGGACCGCGGTGAGGTGAATTGGCTGTGGCCATCACGGGGGGGGAGGGTTTCACACATTGGGTCACCCCCGATCAGGGTGCCCTGGGGGAGTGGACCAAAACCCAGGATAGTCAAAATCTCTTATATCTAGCCAGAAGTAACTGTGTCCCTTCTTTTCCCTTGACAGGCATCTGCATCCCTTCTCCCTTCCCAGACCCAAAAAAGAAGACCTCAGTGGATCCCCATTAACTCCCATTCCCTGCATTGCATCTTACCTTCCCTACGCCCCCTTTTCCCCCCAAAAAGCCCATTTAATGACACATTGTGGCGTGGTTTTATACTACTAAAATATGAGTAAACTGGCAAACCTCATCCGACCAGTTACCATCCGGACACAAATGTGCCTAAATATGATCTGCTGGATTGTATTTCAAATAGTACAAATCTAGTATATTCTTCTAGATAGGACGTTTTGGCTGAAGCGTTTAGAACCCTAATGCTGGATTTACATGGGCAGATCAATTGGCTGTTCACTCAGCGAGCAACCGACCATACAAATCTGCTATTGAGCAATTATGTTCAGACGGCAAAGATATGTTGGTCAGTTGGTTCGAATCATGCGATCACTCATGTCGCTCGTTCTGATAGCTAAACACAATCCCCTCGATTCAAAGAGCAAAAGTTAATTGATTTCGTATCGAGAATCGTAAGTTTGGGTGGGTGTTAGTCATTTTTTCCTGTTTTTTTGGCCATTTCCGACTCGCACGAGCCTACGTACGAATGCGTATATGCTCTTACGATCAGCGGAAGTTCGTTCCTAAATTTTAGGATCAAAACGTAAAACTTAGGATCAAATCCTAAAACTTACGATCAAAACGTAAAACTTAGGATAATTGGATGTGTTTAGGTGTGATTCAGAGAAACCTCTAAACGCGTTTTAAAAGAAAGCCACAGCCGACACCTTTTAGCAGCCGGATTGCTGTTCGTGAACAGGTTTTTTGGCTATGTGGAGGAGTCTGCGCGTCTTGTGCTCCAATGAACTGCATGTATCAGCATGGCCGAGGCCATTAATTGTATGGCAATGCATGCCTGATTTAATACATTTCATGTATGCCTTATAAAAGCATTTTAATGTGGACCTTAATTAGTCCTTTGCATGTAAACCTTTATTTTGCAATATATTTGCGTTAATTAAAGAAACTTATGTCCTTTGTTATTTTTTTTTAAATTGATGTACTAGAATAATATTTTTAGATTGCATTTATTGGTGTAGTTGTTTACCTTTGCTTTGTTTAATTATTTAAGCACATCTTTGGTCAGATGCATCACACTTACTGAGGAGAGGAGAGCGGGATAAAGTGCAGGATGTGGGTTACTGCTGTATTTTGGCCCCAGAGCTGGGGGCACGGACAGTCACAAGGCCCTTTCTGTTTGCAGGCTGCCCGAGAATACCTGAGTCGCCATCTTGGCTGTTTCTAGACTCATAACATGCAGAAGTTGCTGGGTGTTTTTTAATATTTGAGAGCAATCTGTATGTAGAGGGTGTGGGTAACCACACACCAAAAATTTAAGTTGTACCATTTGAAGCAAAAATATTAAAATTAAATCAACAAGTAAAAAATGCAAGTTAACTAAAAATTAAACAAAGTAAGATTTTATTATGCAAATGCATTCATTAATGGTTGGTTTCTGCAAAATGAATGAAATAAAGAAAAATAAGACCAAATATTTAGAATGCACTTTAATGAGCTAAGTTTGTAGTGCGCAGCCGCAAGATCAGAAGGATTTACGTCCAGACAAAAAAGGAAAAAGGGCAAAACCAATGTTGCAACCTGAGAAATGAAACGGAAAATTCAGGATGGAAACTGACATAGGTCTGATTCCCGACCTGCCATACGAACGGACGTATATTTTAGGATAGAAACGTATTTGCTTATAGAATCACTCGCAAGTTCATACGAACGCACGAGCGTTCGGGAAAAATAGGATGATCGTGACCCAAATCCAAGCTGTTACATGTTTCTTTGAATCAACCCAATTGTTTCGAGGGCGACTTCTGTTTCCACACTCGATCAACAAGATATTTATGGTCAGCCAAAATGATATGACGGTCATCCAATTAAGCAATTCTTGTTCATCGTTTAATAGCAGCAGCTGTTTCCACTGAGCATTTTTTTTGCTAAATTGCGATCGCTTTAGCGACTTCTTGCTTGATAATCGCTCTGTTTAAATGGGACATAACGGAAAGATCTCATCATTTTTTCAGCCAAAGTCCCCGAACACCATTCTATTACTAGAAAAATATATTTGAACTTGGTGACCAAACAGAAAGTGATTTGTGATATCCACAAAGGTGTGTTCAAGGCAGAAATAAATTGGAAAGACAAAAAATACTCTCCTAAATTACGCCATCATCTAGCCCCCATGTCCCAAGACCTACTGTAAAAAGAGAAATGCAGCGTCCCATCATGCTCAGTGTGTGGGCCTGTCACCAGGCTATCATGTGCACAGATTGACAGAAGCTCGGGTGGCTCATTTGACTAGGAGTTGTCTCTTGCGTGTTGGAGGGCACTGAGACATGTCAGCTGTAGAGCTGTCCCCTATTTGGGGTAAGCCCTCTGACCAATTGGGGACAGTTCCCCTGTGATCCCTCTGACTCATACAGGTCCGCTCTCAGGCTCATACAGCAGCTTGCTGACTCATATGCTGCCCTTTATGAGTCAGGGAGCTACTACTGATGTACATTTAGAGGTAAAAGTATTTTGGCATAAAGTTTGATTTTCCATGCTAGAGACATCAGCTTATTTTTAAATCAGTTCCAGGGCATAGCTTCACCTCTGCTGTTGGTGGATTTGATGCTATGAGCCTTTGAGCCAACTACATTCAATGCATTTGCGTTCATGGCTGCATCATGCATGGGGTAATTCTATGTCACTTCTACAGGGAGCTGCAGTATTGGAGCGGACCAGTCACCTGTCGGTTCGACCCTCCAGTCTAAAAGACTGGGACTGTGCCCTTGTGGCATCCCGATTTATGATGCCCCACTGTGTAAGCCCCCCTAGATCCCCAATCGCTTATGTTTCCGCAGGTCCCTTAAGATAGGCTGTGGCTGCATCTCTGCATGCTCCCATGCCTAGCAATTAAGATGTGACACCCGTGAAAGGAAAGTGGGGATGCAGCTTCCCCCACTCCCTATGCGGACGCTCTGTCTAAACCAATTCTGTGCATTAGCATGCTGTGCCCATGCATGGGACTGTTGATAAGTGGTGTGGATGATCTGGGGGGTTTAACACATTCACTGGGGGTCATCCCAAATTGTTATGGCCCAGGAAAAAGGACCAATCACTGGGATAGTCAGAATTGCTTTTCTAAATCCCCAATTTTGGAAATCAGGGACATAAGATATTCTAGAGGGCTTAATCCCATGGAGAAGTTGAGCTTCTGAACAACATGGGAGCTGTTGCCTTGTGATAACTTGTTTCTGAAATACCCAGTCTCTCAGTCAAAATTGCATGTGTTGTTGGAGCGTGGGAAGGTTAGTTTGTTTCGGGCTTCCTGGTGGGTTTCACACAGCCGGAGAAAATCCAGTTGCTGGACCTGGAATCTTTTAGATTCCATTCTGGCCGCTGGTGGGTTTTTTTCCGCTTTAATTCTCTGTACAAGAGTCTCTTATATCTAGCCAGAAGTAAAAAAGCCATCTGTTGTAATGACTCATTATACTCAGAAAGCTCCTTGAAACATTGTAGCAACTATTTAACTGCTCTGTGCTGTTGCCCATAGAGATACATTATTGCATTACTCCCCACTTGCTGTTGATTTACTATGTGTGCAGTGTGACCAGTCTTTCTGGGACAGACTCTCTGTTTGGTCTGGGCTGTATGCTGCAAAAACTCCAAGCTTTGCTGCTGCCTCCACAGTGACAGCCTGGCTTGTGTGGAGAGACAGAATCACACAGGCACACTGCAGCCTAGCTAGGGATTTTCTTTCATCAGTCCAACCTGATAGAGAAAAATGTTCTTCTAACATTCTATGTGGAAATCTTCCTCTAGCTGGAAGCTTCCAGCTTAGCTGCAGTGTGTCTGTGTGCTGGCAGAGCCCCCTTCCACGCTCATGTGTAAGCATGTAGCAAGATAGGCGCTCCCATGCAGCACTGGAGTCTGCTAAATGTATTCCACAACATCTGCATGGAGATAAGCCCACTCAAACAGCATACACCATTGATCGTCAGAGGAATTTAGAGGAGCAATTTACTTAAATTTTGATACTTTAATAGCACTGTGGATGACTTTAAATCTACCTAAAAAGATGTTGTTAAAACCATGGCCTAATTATCTACAGCTAAAAGAAAAAGTTCAATAAGTCATGCAATTACGTCAAAATTATAAAAAGGGAAGCACAGAACATAAAGAGGTCTTCAATGAGGTTCTCCATAAGAAAAAGCTGGTGGACCCACCACTGTTAACAAGCAGATAATCTTGGCTTTGCTATCCCTTTATGATGTGTGTGGGTGGGTAAATTCTTGTCAGATATTAGAAATACTCAAGCCTCCTAAAATACTCCCAAATGAATTTGCTGATTTGAGTTTCATATGAAAATCATTACAGTAATACTGAACTTGGGAACTCTTAATTCCCTATTCTGCGGAAAAGATTTATACCTTCTAATGTGACCATAACATTTACAATGGCAGAAGACTTGACCTTCCCACAATCTCATTTCAGAAAACAAAACAGACCAGCTATGCTAAAGACACAGTATTTATTTACAGACATATTGAAGGGCCCTGTTCTAGTGTTTGTCAGATATAATGGGTATGGAGTAGGGAAAGCTCTGGATGTGTTGCTGCACAGCCCGACTAGTGCAGACTGCCAAAGATAGAAGAAAATCCTGCTAAGCGAGCAGATTTGGACCTATTTCATCTTCAGTAGTACAGTCAGCACTGGACCTGGTCTTAAAGGAGCCACAGCACTCAACCCTATTACCTTGCAGACAAACCTATGATCTGTCTCTAAATCTGGTTAAAAACAGATGTCTTGGTCCACACACATCTGCAGAAGTTTGCTGAAGCTGCACCACCAAGAGCCAAGGTGCCTCTGTGAGGTGCAGTCCTAACTCTGGACCTGATCACCATGTTCATACATGTTTTAAAGCAGACCAAAGCCCACTCTAAAGGGCTCCAGAGTTTGGAATGCACCACTGTTTAAAACCCCCAGGTTTAAATATATACTCACCTCTAGAATCTATCCCATGGTGCATGGTTGGGCCTTCAGGGTCATCCCGAGCACTCCTCCATCTGTCCATTCATATATGAGTGGCATGCAGCGGAGGGGAGCGGTCAGTGGGAGACATAGACCAAACAATGCTTTATCTTCAGAATACATTGCCAGGCATTAAAGCCACTGAGTGAAACCCCCAAGATCACCCACAAAAATCACCCTTCTCAGGGCTCCAACAGCGCTGGTGATTAGTACACTTTAATGTTGTTTGACAACTGCACTGATATCTTTAATAGTCATATGTTAAGATGGGAGGAAATAGTAGGTGAAACCATTGGGCGCAGGCAAAAGTAGTGACTGTATCAGGGCCCCATCATCATGTTGATTTCCCACCATATTTGTCAGATTTGTGCTCATATGGTATCATGTACAGAAAAAAGCACCATCTGTTTCTGCTGTTTCAGTCTACTTGTATCCATTTCAGTTAATACAATAGGAAAAAGGTTACTGTATGAGCCATGATGGGGCTCCATTTAGTGTTCCTGTCCAATTTAGAAAAACCTCTGCCAGCTGATAGCAGAGAACATGTCTGTGCACACTACTAAGGCCAACATACAGTACACAGTGTTTTCCATCCAGAAACAGATGGCAGCGCTCCTCTATTACAGATTTACAATAAATGAAGGTGGGTATAAGAAAGAAACTTGTTCTAGAAGAAGGGCTATCTGTCTGAATGGGGTGTGTGTGTGGGGGGTGGGGGGGGGCTTTTGGAAGCTGTAACTTTGTACTGATGGAAAAACCACAGTAGTCTAACATGGGTTCTCAGGGGAATTTGTCAAGTTTGCTCAAATCATAACTGGGAACACTTCCAGCTAAGTCCAAGAGAAAAGTCTCTTCTGGCTGCCAGATCCCAGCGTCCCACTGTTCATTGCTCAACAAGGCAACTGTTTCCCAAGTTAATTAGGGAGATTCTTAGTTTTTTTCTTCGCAGTGAAGAAGTCCTGACCTTTGCGTTCCTGCCGCCACTCCTCTCCTAGTCAATCCTTTGAGGCATTTTAAGAAAACTGTTCATACAGAGAAGAAAAAAAGCAACATCAATTTTTCCAGCTGAAGGAACATGGCCTTTCTGTTGTTCTAGAATAATTATGCCTTTATAGAGATCAGTGAAGCAAAGGTGTAATGATGAAATGTAGTAAGCTTCAGCAACCTAGGACAAGGGGCTTTCCTAGTGACTCATGAGGACGGTGTTCTTTCACTTTATTTATCAAGGTTGCCAAAAATGAAACAGTGATACTGTTGTCCCACTTATAAGAAACCATGTGTCCTGTTTTCAAGGACAAGAACAACTGTATATGACATCCAGCCAGACTTCTTCTTTGCTTCTAGCTTTAGAAACATGAAAAAGAGGGCTGCTGAGCAAGGATGACTGCTGAGCAAGAATAATAATACTTGGGGCAGTGCTCATTCTGGAGCCAGAAAACAGGATTTTACCAACCACTGGCCATCCCATGACCATCCTGCACCATCATTGCTGAACCCCACCCTACCACACCCACTGTGCTTCCTGGACAGTCAACAAGTGTGCTCCATAGTTGTGGCTATAGTATTGCAGGGACAAATCATGGGCAGAGGTGGTATGTTCACCCAGGTTTCTCCAAATATATTGATTATACTCCCAAATCTGATTGTGATACTGTTTCGGGTATTTTGATCTATTAGCAGAGCCGAGGGAGAGGCAGTCGAGAAAGTGAGTCAAAGAACAAAGCAAAATGTATTCAAGACAAATACCGCTAAATTCAGCTGCCTTGACTTAAACCGGACCAAAAGCCTGGCACATTTGGAAAAGAAAGGTAGCCACCATTTTGGAGCTTCCTCACCCAGCATCTCAGCCATGCTGCTACTTGGACTAAACTGACATATATGGCATTGCACAGTAATAGGAAGCACAGCAGCACTTCCTGTTTGCAGGTGGCCTGCAAATGCATGAGCCGCCATTTTTTTCTAAAATTTGCTACAGCAGGAGTTAGAAAAAGGTAAATTGCCCTGGGGAGGATGCATATGAGCACTGTTTCTTGTGTTAGTCTGGTTTAAGTCATTTTTGACTGTTGGTCTGCTTTAATACTAAAGATTATCTTGTGGGAGGGCTTCCCCCAACCCAAAGGGGTGGTTCATCCACTGTCACATTATATACATTTTAGGTGAGATGTAACAGTTAAAACAATATAAAATAAGCAAATAAATAATTTATTAATGCAGATCTGCATGTTAAACCACATGGGACAAATGAGAACAAAGACGTATAGGGGTACTCAGTTGGGAGATATGGAGTTGGGTATGGGCCCCCACAGTCATGAAGCTAAGGCTGTAGCATCGGGGCAGAAGGTAGGTTGAGGCGTCTTGGCAGGGGGTGCACAGTGAGGTTAGGTACAGCGGGGGCCGGTGGTGAGACAAGGGAGGCAAGTAATGGATGGGGGTTTTTGAAGCAGAAATGTAGTCGGCCCTAAAGGAAACGAAGAAGAAAAAAACATCAGCTTTTCCAATTGAAGGAACATGGGCTTTCTGTTGTTTTAGAATAGTTATGTCTTTTAGAGATCAGTGAAGCAAAGGTGTAATGATGAAGTCATGAGAAGGGTGTGAACCTAGCATATCTGCTGCCTGAGGCGAATGACACCCCCCGGGCATGCCACAGGGCCACAGCCATTGAGCCACAAAAGCTGGAATGTAAAAAAAACACAGCACACAGCGGTTCCCCGCAATTTCTTCTGAACCACTAATGGGATAAGAAATAATGAGCAGAACAAAACAAGCCCAGCAATTGCTGACCCCCCCCCCCCTGCACTGCTGACCCAGATGGCTGCCTCACATGTCTCATTAAAGGTGCACCCCTGATAGCCAAAAATGAAACAGTGAGACCATTGTCCCACTTAAAAGAAACCATGGGCCCTGTTTTCAAAGACAAGAACAACTGTATATTATAAATAAAGGGAAGCTGGGAGATATGGAGGTGGGTATGCCCCCCCCCCCCCCCCACAGTCATTATGCTAAGGCTATAGCACTGGGGCAGAATATAGGCTGAGGTGTCTTGGCAGGGGGTGTACAATACAGCCCACTGGAAAAAAATGTTTACAGAGCTAAATTTGTCAGGTGAGTATACTGGGAGATAGCAGGAGATCCTCACGGGATTGGCAACAAAGTGAGTATACAAGTAGATCCCCGGAGGAATACACACAGCGTGGCATTCCAATTCAGGAAGCCCAGAAAAAGGGAGACCACAGGCCCTAGAGTATTATAGACTAAAGGCCATTGGTTGCTCCTCTTTAATGTGAAAATATAAATGTGTTTATCCTGTGCTGCACCACCTGGCAACTTTAGGTATAGGGAAAGTATTCAACATTGTGAATTGGAGTGGAAGTGGGAGAGAGCAGAGGCAAACATACCATAGAGGCAGGAGAAGCAGCTGTTACTGGGCCCATGGCAGAAGGGGGTCCCAGGCTACAGGATCATGTGTGGAGTATCACTGTGGGCTTTGGGTGCTCCTCGGAGCAGGAGATCATTAGCAATGAGGAGTTTCATGACCTGTCTTGGAAGCTTAGGGTGGCTGCAGGTCTCTGTCCCTCCATTTTGGGCCAGGTTTTAGACCATTTAAAACCTATGTACGCCCCTGGGCAAATGGATCTATTAGTGCCCCCCTTACCATTGGCTGCTAATGGATACATGTGGAGAGGGTGAATTTAATTTTTATTCTCATTTGGGGGTGATTTTTATTGATACAAACCATAAACCTTTGATGGCAAAGGCAGTAAACAGCATCACAAGCTAAAAAAAGTGGTGACAACTTTGGTTACACTCAAACCAGCTCATTATCTACTTTTCATTTGTTGACCTGTCCTAAAACCAATAAAAGCCTATATATAATGTACTACATTCTTGCTCATTAAATTCTTCAAAAATGTATAGCATCCAACATCCTCTTGTTGTTATGGGGCCTGTCATGAGAAAGTTAGGCCGCCATACTCTATTGCCCTTATTTAACAAGGGATAGCGACAGGTAGCGACTGGTGAGTGGCCGGTAATGACGGGCACTGCCACGAGAACGCCGACTCCCCACCACAATCACACATTTATCAAGGCAATCCTGCTTAGCGACTGAGATAGTGCCAGATAGCCACTCATTCATCATTATTCCAGCCTCAGCCCACAGCGCCAGCGTCCGACCTTGAACAGCGACAGGTATGACCTCTCGCTACCTGGCGCTCTCCAATGCATTTCAATGGAACAATCTTTAAAGTGGACCAACACCCAGGATTTTGACTATCCTGAGTGTTGGTCCACTTAGGTGCCCCGCTGTCTGAAACCCCCCCGATCGCCGCAAAAACTCACCTCTCCCCGCTCCCACGTGACCTCGCCCGGCCAATGACAGCGCTCAGAGCAGCTCTGGTATGCGCGTCCAAAGCCGCTTGGACGCGCATACCAGAGCACTGTCATTGGCTGCGTCTCTCGCTTCCCTCTAACAGGGAGCGCGCCTGCGCCGGCCATTCACAAAACGGCCGGCGCGGGAGCGTGCCCTGCTAGAGGGAAGCGAGAGACGCGGCCGCGTCTCGCGCATGCGCCGTTGGATCGCCGGTAAGGTGAGGATTGTGGGCCTCCTGGGGGGTTCCTCCCCGCGGGACATCCCGATTTCGGATGCCCCGCGGGGAGGGATCTGATCGGTCCGGGAATCTTATAGATTTCCGGGCCGATCCCCCCTGGGTGTTGGTCCACTTTAAATATTCATAATTAATTGTTATTAATTTTTTTTTTTTTTTTTTTAAATGTGAAAAATTCTGTGACCACTTCTGCCATTTTAAATAATTTTTTTAAGGTAAAAAAAAAAAAAATGTACAGAATTGATATTACAGGTCTGATATTAATGTATTCATATTACAAAATTATTTTAAAAACTTGTTTTTTTTGGTTTCCAAAATTTTGGTTGTCTGGGGGTTAAAAAACTACTTTTAACCCATCGCCACCAGCGCTCTGGGGTTTAAACATGCATTTTACAGCGCAAGAATTTTTTGAGCTTGATTTGTTAATGAATATGGTGGAAGCCGGTCGCTCTGACCAGTCGCTATCATGCGCTCCCATACAGCGCGGAACCTGTCAAATAGCGACTCCTCACCCAATATTCAACATTACGGCAAACCGACTGAGTCGCTATCAACTACCGTACAACGGCCAAGCACAGCGACTACTAGCGGCTACCTGCCGCTGTTAATGAATCGGCCTCCCCGAATTGGAAATGGCATATAGCTGTGTGCTTGTAGAGAGGCGCGTGTGTAGCTAGTAGCAGGTGCTGTGCGGGCTTGTGCAGCAGGTGTATTCGCAGCTTCAGGGCAGGTATGCGATACGTGTGCCGGTTACACCCATGTCTTCTTTCTTCCGCTTTCTGCCATAACCTACCATGACCTTTTAGTAGAATATCACTCCCTGAAGGAGTGTAGCCTAAGACAACACATTTTTACTGATTCATACTGACAGCTATCTCATTTGCCACTTGTAGTAATTATAGTGATTATAGTGAAAAAAGCAGTTCAACTGACAGTACAATTATGTTACAACCTTTTATAGAAATCAAATTAAAGGAATGTTCAGTAGACGGTAAGGCCATGCCCAGTGCTCAGTGAGGGAAGGAAAAAAATCTGCCCCCTCCTCACACATTCTGTGGTGCTGCTCCATACAGGTATTCAGCTGGCAGTGCCCCCACTCCATGAATGAGACCAATATTAGTGATGAGGGCTCTGTCTTATGGCCTACATTCAGGGCCGGATTATGAGGAGGACGCAAGGGGCGCGTTCCATGGGCCCTCCACCGCTTGCCCTGAAAAGAGGGCCTCCACCAACCTTTGGGTTATGTTCTGGTCCAGGAGGCTTTTCAGCCTTTGGTTCAACGTCTGTGGGGCCGGAACAAGCTAATGGCGGCACTGGGATCCATCCGCGCACCTGGGCAAGCCTAATTTTGTTTTTGCAAACCTGCAGCCAAAGCAGCCACAGGGCAGGACGGAGAGTCTAGAGCAGGAAAGCCGCACTCAGCAACACTACAGGAATGGGTGGGTGGGTGCAGAGCTGTCAATCGGTGGCCGCTTACAACACTTTAGCCACCAAGCACAGCCGCTGGCAGCTCAATGCTGGGCAACTTCCCCCAGAATGGCAAAGCAGGAGTTCCCAAGCAGCACGCACCCACACAACGGTGGCACAAGGGACTCAATCTGACGTTCCAGTAAGTGGGCGGGTGCCAGACAACTACCATTCAGTTACTTGGCTGAACTATTATTTTAAAGAAAAAAATCTGTATCTGGGACCTCCACCAGATTTTGTGCCTAGAGGCCTTCACCACACTTTATCTGGCCCTGCCTAAACTACTAACAGTGGCCCTGACCCATCTGCAGAACATGGGATGGCTGGCATAAAGGTACCCCCAATGGCCTTGCTCATCCTCCCCTAAAAAGCCCTGGCTGCTATTCATTTACTTTAGCTCAGCTTTTCTGCATCCACTATCTGGGTTTGCCGGGCAGCTGCTGAATCGATGCTTGGGGCCATTGGGATGTTGATGGAGCTGCTGCACATGGTAACGCCACCTAGGAGGGTTGATGGAGTGCCCAATATACCAATTCTGCAAAATATTTGGCACATTTTTTTAATGGACTGGTGTCATTTGGTCTGGGTGCGATCAAGGGAGGAGGGGTGCCATCTTTTCAGCTTAGGCTCAGCTTTTTGGGGGAGGTAAGTGTGGCTCATTGGAGGCATTGTGTTTGGATCTGGAAAGAGATTTATAATTTATATTTTAGGATTGGGGGGTTCTCCGAGCCTTTCTGTGCGGGTTATAATGCAGTATTGCACAGGACACCTTTCAAGGTAAGGTCGACCCTGCCTAAAGGAGTCCTATTGCCTGCTTGGCATCCCTGGCCTGAAGATGCCTGAAGAGAATTTCATACTTCTACATATTTACCTGCTACCTGCATTTAATTAGAGTAGAGTAGAGGCAGCATTATAATAGAAATGATCGGTGATATAATTGTACAGAGATGGTAGAGGCAGCATTATAATATAAAGTAACGGTAATATAATTGTACAGAGATGATAGAGGCAGCATTATAATAAAAATGCTCGGTAATATACCGTATATACTCGAGTATAAGCCGAGTTTTTCAGCCCACTTTTTGGGCTGAAAAAAGCCACCTCGGCTTATACTCGAGTCAGTGGACAACGGAGGAGAAAAAGGGGCGGGGCCGGATTACCTTATGGGCGGATGGATGGGCGGATGCGTTCCCTGTAAGGTAGCGGTTCGCGACCCCAGCGGGGGTCAGGCTGAGAAGGTTGCAGGGAGACCCAGGCGGAGGTGCGAGGCCGCGGCCGCACGCGCACGCACACCACAGAATCTAAGGTGCGCGCGCACGGCCGCGCAGCCCCTGTCAGACGGTAGATGGGGCTGCGCGCGCACCTTAGATTCTGTGGTGTGCGCGCGCGCACGGCCGCGCAGCCCCATCTGCCGTCTGACAGTCTGCGGAGCCAATGAGCGCGAGGAGCGCAGGAGCGCGAAGAGCGACCCCCCCCCCCTGAAAACCTCTTCAGGTCAGGAGCACTCGTGAGGATTTCTGGTGTCCAGCATCCAGGAGGTACCATATTTTAAATATTAAACATACCGTATGCAAATGGGATAGGTGGGTGTGCATAGTATGCATAGCACCAGCAAAAAGTCAGCTCTGCTACTGATGGCGGCCTCACTTGGGCTATCTTATATGTTACCCACACCCTGTACATATAGATTGTCCACATTAAAAATCATCCTACCTGCATCTACTGCATGTTATGAGCCTTTAAACATCCAAGATGGCGGCTCATGGAGCATCAGGCAGGCTGCAAACAAGAAGTGCTTCCTGACTGTGCTGCTCTGCATTCTGGGACTGCTGACCTTTACCTGACCCCAGCTCTGCTCTGTCTGAGCAAAGTACAGCTATAACCCGCCCGGTAGCTGAAATTTACCGGTAGCTGCTGCATTTCCCACCCTAGGCTTATACTCGAGTCAATAACTTTTCCATTTTTTTTGTGGTAAAATTAGGTGCCTCGGCTTATATTCGGGTCGGCCTATACTCGAGTATATACAGTAATAGTACAGAGTTGACGGAGGCAGCATTATATAGGCTCGGTAACATTGTACACATTACAATGTAAGGCTATGCACATGGGAAGGAGAAATCTGTGTCATGATTACACACTAACTAAACAAACACTTGGTAAAACAACAATGGAAAAGGACCTAGGGGTTTTAGTTGACAATAAGCTGAACTGTAGTAATCAATGCCAGGCAGCTGCTGCCAAAGCAAATCGGATCGTGGGGTGCATCAGGAGGGGCATAGGTGCTCATGACCAGAGCATCATTTTACCCCTGTACAAGTCACTGGTCAGACCCCATATGGAATACTGTGTACAGTTCTGGGCACCTGTGCTTAAAGTGGACCAACACCCAGGATTTTGACTATCCTGGGTTTTGGTCCACTTCGGCGGGGCACCCCGATCGGGGGTGCCCCGCTGTGTGAAACCCCCCAGAAACCCCAAAAAACTCACCTCTCAACGCTCCCACGTGAGCGCCGCAGCCAATCCCCGCCAACGTCCAGGCGGGGATCAGGAACGTCCAGGCCGCTTCCGCCGCCGCCGCCTCCCGCGCGTCACTCTCGGCGCGCGCGCGCCCCCGCCGGCCATTCACAGAGGGCCGGCGCGGGCGCGCGCACGTCTGGAGGGGTGCGCGGGAGGCGGCGGCGGCGGAAGCGGCGGCGGATCAGGTAAGGTGTTTTTGGGGTTTCTGGGGGGTTTCACCCCGCGGGACATCCCGATCTCGGATGTCCCGCGGGGTGGGGGGTGATCGGCCCGGGAATCTTATAGATTTCCGGGCCGATCACCCCTGGGTGTTGGTCCACTTTAAGAAGGACATATCAGAACTGGAGCGCGTTCAAAGAAGGGCAACAAAGTTAATAAAAGGAGTTTGGGGGCTAGAGTACCAGGAAAGATTGTCCAAGTTAGGCTTATCTAGTCTAGAAAAAAGACAATTGAAGGGTGATCTAATAACTATGTATAAATATATTCGGGGTCAATACAAGGATCTGTCCCACAATCTATTTATACCCCGGAGTGTAACCATAACCCGGGGGCATCCACTAAGATTAGAGGAAAGGTGCTTTCGCCACCGACATAGGAGGGGATTCTTCTCTGTAAGAGCAGTGCGACTATGGAACTCGCTGCCAGAGGAGGTACCGGTAGTAATGATGGATACAGTAAAAACGTTCAAAAGTGGCCTTGATGCCTTCCTGGCATGTAATAACATTTCCAGCTATGGCTACTAGACCACTGGAAGGAGGTAAACAGGCTGAACTGGATGGACTAAAGTCTTTATTCAGCCTTACATACTATGAGGCCGATTCATTAATAGCGCCAGGTAGCGACAGATGAGCGACTGTAGCGTGATTTTTTCAGCGCCAGCCAGTATTCGCTGTGCTTGGCCGGCATTAGCTTGATGACAGCGACTCAGTCGGTGTGCGGTAATGTTGAATACGGGCTGGGGGGTCGCTGTTTCACAGGTCCAGCGTTGTATGTGAGCGCCTGACAATGAATGGCCAGAGCGAACGGCTAGCTTCATATTCATCAACAAATCACGCTCCGAATGTGCTGTCGCTGTCCATTCCTTGTTTAAACCCCAGAGCGCTGGCGGCGATGTGTATTAACTAGTTTTTAACCCCTAAACAACCATATTTTGTGAATGTAACATTATACATGTTTTTAGAATCATTTTGTAATATGAATACATTAATCTCAGACCTGTTAGATCAATTCTGCACATATTTTTTTTTAATTTTTTTTTTTACTTAAAAATAAATCCTAACATTGCAGAAGTGGTCTCCGTTTTGACATTAAAAAATTAAAAAAAAAATTAATACCAATTAATTATGAATAATTATAGATTGCTCCATTGAAATGCATTGGACATCGCCAGGGAGCGACAGCTCATACCTGGCGCTGTGAGGGAATTTGCAGCGGCGCTGTTCGGTCCAGGCGGCTTCATGATGAATGCCGCGCTAGCCGTCGCTCTCGCCGGCGCTAGCCTCATTTTGCTTGATAAATGCGTCATTGTGACCGCCGCCGGGCGTACTTGAGTCGGTAGTCGCCGTTAGCTGCCGCTACCTGGCGCTCGTCAGACACTACCTGGCGCTATCGCTTGATGAATAAGGGCATATGTTACTATGTTACAAGCTGTGTGGTCTGTCATACAATGAGTTTGCTGCCATTATACAATCACATTGTAGGGTGTAGGGACGATATTATAATATAAAGGATCAGTAATATAACTGTACAGAGATGGTACAATCACATATCAGGGTGTGTGGACAGCATTATAATATAAAGTATCGGTAATATAATTGTACAGAGATGATAGAGGCAGCATTATAATAGAAATGCTCGGTAATATAATAGTACAGAGATGACGGAGGCAGCATTATATAGGCTCGGTAACATGGTACACATTACATGCTTTGTGGTACGTAAGACAATGATCGCTAGGAGTGTGCTGCCATTATACAATCACATTGTAGGGTGTAGGGACGATATTATAATATAAAGGATCAGTAATATAACTGTACAGAGATGGTACAATCACATATCAGGGTGTGTAGACAGCATTATAATACAAAGTATCAGTAATATAATTGTACAGAGATGAGGAGGCAGCATTATATAGGCTCGGTAACATTGTACACATTACAAGCTGTGTGGTCTGTAATACAATGATCGCTAGGAGTGTGCTGCCATTATACAATCACATTGCCTCCCGGGGACATCAGTGTCCGGCACTCGCTCTCGGTTAGAGCCCGGGGTGGGGTGAGGTGGGCGTGGCTGGCCCGGGCACACCCAGCTCTGTATGTCGCCAGGTGGCACAGGGCCCGCCCCCCGAGGTCCGCTATAGCCAGTCAGGTGCGGCCCGTGCAGGGGAACTTCCCGCCCCTTGGCTCGTGGTATATAAACGCGGCGGGCCAAGCACCGGGCACACCGTCGCCTCTTTCCCTATAGCCGCACAGTGTGACCTGCACAGTCCGCCGCCAGCATGTCCATCAAAATGAGCAAAGTGACGTACCGCACCTCCAGCAGCAGCTCCGCCGTGCCCCGCTCCGGAGGCTTCAGTAGTTACTCGTACAGCGGGGGCCCGGTGGGCGCCTCCAGGGCCAGCACTGCCTCCTTCAGTCTGGGCTCCAGCTACGGCGGCGGCGCCCGCTTCGGCAGCGGCTACAGGTCCGCTTATGGCGGCGGCGTGGGCGCCGGGGGCTCCGCGGGCATCACCGCAGTCAGCGTCAACCAGAGCCTGCTGGCGCCCCTCAACCTGGCGATCGACCCCAGCATCCAGCAGGTGCGCACCCAGGAGAAGGAGCAGATCAAGACCCTCAACAACAAGTTCGCCTCCTTCATCGACAAGGTGAGTGGCGACTCCATATGCCATCGCGTCTCACACCTCTCAGGAGACACCTCCGAGCTCGCTGCGCTCCCTGCTGGCCTGTCTGCTCATTGCCGGGGACCCCGTGCCGCTCCGCTGCTGCTTACACTGGGGGGAGGGGGGGGGGGATGCTGCTTACACTGGGGGGATGCTGCTGTTACACTGGGGGGTGGGGGGGTGCTGTTGCTGCTTACACTGAGGGGGGATGCTGCTTACACTGGGGGGATCCTGCTGCTTACACTGGGGGATACTGCTGCTTACACTGGGGGGATACTGCTGCTTACAGGGGGGGATACTGCTGCTTACACGGGGGGGGGGGGGATGCTGCTTACACTGGGGGGGGTGCTGCTGCTTACACTGGGGGGGGATGCTGCTGCTTACACTGGGGGGGGGATGCTGCTGCTTACACTGGGGGGGGGATGCTGCTGCTTACACTGGGGGGGATGCTGCTTACAGTGGGGGGATACTGGTGCTTACACTGGGGGGGGGATGCTGCTTTTTACACTGGGGGGATGCTTCTTACACTGGGGGGGGGATGCTGCTTACAGTGGGGGGATACTGGTGCTTACACGGGGGGGGGGGATGCTGCTGCTGGCCACACAGCTTACAATCTGATTGTCCTATAGGAGCTCTTACCATCTAAACACTCTGATGATGAATCAAATAGATTGTTCAGTTGGGGCTCTACCACAAAGCTAGTAAAATTTAATGAAGCTTGTAAGGTATGTGGCCAGCATTAGTTTACAGCTATACTATAGATAGAGACTGTAAGCTGGGTGATCAGATTCAAGGGCTCCATATGTGATGTATAGTAAAAACCCCGGCTACACATACATCAATCTTTAAAGTTGACCAGATAGTTTGACTATCCCAGGTTTTGGTCCTTACCCCCGGGGCACTACGATCCAGCACAAGTGAGTATGTGACCAGGGTTTAACTTCTCATTCATTCATTTTTTTTTTTTAAGATGTGAGAACCCTTTATTCCATTAATTGGTTTTTCGTCCATTTGCTTTTCATTCAAAAAGTTTAATTTCATTTAGAAACCATTCATTAGAATTGTGTGGCCACAATAGAGGATGATCTCATTCCAATTTACGTTTGATAATGTTGGCATACTTTATCATTGGAAGTGACATATGTTACAATATGATCTTCCTATGGAGCATTTATCCAGGCTTGTGCTGGGGCTTGGTAAGCTTGGCCAGTTTGCCTCTGGTAGCGGGGACTGGCTATGAAATCTACTTGTCGTGGTCAATAGTTTAGGTTACGTGTCTGTTTTTCCCAGGGGGTGGGGCAGTTGTGTGTTCATTATTCTGTACATGGTGGGGCAGATTTATATTGGATGGGGGCAAAGCTACTACAGTATTTCTTACCCCATCTTTAAAAAAAATCTCCCTTTAGGGACTTGGCTGATCTTTGCCTTCCAGAGACAAGTAAGAGGCGCATCCTAGCTAACCCAGTCTTTTTACAAATCCCACTCATAAGAAGTTCATGTGATAAAATCATTCATCATCAGCATTTCAGATACATACAAGAATTAGAGGTTAGCGGTGTCATTAGTGAATTAAAAATAAACATCTGTATATAATTATGCATTTATTGATGCTGATCTATACATGAATAAGGGACAGTGAGGACAACAGTGGGGCGGAGGTTGAAAAGAGGGACAGCTGTGGTATCTGTTACTGGGGACAAATCCGAAATCCTGGCTGTGGTTTTTGGGCTGTTTCCAGGGGTGGGGCAGTTGTGTGTTCATTATTCTGTACACGGTGGGGCAGATTTATATTGGATGGGGGCAAAGCTACTACAGCATTTCTTACCCCATCTTTAAAAAAAATCTCCCTTTAGGGACTTGGCTGATCTTTGCCTTCCAGAGACAAGTAAGAGGCGCATCCTAGCTAACGATGTCTTTTTACAATTCCCACTCATAAGAAGTTCATGTGCTAAAATCATTCATCATCAGTATTCCAGATACATACAAGAATAAGGTTAGCGGTGTCATTAGTGAATTAAAAATAAACATCTGTATATAATTATGCATTTATTGATGCTGATCTATACATGAATGAGGGACAGTGAGGACAACATTGGGCAGAGGTTGAAAAGAGGGACAGCTGTGGTATCTGTTACTGGGGACAAATCCGAAATCCTGGCTGTGGTTTTTGGGCTGTTTCCAGGGGTGGGGCAGTTGTGTGTTCATTATTCTGTACATGGTGGGGCAGATTTATATTGGATGGGGGCAAAGCTACTACAGCATTTCTTACCCCATCTTTAAAAAAAATCTCCCTTTAGGGACTTGGCTGATCTTTGCCTTCCAGAGACAAGTAAGAGGCGCATCCTAGCTAACGATGTCTTTTTACAATTCCCACTCATAAGAAGTTCATGTGCTAAAATCATTCATCATCAGTATTCCAGATACATACAAGAATAAGGTTAGCGGTGTCATTAGTGAATTAAAAATAAACATCTGTATATAATTATGCATTTATTGATGCTGATCTATACATGAATGAGGGACAGTGAGGACAACATTGGGCAGAGGTTGAAAAGAGGGACAGCTGTGGTATCTGTTACTGGAGACAAATCCGAAATCCTGGCTGTGGATCTTGGGCTGTTTGCTGTGTTACAAACACTCCTGCCTATGTACCGTCAGAATCTCTAGCAGGTTTCCCCCCCCCCCCCCAAGTTGTATGGGTGTCTATAGATGTATGTACCTACCTTAATTCATAATAGCCTGCTCAATATTGTGCCCCGCCCACACATCCCAAGCTTCATGCTGTCCACTGACCCCCCAGTCAGAGAATGTCTACTCATAAATGGTCACACTTATCCTGGTGTGATGTGTAGGGAAACTGTTTCCTGAAATGGACTGTGCCCCATGAGGGCCTGGATCTACTACAGCCCCTCCTACCAAACCAGCTGTCAGGCAAGAATCCTTAAAGCTAACCCCAGTAGTCATAGGACTATAGAAGCAATTGTGTAAAATCTTACATCTTAAAGAGGAACAAAACCCAATGATTTTGATTATATCTGGTTTTGTTCCATGGGCAACTTTGGGATGTTTCATGGGCAGCTTTGGGATGCCCCACTGTGTAAAACCCCCTACATCATCCATAATACCTCACCTCTTCCCAATCCAATGGTGCATACGTGGGCTCTTGTCCAATCAGAGCTGTTTCCGTGACTATGTCATTTAGCAAACTGCTCCTTTGCCTCAATGGGAAGCACAAGCAGGGGCATCCCCCTGTCCCATCTAAATGGCTTGGGTGGGAGCATGCACCCACAGCCTGGAGATGCAGGAGATGCACCCTCTTGTGCTTGAGGGGGCCATTTGCAGAATAACATAGTCATGGCAAAGGGCTCTGATTGGATGGGAACCCCTGCATGCGGTGTTGGACTGAGAAGAGGTGAGTTATTATGCACGATATGGGGGGGTTTCACACAGCTGGGTCTCCCAAAGTGTGAAGGTCAGTGGCTGGCCCTGGATCTTTTAGATTCCAGAGCTGGACGCTCAGGGTTTTGTTCTGCTTTAATAAATCAATCATATATTTGTCATCTTGCCATGTTACGGTGACAGCACTGCTCCTTATGAGACAGATGCCTCTACCAGCGAGCAGTATATCCTACGTGTCTGTAAACTGTCCCTTGGCTGTAAAGCTAATGGTGGTGCGCCTGCTTTCTGGTTATTCATTACATTTCAGTTACGGAGATTATGAGGAGCTGAGTAATGGCTGGAATATGAGGATGACGTTTATGCAAAGTAACATGCAGGATAAAGGGATTCCATAGGGGTCCCCCCCATTGAGCAGGTGTTACAATAGGGCATTGGGGAGAGGGCTATTACATATATATATAGTGTATGTATAGTGCAGGATTTCACCACATACACATTTTCCAGGCTACGGTCACTCCCCTCACTTGATAAGCCTGTGAAGGTTCTCATTCTCCCAGCTCGATGCTGTGCTTTACTCCTGCAGACAGATAGGTGCGCATTCCTCACAAGCTGACTTTCCGGGAGAGCAGGATCTGAAAACGTGACGGTGGCACCCTGTGCTATGTTGGCCTTGCTGAGTATTGCTGTGTGCTCTTTATAAAACTCTTTCCATGGTAGCAACACAATAGCAGATTACTTACCTACTGCCACAGAGGACTCTGTGACCCACATGCCACAGTGTGTCCACACTCCAGAGTCCATAGCAAATTAAAGTGGACATTCATTCTGAATAAGAGCCTATCTTATATGTTTCCCACACCCTGTACATACAGATTGCTCACATTAAAAATCATCCTACCTGCATCTACTGCATGTTATGAGCCTTTAAATATCCAAGATGGCGGCTCATGGAACATCAGGCAGCCTGCAAACAGGAAGTGCCTCTTGACTGTGCTGCTCTGCATTCTTGGATTGCTGACCATTTCCTGACCCCAGCTCTGCTCTGTCTGAGCAAAGCACAGCTATAACCTGCCCCCCTGTATTTTATCCCACTCTCCTCTCCTTAGTATGTAATGCTTCTGAGTCAAGATGGTGGCGCCCGTATCTTAAAGTGGACCAACACCCGATGCTGATCAGCCCGGGAATCTATAAGATTCCCGGGCCGATCAGCATCGGGCCTGCGGGGCACCTACTATGAAACCTACTCATGGCTGTCCTCAGTACATTATGAAGGCTATGTCACTCTGTGACCTATACGGTCAGAACCTGGGCCCACAGCAGTCATAACTGAGCCCATTGATCTCTGGGGTCCTTTTGCCACCTCTGTACCCCCTAATGTTCCATTTTTGCCAGTTTGGATTTCCTACCACCCCTTAGACTAAATGTGGCAGCAGTTTTAGTAATCATAGATGGGAAGTTGACATCATGACTCTCCTGATCTCAGCTGCCTATTGGCCCGTTTCCTGGTGACATGTGTTGGCGGCTATTCCCTGCTGTAGGAGTCCGGGAGGAGGGGGCACCCATTCATTTATGATGCCACATATTGGAATAGGTGGGGAGTGGTAGTACACACTTCCTGATCTCAGCTGCCTATTGGCCCGTTTCCTGGTGACATGTGTAGGGCGTTGGCGCCTATTCCCCGCTGTAGGAGTCCGGGAGGAGGGGGCACCCATTCATTTATGATGCCACATATTGGAATAGGTGGGGAGTGGTAGTACACACTTCCTGATCTCAGCTGCCTATTGGCCCGTTTCCTGGTAACATGTGTTGTGCGTTGGCGCCTATTCCCTGCTGTAGGAGTCCGGGAGGAGGGGGCACCCATTCATTTATGATGCCACATATTGGAATAGGTGGGGAGTGGTAGTACACACTTCCTGATCTCAGCTGCCTATTGGCCCGTTTCCTGGTGACATGTGTAGGGCGTTGGCGCCTATTCCCCGCTGTAGGAGTCCGGGAGGAGGGGGCACCCATTCATTTATGATGCCACATATTGGAATAGGTGGGGAGTGGTAGTACACACTTCCTGATCTCAGCTGCCTATTGGCCCGTTTCCTGGTAACATGTGTTGGGCTTTGGCGCCTATTCCCCGCTGTAGGAGTCCGGGAGGAGGGGGGCACCCATTCATTTATGATGCCACATATTGGAATGGGTGGGGAGTGGTAGTACACACTTCTTCTGAAAGGGGCAAAGTACACTAACAGCCATGCAACCTCGCCCTTAATACCTTACTAGTGGCTGACAGGCACCACCTAATCCCTGTTATAGTTCACCTGACAGCCACTAAATCTCTGGCTCTGCATGAATCAGTCCCTTATCTTTGAGCTGGAGGAGGGAGGGGCGGCAGGGGAGCGTGTACCTGCAGACATTACCTTATAGGGCAATGCGACGAGCCTGCACCTTGCTGTGCCTGGCTTATTTTCCTGAGCAAACAGACGCCTGATGTCACAAAGTACACAAAGCCGCTCTGCAGAGAAATGTCACCCTGCAGACCCGGGCCTGGGCGCCATGCTTGCTCATAAGCCCTTCTGGCAATCAGTGCAGAAAATAGGCCCTCAAGAGCGGCCATTGCACTTGCTCCTAGAAGTCTGGACAGATGGGTGCCTTCAATGTTTGCTCTCTTTGCCAGAAAGTCAGTGACACCTCATAACCATGCCGAGCTGTAACTTAGCTGTTCAGTGGCAGCGCTACCATCGGCAGCTGCTTTGCTTAAAGGGGACATCAGATCTAAATAATTCCATTTTTTCTGCTCCAGTGCTGATGTGGGGAGGGAGGTCTGTGCTAGTAGTCAGGATTTAACCCTGAGGACGATTGTAGGCTAAAATTAAAAAAGCGTCTCCCTAACCTTCCTTTTAGTTTATGCTTCCCTTGTGGCTGCTTTTGGGTTAAACTGAAAGTCCTGTTGTAGGCAGAATAGCTGCCAAATAAGCTGGTATGCAGAGCCAGCTGACTAAGAAACTCTGGGGCATCCCATGCTCCGGGTGAACCGCCACCATCGCCCATAGTCTCTTACGTTGCGGGGTTTTCAGCCGCACCCGTATCCTCGGCCTCCCTGCAATTGAGGCTTTCAGAGGGCGCCACAGCCAGCAGGATGACTGGGGATGCAGGACCCTATTCAGACACTCTCTCCAAAACAGCGTTTTTGGCCGAGAACCCACGCTGAGGCAGAGCTGTAACCTGTAGCCTGATTTCAGCCACTAGGGGGAGCAGTAGTTGAGCTTTTTATGAAAAATAAAGCTAAAGAAACGCAATGACATTATCTTACTAGTACAGCATAGAAAAGGGCGATTGGTGCCCATGCACACTCCTTTCCAGACAAGGCACTGCACTAAGCAGACTGACTGAACACAGAATGATTGGATTGAACTTTTGATTTCTGTGCATAGGTTTTAGTATGCTTGCGTAGACATGACCTTTCCTCCGCTTTAAACCTATCCCGGAGCAGTAGGTTGCCCTAACCACGGCACTATTGGGGGGGGGGGGGGTGCCTTGCTCAAGAGCGCTTTAGTCATGTCCTGGCCAGGAATCAAACCTGTGAACACTCCTGCCACAAGATCGATTGCTAAACCACTGGGCCAGGAACTCCCAGATATAGAAGGTACTTTTTACAGCATTGGCACTTCAAAGATTGGAGTTGTGTGTGTGTGTGTGGGGGGGGGGGGGGTTGTTTGGCTTTACAGATGGTCTTCAAAGCTTCTGTATTGGTGTTCAAGGCAGAGGTGCCATTATGTGGTTAGGTGGGTAGAATCTATTGCCGTTGGAAATTGATACATTCTTCATTCTGCTGTTGCAGGTACGCTTTCTAGAGCAACAGAACAAGATGCTGGAGACCAAGTGGGGCCTTCTTCAGAACCAGAAGACAACGCGCAGCAACATGGACGGCATGTTTGAGGCCTACATCAACAACCTGCGTCGCCAGCTTGACACTCTTGGCCAGGAGAAGATGCGCCTGGAAAATGATCTTTCAAACATGCAGGGTCTGGTAGAGGACTTTAAAAACAAGTGAGTTCCATAGGTGTAAACTGAACTGATCTGTGACCTGTTTTTTGAGCAAACCCTCATTTGTAGTGCCCCTCTGTTAAAACAAATAGGAAGCCCAGAAACAAGCATTGATCTTTCAATTTTCTGGGTTACTGATAAGTAGACAAGCACATTTGATGCTTCCAACGTATATATATATATTTATATTTAAACCAGGATGCCCTTGGGGATGCTAATGGCAGTTACGACTTGTACCACAAGTTATTGGATATGGTAGGCTACTCTAACTCTTTTTAGAAAATGCCTGGATCTTGTATAAATATACTCTTGTGGATCAGGTGTGAAAATAATAAGGGCAGAAATAATAATTAAAGAATAATTATTTAATAATTAAAGAATAATTGAATAATAATTACAGAAAAAATAAGCTATGAATTAGGGCACCCATGCTCAACCTTAAGGGCACAAACAGGTCAGACCTCAAAGTTCACCCTGTGGCTTATGAGTCATTAAAGTGACCCTGACCGTAGATAAGCTTAAAGAGAAGCATCACTCCAGGGCCGTCCAAGTTCCACTCCTTGCGGCATCCCGAATTGGTATGCCCTGCTGTCTGCCCCCCCCCCCCCCCCCCCCCCCGCAATCTCCACTTTCATTCGCCTTCACCGCAACTGTGCTTTCTGGCCACATCCCCGCTCACCTCTAGTCGTGCGTGCATCCGCCCTTTCTGAAAGGTCAGCACGAGCATGCCCTGGCTGCAAAGTGGGCGGGGGTTGCAGCTGGTGGAGCCGTCCAAGTGGCTTAGCAGTCAGTGTGCCGCTTGGCCAATCGGTGCACTCTCTCTCGCCCGAGTCTGCCCCTTGGAAGCGGAAGGAAGGTGAGTGAAACGGGGTGACCGGGAAGGGGGGTTTATACATAGCCTGACATCCCAACTTGGGATGTCGCTGCACAGAGGAACAACACACAGGAAAGTGAAATCCCTGTGTGTTGCTCCTCTTTAAAGCACAACAAAACCCACCAGCGGCCGAAGGAGGTGAAGACAGCAAACACTCTCATTGGCAGCATGCCCACACATGTGCTGTTGGAACGCAGAATAGGTGAGTTGTTTGGACCCTTTATGGGGGGTTTCATGCGGTGGGGGCAGCCCAATTTGAGAGAACGGAAGCAAACCCGAGAAATTCAAATTCCTAGGTTTTGATCCACTTTAAAGAGGATCAAATTAATTTATTAAGCCCCCGTCCGTGTAAAACACCCGGTACACGAGATATCTTTCAGTGGACTGCACATGGCAGAGTGAGTGGGGGTGCATTTCTAAGCTTGGCCAAATCTGGATCCCGAGGGGGGGGGGGGCAGGAGGAAATTACGGGTTTTGCTCCTTTTTATGTGTTTGGTAAGGCAGACAGGGGACATGCTCTCATGTTAATGCTCAGGTACTTTGTGTATATTTTTTGTATTTCACACATGAGGGATGTGTGTGAAATTATATATATATATATATATATATATATATATATATATAATATATATATATATATACACACACACTGTATGTATCTTGCCTGAATCATCTCTGCTGATGACTGTGGTCTTTGGGAGCTACTGTATTTAGTAAAATCTCTAGCATAAATCCCCTCAACCCCAGCTTCACTCCCTTGGATGCTGAAGTAGATTGGAAAATCACTTGAGATTTAAAATAATAGTCTTATAAATAGCGGGGGGGGGTCTATATTATAATTATGGTTGCATCTATGGGATTGGGGTTTCAGCTGGTTTAAAGAAAATTGTGGAAAATTCAGTGGCAGCCCTTTAGCATTATTGTTGGTCATAATAGTTATGCCATGACTTCACTGACTGCTGTTTATGGGTGAGCTCTGCTGTACTTTCAGTGGTGCAGATTAGTGAATTCCTACTGTCTTTTTTAAGGGTAAATACCTAAATGACATAAGACCAAAAACTGTGACTATCTACCGTGCCTATCCCTACCCCCCCCTCATATGGAGATATCGGCCTTAATCCATCCTTGTATCACTTGTCTGTCTGTTCGTACTAGAGAAAATATTGTGCTTGGAATGAAATTCTAAATAAGACGAATGGAGCTCTGTGAGGGTTGACGAAATTGAGAAGTTTTATAACCATAAATGGGAAGCGGGAGGCCAGTGCAGAGAATAGCATGTCTAGAGATTTCATATTAGGGAAATTCTGGCCAACTCCTGTGCAATGGAACATTTCATGTTAAAGTGATCGTGCCCCCTCCTAATGACACAATGAAGTCTAAACCACTTAGATATGAAGATGAAATCAACAAGCGAAATGAAATGGAAAATGAGTTTGTCCTGCTGAAGAAGGTAAGACGATTAATAAACATTTCACACACAGTTTTTTTTTTCACACAAAGTTTTTTTTTTTCTTTTTCTGTAAGCTCTTCAGAGTTACATAACACCATTGTATTTGTCTTAGGATGTGGATGAAGCATACATGAACAAAGTGCAACTGGAGGCTAAACTGGAAGGCTTGACCGATGAAATTAACTTCTTGCGCCAACTTTACGAACAGGTGAGCCATGGCTCATGCCACTAAATCTTTTTTTTAGTCGTTTCTAGTGGAAATTACATGAATGCTTTTGGAAAGCATGTAAGGAGTGAATGATGTGCCTAAATGTGCAGTGAGAGGGCAGATTTATCAAGAACACTGCAAGTAAAAGAAAAACAAGATGGGGAAGCATGTTCCCTAGCAATCCAGCTTGATTATCCGTGCACTAAATCTAGCCCAGCCATTATATAGTATATTTATCATCAGGTCACCAACACTTCTTTTTTAAATATACACTTTGCATATTGTCAAAAGGCAATATTGTTGTGTCTATGAAAGTCACAAAGTTAATACAGTGGACCCTCAGGGCTGCTACTTCTCCCAGCTTTCTATTTTCTGTTGCTATCTGCTGGAAAGACCAATGAAAATGTCCAAAATCTGGCATGACCAATAAGGTATGCTGGCAGAGTATTTGGTGCCATGCATGCCTGGCAAACCCCAGATACCATGTAACCTGTGGGAGAATGGAGTTAATAGACTGATCTTGGGCATTTCCATTGCCTTTTTCTGTAATAGATATAGGCCCTTATTTAACAAGGGATAGCGCCAGGTAGCGAATGGTGAGCGAACGGTAATGACGGTCACCGCCACGAGAACGCCGGCTCCCCTCCGCAATCACACATTTATCAAGCCGATCCTGCTTAGCGACTGACAGAGCGCCAGATAGCGAATCATTCATCATTATTCCAGCCTCACCCCACAGCGCCAGCGAGCGACCTTGAACAGCGACGGGTATGACCTCTCGCTACCTGGCGCTCTCCAATGCATTTCAATGGAGCAATCTTTAAATATTCTTAATTAATTGCTATTATTTATTTTTTTTTTTTTTAAATGTCAAAAATTCTGTGACCACTTCTGCAATGTTAGATATTTTTTTTAAGGTAAAAAAAAAAAAAATTTGTGCAGAATTGATATTACAGGTCTGATATTAATGTATTCATATTACAAAATGTTTTGAAAAACTTTTTTTTTTTTTTTTTTTCAAAAATATGGTTGTTTGGGGGTTAAAAAACTACTTTTAACCCATCGCCGCCAGCGCTCTGGGGTTTAAACAAGCATTTCACAGCGCGAGAATTTTTTGAGCGTGATTTGTTAATGAATATGCTGGGAGCCGTTCGCTATGTCCATTCGCTGTCATGCGCTCCCATACAGCGCGGAACCTGTCAAACAGCGACTCCTCACCCCGTATTCAACATTACCGCACACCGACTGAGTCGCTGTCAACAGCCGAACAACAGCCAGGCACAGCGAATACTAGCGTGCGCTGTGAAAATACCGATACTGTCGCTACCTGGTGCTATTAACCAATCGGCCTCATAGTTTCACTAAAACCAAGTAAAGCAGGTTCTTGCCTCTATAATCTATGAAACTGGGAGATGTTTGTCTCAAGTGAATCGGTACCACTAAAATGAGAGGTGCCATTGGAAAGCTGTTAGAATTGACATCATAAAGGAAAAGATGGCTGACCTTTCCTTGGGCTTGCGTGTGTGTGCGCTACAGGTATCCCACGAGTTAATAGTTGTCGTAGCTTGGTCTTTCATATATTGGGTTTCTGAAAATATTTTTGGTAGGGTTTAGATTTAACATTTTGTTTTACTGGTCTATATAAATCCTTACTGATTGTATTCTTGTCTACTTAGGAAATTAATGAGATGCAGTCCAATATCTCCGACACTCAAGTTGTCCTCTCTATGGACAACAACCGTAAACTTGACTTGGACGGCATTATTGCGGAAGTTAAAGCTCAGTATGAAGAGGTTGCCAACAAGAGTCGTGCTGAGGTGGAGAGCATGTACCAGATGAAGGTGAGATTAAGAGCTTTGCGTATAGTAATGCTCTGTTTCCTGTGGCCCTGTAATGGGTGACATAAATAGGTCTGTGGCAGGGGCCCAACTGGCATATTTTGTGCAGTACATGACTGCACTAAGTATAAAGTATCTGGGTTGGGATGAGATGGGGGAACTGTACTAAAAGTAGAAGGGGGAAAGCCCAGAACAGACATGTTGCAGACAGTTTTCAAGCCTCAGTGTTAAATTACTGTTCCAGTATATACCGTGCAGATGCAGTTCTTTAGAATAGACACTGAGTACATCTGCATTTGCAGTTGGAACGCAGAAAGCTGGGCTATTTTGGCTACGTTTTCACCACACTGTAAACATTTCTGCAGACCTGTGAAGTGTAAATGTAGAGACAAATTCTTTATTTTTGCTATTTCCTATAAATCCTAATGTATGACTATTATGCCCTACAGTACCAGGAACTTCAGTCATCCGCTGCCCGCCACGGGGATGACCTCAAAAACACCAAAACTGAGATTAGTGAACTTACCCGCTACATTACCCGGCTGCAGTCTGAGATTGATGCCCTGAAAACACAGGTGGGTAATATGACTAAAGGCTACCTCTTTCTCAGCAAGCAAGACTTAATCTTCTAAATAATTTTATATACAGCAATAATGTTTTAGAATGGCCATAGTCCTCCTGTATCGTTATTAAACACTACAAAAAATCGGCTAGATGCAAAAACTTAATTTGTCTTGCCTTTTTCCATAGATTATACAAAATGCAACACAGCCAAAACTCAATAAAAACACTGCTCAAAAATCTCACTAAAAATGAATGAAGCCAAAGGTTTACGGTTCAATGTCTAGAAATGATGTCTTCGCCACCCTTGTAATCCCAGCAGTGTCTAGGATAGGGTGTGTCTACAGCATCTTTGTAATCCCAGCAGTCACATTTCTTTCTTTAGTCATTGGGTTTACTGAGCTGCTTTAGTGTAAAATGTGTTTGTTTGAAGAGAGTAGCAGGCTTTTGAAGTTACAAAATGTTACAAAACACGACCTTGACTGTCTGTTGACTTCATCTCTAACTCTTTTATCTGTGTCTCCAGCGTGCAAACCTTGAAGCACAGATTGCTGAGGCTGAGGAACGTGGTGAGCTGGCGCTGAAAGATGCCCGGGGTAAGTTGGCTGAACTGGAAGCTGCTCTACAGAGGTCCAAGCAGGAGATGGCTCGCCAACTGAGAGAGTATCAGGAACTGATGAATGTGAAACTGGCTCTGGATATTGAGATTGCCACTTACAGGAAACTGCTGGAAGGAGAAGAGAGCAGGTGAGAGATTGTTGTCATTGTTTATGTATAAGTGATTTACAAGGTATGGTTACAGACAAGGAAAACATTCTGTACAGGGACCAATACAAATTAGATACTTCAAAGTTCAAACCAAATGTTGTGAGCACAGGAGAGAGCCCTGCCCTTGCAAGCTTACAATTGCTTACAGGATAGGGGATGGAGACAAAAAGGGAGGGATCACAAGTGGTAGAGTGAGTGGAGAGGTTGAATAGAGATGGAATGACAGGTGGAGACATTTGAGGGATAAGGTGGGATGGAATGGGAGACCTGAGGGATAAGGTGGGATGGAATGGGAGACCTGAGGGATAAGGTGGGATGGAATGGGAGACCTGAGGGATAAGGTGGGATGGAATGGGAGACCTGAGGGATAAGGTGGGATGGAATGGGAGACCTGAGGGATAAGGTGGGATGGAATGGGAGACCTGAGGGATAAGGTGGGATGGAATGGGAGACCTGAGGGATAAGGTGGGATGGAATGGGAGACCTGAGGGATAAGGTGGGATGGAATGGGAGACCTGAGGGATAAGGTGGGATGGAATGGGAGACCTGAGGGATAAGGTGGGATGGAATGGGAGACCTGAGGGATAAGGTGGGATGGAATGGGAGACCTGAGGGATAAGGTGGGATGGAATGGGAGACCTGAGGGATAAGGTGGGATGGAATGGGAGACCTGAGGGATAAGGTGGGATGGAATGGGAGACCTGAGGGATAAGGTGGGATGGAATGGGAGACCTGAGGGATAAGGTGGGATGGAATGGGAGACCTGAGGGATAAGGTGGGATGGAATGGGAGACCTGAGGGATAAGGTGGGATGGAATGGGAGACCTGAGGGATAAGGTGGGATGGAATGGGAGACCTGAGGGATAAGGTGGGATGGAATGGGAGACCTGAGGGATAAGGTGGGATGGAATGGGAGACCTGAGGGATAAGGTGGGATGGAATGGGAGACCTGAGGGATAAGGTGGGATGGAATGGGAGACCTTAGAGACAAGATAGCACAGACCTTGTGCTGTTAACTGAGTGAAATTAGTTAAAGAAGCACTATCACAAAATTGTGTAACATTATAAACCCGTTTACTAATGAGGGGAGGGGTCACTTATACACCCAAACTGAATATAACTTCTGCTAAGTTTGTGGTTTTCTTCCGGGGCCTGTGCTGGATTCCGGGCCTGTGCTGATATGAGTGATGATAAATATTCATGTTTAGCAGATGAAAGGACATTCCTAAATTCCTGAAGGGCTTACACAACAAAGCTTTATACAATGTTTTAGTGTTAGTATTAAGCCAGGGTTGTCTTTTTTTTTTTTTTGGGGGGGGGGGGGGGGGGGGGCTAGGGGTGGCTATAGCTAAGGGGAGCAACAAATTCAAAGACATAGGTTAGGGTATTACGGTAGTGTGAGACTGCAATGTCTACATTGGTGAATGAGGGTGTGGAGGGGTTATAGAGAGTTTAATGGTCTAGTTTTCTGAGGTTCCTGTGTAAGATAGCAGGTTTGTGTGTGGAGGGGGTAGTGATGAGAGAAGAGAGAGTCAGTGTTAGAAGGTTTTGCTCAGAGTGGGGTTGAAGTGAGACTAGATACAGAGCAGATGAAGATTAGGTCAAGTGTGTCCGTCCTTGTGGGTGGGGGTAGCAGACCATTGTTTGAGGTCGAAAGAGGAGGTAAGCAATAGTAATCTGGTGATGGCAGGGTTGATGGTGTCATCGGTTATGCCCATTTTATAGCTGGGATGTGGACAGGAAGTGAAGAAGCCAGGTGAAAAAGTGTTCCAGGTAGAGTAGCAGGGTGAATAGAGACGGATACAGTGAACTTCAAAAGATGAAAAGGATAGGGAGGGCAGGAGTTGGGTTAAATGAGCAGTTCTGTTAAAAGGATGCCAACACCTCCACCCTGTTTGTTGCTTGATCTTGGGGTGTGGTTAAAATGTAAGCCCCAATATGAGAGGGCAGCGGGTGAGTGTCAGAGGGAGTGAGCCAGGTTTCAGTAAAGGCCATAAAGGTGAAGAGGTTGGTAATAAAAACAGCAGCATGCGTACGTGGGAAGGGAGTGATTGTACTGAGGTTGGCTAGGTTCCAGGTTTAAAAATATGTCACCAGCGGCCAGTAGGAGCATAAAAAGGAAGAGGAGGTGACTGGGATTGGGAAAATGGTAGAGCTTGTTTTACGGGTGCATGGAAAAATGGAGAGTGATTTAACCAGTGAGGTCAACTCGTGCGAGGACAGGTAAGGGGATGACATCAGTGGTGGAGAGATTATAGATAGACTTACCACGAACAGGGCGATACTGTAAGATTAAAAATTTGAAAGTGAGAGGAAGAAGGACTGTAAAATAGCAGAGGAGCATTATAGATGGGTTGTCTTCAGACAAGTAGAGCAATTCAGGCCTAATTCTTAGATTGACTTCAGAGATCCAGGGATGCAGCCCAGGCTGACATGCAACCATGCTAACCTAAGATATACCACTTGTGAGTGCTTAGTGAGAGCAGCTGGGGGGTGGGGGTGCTCAAGGCAAAAAATAAAAGTTGGTCAGGTAGGGTTATCAGTAGGATGGAGCCAGGGGTCACAAAACATACATCAATTACATAAACAGGGACTGTATAAAGACAAAAGGTAGTGCTGGGTAACAGCCCTGTTACAGAGAATTGCAGAGAATAATAGAATGAATAATGTAGCACAATCAAAATGCCTATAAATTGGTGCCATAATACTTAAAATGGACCCACAAATCACTGGTTATAAGGGGTTTAACCACTTAGGGTAGTTACAAGTACTTGTGCCCAGGGGAAATGTCCGGGCGGACCCAAACTGGCTGGAGGTGAAAGGGTTGAAAAACTGCAGATCAGTACTTGCACCTAGGAGATATATACCTGTTGATGAGAAAGAGGCAGGAGAGCAGGACTAGAGTAGTTTAGGATGCCATGATGGTTTTACATGTTGGTGGCTGGTATTTGCAATATAAAGATATAACATATTGTCTTTAGATGGAGCATTTGATGGTAACAATCTGTTCTTGTTGCAGGTTGGAGTCTGGTTTTCAGAACCTCAGCATTCAGACAAAGACCACTGGTTATTCAGGTAATTCATTGCTGTCTTATTTTAAACTTTAATTTAAGTTTAAATAGTAGAAAAATGTCAACCATCGCCCGAAAATTGTATTGGGTTTATAGTATAACCTGCGTTATCCAGTATTTAAATAATTTATCAAGCAGGCTACCAGTGTCTGAAAACATTGTAAAGAGGAACATTGGAGGGATTGGGGAGTTCTTGCCTGGACCCCCTGCCCCTCTGTTTTTTTGCCGTTTAAAACTTGCCTCTCCTGCCGCATTGTGCTCCGACATCCGTCACTTATACACCTTCCCCTCAACAACAATCTCCTCCTGCCTCCCTTAAACAGCCTGGCACAGTTGGAAAACTCCCCAACCCCCCCCCCCCATCTGCATGCATGATACTGAAGCATGTTCTCCTGCGTCCACTCAAAGCTGAAACAACTCCACACTGATTTTCTAGTGGTAGCGGACATTTTGGAGCTTCCAACCCCAGCATCTCAGCCATGCTGCTGCCTGGATTCAACTGACTATGCACAGTAACAGGAAACCCAGCAGCACTTCAACACAGATCTATGAGCCGCCATTTTGTTTTTAAAATTTACCATAGCAGAAATTAGAAAGGTTTTATGTGCAGCAATCTAAATTGCCCTGGGGAGGGATGCATATGAGCACTGTTTATTGTATTGGTCCAGTTTAAGTCATTTTTGACTGCTGGTCCACTTTAAATGAGTGATACTTGGAGTGATACTTGCCCCATGCCTGGTGTCCAGCCACTGCATCACACTGTACAGCCAGGGCTTCCTATTAAAGAATGTATCAGATGCTACAGTGTGTGTTGTGACTTTAGGTCTCTATTGGATTGACAGGTAAATATGGCTAACTGGGAAGGTGGAAGGGGGTTATTTAGGGACCTAAAAGACAGGCAGACAGGCTGCTTTTTAGGATCTATTTAACTACAGCATGTTTTTCACTTTGTTGCGCTTTAATCCAGTATTTGGCACTAGCCCTGGAAGAACTGCTTGCGTCAGAGCGCAGTAACTATGCTAAATATGAAAGGGAAGGTCTGTGACACGGGAGGTGCTGCTTTTCCTCTTCCTGGTGTTCTCATAACATTAGGAGCAACCTACTTTTCACTATTTGCTTATTTACTCAAGCCAACAATCTGGAAGAACATTTTTGTTAGCGTTGGCATTGTATTCTTTGGTGACTTAGTTTTGCAATTATCTGTTTCTAGAATATTTGGAAGAATTGCGGCACATTCACAAGGGTGTTCTTATGATTTATTAGACTATCTGAAATATTTCTTCTTCACGGGAGAGCCTATATTTGGCAGGAAAAGGTTGAGATTTTTTTTCTCACATTTTTGGGGTGAGAACAAAAAATTGTAAAATGCTTTTTTCCTTAGTGCAATTCAGCTCAATTTTTAGTTTTGGTTTTAGTTTCAATATTTGCACAGCTAAATATGATGCTGAATTGCTCTTAGGAAAAAATAATTAAGCTAGTTTTTTTTCTCTCAGAAAGATGTGAGAGAAAAATTCTCACAGTGCTGCAGCAGCCCTATTGTGTATTTGTGATAAATATTATTACTGATGCACAGACTGACCCTTTATTGTGGATATGCGACTTATACTTTTATCTGACTTCCGTACAGGAGTTAACAGCTCCTACAGTGGTGGCCTACAAAGCGGATTCAGTGGCGGATATAGTTCCGGACTCGGAAGTGGATTGGGTGGCAGCTATGTGTATTCCAGCAATGTAAGCTCCTCCCCCCTGGAAACATCCAGAACCAAGCGCAGCATCGTTGTCAAGACAGTTGAGACCAAAGATGGAAGAGTGCTGTCTGAGTCCTCAGATATCTTCTCAAAACCATGAGGGCCCTTTCCCCCCTGCTGACTCACCAAGCTGTCCCACAGCCAGGACTGATTACAGATGAGCCTTCTTAAAGGCAGAAATCAGGACTGTTGGGGTAAAAATCTTTCTTAATTTTTCTTGGACACTTTAACTTGGACAAAGCTGCCCCGGATAATGCCTTCAAAGCGACACCAGCATTAGTGACAAAATACGGTGCTCTAACTACTAGGAGATTTTTTATTGTTTGCCTGTATGTGAATGTGGCATGATTGGAGGAACCTGACCTGAGTGGCATAATGTACTACTGCACCCATATCCCCAGCATCTTGTACTGATTCCCTCCCAGCAGGCTCAGCTTAAGACAGACTTGGCTTTCTGTGGGCTCAGCTATATTGTCCTCTCCTCCTCTGCCTTTCTTTCTTGGCTTCCTGTGCAATTCTCACCAAAAACTGTCTTATGAGCTAGGAAAATAACTTCTAAAGTGCCTAACTGTCCTTCCTTGCTGGGTGGATACCGGAAGTGCTCACCTTGTGTGGCACCTTCCAAATAAAAAACTGTTTTTAGAAAAAAAGTGTCTCTTTTTATGTTAAAAATCCTCTATTTAAAATGACTTGCTTGGACCCCAAGACAATAACATTAATCAGGTCAGGGGTACTTAAAGTGCTACTGCAGGCAAAGGTAATTGTTACACCATTGTGTCAGGCTACATTTGGCACTGTCCTAAACTGTTTTCCGTTTTTTAAATTAAAAAAGAAATGTCTAAGATAGCGAGGTTACATTTTCCCCTCATGATTTCTCTTCTGATAAAAGTGGGTGTGGCCCTTGGATCTGTGATGAATCTGGAGGAGGCGAAGGGAGGGACAAGCAATCCTGTCCTGCTCTGCTGAGCTGATTGGGGGACAGTATGTAAAATATAATGTCATTGGCTGAAAATGTAAACCCCGATATCATGGGGATTTCTGCTTCAATTTAAAAATGGAAAATGGTGTAGGATAGTGCCAAATGTAGCCCGATGCAATGGTGTAACAATTACCTTTGTCTTCAGTATCACTTTAAAGCAGGCCGAAATCTTCTTATTTTACAATAAAACCTAAAAAAAAGTAAAGGCTCATTAATAAGCATACAAACCACTGCATGCTTAATGACCTACTCACCTCAAAATGCTGCTGGCTCCCAGACCGCTCGTTCCCGTTGCGCTATTTTGCTACACCCTGTAAGTATCCCACAATCCTTTGCCCTGACATCTGCGCCGGCCCCTCACAGAGAGCTGCCAGCTTTCTCTTCTAATTTCGGTGAGAGAGAAGCGCCATTGATGGCAGCGGCTGTGGAAACATGGTTAGCGTGAGGTGGGGGGAGAAGGTGGTGGTCATCGTGGAGGTCCGGAGGAAAAAAGCCTTGGACAGTAGCACATTTACCTCACTCCATGAAACTGGAAACGGCTAACAGAAACAGCAGCACCGCCGACAGTTAGCTGTGTTCTGCGGGGACATCTGGACCTGTGTTGGAAAGGTCCTATGGACTTATTCTAAGTATGTCACACACCCCACTTCAGTTACTCATTATTATTACACTTGGGTAAACTCACCGCTAGGTGGCGTAGTTGCAGAGATCTCCAAAAAAGCAGCAAGCCCCTCCCGGTCTACACATTCCATGGTACCTCCCGTCAATTCCCCAGTGTTGTTCTCTGCAAGATGGCGACAAGACAGAAGAAAGAAGTCTCCTGCTTGCAGGTAGCCGGGGTATCATCCCGGCCCCCCCCCCCCCCCCCCCCCATGGTCTATTGCTGCCCGACCCTTTTTGTTTACTCCCCATGTTATTCGGCAGCCTCCCAGCCTTGGCTGTAGGTCGGGCAAAGGTAGCTGGTACCCTTGGTGCCCAGGAGATTAGCTCCTCCGCTCGACCCCATCATGTGGGGCATAGCGGGATTCCCGGAGTGGTGATCCGGATGTGGGATGCCCTTATTCTCTAGCGGTAGTCAGGGAATGTAGCGTTTTTATTCTTGGTTGTGGCATGTTTGTGGTTATTGTACTCCCCCCCCCCCCCCCCCCCCCCCTCACACTTTCAGTAGTATGGCTTTGCCTTGCGGCGGTCCGGGAGTGCGTTTGGGCTCTGGGGCCCTGTGGGTGACTGTTTCACGTGTGGGGGGTCGCTCTGTGGGCGCTGGTTGTTCCCCCTCTGGGGGTTTGGAGGCGGGGTCGCGCGGCGCGTGGCGCCGCGGGACCACGGTGTGGAGGCGGCTTTGGGTCCGCGTCCTGCGGGCGCTTATTGTTCTGCTCGTGTCTGGGGGTTGTGAGAGTGAGAGAGAGTGAGCGCGTCTCTCTCTTTCTGTGTGTGTGTGCGCGGCGTGCGGGTTTGTGCGCCCATTGTCATTTCCCGCCTGTTGTTACCGCGGCGCGGCCCTTGCTGGGCCTGACGCGCGGCGCGGTTGGGGGCAGGCGCGTCAGGGGGGGCGGGGCCACGGCGGCTCCCGCGGTTCTTCTGGGCACGTCCTCTTCCTCCTTCTTCCCCTGAGTTGCGCTGTGCGCCCGCCATTGTCACGCGTCGTTAGCCCCACGCTGTAATGTCTCCCCTTGGTCTCTCCCCCTCTCACTCCTGTTGTGGAGTGTTGGCAGGCTCTGGAGCCAGGGGTGACTTTTATTGTACTCTTATTGTGCCTTTAATATATATATATATATATATATATATATATATATATATATATATATATGGCTGTACATAGCTTTGCACACTTATCTTCGCCTGTTTTTGTCTACATATGTTAGCATGTGCCTGGAATGATTGTTGTCTTTTTTGTGTCTTCCAGATCCCGGGACCCCTTCCGGTTGGGCTCTCCCGGTCTTACATACCTGGCCAGTAGGGGGGAAAGAAAATTGGGATATATAAATTTATATACAGATATTGGGCTTCCCCGTGGTCCGGGTAGTGAAGATTTAAGCTAGACCTTTATTAAAGGGGGCATCCCGGGTTGCTTACTGCGTAAATCCCTAGGTTTGCGAATACCATAATTTCACCATATGGAGGCTGCCAGGGATACCGGATCTGATCCTTCGGGACAATCTAGGCTGTGTGGGGGTTGTGGGACTCCGCTCCCGGGGGATGATGTCATTGTATGCATTCCATGTGCGCAGCCGAACATTGAGCGCCAGTCCAGCACCCCGGTGCCTGGTACATCATCGTCCGCGCCATCTCCCTCTCCTCCTCGCCTGTTCCGGACCCCGTGTGACGTGGTCACGGGTGGGGATTCGCAATCAGAGGTGTGTGCTCGGTTGGCCAACCTCGAGAAAATGTTTTCCACCATGTCCGCACAGAAGGCTACGGCCAAGCGTAAACACCTATCTCCGCCTCCGCCGGACTCGGAGGAGGAAGTGATTGAGGACCTGGATTGGTCGGACCGTCCCCTCGAAGAGGGTGAGCTCGTGGAAGAATTGGATGATTCAGAGGGCCAGCAGGTGCTGGGTGCTGAGGGGGACCAGGTGGATGGTCCCGCCCCTGATACGCCTTCTATTTTGACCCAAATGTTTGAGGTTTTGGATTTGGATCCTCCTGAGGTTGCTCCTCGGCCTAAGGGCCAGCTCTTTGGGGGCTCCAAGCAGAGTCTGGAGTTCCCCAGTCAGCAGCATTTCGAGGACGTTGTCCTTAAGCAGTGGGAGCATCCTACACGGCTCGTCGGGGTACCGCCTAGCTGGGATAAGAAATATCCCTTTCCGGCGGACTTGCTGAAACGTTGGTCTGTCCCTCCCGAGGTGGATGCTCCGGTTTTGGGGCTGTCTAATTCGGCGGCTGTTCATTTTCCTGACACTACTTATCTGAAGGATGGCGAGGATCGCCGGATTGATCAGCTGGCCCGCCATGGTTTCGTCTGTGCGGGTTCGGTTTTGAGGCCTGTTTGTGCTTCGGCTCTTTTGGCCTTGGCGGTTAGGTCTATGGTCAGGGATTTATGTGTGGATCTTGATCCCTCGGGTGATGAGTTCCTTGCGCTTAAGCATTGTGACTGCTTCTTGTCATTTATCCTGGCCGCTCAGGATGATGCCATGTTGATGTGTGGCAGGGCGTCTGCCCTGTTGGTGGCTGTTCGCCGTTCTGTGTGGTTGAGACAGTGGCCGGCTGACTTTAATTCTAAAAGATCTCTCACGGCTCTTCCCTTTCTGGGTTTGAGGCTTTTTGGTGAAAAGCTGGATTCTGTTGCCAAGGGAGGTAGGTTGCCTCAGCGCAAGAAGTTTCGCCGTTCCTTTCGGGGGGCGGCCCCCTTCAATCCGTCCTTTCGGGGAGCCAGAGCCGGCAGGAGTGCGGGCTTCTCGGCTTCCAGGGGTGCGGGTTGGAATAGAGGTAAAGGCCGTGGCCGCCCCGTTCATGCCTGGGGCGCCAAGCCCAAGTCGGCTGCCAAGCCCGCTCAGCAATGAAGGGGCACCCTCACTCGTGCGGGTGGGGGGACGGTTGCGACTCTTCTCCCGGGTATGGGACCAGGAGGTCTCGGACAGATGGATTCGGGAGGTGGTGTCGGCCGGTTACAAGTTGGAGTTCGAGTCCCGCCCTCCTCCAAGGTTTTTCAGGTCTTGGGTTCCTCTAGACCCGGTGGCTGCGCAGGGGCTCCTGGCGGCGGTTCAGAATCTCGTGGATTTGGCGGTCATTTGCCCGGTCCCTCCTTCAGAGGTGGGGCGGGGGTCTTACTCCAATCTGTTCACCGTACCCAAGAAGGACGGGTCGTTCCATCCGATCCTAGATTTGAAGTTTCTCAACAGGTTTATTCGTCCCCGGAAGTTTCGCATGGAGACCTTGCGGTCGGCGATCGGCTCGCTTCGGCAGGGGGACTTTATGACGTCCATAGACATCAAGGACGCGTACCTTCACATTCCGATCTTTCCGGTTCATCAGCGGTTTCTGCGCTTTGTGGTGGAGGATCGGCACTTTCAGTTTGTAGCTCTCCCATTCGGTCTCACCTCGGCTCCGAGAGTGTTCACCAAGGTGTTGGCAGGGGTGATGGCCCTGCTCAGAGCTCAGGGGATTCGCATTGTTCCTTACCTGGACGATCTTCTCATCATGGCTCCTTCCTTCAGTCAGGCGGAAGGGGACACCAGCACGGTGGTCTCTATGCTAGAGAGGTTCGGCTGGGTGATCAATTACCCCAAGTCCTCTCTGGTTCCGGCCAGGGTGGTGACCTTTCTGGGGATGTCCTTGGACTCTTGCCAGCACAGAGTGTTTCTTCCTCAGGCCAAGGTTCTTTTGATTCAGGAATTGGCTCAGCTTCTTCTTTCCAATCCTCACCCGTCCATTTGGCTAGGGATGAGACTGGTGGGGTTGATGGTGGCCTCGCTCGAGGCAGTTCCCTTCGCACAGTTTCACACGAGGACGCTGCAGCTTCATCTTTTGGTGTCTTGGGACAGGCGCCCGCGGTCGTTGGATCGGTCCTTCCGGATGTCCCCTCGAGTTCGGCAGTCTCTTCGGTGGTGGTTGGTCTCGGACAATCTTTTGAAGGGCAGGTCGTTTCTGACTGTCACCACGGATGCCAGCTTGTCAGGATGGGGAGGTTTCTGGAAGGATCTTCAGTTTCAGGGGCAGTGGGACCCTCAGGAGGCCCACTTGCCCATCAATGTTCTGGAGTTGCGAGCCATCAGATTGGTTCTGTCTCACTTGACGCATCATTTACAGGGTCTGCCAGTCCAGATTCGATCGGACTATCAGACGGCGGTTGCTTACATCAATCACCAAGGAGGGACTCGCAGTCTGGGTGCCCTCAGGGAAGTGTCTCTGATTCTGGTTTGGGCGGAGACGTATGTCCCTTGCATTTCGGCAGTGTACATTCCAGGAGTGGAGAACACGGAGGCGGATTTTCTGAGCCGGTGCTCGTCCCGCCGGGGGGAATGGTCTCTCCATCCCCAAGTGTTTCGGTCCATGTGTCTTCGGTGGGGGACACCGGAGGTGGATCTGTTTGCCTCTTGTCACAATCACAAGCTTCCGACATTCGTGTCGCTGTCTCGGGACCCTCTGGCTCTGGCGGCGGATGCTCTGGCCTTGAGCTGGAAGGATCTGGGGTTCCTGTATCTGTTCCCTCCGATTCCCATGTTAGGCAGGGTGCTGCGAAAGCTAGTTCAGGAAGGGGTTCCCGCCATTCTCGTGGCTCCAAGGTGGCCAAGGCGGGTGTGGTTCGCAGTCATCGTTCGTCTGGCAGTGGATCGGTTCGAGTTGCCTCTTCGGCCAGATCTGCTCACCCAGGGTCAACTGTGTTACCCCAGTTTACCAACGCTGGCTTTGACGGCTTGGCTGCTGAAACCTCCATCTTGAGGGAGGAGGGTCTTTCGGATTCGGTCATTCAGACTCTTGTTAGTGCTAGGAAGAGGTCTTCCTCTTCCATCTATTATAGGGTCTGGAGATCTTATATTGATTGGTGTGAGGCTAGATCTTTGCCATGCCGGGTCTTTTCTATTTCTCGGATTTTGGATTTTCTTCAATCAGGGCTGGATTTTGGTCTCCAGCTGAGTACCTTGAAGGGGCAGGTGTCTGCCTTGTCAATTTTTTTCCAGAGGTCTTTTGCTAGCCATTCTTTGGTCAAGACTTTCTTCCAGGGGGTTTCGCATCTGCGGCCTCCTAGGAAGCCTTTGCTCCCAGTTTGGGATTTGAATTTGGTGCTCTCTGCGTTACAGGCTCCTCCTTTTGAGGCCTTGCAGGATATTGCTCTGTCCACTCTGACTCAGAAGGTTGTCTTTTTGGTGGCCATCACTTCGGTTCGGCGTGTTTCAGAGTTGGCAGCTTTGTCGATTCAGGCTCCTTATTTTGAGAAGCATCAGGACAAAGTGGTCTTTCGCTTCAAGTCAGATTTTCTTCCTAAGGTGGTATCTGCTTTTCATCTTAATCAGGACATTGTTCTTCCTTCTTTGTGTCCTAAGCCTAGGAATGCTAAGGAGAGTGCGTTGCACTGCTTGGACGTGGTGCGTTGTGTTAGGTACTATTTGCGTGCTACGTCTTCTGTTCGTAAGACTGATGCCTTTTTCGTGGTGCCCTGTGGGCCCAGGAAGGGTTTGGCTCCGGCTAAGTCTTCCATTAGCAAATGGATTCGTCAGGCGATTGTTGGAGCCTATTCTGCCAAGGGGAAGGATCCCCCTTTTCGCGTTACTGCGCATTCTACTCGTGCGGTTGGTGCGTCCTGGGCTTTTCAGCACCAGGCTTTGGTTGAACAAGTTTGTAAGGCCGCTACCTGGTCTTCGGTTCACACCCTTTCCAAGTTTTACAAGGTTGATGTGCGGGCCTCAGCGGATGCTGTGTTTGGCCGTAAGGTTCTGCAGGCTGCAGTGGTTTGAGTTTTATCTGCGTTATTGCCTGGTTTGGATACCCGCCCTCTTTTGGACACTGCTGTTGGATGTCCCAAGTGTAATAATAATGAGTAACTGAAGTGGGGTGTGCTTTTTTGGAGATCTCTGCAACTACGCCACCTAGCGGTGAGTTTACCCAAGTGTAATAATAATGAGTAACTGAAGTGGGGTGTGTGACATACTTACAATACCCATTTTACAGGTGAGTAATCACAAAATGGTATTTTTATTTGTTTGGGGCTTTTAGTCCACTTTAATGTAAATATAAATAAATATCCACTTCTGTAGCTTTACGGTAGAAGGCGAATCCTCACCTTTAACCTGGCAGGTTGTGCATAGAAACTAAAGCACCCAAAGATTTTAAAGTGGACCAACACCCAGGATTTTGACTATCCTGGGTTTTGGTCCACTTCGGTGGGGCACCCCGATCGGGGGTGCCCCGTTGTGTGAAACCCCCCAGAACGCCCGTAAACTCACCTCCCCACGCTCCTACGCGGGCGCTCGTCCAATCAGAGAGCTCAGAGCCGCTGTGGTATGCACGTACAAGCGGCATCCAACCACAGCGGCTCTGAGCGCTGGAGGCCGCGTCTCGCGCTTCCTTCTAACAGGGAGCGCGCCCGTGCCGGCCAATCACAAATGGAGTTGGTCCACTTTAAGTAACTTGGAAACCTTCAAATTCCTAATGTTAAGTGCATGCAAATACATGCAAATACAAAAACAGGACTATACGTACCTCGGTCGTCCTTTAGTGTGTGGCCTTGGTTCCAGTTACAAGGCAATAGCATATTTTTATACTTTTTTATTAGCAGCAAGGAGCAACATCACGTGACCATCAACCACTAATACACTTATCAGAGCTGCATACTAGAAATCTACATACTACGGAGCCACTGGCACGCTGTTAAAAATGAGGATTCCAACGATTATTAATTGATCAAGCCTATGGTTGTTAATGAGTATTGATATTTTACTAACAGAAATATTGGAGATTAATGTGTGTAAAATATTTTCTCATTTTACATTGGCAGATTTTATCAGAGCTGATAGCAGAAGATCAGTCAGGTTGTGGGACTGAGAGGGATCGATCCATTGAGTAGGAGTTAAAATTAGCTCTGCCATATGCTGGATTGATCTTTAAATTGACTTGGCTTCTGGTAGGCAGTGTGGGGCCAGCCATTTCAGCATGCTCCACTGTGTGACCCCCCCCCCCCATAACCGCCAAAAGAGCCTTACCTTCCCCGAGCTCTCAACATAATCACCGACCACCATCTCATTGCTGCAGCTCCCGCTCCCAACCGCCACTCCCTATGCCGACCGCATTTCAAAACAGCTTTATTCTGTACATTAATATGCACGGCATAAATTTTGATTGGACAAGCACTTGCGCATGCGTTGTGGGACTGAGGGAATGTGAGTTTACTGGGGAACCTTGGGGGGGGGGGGTTTACACAGTGGGGCATCCCGAATCAGGGTGCCCCTAGAGCAAGATCCACTTTAAAACTTGTTACACTCAGCAGTGACCATGCTCCTTGCGTGTACCAGCACACTCACATTGATAGGATGCCTGCAGGGCAAAAAGGTCAGCATAGGCTGTCTTGAGGAAAAGAATGGAAATGGGCATGATCATGGTTTCACCTGGACTTGTAAGTGTAAAGGGAAATGTAAATTATCACCTCCCCCTGCACCAATAAAAAAACAGAACCATGTACATTCTAGAACCATCACAATTTTTTTAGGCTTTTAAAGTCTCCACTTTAAACCTGTCCTGTGTGTCAGATTCTTATTCCCTTTTGGAAACTGCAGGAGGTGTCAGCTATTTCCTGCACGCACTGGCTTTGATGTCTGAGGAAGTCTGAGAACATTTGAGGGAAGCGCTAGAGACAGAAGGTTAGGGGGCAGGATGACCAGCTGATCTGTGTATGTCATTTGTGCACCCAGCAGTCTCACATTACCCTGTCATACAGATTATATATATATATATATATATATATATATAATCACTATTAAACCTAACATGCCCCTCCCTTTCATCCGAAGTGTGATGCCTGTTTGAAACCCTACCTGTCCAGGATCCAGTGGCAAATGTGCGGGCTCTCGTCCAATGAGAGCTGCCTGAAATGACTGCACCATTCAGCAGACGGCTCTCGTTTACTAGAAGGGGCAGTGCGCTGTTGCTGAGAGCATGCACGAAGTCGGGGATGCAGGGGATTGTATTGTAAACAATGAGAGCTGCCTGGCGAGTGACAAAGTCATTTTAGGCTGCTCTCACTGGGCAAGAGGCCTGGCATGCGCCATTGGAGCTGGGAAAGGTGAGTTTTTATGGGCCCTGGGGGGGGGCTCACACCCGATTTGGGATGCCTCAGGGGAAGGCCAGTGACCGGCTCTGGCATCTTTCAGATTCCAGGCCAGCCGCTGCTGGGTTTTGTTCCACTTTAAATGGCTTGTTCCCCAGATAAATAGGGCGATGGCGTAACATGTTTGTGTATATATTTATATATTTGTATGTGCTTTAATACAGGTTCCCTGATGAGCTTCTGGTAAATCTCAGTCCCTGATTTGAATTGCACAGCAATCTATGTATGCAGGGAATGTGCTTTCACAGAGGGAGCGAGAGTCAATGAAGTGCCACTGGCAAAGCTGCAACTGCCAACCAGTTGTACCACCTTGAGTTGTATCTGGCTCGGTTACAGAGCCACAAAATACCAAAAATAGGAGCTGCCACTAGACATAACCATCTGTGCAGCTAGGCGAGTATCACTGGTGCCTTCATGATATCACAGCTGTCAGTCTGACAGTCCTCACTCGTAACATGGTGACCTTTTAAGGCGCCATATGTGGCATGTGGAAGCGTCAGTCACATGTCATTTTTCACACTTTAAATGTCAAGAGCTACCTAGCTAAACATACCGTACAGTGATAAAGGTTTGCCTTTGATGTCTTTTACTCCGCCTGGGCATTCTTGTAGCTGCAAATGCTGCTTAATGTGGGGGGTGCTGGCAAAGAGGGTTTGGGTCATCTTGAAAGTGCAAGACCAGTCTCTATATAACCCCCTCTCCAACCCTCCCTTGTAAATGTAGGAGTCCCATTTGTATCAACAATGTTTCAAACTATATTTAGTAGTAAAAACTATTAATACTATACTATATTTAATAGTAAGAGCTGGCAGATAACCTATGACCAGAATAACCTCACAGGATTGGTTGATTGTCCTTATCACAACAATCTCCAATATACTGACCACATATTTGCAACACGGACAGGTCTACAACATGACTCTTTTGCTCCATAAAGGACACAAATACAGGTTCATTTTGCTAGTGAATGCCTGTATGACTTTTTTATCCTGGATGTGTCAGGTAAGGCCACAAACATCTATGCTATAGGCTGTCTGCGCACTCATTCTTTTGTTGCCATTATGGGTTAAATGGGCGATTTATCAGGAGCTGCAAAAAAGGGAAAATTATTGGCTTTCAGTCCAAGAGTGGCTGGATTTCCTGTGCAGTAGTGAACTGTTGGCATGTTGCTATGGTGAAGGTGTATCGTCCGTGGACCAACTGGATCATTACAAAAATGCAGCATGGAAACTGGAGCAACACGTGCCTCTGATGTGAGTAGTGAACTACTCCCCACTTGGCTGTTGCGTCTACCCCGGCCCCCCCCCCCCCCCCGGTCAGGTGCCCTGTGCGGCTGCATACCCCAAAGGCATGCCACCAAAATATACCAGGGAGAAACCAGTTGTGTGTCTCAACTCCATAAAGGGCCAGTCCAACCAGACTGCCCATTTGTTTAATTTCCTCTCCTAGTGCTAAAGCAAGGCGGGGGGTTACCAACAAACACTTGCCTGGCCCATACTCATGTGCCGATGCGATCACAGTGATGGCCACCGCCACCTTCTGTCATCGCTGGATCTAGGTGCTGCAGAGGACGCACTCCCTGCTGAGCACAATCCCATCCATTCACCTGCGTCCAGCAGGGCAGAAGCAAAAATGGCAGTGGGCAGCGCTGAGATTGCGATGATGGCTGCGGGAGTACGGACCAGATAAATGTTTGTTCATTAGATAACCCCCACCCTGCTTTAGCGCTAGCAGAGGGAGGCAGGGTGGGGGTGGAAAAAAAAGGTCTGGTTGGACTGGCCCTTTAAGTGATTACTCTGTCTCCAGCACATTTGCAGGAAATTTGAGTTAACTGATTACCTTGCGCTGGAGACAGGGTGAACTGAGGGGGTTTCCCGTAGTTCCTGATAAGATGTCCCACGCCCCTGCCGTTGGGCTGCTGCTGACATGTCCCAGCCACCCACCCACCCACCTACGTGACTGCCACACACCTACCTACTTGCCTGCCAACCCACATACCTGCCTGCCTGCCGCCCACCTATCTACTTACCTTCCCACCTAACTACCGGCCGCCCACCTACCTACTTGCCTGCCCACTCACCTACCTGTCTGACCACCCAGCTACCTATCCATCCACATACCTGCCTGCCACCCACCTACCTACTTGCCTACCCACCTACCTGCCTGCCACCCACCCACCCACCTAATTGCCTACCCACCCATCCACCTAATTGCCTATCCACCTACCTGTCTGCTGTCCACCTACTTGCCTGCCCACCCATCATCCTACCTGTCGCCAACCTATCTACTTGCCTGAACACCCACTCACCTACGTGCCTGTCACACACCTGTCTACATGCCTACCCGCCTACTTATATGCTGCCCACCTACCTACTCGCCTGCCCAACCATCAACCTAACTCCTCCCAACCTACCTGACTGACTGCCTATCCATCTACTTGCCAGACCGCCCAGCGACCTACCCGTTCATCCACCCATCTATCTGCCAACCTGCCTGCCCCCCCGTCTGTATGCCCACCTACCTGCCTGACCGCCCAGCGACCTACCAGGCCGTCCACCTATCTGCCTGACTTCATCCACCCTTCTGCCTATACACCTTTCCACCTACCTGTCCCCCCCCCACCTACCTACCTGCCTGACCGACCACTGGAGCACAAAAAGGGACAAAAATGTACTGATCCTCCAGGCTAAATTTAGGTGGGTCATTAGGGATTAAAAACATTTCAAAAACTGGAGCTATGCAAACTTTATTCACATGAGATATATTCCAGATCTGCAATAAAAAAGACATTTTTTGGGGCCTTTTCCCTTTTTTCATGTGTCAGTTAGGGGGCTAAAAGAGCCTCAGTACACAGCCCTGTTAGCTGGTACCCACTCATATAAACTCTCAAATCCAGTTAGAGTCATTATGCAGGCAAAAACCCTTTACACTCACCTTTAATCCCCCGGAGACGATGACTGCTATTCCGGTGCGCTGCCACTTACCGGAATAACTGATTCCAGTCCCATGCTGTCTGCGTAGCCGCCACCACCTTCATCTTGTGTCCATCAATACCTGATGGACTGCCCCACGCCATTGTCACAGTAACTATGGCAACCCCCTCCAATCACGGCAATGGTGGAGGATGTCACTGCCTGTGACGACGGTGCGACATGACCCTCCAAGTGTTGAATGGAAGAAAGCAAATCTGTGTATGTCTCTAACAGCACCATGTAGCGTCACATGTATTGATACAGGTGTCTCAGTGTATAGCGCTGGCGCTCTAGGTTCCAGTTTGAAGTTTTTTAAGCTTTCAGACTTCTTCTAAGGAGCCACAGCACACAACTCTGTTAGCCAACAACCAATCCTATAAACGTCTCTAAAATCAAAAGTGGCCTTGGAGTCTATGAGACTCCAGGGATGCCTGACTACATCTTCCTGGAGCATTCTGATTTGGAACATCCCACTGTTTGAAACCCTCCTCCCCGGTCGCCCAGTATCCTTACCTCACTAATGAGCCCAGGGTGCAGCTGGCGAAGGCCCGGCGACGGCATAGCTTGCATCCTTTTCTGCCTGTGCAAGGTCATGCCCACCATAACTTAATGGCTGTGCGTGGCGGAGCAGAGCCAAAGGATGTGAGTGATGCTGCGCTCTGCCGGTGTATTCGGCTGGGATTCTGTTCAGCTTCTCTAGCTGCACATTAATATGGCCGAAGAATCACATGTGTTGTGTCGGCTCGAGGAAAGGTAAGAACAATGGGCGATCCGAGGGGTTTCACTCAGCGAGGCATCCCAATTCAAGTTTCCCAAGGGGGATGGAACCGAACCCAGGATAGTGAAAATCCTGAGTTTCAATCCACTTTAAAGATCTCGGTTGGCTCACATCTGCAGATTTTAGAGACATTATAGGATTGGTTGCTGAGTAACAGGTCATAAATTGGTCTGAGTGGCTGCTACCTCCTTTTTGTATCAGTTGTGTGTCTAAAGCTGCAACTCTAACAAGTTGAATTGGCAGAAAGAGCATGGCCAAGACTTTCCCAGACTTGAACCCAACTGGGCATCTGTGAGACCACCTCGTTCATCATGTTCGAACTATAGATCCTCCTCTAAGCTCTCTCCAGTCAGCATGGCTCCATATATCTGTGACTACCTACTGTAACAGGAACTTATTATTAAGTCACTCCCAACACATGTAGCCGCTATCCAACACATGTAGCTGCTGCAACAGCTGTACGCGGTTACTCTAGATATGAGCTGTTTGTCATGATAATGTGATTCATTTGTGTATATAGGATGCTAATCATACTACACCTAACAATTCTGGAATAGTTGTTCATTTTCCTTCAGCCTTTTCTCTAAGGGCTCCTTAGTCTGATTTGCCCCAGCAAGCTTCTCAGCATCTAGTGAATGAGAAGCCGGTATTACTTCAGCTCCTAGAATGCCCAGCGCTTCTATTTATAAGTGACAGGTGCACTTTATGTTCGCTAAGAAGATGTCCAGTCATGTATCTAGTAAAAATAACTTCTTGGAACATCTTTAAAACATTGTAACCGGATTCTTCCTATTTTAGCCCAAGCCAAATGGTCTACACTGAGGCAAGGCTTGGATGATGATTTACAGCTATGATCTAATAATGGTACTTATGACATTTGCTAAAGAATAATAATGTTTATTAGTGATCTATTATTTTATACTCAGTAATCTAAGGCAATATATACTTTATTATTACAACTATGCCCCTGCCTCCCATGTGCCTATGAAAACCAGACCGCAGAGAAACTGGGGCTCCAGCTGCTCTGGGCCCCCCAATGCTGAGTTCTATAGCATTACAGATTAGTACAGAGATTAGAGAGAACATTACAGGTCTATACAGAGCTTTATACTGTGCATTAATACAGGCCCATGTGTGAGCTGTGGGGTCACTGGCGAGGTCAGTATTTCACACATAGGGCCATACTAAAAAAGGCAACATAGGGGATATTTGTTTTTTTAGGGTTTCGGTCCACTTTAGAAACTGAGACTTTAGATATATTGTCACCCTTCGATTGCAGGCCATTTGTCACCATTTTGCGCTATACATGTGTAACTGATTTTTGAAGGAATGTCCAGATTTCCCAGGTAAATTATACATTTTTCGGAAGGGTTTGGTCTTCAGCAGGAAATGTCTTACTATTTTTCAGTGCTTTCTCAATATTTCTGGGTGAAATATTGTGAAAAAAAATTAAAAATGCTATGCTTTTACATTTTTAAATAAAAAAAAAATGTTTTTTTAAGAAAATAACGTGTAAAAGTCCCATTCCTTCCAGTTACTAGGGTACCACATATGACACTGTTTCCTGCCCAGGAGACACCCCAAACTGAAAAGAACACTTTATGATATTTTCAAATAAAATATAACTACTATCCACACTATCAAGGGTTAAATTGAAAAACGAATTGGCGTGGGGTCACCCCACTTTTTTTTGATAAGACCATAACCATTTGCACTTATTCTAATTGAAATTAGGCCTGATAAAGACACTTTTGCTGTGCATAGACTTACTGCTGCCTGCCAGGTGCACTCCTGTTGGGGCATCCCATTCTGTGACTACACCAGCCTCTATTTAAGACCATAACCATTTGCACTTATTCTAATTGAAATTAGGCCTGATAAAGACACTTTTGCTGTGCATGCTCTCTGGTTTTTGTGGCATCCCATTCTGTGACTACACCAGCCTCTATTTAAGACCATAACCATTTGCACTTATTCTAATTGAAATTAGGCCTGATAAAGACACTTTTGCTGTGCATAGCACTATTGGTCCCAGGTGCACTCTGCTGTGAGGCATCCCATTCTGTGACTACACCAGCCTCTATTTAAGACCATAACCATTTGCACTTATTCTAATTGAAATTAGGCCTGATAAAGACACTTTTGCTGTGCATAGCACTATTGGTCCCAGGTGCACTCTGCTGTGAGGCATCCCATTCTGTGACTACACCAGCCTCTATTTAAGACCATAACCATTTGCACTTATTCTAATTGAAATTAGGCCTGATAAAGACACTTTTGCTGTGCATGCTCTCTGGTTTTTGTGGCATCCCATTCTGTGACTACACCAGCCTCTATTTAAGACCATAACCATTTGCACTTATTCTAATTGAAATTAGGCCTGATAAAGACACTTTTGCTGTGCATAGCACTACTGGTCCCAGGTGCACTGCTGGTTTTTGTGGCATCCCATTCTGTGACTACACCAGCCTCTATTTAAGACCATAACCATTTGCACTTATTCTAATTGAAATTAGGCCTGATAAAGACACTTTTGCTGTGCATGCTCTCTGGTTTTTGTGGCATCCCATTCTGTGACTACACCAGCCTCTATTTAAGACCATAACCATTTGCACTTATTCTAATTGAAATTAGGCCGGATAAAGAAACTTTTGCTGTGCATAGCACTACTGGTCCCAGGTGCACTCTGCTGTGAGGCATCCCATTCTGTGACTACACCAGCCTCTATTTAAGACCATAACCATTTGCACTTATTCTAATTGAAATTAGGCCTGATAAAGACACTTTTGCTGTGCATGCTCTCTGGTTTTTGTGGCATCCCATTCTGTGACTACACCAGCCTCTATTTAAGACCATAACCATTTGCACTTATTCTAATTGAAATTAGGCCTGATAAAGACACTTTTGCTGTGCATAGCACTACTGGTCCCAGGTGCACTCTGCTGTGAGGCATCCCATTCTGTGACTACACCAGCCTCTATTTAAGACCATAACCATTTGCACTTATTCTAATTGAAATTAGGCCTGATAAAGACACTTTTGCTGTGCATAGCACTACTGGTCCCAGGTGCACTGCTGGTTTTTGTGGCATCCCATTCTGTGACTACACCAGCCTCTATTTAAGACCATAACCATTTGCACTTATTCTAATCGAAATTAGGCCTGATAAAGACACTTTTGCTGTGCATAGACTTACTGCTGCCTGCCAGGTGCACTCCTGTTGGGGCATCCCATTCTGTGACTACACCAGCCTCTATTTAAGACCATAACCATTTGCACTTATTCTAGTTGAAATTAGGCCTGATAAAGACACTTTTGCTGTGCATGCTCTCTGGTTTTTGTGGCACCCCATTCTGTGACTACACCAGCCTCTATTTAAGACCATAACCATTTGCACTTATTCTAATTGAAATTAGGCCTGATAAAGACACTTTTGCTGTGCATAGCACTACTGGTCCCAGGTGCACTCTGCTGTGAGGCATCCCATTCTGTGACTACACTAGCCTCTATTTAAGACCATAACCATTTGCACTTATTCTAATTGAAATTAGGCCTGATAAAGACACTTTTGCTGTGCATGCTCTCTGGTTTTTGTGGCATCCCATTCTGTGACTACACCAGCCTCTATTTAAGACCATAACCATTTGCACTTATTCTAATTGAAATTTGGCCTGATAAAGACACTTTTGCTGTGCATAGTAGTACTGCTCACAGGTGCACTGCTGGCTGTTGGGGCATCCCATTCTGTAACATAGCATACCCCTCTTTATTTACACTAAGCAGCTCTGTTATTTACACTAGGCAGGCCTGTTGGAGGCTGAGTGTTACTGCTCACTTTTGGTGTGCATTATATTCTGTTTCATATAGACCCACCGCTGCCCGGGGGTTCTTAAAATATCACCTACTACCACGCCAGTTAGACTATGTCGGGCAGACAAGTGCCTGGAAGTGAAAAGAGGAGTGGCAGAGGCCAGGATTCCGCAGGCAGAGCTCGCAGCAGACTGGGGGCCAGTAGCAGCAGGAGTCACGCTGAGAGACCTAATCTGCCAGTATCTGCTAGCGGTCGGGTCTCCACCAGTAACGCATCTGCCGTGGTAGATTGGTTGACGCGCTCATCAACAACATCATCACAACTTACGTCTGAGACCCCCAGTCTAGGGTCGGTAGGTTCCTCTGACACAACCCTGAGTTGGCATGCCCCGAGAGCAGTCCCTGTCCTCCCATTGCCTCTGTCCTACGCCGTTCCCTCCCCCAGCGACGTATCCAATGCTTTGGGTTCAGCTCCACTCTTTAGTGAGGAGGACGATCAGATAGAGGACAGTCAGCAGCTACTGCCCAGCCAAGAAATGGAGGTGGCTTCTTTAGCTAGGCAGACAAATAGTGATGTGGACAGTGTCGTGGGTGCTGCGAGCGTTCCACCTCCTGCGCCAGACACTGTTGACGAATCCACGAACATCAGTGACGTACGGCCACAACTCGGTGATAATGATAATGACGATGAAGCCGATCGCACTTGGGAGCCGGGTGATGAAGGGGCTTCATCGTCATCATCAGGAGAAGAGGGGCACAGGTTGCCCCGGAGTCAGCAGCTGAGGCAGCAAGGTGGTAGCAGTCAGCATGGGGGCACAATTCCAAAGGCTGGAGCTGGCCGGGGCCGGGGCCGGGGTAGAGCACCTGCTGTGCGGCAGTCTACCTTATCGGGAGGTAGTGGAGCAGGGGTTCCTGGAGTTGGCAACAGCAGCAGTGAATCAGTGAGGCCAGGGGGTGGGGAAAGTAGCTACTCGGCAGTGTGGCAGTTTTTCCTGAAGCATCCGCAGGAGGGTAACATGGCCACATGCAAGATATGTAGGCAGAAGGTGAAGCGTGGCCAGGGTCCAAATGTTGGCACCACGGCCCTGCGTCAACATATGATGCGTCACCATAAAGCGACCTGGGAGAACCGAGGCTCCCAAGGGGTGGTCCAGTCTGCTTCCTCAACAAGTGGCACGCCGCTCCCAATTTCTGCCAGCCAAGGCTCCAGCACCTCAGCCGAAGGCAGCTGTGCATCATACCCATCCTCTGTCGCTCCTGCTCCTCCTCCTCCAAGTCATGCATCCCGCCAGCAATCCATCAGCGAAGCCATGTCCAAGAAACAGCAGTATGCGCCCACTCATCCTACGGCGCAGAAGCTGAATATGCTCCTGTCCAAGTTGCTGGTGCTGCAGTCGCTCCCTTTTCAGGTGGTGGAATCTGCACCTTTCAGAGAACTGATGGCTTGTGCCGAGCCGAGGTGGAGAGTCCCAAGCCGTCATTTCTTTGCCAAGAAGGCAGTACCAGCGCTGCACACTTTTGTTGAACAGAAGGTGGGCCAGTCCTTGAGCCTGTCGGTGTGTAGCAAAGTGCATGGCAGCGCCGACATCTGCAGCTGTAACTACGGTCAGGGACAGTACATGTCGTTTACGGCCCACTGGGTGAATGTGGTCCCTTTGCAGCAGCAGCAGCAACTTGGACAGGTGACGCCGTTTCGGCCTCCGCGCTCCCTGCCTGTTGGGCCTGTGACACCGTGCGACTTGGCCTCCTCATCCTCCGCCATCTCCTCACCCTCCACTGTAGGCTCAAGTCTCAGTGCCCCTCCAGTCTACCATGTGTGCAGGGCACGGAGGTGTCACGCAGTGCTTCACATGGTTTGTCTTGGCGAACGGAGTCACACAGGGGAGGAACTGCTTAAATGTATTCATCAGGAAATCCAAACATGGCTTACTCCAAGAAAACTTAAAATGGGAATCATGGTTAGCGACAATGGGAAGAACATTTTGTCTGCACTGCGCCAAGGAAGCCTGACCCATGCCCCCTGCATGGCTCACGTCTTCAATCTGGTTGTCAAGCGGTTTCTGAAGTGTTCCCCTCATCTGCAAGACATCCTAACAACTTCAAGGAAACTTTGCATGCACTTCAGCCACTCATACACCGCCAAACACACCCTTCTTGAGCTACAGCGTCAGAATGGTATCCCCCAACATAGTCTGATTTGCGATGTTTCCACCCGTTGGAATTCCACCCTTCACATGTTGGACCGATTATATGAACAGAGAAAAGCCATCACGGATTTCCTGATGATCCAAGCAGATAGGGGGACTCCCCTGTGTAACTTCAATGTCAACCAGTGGCAGCTCATACGTGACACCTGCCGTTTGCTCAGGCCCTTTGAGGAAGCCACTTTATTTGTCAGTCGGCAGGATTACGGGATGAACGACGTGATTCCACTGCTTCATGTACTACAGCACATGTTGGAAACCATGGCTGGTCAGGGCACTGGAGACATGGCGTTTACATCTTACGGCCACATGAACCCCGTTGGAGCTGAACTGGAGGAGGAGGAGGAAGAGGAGGAGGAGGAGTTGCCCAGCGAAACACAGTTTAGGCTTGGCGAAATGGCTGGTTTATCTAGTCAGCGGACAGGAGAGGAGGAGCAGGAGCAGCCAGAGGAGCTAGAGGTTTTTGAGGAAGGCGAGACAGAGGACCCGGGCACACCGTGGCAGTATGCAGTGGAGATGGAGACAGGTAGTCCATCCGAGTCACTTGCGCAAATGGCACGAAGCATGCTCACGTGCTTGCGTAGTGACCCCAGAATTGTTTCCATCTGTCGGCGGGATGACTTCTGGCTGTCCACCTTATTGGACCCTCGCTTCCGGCACAAAATGGGGGCATTTTTTAAACCCACCGAGAGGGAGGACAAACTGAACTACTACAAAGACATTCTACGTAGGCAGTTGGCCGATGCCTATCTGCGCCATGTTCCATACTCGCAGGTCTGACTCGAGAGGACCTCTGCGCTCACCTTCCAATGCCATGGCCGCTGGGGGGGTTGGCAGGAGCAGCAGCAGCAGCTCCATCAGCAGCACCAGCCTCAGTCTTCAGTCGCTAATGAGTAGCTTTCTACACCCGCATAGTGAGGCTACTAATGAGCAGCAGGAAGACCTGGAGCAGGACCTCAACCAGCAGGTCATGTCATACTTTGACATGACCATGCCAACACACCTTGAGGATCCGCTGGACTTCTGGGCAGCCAAACTTGATTTGTGGCCGCAACTAGCAGAGTTTGCCCTGGAAAAGCTGTCCTGCCCGGCAAGTAGCGTGCCATCTGAGCGGGTGTTTAGTGCGGCGGGGGCCATAGTTACGGCGAGGAGAACTCGTCTGTCAACTAAAAATGTGGAGAGACTCACCTTTGTCAAAATGAATCAGGGATGGATCAGCCAGGATTTCCACCCACCAATGCCTGATGCATGCGACTAGATTCAGCATGGTGCCACGTTTTACACTTTCCAAATGGTGCAAAACATATTTATGTCTTTAGGCCAATTTTTGGGCTCCTGCTGCTGCCAACTCCAGGGTGTGATTCATCCAATTTTTGGGCTCCTGAAGCCAACCCCAGGGTCTCTTTAAAGTAATGTTTGGGCTCCTGTTGCTGCTGCTGCCAACTCCTGCCAACTCCAGGGTGTGAATCATCCAATTTTTGGGCTCCTGAAGCCAACTCCAGTGTCTCTTTAAAGTAATATTTGGGCTCCTGCTGCTGCTGCTGCCAACTCCAGGGTGTGATTCATCCAATTTTTGGGCTCCTGAAGCCAACCCCAGGGTCTCTTTAAAGTAATGTTTGGGCTCCTGCTGCTGCTGCCAACTCCAGGGTGTGATTCATCCAATTTTTGGGCTCCTGAAGCCAACCCCAGGGTCTCTTTAAAGTAATATTTGGGCTCCTGTTGCTGCTGCTGCTGCTGCCAACTCCTGCCAACTCCAGGGTGTGATTCATCCAATTTTTGGGCTCCTGAAGCCAACCCCAGGGTCTCTTTAAAGTAATATTTGGGCTCCTGCTGCTGCTGCCAACTCCAGGGTGTGATTCATCCAATTTTTGGGCTCCTGAAGCCAACCCCAGGGTCTCTTTAAAGTAATGTTTGGGCTCCTGTTGCTGCTGCTGCTGCTGCCAACTCCTGCCAACTCCAGGGTGTGATTCATCCAATTTTTGGGCTCCTGAAGCCAACCCCAGGGTCTCTTTAAAGTAATATTTAGGCTCCTGCTGCTGCTGCTGCCAACTCCAGGGTGTGATTCATCCAATTTTTGGGCTCCTGAAGCCAACCCCAGGGTCTCTTTAAAGTAATGTTTGGGCTCCTGCTACTGATGCTGCCAACTCCAGGGTGTGATTCATCCAATTTTTGGGCTCCTGAAGCCAACCCCAGGGTCTCTTTAAAGTAATATTTGGGCTCCTGCTGCTGCTGCTGCCAACTCCAGGGTGTGAATCATCCAATTTTTGGGCTCCTGAAGCCAACTCCAGTGTCTCTTTAAAGTAATATTTGGGCTCCTGCTGCTGCTGCTGCTGCCAACTCCAGGGTGTGATTCATCCAATTTTTGGCCTCCTGAAGCCAACCCCAGGGTCTCTTTAAAGTAATGTTTGGGCTCCTGCTGCTGCTGCTGCTGCCAACTCCAGGGTGTGATTCATCCAATTTTTGGGCTCCTGAAGCCAACCCCAGGGTCTCTTTAAAGTAATATTTGGGCTCCTGCTGCTGCTGCTGCCAACTCCAGGGTGTGATTCATCCAATTTTTGGGCTACTGAAGCCAACCCCAGTGTCTCTTTAAAGTAATGTTTGGGCTCCTGCTGCTGCTGCCAACTCCAGGGTGTGATTCATCTAATTTTTGGGCTCCTGAAGCCAACCCCAGGGTCTCTTTAAAGTAATATTTGGGCTCCTGCTGCTGCTGCCAACTCCAGGGTGTGATTCATCCAATTTTTGGGCTACTGAAGCCAACCCCAGTGTCTCTTTAAAGTAATATTTGGGCTCCTGCTGCTCCTGCCAACTCCAGGGTGTGATTCATCCAATTTTTGGGCTCCTGAGGCCAACCCCAGGGTCTCTTTAAAGTAATATTTGGGCTCCTGCTGCTGCTGCCAACTCCAGGGTGTGAATCATCCAATTTTT